>JAJTWQ010000002.1:6522500-8922500 GCA_029007595.1 Solanum commersonii | reverse complement strand
GGTAATCGAATGGCGAGTATGCGCGGATTACCAAAAGTTAAACTCGTGGACTGAAAAAGATTATTGTCCCATGCCTTTTATAGATCAAATACTTGATCGACTTTCAGAAAGATGATGGTATTACTTTTTGGATGGATACTTTGGTTATAATCAAATCTCTATTGCTCCGGAAGACCAAGAGCAAAAAAACTTTCACTTGTCCATATGGAACTTTTGCTTTCAAAAGGATGTTGTTCAGGTTGTGTAATGCTCCAGCAACGTTTCAACGTTGCATGCTTTCTATTTTCGCTGATATGGTAGAAGATTCAATGAACGTCTTCATGGATGACTTCTCAATTGTGGGTGATACTTTTGAAGCATGTTTAGCACACTTGGGGCAGGTCCTTCAGAGATGTGTGGAGACAAATTTGGTCCTAAATTGGGAAAAATTCCACTTCATGGTTAGGGAAGCTATAGTTCTTGGTCACAAAGTGTCATAAAAAGGGCTGTAGGTTGATAAAGAAAAGATCGAAGTGATTGAGGAGCTACCATCACCAATCTCGGTGAAGGGTATTTGTAGTTTGTTGGGGCATGTGGGCTTTTACCATAAGTTCACCAAAGACTTTTCAAAAATTGCACACCCCTTGTGCAAACTTTTGGAGAAGGAGGTGTAATTCAACTTTGATGATGCATGTATGGTAGACTTCAAGTGTTTGAAAGAGAAATTGATTTCCACCCCGGTCATCATTTGTCCCGATTGGTCAGCACCCTTCGAAGTGATGTGTGATGCAAGTGGTACATCATTAGGTGTCGTGTTGGGGCAGAAACCTAACTAAATATTTCATCCCATTTACTACACAAGCAAAACTCTGAATGGTTCTTAGCATAACTATACCGTTACGGAGCAAGAATTACTTGTGGTGGTATATGCATTTGAGAAATTTCAATCGTACTTGCTAGGCACTAAAGTGGTTGTTCATACTGATCATGTTGCTCTGCATTATTTGATGGCAAAAAAGGATGCCAAGCCAAGATTAATAAGGTGGGTTCTGTTGTTGTAAGAATTTGACTTTGAAGTCAAAGAAAGAAGAGGTTGTGAAATTTAGGTGGCTGGCCATCTATCAAGGTTAGAAGGCAAGGAGAATGATGAGCTGGAGATAGAGAGAAATGACTCATTTCCTGATGAACATGTAGGTATTCACGGTAACTCTACAACAAACTCCTTGGTATGCTGATTTTGCTAACTATATAGTATGTGGGTTGATACCAAAAGAACTAAATGTCTATCAACAAAAGAGGTTTTTGTTTGATGTCAAGAAATACTTTTGGGATGAACCATACTTATTCAGAGAGTGTGCAGACCATATCATTCAGAGACGTGTGCCGAAAGAGGAATTAATGAAATTCTCCATGCTTGTCATTCTTCACCAGTTAGTTGTCATCATGGTGGAGTGCGTACAACCGCTAAAATCTTCCAAAGTGGTTACTATTGGCCATCCCTTTACAAAGATGCTCATGAATTTGTTAAGAAATGTACGCAATGTCAAAGACAAGAGGGAGTTATTTGATGTTTGGGGAATAGATTTCATGTGTCCATTTGTGAGTTTGTTTGGTTCTCTAATCAAATTGAGGACAATGTGAATGCTTTTGGTGGGGGTGGTAGGATTCTAGTTGTTAAGCCTTTTGTTCTCTCGAAAGTTGTTCGAGTATCGGTTATGATCAATGCAATGACTTGAATAGTGCTCTTAATTTAACGAAATGAATGTGTGACTACGATGAGGCCAAATGAAGTTGCATAGACAATGTGTGGACTTTTTGCATCTCGTTGTGACTAGCCAGTTATCGAATGAGTCTCTTGTGATGAACATTACACACTATCTAGAAAGTGTGGAGTCTTATTTGATATTGATGTCAATGCCTTGTGTGATAAGCTTACCTTGAATATTGTATGTGGTGACACCTAGAATTTACCCCGTTGGTCCGGTTGAATAAGTAATGCAAGGACTATGCAAAAAAAATTAAATAGTGAAACAATTTTACAATATATCCTTTTGGTGGACAATCTTGTGCGATGCATGAAGCTTTCTTGAAACACTTAAGCCATATCCCTTTTTCTTGGAAGAAACTTGAACAATTGTGATCCCACTTTATCCACTCACCCTTAACTCTAATGAAGTGTGGTTTGTTTGAATATCCAACTTAGGCCAAAAGCCTAAGTTGGGGGTGTGGTGAAAAGAGAAGGAAAATCAAGAAGTGTGAGAAATTTCCATTTATTAATGGATTTAAAAAAAAGGAACCCCTCTATGTAAAAGAAAAGAAAAGAGAAAAGAAGCAAAGAAAAAGAATAAAAAAGTTGTGACATAAAGTGGTGAAATTAAAAAAGAAATCGGGTATTACATAATTCATAAGAAGTTGAATAATGGGGTGGATTATGAGCATATTTGAGATGTTAAAGAAAAGGAGGAAGGTGATGTTCAGGCCACACTTCATGCGGGTAGCAGCCATTGAACCTAAAATGACCACACCTTTACACTTAGCCCTATTACAAGCTTTGAAAATACCTTTGTTATCTTGAGTGAGTTGAAACAGGTATTGATTGGAAAATAAGGGCAAACCTAAGGGTGAAGTCATGCATGTGTTCATTTTTGTGAGTGTGAGAGTCGTATGTGATTCCAGAACTACAAATTGTTCAAGAATTGAGTGTGACTATTGAATCATCTTTGTTGTGAGGGCATTTGAGTACCTTTGTTGAGCTTGAACTTGCATATGAAGTAAGTATTGTGAACTTGAGCATCTTTGATAATGGTGAGTCACAATTTGAATCTTTGAGTGCACAATTAGGGTGTGTTTGGTATGAAGGAAAATGTTTTCCTAGAAAACAAGTTGATTTTTGACTTATTTTCTCATGTTTGGTTGGTGAGTAGAAAATATTTTTCGGAAAAGATTTTTAGTGTTTGACTTATGAATGAAAAATATTTTTGAGAAATATCTTTTATTTTAACTAGAGTAGAAAATAATATTTGAAATTGAAAATATTTTTTAAAAACAAACTTAAATTATTTTTGGGGGTGGGAGCTGGTAGGGGGTGGGTGGGTGGGGGTCAAGGGTAGGGGTGAAAAAATAAAATTTTGAAATTGAAAATATTTTTTTAAAATAAACTTAAAATTATTTTTTTGGGGAGGGAGGACTAGTAGGGGGTGGGTGTGTCGGGGGTCGAGGGTAGGGGTGAAAAAATGAAATTTTGAAATTGAAAATATTTTTAAAAAACAAACTTAAAATTATTTGGGGGGGGGGGGCTGGTAATGGGTGGGTGCGTGGGGGTCGAGGGTAGGGGTGAAAAAATGAAATTTTGAAATTGAAAAATACTTTTTAAAAACAAACTTAAATTTGATAGCATCCAAGGAAGCACTACTCCATTGAAGGACAAGGATGAAGCTTTAGAAACTCCAAAGAGGCCCATAACAAGATCTCAGACTAAGGAGTTCAATAATAAGCTCAATGGGCTTCAATCGCTGATCCACATGTTTTTTATTAGGGAAGAAGAGCTCAAGCCCAAGGAAGAGGAATTGTCCAAATGCTACAATTATTTGGTGGCCCAAATTCAACCCCAAGATGAGAAATTTTAAGGCCCAATTTCGTGCAAATAAGGTCAAGAAGAGTCCAAGAATCAGCCACAACAAGAGTTGCTTTCTGCCCAAGTTTTGAGAGAAGACTAGTCAAACTTTCCAAGATTGTCAAGATTCTTTTCCTAGTTGGGATTTACCTTATTTATTTATTTATATATAGGTTATTAATATTTTCCTTAGTCTATTTATGGTCTCCTAAGTACCATTTAATGCTTTCCTAGAAGTACTAAATTTGTTTCTAGTTAGGTTACTTTATTTCCTTTCTAGAGTAGAATTTCTTGTAATTGTCTTTTTAGGGTCATGGACGTTTTTTCCCCCTTCTCCTACATATAGGGGTCCTTTTTATTCATTAAAGATAATTTAGATTGATATTAATAATATTTGCGAGAGTTCTTTGAACCTTTGTGACTTGTTCTTTGAGAATTTATCTTTAAACCTTTACTAGTTTCATAGTTTAAGGTATAAAGTAACTTCTTCTTGTGATATCTTTGGTTTCTTTTTTATATTCTTTAGAAGATGATTCGTTTCTACATAGTAAGTATTGTCTTTAGTTACTCATAAAGCGGTCAAGATCCGAATCTATTGTTTTGGTTCGTTTTCTCAAGTAATCCATAAATATATACGTTGTTACTTGAATCTTTTCAAAACCTTAGAACATCTAATCCTTGGAAATTTGTGGATCTTTCCTTCGAATTTCCCATATCTTTATTTTGTTTTTTTTTGTTTCTTTTTTTTATGCTTCCGCATTCTAATATTCAATTCTCTATTTGTAATCTCCTTAACCTTGCTGTTATCAAGTGGTGTCAGAGCGGTTTTATCAAGATTCCGTTCTTGATAAATCTTAGGATTTCTTCCTATATTAGAGCAGAAAAAAATAAAAAAAAAGTTGTAGCGTGAACAGTAGTGTGAAAAAAAATACTGTAGTGTGAATAAAAAAAAAGTTATAACTTGCTCTCTAAGAAACCTGATTACTTGTCCTCCAAGAAATTTGATTACTTGGTACCCAAGAAAGCTTATTACTTGTTATTCAAGAAATCTTATTACTTTCTCTCCAAGTTTTGCATTAATTTGTTTACAAGCAAGAAAGTAGCAAAAAGAGGGGATTCTAGATCTTTAAGAATAAGAGGAGTTTTTTTTCTTGTTCTTATAATTCTAAAATAAGTTCCTTTTTATTCGTGTTTTGTTTCAACTAAATCCTACTTGTTCTAGGACTAGTTCTTTACTTTATTTTTGTACCCCAAGATTCCATACTTTATTACTATGAACTTGATACACGTTTTGGTTTAATTATAAATCTACAAAGTATTCTCGTTCAAAGGTTATTTTGAGTGGAAAAAGGCAAGTGTGGGTGAGTTTAAAAGAGGGTAAAAGCCATATTAAAAGTGTGATACTTGATCATTTTTTTTAGATGTCTAATTCATGTGGTGATGAGGAAAGGGCTCATTTAGAAGACGAGGTCAAAGGAAGGAACGACTTCACCCTTCAAGCTATGCACCAACAATTTGAGAGATGGACCCTTCAATTTCAAGAGATGAGGGATATGATTATCGAGCAGAATGACACCAAAGCTGCAATTAGGAGGGAGAATGATGTTGTACCCCGAAATAATGTTAGACCCTAAGTTAGAAGGAATGTACCCCATACCCTTTTGTAAATCCTGAATATGATAATGATGATTTTGATGTTGAATTTAATCTAGAAAGAAGAGAAAGGACGGGACAAAGAGGTAGAGTAGAAGATGATAATATAAATAGTATAAAGATGAAGATGCCATCTTTCAAGGGGACAAGGGATCCAGACTTGTACCTTGATTGGGAGAGACGAGTTGAAGCCATCTTTGATTGCCATAACTACTCTGAGGGTAAGAAAGTTAAACTTGTTGTTGTTGAGTTTTCTGATTATGCTGCTTCTTGGTGGAAAAAGCTTGCTAGGGAAAGATTGCAAGAGGAGCTACCACCTATTGCTACGTGGGCAAAGATGAAGAGGGTAATGAGGAAGCGATTTATTCCATCATATTTCTAAAGAGATCTACAGTCTCGCCTTTAACACTTAAAGCAAGGCTACATGTCGGTGGATGAGTACTTCAAAAGCATGGATATGGCTATGCTCCAAGCTAACTGCATGGAGGAAGAAGAGGCTACAATAGATAGATTTTTAAATGGTTTAAATATAGAAATACCTAATGTAGTAGATATACAACAATATGTAACTTTAGATAAGTTAGTTAATTTGTCTGTTAAAGTTGAAAAACAAATTGAGAAAAAACAGGAAAATAACTTATGGAGAAGTCGACCAAACACTATCTCTAAGAAGCCATGGTCAACTCAAGAGGGGAAAGCTTCTTCCAAACCTCAAGATGATAGAGGTGAAGGTGAAATTGAGGAGGGAGGTAAAATCTTTAATCCTAAATCTTCTAAACCTTCGAGTTCTATTCAATGTCACAAATGTCATGGAAGGGGGCATATGATGCATGAATGTCCAAGTAGAAGAACCATCCTACTTAGAGAGAATGGAGAATATGAGAGTGTAAAAAGTGAGCTTGAGGGAAAAGAAAAAGGCCAAGAGATAGAAAAAAAGAGGGACGACCGAGAGAAAGAGAGAGAGGGCAGCGATCTAAGTAAAGAGGTAAAAGAGGGTGCGAGTAAAAAAATAAAATATTTTGGTGAGAGGAAAGAGGCTAAGGAAAAGAAAAATGAGAGTCTTTATATAAAAGCCAAAGAGTGTTTGAATGCTAGGAGAGAGGGGCTGCCCATAATACTACTTACTTACAAAGAAGTATTGATTAATTTTGAACAACTAACTCCTTCTTTGCCAAATAGTGTTTCTTCTCTTTTGCAGAATTTTGAAGATGTTATTCTTGATGACACTCCAAAGGGATTTCCACCTTTGAGAGGGATTGAGCACCAAATAGACTTTGTGCTTGGGTCTCAACTTCCTAATAGGCCTGCCTATAGGATCAATCCTGAAGAGACCAAAGAATTACAAAGGCAAGTTGAAGAATTGCTTGAAAAGGGATTTGTTCGAGAAAGTATGAGCCCATGCTCTGTTCCAGTCCTATTGGTCCCCAAAAAGGATGGAACATGGAGGATGTGTGTAGATTGTCGAGCTATCAACAAGATAACGGTAAAGTATCACCATCCTATCCCTTATCTTGATGACATGTTGGACCAATTGTGTGGTTCCAAAATCTTTTCTAAAATTGATCTAAAGAGTGGTTACCATCAAATTCGTATGAATCCTGGAGATGAATGGAAAACTGATTTTAAGACCAAATATCGACTCTATGAGTGGTTAGTTATGCCCTTTGGCTTGACTAATGCACCAAGCACTTTTCTAAGACTAATGAATCATGTTTTTAAAGATTACCATGGAAAATTTATTGTGGTGTATTTTGATTACATCTTGATCTTTTCTCAAAATCTGGATGAACACCTAGAGCACTTAAAAAAAGTTTTTGAAGTTCTTAGAAATCAGCGCTTATTTGCTAATCTCAAAAAGTGTACTTTCTGTGTGGATCGTGTGATTTTCTTAAGTTTTGTGGTCAGTTCTAAGGGAGTTGAAGTTGTATATGAATCCAACCCCCTTACCCCCCTTGATTTATTGCCTTTGCCTACTAATGATTTTGCTAATCTTGATGGTAAGAAGAAGGCTGATATGATGAAGAAAATTCATGAACAAACAAGGCTTGCAATTGAAAAGAAGAATAAGGAAGTTGCATTGCAAAGGAATAAGGGCAGAAAATATGTTGTTTTTGAACCTGGTGACTTGGTTTGGGTGCATATGAGAAAGGAAAGATTTCCTTCCAAAAGAAAGACCAAACTAGATCCTAGAGGAAGTGGGCCATACAAAGAGTCCTTGAAAGGATTGGAGACAATGCTTATAAACTTGATCTGCCTGGTGAGTTCCAAGTTAGTGTTACTTTTAATGTTTCTGATCTTTCCCATTTTTATGCAGATTTGAATTCGAGGACGAATTCACTTCAAGAAGAGGGGAATGATAGCATCCAAGGAAGCTCTACTCTATTGAAGGACAAGGATGAAGCTTTAGAAACTCCAAGGAGGCCCATAACAAGATCTCAACCCAAGGAGTTCAATGATAAGCTCAATGGGCTTCAATCGCTGATCCAAAGGTGTCTTATTGGGGAAGAAGAGCTCAAGCCCAAGGGAGAGGAATTGTCCAAATGCTACAATTATTTGGTGGCCCAAATTCAACCCCAAGATGAGGAATTTTAAGGCCCAATTTCCTGCAAATAAGGTCAAGAAGAGTCCAAGAATCAGCCACAACAAAAGTTGCTTTCTGCCTAAGTTTTGAGAGAAGACTAGTCAAACTTTCCAAGATTATCAAGATTCTTTTCCTAGTTGGGATTTACCTTATTTCTTTATTTATTTATAGGTTATTAATATTTTCCTTATTCTATTTATGGTCTCCTAAGTACCATAGCTTTCCTAGAAGTACTAAATTTGTTTTTAGTTAGGTTACTTTATTTCCTTTGTAGAGTAGGATTCCTTGTAATTTTCTTTTAGGGTCTTGGACGTTTTTCACCCCTTCTCCTATATATAGGGGTCCTTTTTATTCATTAAAGACAATTTAGATTGATATTAATAATATTTGAGAGAGTTCTTTGAACCTTTGTGACTTGTTCTTTGAGAATTTATCTTTAAACCTTTACTAGTTTCATAGTTTAAGGTATAAAGTATCTTCTTCTTGTGATATCTTTGGTTTTTTTTGGTATTCTTTAGAAGGTGATTAGTTTCTACATACTAATTATTGTCTTTAGTTACTCATAAAGCGGTCAAGATCCGAATCTATCATTTTGATTCGTTTTCTCAAGTAAAGGCGTTAGATTTCTTCCATAAATCTATACATTGTTACTTGGATCTTTTCAAGGCCTTAGAACATCTAATCCTTGGAAATTCGTGGATCTCTCCTTCGAATTTCCCATATCTTTAGTTAGTTTTTTTGTTTCTTTTCTTTGTGCTTCCGCATTCTAATATCCAGTTCTCTATTTGTGATCCCCTTAACCTAGTTGTTATCAAGAGAGAAAGGAGAAGTCGGCGTGTCGTCGAGCGGTTCCGTGATACAATAATTGGATCGCCCAAAGTTACAGAACTTGAGGATGCTGAAGGCCAAAGAAAAAAGGCGATGGATCTGACCAAAGGGTGGATCACCGGATCGGCGATCCCGACTTACTGCGCCAAATGGTCCTTCGCAGCATATTGTTGGCGACTATAAATACATTTTTGAATATTTAGTTTAGTATCAGTTTTCATAATGCAGAGTTTTTATCAGTTCATGAGTTTTGAACTTTGAGTATTGAGACAAACTTTTCGGACCTTTAAAGAATTGAAGTTTTTCATTTTTGAGAAATTGAAAGTGGGTCTTTGAGATTTTTTAACTTGGACCTTTGTAAAGAGGAAATTAATCTTACCAGTTGATGGAAACACAATTTGGTAACGATTGTTTTCTTTTTATGATGTCTAGCTAAAACCCCAATTATTGGGGTGTGATTATGGGTTGATTTAGCTTGTGGGTATTGCTAACTGTTAGTTTAAATATTGTTTAGAAGTGATTTCAATTAGTAATTGTTGTTTAATTTAAAGGGTTATAGTTGCAAATGCAACTCTACCTTCGTGTTTTTGGCTTGCTCGAGAGAGATGTTTAAAACCAAGATTACTGAATTGATGGTCTGTGGGTATTGGGTTGTCATGGTGTTCAGCTCAAGAGAATAAATCATAAACCCTTTTCCACACATTCAGCTCGAGAGAGTTAATGGACTAAAGCGTAGGTTGTTCTTAATTGCTTGCTTGTTGGTGTTTGAGAGAAGCCAACTTGATTCAGGGTAAATTGTTCTAGAGAAAGATTATCCCCACTAAAGTCTAGCTTATTCATTGATTTACAACAATTTACTAACAATTGAAATTACCCATTTGTCTATATTAGTTGATAATTGAATCACATCACAAGAACCCGTCTCATTACTTGTTAATTCATATTATTTCGTATTGTTGTAGATGATAGTTGAAATCAAAACCCCCTGTTATTTGACATTCGTGTCAGCCTTAATTTGAATTATGTTTTAGTCACAAATGCCTATTCCTATGATTGACTTGAGCATATTCATAATTTTCTATTGATTCTTAAGAACATACCACTCCCTGTGGGATTTGACCCTAACTCATTTAGTTGGGTTATATACTGACTAACGATCGTTGACGGTTAGAATTGGATGAAGTGTCTTTAATATCATTATTCAATCAGTCATTACCTATTTTAGTAAACCATTAGTCCATACATTACCCCTACTTACAGTTAATATGGTATTATTTCTTTGGCATTACGTGCAGGCAAGAAACCCAGATAAGTAATAAAGGAACGGAAAATGTCATTCACAATTCAGGAAATTGGCCTTATGCTTCGAGCACTTGGTTTCGGTAATGATGTTCATATTTATGTGGCATCTAGAGAAATTTATGGAGGAGAGGAGACATTGTCTCCTCTCAACGCTATATTTCCAAATTTTATTCCAAAGAAACAATTGCTAGCAAGGAGGAATTGACACCATTCTCTTCTTTTTCTTCTCGGATGGTTGCATTAGGTTTCATGGTTTCTGATGAGAGCAATGTATTTTTACTCAATAACAAAGGTATATAATGGCAAGAATGCTGATCACTAGAAGAAGGTAAGCTACTTGATTTTTTTTACTTGTATCACTTAAGTGACTTCACAAAAAAGTTTAAACAATTTTCCATCTTATTATAAAATAATTTTTACAAAATGATGCTCCTGCAAATGCCATATTCTTTACTCAAATACCATGTTACTTTATTTATTTGTTAGCTTGTTACTCCAGAAAAGGGTAAAGTTTTTTAAATCTTTTTCGTGTTTCAGGAGATGTTTTCATCACAAACAAACTATCTGCTCAAATGAGAAGAAGCTTAACAGTTTGCTCCTTCATCGAAATAACATGACATGGGAAGAGTTCGCCTCACAAATTCGAACATCTCAAGTGGAGGTAAATCCAGACAGGGGAGAGTTTTATGAAAACCCAACAACATGCATTTGTGCAGATTCTGAAATAGATACTGGTGCTGCTACTATTAATCCCAGGAGAGATATGGGTGAAGTAAGGTAGATGAAGAAGAGCAGCAATGGTATGATACAAAATATACGGAGAATGAACTTGAAATTCAATAAAGTGGGTTTCCGAAAGACATGATGCAGATTCTGACAAATTTATAACACAAAACAATAAGAAACAGAAGATGATTTTCTTGGATTAAAGAGGAGTTGTAGATGCTACGGGTCCTCATTTTGAATACTAGTTTCCATCCATTGATAACAACATAACAGTAAGCCGAAGATATAAGCTGACGGTTCAGGTACATCAGAAGACTTTATAAGCCGCTTATTCGGAACTTGTGTCTTTGCTATCCTTACCATTCCATGCTGCATTTGTCTATTTCAATTTGTATAATTATATAACCTTTTGGTACTTACGAAGATGAATATATCTACTTTTAAATACTAAAATTTATTTTCGTGCAAATGTGATGACTTTTTACAGATAATTGATGCGATTAATGTGTATGAAGAAAGTTTTGTACAAAGCAACACCTGTGTGTCGTGAAGAGAGATTAGTCCCAAGAGTTGGTCGTTTCAGAAGATGTTGGAAAAGCTAATGCAACTGAGTATGGGCTTCCCTCTGCTTGATGTGGTGCTAAGTTTTCCGACTAAAATTTTTATCCAGTTTCGAAAAAGATATCAGTTAAAGTATTTTTTAGAATTACCTTTATTTTATTGCTCTTAAAGCTAAAGGAATATACTCAAAAAGATGAAGCTGAAGGAATTTTCTTGTAATCACACTGCATATTCAATGGTATTAGAAGGGATACACAAAAACTTGTATCCTTATTTTGACAAAATAATTAAGAGTGGGACATGTTTGATGTTGCTGCAAACTCAACACTATTAAATGCATTTTCTAACGCAAGAATACTGCTAAGATACTATGCAAGATTTCTTCAAACCTAATTATATATGTAATAATCATGTGAAATGTTGCTATATATTCTTATTAGACTCTCAAAAGGTTTCTTGGCTATTTAACATGTCAAAATATTATTCATATGCTAATAGCTGAATTGCTCATATTTACGACTTGGTATATCAATACCACAATAGTTGTAATTGTCTCTGAGGTCTTTGTTTCAACCATTTTGATATGGTATTCAACATCAAGCTAAAGATGAACAGATGTAGTGCAATTTCTTGGTATAGTCTATGACAATAATTAATTACTTAGTGTTGGGCCAGTGCTCACGACCATTTAGTAATTCACTAAGCGATTTGGTTCCTCTAAAAAAACACTAAAACTTTTCTTTCAAAATGAAGAAAGGTTAAGAAGATATGGTGTTTGCATGTTCACTTTGATGCCATGGATTAGAAAATTCAGAAATGGTGGCTGCCGAATTCTCAAATTCCATTTCCAATCGAGGTCGATGTATTCTTCAATTCTCGTCCATAAAATGCAGGTCAAGTATGAATTCACTAAGCGATTTGGTTCCTCTAAAAAAACACTAAAACTTTTCTCTCAAAATGGAGAAAGTTGAAGAAGATATGGTGTTTGCATGTTCACTTTGATGCCATGGATTAGAAAATTCGGAAATGGTGGCTGCCGAATTCTCAAATTCCATTTCCAATCGACGTCGATGTATTCTTCATGATGATGAGAGTGGATACATAAAGTTGATGGTAGATAAACTTACAAGGACATGTGGGAATTATCAGACAGAGCAAGTCAAACTAATGGATACTCCACTTCAGTATAATTTATCTTTTTCATATATAAATCCCCCTTTTTTTCCTTTTTGATTATTTTTTACTTCTTATGATTGAAGAATTATGGGTTTTCACTATTTTTTTTGTTAGATCCACATCTATATGATAGTTTTTACAAAAAGAAAATTATCTAGGAGATACTAAATAAATTCAAAGATATATATCTTTTCTATGGCTAAGGAGTCGGGGTACAAATAAAGTATCACTAATTGGTACACTAATTTTTTTTCAAGTAAAATATTCTTGATTTGTAGCTAATTCATGTTTTTAATAAACTCCATTGTTAATATATTTAGATAAAGTTGCCAAACTATACTATTACCTATATACTTTTTAACAACGAATTTTCAAGCTAATTCATGTTTTTTCTTATAAAAATCACTAATGATTGTTAGCTTTGCTAATTGGCCTCATATAATTATTCATTAGTTTTGGCTACTTTTACTGTCCAAATTTATGTTTGTAAATTAATTTTTTGGTACACCAAAAAAAAAACTAAAAAGAAAATAAACTTTGATACTTCAAATTGCTTAAATGTTCCAAGAGAAAAAACTATATAATATTGATGGCGTCTTTCTAAACTAGAAATTATTATTTATTTTTTAAAAAATAAAATAAAATTGGTTGTAGGGAAAGGGAAAATGGAGGAGGGCATTACATGGTAGGAGTTGAACCCCGACCAATAAATTGAAAATTTAGCTAGTCAACCAACAGAGCTATTATGATTTTCCAACTAGTCATTCTTTGTTTGTTACAATCTTTATTTTTCTTAGAATCTGTAAGATTATTTGTCATCTCTCTTCAAATGCATATTTTATTCTTCTCGATGGTTCTATCAAGTGTTTATAATTTTCACTAATATCCATATGAGGGTGAAATTATATATATCCATATTTTTACTATAAGTTTGATAGCAAAAAAGGTAATTTGATTATTGATATATTTTTTTATGCTATGTTTATGTAGGAAAAAATCTCCAAATATTTTCATACAGGAAGTTGAAGAAAGAATAAAGTTAAATGAGGAAAAAGGTGATAACAAATCTAATGAAAAAATGGATAATATTAATCAATCTTTTATAAAAATCCTTGATGTGGTGAGATCTCACAAGCATCGTTTGTCTTTTTGAATCTTGACTTCCCACTCAGGTAAATAAATTGCTAATCTTTATGTTGTGGTTTGTTATCTTTATATTTGTACTTTAATTGTGAACTAAATCCTTGACAATTAAAAATATACTTCGTTTCTTCTATTTCATGTGAGGTTCTTTCCTCTTTGTTCTATTATGAAAAAAACAGTATTTTCTTAATTGAAACATGCTTAACTTTAAACTTCACATTTTTTTTTATCTTTAAAGACATATCTAATTTGACTCAACACAGAATAAAGAATTTTGAAACTTGTGGTGTTAAATACGTTGTAATATTTGTGTGACTATAAAACTTCTCAGTAATGATAAAATGGAAATTTATAGCTTGATTATTTTCAAATATAGACTCATGACATTTATATTTAACAGATTGATAATAAAATGGTATTACATAAAATCGGAAAGAATGAAGTATCAGGCATGTTTAATACCAAAAGTTTTTTTTTCTTTTTAAACTCATTGGGTGGTCAAATTTATAGTATGAGGATCATAAAACATGAATTATATATTCCTTATTAGTTCTAATATTTATAATTTTCCAGGATGATCTATATTATTTCAAACAAATTAAGCAGCATATAGATTTATAGATTATTCAAAACAAGTTAGAACAAGATGTTTATTCAGTCTTGGAAATTGCCAACTTCTTTAGAGATCTCTTATTGATTTTCAACAATGCTATATTTTATTATCCAAATGAAACTCTTCAGTACTCTGTCGCGCTTGAACTCAGAGCCATTATTTTGAGAGAAATGGGTGAGAAGCACTTATTTTGTCGTGAAATTGTGTGTGGATTATCTGCAGCAAGTAAGCCAATGTTAACCAAACAAAAAATGGAGAGAAGGGCATATAATGCACGTAACAAAGCTCTAGAAGGTGAGTCATCAGTCTGAAGGAGTGTGAGAGTGAGAAATAAGTTGTCTTGTGAATTCAAGAATAATCCGGATTATGATTGCAAAAGGGAAAAAAGAAGAACGACAAAGAAAAAATGAGAACATTTTGGGAATAGTGAGTGAAGCTTACTAGAAGATGGTCGAGTTATAGATGAGTTTTAGGTGAATTAAATTTCTTTTTTTTTGTTGTTGTGGTAATATTTCACAGTTTTGTTGTTTGAATGAAAGAAAGTCACATAATTGAATCTAAAAAACTAACAGCTTTCATAGTACCACAAGGATTCTATGAATGGAACGTATTACCTTTCGAATATAAAAATGCACCAGAAAGATATCAACATTTTATGGATAATTATTTTAATCAACTAGAAAATTGCATAGTATACATAGATGATATATTATTATATTCAAGAACAGAAGAAGAACATATACGACTATTAGAAAAAATTATTCATATCATAACATCCTTAGGAATAAGTTTAAGCAAGAAAAAAGCAGAAATAATGAAAAATCAAATAGAATTTTTAGGAATACAAATAGATAAGAATGGTATAAAAATGCAAAACCATATAGTACAAAAAATAATACATTCGGAAGAACACATAGACACAAAAAAGAAATTACAATCATTTTTAGGATTAGTAAATCAAGTAAGAGAATATATACCTAATTTAGCAGAAAATCTTAAACCATTACATAAAAAATAAAAAAAGGATGTATAATATTATTTTGACAAAAAAGACCAAGCCCAAATACAAAAAATAAAACTATTGTGTAAAAAACTACCAAAATTATACTTTCCAGATTTAAAATAAAAATTCATATACATAGTCGAATCGGATGCCAAATAAATAAGCTATGGAGGAGTATTAAAATATAAATACGATAAAGAAAAAATAGAACATCATTGTAGATATTACTCTGGAACATTTACAAATCCCGAAATAAAATGGGAAATAAATAGAAAAGAACTATATGCTTTATATAAATGTTTGTTAGCCTTTGAACCATATATTGTTTATAACAAGTTTATTGTGAGAACAGATAATACGCAGGTAAAATGGTGGATTACAAGAAAAATACAAGATTCAGTAACAACTAAAGAAATACGGAAACTAGTCTTAAATATACAGAATCTTACATTCATAATAGAAATAATAAGTACTAACAAAAATGTCATTGCAGATTACATATCAAGACAAAGCTACTCAGACGGATCTAAGCAGCGAAAATACAATTGAAAAAATATTAAATACAATGACACTATTTTGTACAAAGCTAGATACAATGGAAAAAGAGCTACAACAAATAAAAAGTCAGCAGCATGACACTAAACATGCGCAGCTAAGTCCATCGGACGACTCAAAAATCCCAGAGCTAGAAGGTGACGATGGGAAACACCGAAAAACCCAACCTAACAGTTTGTTAAATGCAGCTACAGGAACAGCTAGTACCTCTGCAACAAAAGAGGAAAACAAAACAAGATATGTCAATACAAATATGACCAAACTATTCGATAAACCATTTATACCAAAAATCCAAAAAGATATATTCGTACCCCCTCATGTCAATACATACAAAGAAAGCCTAGGATAGCATAAACAAACATATAATCATATAACCCAAGCCTATATAGAAAATATCCACAAAATTCAAACCTTTTTAAACCAAAATCCTAGATCTACAAATACAAAAAACCCTTATGAAGACTATATCACCCAAAACTTACAAGGATACAACAAATTAATTGCACAATCAGGTACAAATGCCAATTTAGTAGGAACTTGTTACCATTATGGATTGCTAAACACAGTATATACCGCAACAAGAGACGAGATAACTACAATTCCGGAACTACATAAAATATTTATGCACTATAAACGAATTACCAAAGGAATGTTATTTTACATAAAATCTTATTCAGTACCAGCAGAGATACTATACGCCGAAATAAAGCCAATTATACAAGTAATAAAAATAGGATTGACAAGGGAGATGATCATCCCAGAAAAAATAGAGAAACAAAACGAAATCCAAAAGATAGAAATACCCGAGTTCTATGCAAGAAAATGAGTTATTGGCCTAGCTACAATATTAAATGAGTTAGCAACAAATTATTTAAACGAAAATACAATATGGAGCTACTACGCTAGAGAACAAACGATGATATATTCAAATTGTAGAGAAACAAGACCAGCAGATATGGAAGAGATAAGACAGTGGGTATTAAGCCTACTAAAACCAGAACAAAAACCAACAACAAGAGCTATAAGGCAAAACTTTATTTCAACGGAGCTAATGGCAAATTATTGCAAAACTATCGGACACAAATATCCAGATCACCACTGTTCAAAATGCTATGGAGAAGACAATATAATTCCAGCTGTCAACCTGAAATAGGAGATATCCGACAAGATAAAAAGCAAGAAAGCAAGAGGAAAGGAAAAGACAAAGATGTGAAGATAGTGGAAGATAGTAGAAGAAAGTGGAAGATAGTGGAAGAAAAGCTAAAGAAGAAGATATAAATATATTATGTAAAGTTGTTTGTCATTTTGTAAAGTTAGAAATATCATGTAAATTAGTGCGGATATAAAGTAGTGATAGGAATAGTATTAGACGAAATGTAAAGTAATCATAGTTAGATAAAGTAACTATAGGTTAGAAAAAGTAACCATAGTAAGGTTACTTATACTTGTATAAATAGAGAGCCATTAGGCAAGATAGAGGCAGGACTTTCTACACGGAAAGCAAAGCCTTTTGTACTAAATATTCTCTCAAATAAATATTTTTCTCAAGCTAAACTTTGTTTAACAATGGATCAACATACTAAAGATACTACACAGGTACACATATTCATAACTATGAATAGCTAAATCTCTTGATTCCTAAATATCATGTTATTGATAAGATAGGCTTCTATTAGTTATTATACACTAGAATTATTATCAAATGTTTTTAAGTTTGTTAACATGAGGAAAGAAAAGAAAACTTCTAACTATGCCATCCTGAAGTTGAAATCATAGGCATAAGGAAGCCGTGAGGAAGTAAACACAGTTGAGGCGCTGTAGGAAGAGAGTATTTTCGAAAGTACGATGTTAACAGTGACAAGAAAATGTTTGAAAATAACCTGGTTATAATAATCTAATATAAATACTATGTGTCAGGATCATGATATGAAGAAATTGTATTAAATTGCTATTGTGATGATTGTTATGACTTATTTACATGGTGAAATGACTTCAGCATATAAAATATTAATCTTGCATATACTCAAAGCTATACCTAAAGAAATAAGGCAGATCATATGGGAAAATATATTTGAAGAAGAAGAAATAGAATTAATGAACCAAGTATGGTACGAACTAGATGAAATAAATAGAATAAACAATAAAATTATAGATTTTAATCTAAGTGACTTAGAAATTCAATATTCAGATTAATGATAAATCAAGAATACTTAGAATAATGGCAACAAACAATGACAGATATTACCTTGCTAAGTAATATGATAAAAAATAACATAGAAGCATTCCAACAAACCCACGACATAGAATATATAGAATATATATTGGAAAATATAAAAGAAATCATAAGACTAATACCTTTAGAAAAAATATATTATGAACGAATCCATAAATAAAACGGACCTGTATCCTTGTAAGTTTTGGGTGATATAGTCTTCATGAGGGTTTTTTGTATTTGTAGATCTAGGATTTTGGTTTAAAAAGGTTTGAATTTTATGGATATTTTCTAAATAGGCTCGGGTTATATGATTATATGTTTGTTTATGCTGTCCTAGGCTTTCTTTGTATGTATTGACCTGAGGGGGTACGAATATATCTTTTTGGGTTTTTGGTATAAATGGTTTATCGAATAGTTTGGTCATATTTGTATTGACATATCTTGTTTTGTTTTCCTCTTTTGTTGCAGAGGTACTAGCTGTTCCTGTAGCTGCATTTAACAAACTGTTAGGTTGGGTTTTTCGGTGTTTCCCATCGTCACCTTCTAGCTCTGGGATTTTTGAGTCGTCCGATGGACTTAGCTGCGCATGTTTAGCGTCATGCTGCTGACTTTTTATTTGTTGTAGCTCTTTTTCCATTGTATCTAGCTTTGTACAAAATAGTGTCATTGTATTTAATATTTTTTCAATTGTATTTTCGCTGCTTAGATTTGTCTGAGTAGCTTTGTCTTGATATGTAATCTGCAATGACATTTTTGTTAGTACTTATTATTTCTATTGTGAATGTAAAATTTTGTATATTTAAGACTAGTCTCCGTATTTCTTTAGTTGTTACTGAATCTTGTATTTTTCTTGTAATCCACCATTTTACCTGCGTATTATCTGTTCTCACAATAAACTTGTTATAAACAATATATGGTTCAAAGGCTAACAAACATTTATATAAAGCATATAGTTCTTTTCTATTTATTTCCCATTTTATTTTCGGATTTGTAAATGTTTCGGAGTAATATCTACAATGATGTTCTATTTTTTCTTTATCGTATTTATATTTTAATACTCCTCCATAGCTTATTTCGCTGGCATGTGATTCTACTATGTATATGAATTTTTTATTTTCGTCTGGAAAGTATAATTTTGGTAATTTTTACACAATAGTTTTATTTTTTGTATTTGGGCTTGGTCTTTTTTGTCAAAATAATATTCTACATCCTTTTTTAATTTTTTATGTAATGATTTAAGATTTTCTGCTAAATTAGGTATATATTCTCTTACTTGATTTACTAATCCTAAAAATGATTGTAATTTCTTTTTTGTGTCTATGTGTTCTTCAGAATGTATTATTTTTTGTACTATATGGTTTTGCATTTTTATACCATTCTTATCTATTTGTATTCCTAAAAATTCTATTTGATTTTTCATTATTTCTGCTTTTTTCTTGCTTAAACTTATTCCTAAGGATGTTATGATATGAATAAATTTTTCTAATAGTCATATATGTTCTTCTTATGTTCTTGAATATAATAATATATCATCTATGTATACTATGCAATTTTCTAGTTGATTAAAATAATTATCCATAAAATATTGGTATCTTCCTGGTGCATTTTTATATCCGAAAGGTAATACATTCCATTCATAGAATCCTTGTGGTACTGTGAAAGCTGTTAGTTTTTTAGATTTTTCTTCTAACTTGAGATGGTAAAATCCTGATTTACAATCAAATTTATTAAAATAATTATAACCTTGTATTTGTCTTACTTTTAATACTTTGTTTGGTATGGGGTAATTATATGTTTTTGTTTTTGCATTTAGATTTCTGTAGTCAATAACCGTACGGCTTTTTCCTCGTTTTTGTTCACTGTGTTTATTTACTATAAATGCTGGGCTTGTATGTTTACTATTACTTTCTTGAATATACTTATTTTCTAATAGTTCATTTATATGCATTTTAAATTCTTTTAAATCGTCGAAATTATATTTTAATGGCTTTTGGGTTATTATGCGATTTTCATCAATTAGTTCAATTTTTACCTTTGTTTTATGTTTTTCCCATCCTTTTAAGGGATCTTCACTATACAATAGTTCTATTTTTTCTTGAATTACTTTTATCTTGTCTATTGAAAATATTATTAATTCTATATTATGGGTGCTTTCTTTGATATTTTCTAATTTTTGTGTTATTTTTTCACTTTCTTTAATCCATGGTGTAGATTTTCTATTTTTATTTGTTACTCTTTTTGCTCCTACCTTTTGTTTACATGGTGTGGTAAACCACCAATGTGTTTTTGTTATTATATGAGGATATAGTTTTTCTAAAAACGGCATTCCTAAAAACATATCTTTATTAATGAATTTATAGCTATAGATCTCTTCTATAGTTAGTATTTTATCCCATATTTGTAGCTTTATATTTTTTGTTTTATATGTTATCATGCTCCCTTCATTATTAAATCCTGTTACTACTATAGGGGTTTTTAATTTTTCCCATTTTTCGTCTGGTAGACAATTATGTTTACACATATTTGCTTCTGCTCCTGTATCTAACATCGGAGTATAGTATCTGTTATAATAATTTTCTACTATTATTTTTGCAAGTATATAGATTTTCATAATGCTCTTTTTATTGTGACTTTTTTGGTTTTATAAGTTATAATTAATTGAGTATTGTCTAGATTATAAGGCTTCATTTCTTCTAACCATTTTATTCCTAATATTATATTATCACTTTGGTATATTATAAATTTCAGTAATATAATTATTCCTCCTATAATGACTTCTTTTTCAATCGTGTCTTCTATGTATGATAATTCTTTTGGTAATTCGGGACATGCTTGTTTTTTAGATATTATCTCTTCTTCATCTACTAGTTCTCTTGGTATATAATTTTCTTCTTGTCCAGTATTTATTATAATAATATGTTTTCTTTGTTCTAAATTATTCCAGTTATATAATAATGATATGGTTCAATTTCTTTTATTATTGGGTATTCTACTGATTTTCATTGAGGTTGAGATGTATTTTCTATTTTATCTACATTTTTCATTCTTTTTGATGTACTTATTCTATCACTTACTATTTCTAAATCTTCCTCTATATCTATTTCTTTGTAACTATAATCATTATTATCTATTATTATTACAATTCGTTCAAAAGGGTCTTCTATTTTTATCTTAATATCTTATTTTTAGCTGTTATTTTGTGTTTTGTTGTTAGTACATATAGGTTTTTACAGGGAGCTGTGAATATTTTGCTGCCTGGGGCTAACTCTATTCCTGACATTTTCCAATATAATACTAATGATTTATCTATATTTTTATCATCTATTGCTACTGAATAATTTGCACTAATTATGAATTTAAATTTTTGGTATATTAAATTTCCTTTTACTGCACTTATAATACTTCTTTCTATTGGTTCTATTATTCCATCATGTGCTAAGTATATTTCTATTGGTGTATCTATTCCTTCTCTAAAACAGGCTATTATTAATATCTCTGTTCCTCCTAAATGTACGTATTTTATAAGGTTTTTAGCTTTAATTGCTTGTATTTCTTTATTTATTATAAGTATTCTTGTTTTTCCTTTAGTGTATTTACAATCTATTATATGTTCTTTCTGACTTACTACATAATATTCTTCTTTTTGTCTTTTAAAAATATTTCTTATAAGGGGTAACTTAAATATTTTTTCTACACTGAGATCTAATTCCTTTCCTTTTATTTGTTCAAATATATTGACATCAAATATTATTTTTTGTTCTGCAGATTCTTCATTTGTATATTCTTTGTTTATTATTTGTACATCTTTGTCAATCATTATAATTATTATCTTCTTCTATTTCATTTTCAGGTAGTTCAGTCTCATGGTCAAATTCATTTATATCAAATTCGTATATACTATCATCACTATCTGACTCATAGTCTATATGATCTATTTGGGTATATATGTCATCATTAATTATTATTTCAGATATTTGTTTTCTTTTTGGATCCTTAGGTAATTTATAGTCTTTAGCTAAATGTCCTAGTTTTCCGCAATTATAACATGTACATTATGTTATTTTTTTCTTTGGTCTAAAGGGTCTTTTAGCTTTAGTATTTTTTATATAGTATCTTCTTCGTGGTATTTTATATATTGGGATTTAAATTTTTTAAATTTTCCTGGTTTTCTATTTTTCTTTTTATAGTAGTTATCATTACATCCAAATTGGGGTGCTATTCTATCTTTACAACAGGCTAGATTTTTTATTATTGATTTTTCCATTTTTATGTCTTCTCTATATTTTTCACATATTTCTGAATACCATTTCTGTAAATATCTTATTCTTGCTCCTAGTGTATCTTGTAATCCTGCATTATTCCAGTCTTTTATTATCTTAGAACTAAATGGTTCTGGTAATTTTGTAAAATATAATTTTCTTATTTCTTGTGCTTCTGTTGGGTCATATGTTCCTTTATAATAATATTCTCTAAATACGCATGTATATTCATCTATGTAGCACATATTACATATAGCTAATTTTAACATCAAATTTCTATGTAATTGTTTTTCTTTATTTTGTTCTTCTACTTCTGTTGTTGTACTGCTGAATTCGTTTCTTATAGCAAGTTCATATTTATTTAATATATCAATGGGCGTAGTTGCATTTTCTCCATCCATTATTTTACTGTTTCTTAATATTTTAGTACTTTGTTCTGCTAGATTTTGTAACCATAATTTTACTGTTCCGATAAATGTTCTTTCTATATATCTTGGTACTTTTGACATTCCAATTTTATTATCTATTAGTTGTTTTGATGTGTAGCCTACCCATAATTATATTGTTTTATTTACGTCTGCTACGCAATCTAAATCTAGGAAACTATTATTTTTGGTTGTTGTAGATGGTGTCCAATTTTTATTTAATATTTTATTCCATAAAGTATCATATCTATCTGATTCTTGATAACTAATTGTGTAATAATTCGGACTTATTGTTCTTGGATTTTTGACTTCTGTACTTGTGCTTGTACTAGCTTTATTTTCTATTTCTTCGGTATTTATCTCTATTTTATTATTTATTTCTGTTCTTTCTATTTTTTCTAATATTTCTGTATATGTTTCGCTTATATCTGAACCTTGTTCTGAACAATTTTCATCTATATCAACATCATCAATGCTTCTATCTGGGTTTAATTGTTCCTTAAATTTTTTTATTTCTATTTCTAATTCTGTTTCTTTTTCTTTTTCTTTATGTTTAGCGGCATATAATTCTTTAAGCATGGCTAGTTCTTTTTCTAGTGCAAGTATTCTATCATTTTTTACTTCTTCTAACTATTGTAGTTCTAATTTTGTTTGTTGTTTTATTGTCTCTATTTCTTTTTTCCTGTCTATTTCTTCATTTTCTTTAGTTATTCTTACCATTGCAGTTAAGCTATCTTCTAATCTTACCGTTTCTTTCTCTATCATTAAATGTAAACTATCACCTATCTTTTTATATCTCCTTCCTAAGTTTGAAAATATTATCTTTATTTTTAATCCTTCTGGATTTTCGTAAGTTTTTTCTTCTATAGAAAATTCTTCCTTATTCATTTTAATTTATGTTTTTGTTTATACTCTATAACTTGTATTTCATGTTGTAGGGTAAATATTATTTTCCTTTGTGCTAGTAAAGATTTCTGGCATACACCTGCATATATATTATATTCAAGTCTTTCTTGTTTATATTTTAAGTCTTGTCGTTTTGTCATTACTAGTATATATATCATCATGAAATATTATTTTTTCTTTTTTTTGACAAAAACTATACTATCTAATCACCCAAAGAATATCTACGAGGAAATCTAAATATGTTTCTCTATTGCTATTTTATTGTCATATTTTTTCTGTACAAACATGTTCCGAACTTTTTCTTTTGAATCATGGGTCTATATTAGAAACAAAATTTTTATCATGCAAAGATGGGGGTAAAATCTGTGTACATATCCTCCTCAAACTCACTTGTGATATTATAGTTGATATGTTGTTCACTACTAAGAAAACTGACTACAAAAGGGGTCCAAATAAACCCATCATCGAATTGTGGATCACTTAGAAACATTTTTATCCTGCAATGGTAGGGGGCAAGATCTTTGTACATCTTACCTCCTAGATTGAACTGTATGATTATATTGAATATGTTGTTCACTACTAAAAAAAGGCCTCAAACCGATCTACACAGACTGACTTCACAAGAGGTCAAAATAAACTGACCTCGCGAAATTGATTCTTTAAAAAATTAAAATCAAAACCAAACAATAAGAGAAATAATTCCATGTTCACTTTTCAAGTATAAACCATAGTGATTTCCCCCCCCCCCCCCCAACTTCAATTTAAACTTGGCACCTAATTGAAGACAAATTTTATAACACAAACATTAAATTGGCACAACTAAAATTGTACACCCACCAAAACATTGTTTTCATTTTAGAGTGAAAAGAAGAACTTCCAACGAGGATGGGGGGAGGGGGTGGGGGTGGGGGTGGGGGGGAGGGTTGATTTCCCTCTTCCTCTCGCTGGAACATCAATGAACAATGGGGCTAAATGCTGCAAAAAGAGATAATTTCTTAGTTTGTTACACTTCAAGTTTTATTTTGATTCTTTGTTGTTTCAAAATTTTGACAGTAACAAAACTAAGATTTTTTGATGATCATTGTTTCATGTTTTAATTTTTTTGGATTTGTTGTCAAAAGGTTGCATAGAAAATTTTCAAAAAGAAAAAAAAAACAATATTGTTATGGTGAAACTTCAAATTTGGGTACTCATTGTTTAGTCTATCTTCACCTAATCCATCCCAACAAAAATAACCTTTGGCTGGGATAATGACAACCCAAATTTCCCCATCTATTCTTCTGAGAAGGATGTTGCTTTCAAACCTCGATACAAACATGAGGATTAATCCATGCTAATGTGCCTTGGATGATCTCTATCTCAAGGTCAGGATCAGGTGCCGATGAGCACGTTGAATTATCCATGCGGTTGAGAGCTATTTATTTATTGACTTAGCCATGTTGACATACCTAAATTCGCCCAACACACTTATTTAATACCCATTGATTAGCTCGTCTTGACCCAATCCATCTCAAAAGAAGTGACCATTAGTGCGTTAACGATGCAACCATTTATTAACTCAATCATTTTGACCCATCCATATTAAGATCAACCCACTCATTTGACACCCATAGGCTTTCAATGAAGCTTTGAAACTGTAGTGGATTTCGATGAGTGAGCTTCCAAAGTTAACTAAATTGTATTTTGTCACAATGAATGGTTTTCAAGTGTGTTAACATGTTGACTCTTTTAACTGATCTGCAGAAATAATATCTTTGTATGTGTTATTTCAACTTAGATATAGTTAGGAAAAATAGTGCAAAAATAATCGTTTTGTCATAAACGGAAGAAAAATTCCTTTCTGCAACCAAGACTTCTAATTTGATATTGGACAAGACTTCATTAGCACCAAGTTATGGTGATGTTAAAAAAATTGGTCTTAAATTGTGACTAATTGCCCTACAAAAAGTTATTGTGATCGTCAGAATTTTGGTCACAAACCTGGATGAATCACCATAATTATTTCAGCATTAACGACAATATCATATTGAGTGATTTATCTCTTAACGACAATATCATATTGAGTGATTTATCTCTTGATATCTTTGGGATAGCTTTGAAGTAAGTGGAATTAATACACTACCTACTAGTATTTTTTGAGCTCTGTCCATTCGAACTCTATAGTTACAGGAAAATCAAATCATTTTTTTGCTATTAAACTAAAACTATGCTCTTGATGACTCAATATTAATGTGTTTTTAGAACTTTCCCAGCCCATTTCAATGAAATATTTTTTCTTTACTAATAGTGAATAGCTTGGTTCTAGGGGTTGAAATCACTCTTTTTAAAAGGGTTGAACATGGTGAAGTTTGGCATTTTAGTTAAGAAACTTTGTGATGAATTAACCAATTATGGGCTGACGACTGATGAACCTGTAGAAGTAGCAGCTATGGGAAAGAAGAGTCGTGAAGCATGCTATGTTAGCAATTTGGAATGCTAGTTTATCCATAAATATTTTCTTAAATTTGATTTTAAGGTTAGTTAACATTTCTCTTTTTTGAACTTTTCAGTATGATTGCAACTTAAAAAACTCTTAACTACCATTCGTATATGTTCCATTGTGCTAATATAGGAATTCTTCCTTTTTGCTCCCATTCTTTGTCCTCAATTAATTGTCAGTTTTTATTTCTCATGTTATCCCGATATGTTGTCCGTATATGAAGTATCTCACATATGTTTCTTTTCACTTTTAAATATTCTTTTGTTAAAAAGAAATTTTGAAATAACTTTGATCATACAAATAGTAAATTGTTCGAAATTTACTTCATCTCGATTAAAACTCACTCCTTTTCACTTGCAATACAATTTTGATACTTAAATGTCTTGCCTATAATAAGTAAGATACGCTAATATTGAAGTTGGAAGTGTATAGGTAAAAATTATCTAAATACCATTTTACTAATCATGAAAGAGAACATCGACCATTTTCTCGAGATGTTAATATTGTGCCTTCATGATTTGATGCATGGAATTCCTTTTTATTAGCTACAAAAAAAGGTCGAAGGTATAATTGAGAAGTAAAAGACCTCACACGATCTATCATCCTCATGTGCTTTTACTTGTTCATTCATTCTTCATGGAAGGCGATTCAAACAAAGGAAGGATTTTCTACATTTAAGTCTGTGACATAAGTACTTGAACATGAGAAGGGTTTCAATGTTTACCAGACTCCTTTACTATAGAAGTCTAATGGTTACGGAACGTCAATTCTTTAATAATGAGGGAGAGGCTACAAAGTGTTTTAAGAAAAACTTCACTTTCTTTGTTATTCTTATTGTGCGTGAGGTATCATTCAAATTATCCTTTCAAATCTGTCGTTATGCGATTCAAATCATGCCTCCTCGTAGAGCTAACACACAGAATGCTAATGCACGCAATGCTAATGCAGTTTCTCCAGTCCCAAACCATGATGTTATGAATGCAGAATTTTGGAATGTAATCAAGCTCTTGGCTAAGAGCGTAGCCAATCATAATAATAAGAAGACCACCATTCCTGCAAACACTAATGGTAGACAACTGCAGCTAGGGTTTAAGACTTTTTTTGTATGAATCCGCCATAATTTATAGGGTCAAAGGTTTGTGAGAACCCAAAGAACTTCATTGATGAAGTCAAGAAGATCCTAGAGGTGATGCAAGTGACAGGAAACGACAGGGTAGAGCTGGTATCTTACTAACCTAAGGATGTGTCTCATTTCTGGTTCACCTAGTGGAAAGACAATAGGGGTCCGGTTGCAACTCTTGTGACTTGGGATTGTTTTATCGGAGCTTTTCTGGACATGTTCTTCCCAAGGGAGTCTAGAGAAGCTAAGACACAAGAGTTTATGAACTTGAAGTAGGGTTCAATGTTATTCCAAGAGTACAGGCAGAAGTTCACCCAGCTTTGGAGGTATGCTCCACACATGGTTTTAGATCCAAGGGGACAAATGAGTAATTTCTTGTTTAGGGTATCTGATCTGGTGAAACCGAGTGCAGGAATTCTATGCTTCCAAGGGATACGGATATCTCCAGACTGGTGACTCATGATCAACAAGTTGAGGTGGATAAGCTTAGGGAAATGGCTAAAGATTACAAAAAGGCCATAATAAGAAATTATGAATACTTGCAGAAAAATTTGGGAGGCGGGAATCGCTCACAGTTTCACTAAAGGACTACAGCCCCAATACCTTCATCAGCTAGTGCTCCATCTTCCAAGTTTCAACAGGATCAAAAAGGTAGGGCATCAACCTCTAATTCTTTGGGGAGTAGTTTAGGTAATATGAGTTTTCCAATTTTTCCAGAGTGTGGTAAGAACCATCCGGGTGAGGGTCTTGTAGGTAGGGAAGGGTGCTTTGGTTGTGGTTAGTCTAGCCATAAGTGGAAGGATTGCCTTTCTAGCAGACAAGGGCAATGAGGTAACAACAATCGGGCTCAGTCTACACCTCCAATAGTATAAGAAGGTCGCCTATCTCAGCAGGGTGCTTTGTCTTATACAGGTGGCGGTCAGTGCTAGAACAGGTTGTATGCTCTCCAGGCTCGCCAAAACTAGGAAGATTCTTGTGATCTGGTCACTCATACATTATGAGTCTTTCATTTAAATGATTATGCAATGTTAGATCTAGGGGTTACACTGTGTGTTGTAACTCCCTATATAGCACTAAACTTTGGTTTTAGTTCAGAACTCTTTTAGAACCCTTCTCAGTCTCTACTCCAGTTGGTGACCTAGTTATAGCTATTGGGTATACAAAAATTGCCCTGTCATAGTCTTTCAGAAAGTAACCTCAGTCGATTTTGATATCATTCTAGGCATGGATTGGTTACATGTCACGACCCGGGAGCACCCCCTAGTCGTAACCGGCGTACTCGACCTCGACGAGGTCTAATACAAGCCTCTTAGCATCCATTCATCGCATAGACACTAAAACCATAAGGAATTAAAAACTTTCTTTACCAAGAAAACATTTCATAAAAAAAAATATTGCAAGCGGAAGACTTTCTAGACTTTATACATGATGTCTCAAAACCATCTAATACTTTAGAGTACAAAATTCGGGACTAATCCCATACACAACTTAAACAATACTAAAAAGACATAAAAGAACATATTGGGTATTGTCCTCGAATATATGAGGACTCACCAAGTCTTCTTCTTCAACACTTAGAAACCTATCAAATAGCCATGACATGTCATCATCTCCAAATCCCTACACTTTAGTCCAAAAGGGAAAGAAAGGGGTTAGCACAATTAAGTACTAAGTATGGAGACCATGCAAAAACATGCCAAAAAGGACATTTTCAAGGAAGTAAAATGCTTTCATATCATTTGATAAAACCTTTCCTTTACAAGTATAAGAGACATAATACAAGTCAACATTAACATATAAGACCATAGCCAACCATGCATATACTCAATATATGTCCATATACAACCCATCCTTAACTTTAAAAGAACACATGTCATTTCATTACCATAGGACCTCTACCTAATATAACCTTAAGACACACTTGAGTGAGACAAGAAGTGACCGCCCATACAACCTCTTCAAGCACACTTAAGTGTTCCCCAAGATTACCTTAGATAAGGACATTTCCTTTACAACATAACTTCAATAGACCAACATTCTTTAAGAAACCATTTTGGATGCATTCAAGCACATAAGGGGACTTTCACATAATAGTCGTTAGACTTAGGGAACTCACTTTAGTATCTTCAAAGCCTACTCGTGCCATGTGTAGATAGCATCCCATACTACTATCTACACGCTGTAGAACCTATCCAATAACTAGAGTGCACATCCCACATGATGGGAATAGGCATAACCGACATAGACCATACTAGCTAGGTATGGAATCCGGAGTCTATCCTACTCCGTGGAGGTTGTTCTACTTGCCAAAGGTAGAACTAGTAAGCAACCCATGTAGGCACATGGTTTAGGGGATGTCCAAGGAAGTTCATTGTGCCTAATCTCATACTCAACTAGGCCACCTTCCTAACCACATTTACTCGGTGCTAGCCTTGTTTCCCATAGAATATTCAATCACATATGTATTAGAGAGGTTTCCTTTTCTAGTTCAACCAACTCATAGTACCTCTTCCCAAGAAAGGCCTCATTTCTTAGTCATAGCCAATCAAGGTTCATAAGGACAGCTCATTTAACTTTCTTAGATAAGGATTTTCATGCCGTTCCGGCTCTATCCATCTCTAAGTCTATCATTTCACTCAAGAAGGGAACATCGCCCTAAGGCCCATCCTTCAAGGTTATACATATACTTAGGAAAGCTAGACTTATGAAAAGGCACCATTTCTTAGTTCTGCCGATTCAAGTCTTGGCCTAGAATTCCTCTTTTAGCATTTATAGAAAGGGCACCATTTCTTAGTTCTGCCCACTTCACACATTCATGCATTCAAGACTTTAAGTAAAAAGAGAGACACCTTAGTCTATCAACCAAGTCACATCATTATCATCTAAGGATACTTCATAATCCAACATCATTTCATATATCCATCATGAGAAATCATACTTTAACTCACAATGCTATCCACTTTACATAGGATCATCACAAGATCACATAAAACTCATTCACATCATACCTTCACATATAGCTTCACAAAAACTCATTTACATCATACCTTCACATAAAACTTTACATATAGCCTCATATGTGTATAATAATACAACAATATAATAACATTTATATAAGGCCCTTCATGGCCTCAATTCACAATAATACAACAAATAACCACCTCTACCAAAGGTGGATCAAACCAATCAATAACAATTATATCAAATACTAAGAGATTAAGCCATCTTACCATTCTCCAAAGCCATAACCAACATTACTCAATTCCCTACTAATTCAACATTATTCATAAAGTAGGTCAACTTACCATCCTTTCCAAGCCATCTTCACCATTCTCATGATCAAATAATTCACAATAGAAAGCATAGGTAATCATGGTATTCAACTATACCATTTAAGCTAAGCATAAGCCCATAATCAACATGAAGATAAATTCACAATTTTTTTGCCCTTCAAGGCCAACATCCCACATCCTTCAATTCAATAAAAATTCTTAACAATTCACATATATAATACCATTTATGAACAGCCCATACCATACTAAACACAATTTTTATAATGATCTACTCAAAATCAATACACCCACTTTATGGTGAAATTTAGAGAATTTGAGAAAACATGGGTTCATGGGGATTTCTTTCTAAAAACCATTAATAATCATTAACAACAATATAAATCATCATTTAAAACCCTTTTTATGCAAGAACCCATGCTAGAATCGAAATTAGGACTTTAGGGTTTTTGAAGAGCTTTGAAAATACTTTGAATTGGCTCTTTGATTGAAAAAGGAATCAAAGATAGAGAGTCCCCATACCTTAATATTGAGAAAGCCCACGAAAATTGATGAAAGAAGCCTCCAATTTGAAACCCTAGTTCTTCACCCTTCTTCTTCCTTGAACTTGAAAGAAATATATGAAAGGAGATGGGTTTCTTTTTAATTCTAAGAGGAGTGACTTAGATGAAAGGAATTAAGTCATAAAAATGTCTTATAGTTGCTAGGAAAGGAATAAAATAGTATAGGGTCAATTTTGGAAAAGGACTAAGGACCCATAAAGTCTTAACTTAAAAATTCTGCCCCTTCCCGTCTTAGTTCGCCCTTTTCTTCAGCCTGACAGTGCTTCAATATTTCGGGAATAACTTTTTACTCCAAGGTCGGAATTGGGCAAACTCGATGGCATTGGACAGAGGACTCAGAGACCTTTAATTGGATAGGTAAAGGTCCACCTAATTCATTTTGAGCTAAAAGATATGACCATTTAAAGTTGACCCTTACAACTCACTAGTTCAAATGACTAGTTTCCGGACGTCATAGTCATTTCTCATCGTTTCATCAAGTTCTCAACTCCAAACTCACATGTGAGGCTCTAGTTTCACTAGTTCATTTTTAGGGTTGTTACATTACATTCCTGCTATGTCTAAATCAATTTTAGAACTAGGATTATTCAGTTTTAGTTTCCAAACGAGCCAGTCTTAGAGTGGAAGGGTAGTAGCTGAATGCCTATAGGTCGATTCGTCTCTTACCTTAAGGCTAGAAAAATGATTTCCAAAGGGTATGTCTATCATCTTGTTCAGGTTAAGGATTCAAATTCTGAATCCCCAACTCTTGAGTCAGTCCTATTAGTAAATGAGTTTGCAAAAGTGTTTCCAGAATATCTTCCCAGAGTTCCTCCCGGAAGGGAAATTGACTTCAGAATAGATCTCTTTTTAGATACCTATCCCATTTCGATTCCTCCTTACAAAATGGCTTCAGTGGAGCTTAAAGAATTGAAAGATTAGTTGAAATACCTTCTGTATACGAGTTTCATCAAACCCAATATCTCTACATAGGGTGCTCTAGTGTTGTTCATGAAAAAGAAAGAGGGGTCCCTCAGAATGTGCATTGACTATCGAAAGTTGAATGAAGTCACAATCAAAAATAAATATCCTATCCCTAGGATTGATGACTTATTCGACAAACTTCAGGGTGCTAGTTGCATTTCAAAGATAGACCTTAGATCTGGCTATCATCAGCTCTGAGTCACAGATAGTTACATTCTGAAGACAACTTTAAGAACTCGATATGGTCATTTTGAATTTCTAGTTATGTCTTGTGGACTAACAAATGGACATGCACCTTTTATAGAATTAATGAATAGAGTGTTGAAACAGTATTTGAACTTGTTCGTCATTGTCTTTATTGATGATATCCTAATTTCTTCTCCGAGTAAGGAGGAGTATGTGACTCATTTGAGAGTTGTACTACAAACTCTCAAAGATTGCTAGATATTCGCTAAGCTCAGCAAACGTGAATTTTGGTTATAGTCCATCACTTTCCTTAGATATGTGGTATCCAACAAATGGATCTGAGTGGATTCTTAGAAAATTGAGGTAGTACAGCACTGGCCCAGACCCACCTCTCTAACAAATATATGAAGTTTCTTGGGTTTGGATAGTTATTACATGAGATTTGTTTAAGTATATTCAATCATGGCTTCCCCATTGACCAAGTTGACTTAGAAGAAGATCAAATTTCAGTGGTCAGATGAGTGTGAGAAAAGCTTCTCAAAACTGAAGACTAGGTTGACTACAGCTCCTGTCTTCACTATACCAGATGGTTCAGACGGTTATGTTATTTATTGTGATGCATCCAGGGTCTGCCTAGGTTGTGTATTGAATATACAAATTAAGGTCATAGCTTATTGTTCTAGACATCTTAAGGTCTAAGAGATTAACTACCCGACTCATAACCTCTATCTTGCAGTCGTAGTATTTGCCTTAAAGATTTGGAGACACTACATGTATGACATTCATGTTGACGTGTTCACATATCATAGAAGCCTCTAGTATATGTTCACCCAGAAATAGTTAAATCTTCGTTAGAGGAGATGGCTTGAATTCCTCAAAGACTATGACATGAATGTGTTTTACCATCCGGGTAAGGCCAATGTAGTGGCTGATGTTCTCAACAAGCTATCGATAGGTAGTGTAGCACATGTTGAGAAAGAAAGGAAAGATCTAGCCAACGATGTTCACCAGCTTGCTCACTTAAAAGTTTTTCTTAAGGACACATCACGTGCTGGGTGATAGTTTAGAATGGATCAGAATCTTCATTGGTAGCAGAAGTTAAGGAAAAATAGGATAGTGATCCTATAATACTTAAGTTGAAAGGTACAGTTCTTCAACAGAAAGTTGAGATTTTCTCCCAACGTGGAGATGGTGTGCTTCATCACCATGGTCGCGTATGTGCTCCTAATGTGGGTGAGTTGAGGCAACATTTCCCTACAAAAGCTCATAACTTCAGGTATTCCATTCATTCAGATTCTACTAAGATATTTCGTGATCTATGGGAAGTATTTTGGTGGAATTGCATGAAGAGAGACACAAAAAAATGTGTGCCTAAGTGTCCTAACTATCAACATGTTAAGGTAGAACATCAGAAACCATGAGTTATGACTCAAGAGATGAACATTCCTACATGGAAGTGGGAAGTGATAAACATGGATTTCATTATGGGCTTACCTCGTATTCTTAGAAAGCATGCCTCTATTTGGGTGATAATAGACAGAGTCACAAAGTTTGGTCACTTCTTGGCTATCAAGACTACGCCAAACTCTACATCAATGATATAGTCAGGTTGCATGGGCTCCCTTATATATCATCTCAGATAAAGGCCCTTAGTTTACATTTCATTTTTGGAAATCATTCCATAAAGGTCTTAGTACACAGGTAAATCTCAGTAAAATATTTTATCAATAGAGGGATGGTCAAGCTGAGCATACCATTCAAACCTTAGAGGACAAGTTGAGAGCTTGCTTGATTAATTTCAAGGATAGTTGGTATGATAACCTACCTCTCATATAATTCACCTATAATAATAGCTTTTATTCCATTATTCAGATGGCTCCGTATGAGGCACTATATGGGTGTAAGTGTAGGTGCCCAATTGGTTGGTTTGAAGTAGGTGAAGAAGCATTGATTGGGATAGATTTGGTTCATGAGGTTATTGATGAGTTCGAGATTTGGACTCATTTAGGGATTTATTTGTATAGATTTAGTGTCCTTAACTGCTTATTTTATGCCAGTAACTGATTTAAAACACTTGATGTCTAGGTATATGGATTGAGGAACAAAGTAAGGACACTAATTTGTAAAAAGGAACAAAGCGAGTGAAAAGAATGAAGAAAAGTAAGCCTGGTGATCGTCAAGTTCACATGGCGAGTCGCCGAATGGCCTCTTAACCACCTAAAATTACAATGTGCCAAGCCTTGAAGGAGAAAATCAAGTTGGCGAACGAAAGAAGCAGTCGGCAAATCACCGAGTGGTTCCGCGATGCAGTGCTGGATCGCCCAGAGTTATAGACCTTGAGGAAGCTGAAGGAAAAAACAAAAGGGCGAGAATACTGACCAAAGCACAGATCGTCGAGTGGATTGGGGAGCCCGACTTACTGCACCGAATGGTCCTTTGCAACATATTTTTGGTGACTAAAAATACATTTTTGAACATTTAGTTTAAGGGGAGATTATTACTGAATTTTTAGTCCCAAGTTTTCATATTGAACTCCCAGTATTAAGACAAGTTTTCTCTAGTTTTCCTTTAGCTTTGAAGAATTAAAGTTTTTTACTTTTGAGAAATTGGAAGTAAGTCTTTGAGATTCTTCAAATTGGACCATTGTTAGGATGAAATTAATCTTACCCTGTTGATGAAAACTCAATTTGGTAATGATTTTTATCTTTTTATGATGTTTAGCTAAAACCCCAATTCATGGGGTGTGATTATGTGATTATGGGGTTATTTAGTTTATGGGTATTGCTAATTATTAGTTTAAATGATGTTTAGAAGTGAGTTTAATCAGTAATTGTGGTTTAATTTAAGAATTGTAGTTGCAAATGTAGTTCTACCCTTGTATTTTTTACTTGCTCGAGAGAGAGAGGTTTTAATACCAAGATTATTGATTGATAGTCTGTGGGTATTGGGTTGTCATGGGTTCAGCTCGATAGAGTGAATCCTAAACCCTTTTCGACACATTCTGCTAGAGAGACTGAATGTACTAAAGTGCAGTATGTTCTTATTTTGCATGCTTCTCAATGTTCGAGAGAAATCGACTTGATACGGGGTAAATTGTTTGACATAAAGTTTACCCCCTCTATAGTCTAGCTTACTCACTTATATCTAGTTATTTTCTAATAGTTGCAATTACCCATTTGTCCATATCAACCTATAATCGAATCACATCCCAAGAAGCCATCTCATTATTGTTATTTCGTATTGTTTGCTGTTGTTGTAGTTTATAATTAAAACCAAAATCCCCTTTATTTGACATTTGTGTCACCTCCTAATTTGAATCATGTTTTTATTCGATAATGTCTATTCCTATGAATGATTTGACCATGTTCACACTTTCCTATTGAATCTTAAACACGTACCGCTCCCTGTGGGATTCGACCCCAACTGATTTAGTTGGGTTATATATGTATCAACGATTATTGACACTTAGAATTGGATGAAGTGTCTTTGATAGCGTTATTCAATCAAAATGGTGTCGCTGCCAGGGAGTGGTGTTGGTTAAGATTCTTTTCATTAAGTTTCATTTTTCTTTTTTTAGTCATAGTTGAATCTACTTACTCTTAGTTTTTGGTTGTGTGTTGCTGTTTGAAACAGAGGAAATGTGTCAACGAAAGCAATAGTAGCCAAGTGAGCCAACAAGATGACATTGGTAAGCTCAACGATGTCAATGAGCCTAATGTTAATGACCCTAATCTAATGGGTGGAATTGATGCCATTCGCTTGCCTCCGACTGAAGGGAACGTTGTGTTCCACATTACAATTACCATATTAGTATAAGGACCTCAAAGTGGTACATAGCAAGAATAGTCTTATGGGGTTCTATGTATGCATTGCACAAGTATGACTTAGGGTTATCAAAGATAAGTCTTTAGATAGGATTGTGCTATAGTTACCCTCCTAGCTATAATTAACTAAAGGTGAGAGATTCTCTTAGTTATGAGAGTTCAGTTAATAAGAAGGACAAAGGAGGGTGAATATGACTAAGATGATTTCAAGGTTATGCTTAGTGTGAAGGGTAGTATGGGATGCCTTTCATACACTGCACAAGTGTGCTTTGAGGTTACTTAAAAGTATGGTGCTTTTATGGTAAAGAAGCTTAGTGAGTTGACCATGTAAATAGACTATGATTAAGATGACCAAAAAGGGATATTTAGTTTGGGTAGTATTATGAGATGTCATTCATGCTTTGCACATGTATGCTTTTGAGGTTACTTGAGAAGGGTTATATTATGGTATGCATGACTAAGAGTCAAATTATGCTTATTATGATTGTGACTTATCTCCTATGCTCATTTACTATGTCTTATGTTGACTTATGATTATATGATGCTTAGGTTGGAGATTATGCTATGACTATGCTATAATTTCTTATGCTTATGTCTTATATTGACTAACCATTTTGAGATTCTCTTATGTTGTTGTTCTAGCTTTCATACTTGGTACATTTTGTACTAACGCATACTTTTCCTACATTCTAATCAAATGTAGGGTTTGGAGACTTGAGTGCTTCTTGAAGATAGGTTTCTAGAAGTTTCAAGGAGTTGAAGATCTTGGTGAGTCCTCATACCTTCGAGGACAAAACCCACCTTTCCATTATGTCTTTTATTTTCATGTTGAGACTATGTATGGGCTATGCCCCAAGAGTTTTATTCGAAAGATGTATTAGTTGGTTTCAGAGAAAGTATAGGAAGTCTTCCGCTTACTTTTATGAAAAAGATTTCTATTGTAAAGAAAAGTTTTAAATTTTCTCGTATTTTCCTATTATCTCATGTTCATGATATGGTAAGGGCTTGTATGAGACTCTTCAGAGTACTCCTGGGTCATAAAAAACTTGGTATCAGACCATAATTTTTTCGGATGGTTTTAGGATGTCTCAAACCACGTGTAGTAGAGTCTTGTTCATAAATGTGAAGAGCGCCACATTTATGAAAAGGAGGCTATTGGATGTTTAGGAAATCTCACTTATTTATTCTCTAAGTCGTGCCATAGATTTTGGTTTTGGTAGGCCCTTCTTCTAATCCGTGCCCGTTGATTTTCATGGTATGGGTAATATAATGGTGAATGCTAGGAGAGAAGAGAAGGCAATATGGAACAAGAGGTTCTTCCACAAGTGCCACATCAAGCTCCTTCTTAAGCTCTAATTGACCCTTGATGGGGGAATGTGACTCGAGAGGGGCTACAATCCAAATTGTGACTCAAGTTTAAGCCGTAACAACTCAAGCCCAAGCTATGACAGCCAAATCTAATAGGGAGAGTGTAGCTCCACTAAACCTAATAAGGGAGATGACTTATTCTAGGGTGAGAGAGTATTTGAGGATGAACCCTCTGGAGTTTTATGGCTCCAAAGTGGAGGAAGATCCTCAAGGTTTTATAGATGAGCTGTATAAGGTGCTTGCCATCATGGGATTAACTTCGATAGAGAAAGCGGAGCTAGCCGCTTATCAATTGAGGGATGTACCACAAATTTGGTATGAGCAATGTAAAGATGGTAGGTCTGTAGAAGAGGGCCCAATAGAGTGGGAAGGGTTCAAAGAGGCATTCCTTGATAGGTTCTATCCCCTAGAGTTGAGGGAAATAAAAATGCAAGAGTTCATAAATCTTAAACAAGGGAGTTTGAGTGTAAAAGAGTATTTCCTTAAGTTCATCGAACTATCAAAATATGCTCCAACCATAGTGGGGGATTCTAGGGCCAAGATGAATAAGTTAGTGATGGGAGTGTTCGACTTAGTAGTTAATGAATGTCATTCGGCAATGTTTATCCCTGGTATGAATATTTACTTTCTCATGGTGCATGCTCAAAAAGTGAGGAGAAAAAACTTAGGAAAATGAACAGGGAGACCAAAAGAGATAGAACCGATGATGGAACTTTTCTAATGCTATGTCCGATGGGCAAGGTAGGCCTAGGTCTACACAAATGTATTTCAGCCAAGACTCTCCATTTTCTAAACCTAGTAGAACCGTGTGTGGGAGGAATCACTTTGGTAAGTCCTTAGCGGACATGGATGATTGCTATGTGTGTGGAAATGATGGGAACAAAATGAGAGATTGCCCGGTTCTTAAAGCTAAGGGAAGGAAGGATAAGAAAGTTGCCTCTAGTGGTCCGGATGATTGTGCTCAAAAGAAAAATTGATTTTATGCTCTCCAATCTAGAGAAGATCAAGAGTGATCTCCTCATGTCCTTCCGGTATGTGTTTTCATGCTTTAGTAAATTTCTGAATTTCTTGTCTTTTATGACTTGTTGTGTTGGACCTTGAAATTGTCCTTAATACGAATGTTGTTTAGAAGACTTTGTGTAGGCTTACTCCCAAGGGGGAGATAGTGTGCCTACCTAGCAAGGTTATTGTGTGTTTATATGTTGGCATGATTTCCTTATATGCATGTTCATGGAAATGCGTAGGTCTTGTTAGAAATGACTTATATGAATTGTTTTCCTCATGTTGTAGTGCATTTGAGTAGAGTTGCATATAGACTTCATGAGATGAACTAATGAGCATGCCTTAGTTTGGAGTTGAAAGATTTCCTCCTTGAATAAATGCTTTTTGAGAGTAAATTGCATTTAGGCTACATGAGGGAGTATTGGGCATGTTTTAGTTAGGAGAAGTTAGTTTGTCCTTGAAAATGAGTAAAATATAGAATTTCATACATTTTGGGTTGGTAGATGTAGTTCCTACTCCCTTTTCAACTGCATTGAATGTGTTTAGTTTAGAATTGAATTTTTCTTACTTGGTTGTGTGCATATAGATATGTTGCATGTATTATTGGCTGCTAGTCTAGAGTTGTGACTCTAAGAGGTGTTTAAAATCGTCATTCAAGGACGAATGATCTCAAGGGGGAGATATTATTACGCCTCGAAAAATAGTAAGTTGAACTAGAGAGTTCTAAAGATTTTTATTAGTGTTTTGGAGTGTGGTATAAGGAGTAAAAATAACGAAATGACTCCCGTACTTACAATGGAGGTTTTAGGGGCTAAACGTTGAGGTACGACCTCCCAAGGACCAACCAAAGGGGTCCTTGAGGAGGACCCCAAAGAAGCCCCCAAAACTGCAAAATTGCAGCCACCCACGATTTCCATCTACTGGCTGTGGATGGACCCATACCCCATAGGTTGGGATCGTGGGTCAAGGCTGAAGTTCCCCTGCAATTTTGGGCCTAAAAATTCCTCATCTTGGGCTTGAATTTGGGCCACCAAATAATTGTAGCATTTGGACAATTCCTCTTCCTTGGGCTTGAGCTCTTCTTCCCCAATAAGACACCTTTGGATCAGCGATTGAAGCCCATTGAGCTTATCATTGAACTCCTTGGTTTGAGATCTTGTTATGGGCCTCCTTGGAGTTTATAAAGCTTTATCCTTGTCCTTCAATGGAGTAGTGCTTCCTTGGATGCTATCATTCCCCTCTCCTTGAAGAGAATTCGTTCTCGAATTCAAATCTGCATCAAAATGGGAAAGATCAAAAACATTAAAAGTAGCACTAACTTGGAACTCACCAGGAAGATCAAGTTTATAAGCATTGTCTCCAATCCTTTCAAGGACTTTGTATAGCCCACTTCCTCTAGGATCTAGTTTGGTCTTTCTTTTGGAAGGAAATCTTTCCTTTCTCATATGCACCCAAACCAAGTCATCAGGTTTAAAAACAACATATTTTCTGCCCTTATTCCTTCGGAATGCAACTTCCTTATTCTTCTTTTCAATTGCAAGCCTTGTTTGTTCATGAATTTTCTTCATCATATCAACCTTCTTCTTACCATCAAGATTAGCAAAATCATTAGTAGGCAAAGGCAATAAATCAAGGGGGGTAAGGGGGTTGAATCCATATACAACTTCAAAAGGAGTCTTACTAGTAGAAGAATGGAAGGTCCTATTATAAGCAAATTCTACAATAGGTAAGTAATCTTCCCAAGAAGTCAACTTTCCTTTCAAAACAGCCCTCAACATGTTCCCTAAAGTTCTATTAACCATTTTCGTTTGTCCATCCGTTTGTGGGTGACAAGATGTAAAAATTAGCAATTTAGTTCCCAACTTTCCCCAAAGAATTCTCCAAAAGTCACTTAAGATCTTGGCATCCCTATCACTAACAATAGTTCTAGGTATTCCATGCAATTTAACCACTTTCTTTACAAACAAGTCAGCCACATGAGATGCATCATTAGTCTTTTTACATGGGATAAAACGAGCCATTTTAGAAAAGATTTTGGAATCATACAGTTTGTACAACATGTCATCAAGACGAGGGATATGATGGCGATACTTACCTATTCTACAATAGGTAAGTAATCTTCCCAAGAAGTCAACTTTCCTTTCAAAACAGCCCTCAACATGTTCCCTAAAGTTCTATTAACCACTTCCATTTGCCCATCCGTTTGTGGGTGACAAGATGTAAAAATTAGCAATTTAGTTCCCAACTTTCCCCAAAGAATTCTCCAAAAGTGACTTAAGAACTTGGCATCTCTATCACTAACAATAGTTCTAGGTATTCCATGCAATTTAACCACCTCCTTTACAAACAAGTCAGCCACATGAGATGCATCATTAGTCTTTTTACATGGGATAAAACGAGCCATTTTAGAAAAGATTTTGGAACCATACAATTAGTCCAACATGTCATCAAAACGAGGGATAGGATGGCAATACTTTACCATTATCTTGTTGATAGCTCGACAATCTACGCACATCCTCCATGTTCCATCCTTTTTGGGGACCAATAGGACTGGAACAGAGCATGGGCTCATACTCTCTCGAACAAATCCCTTTTCAAGCAATTCTTCAACTTGCCTTTGTAATTCTTTGGTCTCTTCAGGATTGCTCCTATATGAAGGCCTATTAGGAAGTTGAGACCCAGGCACAAAGTCTATTTGGTGCTCAATCCCTCTCAAAGGTGGCAATCCATTTGGAGTGTCATCAGGAAAAACATCTTCAAAATTCTGCAAAAGAGAAGAAACACTATTTGATAAAGAAGGAGTTAGTTGTTCAAAATTAATCAATACCTCTTTGTAAGTAAGTAGTATTATGGGCAGCCCCTCTCTCCTAGCATTCAAACACTCTTTGGCTTTTATATAAAGACTCTCATTTTTCTTTTCCTTAGCCTCTTTCCTCTCACCAAAACATTTTATTTTTTTACTCACACCCTCTTTTACCTCTTTACTTAGATCGCTGCCCTCTCTCTCTTTCTCTCGGCCGACTTTTTTTTTTCTATCTCTTGGCCTTTTTCTTTTCTCTCAAGCTCACTTTTTACCTCTCTCTTTTGTTTTCCCATTGTTTCCCTCAATCGGTTTTGATCTTCAAACACTTGAGAAGGAGATAATGGTGCAAGAGTATACTTCTTACCATTATACAAAAGACTATACCTATTCTTTCTCCCATGATGAGTAGTATCCCTATCATACTGCCAAGGTCGGCCAAGTAAAATATGGCATGCTTGCATTGGAACTACATCACAAAGAATTTCATCTTCATACCTACCAACATTGAATGAAATGATGCATTGTTTGTTTGCTTTAACTTTTCCACAATCATTCAACCATTGGAGCCTATATGGGGTAGAGCGCTTCATGCATGCAATTCCTAGTTTATCCACCAAGTATGAACTCACCACATTTGCACAACTTCCCCCATCAATAATCATAGAATAAGTCTTTCCTTTTATCCCACACCTAGTATGAAACAAATTCTCTCTCTGCCCTTCATCAACACTACCCAAATTGATAGTCATAATTATCTTAACCACCTCAATTATACCATCATTAGGCAGTTCCAAATCATCTTCCTCACTTACACCTTCTCACTCTTCTTCTTCCCCCTCACTTTTTTCACTCTCATATTCTCCGTTCTCTCTAAGTAGGATGTTTCTTCTACTTGGACATTCATGCATCATATGCCCCCTTCCATGACATTTGTGACATTGAATAGAACTTGAAGGTTTAGAAAATTTAGGATTAAAGGTTTTACCTCCCTCCTCAACTTTACCTTTACCTCTATCATCTTGAGGTTTGGAAGGAGCTTTCCCCTCTTGAGTTGACCATGACTTCTTAGAGATAGTGTTTGGTCGACTTCTCCATGAGTTATTTTGCCGCTTTTTTTCAATTTGTTTTTCAACTTTTACAGACAAATCAACTAACTCATCTAAAGTTACATATTTTTGTATCTCTACTACATTAGCTATTTCTATATTTAAACCATTTAAAAATCTAGCTATTGTAGCCTCTTCTTCCTCCATGCAGTTAGCTTGGATCATAGCCATATCCATGATTTTGAAGTACTCATCCACCGACATAGAGCCTTGCTTCAAGTGTTGATGGCGAGACTGTAGATCTCTTTGGAAGTATGAAGGAATAAATCGCTTCCTCATTACCCTCTTCATCTTTGCCCACGTAGCAATAAGTGGTAGCTCCTCTTGCAATCTGTCCCTAACAAGCTTTTTCCACCAAGAAGCAGCATAATCAGAAAACTCAACAACATTAAGTTTAACTTTCTTACCCTCAGAGTAGTTATGGCAATCAAAGATGGCTTCAACTCGTCTCTCCCAATCAAGGCACAAGTCTGGATCCCTTGTCCCCTTGAAAGATGGCATCTTCATCTTTATACTATTTATATTATCATCTTCTACTCTACCTCTTTGTCCCCTCCTATCTCTTCTTTCTAGATTAAATTCAACATCAAAATCATCATTATCATATTCAGGATTTACAAAAGGGATATGGGGTACATTCCTTCTAACTTGGGGTCTAACATTATTTTGGGGTACAACACCATTCTCCTTCCTAATTGCAGCTATGGTGTCATTCTGCTCGATAATCATATCCCTCATCTCTTGAAATTGAAGGGTCCATCTCTCAAATTGCTGGTGCATAGCTTGAAGGGTGAAGTTGTTCCTTCCTTTGACTTCGGCTTCTAAACGAGCCCTTTCCGCATCACCACCTGAATTAGACATCTAAAAAAAATAATCAAGTATCACAGTTTTAATATGGCCTTTACCCTCTTTTAAACTCACCCACACTTGCCTTTTTCCACTTAAAATAACCTTTGAACGAGAATACTTTGTAGATTTATAATTAAACCAAAATGTGTATCAAGTTCGTAGTAATAAAGTATGGAATCTTGGGGTACAAAAAGAAAGTAAAGAACTAGTCCTAGAACAAGTAGGATTTAGTTGAAACAAAACACGAATAAAAGGAACTTATTTTAGAATTATAAGAACAAGAAAAAAAAATTCCTCTTATTCTTAAAGATCTAGAATCCCCTCTTCTTGCTACCTTCTTGCTTGGAAATAAATTAATGCAAAACTTGGAGAGAAAGTAATAAGATTTCTTGAATAGCAAGTAATAAGCTTTCTTGGGTACCAAGTAATCAAATTTCTTGGAGGACAAGTAATCAGGTTTCTTAGAGAGCAAGTTATAGTTTTTTTTGTTCACACTACAGTAATTTTTTTTTTTCACGCTACAATTTTTTTTCTGCTCTAATATAAGAAGAAATCCCAAGATTTATCAAGAACGAAATCTTGATAAAATCACTCTGATACCACTTGATAACAGCAGGGTTAAGGAGATCACAAATAGAGAATTGAATATTAGGATGCGGAAGCACAAAGAAAAGAAACAAAAAAAATTAAATAAAGATATGGGAAATTCGAAGGAGTGATCCACAAATTTCCAAGGATTAGATGTTCTAAGGTCTTGAAAAGATTCAAGTAACAACGTATAGATTTATGGAAGAAATCTAACGCCTTTACTGGAGAAAACTAATCAAAACAATGGATTCGGATCTTGACCGCTTTATGAGTAACTAAAGACTATAATTAGTATGTAGAAACTAATCACCTTCTAAAGAATACCCAAAAGAAACCAAAGATATCACACGAAGAAGTTACTTTATACCTTAAACTATGAAACTAGTAAAGGTTTAAAGATAAATTCTCAAAGAACAAGTCACAAAGGTTCAAAGAACTCTCTCAAATATTATTAATATCAATCTAAATTGTCTCTAATGAATAAAAAGGACCCCTATATATAGGAGAAGGGGGGAAAAACGTGCATGACCCTAAAAAGACAATTACAAGGAATCCTACTCTAGAAAGGAAATAAAGTAACCTAACTAGGAACAAATTTAGTACTTCTAGAAAAGCATTAAATGGTACTTAGGAGACCATAAATAGACTAAGGAAAATATTAATAACCTATATATAAATAAATAAATAAGGTAAATCCCAACTAGGAAAAGAATCTTGACAATCTTGGAAAGTTTGACTAGTCTTCTCTCAAAACTTGGGAAGAAAGCAACTCTTGTTGTGGCTGATTCTTGGACTCTTCTTGACCTTATTTTCACGAAATTGAGCCTTAAAATTCCTCATCTTGGGCTTGAATTTGGGCCACCAAATAATTGTAGCATTTGGACAATTGCTCTTCCTTGGGCTTGAGCTCTTCTTCCCCAATAAGACACCTTTGGATTAGCGATTGAAGCCCATTGAGCTTATCATTGAACTCCTTGGTTTGAGATCTTGTTATGGGCCTCCTTGTAGTTTCTAAAGCTTCATCCTTGTCCTTCAATGGAGTAGTGCTTCCTTGGATGCTATCAGTATCAGTGGTAAATTATATTACAGAATGAGGTTCTGATGTGTCTAATGAAGAGACATTGGGTGTTGATGCACTGGCATCGGTCAATATCAATTATAATGGTGATTGTGTTGATGACTATGATGAATTAGTTACCGCACTTGATAGATTCAAATTTCATTCCAAACAAAAATGATTGGAGTTAGATATGAAGAATCGCGACTCTCCACCTGCAAAATTGTCTGTGGAAGAGCCTCTAAAATTGGAGTTGAAGTCTCTATTATCTCATTTGAGGTATGTATTCTTGGGGAAACATGGCAGTTTATGGTATTCATTGATGTTGATTTGAGTGAGGAACAACTAGAGGCATTGGTTTTTGTGTTGAAGAGATTCAAGCAGGCTATTAGATGGACTATTGCAGACATTATTGGGATTTCTCCTGGCATTTGTTCTCATAAAATCCAACTCTTGCCGAACTGCAAGACAAGTATTGAGCACCAAAGGAGACTTAATCTACCTATGCAAGACGTGGAGAAAAAGGAAATCATCAAATGGTTGGGGTGCTGGAGTCATATAACTCACTACAGATAGTAGTTGGGTGTGTCATGTTCAGTGTGTACCTAAGAAAGGTGGGATTATTGTGGTTCCTAATGCGAAAATTGAGCTTGTCCCAATTAGGCCAGTAACTGGATTGAGAGTATGCATGGACAATCGCAAGCTAAATGACTGGACAAAAAAATATCACTTCCCGATACCGTTTATGGACCGATGTTGGATCATCTTACTGGTACGGGTTTGTATTGCTTTCTAGATGGATTTTTGGGCTATAATCCAATCTCCATAGCTCTGGAAGATCAAGATAAAACCATTTTCACATTTCCATATGGGACTTTCGCCTTTAAAAGGATGACATTTAGGCTGTGTAATGCTCTAACAACTTTCCAGAGGTGTATGATGTTGATATTTTTAGATATGGTGGAGGACACAATATAGGTATATATGGATGATTTCTCTGTGGTAGGTGACTCATTTGATGGTTGTCTGATGTATCTGACCGAGGTAATAAAATGATGTGAAGAGTACAATCTTATGCTCAATTTGGAGAAGTGTCACTTTATGGTGAAAGAGGGTATTATCGGATTTCTAAGAAAGATATTGATGTTGATAGAGCCAAAGCTGAGGTAATAGAAAAGCTTCCACCACCTATCTATGTTAAAGGTGTTAGAAGTTTTCTTAGGCATACATGTTTTTATCAGAGGTTTATCAAAGATTTCTCTAAAATTGAACACCCATAGCGCAAACTACTCAAACATGAGTGTAAGTTTGATTTTGATAATGCTTGTTTGAGAGCATTTGGAGATTTCAAAGCGAGGTTAGTAGTAACACCTATCATTATTTCACCTGATTGGGGGCAACCGTTTGAAGTGATATGTGATGCGAGTGGGGGTGGTACTTGGTGTGATATTTGAACAGAGGCGAGAGATGATTCTTCATCTGATTTACTATGCCAATAAAGCTCTGAATGTGTCTCAAAATAAATATATTGTGACTGAATAGGAACTCCTTGCTGTGATTTTCACATTCGAGAAAATTTGATCATACTTGCTTGGTACAAAGGTCATACTGCATACAGACCATTCTGTATTAATGTATATGATGGCTAAAAAGGATGCAAAACCGAGGTTGATTAGATGGGTATTTTTGCTGCAAAAGATCACTTTTCAGGTGAAGGATAGACAGGGGACAGAAAATCAGGTTGCCGACCATTTGTCCAGATTAGGGGAGGAAGCTATGCGCAAGTTAGGAGATGGGGCTGCAATTAATAATGCATTCCCAAACAAACATGTATTGGCTGCTTCTTATGATATTATCCCTTGGTTCATAGATTTTGCCAACTACTTGGCAAGCAATTTGGTTCCACCAGATTTGTCATTTCACAAAAGGAAAAAACTTATGTATGATGTGAAGAAGTTCTTCTAAGATGAGCCTTACTTATTTCGTATTTGTGCTAATGGGATTATTCCTCGATGTGTGCCTGAGGTTGAAATGATGAGTAAGAGGTGTTTCATTCATCACCTGTTGGTGGGCACCATAGTGGTATTCAAACTGCTCATAAAATCTTACAGTGTTGGTATTACTGGCCTACCATCCACCAAGATGCTCATGATTTCGCCCAGTCTTGTGACCGCTGCCAAAGAAAATGAGGAATTTCAAAGAAGCAAGAGCTACCTATGAATCTGATATTGGTGATTGACTTATTTGATACATGGGGCGTTGACTTCATGGGTTCATTTGTTAGTTCACATAGGATGAAGAACATTCTTGTTGCGGTTGACTATCTATCAAAATGGGTGGAAGCAATTGCACTTTCAATCAATGAGACAAAGAGTGTCACCACATTCCTAAAAATATGTTTTTTCTCCAGATTTGGTACACGCAAGGCGATTATCAGTAATGGAGGTTCTCACTTTTGTAATAAGTTGTTCAAGGTGTTGCCAGAGAAATATGGAGTTCTTCGCATTATTGCTACTCCTTACCACCCACAGCCTACTGTGCTAGTTGAGGTGTCAAAGAGAGATAAAGATAATCCTTGCAAAGACTGTGAATGACAACCTAATGAATTAGTCAAGAAGGCTTGATGATGCTCTATGGGCCTATCGCACAACATTCAAGACTCTCATAGGTATGTCCCCCTACCAACTTATATATGGAAAGTCATGCCAGTTGTCAATAGAGTTAGAGCATAAGGCTATGTGGGCACTAAAAAAGTTGAATGTGGATTGGGGCACCATATCGAGTCAAAGATTAAGTGACATGAATGATCTTGATGAGTTTCGCCTAAAAGCATATTAAAGTTCAGCCTCGTACAAGGAGGAGATGAAGACGTATCATGATCAAGAGATTGAAAAGCGTAAATTTTTTTAGGGTGATTTGGTGCTATTATTCAACTCAAGGTTGCGCTTGTTTCCTAGAAAGATTAGGTGTAAGTGAACCGGGCTATTCTAAGTCACGCAAGTATTTCCACATGGAGTGGTCGAGCTTGAGAACAAGGAGGGAATGAGGTTCAAAGTTAACGGGCAGAGGATCAAGGTCTACATGGGGAAATCAAAGAGTGCAAGAAATGATTGAGGCCTGCTATCTTGATGAAGTATGAGTAATAAAGGTGTCTACGTCGTGCTGGGACGTTAAATCAAGCGCTACTTGGAAGGCAACCTAATATGTACAATATAGCCAATAATAGGTTTCTCATTTCAATATAGTTGATTTCCTCTTTCTTTTGATTTTTATAGCTTTTTAGATATGTGTTTATTTTTATGTTTTAGTGTTGGCTAGATATATAATAGGGTATGTGTCTAAAACGTGTCTAGAAAATGTAAAAAGAAAGTCCTAATGGTTACTATGTGTGCATGGACGAAAAGTTAAAAATCTGCAGAAAATAGTTATGCAGTGGTCTATAGACTCCATCGACGGTCCGTTTGTCAATACACGAACCGTGGATGGCATCCCTAGATCCCAGGTAAGTTTTCTAATTTTTCTAAGTGTCAGACTTGGGGTTCTGCTTAACCCGACCTAGATCCATCCTTTATAAAACCTTTCATTTTTAAAACCATCTCCCACTTCCAAAATTCAGTCCCATCATTTTTCAACCCTCCAATTACCCATAATCATAAATCAATACCCCAAAATCACTCCCATAACTGATCCAAATCCCAAATCTTCCCTCCTCTTTCCCAAAATCATCCCAAATTATCCATTATTTATCCCCAACAATTTCACAGTCTGGGTTCAGTGTCGAAGCCTAGCACTAACACACTCACCAACTTCAATTACTTGTAAGTTAAACAATTTCACTCTAACTTTGAATTCTCTGTTCATTGTTTAAACAATCAAATCACTAAGTTGAAACTTGACCTTGGATTGTTAATCTACTATTTGAATGTTGAATTATAGTTAGAAAAGCTATTGGAATGATAGTATGTGAGTGTGTTATAAGTTAAAACCAGATTAATCAGTTAATGGGTGTAAATTGGATGTTTTGACTTAGGGTTGTTCAATGGTTTTGTGTAAATGTGAATAAAATTAACTGATCACAACCCTAGGGATGACGAACTACCAAAATATATGTTGAAATGCATGTGTAGGCCTAGTTTGATGGCGTGTTTGTTGTAATATGGCATTGACTATGAATTATAAATCTGAAACCAGACACATAACTGACCCACAGCCTCAACCACAAACTATATGTCAACCTAGGGAACGTAGGTCGAGGTCCGTGGACCATTGGCACACACAAAAAATTTCTTAAGTGTAGAACTACGGTGTGGACTACGGTCTGTCGTTCCATTGACGGACCATTCTGCACAACCGTGGTTCCACCATCTAAAACCCAAAAATAGGAGCTCTGACCTACGGAGGGGACCCACGAATCGTCGTTCGATTGACGGACCATAGGTACCTACCCTGTGTCAAGTGTTCAGCTACTGTCTAGAAATTTTTTAGTTTTTGTTTGGGTCCGATTCATGTTCAAAATTTCTTCCATGTGTTTTATTGTCTTGTTTTGGTACTAACAACTTTTCCAGATGAACCATGGCTCTGAAGCAAGTTGTTACCTACGCACGAGGGGGCTAGTCATAGCCAGTTGCCCCTTCCCGACGTATGATAGAGGTGAACAGTGATACAAAGTATGTCCCACCTGCCACCATGGTCTCCCACACTGTACCCCGCACTACTAGGAAGAGCCCAATAGGTTAGCTCCGACAAGGTCATTGCCCCCAATATGAAGAAGAGGCCATATAGATCGAAGCACAGGCTGGCTTAGAGTCGTAGTCCATCTTAGTCCTAGCAGCAACAGTACTTATTCGTCAGATACCGATAGCTCAAGCAATAGCCCAACACCTACCAGAGTTGAGACTCATCCCAAGGCTGATGAGCTGAACATATAGTGTCTCCCCGAACAACATCATATATATGAGAATGGCGCGATGATGAATGTGAACTGGCGGATGGCCAGGATCATAATTGAGGAGTGTCAGGTCCTTACAGGCAGTCTCCATACTACTCCATCTATTGAGGAGCTCTTCTGGAGACACCGATGCGAGTGAATGGCACACAACCCATGTAAATACAATGAGGAGATCACTAGAGAATTTTATGCTTCTTATGCTGCCACTGTCAGACACTCAATCTCTAAATGGACAAAACCCACAACTCAGCCTCCACTTTAATCAGCACTGGTGCAGGGCTTCCCCATCGACTTCTCATAGGTCACCATTCACAGGTTTTTATATGGCCCAACCCACACTCTACCAATCAATACAACAGAGTATGACTAATGAATAAGCATTATTCAAAGCGGGGCATTTCAGAGGAATACCAAGTAGAGGGAGACACTGTTGAGGTGGTTAGCTCATTATATTACCAAAGATGGTGAGTGAGCTGAGTGGGTTTGGACTCATAACCTTGGTATTAGGAAGGCTACACTGAGCTTTGCTGCAAAGTTCTTCTAGTTGTAGGTTAAGAATAGATTGTCCCCGACTCAGGTGGACAATGTTGTTACATAGGACCAAGCCGTGATGATTGCAACCATTCTAGTAGGTTAGGAGATCGACTTTACCCGCATGTTGATAGTAGAGATCTATGAGAGGGCCTTCAAGACCACCACCACCCTGCCTTTCTCGTACCTCATTTTCTATCTCTGCAGGGATGCTTCTGCTCCCATTTGGCATTGTGACTGGTTGCAAGACTCTGAACATAAACCTCATTCGGGATGATGGAAACCTAGATACACCACAAAAAGAGACATATGTTGATGTACTGCCTTTCAGTGATGACCTAGCTATGGATGTAGAGCAGATGTAGGCCGATGACACCACCATTCCGATGCCTACATTAGATTCTAAGGCTCCACCATCTCTAGCCACTATTCAAGCCCCTAGCTCATCCCAAACCACTCTCTTTTCAGGGCCCACTCTTGTTCCTCTAGCTCTAGTTCAAAAGTTGGAGACACATATGGCCACAGTGCTGCAGCATATGACGCCATGAATATAACGCTTTATTGCGGAGTCTGAGGCGAAGATGGAGAAGATGATGGATCAGAAGATTTAGGCCACTCATAAGCGCCTGGATGCTTTCAAGTTAATAGTCTTTGAGAGGCCATCCCCAACCATAGATGTGATCACCTTCAAGAAGGAGTTGGCTAGCCTCCATGCTGATGTTGCTACACTCCTAGCCCCCACTAAGACTGAGCTAGAGTCTGCCCTTATGGTACCGGAGGATGAGGTTGTGATGACTACACTATTCGACGATACTATGCCATCACCGGATTATTCTCGTGCTGCTGGGAAGCGCCACCGCTCTGACCATATTTTCGATGCTAAGGATGCTCAATGATTGAGGAAGAAGGAGAACCATCAGTTGGAGTAGGCCCAGAGGGTGTCTATACTTGATGAGGAAAGGAGACAACAATGGGCTCGTGAGGTAGGTGTTGGCCCATCTGGTGGTTTGAGCACTATTGAGGGTGCTACGTTAGTTGATGAGGACACTCCTGGTGGCTTTCCTAGTGTTGATCAAACGGGCTATGGGAAATTGGACCCACTCACTTCTTGAGAGGTCTTCAGCGCATTTGCGCCATAGGTTTGCTTCACCCTATGTTTTACTTTTGATTTCTGTGCATTAATGGAAATTACACCTTATTTTGTTGGGGGTTAGGTAAATGGAGTGTGAGTGCTAGGGTGAAGTTTGAGTAAACCATCTCCTAATCCTCCATTGGGATTTTCTTGCCTGTGCTCATTTCCTCCAAAGGATTGTTTACTTTTATGTTAAACCGACGTGTTTAGGATTGTATGTGTAGAAGTAGTTAAAAGAATTAAAGCATGATGGCATTAAAAAAGCATGAAATTGATACTCGTCCAAAAAGTTTGAAATGTCTAGATCTTTAGGCTTCATGAGTTGAATGTGCTAGATCTCAATATGACATTATAAGGAACCGATTTGACCTCATGACTTAAGCTAAAACTTGAACTGGGTAATCTAATAATTTGATAATGAAACAATGTGCCAAGTGTGTGTTATAATAGGTTGAATGTTCATACAGTCTGTGCCAATCTAGAACCTTCCCCGTTGGTCCTGCTAAGATAATGTAGGCTAGAAGTTGGGAGATGATCATAGGCCCTGGTTCAAATAAGTCTACTAAAGCCTAAATGATTCAACCAAAAGAAATAAATGCTTCCATTGATCTAAATGTTTGAGCCTAATGTAAACGACTTCTTTCAATATACCTAATTCACCTTCACTGAAATAATTATCTTTGCCCCGGTTCCTCCTTGGACATGTGCACCTTGACTTAGGACAAAAGCCTAAGATGAGGGGGGCTAATTCAAAAAGTTACCTTGATCTTGGCCATGGTCCGACATCGGATATTTTGCACCTCAACTCATGCAAAATATATAAGTTGAGGGTGGCTATGAAAGAGGAAACCGAAAGAAAGGGGTATGAAAAGAGTTTGTGTAAAAGAAAGAAAGAGATAAAAAAATAAAATAGAAGAAGATGTGACTTTGTCAAAAAGAAGCAAAAAGATGAATGACAAAAGTGTTGAAAGAAACATAGAGAAATAAAATGAAAGAAAAAGAAGAAAGTAAAAAACAAGAGCTATAAAGTCAAAAGTCACATAAGTGGGAAATAGAGTCAAGGGAAAGAGCAGAAAGGTTAAAGATATCAAGAATTGTTGAGAAAAGCGGTAAAAAGCTAGCATTTCTCAAAGAGGGTAGAAAGTAACTAAAAAGTACCCAAATGTATCCTACGTGACCCTGAGCCTATGTTACAATCTAAGAAACTCCTAGAGTGATCCTAGCGACTAGTTTGGAGAGTCAAAGCTTTGAAAATAAAGGTAAGCCTATGGTATTAAGCACTAACTTTACTTGAAGTAACTTCTGAGCATCAGTGTTTAATGAATTCTAAAACTGGACATTCATATCTATTGTGTGTGAAAAAGGATTTTTTTTAAGTGAGGGCACTAATTACATTGTTGGAGAATTGATACTTTGGTGACTATGAAAGGTGTATGTTGTGATATCTGTTGGTCGATCTATGTCATGTTTTGTTCCGTATGAGTTAGCTTGTTGAGTCTAGATGAAAAGAATTGCACTAATGTTATGGAACTAATTGAAAATGCCATGTGATTGCTTGAGTTTGTATGTCTACTTCTACTTAAGAGTCGTTTAGAGTTTAGTGTGTCGCTTGACGAAAAACAACAAGTTTAAGTTAAGGGTGTTAATATACTGTGAGTTTATTCATTTTTGATGCGTCCCACCTAGAGTTTGTGTTTTTCTTTGGATATTTTGTATTATAAATGGTGTTTTGTGTATAATGTTTGTAGGAAATAGGCTTGGATGCGGTTGATGAAGATGCGAGCTGAAAAGATTCAGAAGTGGCCACCAACTGAGCCACCCACGGACCGTATGTCCAACCATGGGCCGTGGATTGGCAGTCGTAGGTCCTTTCCTGGAAGTTAAGGTTTAGTGACTCAAACCACAGAGTGCGAAGATGGACCATAGTCCATTCCAAAGACCATGGGTGAGGCATCGTAGGTAGAGCACCAGGGAAGTCTAAGAAATTTGGAACTACGGAGCAAGATGATGGTCAGAAGGTCGACCAATGGTCCGTCCTGCATGTCAGTCATTGATGATATGAGAGTTGAAGGTTCCAGTACCTGATTAAAGTTTCTAAGTGTTGAGCCACGGAGGGGACCATAAGTCGACCCAGGGTCCGTAGGTTGAAGCATCGTTTTAAACCGTGCCTTGCCAATTTATTTCCTTATTTTGTTTATTATTTTATTTAGGATTTGTTTTCTATAAATAGGATTTATAAACCTCATTTTTGGAGGTTAGACGGTATTGTAAACTTCTAGTTTTTGGTGTTTTGGAATTAACCTGCAAACTTTAGCAATTTGATTTTCAGAATTCGTTTTATACAATTTTCTCTTTGAAATTCAATTGAGGATTTCGAGTTTCGTCAATTCTTCTTGTAAGTTCATAAATTGTTTTTACCAAATTATGAATTGTGATCCCTCAAGTATGAGTAGCTAAATCCATAACTGTAACACCCTGAAAATTAGTAGGCTAAACTAGAGCTTGACGTGAGGGTTAGAGTCGTAGATATTACTCCATGTACTTAAAATGAAGGGTTGTAGGTTAGGACGACAAGGTACAACTCCCAAAGGACCAACCAAGGGTCCTTGAGGAGGACCCAAAATATGCCCAAAAATAGTCTACTCACAGAAGGGACCCACGCCCCGTAGGGGGTCCCACGCTCCTTAGGAGAGGGGTCTCGGGTCAGGGTCCCGAAAGAAGAGCCACAAACCATCAACCACATATAACCAACACGCCTCATGGGTCCACCCCCGGCTCATGGGCGTGGTCTCGTGGGTGAGGCAGTGGGCATGTTTAAGTCGGTTAATTATTGGCTTATGGAGTTTCGGGAATAAATTAGTTATTAAGTGATGTCATTTTACCCTTGTTTAGACCAACTATATAAAGACTTTAGAACCTTAATTAAGTCATTCCAAATCATTCTCTCAACTCACATAAATGAAACCCAATTCCTTCTAAAAAATACTCTCTCTAGAAAGAAGAAGAAAAAGAAGAAGAAGAAGAAGAACAAGAAGGTCAAGCTAGGTCAAGACTCCATTGTTTCAAGATTTCTAGGATTTGTAATCAAGGTATGATGGATTATTCATTCATGGACTCCTTTCATCCATGAATCCCCAATGTTTCACCTAATTGTGAAGATAAACCCCAATTCTAGTTAGGGTTTCTTCCTACATTATGGGTATTGTTGTATGTTGATCCAATTGAGTGGATAATGGTTGTTTATGATGTAATTACATGTTTTAGTATGATTATACATGTATTCTTAATTTATCTAATATTATAGGGTTTGATCTTAGGCATATTTATGCGCCTAATAACCAATTTATCCTATATATATAGCTAAGTTTGAGAGAAATTTCTTAGTTGGGACTCAAATTTTAGATTCTATTGATTACGTTTCCTCTAACCAATATGATTAGATGTTTCAGGGTTAAAAGAAAGAAAAAGGAGCTAAAAAGCACCTAGAAAAAGGTCGTAAAATAGAAGACGATGTTGCTGAGGAGAATGGCCAAAAAGTTAGAAAATACACTAGAAAGGAGCACCTGCGCGTCGCGGAGCTGAAGCCTGTATGCAGAAAACAAATTCTACTTAACAGTGGAGTGCGCATCAGGGGCGCGTTGTGGAGAGGATCATTTCGTGCACAAATTGTTGTGAGGGAACAGGTCCACGTCGCAAACCTGGACCCCATAATTTTGTCACATATTTTATTTCAGACTATAAATAGCCTAGCTGTGTTAATTTATCATTATCCAATTTTTGAAAAATAGGAGAACATCGATTTTGGTAATTTTGCTGACACTATCTAGGGATTTTCTTTAACTCCTTCATTTTGGTAAACACTTCTATGATCTTTGAACATTATTTTATGATGTTTTATTCTATGAGTAGCTAAAACCCCTTATTCTAGGGTTGTAACTACAATGAATGGTCTGATAATATTTGTTTCTAGCATGAGATGGGTTTTCTTTTGTTTTATGCTTACATTCTTGTTTAACTATTTTAATGACTGATCAACATGAAAATAAATTCATTGTCCACTCTTGAATTCGGAAGATGGATAGAGAGATAGACCAAAGAATGTGAGAAGTGTGTTTATTCTATGGTAAAGCTTAGAGTGTTTCTTATATAGGATAGGCTTATACCTATATATCACACTTGATTAGTATGCAAGATGATAGCTTAATGCTCTGCTATTGGTTCATGCCTATCCCCGCTCAACGATGTAGTTAGGCTGTCATTGGTGGTAGGTAATTAGAGGTTGGAAGATCATGATTGTAAAATTAACCTTGTAAATCCATAATGAGGTTAACCTGTCGAATGCTAGGATGAATTATTATTATGCTTAAAATTGGTATATGCTACAACCCTGGAATATTTTCCCAAATTGCGAAATTTCCCTGTTTGAAACTATTTAATTGTAGTAATTATTTTTTGATTCTCAACTTAGTAGATATAAACAAATTGCTAAAATTGTCTATCCCATAAGTAAATTTACTTTAGACACGATAAAGTTATTATTTGTTGATTTGAAGTCTTTTGGGTTAGATAATCCGGTTCGAAAGAGTTGATGTACTACTTGAGTGACCACGTGCACTTGTGTGTGATTTTGGACACAACAAGATTTTGGCACCACTGCCGGGGACTTTAAAATCGGCAGGTATCTAATGTTTGAGTGTATAAATTATTTGTACAAGTGTTGACAACTTGATCTTGGCTTTTTATTTCTTAGGTTGTGTCAGGTTTTCACATTGGAAGATGATCAGGACTTGGTAGAGGCTCTAGCTAAACCGGAGAGATTTTATCGTTACCGAAGATGGCAAAGAAGACTCACATATCTTGTTCCTCTTGTCGCTAGTGAACCAGAAACTTCAGAAGAACGGGAGGATCAAGACACCCCTGCAGTGATGGCTGAAATAAAAGTGAGATGTGGCAATCCCACAGACCACCAATGTGACCTCAAGTATTCAGAAACTTGCAGCTGATGAGAGGTTTGCATTGAAGCAGAACATGGTGCAACTATTGCATACAAATGGACAGTTCACTGGTCTATCTCATGAGGACCCATGAGTGCATATTCAGAATTTCCTCAAGATCAGTGACATGTACACCCCAACCGAAGTGAACTCTGATTATGTGAGGCTCACATTATTCCTTTTTTCTCTGCTAGGGGAATTAAAAAGATGGCTGAACTCTAAGCCAACAAATTCCATAAAATCTTGGGATGATCTTGCCTAGAAGTTCTTGATAAGGTTTTTTCCATCTGGGAAAACAGCCAAGCTGAGAAATGACATATTAAGCTTCCGACAGAAAGGAGGAGAAAATTTGTTCTAAGCTTCCAATAGAAAAGAGGAGAAAACTTTTACCAAGCTTGGGACAGGTTTAAGTCCATGATGTTAAGTTGTCCACATCATCATCAAGCTAATGAAGTGTTAGTCCGTACCTTTATTGAAGGGTTGGAATCAAACACAATTTTTACTTGATTCTACTGCAAGTGGACAAGCTTTAGAGAAGACATATGCTGAGCTATTTACATTGTTTAATAGAATTTTACAAGGTAATCCTGAGTGGAATAGAGGAGGAACTAAACCGGTCATACAAAATACTACTGGAGTGTTGGAAATGGATGCAGTGACAGCTCTGACTGCACAGATTTCAGCAATGAAGAATATGATAACTACTCATTTCAGCAACATGTCACTAGGACATCAACAGGCTCAAGTTAATATGGTGCAGCAACCACCAGCTTGGTGTGAAGTATGTGGAGGTAGAGATCACAATGCCGAGGTATGCGGAGCAAATCCAGAATCTGTTCATTTTGTAGGTAATGCTCAACGAGGAAGAAAACAACATAACTAAGGAAATACCTACAACCCAAGCTGGCAGAATCACCCAAATTTTTCATGGGGTGGTTATCAAAATCAACACCATGGAAAAAACCAGTAGAGTCCACAAGGTAGTGGACAACAGTACAATCAGCAAAGCCATGGAAACTAGGAAGGTAATGGTAATCAGCAGGCGGCCAAGCAAGGTGATATGATTGTGAAGGACATGCTAAATCAAATCATGGCTTACCAAGCTACATTGGCAGTAGATGTCTGAAACAACCAACTGGCGACTCCGAATTTGGAAGAGTAGTTTGGGCAGTTTTGATAGCATCCAAGGAAGCACAGCTCCATTGAAGGACAAGGATGAAGCTTTAGAAACTCCAAGGAGGCCCATAACAAGATCTCAAACCAAGGAGTTCAATGATAAGCTCAATGGGTTTCAATCGCTGATCCAAATGTGTCTTATTGGGGAAGAAGAGCTCAAGCCCAAGGAAGAGGAATTGTCCAAATGCTACAATTATTTGGTGGCCCAAATTCAAGACCAAGATGAGTAATTTTAAGGCCCAATTTCATGCAAATAAGGTCAAGAAGAGTCCAAGAATCAGCCACAACAAGAGTTGCTTTCTGCCCAAGTTTTGAGAGAAGACTAGTCAAACTTTCCAAGATTGTCAAGATTATTTTCCTAGTTGGGATTTACCTTATTTATTTATTTATTTATAGTTTATTAATATTTTCCTTATTCTATTTATGGTCTCCTAAGTACCATATCTTTCCTAGAAGTACTAAATTTGTTTTTGGTTAGGTTACTTTATTTCCTTTCTAGAGTAGGAGTCCTTGCAATTGTCTTTTAGGGTCTTGGACGTTTTTCACCCCTTCTCCTATATATATAGGGGTACTTTTTATTCATTAAAGACAATTTATATTGATATTAATAATATTTGAGAGAGTTCTTTGAACCTTTGTGACTTGTTCTTTGAGAATTTATCTTTAAACCTTTACTAGTTTCATAGTTTAAGGTATAAAGTAACTTCTTCTTGTGATATCTTTGGTTTCTTTTTGGTATTCTTTAGAAGGTGATTAGTTTCTACATACTAATTATTGTCTTTAGTTACTCATAAAGCGGTCAAGATCCGAATCTATCGTTTTGATTCGTTTTCTCAAGTAAAGGCGTTAGATTTCTTCCATAAATCTATACGTTGTTACTTGGATCTTTTCAAGGCCTTAGAACATCTAATCCTTGGAAATTCGTGGATCTTTCCTTTGAATTCCCCATATCTTTAGTTAGTTTTTTGGTTTCTTTTCTTTGTGCTTCCGCATTCTAATATTCAGTTCTCTATTTGTGATATCCTTAACCTCACTGTTATCAAGTTTTCTAGTGCCCAAATTTCTCAACCATAAGGGGCTGCCTGGAAATACTGATTCAAACCCAAAATAGGTAAATGGTGTAAGTACCCAGACTAGTAGTCCATTGGAGTAGTTAATGCCATAGACCAAACTTGTAGAAGAAAAAGGAAAGTAGGCAAATGAAGCTAGACCAAGTGAGCAAAGAGTGGATGAGGAACCAAAAGCAAAACCACCTACTCTATTTCCACAGAAATTTAAATAGCAGAAAGAGGAGGAATGTTTTGGTAAGTTTATTGAAGTACTCAAACAAGTACATGTTAACTTGCCCTTAATTGGAGTGTTGTAGGGGATTCCTAATTATGCCACAAATGTAAAAGATTTGGTAGCCAACAAGAGTAGATTGTCTGAGTATGCAAAAGTAGCACTCATGGAGGAGTGCAATTCTATGATCCAGAATAGGCTCCCAACAAAGTTGAAAGATCCAGGGAGTTTCACAGTGCAAATATAATGTGGTAAGTCCATTGAGGCAGGAGGGTTGTGCGATTTGGGCGCAAGCATCAACTTGAGGCTTACGTCCATGTTTCTCAAGTTAGGACTAAGAAGGCCCATGTCCACAACCATTATATTGCAGTAGGCGACCGTTCGGTAGCTTGAGGATGTCATAGTCAAAGTGGGAACTCTAATTTTCCCCGTACACTTTGTCATCTTGGATTTTGAGCCTGATCCAGAGGTCCAATTTATTTTGGGATGCCCATTCTTAGCAACCGGGGGTGCTTTTATTGATGTGGTGGTTGGTAGACTAACAAGGAGGGCTCATGACAAGGTAGAGGTATTTAATGTGGACAAGGCAATGAAGTTGCCTGCCATATATGAGGATTTGTCAACAATTACAGCTAATATGTTGAATCCTAAGACCCTTTAGAGAAAGTGTTAATTGGGCAAGACATTGAGGGAGACGCCGAAGCCTAAGAGTTGGCTAACGCTTTAGATGTCCCGAATGTGAGTGTGCTTTTCCAGTTTGTGGAGCCATTAAACAGAGTCTTGGGACTACCTCCCAAGCCATTAATTAAGGAAGCACCAAAGTTGGTGTTAAATGCTCTCCTCTCTTATTTCAAGTATGCATTCTCAGGTGCAAATGAATCTTTACCTGTAATCCTTTCTTCTGCTTTATCTGAAAGTGCAGGTTGAGCCCTCTTTGAAAATATTAAGGAAGACGAAAAAGGCAATAGACTGGCAGATGATTGACATGCATGGCATCAACCCAACTTTATGCATGCACATGATATTTATGGAGGAGGGCCACAAGTCAGGTGTACAACCTCAGTGCAGGATTTGTTCCTACAATGTGGGTATTGTTGTATGTTGATCCAATTGAGTGAAAAATGGTTGTTTATGATGTAATTACATGATTTTAGTTTGATTATACATGTATGCTTGATTAATATTTGATTATAGGGTGAAATTGATGTAGTGTAGTTTTATGGCATGAAATAGGAAATTGAGGTCTTAGATATGATCTTCTAATATTTATGAATTTCAGTACAAATTTCTTGAGATTACAACATATAAATATGAATTTTTGTAAAGTAAATCTTGTAGACATGAATTGATTAGACTGGGGCTTATATGATAAATCATCACTAGTAGTGTTGAGATCGAGTTTATATGATGATACATGATTAGAATTTCTTATGAATGAAGCATGTTGGATTGTCATGAGAATTAAGTATATATGATAACCATATGAAGTATTTCTTGAGAGTAAGGCTTGTATTATGAATGTGAATTCTAGGGCCTTGAGGGTAAAAGCTAATATGAATGAACAAGGAATGTTAAGCCTTTAAGAGTGACGTTATTATGCATGTTGCTTGTATATGGTATTATTGTGGAAGGACTTTACCCACATAAGCTATACTATAAGTATATGAGGTTATGCATGTAGTAATTTGATTACTTGAATTATGTTATTATTAATGTATAATGTAGTAATTCTAGATGTATTGATTTGATATGAGCTTTTGACCTTAGAAAGGGAAATATATGATATTATGCATGTTTTATGAAGGTTATGCATATGCTTTAAGAACACTTTTGAGAGAGTAAAGTGATTATGACTATGATGTAATCATGGTGTTGTTGAAAGGCTGTTCTCACACACCCATTTATGCATGACTATGAATGAATAGACCATGATTATGATGATGTTGTTGTGACGATTGAAAGACTATTCTCATGATCACATAATGAAAGGTTTTCTCACATAATGAAGATTATAGGTTGAAAGACAATTCTCACCTAATTAAATCTAATGTTATATGTAGACATCGGCGGTGAAAGGTTATTTTCACGCATGATCTAACGAGCTATCCTAATGAAACAACTATGGATTCAATAAGTACTCCATAGTAATTATGCTTAGCACCGAGTAGATATTGAAATGAGATGGAAGCTCTTCCGTGAGAATGGTCGGGCTTCTAGAAGCAATCTCTTGGGATGAAAGCTCTTCCATGAGAAAGGTCAAGTTTGTAGTAGCAATCTACTTATCCCATAAACTACGTGCCCCTATAGGTTATTTATCTGTTGGATCCACATAAAGCTAACATGATTATGGTCTTACCTTAGGCAAGTAAGAAAACCTTTTTTAGTGTGGGTAACACCGGATTCCATGTGAGCTCACATGGTCTATGTCGGTTAAGGCTAATTCCCACAAGGTCAAGTCTAGTATGATGAACTATAGTTAGTCAAGAAGCTTTACTTAGCATGCGTAAGATTTATGGGGTCTTATTCATTCATTGCACAAGTATGCTTTGAGGGTTGTTATGGCTTGTACTCCTATGTTATGATATCTATGTAATGACTATGCTTATGACTTATGTTTATGATGTATGCTTAACTTTGATCATTGCGATAAGTTGCTTTCCTTGATATGTGTGACTAAAGGTGATGTTCCCTTGTCTATGAGAAATAAGCCAAGGATGAGATGAAAAAGGTAATACATGAATGAGGACCTAAAGTGACTTTCTTAGCATGGGTGGGATTACGGGGTCTTATCCATGCATTGCACAAGCTTGCCTTGAGGTTGCTTATGAAGTGTTTCACTTATGTCATGTTGAACTAGATGCATTTATTATGTCTATGACTATGTTGTTATCTCTTATGCTTATAGCCTATGTCTTATTATGATGTCTCTTATGTTCATGACTTATGTTATTGTCTTTTATGATGGTGGTATATGTCCTATGTTGACTAATGATTCTTATATGCTTATGTTGATGATTTATTCTAGCGATAATATTTAGTACATTATTGTACTGACATATACTTTTGCCTACATCCTTATCAAATGTAGGGTTTGCGATATTGACTTCCATCCTCTTGTCTAATTTCATAGTAGATCAAGAAGAGAAGTTTTGGTGAGTCCTCATAGCATCGAGGATTTGATCACCCTTTACTTTTTATGTCTTTCTTTTATGTTAGAACTATTGTATGGGTTGTGTCCCATAGTAATTCAAAGTTGTTTTAGATGGTTTGAGACAAGTGTTGAAGTCTTCGTTTGTATGAAAAAGTATTTTAAAATTTCCTCATCATTTCTATTACTTTATGTTATGATATGCTAAGTGGCTTACATTAAGTCCTTCGGGGATCTTTGTGCCATGTTAAATCTAGGGTGTACCCCTGGGTCATGACAACAACTAAGGTTGTGGGAACCATAAGCAATTAACAAAGTATGAATAATAATTAAGTAATTCTTAAATAGTGTTTATGCATGTATTGTTAATTCTTTCTCTTAGATGTCTTTTTAATGGTGCGCAACATTAGAACTCCCCTCATTGCTACTTTTTGGACAAATGAGGTAGCTAATGAGAAAAGAATTATCAACAAAGATTTAGTGGATGCTATCTAATATTCATATGTCAATTGGAGAGAGGGTTTAAACTAAGTCATGCATTGATGTGATTTTTAATATGGGGTAAAGGTAAGGGTTAGTGAAGCATACACCCGTAGCCAGACAAAGGTGTGAGGTGAAATTCCCTACTTAGAGGACCAATCACTTAGGGATACCTAACTTACCAACTTTGCATGTAAAACACTAGCAAAGGATCACTATTATTAGGATTAATGCATTAAGAGCTTGTGGGGAACTCACATACCCTAGTTTATCTTTCATATTGATAACTCAAAGTTTGAAACTTGCTTACTTGTTACTAAATCATGAATCTGTTACTTTAGATACAAAACCCCCCTAGTTAATTTTCTCGAACAAAGTTTGACTAAACGGATATAATAGTGAGTTAAGTTTAAATCTGAACCATATTTCTAATGGGATCGACCCCAACCTACAAGTTGGGTTCTTTATTTGACAACGATCGGTTATACTTCTTAAAGAGGTGTAATTTTAGTGTATCATGCATAAATGAGGAAATCATGGGAATAGCTAAGTCACATGACACAAAAAGAGTAAACCATGAGGAACTCATTACCTCAAGCGAGAGTAGGGGTTGAAGGAAAGAGATGAGGATATCGGGACATCATATCGTCCTTGGACTCCCAACTAGCACCATCAACTGTATGATTACCCCACAAAACTTTCACCGAAGGAACTTCTTTATTTCCCAACTTCTTCACTTACAGGTTTAAAATGTCAACCAGAACTTCTTCATAGGAAATATTCTCCTTAACTCCAAAACCTTCTAAGGCAAATATTAATGTCGGATCACCAACACACTTCTTCAACATAGAGACATGGAAAAATGGATGCACCAATGACAACTCATTAGGAAATTCTAGTTCATAAGCAACCTTACCAACACACCTCAAAATCTGATATCGACATACCTAATAGGAACTAAGCTTCCCCTTCTTACTAAACCTCATGAAGCCCTTCATTGGTGAGATTTTCAAATAGACTCAATCGTGATTGTCAAACTCAAGATCTCTTCTTTTTACATCGACATATGACGTTTATCGTCTTTAAGCCACTTTCAACCTTTCTCTAATAAGTCAAACTTTATCCATAGCATCATGCACCAAATTGGGACCTATTAGGGAAACTTCACCCACCTCAAATCAACCTATAGGAGATGTACACCTCCTACCATACAATGCCTCAAATAGAGCCATACCAATACTCGAGTGATAACTATTGTTATATACAAACTCAATCCAAGGCAAATGATCATCCCAATTACCCTAGAAATGTATCACACAAACTCTCAACATATCTTCCAACGTTTGGATAGTATGCTCCGCTTGTCCATCGGTCTGTAGATTAAAGACCATACTAAGCTTAACATGAGTACCAAGACCCTTTTGAAAAGATTTCCAAAACTAAGAAGTGAATTGAGTACCATGATCGAAGATAATGGATAAAGCATATCCATAAAACTTTACCATTTCTTTCAAGTATTATCTAGCATAATCCTTCTCCGAATAAGAATAGATGACGGGAATGAAATGACCGACTTCGTCATTCAGACAACTATAACAAAATATAGGTATGTTGTCGCCGGATGTGAGGCAAACAAACAACAAAGTCCATATTCAAATCTTCCCACTTCCAAGTAGGAATGCCAATGTCTTGGGATAAACCTCTAGGTTTCTGATGCTCAACCTTCACTTGTGTCACGATCCAGAGTTACCCTCTAGAAGTAACATGGCGTACTTGACCCCAAAGGGATCTCATACAAGCCATTAGCATAATCATAACATAAACACATAGAATTATTGCAAAAATTTAATACTTTTACAATAGAAGTCAACTTCATCTTAATAAACAAAAATAAGAATCTAGACTTGTCTAAATCACCATCTAGTATAATAGAGAGTACAAATAGGGTAAAAAACCCTTTACATCAATAAAGTCTCAAACGTGGAAAGTACATAGAAGCTAAGAAATGATAACATCTTTTCCTTGAACTTGAGGACTCACCAAGCCTAGGGAATATTCATCCCAAGCTTCACTTGAAGGAAGTAATACGTCTCAACGACCCGAACCTAAGCTCATAAAATGTAGAAAATATGGGTTAGCACAAATAATGTACTAAGTATGAAAGCCATGCACAAAATCCTTAAAACATGCATAAAAGGGATATTTAGTTGAAATAATGCCTTTATAAAGTTTGGAAACCATAATGAACATTTAAGAAGAACATAAGTCAAACCAACACATACGCAGCCCAAAGCATACTAGTGCAATGCAAAGGTAAGATCCCATAACCCTACCAAATGCTAAGTACCACATTTAGGTCACCAACAACATACATATCCTACTTTACGTTATTCATATCCAACATACATAAGTAAGGAATCATTCATCTTCATATCTTATATCAAGTGAAGTCAACCTTAACATTCATACATACATTTCATATATAATTCATAAGTCTTCGTAACATAAGAGAACCTCACCAGAACCCCTCTTAAGGATTATTTGTTCAATGCATAAGTGAAGTCCCATACCCCCACTCATACTAAGTAGTTCCTCTTAAGAAGTCATAATTAAAGTCCATGTTTTCATCATAGTACATATTCATATCATATAGGGAAGTTTAGCAATAACCAACATAGAACATGTGAGCTACATGGAATCTGGTGTTCTCCCTCCACACCGAAAAATGGTTTCTTACTTGCCTAAGGTAGAACTTTCATAATAACTTTTAGGTGGATCCACTAGCTAAAGACCTATGTGGACACATAGTTATGGGATATGGGGATTGCTACTAGAAACCCGGACTACTAGCGTAAAAGGTTTCCATCCCATGAGATAACATACATTTGGAAGCTAGACTTGCTAATCGTAAAAAGCCTCCATCTCATTGTTCATATTCTCTCGGTGCTAAGCATAATTCCCTTTAAAAGTCACATTAAGTCGTCACTTAAGTTCTTATTTATGAAAGAATGCACTAAGCACTCAAACCAACATAATATCATAATAGCTCATAGATTCATAGGGTGAGAATGTCCTTTCAACCTTAGAATCATCAATATGTGAGTAACCCTTTCACATCATATTAATAGTGTATTCATGAGAATGGCCTTTCAATCAACACAAAAAGCTTATCATAAACATACATACATACTTCATCCATAATCAAATGTAAAGGGTATAGGGAAGACGAATCTTTCTTCAATACCATAGTTACAAAATAATCATAGGATCATCACTATCTAAGCGAATAATTAGTTCATATACAATCTTCATCATCATACATAAACCCTAGTTATTGCCCTTCAAGGCTAGGAATCAAGATTAACCCTAACTACTAGAATTACAACAGTAGATAGAGGTATTCATGATCCAACAACTTAATAAACATAAACATAATCAGTTGTCAAGCCTACATAATCAATCAAGTCACACCTTAGTTCATAATTTGAGGAGAAGGGGAAATCATGGGTCCACGGGATATTTTAATCAAAATCTAACCATAAATCATCTTAATCAATCAGAATAAACCATAATTAAATAATAGAAATCTTTTCTGGAGAAGACCCATGACTAGATGAAAACCCTAGGTTTTGGAAGTCTTAAAACATGCTTTGAAGGGAGATCTTAGGGGATACCTACCCAATAATGAAGAGCATCCATACCTTATGTTAAATTCTACAAGAAATTGGACAAGAAAGTTTTGTTCTTGAACCCCTAGCTTGACCCTGGCCTTGCTCTTCAATGGAGTCTTAGAGAGAGAATATTTTGAGAGGGAAGTTGGTTGAGTTTGAGTCTTGTGAGTTATGAGGTGTTTAGTGAAGTTTAATGACTTGGAAATATTTATATAGGTCTAACATAACTAATAATAACATCCCCACCCTTACCTAATTAATTAGGAATTAATTACAATGTTTGACCTTTGGTCGAATGGGAGCATCTTTTGCAGACCCTACCCAGTAGACCCCCACCTATGGTCCGTAGGTGGGGTGACACCACATACTGTTGGTTGATCATTTGGGTCAGAGAGGGGGAAAATAAGCCAAGGGATAGGGAGACTAAGTCTTGACCCACGACCCCCACCTATGGTCCGTAGGTGGGGTGACTCCCCATACTGGCAAGGCGTCATTTCGTTCAACAACTTGGGGATTTGGGGGAGCCAAGGGGAAGACTAAGTCTTGACTCATGAGCCCCACCTATGGGGCGTGAGTCCACCCACGGGGCGTAGGTGACCCTCTGGTAGGTGCTGCTATTTTTAAGAGCTTTTTGGTCAGCCCTTTGGTCCTCCTCAAGGGCCCTTGGAGGGGGGGGGGGAGGACTAGCCTTGTTGTTTAGGGACTAAAACTTTAGTACTAACTTACAGAGGTAATTTTACGAATCTTATCTCGATGTTAACCCTTTTTAGGACACTAGACTACATGTTAGGCTCTAGCTTAGTTCATTATATTACTGGGGTGTTACATTATCCCCCCTTTGGGAACATTAGTCCCCGAATGATGATCTAGACACCAAACTAGGTTAGAAACTCTAGACTAACAACCCATTATGCATGAAACATCAAATGTGCAAAACTCACAAATGCACTATTCACTTTATACACTTATTCAAAAGGTAGCAAACTTCAACTCCATTTCACAACATAGTCCATGCAATTCAAGAAAGTAGGAACTACATCTACCAACCCAATATGCATGACACTCATCAATTCACATAAATATAGGAGGAACAACATTCTTCAACTCAAGCAAGGTCAGCACAGCAATATGGAGCCAACAACTCATTTCACCAAAACATAACCAAGCATGTTCACCATTTCACCTCATGAAGTAAAAAATACACTCATCATACTAAAATGCAAATCAACATGAGGAACATATAAATCATGAAAAATCAACTTATGATAAACATGAATTCTCACAAGTACATGCATAACTTAAGGAAATTATGAAAAACTCATACAATACACATGACTCCCAAAACACTAAAACTCAAGAGAAATTACATACCTCAACTTTTAATAGGAGTAGAAGGAAGAAGATGAGGATAACGAGACATCACATCGACCTCGGCCTCCCATGTAGCACCCTGAACTAAGTGATTCCTCCATAAAACCTTAACAGAGGCTACTTCCTTGTTTCTCAACCTCTTCACTTGCCGGTCCAAAATCTCTACCGGAACCTCTTCATAGGTTAGACTCCCATCCACTCCTAATCACTCTAAAGGAAGGATGGATACCGGATCACCAATGCACTTCTTAAGCATGGAAGCATGAAACACGGGTGAACCGGTGCCAATTCATTTTGTAAGTCTAATTCATATGCTACTTTCCCAACACGTTTCAAGATTTGATATGGGCCCACATATCAGGGACTAAGTTTCCCCTTCTTAGCAAACCTCATCACACCCTTAATAGGTGAGATTTTCAAGTAGACCCAATCCCCAATTTCAAATTCTAGATCCCTCCTTCTATTATCGACATAAGACTTTTGCTGACTATGGGTCGTATTCAACCTATCTCTAATAAGTCAAACATTTTCAATGGCCTTATAAACTAGTTCGGGACCAATTAGAGAAAATTCACCTACCTCAAACCACCCAACAAGAGACCTACACCTTCTCCCATAAAGTTCTTCAAACGGAGTCATGGCAATGCTAGAGTGGTAACTATTGTTGTAGGCAAACTCAATCAATGGGAGATGGTCATCCCAACTACCCTTGAAATCAATCACACATGCTCTCCACATATTCTCTAAGGTTTGAATGGTCCTTTCTGCTTGACCATCTGTTTGAGGGTGGAAAGCGGTACTAAGTTTAACATTGGTACCGACCCTTTTGGAATGCCTTTAAAAAATGTAAAGTAAATTGGGTACCTCGATCCGATATGATAGATAAGGCAACCCCATGCAACTTCACTATTTCATTAATGTACAACCTGGCTTAGTCTTCCACCGAAAATGAAGTCTTGACCGAAATAAAGTGGGCTAATTTAGTCATCCTATCAACAATGACCCAAATAGAATCACGTTGCCTTCGAGTACGAGGCAAACCCACGACAAAGTCCATATTAACATCCTCCAACTTCCAAGTGGTAATATCTATATATTGGGACAAACGTCCCGATTTTTGATGTTCTGCCTTAACTTGTTGACAATTAGGACATTTGGCCACAAAACCCACTATATCTTTTTTCATGTCTTTCCACCAATAGACTTCCCGTAAATCACAGTACATCTTGGTGTCATTCAACCAAGAGAATACCGTGAACCATGAGCTTCTTCTAAAATTTTCTCTCTTAAGACGTCAACATCTAGAACACATAATCTACCTTGGTACCTAAGCACCCCATCGCCCCCTTGGGAGAAAACATCAACGGACTTGTTGAGAAGCGATTCTTTCAACTCCATCAATATAGGGTCAAGGTGTTGTTTAGACCTCACATCAACCACAAGGGACGATTTGGAACTATGATGGACCATAACTCCACCCTTGGTGGAATCCACTATTTGGATGCCTAACCGGGCCAACCTATGTACATCACTAGCCAATTCCTTCTTCTTATCTCCTACATGAGCCACACTACCCATGGATAATCTACTTAGAGAATCCTCAACTACCTTAGCTTTGTCGGGGTGGTAGAGGACACTTATGTCATAATCCTTCAAAAGATCTAACAAAATTCTTTGTCAAAGATTCAAGTTTTTTAGGTAAACACATATTGAAGACTCTTGTGATTAGTAAAGACATCTACATGCACCCCATATAAGTAATGTCTCCATATTTTCAAGGCAAACACCACCACCGCTAAATCGAGATGATGATTCGGAGTTAAAGTCGTCAATGGAGAAGCAATGGAGGAAAAACCCTCAACAAACCTCCTATAATAGTTGGTTAAATCCAAAAAGCTTCTAATATCGGTAGGAGTTAGAGGTCTAGGCCAATTCTTAACCGCCTCCATCTTCTTAGGATCTACCTCAATACCCATACTCGGCACAATATGACAAAGGAAACCAACCAATCTTAGCTAAAACTCACAGTTGCTAAACTTTACATACAATTGGTGGTTCTTAAGGACTTGCAATGCAATCCTCAAATGATCCATATGTTCACCCTCACTTTTCGAATAGATCAAAATATCATCAATAAAAATGATCACAAATAAATTAAGATATTGACTAAATACCTTATTCATTTGGTCCATGAATGCCGCCGGGGCATTTATTAACCCAAAAACATAACCAAAAATTTGTAGTGACCGTACCGGGTCCTAAATGTTGTCTTAGAAATGTCACATCCTATTAACCTTAGTTGATGGCAACCCGAACAAAGATCTATTTTGGAGAAAAAGTTAGCCCCTTGGAGTTGATCAAACAAATTGTCAATCCTAGAAAGTGGATAGTTCTTTTTTATATTGACCTTGTTCAATTGGCGGTATCAATACACATCCTAAGGTACCCATCTTTCTTCTTTAGGAACAATACCAGAGCACCCCATGGAGATATGATTGGTTGAATAAAACCCTTGTCTAACAAGTCCTTGAGTTGTTCCTTTAATTCTTTCAATTCGGCCGGAACCATCCGATAAGGGGAAATGGATATGAGTTCTGTATCCAGAAAAAGATCAATGTTGAAGTCTATTTCCCATTTGAGAGTAATACTAGGCAACTCATCCGAGAAGACTTTTGGATACTCACTCACTACGGGGACCGACTCCAAAGAAGGAGTCTCAGACTCAACGTCTGTAACCCTTACAATGTGATACATGCACCCTTTTGAGATCATCTTTCTAGCTTTTAAATATGGAACAAAACGACCTCTAGGGATAGAATTTCCCCCCTTCCATTCTAAAGTAGGATCATTAGGAATTTGAAACTTAACTACCCGGGTTCTACAATCAAAGGACACAAAACAAGAAAGCAACCAATACATCCCCAATATGACATAAAAGTCCAACATATCTAATTCTACTAAATCAACCAAAGTGACTTTATGAGACAATGAAATGGGAAAACTCCTATAAACTCTTTTAGCTACAGCCTAGTCACCCACCGGGGTAGACACCAAAAATGGTTCTAGTAACTAATCGGGGAGTAATTCAATTTTCATAGCCACAAATGGTGTAACAAAATATAAAGTGGCCTCAGGGTCTAAAAATGCATAAAGATTAATGGAAAAGATTGCAACATATCCGTCACAATATTCGGGGAGCTCTCTTGGTCACCTCGGGAATGAAGAGAATAGAAGTAGTTCTTCTTGGGAGCATCAGAATTTGAGCCACTTGGAGGGAATTACTTGCCCGCTCTCCCTTGAACCTTTAAGCATAGGACAACCTCTCTTCATATGACCGCTCTTCCCACAACTAAAGCAACCATTCGTGCCTACTGGGCACTTGCCTTCATATTTCTTACCACACTTTGCACAATTAGGCCTATCAACATAAGAGCTACCACAAGTACCTCCTTGTGGCTTAGGGTTAGACACCCTAACTTTGTTGACCCTTGGAGTGCTAGAGGAGCCTTGGTTGGAAAATCTCTTCTTAAACCTTGGTTTATCTTGAACCTCAAATATACCCTTGGAAGAATTCCTATCATCGGTCCTTGCCCTTTTCACTTCTCTATTCACTTGCTTGAGCTTTTGTTCCTCAATTTGTTCGGCATGAACCATAAGACGTGAAATATTCATACTTGGCCCAAGTCGAATATCCTCATAACAAATTTGTTCATCTTGGCCCTAGAGTCCGCCACTAAGGTCGGGGCATGTTTAGAAAATTCGGTGAACTTAAGTCTATGCCCCTTCACACTCATACCTCCTTGGCGAAGGTTGACGAATTCTTGCATCTTTCTCTCCCTCAACTCTAATGGGAAAAACCTATCAAGAAAGGCCAACTTGAACACTTCCTAATCAACTGGGCCCGCTCTGACAAGTCTCTCATCCTTCCATTGCTCATACCATACTTGAGCCACCTCCTTCAATTGGTAGGCAGCTAGTTCCATCTTCTCTTGTGGAGACACTCCCGTAGCATCAAGAAACTTAAACACTTCATCAATAAACCCATGCGGGTCTTCATCCACTTTGGAACCATAGAAGGTAGGGGAATTCATTCTTGTTAAATCCCTAATCCATGAAGTGGTTGTACTTGTATTGGGATTCACATAAGCTCTAGCATCCCTAGTGACTTGAGTCGATAAAGCATAGGTCAATGTTTGAAGAGCCAACCTAATCTCCACATTTGTCATGGCCCGTTCATCATTTGGAGCTTGAGGAACTTAAGGCCCTTGGGGACCTTGGGGAGGAACTCCCTCATCCATAATCTTCTCTTCTATCCTTCTTGCGGCTGCCCTTCTTGTAGTCTTATTCCTATATGCACAAGAAAAGGGTTAGGAAACGGACTGCATAGAGTTAAAACTCTAAGGCACAACTAAAGAGTAATGAAAGAAGTGAAAGTTCCTAAAAATCTTATAGTCTCTTATTCATAAGTGTGGCACTTCACACTTATGAAGAAGACTCTACTAGACGTGGTTCATGAGACATCATCCTAGAATCATTCTATAACTCTGTGCTACAAAGTTTGGCACAACCCGGGGTTACCCTGTAGAAGTACTATGGCGTACTTGACCTCAAAGGGGTCTCATACAAGCCCTTAGCATAATCATAACATAAAGACATTGAATAATTGCGGAAGATTTAAAACTTTTACAATACAAGTCAACTTCTTCTTCATAGACGAAAATAAGAATCTAGACTACTCTAAATCACCATCTAGTACAATAAAGAGTACAAATAGGATCAAAATACCTTTACATCAATAGTCTCAAAAGTGGAAAGTACATAAAAGCTACGAAATGATAACATTTTGTCCTCAAACTTGAGTACTCAACAAGCCTTGGGAATAGTCAACCAAAGCTTCACTTGAAGGAAGTGATATGTCTCAATGACCCGAACCTACACTCATAGAATGTAGAAAATATGGGTTAAACACAAATAATGTACCAAGTATGGAAGCCATGCGCAAAATCCTTAAAACATGCATAAAAGGGGCATTTAGTTGAAATCATGACTTTATCAAGTTTGGAAACCATAATGCTCTTTAAAGAAGAACATAAATAAAACAAACATATAAGCAACCCACAACCATACTAGTGCAATGCAAAGGTAAGATCCCATAACCCTACCAAATGCTAAGTACCACATTTAGGTCACTAACAACATACATATCTTACTTTACCTTATTCATATCCAACATACATAAGTAAGGAGTCATTCCAGTTCATATCATGTATCAAGTGAAGTCAACCTTAACATTCATACATACCTTTCATAAATAATTCATAAGTCTTGATAACATAAGAGAACCTCACCGTAACCCCTCTTAAGGTCTACTTGTGCAATGCATAAGTGAAGTCCCATACCCCCACTCATACTAAGTAGTGCCTCCTAAGAAGCCATAATTAATGTCCATGTTCTTATCATAGTTCATATTTATATCATATAGGGAGGTATAGCAATAACTGACATAGACCATGTGAGCTACATGGAATCCGGTGTTCTACCCCCTCACTGGAAAGAGGTGTCCTACTTGTCTAAGGTAGAACTTTCATAATAGATTTTAGGTGGATCCAATAGCTAAAGACCTACGTGGGAACATTTTTATGGGATATGGGGATGCTACTAGAAACACGGACTACTAGAATAAAAGGTTTCCATCCAATGAGAAAACATACATTGGGAAGCCGGACTTTATAAACGTAAATACTTCCATCTCATTGTTCATATCCACTCGGTGCTAAGAATAATTCCCTTTAAAAGTCACAAATTTTTACTTAAGTTCATATTTATGAAAGAATGCACTAGGCACTTAAACCAACATAATATCATAATAGCTCATAGATTCATAGGGTGAGAATGTCCTTTCAACCTTAGAATCATCAACATGTGAGTAACCCTTTCACATCATATTAATAGTGTATTCATGAGAATGGCCTTTCAATCAACACAACAAGCTTATCATAAACATACATACATACTTCATGCATAATCAAGTGTAAAGGGTATAGGGAATAAGGATCTTGCCTCAATACCACAGTTAGACAAAAATCATAAGATCGATCATCACTATCTAAGAGAATCATAAGTTCATATACAATCTTCATCATCATACACAAACCCTAGTTATTGCCCTTCAAGGCTAGAAATCAAGATCAACCTGAACTACTATAATTTAAACACTAGATAGAGAAATTCCATGATCCAACAACTTAATAAACATAAACATAATCAATAGTCAAGCTTACATGATCAATCAAGTTACACCTTAGTTCATAATTTGGGGAAAAGGGGAAATCATTGGTCCAAGGAAGAGTTTCATCAAAATCTAACTATACTCCATTAATCTAACCATAAATCATATTAATCAATCATAATAAACCATAATTAAATTATAGAAATGGTTTTGGAAAAAGACCCATGACTAGATGAAAACCCTAGATTTGGAAGTATTAAAAACATACTTTGAAGGGACTTCTTGAGGGTTAGCTACCCATGAATGAAGAGCATCCATACCTTAGGTTGAATTCCACACAACATTTGAGAAGAAAGGTTGGTTCTTGAACCCCGAGCTTGACCTTGACCTTGCTCTTCAATGGAGTCTTAGAGAGAGAATATTTTGAGAGGGGAGCTGGTTAACTTTGAGTCTTGTGAGTTATGAGGTGTTGAGTGGAGTTTAATGACTTAGAAATATTTATATAAGTCTAATATACCTAATAATAACCATCCCCACCCTTACTTAATGAATTAGGAATAAATTACAAAGTTTGACCTTTGGCAAAATGAGAACAACTTTTGTAGACCCTACCCACAAAACCCCCATCGACGGTCCGTAGGTGGGGTGACGCCACGTACTGCTGGTTTGTCGCTTGGGTCAAAGAGGGGGGAAATCAGCCAAGGGATGGGGAGACTAAGTCTTGACCCATGACCCCCAGCTATGGTCCATAGATGGGGTGACACCCCATACTGGCAAAGCGTCATTTGGTTTAGCAACATGGGGATTTGGGGGAGCCAAGGGGAAGACTGAGACTTGAAGCACGAACCCCACCTATGAGGCGTGGGTGCCTCTCTCTTAGGTGTTGCTATTTTTAACAGCTTTTTTGGCAGCCTCTTGGTCCTCCTCAAGGGCCCTTGGGGGGGAGGGCACGCCTTGACGTTTAGGGACTAAAACATTAATACAAACATAGGGAGGTCATTTTACAACACTTATCTCGATTCTAACCCTTTTTAGCACACTAGACTACATGTTAGGTTCTAACTTAAGTCATTAGATTTTCGGGGTGTTACATCTTGTTGAAAATTAGGATACTTAGCAAAAAATACCGTAATATGTTTCTTCATCCCATTCAACAAGTATATCTCCTGAAAATCAATGTACATGTTGTTGTCTCCTGGGTGAATGGAATACCGAGAACTGTGGGCATCTATCAAGATATGCTCTCTACAGTGAACAACATTTGGAACATATAAACGACTTTGGTATCTTAGTATACCATCTCCCCCTTGGGAGAAAGCCTCTACAGACTTTTTAAGCACCACTTACTTACATTCAACCACAGTTGGGTCAAGACCTTGCTTAGCTTTCACATATGCACAAAAGATGATTTTCAACCATTGTGTACCATAACACCACCCTTGGTAGATTACACTAAATGAACACCCAACCGGGCCAAAATATGAACTTCTCGATCCAACTCTTTATCTTCTTCGATAGGAGAAACACTACCCATTGATAATCGACTTAGAGCACCCGCCACAACATTTACTTTATCGAGGTGATTGAGAACACTCATATCATAATCCTTCAATAACACAAGCCACATTCTTTGTAGAAGATTTATATCCTACTCATTAAACACATATTGTATTCTCTTATGGTCGGTAAAAACATTGACATGAACACCATACAAATAGTGCCTCAAAATATTTAAGGCAAAAACAATCACCGCTAGTTCAAGTTCATGGGTAGTATAATTCTTTTCAGGAACCTTAAGTTGCCTTGAAGGATAGGCAATAACATTACCATTTTGCAAAAGTACACATCCTAGCCCAATTCTAAATGCATTAAAATAAACAACAAAACCATCACTCCCTTCTGGTAAAGTCAACACTACGTCTATCCTTTAATTCCTGAAAAGTCTTCTCACATGCTTCAGACCATATGAACTTAGCCTTCTTTTAAGTCAATGTTGTCAAGGGAGAGGCAATGGAAGAAAACCCCCCAACAAACCTTCTGTAGTAACCAGCTAAACCCAAGAAACTTCTAATGTTTGAAGAGAATAGAGGTCTAGGCCAACTGCTGACCGTCTCCGCCTTCTTAGTATCTACCTCAACACCGTTACTTGAAACAATATGATAAAGAAAAGCCATGAACCAAGCCAAAACTCGCATTTGCTAAACTTTAAAAAGAGTTGTTGGTCCATGAGAACTTGCAACACAAACATCAAATGATCAATATGCTCATCCCCACATCTCAAATAGATCAATATATCCTCAATGAACACAATCCTAAACATATCAAGGTATTGTCTAAACACCCTATATATCAAATTCATAAATTACACCATTGCTTTAGTCAACCCAAACGACATTACTAAAAACTCATAATGAACATACCGAGTTTGAAAAGCTACTTCGGAATGTCATCTTCTTCCACCCTCAATTGGTGATAACCTGATCAAAGTTGAATCATGGAAAAGTGACTCACCCCTTTAAGTTGGTCAAAAAAGTCATCTATCCTGGGATCAGGATACTTATACTTACTGGTCACTTTGTTCAATTGAGGATAGTCCTTACACATACGGGGAGAACCATCATTCTTTCTATCAAGCAAGCCTAGAGCACTCCATGGAGAGTTACTCGATTGGATGAAACCCTTATCTAACAAATCTTTCAATTGCTCCTTTAATTCCTTAAGTTTAGCTGGAGCCATTTGGTAAGGAGGGATAGAAATAGGGTGCGAATCTAGGAGAAGGTTAATTCTGAAGTCAATTTCCCTTCCGGGAGGAATGCAGGGTAGATCATTAGGGAAACAATCTGGAAACTCGTTAACAACACGACCGACTCAAGAGTAGATGTCTCGTAATCTACATCCCTCACCCTAACTAGATGGTATATGCAACCCTTAGAAATAATGTTTCTAGCTTTAAGACAAGAGACAAACTGATCCTTAGGTGTAGAATTTCCCCCTTTCCATTCTAGGAAAGGCTTATTTGGAAACTGAAACTTGACTACACAAGTTCTACAATTAATAGAAGCATAACATGAGTGCAGCCAATCCAAACCAAGGATAACATCAAAATCTGGAATATCAAGTTCTACCAAATCTACAGGAGTAACTCTATGGGACAAGGAAACCCGACACTTTCTATACACCCTCTTAGTCATAACAGAATGATCAACAAGAGTAGAGACAGAAAAAGGATCTAAAAACACATCTAGAAGAACATCAAACCTCATAGACACATATGGTGTAAATAAAGACAAGGTAACACTGGATCAAGTAAAATATAAACATCAAGTTGGAAGACTTGCAACATACCGTTAACCACATCGGGAGAACCCTCTTGTTCACCACAACTTTGAAGTGCATATAATTGGTTTTGCTTGGAAGCATTGAAACCTCAACAACTGGGAGGAGCTTGCTTTCCCTCTTTTCTTTTAGTCGTACGCATTAGGAATTCATCATCTTATGACAACTTTTCCACAAACCAACTAACAATCGTTGCCATCTATGCACTTACCTTCGTGCTTCTTTCCACACCTAGCACAAGTAGACATAGGCAACGAAGATCCACTACCATTCCCTTCTTGAGGCTTAGGGTTAGGCACCCTATATTTGTTGAACTTAGGAGTAACATTTGATGAACCTTGGCTAGAAAACCTTTGTTGAAACTTAGAACAACCATGTCCATCAGAGCTTGAATGTTGAGAAGTTATCCTCATCTGTCTTAGCCCTCTCTGTCTCCCAGGGCTTTTCCTTAAGTTTCTCCTCTTATATTTTTTGAGCATGAACCATGAGACAAGAAATATCCATATCATGGATAAGTATAGCGGTGTGAAATTCCTTAACCACTATTTTGGACACATGCAAAAAAAACTTGCTCATCCCTCCCTTGGAATTGACAATCAAACAAGGTGCATACTTAGACAATTGTGTGAACTTCAAAGCATACTCTTTCACACTCATGTTTCCTTGATGAAGGTTCATGAATTCAATCACCTTTTCCTCCCTCATCTTAAGAGGAAATAACCTATCAAGGAAAGCGACTTTGAACTTTTCCCAATCAAGAGGACCCACATCTTTCGGTATCCCGTCTTTCAATTTATTTAACCAAATTTGTACAACAACCTTAAGTAGGTAAGCGGTCAACTCCACCTTTTCCACCAGCGTCACTCCCATATTCATCATCACCTTGTAAACTTCATCAATGAACTCTTGAGGGTCTTCCTCAACCTTAGAACCATGAAACTCTATAGGATTTATCCTAGTGAAGTCCCTCAGTCTAGATGTTGTCGTACCCATATTTCGGTTCAAGGGAACCACAGACTCTCTTTTGGCATGAGCCGTCACGACTTGGGCAAATACTTAAAAAGCAGTCGTAAACTCCGCATTAGTGACTTGTTAAGCTAAAGGGTCGACCAGAGCATGACGATATAGAGTGAAACTCTATATCCTGTAGAGCATCAGTTAAGAATTATGAGAGAGACCTTATAGAGTGAAACTCAATCGCACGACTTTAGAGTAATGAAAGAAGTTGAGTTTCCAAAACATCTTGTAGCCTTTCATTCATAAGTATGATGCGCTTCACACTCATGAACAAGACTCTGCACGACATGGCTTATGAGACATCCTAGGACCTTTTTTAAACCTTGTGCTCTAATTACCAAGTTTGTCATGACCCAAGGTAACCCTTAGAAGTAACATGGGTAGGACCCCGAAAGGCTGCATACAAGCCATTTAGCATTCATAACATAAGAAATAGAATGAAAAGATTTAAAAGACAATTTCAATACATGAATGTTTATAAAGAAAAGCAGAAGTCCAAATGTTTGTCTCATTAGCCATCTAGTACATAAGAGTGAAATTAGGATTAGCACATACAACATGTCCAAAACTAAAAGTAAGAAAGAAAATTGAAAGTAATGAAAATCCATCCTCGAAGCATGAGGACTCATCAAATCTTGAAATCTCTCAAATCAACCCCTAGCCACAAAATTGAGAACCCTGTCAGTCGGACCCTATATTTAGGTAAATGTAGGCAAGAGTATGTGTTAGTATAAAATATGTACAAAGTGTGATAGCCATGCATAAAAACATTTTATTCATGCAAGGTAAGGACCATGAACTTCTAGATTAGGTGGATCGACTAGCTAATGTCTCTCTAGATAATCATCTTATGGGGGCACATAGGTTAGGGATAGAGAGATTTCTTCTAGGAACTCGACCTTTACTGTAGGGAGAGCTTCCATCCCAATATCCTCTCGATGCTAAACATAAATCCCATAATAATAGTCATTTTCTTACTTGTTCTCATTATCCATGGAAGGGCACGTCATCTTCCCAATCAAAGCTAGGTCATAAGTCATCCATCGAAAGGTATCATTCAATAACCAATCAAAGCTAGGTTTCATTAGGATAGCTCCTTAACTTTGACTCATTTAGATGAGTAGAACTTTCAACCTTAGAATCCTCATGTAACATCCCGCCTTTGAAAGTGTTCAATTTAGAAAGAATTAATTTGGAAAGAGCTGAATATGATATTTTACAAGTTATGCTTAAGTTATGAGCTTAGAGTCAACTTCAAATGACCATAACTTTCGGTACAAGATTAGTTAGGTGGCCCATTAGTTATCATACTAAAGATCTTGGAATTGTCTTTCCAACACCACCGAGTTTGCTTATTTTCGAGCTTCTATGAGGGAAATATTCCCATTTGAAGTCAAACCATTCAATTAAGTAAAGTTACCCAAAAATGTGAGGGGTATTTTAGTCTTTCCATACCTAGTCAGATTAAAATGTTTTTAGTAAATATTGTGGGGTAAAATCTTATTTGGGTTAGTTTTACAATCCTAAACTATGCTTAAGGTTTTAGAGGAAAATTAAAGAAGAGGAAAAGACTAGAAAAGGAAGAACGAACAAGATTTTCACGATTTGAGGATTCATTTCGCCAAATCAAGGTATGTGATTTTCTCATAGTGTTGGGTTCGTTCACCCACCCGCCAACCATGTTATTTTTAATGAAGTTTCATTCTTGAAGTTGAAGAATTTGAGTTCTTGATTTGTTTCTTGAAAGTATTGTTTCCGTTCTTGAATTAAGATGGGATTGATGAATTTTTGAGATATAAGTTAGTGAATTGAGGGTGGTTTGGAGTAGATTATTGTGTACATAAGTTGAGTATTCAAATCTAAGCTATTGGGAAAGAAACCATTAGATTCTAGGTGAATTAGGGTTGAAAAACTTGCGAGAAAAGATTGGGCAGAAATTAAGGTACCAGGTCTGCGTCGTGTACATGTTCCCTAAAGTGAAATTTCTCTCTGCATTGTAGGGACAATAGGGACTCCACTGTTTCAAAAATTATTTCGCGACCAAATATTATAATTCATCTCCGTTTCTCATGATTAACTATCTAAAACTAATTTAATCATTACGATATCCATTCAACCACAAATCATAACTATTGAATCCATAATTCAAATTCAAGGTAGAAGTACGAGTCAAGTCTTGAGAGCTCTTCGAGTATTTTTAAGAAAGTCTTTTACAAATATTTTCGAAACTTGTTCAAATGAAATTAGCACTGAGTTTGAGTAAGAGTAGATGTAACACCCCGTATCTGAAAAAAGGGAAGTGAACCAGATTTTTTTTGGGAGCCTACAGGTGAGATCCACGAGGACCCAACCACGAATCATGGGTCAATCAACGAGCCATAGGTGGGGCCGTGGAGAGGACCATCCAGAAGTCTGTCTAGGCAATGAACCACGGCTCGACCCACGCCTCATGGTCCAGTGGTCGTTGGTCAAGGCAAAAGTCTTTGACAGCCAGCCATCAATGTGCAGGACGGGCTGCTGGTCCATCCACGGTCCATCGGTGGGGGTCTCGTGGGTCATTACTGTTAGTTCTTTTCAGGGGTAGTTGGGTATTTTCCTAATTAATTAGTTCCTACACTACATCGTTTTGCTTATGTTTAGGACCCCTATATATGTTTTTTTACCTCCAAATTCAACACATTTAATTCATTCTTCCAAATTCCCAAAAGAAAACCAAATTCCTCTCAAATATTATCTCTCTACAAACTTAAAGAAAAAGAAGAAGATTCAACCTAGTGTTTCAAGCTAATGTTCCAATTCCTCCATTGAAGGGAAGAATTTGAATTCAAGGTATGATAGTCTTAATCCATGGATTCCTTCCATCCATGGGCTTCCCAAATTCCTTCATTTCAAAAAGGTAGAATTCCCGAATTAGCTTGGGTTTTCTTCAATTACCATGGGTCCTTTTCATTATTGATTTGAATGATTGAATTATGATCTTCTAAGCATGAATTGATGATTTGCTATTGTTTTATGATTTTTCCCCTATGAACCTATAAAATCCCCATGTTTTCAAGTTATGAACTATATGTTGTGGGATTTTTATTTTCACGGAAGAGTTTAATGAAATTAAGCATGTAATGAGAGAATTGCATGAATTTATGATGAAATCCATATCTAACCTATGTTTTCTAAGTATTGAAGATTGAAAGTAGGTTTTTACCTCAAGGAGGTAAATTATGGAATTATGCATTTTCTATGAAATCTAGGCAATTGTTTTAAGGATACTTTGAGAGTGAAGTATCAATGATGATGTTGTTGTTGTGTTGTTGAAAGGATATTCTCATAAAACAAATAATAGTATGATTGGGAAAGGACATTCTCACATATTAAGGATTCTTAGGTTGATAGGCTTTCTCACCTAATTGAATCAAAGATTAAAAGTGATCATGGATAGTGAAATGTTTTCTCATGCATGGTCTAAAGAGTTATCCTAATGAACTAATTTGGATTGGTTGTCCAAAGGACATCTTTCCATGAGACATGAGTAAATCAAGACTTAATAACTATTCCATGGGAATTTATGCTTACCACCAAGTGGATATTGTAGTGAGATGGAAGCTCTCCCGTTAGTAGAGGTCGAGTTTCTAGAAGAAGTCTTGTGAGATAGAAACTGTCCCACTAGTAGAGGTCGGGTTTCTAGTATCTTTATCCTTATCCCTTATATATGTGCCCCCATAGTTGATTAGATAGTGGATCCACTTAAGCAAGAAGTTCATGGTTCTACCTTAGGCATGCAGAACTACCCTTTTCAGTGTGGGAGATACTAGGGGATGATGTTATAGCTCACATGGTATCTATGTCGGTTAAGACTAATTCCCTACATTAATAATGAAATAAGGTTACAGAAGGAGTATGTCATACCTGTAAAAAGGCTTTAATGATGATGTTAGCTTGCATTGACCATGTTTTTTTGAAGTTTTAGTGGAAGCATGGACATTTAGGCATAAAAAGGAACAAGAAGGCTGAAAGGAACGAAGAAGTTGAAGCCTGAGCATTGCCAAGAATGCTTGGTGATTCGCCGAAGGGACGCACTCCACCCTTTGTTCTAGTACACGAAGCCCTAAAGGAGAAGGATAAAAAAGGCGATGAAAGGAGCACTCGGCATTTCGCCGATCAGTTCCATAAATTAGAAATATACAGCCCAATGATCCCACACGCACAGATGCTGAAGGCAAAGCACAAATGGCGATGAACTAGAAGAAGGGCGAATTGCTGAGTCATTCGGCGTTCAAGACTAACCTTGCTGAGCAATCCGCCAACACTAATTTCTAATACTATAAATACTAGCTCTTTATTAGTTTTAAGGAGTTCCGAACATTATTATAATTTTTACTCTTGAATATTAGTTTTTATTTTTTTTCTCTCAAGTTTGTAGAGGGTTTTCGGAAGCCTTTAAGAAGGAAGGAGTTCATCTTTCCCAAATTGGAACAGGGTCTTCTCTATTCTTCTTTATTTGCTCAAATCAAGGATTATTTCTCTATACCCATTTGATTCTAACATCATTGAAGGTATAATTTTGTTATTTCTTGACGTGTGGCTAAAAAACCCCATTCTTGGGGTGTGATTTAGCAAATATGAGTTAATATTATTGTTGGGTCTTGCTTGCTGATAGGTTAGATGTAATTTAATGGTGATTACACCTAGTGGTTGTGGTTTAATTTAATGGGTTTGTAGTTGCAAATACAAAATCACCCATGTGTTTTCAGCTTGCGAGAGAGAAAGGTCACGAAATCAAGACTGCTACATTAATGGCCTATGAAGTGGGATGACATATGGTTAAGCCCAATAGGGTGAGCCCCAGTCCAATATCCTAACACTCAGCTTGAGAGAGTAACTGGGGCAAGGCGTATGCTAGTCTTCATGTGGCAAATGGGTGTCCGAGAGGAACCGATTTGAAATAGGGTAAGTTGCTCGAGAGAGAACTTATTTCCATTTAAAGCTTAGTCTAGTCACTATTATCTTACAAATTTCCTATTGAAAGCACATGAGTTTCTATTATCTTACAAATTTCCACAACTTATTTGTATTGCGGTCACACCCCTAGAATATCCCCTCATACTTGAGTTTCTATTAATTTTACTATTTTTACTACACTTGTGACAAAACCCCCATCGTTGTGTCACCCACTAAATTTACTTTGTTTTTGTTCGTAAGTTTCTTTAGCTACAACTAATTAGAAAGAAAATTATAATTATCTACTATTTTCACTACCACTCTCTTGGGACACGACCCCAACCCTCGGTTGGGTTACTATATTATCGATGATCGTACACACTCGAACAGTACTTAGTGTCATTGGTTACGATAAGCATCAAAATGGCACCGATGTCGGGGAGTGCTTTCACGTGAAAATGTAGTTAACTAGAGATTTTTGTTCTTTTTAATGTAGTTTTACTAATTTTACTGTTAGTTTTGTTTTTCTTTTTAGTTGTCTGTGTGTACAGTTACCTTAGCATTGCTGAGGGAAGGGGTGGCAAGTCTGTTGAGATAAATCAAGGAGTCGAAGGTGACTCCAAGTTAATGGCGCTGGTATCTCTACTAAACGACTTGGCCACCAAAATAAAAGAGGTGGAAAACCAGTGCAACCATCAAGGAAAGCATCCACTTTCTCATGAGAAAAAAAGCTCTAGGGGTGATGAGAAAAAGCGTATCTATGATACGCTTGTGAGAATTCCCCAAAAGCTTCATGAACAAGATAGAATGCTAGAAGAGATGAAAGAGAGCATGGAGGTGTTGAATCTAATGATTGGTTCTCACTCGAGATCAATCAATGTGATTGAAGACCTATTGGATGACACACTGCCGCATCTCTGCCCTAACAGCGAAGGAGGGTTGCCTAATGGCTTTAGGTCAAACCACAATGATGAAGATTGACTGATAGCTCACGTCGACCTACTACGTTAAATAAAGCTCTTCTTTGGAGGCAACACAAGGTCGTAAAAATTTAGTATTTTACTTTTATAAATAATTGTGTGTTGATGTTGCAGATAAACAGAGGAAAGTGTGGAAAATCTCAGGTTGGCGAGCAAAAAGTCCATTCACTGAGTCGCTAAACAAGTCAACGAGCCTGACTGGATCCGTCGTTTGGCTCAATACAAGAATTGTACAAAGCCTATAAAACTCGGTGAACTGGAAAAGCAGCTCGGTGCATCGCCAACTTTCTTGGCGCTGTTGATGCAGACAACCGATCTCACCCCTAGAAAATTGAAGATTTTGAAGAAAGGGCGGGATAAATGACCACTCGGTGGTCAGCTGATTGGGTCGGCGATTTGACTAACATCGCCGAATGGACAAGAACTGAACTGTTATAAAATGCTAAGAATGTCAAATTTTTAAAATTTTCTAGATTATTGCCTGCCTTTAGTATTGTAGTCGATAATTAGTGCTTGGGGTTAGATTCCTTTGTTGTCTAGCATTTCAAAGACAATTTGATCGGCATTAAAGGTTAGTCTCTAAAACCCCGATTTTTTAAAAAAATAGCTTATGAAATCTTTTGCAATTGTAGTATCAGGTTGACATGTGATGGGTCTCTCTGATAGTCATAGGTTGTCGTGATGCACTTTTCAAGTCGAAACCTTTGCCTAAATTGTCTTAATAATCGAATGTTTTAGTGCTTCTGTTATGATTTTGTATGAACTCAAAATGGGTGTTGCATACTCATTGTTAGGTTGATTGGGTGAAGTACAAGTAGCCCATATTTGTGCTAAATAACGAAAATTGTTCAATGAGGGAATGGATGACAACATTCTTAGGGGTAATCGTAGTTAAATGACCAAAGTAAGGAAAACTGGAAAAAGTCTTAATAGTCTGGGTAATTGGAAGTATGGGTCTTGTGTAAATTTTGTGTATGCATTCTTTGATTGCGTTATTAGGGTTTGCGGGGTTGAATTTGAAAGAGATGGGTTGAAAATAGACACGTTGGGTAGTTTGGTGAGCTGAATCGAGCTCGCTGAACTGCTCGGCAGTTTGCCTAATGTCCTTATTTCATCTGTAATTGACTGCTCCATATAGTGAATGATCTGTTACTTTGGCAGTAAGTCTGATGTCTCCAAGCACACTTGGTGACTCATTGAAAGCCTCCTTCTCTACCTCTTTTTCTGCACCCTCGTACCACCTATGCATCATTTTCAGCTAAGCGCTTAAATGGATGTGTCCTTCACAAACTGTTTTGGTGAGCAATTCTACACCAAGGACTCCCTTGCCCCTGTTTAAATACTAACTAACTTTGTCTCGAAGTCTATTATAGAAATAGCTAGACCAAAGGTCGCAGGGAGAGATATGCCACCCCAACATATAAGAGCAACAAATTTCAAAAGAGACGAAAAGATAGTAGAATTGGCAAAAGAGAGGAGAGAAAGTAAGAAACCAAAACTCCAGCAGAAGGGTCCCCATTGATCCCACTATTCCTTTGTGGAAACGCAGAGTCTACGTGGCTATAAACTATTTTTTGGCGAGACATAATGGGGACAGAATGGTTGCTGCTAACATCGCTACAGAAGATAAAGCAAATGAAAACAATGAGAACCAAAGTGACAACCCGGGGACCATTGTCAAATTTCAAGCTAATGCATCAGGAAACAATACCCCGATAGATGGAGCAAGTGTGTAAACAAGATCCCCTCTTTACCTCTTTCTCTATTATTTCTTTACTTTAATTGTTGCATACTTATAAATTGCATTTGAGGACAAACGCCTTTTATTGTGGTGGGGTGAGGCTCACCTTTGTTTGCTTGTTATGGATATCTGTGTTTTTGTGAACATTTGGGTTGTCTGTTCCTTTTAGTTTTAGCTTATATTGCTTTTCGTGGATGCTTGAGCTTATGGCTCCTTTACGTTTTTAATTTGCTATATGATTTTGACCCTTCCGAAAAAATTTCATTTTTCAAAAAAAAAATTCACCTCTTATGTTGAAAGTGGTTGTTCTCGTACAAATTTTAGTCTCAATTTCGCTCAAATACTGATTACTTGAATAGTGCTCTCAATTAAACAAACATGAATGTGTGGCTACAACGAGACAAATTAAGTTGCATAAACAATATGTGAACTCTTCGCCTCTCGTTGTGATTAGCCATGTATCAAATTGATTCTCGTGTGATGACCATTGCACACTAGCAAAAGTGTGTACTCTTGTTTGACTTTAGTGTCGATGTCTTGTGTGATGAGCTTATTATGAACTATGCATGAACACACCTAGAATTTGCCTTGTTAGTCCGATTGATTAAGTAAGGCTTGCTCTTGAGATGATGTTAGGAAACTTTTGAATAGTGTGAGCTAATTTGACATATACCTCTTTTGTGGCCTACGCTGTGAGCGTGTGAACTTCTCTTGAGCACCTTTTAAGCCTATCCTCCTTTGAAAGAAACTTGATGAAAACTTAGACCTCTCTTCATCCATTACAGAGAATCCTCTTGAGATGTGTTTAAGTGAATAGCCAACCTAAGCAAAAAGCCTAAGTTGGGGATGTGGTAAGAAGGAAAAGGAAGAAATCAAGAATTGGAAGAAGAAGTCTCTCTTAACCCATGGTATTGCAAAACAAAATGGAAATCTTCCATATAAAAAAAAGAAGAAAAAGATATAGAAAAGAAAAGAAATGGAAAAAAATTTGTGACATAAAGTGCGAAAGAGATTGGGTTGCCAAGCAATCCATGGGAAGTGAATAATACGATGACTATAAAGCACTAGAAAAAATTGATGAAGGAAGAAAAGAATGAAGAGTTGAGAGCACCACATCTCATGAGGATGAAAGTCCCTGAGCCTAAATGATCATACCTTTGCACTCAGCCTCATTACAAGCCTTATAAAGACATTTTTTACCTTGGGCGAGACGAACCAAAGGTTCATTGGAAAATAAGGGCAAACCGACGAGTGAAAGCATGCATTTTGTTCCTCTTTTTGGGTGTGAGCATTGCATCTAATTCCTTAGCTTTAAATAATTCAAACTATATGTGTGAATATTGAATAATTCTTTATGTGAGGACATTTAGATACTTTTGGTTGAGCTTGAACTTGCACAAGTAGCAAGTATTGCAGGCATGAATATCTTTAGTAATGGTGTGTCACAACTTGAATATTTGAGTACACAATTGATCTTTGCATGACTAATTTGAGTCTTGTTGTGTATGTTCATGATTTAGTCTTGTGTAGGACTATTTGAGACATCCTATTTGAACTGTTGAACTTGAGTTTTACTTGAGGACAAACAAAAGTTTAAGTTCGGGGTGTTGATGAGTACACAAATTAGACTCATTTAGGGCTTTATTTTAATAGAAATAGTGTCCTCAAATGCTTATTTAGTCTAAATATCTAATGAAAACACTTAAGTTTCAAGTATTTGAAGTTTCAGTGAAAGCATGAACACTTAGTCATAAAAAGGAACAAAAACGCTAAAAAGAATGAAGAAGCTGAAGCCTGAGTGTCGCCAACAATGCTTGGCGATTTGTAGCAGGGACGCACTCCGCCCTTTGTTGCAGTACGCGAAGCCCTAAAGGAGAATGATCAAAAAGGCGATGAAAGGAGCAGTCGGCGTTTAGTCGATCAGTTTCGCTAAACACAAGTATACCGCCCACTATTCCAGATTGCACAGATGCTGAAGGAAAAGCAACGGTGATGAACTAGAAGAAGGGAGAATCGTTGAGTCATTCGATGTTCACGACAAAACTCGTCGAGTGATCCGCCAGCACTATTTTCTGACACTATAAATATTAGCTCTTTAATAGTTTTAAGGAGTTCCGAACATTATTATAATATTTACTCTTGAATATTAGTTTTTATTTTTTTCTCTCAAGTTTGGAGAGGGTTTTTGGAAGAGTTAAAGAAGGAAGGAGTTCATCTTCCCCAAATTGGAAGTAGGTCTTCTCTATTCTTCTTTAATTGCTCAAATCAAGGATTATTTCTCTATACCTATTTAATTCTAACATCTTTGGAAGTATAATTTCTTATTTTATGATGTGTGGCTTAAAAATCCCATTCTTGGGGTGTGATTTAGCAAATATGAGTTAATATTATTTATGGGACTTGCTTGCTGATAGGTTAGATGTATTTTAAAGGTTATTTAATGTAGTGGTTGTGGTTTAATTTAATGTGTTTCTAGTTGCAAATACAAAATCACCCATGTGTTTTTGGCTTGCGAGAGAGACAGGTTGCAAAACCAAGACCGCTACACTGATGTCCTAAGGAGTGGGGTTAACATATGGTTAAGCACGAGAGGGTGAGCCCCAGCCCCATATCCTAACACTCAGCTTGAGAGAGTGAGTGGGCTATGGCGTAGGCTAGTCTTCATGCGGCAAATGGGTGTCCGAGAGGAACCGATTTGAAACGGGGTAAGTTGCTCGAGAGAGAACTTATTTCTATTTAAAACTTAGTCTAGTCACAATTATCTTACAAATTTTCTATTGAAAGAACATGGGTTTCTATTATCTTACAAATTTCCACAACTTATTTGTATTACGGTCACACCCCCAGAATATCCCCTCATACTTGAGTTTCTCTTAATTTTACTATTTTTACTACACTTGTCACAAATCCCCCATCGTTGATTAAAAATTTTGTGTCACCCACTAAAATTACTTTGTTTTTGCTCATAAATTTCTTAAGTTGCAACTAATTAGAAAGAAAATTCTAATTATCTACTATTTTCATTACCACTCCCTTAGGACACGACCCCAACCCTCAGTTGGGTGACTATATTATCAGCGATTGTAGACACTCGAACCGTAGTTAGTGTCGTTGGTTACGATAAGCATCTAAATGGCGCCGCTGCCGGGGAGTGCTGTCACGTGGAAATGTAGATAACTAGACCCTTTTGTTATTTTTAGTGTAGTTTTACTAAATTTACTGTTAGTTTTGTTTTTCTTTTTAGTTGTCTGTGTGTGCAGGTACCTTAGCATTGCTGAGGAAAGGGGTGGCATGTCAATTGAGATAAATCAAGAAGGAGTCGAAGGTGACTCCAAGTTAAAGGCGCTGATATCTCTACTGAACGACTTGGCCATTAAAATAAAAGAGGTAGAAAACCAGTGCAAACACCAAGGAAAGCATCCATTTCCTCATGAGCAAGAACGCTCTAGGAGTGATGACAAAAAGCGTATCAATGATACGCTATTGAGAATTCTTCAAAAGCTTTATGAGCAAGATAGAATGCTAGAGGTGATGAAGGAGAGCATGGAGGTGTTGAATCTATCGATTGGTTCTCACTCGAGATCAATCAATGTGATTTAAGAACTATTGGACGACGCACTGCCGCATCTCTGCCCTGACAGCGAAGGAGGTTGCGTAATAGCGTTAGGTCAAACCACAATGATGAAACTTGACTAATAGCTCACGTCGAGCCACGACGTTAAATAAAGCGCTTCTTCGGAGGCAACCCAAGGTTGTAAAAATTTAGGATTTTACTTTTATAAATAATGGTGTGTTGATGTTGCAGATAAACAGACGAAAGTGTGGAAAATCTCAGGTTGGAGAGCAGAAAATCCATTAAGCGAGTCGCTAAACAAGTCAACGAGCCCGACTGGATCCACCATTTGGCTCAATACAAAAATTGTACAAAGCCTCTAAAACTCAGCGAACTGTAAAAGTAGTTCGACGTATCGCCAACTTGCTTGGCGATCTCGATGCAGACCGCCGATCTCACCCCTATAAAATTAAAGATTTTGAAGAAAGGACGGGATAAATGACCACTTGGCGGATCGCTGATTGAGTCGGCAGGTTGACTAACAGCGCCAAATGGACAAGAACTGAACGGTTATAAAGTGCTAAGAATCTCCAATTTTTTAAATTTTGTAGATTATTGCCTGCCTTTAGTATTGTAGTCAATAATTAGTGCTTGGGGTTGGATTTCTTTGCTGCCTAGCGTTTCAAAGAAAATTTGATCGGCATTAAAGGTTAGTCTCTAAAACCCCGATTTAAAAAAAAAAGCTTTTGAACTCTTTTGCAATTGTAGTATCAGGTTGACGTGTTTGGGGTCTCTCTGATAGTCATAGGTTGTCGCAACTTTCAAGTCGAAACCTTTGCCTAAATTGTCATAAAAATCGAATGCTTTAGTGCTTCTATTATGATTATGAATGAACTCAAAATGGGTGTTGCATACTCATTGTTAGGTTGATTGAGTGAAGTCCAAGTAGCCCACATTTGTGCTAAATAACGAAAATTGTTCAATGAGGGAATGGGTGACAACATTCTTAAGGGTAATCGTAGTTAAATGGCCAAAGTTGGGAAAAGCAAAAGAAGTCTTAGTAGTCTGGGTAATCGGAAGTATGGGTCTTTTGTAAATTTCGTGTATGCATTATTTGATTGCGTTATCAGTGGTTATGGGGTTGAATTTGAAAGAAATGGGTTGAAAATAGACACGTTGGGTAGTTTGATAAGCTGAATCAAGCTCACCAAACTTCTCAGTAGTTCGCCTAATGTCCTTATTTCATCTATAATTGAATGCTCCATATATTGATTGATCTGTTACTTTAGGCGGTAAGTCTGATGTCGCCAAGCACACTTGGTGACTCTTCGAAAGCCTCCTTATCTAGCCCTTTTTCTGCACCCTTGTACCACCTATGTCATTTTCAGCGAAGCGCTTAAATGGATGTGACCTTCACAAACTGTTTTGATGAAGCAATTCTACATCAAGGACTCCTCTGCCCCCTGTTTAAATACTATCTAACTTTAGCTCGAAGTCTTTTACAGAAATGGCTAGACCAAAGGTCGCAGGGAGAGATATTCCACCCCAACATATAAGAGCAACAGATATCAAAAGAGATGAAAAGATAGTAGAATTGGCAAAAGAGAGAAGAGAATGTAAGAAACCAAGCTCCAGCAGAAAGGTCCCCATTGATCCCACTATTCTTTCATGGAAATGCGGAGTCTACATAGCTATCAACTACTTTTTGGCGAATCATGATGGGGACAAAATAGTTGCTATTAACGTAGCTACATAAGCTAAAGCAAATGAACACAATAAGAACCAGAATGACAACCCGGGGACCATTGTCAAATTTCAAGCTAATGCATTGGGAAACGATACCCCGACAGATAGAGCAAGCGTGTAGACAGGATCCTCTCTTTACCTCTTTATCTATTCTTTCTTTACTTTAACTGTTGCATACTTATAAATTACATTTGAGGACAAACGCCTTTTATTGTGGTGGGGTGAGGCTCACCTTTGTTTGCTTGTTATGGATATCTGTGTTTTTGTGTACATTTAGGTTGACTGTTCCTTTTAGGTTTAGCTTATATTGCTTTTCGTGGATGCTTGAGCTTATGGCTCGTTTACATTTTTAATTTGCTATATGATTTTGACCCTTCCGAAAAAATTTCATTTTTCAAAAAAAAAATTCACCTCTTATGTTGAAAGTGGTTGTTCTCGTACAAATTTGAGTCTCAGTTTCGTTCAAATACTGATTACTTGAATAGTGCTCTCAATCAAACAAACATGAATGTGCGGCTACGACGAGACCAAATGAAGTTGCATAAACAACATGTGAACTCTTCGCATCTCGTTGTGATTAGCCATGTATCAAATTGATTCTTGTGTGATGACCATTGCACACTATCAAAAGTGTGTAGTCTTGTTTGACTTTAGTGTCGATGCCTTGTGTGAGAGCTTATTTTGAACCATGCGTGAATACACCTAGAATTTGCTCCGTTAGTCCGATTGATTAAGTAAGGCTTGCTCTTAAGATGATCTTAGGCAACTTTTGAAGAGTGTGAGCCAATTTGACATAAACCTCTTTTTTGGCCTACACTGTGAGCGTGTGTACCTCCCTTGAGCACCCTTTGAGCCTATCCTTCTTTGGAAGAAACTTGATGAAAACTTAGACCTCCCTTCATCCATTACCTATATTCCTCTGTGAATTGCCAACCTAGGCAAAAAGCCTAAGTTGGGGGTGTGGTGTAAAGGAAGAGGAAGAAATCAAGAAGTGCAAGAAGAAGTCTCTCTTAACCCATGGTATTGCAAAACACAATTGAAACCCTCCATATAAAAAAAGAAGAAGAAAAACAGAGAGAAAAGAAAAGAATTGAAAAACAAATTTGTGAAGTAAAGTGCGAAAGCTATTGGGTTGCCAAGCAATCCATGGGAAGTGAATAATAAGATGACAATAAAGCACTAGAAGAAAAATTGGTGAAGGAAGAAAAGAATGATGTGTTGAGAGCACCACATCTCATGAGGATGAAAGTCCCTGAGACTAACACATCCATTCTAGTAGTATGTAATTTCTTTTCTCAAAGATATCATTTTATTAGTTGAAATGTAGATTAAATTTGAATTAATAGATATCAACATATTATATGTTCATTTTTAAAATTGTAAAAAACTCATTCTTAATAATCGAGTGTACTAAATCTCTTTGGGATATAAAAGTCTAATGTAGTGTATCCAAATTGGTATTTGCTAATCTACGATGAAACTTAATCAAAGGTCCTAAACTTATATTCATGAACTAGCTGTTGTGTGGGGTATATTATTTATTAAAGATAGAGTGCAAATGTTGGGTTTCGGGGTAGGAGATACTAACTACTATTTAGGTAGTTGAGCAGCCCAGAAAATTAAGGATAAAATGAGCGGAGCAGCTCATGACTTCTAAGGATAAGGCCTCTTGAACAACTTAGGAAACTATAGATAAGACAAGCTAGAAACTCAGGATACTAAAGAGAAGCATACACTACCTGCTTGATTTTGGACTATTCAAATTAAGCTCTATAATCCTATGAAGCATATACTACCTGTCATCATATGAGCAAGAAAATTCTCTATATCTCTCTCTAAACGAGAGTAGTTTGTTCTCTATATGTTACATACTAAGCTCTAAGAAACTGTTTTAGCTCCTAAATTGTTTTTTGCTGAGGTGAATATTATTAACAATTGGAGTAAAACCTATACAAGTCATGTGACAAAAAAAGAGAACCTACAACTAAGTATGTCTCTAGAAAAGGAACCCAATCTTTTGTATAAATGGGGACGGGTGACCTGATAGGCACTCCAAAAAGGAACTAGAAAAAAAAGACTACTTTGTGATTTTACTAAATCTTGTTCAACCACTTCAAATTCCCTCCTATTTTTCTCTCTACTTTACCTCATAAATTGATGATTGCATTAGCTTTGTTTACAGTATGGTGGTGATGAGATCTGAATATTCTTTCCATCTTTTCTACTGTAGGTTACTATTAAGGATTTTGTTTCTTGAGCAGTTATTTCACAATTTAGGGCGCATGCCAGTCCTATATCTACTCTATTTATTTACCCTAGTGTCACTCTTCTTGCAACTACCTCTACTCGTGAGAATTATATTCGTCTATTTCGTATTGTACCTTCTTTTTCAAATAGAGCAGGAAGCCAAAGATGTGACTGGCCAAGATTGAGTGCTTAAAGGGAGATTCATAAAAATATTAAATCGTCAAAGCCAAAGACATGACTAGGCGAGGTTGCCTACTGTATCTCATTCGAACTCAAATACAACATCAAGTTTCTCTGAGGTGTGCTGATGACATGATGAGAGGTAGAGACAATGTTAGGAGGTGTTCGATAAAAGTGAGACCTTTAAAATTAAAGAAGAGCATGTGGCTTGTAGTTATGATACGTGGGACATCGGACTAGAGGACTTAGGCAACTTGTGTTTGGATGATGAGATGTTTGATGTAAATGAGCCATCATAAATTATAGATTCGACTCCACTAGATGCCTCGATTCCAAGTCAAGATATTGACTCTGTTCATCCTAAACAAGAGTCGTATGCCTATGATCCTTCGTATCAATTGCAGAATACTACCTATGACAATGATCAGTTCTCAAATCCATTATAGCAGTTGGAAAATGCAGATGATCAGTTGTCAAATCCATCATATCAGTTGGACAATGAAGATGACAATACGTTGGAAGGTTTGCAGCAAATGGAGCAGCAAGAACCTATCAAGATTGATTACAATTTTGATTTTCTGAGATCAAGCTGGCAGGAGGAGTTCAACTTCTGCTTGGATGACTTAGGCGTCTTGGATTTCTAATGGAATTGGGGAATTTGGTAGAAGTTTCGCGCAAGGGAAAACTGGATGGAAGACTTCTAGGAATAGGATATTACTGTTTGGTAAGTTGCAGAATTTATTCAATGACTTGAAACTCTTCAAATTATTAGGAGTTCAAGAGGAATTTTTTGGATTTCGGCGAGAAGGAAAATAGATAGGATACATGAGATATGTTCTTTGATTATTTTTTTCCCTTTTGCTTTTAAGGAACTATGGTTGTCCTTTTCCTTTTGTACTAACTAGCTGATTGTTGATAAGTTTTTGGGTAAGAGAATTTAGTTGTTGTTGAATCAGAACACACATACATCTGTACAGTTTTTGAGATTTTGAGATTTTGAGATAAGTTTTTGTTGTTCTGATATTTTCTGTTCTAATCATTTCTCACTAGTTTGTGTGTATAGTATATATTTAATCTATGATGTAGGATTACCATACAACCAAATCCTATATGAGATTTTAAAAAACAAACATTGACCAAATTTTAGTGAACATTGTTAGCAAGAACCTGCAGTTATAACGTGTTTATTGTTGAAAGAGTTCGAAGAAAACATTAATGGATAAACAAAAGATGCAACAGATCAAGAAATATAAACATTGGCTTCAACACTACAATGTATCAGTAATATAAAGATATATAGTAAAACAAACTGATTGATTAACAGCCACACACCTTAATTTATTAACAATCATGTGCCTTAATATATCAAGAGTCACGCTCCATAATATATAAACAACCACTCGCTTTGACATAACAGTCATACGCCTTAATGTATATTAACAGAGGAATCGATTCGATCAATTTCAATCAAAACAACAACAACAAGAGATCACAAACACAGAAAAATATACTGTTACGAATCATAAATCACTTTAAATCCCTATTAATGCCTAAAAACTGATTACTTTGTTAGGTGTATTTTATGTTTTCTTCCCAATTAATGACTAAATATCGATTAATGAACATGGTAGAAAATAAATTGCAGGGTTGAATTCTCAATGAAGATCTTCAAAGCAACAAAGAAAATTGAACATAATAGAAATAAAGGAGAGGAGAGGAGTGATCTACATACCTGAAAACTTCTCTAAAGTTCATTGTTCACGGACGTTGCTGCTATGAAAGAAAATATATTGTTGGTTGTCGCTGTTGTGAGAGAAATATAGGTTGATGGACATGCTAATCTGATAAATTAGGTTGAGGAATCCTAATGTGCGTGGAAGATCTTTTTAGTACAAATATTTTCCATATGTGTGTAGGAGAGATTTTTTGGCTATTCAGGTTTACCTTAAAGCGTAGGAAACCTTTTTTCTTCAAAATTTAGAGAAAGGTCGAGGGAAATAATTTAGAGAAATGTGGGATTTTTTATTTTTAGAAAAAAAGAAACTCTTTTGCAGCTTTTGTTATTAATTGCAACTAAAAATATACTTATTGCTGACTATTATACATTAGCCGTTGATATTTTTCCTTGCGTAAATATATTAGCGACAATTAGCTTATTGCCGCAAAATAATTGTCGCTAAAGTTCACTTTTGTAGTAGTGAGATAAAATTTGATGAAAACGTATATAAGATATATATATATATATATATATATATATATATATATTATATGTATAATAATCAGGGGCGTAGCTATACTAGGTTGAGGGTGTCCAATTGACACCCTTCATCGACAAATTACATTGTATATATAAGTAAAATAATACTTTAACTGCTTAAATGAGACGTTTTGGACATCCTTGAAACAGTAAACTTTTTTAGCCTAGTGATTTCTGTAACACCCCTAAATATTAACCAAAAGTCACATGTCGATTTACCATTGCTTAATTACTACAATATGTTTTACTCTCATTTTAGGAACTTGAAATGTTGTGATAATTGTTAACTTGCTTAACATAAATTGTAATCGTAATTTAAGGGATTGTGATGGGGTGTTTAGGTAATATTCTAATTAGAATTATGTATAACTTTAAAAGGAGATGAGGGATATATATATAGGTGTATATGTATGCATTTTGGGCAGCACACAAATTTTTGGGCAGCACATTTGAAGGACAAATTGCCCAAGGGATAAACATCACTTGTTTGACTATATATTTTCACCCCTCCTTTAGTAATTTCGTTTTCCTCAAGCCTTAGAACCTTAGAAACATATCTAAATAGATTTTTCTTCAAAATCACAAGAGAAAACTTGGTTCTTTTGGCTGGAATTCGAGACACACACTTCTTTTTGGTAAGTGACGAAATTTGTTCATGAGCTGGGTAGTGTTTGGTAATTTATGCATATCTCGTCCTCTAGAACTCCGTTTACAGTGAATAAATATGATTTGGAAAGCTAATTCGTATACCTACAACTTTTATTTTTATGTAAAACTCTGATTTAGCTGTTATGGAATCAAAATATGGGACGCAACATAGGACAAGTTCTGTCCAGATTTTGAAATTTGAAATCCTGTATGGAAAGTTGTTAGTGTTTTGAATATATATTTTTATAAAAAAATATATTTTATGGTGATTATTGTTTGTTTTCAACCTTAAGAGGTGTAGCTACATCTTTCATGAAGGTTATAAAGTCTAGTTTTGCCTTTCTCCTTTTCAAATCTAAGTTGCGACATAAGGTACTAGGCTGGCCAGAATCACTGTTTTGGGAGCATAGTCGTGTTTGTACAAGCTAAGCTTACTTGTGATGATAATTCTATTTTACACCAATATTATTGAGCTGCTGGGAATTAAAGAAGTTATTTAATTGTATTTTTTTAAGGTTGTATATACGCGTGAACAAATTGAGGACCTTGATACGTTGTGATATACGGTTTGAACTCTTGAAGTTGTATTGGACTATTTCTTTGCTAAAGCACTGAAGTTTGTGTATAAACTTGTATTTGCACTCTTTTAACTGCTAGTATATCTGAAATTTGATCTTGGTACCTTGGTTACTCTTGTCGCTTTGCATTGTTGTATTGGTATCCTTTGAGAAGTTAAAGACATTTGTGTAACTCGCTCACTTGTATGGATTGTTTGATCACCTGACACTCTTGTTGGGACCTTGTCCTTCTTGTGGCTGTGACTTTGTCACTATTGGCATGCCTCTTGATTCGGATCATTTGTCATCTTGACTCTGGATTTTTAGTTCGTCTTAAGTATGGAAATTGTCCATTTTAAGTACGAATTAGAAAGCCATTTTTAATATGGTTCTTGGTTCTCTTGATTATTGGGCTTTGACCCTTCTTGATACAGGTCGTCGACCCTTCTTGATACTTGTTTGTGCTTGGTGTGAAGACATGAAGTACATATTGGGCGAGCCTTGTTATTGAATCTCTTGGAAAATGGTGCTATGAGCGTTCTTGACAATTGGACCTCTAAATATCGAACTTGATACTTTTGATATATTGTTTACTTGATTTATTTATTATGTTCGATTTGCTGCCCATGACTTGAGAAGGGTAGTTTTGTGAATTTGATCGCTCCGAACCTATAGTTTTACACCACTAAGCTATATGCTTAGCGATAGTTATTTCTATCATAGGGAATGAGCGAGTGGATGCATGAAGCTGGCCATTGGAGAGGGAAATTTTGAGAGCATTAAGGAAGATCACATTTGCATATAGGCATCTATATTTTGTATAAACCTTGGGATTTGTACATGATCTATGTGTTGTATATTTACATGAAATTTTGAAGACTAATTTGATCATGTCACCATGGGTTGTAATATAAGTATGGCTCTATGTTTTGTTCTTTTGGGGTGTGTAAGCCCAAGTCTTGTAATATATTAAATTTACCACTAATTTTGAATGAATGTGTGAAGCATGAACCACCTACTTTGGGTACTTGGAAGTTGATAATATTTTTTTTTATGTCATTGTTTGTTCTAGTGTGAGTACGATATATGCATAAAAAACTCATGAGTTATTGACTTATATTATTTCGGAAGGGTCGCTACAATTTCCGTCCTTAACCTGAGGCCTTTGCTACATGTTGCGCGTGGGTTCAATTCCCTTTGGCTGCACTTTTTTCACATTTTCAAAGAGCTCCTAATTAGCTTCTTAATTGTAGTTAATAAATATATTATTTTCTAAAATAATTCAAAAAATTAACTTAAAAATTTAAGGGGATAAAAAGCTAAGTAACCAATTGAATTTTTAATCACTTTTATTCTTTTTCTTTTCATTAAAAATTTAAATAAAATATAAGAGTAATTATTTAATTTAAAGTTAATAAGCAAATCCTATTTATTTATTTTTTTCTATAAAGCTATTAAAAGTGAAAAAGCTCCATACAAAGTTTCTTTTGATATAACTCGTTTTATTCTACTCTTTATTTTTCATGTGTCGTTAGTTATTAAAGGTTCGTGAAATCTTGAAGCATAAAAATGATTTCATTCTAAACTGAATTTTCTCTCTTTTTTTTCTTTTTTCCGTTCACTTCCTATTAAATAAACATGAACTTTAATTAAAGCTAAATATTAGTATGTAGTTTGCTTTTAACGGGTTTTTATCCTTGAAGAGCCCTAGTGGTAAGTAAATTAAATGGTTGAAAATGAAGTATATTTCAACAACTTCGACCTACTTCTCTGATGGCAATAAATGCATTAAGAGGGTGGGTTGTGGAATAAAAAATGAAGATATACCTCCCCCCCCCCCCCCCCCCATGCACTATATATGCAGTGCATCCATCTTCTAATCTTTCTCTGCTCGTCACCTTTCCTATTTCAGGTTCCTATACTCCTTAACTTTTCCTTCTATTTCTCTAAAACTTGCCAAAATAAGTAAAATATTAAGCCTTCACCATTATATAATATATATTTGTTTATTTTCCTTTTTAACAGATCCAGAAGAAACAAAAACATGGCTTCTAGGCTTAATAATGAGGTATATATCAACTTTCAACTTTATACATTATAGTATATTATTAATTTATTCTCAAAAGGAATCGCGTTACAACATACTTATATAACTTGCTTTATAATACTCCTTCATTAAGATTAAATTAGTAAGTTTTGTGTGTGTGAAAAAGCTAAATTATTATCTTCAATTTGCTTCCTTTATATACAAAGTACAAACAACCTTCTCTTGAAAATAAACATTTTTTTTAAAAGAAATTTTCTAACAAAATAGATCTTAGCATATTGTAGAGTTACTCGAAATTAATAAATATTTAGATGATCTCAAGTGTTTTTATTTATCTTGTCAGATCCAATAATTTTCATAAAGGAAAAAGAAATAGATTTTGTGATATATTAATTATTAGTTAGCTAGATCTACAATCTTAAATTGTTATTAAGTACTTCAAAATATAATACCAACATCCTCCGATCTTTCTTACTCTAACCTGAGCTATCTGACATATATATTGCCATTATAAATTAAATCATATATATTATGTTAGAGGATATTTGTCATCCATTATAGTAAAATTTTAGAAGATTAGAAATGTAAAGTTTGTCATATATTTGTCATCCATTATAGTAAAATTTTAGAAGATTAGAAATGTAAAGTTTGTCATATATTTGTCATCCATTATATAAAATTTTAGAAGATTAGAAATGTAAAGTTTGTCATATATATATATACAAGTACATAATAAATGATTGTTGGAAGTATTTAAATGTAAATTACGTATGTATATATAATTGTAGGGATTAGTAAGTTGCAAAATATATGTTAAATGTTAAAATTATTTAAAGTTGAAAGAAAAAAGAAGAAGAAATTTAAAGGAAAAGGAACTAGTACAACTAGACCTTCCATGTTCAGTGAGGGGTTGGACTAAGAAAATAGAAATTATTGAAGGTTATATAAAAAAGATTGAAATTCACCAAACCTATTTTTGTTTACTTTACCCTCTATTGTCTTTTACATCCACAACTCACAAAATATGGTTCGGTTTTCGATGTAATTCAATTTAATAAATGATAAAAAATACTCCCTCCGTCCCATTTTATGTGAGGCAGTTTGACTCGACACGAAGTTTAATAAAGAAAGGAAGACTTTTAATACTTGTGGTCCAAAATAAATGATAGAAATTTGTGTGACTGTAAATCATTTCATTAAGGGTAAAATAGATATTTTATAATTAAATTATTACTTATTATAGAAATGTGTCATTCTTTTTGAGACTGACTAAAAATGAAAGTAAGTCACATAAATTGAGACAGAGAGAGTAATGATTTACACATTTTTAAATTTCAATCACAACTCACAAAATCCAAGGCATTGCTCACATATAAGTTTTGTTTGGCCATGCGATACCATATCACGATATGGTATCGTGAGATGAAATCAGCGTTTGGACATGCAATTTTACGTTGATTCCATCTCGTGATTCCATACCATGAGATGTGATTCCATATTCTCCAAAAACCATGATATGGGAATACCATATCATGATTTGAGATATTTTTAATACAAAAATTGATCCAGAGGTTTATATTTTGTTAAGACAACCCCACATTTATAGCTACTAACTATTTATTTCATATGTAAATAAAATTTATAATGACATCATTACTTTTTAAAATTTATTATTCTCACCGACATAAAATTTATTAATCTCACCAACATATAGTCAATTTAACTCACATCAACCAATTGTTGAGTAATATTAAAGACTAGTACACTAAAACTTATGTTCAATTTTTTAATTAAATGAAAGTTTGATGAATTAAAGTTAGATGAAACAGTTACTTAAGTGGAGAACAAATAGCAATGTAATAATATATTATGCAATTTTAGAATTTTTTGTTTATTTGGTAAGATTGGATAAACAATTGGGGCAATTTTAATAGTTTTATAACTTGTGAAGTTTTTATGTTTATGAGAAAATATACAACATCAAAATTTCATAGCGCATGCCCAAACAAAACTTCAATTTCATCTTACAATTCCATATTATTATATCATATCATGATTCCATATCATGATACCATATCATAATTTCATATCATGCTACCATATTGCATGACCATTAACACTATACAACTTCAACAACAATATAACATGGCTTAGCATAGATATTAAGCTATGATGAGTCACTATATCTTAGGAATGACAATTATAGTCCTTTTGATTTCGGAATTAGATTTCTGTTTCGATACTTTTAAATTTGGGTTTGGATTCGATACACTGTCAATTGAGTTAGTATTATTAGAGTGTAGGGACTAGTCACTAGTGTAATTAAATTTAACTAGTATATGTATCCACGCGTTGCATGGTCAGTTGATAAATATTATCGTAAATAATTTATCGATAATTTCAAAATTTAACTTATTATAAGATGATATTATAAAGTTTATATTAGAGAATGTTAGCATTTAATATTTTAACAGGTTATAAGAGGATATTTATGAAAATAAATCAATATATAAGCTTATCATTGTCTAAATTTGACAAACATAATTTTTAGCACTATTAAATTTATTTATTTTTCAAATTATTCATAATCATAAATACACTCCCACAATCCATATTATCCTCTTGTTAGAATAAGGAAATTATAAGAAAATTTAATCGTTATACAAAAAAAATAAAATGTAAAGATCTACAATTATGATAATGTTAAACATAAAACTAAGAAGTTTTAATCACTTGACTATCAAATTGTAGGCATGGTATTCAAATTTTTAAATTTTGTTTTTCAATTTTTCATAAAATCATATATCAATTATATTATATTTCAAAAAAATCATATAATTATACCAAAATTTTAGGAAATATATTTTTGTAATTATTGTTTTCATAGGGAGGGAATAACCAATTGCAATGTCAATTTTTTTCTCTAAATTCATCATTACCATTATAATAATATTTTTGCTTAATGTGAGTGCTAAGCAGATAACTTTGTTCGATAAAAGTATTCAACACAAATATTTATTTTTATGAGATTTAAAAATTTAAGCTTCTATCATACATACCCGATTAGATATATGTATATATTTGAGTCTTAAAAAAATAATTGATATGCAAAAAAAAACTTACAATAACACTTTCATCAATTATCCAAAATTGCAAGTGGTATTTTCTCATGGATAATGCTAAAGAAGTTTTAAAAAAAAATTGAGAAGGCATTAGATTATTCCGATTGTTGTATTACTTAACAAATCTAATGACATTCCTTCAAATATAAATACTACCTTATACAATAAGAAAAGTAATATTTGAAGCTTTAAATAATGTAAAAATTGAATTATTCTTTGTTATGGTATTTATTTTTAGAAAAAAACGAAAAAGCAAGTAAAACTTGACTTCTATACAAAAGTGATTTGTGTGTGCAATAATCACACCAAAGTTGATGTGTGACTTGAACACCTACATACCAAGGTCATAAAATATAATAATCCACCAATACAAACGATGTATACAAAGACACGATTCACCACATCATAAATTTAATTAGTATCATTTGAATATCACATGCATTTAAATGAAAAAAGAAACTACATTCTCTCTCTCTATATATAGGTTTTCCCAGTAAGCTAGAGTGCAAGGATAATATCATGCCCCATTAGATATAGCATTCAATTATAAGCAAACAGGAATTTTTTTTTGATATGAATTCAATATAACAATAGATAGTATTTTGTGCTAGGAGTCATCCTAGTAAATTTTTCAAGTCAATATTTACCACTTTTTCTGTTGCTCAAAATAAATTAAAGTTACCCAACAATTACCATCGCTATAATATATAGTGGAAATTAAGAATGCTTTGTTCAAATTCTTATTTCATATACCTTAAAAAATGTATACACACATGTAGACTTGTAGTTGTTTAGTCTTCACCTTCATAAATTTTAATAAATTAACAAATGTCACATTTTTTCCATATCCAGTATTACTCTTTATTCTCTTTTTTATTTCTCTTTTGCCTTGTGCTAAGATTGAAATTAAGCACAAAAATTAAAGAAATGAATTAATAAAGTGAACAAACTATCTAAATTTTAAATATATGAAATATTAATACATACCTTGCCGTTAATTCTAGTAGATTTGGAGTTGCTGTTCTACTCCAAGAATCCCCCAAACACGAAAATCTCACTTTTTGTATTCAACGGCAGAAAAGATATAGAATTTAACACTTGAATTCAAAAATTGGATTAAACGCATTAGAATATCTTAAGTTAAGAAATATCTAAATACCATCATATTTCTCTCTCTCTATATATATTCACTTTAAACTAAGAATTAGTTATGTGTCATATGAGTTACCAAATTAATGAAATATAATTAATTGCCAAAATTTTGACTGATATATTCAAATATTTATTGCATTAATAAAAAAAATCATCAAAAAAGTAGCAAAAAATTGCAAAAGAAATAGATTACCAAAATTTTAGGAGATATAATTAGTTATTAATTTATATTACAATAAAAGAATCTGCAAAAGAAATTTTAAGCACTGCTTTATCTCTAGCATTGATGCAAAATTGAAGAAAATTTTCCAGAAGTATTACATTTGATTATGTTACTACTACAAATTATGAAATAGCAATAGAGTCACTAAAGGCATTGTAAATTCTTTCTTTGTCTGTGTTAGAAAGACAATACTTGTGATGCTTGGACAGAGATTGAACCCCTATGTAATATTCTTCCCTACATCTAATATAACAATTTGCACATATATATGTTCTTGGAATTCTTGAGGGTAAGCTACTTTGTATGCCTCCCACATTCCTTTAATTGATTCTCCTAAAAGAGTTTCCAGGTATCTATACATGGTCTCTGCATCTGTTTCACTATAATGATGTATATAGTCTGCTACTACTATACCTTTCCATACATCTATTACTGAGTTCCACAATTAAGGGTTATGGGCAGCTATATTTAATATTTTTCCTCTATCTCCTTCCATCTTGGAGTTTGATAGGTGCTTCTATTGGCATTCTTATTCATATAGGTCTAACCATTTCTAGTTCTGTAGCAGGGTCTTGTCTATAAACACATTGTCGTGATAAATTACCTATTGTATATTCCACTAGTGGTACTGGAATTGTTTTTTGGAAAGGGCTTGAACTTGTGGAGGCAATTTCCATAAATTCTTTTAAACTACGTGTTGTTTCATCATCGCTTTCATCCAATTCTTTTAGACTACTTGTAGTCTCATCTTCACTCTCTTCCTGTGTCTTTTCTTTCTGGCGATATCTATAATTGTCTGTTCTAAAATATATATATATATATATATATATATATATATATATATATATATATATATATTTCCGAATAAAAATCACAAACAAAGCATAAATAGACGTCAAATCATAATTCCTATATCTAACCGTGAATATGAAGATTTCATCTAATTTTATCATAGCCGGTGATTCGAGAGCGTGAACATATTTTGTTTGAAACGGCTAGTTCTTGAAAAATTATGTTAACACTTTTTTTTTCTTGATATTAGTTTTTGAGATTAAAAAAAAAGTATTTTTTGTAATATTGACATTTGGCACTATTTTGCAAAATAGATATTTAAAAATATTAATTTTTAAACTGGATTTTTTTTTTTGGTGATTTCTATTTATATATATATATATATCTATGTGGATATCGTGTCATATTTCTTATTTAAAAAGATAATAGTTATTGAAAAAGAACAAATGTTTGTCCCTGAATTAGGGGAGCCCACCTGGATATATAGAGAAAAAGATGGGGCATAAGAAATAAGAATTCCTAAACAATCAAATTAAACTCATTCTTAGATGCCTACATTTGTTATCTAAAACCAAAATATGCATAAGAAAATCGAATAATGATTGACATGTATTCAAAACATTGAGCATCCAAGCACAGATCGACTCATTTCTGAAAATCAATTCAAGTAGCTTAGAAATAAAAGTGGCAAAGAAAAATGTGAAAGTAAATTCACAAAGAGAATTAACATCATACCTTTAACGGAGTGTAAAAGAAGTGTTGCTTTGTTTCATCAGCATGCTAAGCAGATTAACATGAGTTACTATTAAATAGTATACTAACATTTTTCTTTTTGATTTAAAAAATAATAAATTACATAAAGTTATGTATGAACAATCAAGCTATTTCTTCACTATCCATATTGAGATTTGAGAAATAGAAAGTAAAGAAAAAAGAAGAGACAGAAAACGTAGGGGGTATATATTTAAAAATAAAATTGAGAAGTTATAACTACTTTAAATTTAAAAATTTAATTATTTTTTATAAACTACTTACGTCTGTGTTTTGAGTTAGTGGGATATATCATATAGGGGTAAGGTTTGTGAGGTTAGTCACTCTTTTTATTTTTCTTATTAATTTTTATTCGTCTTTTCAAAGGAGAAAACTAATGTAATTTTTAAAAAAAAATATAGGATAGTAATTCTTGTTTTTAAAATTTTAAATAATTAATAGTATTAATTTTTTTTTATTCTTTGCACGAAAATGGACAAAGCTATAATTTGCACAGTTATTTCTCATTTTTTACAGTTTTAAAATTTAATTTTTTGAACTAATTTTTAGACATTCAGTTTTTATGCGATAAATAAAGAGGTTGTGGAAAGATAATTAAAATATATTTTCACAAAAAAAAAAAAGAATTACACACGTCACATCACCCTATTTTTAAGAACTATTTTAAAATTATTTATCAATTGTAAAAAATGCTTTAAAATCATTTAAAAATAAAATAGTCATTTATTATTACTAATTTATAAATTAGATTTTAAAAAAATTAAATCTTTTTTAAAATGCCGACATTTGTCTTATTTGTGTATGTTGATGACATGTGTCTATTTTTATTTCTAATTTTGAATTTATAATATTTAATTATTTATATTATATTTAATCTATATAGTTTAAAATTCTAAAAATTTGTGGTGCTGACATGTGGCGATTTATCTTCTCCTATTATATATAGATAGATTTTTTGACTTAACCAATTTAATTTGTTAAAAATAAAAAATTGAATCGAATAATTGAAATTTTAAATTTTGAAAATAAAATTGACCATATAAATCAAATACCAAAATCTAAATAAAATACATTCGATTCGATTCGATTTGATTTGACCCGGTATATATATCCAGCCCTAATTGCGAGAGAAAAAGGTTGTTCAGCCTAGCCCCCTTACCCTGTTGGGTCTTAAATGATCGAGTTAGAAAATATGAAAATTTTGGAGCCCCAAATGTTTGACCATGAAAATAAAAAAAAAATCAATTTATTTGCATTTTCAAAGTTGGAGTTGGAATTGAAGTTTGAGTTGTATTTGATCATAACTGTTGAGTTAATATTTAGAATTTAAATGTGTTTTAAAGAAAAAATTAAATATTATTTGAACATGAAATATAATTCAAATAAGGTTATTTTATGAAAACAAAATACATACATATATATATATATATATTTTAAAACACAAAAAAAAAAAAAATTAAAACAAAGTTTTGGATGTTTTCCAATTACAAATACATCTTGAAGTTGTATTTGTATTTGGAATTTTTGGAATAAAATGAAATAATTTTCTTGGAAAAAGTAAAAATTTCTCATGGTCAATATATTATGTATTGTTTTTATACGGTTCATAATTAAATCTCTTTTCAATCATGTTAAGACTACTGTGTATACAGGTTACAAAGTAATGCATCAATAAATAAAGAAGTTTTACTCGAGCCCGAAAATACTAGGATCAATGATTGGCGTCCTCATGAAAATACCGATGATTGCGCCAATTAATATTCCTTTGTCGCGGACATATATATATATATATATATATATATATATATATATATATATATTAAATGATCATACATAATGTATTTGAGTTGGATCATGGATGATTCAGGTCCTTTTGAATTGCTTTAGAATTTTACGTGGACTCATAAATAAAGGACACATATTTAATTATAATTTAATCAAATGAAATGTCATAAAATTGTGTCATTAATAGAGAGACAATTTTTAAGCATGAATATAACTTTAGTGAAAAATTTGATCTAATAGGTGAAAGGAGAACATTTTAAAATTATTTCTAGTACGTTAAAGGACATTTTTTATTCCAAAAAATGGGTGGTGGGAAAAATTGATACACTAGACAAAAAGAGGGCAATTTCGAATCATTTTTACTATGTTAAAGTTTTTTTTAACCCTATATCGTATACCTCTACATTTATAGTTTTTAATAATAGATGACTTATTTTTGAAATTTTTCTTTGATTGTCCTCCCAGATACTATTTGAAGCTATGTCATGTGTTCAGAAGGTCACTCTAAATAGACCTACACAATTGAATTGCTTGACTTTTGAAATGGTATGTTGAGCATCTACTCATCATTATTTTGCTTTCTTTCCTTTTTCTATCTTAATTTTTAATTATAAACATTCTTGTTTTATATGTTTTTTCATGTCCCCAATTTTGTTTTTGAATTTTGCAGATTGGTGAATTGTTAAGAACTTTCGAAGAGTATGAAGAAGATCCACAAGTAAGGGCTGTAATAGTTAAGGTAAAGAAGAAGCAAACATGGTGTATAAATCCCCTATTTTGTTATGAAATGCGGACTAATATAAAAATATTACAATCAAAATAATTGGAATAAAATGAAAAAATAAGGACACCAACAATTTTATGTGAAAATTCTATTTTAATAAAGAAAATATCACAGGCCGAGAGAGGCACCTGATATTATTATGGTAAAATATTTGCATTATATAATCACAAGTACAATATTCAAAATGTTCATAACATACTCAAAATAAATAATCTCTTTTTAATTTTCATCTAACTAAAATGTCGCTCACACTCTATTTTTTTTCACAGACGATTTTCCTACTCAATCTATAAAATACCTCATCGCTCTCTCTATATCTATCCTTTCTCTATGGTGCGTTTTGTTTGAGGAGCTAAAGAACTCATTTGGACATTGCAATATGCTACGAAGACTTTATTCCCTTAATTATGGTCCGGACCCCACAAATCTTCCCCTCGAGTCATATGCATCCGAAGAAGGTCATTTTGGTCTTTTCAAATAGAGCATGTGCCAACAAGTTCTTTGCATAACTTGAACTTGTCTTCAGTATTACCTTGATTAATATATCAATAAAATTTTTACTTATGTGAAATAATTCACTCTCCATTTGTTCATAAATTCTAGGATATCTCACGTTGATGTATATTGTCATTGCATAGTACATCGAGTTCTTGCTCAAGTTTATTGCACTCTTACTATCACAATAAACAACATACTCCATCTATCGCAATCCAAGTTCTTGAAGGTATATCTTGAGTCATATCATCTCTTTGCCAGCTTCAGTAGTCGCAATATACTCAACTCATCTGCAACTTTGATTATCATGATATAGCCCCTGAAAAAGTAAATAGGTATCAATAGTTGATTTTCTATGATCTCACTTGTCATATCAGTATCTAGGTAGCCGTTCAAGATTGAATTTGCTCCTCTAAAACACAAGCATTCGTCTAAGCTTCCTCTCAAATACTGGAGTATCCACTTCACCGTTTCCCAATGCTCTTTCTTAGGATTGTCAGTAGACGTTTTAACAACAAAAATTACATGAGCAATATCAGCTAGTACAAACCATTACATACATTAAAAATTCATTGATGGAAGAATACGTAACAGTATCTCCCCTTTGGGATCATTCTTCCTCGAATGATGGTCAAGCTGAATTGAAAGCTAAGAAAGGAGCTACTCTTACTATCTATCTGACTTCTGGACTTACCTTCTAACATAGATGAAGTTGGTTCATACTATTAATTTGGAACTCACTACAACACATAAGACAGTAACATTCACGAAAGGTTACAAGGTGACAGATCGTGACATGGTGTTTTGCAGAATCACCATAGGAAGAAAGCGAATTTTTTTATAATGGTAGAGGCACAACCAACAATAGTTGTGTGACCCTCTATTAATTAGTTGACACTTGGATAATGGAGCTATTTCTTTACCTTTTTACCATCTCTCTCCTACTCACCTCTCTTTTTTTTCATTTTCTTATTTTCCTACTCCTAATAAATGTTTTTTACTTCATTTTCTTAAGATGTTGATATATTGAATAAAAAAATTAATAAACATTTTTTTATCACAATAACTAAAAACATTTTTAGGACTGAGTATTTAAAATACTCATATCATTCTATATTTTTAATAATATTAAATTAACTAAAAATTATTTAGTGTTTTCTAGGGGTGGGCGTTTGGTTTAATCAAATTTCGGTTCGGTTCTTCGGTATTCGGTTTTACAAAAGTGTGCACCATATTTCAAACCAAACTAGATTGGTTCGGTTCGGTTTTTTCTACTTCGGTTTGGTTTAGTTTGGTGTTTTTAAATCAATTTTTCGGTGTCAACAAAAATAAAGAGAGTATATGATAAAGCAACAATTGTTATTCAATTCACACTTCAAACTTCAAAAAAACAACTAACCATCTAACAATAGAAGGTAAGAGCATCAATTTGTTGTTCTCACTTCAAAGTAACAACATAAAATGATAAAATCATAAAGTAGAAAGTAGAAACACCAAGTTGCTGCTCAAACTTAAATTAAATTGAGTTTTGTTTAGTTTAGACTTTAGGTATTTAGGGTTTACTATTTTGTTATTAAGATTTTTGCTATTTAAGTTTAGGATCTAAATATAAAAATTGAAATGGGCCAAGTAAAGTTAAAAATTAAGTAATATAATAAATACTTTTAAATTTATTTAATAAAACTTCGGTTCTTCGGTGCACCGTAGTTTCGGGAACCTTACACCGAACTCCGAACCGAAGAACCGAAGTTCCAAAAAAAAAACCGACACCGAACCGAAACACCGAAGAACCAAATTTTTTTGGTTCAGTTTTTCAGTATTTATGCCCACCCCTAGTGTTTTCTCAATTACTAGCATCTAAAAAAACAAACTAATTCATATTTAGTTTTCCATAAAAAAATTTAATTCTGTTAGTTCATATATTTATAGTCATTGCTATTTTAATTCTGTTTTTAGTTCATATATTTATAGTCATTCTCTTAACAGAGAGTATCCGTTATTTTTCTTAATTTAAGTTATAATTTTTTAACTGAATGTATGTAAATACACAAAAAATGAGTTCTAATAATATTAAGGTTGAATGATATAATAATAATAATAATAATAATAATACTAATAATAATAATAATAATAATAATAATAATATAATGAGTAGTTAGTTTAAAATTATATGGAACCGATTGATTCTTGAAAATAAATTAAGCATCGTAAGTTTTAATTCAAAAGACTTAAATTTTGTTTTGTGACCCGCCTCACATGTATAATTTTTTTAAAAACGTTTATGAGTCAGCCACTCCCTATCCTGTTCTATCTCGTTGTCATTCTTATATTTAAATATGATTATGGTGAAAGAAAAGGTATGTGTAATTCCAAAATAAGATAAAAAAATAAAAATAAAAATAATCTTATCAAAACAATTTATATGCTAAAGTAAATCTTATCAATCAAGAGATGTGATTTAGGATATGTAGGATCTCTCAAGGATTAATGAAGACTTTAAGAGTTAATATCAAGAAGAGAGCGAAGACACAATTTGAAATAGTACACACGGGACAAAAAATAGAGAAGAAATGGGCCTGGCGACCCTGACGCATCAATGGCGCGTTGCGCCACTCCTCAAAGGACTGGGAGTACTTTTGGGTGCACTGCTGGCAGAGGGCGACATCCCTCCTGGCGCTATCAGGGAGCATTGCCCCAGCCCGAACCCAAAAATCCAACAAATTTTCTTGTTCAACTTTGGGTCCTAACTCATCTAAAATCGATGGGTTTCTTCCAAACTCTCTTTGATTCATAAACCCAACATAAATTCAATGAAATCTCAGTCAAATTCTATCAAGAAACACCACTTATTCGCAAGACCCTCACCTCAAGAACTACAAACCCCCATTGTTAAAGAATAGAAGCTAAAAATCAAGAATTTCTCATGAATCTCAATACAAACTTTTTCAAGAACGAATTCACGAATGAAATTGCATGATTGGCGTGAGGGAGAACAAACCCAACACTATGAGATGCTTACATACCTTGAAAGAACCCTTGTTTTTGGTGAAATTCTTCAATTCTTGGAATAATGATTGAAAACCCTCTTTTCATCTTCTTGAAACTTAGCCCTAAAAGTCTAAGTGTTAAGTAATGTGAAAATTAACTTAGCGTCTGATTAAACCCTTAACTTGGGTGAGGAAAATGTGGTCAAGTCATGTGGGGTAAGGAAAAGACCAAAATACCCCTTTCTCATACAGATGAAATGCCATAACTAGAGAGGCTTCACTTAAATAATCATAACTTATGAGCTCGGAATTTATTAAACTTGGCGGCACTGGAAAAAGGACTTAGAGACCTTCAATTTGATAGCTCATGGGCCCTCTAATTCTTTTTGTGCTAAAGATACGGTCGTTTGAAGTTGACCCAAAACTAAAAAATGATCAAAGTTCGAGGTGTTACAATATCTTGCCCTTAGGAACTTCCTTCCTCGAATGAGATCACACTAAGCAGAGTTGGGGTGGGAAGCATCTAACAACCCCAACCCAAACACCCAACAACCAATTAACATAACTCAACATATAAACTTAAAGAGTACTTTACAAAGAGTTAGTACCTTGGTTTGGAATTTCTCCGGAAGTAAAAAGATGTGGGTATCTCTTCTTCATATCCTCTTCAGTCTCCCAAGTAGCTTCCTCAACAAATTGATTCCTCCATAAAACCTTGACTTTGATTGATGCAACCTCCTTGGTCCTTAGCTTGCGAACCTGACAATCAAGAATCTGAACGGGCATCTCCTCATAAGATAAGTTGTCATTAATACCAATATTCTATGTAGGTACAATAAGTGAAGGATTGCCCAAACACTTATTTAGCATGGATACATGGAACACTGGATGAACTGGTGTTAACTCTGAAGGTAGCTCCAACTCATATGCTACATTACTAACCTTCTTGGATATCCTGTAAGGACCAATGTACTAGGAACTGAGTTTCCTCTTCTTACCAGATCTTATAACACCCTTCATGGGTAAAACCTTCAAGTAGACCCAATCATCAACCTCAAATTCTAAGTCTCTCCTCCGCATAAGATTTCTAACGACTTTGTGCTGTTTTCAGCCTTTCTTGAATGATCTTCACTTTCTCCATGCCTTGATGAACCAAGTTTGGCCCTATCAACTCAGCTTCACCAACCTCAAACCAACCAATAGGTGATCTACATCTTCGCCCATAAAGTTTCTCATAAGGAGTCATCTGGATACTAAAGTGGTAACTATTATTGTAAGCAAACTCTATGAAAGGCAAGTGATCATCCCAATTTCCTTTGAAGTCTATGACACATGCCCTCAACCTATCATCTATAGTCAAGATTGTACACTCTGCTTGACCATCACTCTGAGAGTGGAAAGCGATACTAAGATTTACCTTCAAACCAAAATCTTTCTGAAAAGACTTCTAGAATTGAGAGGTGAATTGCGCATCCCTACCTGAAATGATAGACACAGGAACTCCATATAGTCGAACTATCTCTTGAATATACAATCTGGCATAATTCTTGGCTGATTGGTAGTTTTTATCGGCAAGAAATGGGATGATTTAGTCATCTGATCTACAATCACCCAAATTGAATCATTCTTCCTGTGAGAGCATGACAAGCCAGTAATGAAATCCATGTTAATCATCTCCTACTTCCATTTCAGAAGAGCTATGTTCTGAGCCACACCACCGGGCCTTTGGTGCTCTACCTTGACGTGTTGGTAATTTAGGCACTTAGCAACGAATTCTGTAATGCACCTCTTCATACTACTACACAAATAGACTTCTCTCATGTCATGGTACATCTTTGTTGAACTAGGATGGATTGATTATTTGGAACTCTGAGCCTTTGCCATGATCCTCTCTTGGACCTCATCCACCTTCGACACACACAATCTACCTTGATACCTCAACACACCATTTCCCCCTTGTTCAAAAGCCATCACTTTTTTCTTATGAACATTCACCTTTAATTTAAGCAAAATAGGGTTTTGGTCTTGTTTCTCCTTCACTTCAGACACTAGTGATGATTCATCCCCATTCATCACCATCGCTCCACCTTCATTGGAATCTAACAATCGGAAACCTAAACATGAAAGTATGTACATATCTTTGGCCAATTATTTATTACCTTCATCAATATGGCCAGTACTTCCCATGAACAACCTATTCAAAGCATCAGCAACAACATTAGCCTTACTTAGGTGACAGATGATACTCATGTCGGAGGACTTGAGTAAATCTAACCACCTCCACTATCTGAAATTAATCTCTTTCTGATTGAAAACATACCAGAGACTTTTATGGTTGGTGAACACATCTACATGAACACCATAGAGATAGTGATACCATATTTTTTAGAGCAAACACTACTGCTGCCAACTTGAGATCATGAGTTGGGTAATTCTTCTCGTGAATCTTGACCTATCTGGATACATAGGCTATAAACTTACCAATCTGCATCAATATACCACCTAGTCCAACTATAGACGCATCACAATAAATAATAAAGCCTTGTGTACCCTCCGGTAGGGTCAACACTGGGGCAATAGTTAACCGGGTTTTCAATTATTGAAAGCTTTTCTCACAATTATCTTTAGACCATTGAAACTTAGAAATTTTCTAAGTCAACTTAGTCAACGAGAAAGAAATAGACGAAAACCCCTCGACAAACCCTTTGTAGTAACTAGTCAACCCCAAGAAACTCCTCATGTCAGTTGGAGACATAGGTCTGGGCTAGTTCTGCACTGCTTCAATCTTTTGAGTGTCAACTTAAATCCCTTTGCCGAATAAGATGTGGCCTAACAATGCCACTGACCCAAGCCAAAACTCATACTTAGAAAATTTGGCATACAACTCTCTATCTTTGAGAGTTTGAAGAACTATTTTGATATGGCTAGCATGATCCTCCTCAGTCCTCAAATAAATCAATATGTCATCAATGAATACAACCACAAACATGTCGAGATATGGCGTAAATACTTTGTTTATAAGATTCATGAACGTTGTAGGATTATTGATCAAGCCAAAAGACATAACAAAAAACTCATAATGACCATAATGGGTCTTGAATACTGTCTTTGGGATGTCACTTTCTCTTACTCTCAACTGATGATAGCCAGATCTGAGGTCTATCTTAGAGAAGCAAGTGGCACCTTGAATTTGATAAAAAAGATCATCAATTCTAGAAAGGGGATACTTATTTTTTATGGTGACCTTATTCAATTAGCGGTAATCAATACACATTCTAAGGGAACCATCCTTCTTCCGCTTGAATAAGATCGGAGCGCCCTAAGGTGAGACACTAGGTCGAATAAATCCCTTATCAAGAAGATCTTTCAACTGTTATTTTAGATCTTTTAACTTAGCTGGAGCCATTATATATGACAGAATAGAGATAGATCGAGTATCAGGAAGGATGTCTATTCCGAAGTTGATTTCTCTCTCAAGAGGGACTCTAGGAAGATCATCTAGAAAGACCTCTAGAAACTCACTCACAACTAGAACTGACTGAATAGGCAGAGTCTCAACACTAGAGTCATTAACTCAGACTAAGTGATAAATGCACCCTTAGAGACTTACTTTCTGGCCTTAAGGTATGAAATGACATGACCCTTAGGCACTGTTGAACTACTCCTCAACTTTAAGAAAAGCTCATTAGGAAACTGAAACTTGAATACTGGAGTCCTACAATCAACTGAGGCATAACAAGCATGAAACTAGTCCATATCTAGAAAAACATCAAAGTCCATCATGTCTAACTCAACTAAGTCAACCATGGTGTTCTTGTGATTGACAGAGATGGTAGAACGATAAAATCTTTCTACTAGAATAGACTGACCAACATGTGTGGAAACACTAAAATGCTTAAGAAGTCATTCGGGAAGAATATCAAACCTCATAGCTACATAAGGAGTCACAAAAGATAGACTCGCACCTGGATCAAGTAATGCATATACATCAAAAGTAGAAACTTTGATATTACCAGTGACAACATCTGGCGAGGTCTCTTGCTCTTGATGACTGGTTATAGCATACAAACTGTTTGGTCCTCTGCATATCCCTGAAGTAGCTCCTTTCAGAGCATCTTTGTCTGTTGGAGTCACTGAACAAGATTGGGCTTTGTTACCCTCATTACCATTACCTTGCCTATTCTTAGGGCACTCTCTCATGAAGTGACCTATCTGTCCACACTTGAAGCAGTCATTAGAGCCATCACGACACGCTCTTGGGTCTTACCACACTTAACACATGTAAAAGTTCAATTAGCCCTTTGTGCCACACTACGTTGAGACTAAGTAGGTCTAGATCTGGAATTCTGGTTCCTGAAATCACCTCTATTCTTTGGTGCAGGCGCACTTGCTGACGATGGAGCAGGTCCAGGTGACCATTTCTGAAAAGAGGACTGTTCATATTTTCGATCTTCTGCTGGCCAAACTCCCAATTCAATGTCTTAGCACTCTTACTGCAAAACTCTTCCCTGTCTTTCAGCTTATCTTCCTCAACTTGCTACACATAGATCATAAGACTGGCTACGTCCATATCCCATATCAACATAGCCACCTAACCTTCCTTACTTGACAAGCTGGACAACCCAGACACGAACAAGCACATCCTGCTTCTCATATCAGCCACCATCTCCAGAGCATAACATGATAGTTAAGTGAACTTGAGGCTGTACTCACGCACACCCATGGATTCCTAATTAAGATTCAGAAAATTCTCTTACCTTCGCTTCCCTTAGTTTGTGGGGAAAGAAGGCACCTTCAAACACTTCCCAACCCAAAAGTGGTGCTCCTTCAACCCTGCTCTTCTTCCACTGAATGTACCAAATCCTAGAAACACCTTTGAGTTGGTATAAAGCTAACTTCACACACTCTGCATCGGCAACACGCATAACCTCAAACACCTTCTAAAGTTCTTCCACAAAGTTCTCCATATTCTCAATGATATTGACCCTGTGAACTCTGGGGATTCATTCTCAAGAACTAACAGACCCTGGATGTATCAGCCACATCCCAGTGATCTACTTTTTCTTGGCCAACTTGATTTGCCATAACTTGAGTCAACATTCGGATAGTATTCCAGAACTCATCATTGGTGACCTCTCCCTGAGGGGGTTGCACCTCTGGTGCATTAGGAACCGCTTGTTCTTAGGGATCCATATTCCTTCTAGTAGGACATCCTCGAACAACTCTTCGTGGAGGCATGATCTGAAAGATACGCGCAAATACGAATTAGAAGGAAACTTTTATAGAGTTGAACTCTATCGCATGAAAGAGAGTAAGAAGAAAGTAAAATGTTTCCTAAATGTTATAGCCTCCTAATTATAGATGTGGCGCACTTCACACCGATAACAAGAACTCTACGGACGCGGCTTCATAAACACCTTAGGACTTTGAACTCTATGCTCTGATACCAAGTTTGTCACGCCTCGAGCAATCACCCTAGACGTGGCTAGTACTCGAGAACCTTCGCTGGTCCAAGCAAAACCTTGGCTAGGTTCACTACTCAGCGGAAGACTTACTCAACAAAACAAAAACTTCAGTTGTAAAGATCAACTCAAAAGTCTCAACAATAACTCAACTCAGTAAATGTTGTAAAGTACTTAAATAAATAGTAGTAATAATCTCCAAGTCTCAAAACATCAACAAGGGGAAATAGTGAAAGATCCTCAACTACTAGTATCTATGAAGCCTCTAAATACTACAATATATGTCAGGACAAGACTCATAACATCTTAACAATGCTAAAAATGTAAATATGGAACCCTTAAGAAAGCAATGAGGCTCACCAAAGCTAAATGGAATGAAAATGGTATCAACGGAGAACTTGTTAATGACTATGAACACCTATATCTGCATCATAAAAAGATGCAGGTCAAATTATGTCAATACATTGAACGTACGAGCATGTAAGGGGAAAACTAAAAGCAATAGAAATTAAACTGACAAGGCTGGAAGGAATACTCACCTCAACTCAACTCAATATGAAAGCAACAATAAGATATGCAATACTTCAAGCTTTTAAAACAATAATTATCAAATCAAATTGTATAAAAATACAATAACAAACTCTTTACTCTTATTTGGGAGATTCGCTAACCAACAACCATCACTATGAGCTATTGATGAAACAATATCTCGCCCGCGCTGCCAGAACTGTCATATACCTTTCGTGGGTATAAAAAACCTCAACTAAGTGGATCTACTAAGCTATTCTTAAAAGAAATAAGGAATCATCTAAAAAGTATGATCCTTTGCCCATGCTGGCATACATCGTTTATGAGGATTTTGAGTTGTCTAAATTGATCCCCATATCGGTGTTCAATACTACTCCCAATAATATATAACTCATGCTCAAATGTTTAAAAACACAACTCCTTCTCAATTTGAGGTAATTACTTAAAAGATCCTCTTAAAAGAGGTAATACTCTAAAACTCTTCTGAACTTGTAAACTCATTTAGAAATTAATGTTTCTCTTTTAAATGTAAAAGTATTATGTCACTCCCCGAGGCTACCCCCTGGACGTAAACACGGGACCTAGGATCACGAGTTACCCCAAGCTAACCATGAGCTGGCATATCATTAGCAAACTGAATATATCTACGAAAAAGATGAACTAATGCGGAAACTAAATCATGAAATAACTGAATGATGGGGAATACCCAATACTAGTTTGAATATATACAAAATTCTAAGAGTTTAATGATACTAAACAATCACTCAAAAACTAATACTGAATCTAAACTATGTCTGAAAAAGCCTCTAGCTGACTAGAGTTGTTGGAACATGTCCCCAGCTAACCCTAGCAAAACTAAAACTGAAATGAAATTCCAAATTTGAAAACATGTCTATTATCCTCGAAGTATGAGGACTCACCACTGAAGCAACTGAATATGGATCGGGAACCGATCTACGTGTGATCTGAATGTTGAGGACATGAACCTACATCATGAAAAGATGTAGTGCAGAGTATGCGTCAGTACATGGAAAGTATCGAGCATGCATGATAGGATAAAAGCTGAACAAAACATATAAGCTGAACAATCATAACTAACCAATGACATAATCTAAACATGATGGAAACACTGAAATATACTGTAAAGAACTTAACTGAATGCAATGACCAAGTACATAGCTTGTTGAGACTAAATACTGAAGTATAACTGAAAACCTGGTCAAATTCACTAGATTCTGACTATGGGAGCTATTATTAACCGACACAAAACCACGTGACCTAAACATGGAGTCAAATGTATACTCCCCATCGAGAGGACCAGATATACCTTGCTAAGGGTATAAAGGCATGATTGACATGATCACTAAATTTGATGCCCACAGCGGGAACTTATAAACCTGCGAGGTACGTAGTTCTAGTACTATGAGGGTACGTTGAAACCCTAGTCCACTCGATGCTAAGCCTACTCCCAACTAAGTATGTATATGATACATTATGACTGAAAGACTAAATAGCTCAAACTACTGACATGAAAATCCGAGAATGTAACAATTATATACTAATAATGTGACATTCGAAAACTGAAGCATGTATATTTGTTTAACTAATCTAGTATGTGTAATTCATGAACTAAGAGAATCTACACAACTAGGGTTTTGAGTTTCATGCAAAGAACTAAGCAACGATTCCACAAAAAACATGATAATCTGATTAGGAGAACTCTAACAACTAAATCACAACCAATATCTAAGGTTTTAGAAACCCTTGGTCTAAGCAAGATATAGGAATCAAGAATCTGACTGAATTCTAGGGACCTAGTGGATGAAAGGAATCCACTAGTGGAATTTCACATACTAGGTGACGAAATCTATGGAGAAATCTTTCGATTTCGGGGCTAGAACTGAAGAAAATTTGTTGCGTTCTTGGATGGGTTTGGGTCGCCTCTTTTCTCCTCTTTTGTTCTAAGTTTGATGAATTTTTAGTGAATGAATCGCTTAGGGAAAGATCTGACTAAGTTACTAGGCTTAAACTGACCAAACTACGTAGTTTAGGGATCAAACGACATAATTTAAGTGCCTAACGCATAAGGGAAAGGACCAAAATGACCTGACTTAATTCTGATGAAGGCCACCCATAGAGGGACCTACGATTCGTGGGTTGACCTATCAACCGTAGGTAGGGGTCGTCGGTTAATTCTTTTCGACAAGGCTTCACTAAAATGATCATAACTTTTTACTCGGAGATGGGATTTTAGAAAACTCGATGGAGTTGGAAAGATGATTCAATTATCTTTCATTTTATAGGTCATGGACCACGTAATTACTTTTGTGCTATGACTTTTGACCATTTGAAGTTGATCCAACAATAATTTCCATCTAGTTGACTGTTGACCCATACCTACGGACCGTACTGGTCTACCATGGGCAGTGGCTGAAACGACCCAAAAAGTTCCTAAAAATGTGCTTCGGAAGTTACCGGAAACTTGTTTTAGCTATATCTAAGAATCCATTTCGTTTTTCGAAAATATGACTTCATATTCTTGTTTAGGGGGTCAAATTGAGTGGGAAATGGGTCTCACCCAAATTTTAGAGCAACCGTATCGAAATCCAAAATTTCCAAGTGAAGCCTTTTTCGAGGGTCTACTTTGGAGGGTCATATATCCTAGCACACAAATAATTTTGGTGGACATAATATATCCATGGAAAGCCCTTTGAGTTAGCTACCCAACGCACTTCGTTTCACCTCATTCGGAGTTCGGACGAAGAAGTTATGCTCATTTTCGTAAAACCTGTCCGGGTAGAAAATGCAATTTCCAGTAACCAAAGTTACTGTTCACCCGCCTCACTTTTTTTCTAAGTGTTTGTTCCGTTTTTTCCAAAGGGCATATGTTATTTCCTATATAACATTAACTCAATTCCCATCTCTAAAACATTTCCCAAAACACCTCTCCCATACTTAGACACATTTTCTCTCAAAGTTCTCTCAAGAACCCTAATCCAAAACCTTCATCAAGATTGAAGAGATTCTTGCTCCCAAGTTCCAAGCTTCCATTGAAGACACTCTCAAGGCCTTCATAAAAACTCAAGGTATGTGGTGTTGAACTCATGGGTCCTTCCACCCATAGTGCCTAGTGTCTATTCTACTCACTAATTCATAGTTTAATTCATGGTTTAATTCCTGGTTCATAAATTAGTCTTGTTCCTTGTATAAATTTCCTGCACAAGTGAATTGTAAACATGAAGAGTGATTGGTTTGAGCATGTTGTGACTCTAGAACTTGAATCTAAATTCGAAATGGATGTGGAGATTTTTCATGTGGTCTTGTGGGTGTTAAAATGTGTTGTTGTAGGTTGTTCACTGGTTTGGCTGCATAATTACTACCCTATTTTCCATGCTCTTTGATCCCATTACATGCCTTCAAGGTGTTTGACAAAATGTCCAATTATGGAGAATTGATGAATTGATGCTTTAGGGCTTGAGTTAGGAGATGTATGGCATTCCAGAAATGTGTTGATGACAAACTAAGCTTATGTATATGTTCATTCCATACATGAGATTGCATTAGAGCCTAAGGTGAATTTCCTATATAAAGTGTTGCATGACCATGCCCGGTCCGGGGGAAAAGAACCGGACAACCATGTGAGAGGTTTATATCTCGCCACCTAGGATGTTTGGGGTGTGACCAACATCAACCATGTGAGAGGTTTATATCTCGCCACCTAGGATGCTTGGGGTGTGACCAACATCAACCATGTGAGAGGTTTATATCTCGCCACCTAGGATGTTTGGGGTGTGACCAACATCAACCATGTGAGAGGTTTATATCTCGCCACCTAGGATGCTTGGGGTGTGACCAACATTAACCATGTGAGGGTTTTATACCTTGCCACCAGGGTGTCCGGGTGTGAACGACATCCCCCATCCTAAGTTGGGGTTATAGATTGGTCAGATTATGCACACACATATGATATCTACTATTAGTATAGTTTTACTTAAACATGTTTTGACTTCACTTTGATCATGCATCCTCATATTATCATTTATTATGCCTATGGAACTATCTCTTGCATTTCGATTGCGTCCTTGTCTATTGTTGCATTGCACCCCGCATACTTAGTACATTCCAAAGTACTAACGCATATTTTGCCTACATGATGTCACCATGTAGGGTCCGGAGCTAATCTTGATCCTTCTCTCCATTCACGTAGCTAGTACGGTGCTTATCCGAGATTGTTGGTGAGTCCTCAATGATTCGAGGGCTACGTTATGTTTCTTACTCTTATGTTTTGAGACTTTAGCTTGCCATTGTATTTTGACTATGAGGGGAGCCGGTAATATGTCATGGCCCCGTCCTATCTATGTATGTAGAGGTGTACGTTGGACAAATATTTTGTAAATGAGCTTGACTCTTATTCTATGATGTTATTTTGAAATGGTTGCCCTTAGTCCCTATTTCCCGTTATTTAATGTTGAATAAACTTCCGCGACCGATGAAGTGTGATGACAAATTTGAGAGGCTTGTTTGGGGTTCCTTCGGGTTCCCCATTCGCCATGTCACGTCTAGGCCCTAGGCTTGGGTTGTGACAAGCTTGGTATCAGAGCACTAGGTTGTTAAATCCTCGGAGTCTAACACACCGCGTTGAGTAGAGTCCTAATCATGGTTGTGAAGCGCGCCACAACTATGAATGGGAGGCTATAAAACGTTTTAGGAAAGGTTTCCCTTCTTTATGTTCTATGTCATGCTTAGAGTGTAATAAGGTGATTCCTCCCTAACGCTTGTTCTTTGGATTGCTAGATCATCATGCCAAACATGAGGGGAAGACGGGCCCGATCATCGGAAGAGCCACCCACCAATGGTGAGCTCCGTGATGCACTCACCATGCTTGCACAAGTGGTATCTAACCAAGTGCAACAAGGAGCCCAAGCTCCTCGAGCTACCACCCCGGGGGAAAGGGTGAGAGATTTCATGAGGATGAACCCTCCGGTCTCCCATGGTTCAAAGATGGATGAGGACCCGTAAGAGTTCATCGATGAGGTATGCAAAATCTTTACCATTATGGGTGTTGGTGCTTGTGAGAAGGCGGAGTTGGCGGCCTACCAATTCAAGGGGGTTGCTCAAATTTGGTTTGATCAATGGAAGGGTGAGAAAGGTAATGGCTATGTGGTGTTGTGGGAGGAGTTTAAACTTGCTTTCCTTAATAGGTTCTTCCCTCTTGAGCTTAGGGAGGCAAAGTTGGTGGAGTTCATGAACTTGAAGCAAGGAGCTATGAGTGTGAGGGAGTATGCCCTCAAATTTGTCCAACTCTCCAAGTCTGCACCTCAGTTGGTGGCCGACTCTAGGTCGAGGATGAACAAATTTGTGATGGGTGTATCCGACTTGGTTAGTGAGGAGTGTCGGTCCGCTATGCTCATTGGAGATATGGACTTATCTCGGTTGATGACTTATGCCGAGCAAATGGAGGGGGAGAAATTGAGAAAGAGAAGGGGGCACGAGGCCAAGAGGGCCCGATTGGAGAATAGGTTCCCTAAGGGTGCTAGTTTTCATCAAGGCCGAGGAAACCCTCATGTCAACCGGGGATTTGCTATCAATGTTCCTAGACCTCAAGGGGGAGGTGAAGTGGATTCTATGGATGTATTCCCTAAGTGTGGGAGGAAGCATGGTGGTCCTTGCATAAAGGGTTCGGGTGCTTGCTTTGAATGTGGAGAAGTGGGTCACAAGAGGTTTGAGTGTCCCAAGATCCGCAACAAGGTTCGAAATGCTAACACTACTCCTTTGGGTAGAGGTGTTTCTCAAAGTGGTGCCCCAAGGCACAGTCGATTTTATGCTTTGCATGGTAGACAAGGTGTTAATGAGACTCTCGATGTGGTGACTGGTATGTTGCAAATCTTTGATCTTGATTTTTATACTTTGATTGATCCGGGTGCCACCCTTTCCTTTGTTACCCCCTTAGTTGCTAAATTTTTTTACGTTGAGTCGAAATTGTTGCATGAGTCATATGAAGTATCTACTTCCATTGGTGTCTCTATTGTTGCTAGAAAAGTGTATAGAAATTGTCCGGTTTGCATATTGAATAAGTTGTTGCCTTGTGATCTTGTTGAGTTGAATATGGTGGATTTTGATGTTATTCTTGGGATAGATTGGTTGCATGCATATTATGCTTCTATTGATTGTAGAACTCGTAAAGTCAAGTTCCGATTTCCTAACGAACCCGTCCTTGAGTGGGAGAGTCGGGATGTTGTGGTGAAGGGAAAATTTATTTCTTGCATTAAAGCCCATAGGTTGATTTCCAAAGGGTGCTCGTACCATATTGTGAGAGTCAATGATGTGGAGTCTAAAGTCCCTCCTATTGAGTCTATTCCGATCGTTAATGAGTTTCTAGATGTCTTCCCAAAAGACCTTCCCGGTGTCCCTCCCAAAAGGGAGATAGGTTTTGGTATAGACCTCCTTCCCGATACTCAACCTATTTCTATTCCCTCTTACCATATGGCCCCGGCGGAGTTGAAAGAGCAATTGAAAGATTTGTTAGAGAAGGGGTTTATTAGACCTAGTCATTCTCCATGGAGTGCTCCGGTTTTGTTTGTGAAGAAGAAAGATGGGTCTCTTAGAATGTGTATTGATTATCGACAACTTAATAGGGTCACCGTCAAGAATATGTATCCTCTTCCAAGGATTGACGATTTATTTGACCAATTGCATGGGGCTAGTCACTTCTCTAAGATTGATCTTCGGTCCGGGTATCATCAAGTGAAGGTGAGGGAGTGTGATATTCCTAAGACGGCCTTTCGTACTAGGTATGGGTACTATGAGTTTGTGGTGATGTCTTTCGGGTTGACTAATGCTCCGGCTATCTTTATGGATTTGATGAATAGGGTCTTCAAACCCTACCTTGATTCTTTTGTGGTGGTGTTTATAGATGACATCTTGATCTATTCTCGGGGTGAGGAAGAGCACATGGGTCACTTGAGGGTTGTACTCCAAAGATTGAGAGAAGAGAAGTTGTACGCTAAATATGAAAAGTGTGAGTTTTGGTTGAAGGAAGTTGCTTTCTTAGGCCATGTAGTGTCGGGGGATGGTATTAAAGTGGATCCTAAGAAGACCGATGTTATTAGGAATTGGCCTAGACCTTTGACCCTGTCGGATATAAGGAGTTTCTTGGGTTTAGCGGGTTATTATAGGAGATTTGTGGAAGGGTTTTCTTCTGTTGCTTCTCCTATGACTAAGTTGACTCAAAAGAAGGCTAAATTTGTGTGGTCGGATGAGTGTGAGGAAAGCTTCCAAACTTTGAAAGAAAGGCTTGTGTCCGCTCCTATTTTGTCACTTTCGGATGGGTTAGAAGGTTTTGTTGTTTATTGTGATGCTTCCCGTATTGGTTTGGGTTGTGTGTTGATGCAAAGTGGTAAGGTTATAGCCTATGCTTCTAGGCAACTTAAGGTTCATGAAAAGAATTACCCAACCCATGATCTTGAATTGGCCGCCGTGGTTTTTGCTTTGAAGATTTGGCGTCACTATTTGTATGGGGTGCATGCTGATATCTTCACCGACCATAAGAGTCTCCAATATGTGTTCACGCAAAAAGATCTTAACTTGAGACAAAGGAGGTGGTTAGAGTTCCTTAAGAATTATGATATGAGTGTTCACTATCATCTGGGGAAAGCTAATGTGGTGGCGGATGCATTGAGTAGAGTGTCTATGGGTAGCTTGCTCATGTGGAGGAAGGTAGTAAAGAGTTGGCTAAGGAGGTCCATCGGTTGGCCAAATTAGGAGTTAGGTTAGAAGGGGTGGATAGTGGAGGAGTAGTTGTTGTTGATGGTTCAAGGTCTTCCTTGGTTGATGAGGTGATAGCCAAGCAAGATCTTGATCCTTATTTGGTGGAATTAAAGGCTTCGGTGAGTAGTGGTAAGGTGGAGGTTTTCTCCCAAGGGGGAGATGGTGCCCTTAGGTACCAAGGTAGATTATGTGTTCCTTGTGTGGATGGTGTGAGGGAAAGAATCCTTGATAAGGCTCATAATTCTTTTTATTCTATTCATCCGGGGTCAACAAAGATGTATAGAGACTTGAGGGATGTGTATTGGTGGGGCGGTATGAAGAAGGACATTGCAAAATTTGTTTCGGGTTGCCATAGTTGTCAACAAGTCAAGGCCGAACATCAAAGGCCGGGTGGCCTAACTCAAGACATTGAGATACCTACTTGGAAGTGGGAAGAAATCAACATGGATTTTGTAGTGGGCTTGCCTAAGACTAGAAGAGGTTTTTATTCGGTTTGGGTGGTGGTTGATCGGATGACAAAGTCGGCTCATTTCCTACCGGTTAAAACTACTTACGGGGCTGAAGAGTATGCCAAGTTGTACATTCATGAATTGGTAAGGTTGCATGGGATTCCCTTGTCTATCATCTCGGATCGTGGTGCCCAATTCACTTCTCACTTTTGGAAATCTTTCCAAAGGGGTCTTGGTACAAAGGTAAAGCTTAGCACGGCCTTCCACCCTCAAACGGATGGTCGGGCCGAAAGAACAATTCAAACCTTGGAGGATATGCTTAGAGCTTGTGTCTTGGAGTTGAAAGGTAGTTGGGATGATCATCTTCCTTTGATTGAGTTTGCATACAACAATAGTTATCATTCTAGTATCGGTATGGCTCCTTTTGAGGCACTTTATGGTAGACGGTGTAGGTCACCGGTTGGGTGGTTTGAAGTTGGAGAGGTGGCCTTGTTGGGTACGAATCTGGTCATGGATGCTCTTGAGAAGGTAAGGATGATTAGGGAGAGGTTGAAAACAGCCCAAAGTCGTCAAAAGTCTTATGCCGATGTGAGGAGAAGGGATCTTGAATTCAAAGTGGGTGATTGGGTTTATTTGAAAGTTTCTCCAATGAAAGGTGTGGTTCGTTTTGGTAAGAAGGGGAAGTTAAGTCCTAGGTATGTCGGTCCTTACGAGGTAATAAGAAGGGTTGGTAAAGTAGCCTATGAGTTGGGGTTTCCCAAGGAGATGGAATTAGTTCATCCGGTATTCCATGTATCGATGTTGAGGAAATGTGTTGGTGATCCTAACGCTATTGTACCTCTTAAGGTTGTGGGTGTTGTAGAAGATAATTTGACGTATGAAGAAGTCCCGGTTCAGATCTTAGATAGACAAGTTAAGAGGTTGAGGAACAAAGAAGTGGCCTCCGTTAAGGTGCTTTGGAGAAATCAACAAGTGGAGAGTGCTACTTGGGAGGCCGAAGCGGACATGCAAAGACGTTATCCTTATTTATTCAACTCCACTCAAGCCTAAGGTATTAAATCAAGTCCTTTGTACTCCATTAAGTCTTACATTTCAGCCCCTAAATCATTCATGTGCATATATGTTTAAATTGATTAGTTATGGATGCTTTACACTAAGTTTTGAAATCTTGAAGTGATGTTTAAATAAAAATTTTGCATTCATGTTGGAGCTGATATGTTCTTACTAAGTCTTGCTTGTACGTCTCTTCCACATTTGGGGACGAACGTTCCCAAGGGGGAGATATTGAAACGACCCAAAAAGTTCCTAAAAATGTGCTTCGAAAGTTACCGGAAACTTGTTTTAGCTATATCTAAGAATCCATTTCGTTTTTCGAAAATATGACTTCATATTCTTGTTTAGGGGGTCAAATTGAGTGGGAAATGGGTCTCACCCAAATTTTAGAGCAACCGTACCGAAATCCGAAATTTCCAAGTGAAGCCTTTTTCGAGGGTCTACTTTGGAGGGTCATATCTCCTAGCACACAAATAATTTTGGTGGACATAATATATTCATGGAAATCCCTTTGAGTTAGCTACCCAACGCACTTCGTTTCACCTCATTCGGAGTTCGGACGAAGAAGTTATGCCCATTTTCGTAAAATCTGTCTGGGCAGAAAATGCAATTTCCAGTAACCAAAGTTACTGTTCACCCGCCTCACTTTTTTTCTAAGTGTTTGTTCCGTTTTTTCCAAAGGGCATATGTTATTTCCTATATAACATTAACTCAATTCCCATCTCTAAAACATTTCCCAAAACACCTCTCCCATACTTAGACACATTTTCTCTCAAAGTTCTCTCAAGAACCCTAATCCAAAACCTTCATCAAGATTGAAGAGACTCTTGCTCCCAAGTTCCAAGCTTCCATTGAAGACACTCTCAAGGCCTTCATAAAAACTCAAGGTATGTGGTGTTGAACTCATGGGTCCTTCCACCCATAGTGCCTAGTCTCTATTCTACTCACTAATTCATGGTTTAATTTCTGGTTTAATTCCTGGTTCATAAATTAGTCTTGTTCCTTGTATAAATTTCCTGCACAAGTGAATTTTAAACATGAAGAGTGATTGTTTTGAGCATGTTGTGACTCTAGAACTTGAATCTAAATTCGGAATGGATGTGGAGATTTTTCAAGTGGTCTTGTGGGTGTTAAAATGTGTTGTTGTAGGTTGTTCACTGGTTTGGCTGCATAATTACTACCCTATTTTCCATGCTCTTTGATCCCATTACATGCCTTCAAGGTGTTTGACAAAATGTCCAATTATGGAGAATTGATGAATTGATGCTTTAGGGCTTGAGTTAGGAGATGTATGGCATTCCAGAAATGTGTTGATGACAAACTAATCTTATGTATATGTTTATTCCATACATGAGATTGCATTAGAGCCTAAGGTGAATTTCCTATATAAAGTGTTGCATGACCATGCCCGATCCGGGGAAAAAGAACCAGACAACTATGTGAGAGGTTTATATCTCGCCACCTAGGATGTTTGGGGTGTGACCAACATTAACCATGTGAGAGGTTTATATCTCGCCACCTAGGATGCTTGGGGTGTGACCAACATCAACCATGTGAGAGGTTTATATCTCGCCACCTAGGATGTTTGGGGTGTGACCAACATCAACCATGTGAGAGGTTTATATCTCTCCACCTAGGATGCTTGGGGTGTGACCAACATCAACCATGTGAGGGGTTTATACCTTGCCACCAGGGTGTCCGGGTGTGAACGGCATCCCCCATCCTAAGTTGGGGTTACAGATTGGTCGGATTATGCACACACATATGATATCTACTGTTAGTATAGTTTTACTTAAACATGTTTTGACTTCACTTTGATCATGCATCCTCATATTATCATTTATTATGCCTATGGAACTATCTCTTGCATTTCGATTGCGTCCTTGTCTATTGTTGCATTGCACCCCGCATACTTAGTACATTCCAAAGTACTAACGCATATTTTGCCTACATAATGTCACCATGTAGGGACCGGAGCTAATCTTGATCCTTCTCTCCATTCACGTAGCTAGTACGGTGCTTATCCGAGATTGTTGGTGAGTCCTCAATGATTCGAGGGCTACGTTATGTTTCTTACTCTTATGTTTTGAGACTTTAGCTTGCCATTGTATTTTGACTATGAGGGGAGCCGGTAATATGTCATGGCCTCCGTCCTATCTATGTATGTAGAGGTGTACGTTGGACAAGTATTTTGTAAATGAGCTTGACTCTTATTCTATGATGTTATTTTGAAATGGTTGCCCTTAGTCCCTATTTCCCGTTATTTAATGTTGAATAAACTTCCGCGATCGATGAAGTGTGATGTCAAATTTGAGAGGCTTGTTTGGGGTTCCTTCGGGTTCCCCATTCGCCATGTCACGTCTAGGCCCTAGGCTTGGGTCGTGACAGTGGCGGATCTAGTATTTTAAGGTTGTGGCACAAGTCAAAAATATAAAAATATAAAAAAATGTTAAAAGTGAGATTCGAACTCGGGTTCAACAACACAAAAAGAACCTTAAGCATCCACCCAAGAGCCAATGGACTAGTGAGATCATTTGGTAATTGGGTGCTTTGTGTTAATTTTATACAAATACCTCTTAATTTCTACACAGATATGTATATTCCGAAATGAGGTTAATGGGTGCTCGAGCACCCGGAGGACACCATGGGGGTATGTCCGTGACCATGGGTGGGATCAGAGACTATAAGGATTTGGGCCTTAACGACCGAACCCCACCTACGGTCTGTGGTCCCACCTATGGTCCGTGGGTGGTTTCGTTGGTACTAGCACCAAATTTTCTGAAAACTAGGATTTTCTTCATTTTGAGACCCGAGGTGTTACATATTACATACATATTCAGTTCCCTTATACTTATTTTAAAAACTGAAGTCAACTTTCCTCATCCTCATACTCATTTATTGAAGAGTTAGTTCAAAACTTTAGTTAATTAAGAAAGAGTTCTCAAATTTTACTTAAAAGGATCTCTTGAACTTTCCTCTTAACTTTACTTTAATTCAAAATGTAAATTAAGAAATGTGATTTAGGATATGTAGGATCTCTCAAGGATTAATGAATACTTTAAAATTTAATATCAAGAAGAGAGCGAATACATGATTTGAACGAACACACACGGGATAAAGAATAGAGAACAAATGGGCCTGGCGACCCTGGCGCATTAGTGGCGCAACACACTAAGCCTCAAAGTACTTGGAGTACTTTGGGGTGCACTGCTAGTGTAGGGCGCCAGCCCTCCTGGCGCTATGTGGGCACATTTCCCTTGCCCGAACCGAGAAATCAAACAAATTTTCTTATTCAATTTCAGGTCCTAACTTATCTAGAATTGATTGATTCCTTCCAAACTCTCTTGATTCATAAACCCAACGTAAATTCAATGAAATGTCACTCAAATTCTATCAAGAAATACCACTCATTGACAAGATCCTCACCTCAAGAACTCAAAACCTCCATTGTTAAAAAATAAAAACTAAAACTCAAGAACTTCTCAAGAATCTTGAAACAAATGATTTCAAGAATGAATTCACGAATGAATTTCATGATTGGCGTGAGGGCAAACAATGCCAACACTATGAGAATCTTACATACCTCTAAAGAACCCTTGTTCTTGGTGAAATTCTTCAATTCTTGGAAGAACGCTTGAAAACCCTATTTTCCTCTTCTTGAAACTTAGCCCTAAAAGTTTAAGGGTTTAGGAATGTGAAAAATAACTTAGCATCTGATTAGACCCTTAACTAGGGTGGGGTATGGAAAAGTCCAAAATACCCCTTTCTCAAACAGATGAATTATCTTAACTAGAGAGGTTTCACTCAAATGGTCATAACTTCTTACTCTGAGCTCAGAATTTAACAAACTTGGCAACGTTGAAAAGAAGACTCTAAGACCTTCAGTTTGTTAGCTCATGGGCTCTCTAATTATTTTTGTGCTAAAAGATATGGTCGTTTAAAGTTTACCTGAAACAAAAAACTGACCAAAGTTCGAGGTGTAACATTAGCATGGTTGGTTTCAGCTTTTCCACCTAACTTGTGACATAAATGTGTTCTATAAATTTAATAAAAGCATTTTAAAATTAAAATCATGTCTATATGTATTTAGAGTTGCTACTTTTTGACACTAAATGCCATCCTTAATTGTTATTTTATATTTCAAAATAGGGAAATGGAAAAGTATTTTGTGCTGGAGGAGACGTAGTCCGAGTGATACAATTCATGCTACAAGGTAATAACATAAGGATTATTTTCTTTTTTGGTGTGCTGAGTAATGTGATCATGTCTTCTTTTTAGATTTTAATCTTAATTAATTAGATTTTTGCCAGTCATTCCATTATTTTTATAACTAAATATTATCATTCAGATTTTAGATATTAAGTATTTTTTTTAATGGTAGAACAACTCAATGAGTTTGAATAGAGGATAAAAATAGAATGTCCAACCAGAGAAAATTCTCTCTAGAAAATCGATCATACAAAAACCTAAAAGCCTAGTAACACCTATGATTCATGGTAACATAGCCATTGGAAACCTTTTATGGAGGTCATTCAACCATTGCAATATCCACATATCAACTTTACAACTACAAAGACTACTCTATAACATACACATCAACCCTACAACCCACATATGTAATAAAACCCAAAATTCCCCTTGAGTTTAAACCAATAACGCATATTCATGGAGATAATAATTGTATGGGAAGAAGAAGATAAAAGATGATCTTAAGCAATATTCTTAATATATGCAGTTGTTGAAAAGTTCTTATATGGCGGACAAATATAAAAAAAAGTTGTATAATTCTTATACAGTGTATACCAAAGGGAGAATGCACTATAGGTCTGTTGCATCACATATATGTGCTAATTTGAGTTGCCTTACTAGAAGATTATGTGAATCTGTAATCTAAACAAATTGTTTATCCTATATGAATTGACTATACCGTATGCGTACATTAAAGTGGAACCTCATGTTCAACACATAGTAAGAAAGGATAATTGTAATTGTGTGGATCTATCTCTTACCTACCTCCAAATTACCTAGTGAAGCAGACAACTTTTCCAATGACATCATTTGTAGGAATACCTCTTCAAATGAAATGGGTAATGTAATTTAATGAAACCTAGTTGTTCTAGGATTAAGGTAAAGGTGTTTCTCTCATCAAAACTTTCTCTATGAATTAACATAAGCACGAGAAAGAAGAACAAGAGGCATATAGTTGAGAAGCGAATACAAATCCAATATGATTATGTTCCAAAACAGAAAAAGCTGCAACTTGCAAGGAGATAATGTTAAAGAATTTTATGTTATTCATCTTGACTTATATCCTAAGGATGAGGAGAAGACAAAATATAGAACAAGAGAAAATACCTAATAAACAACTCAACAACGATTATTTTGTCGTGAAACCAACATATACATCAAAGGATAAAGGGAAGTAGGTGACTCGGGTTGACAATTTTGTTGAAATAAAAACTAAGAATAGTTAGAGGAGAAATAGACAATACCAAAGGGGAGGGAATGATCAAGGATGAAAACGAAAACGTTCATAGGGACTGTTAGTTTCAGTAATTCTTAACATTCTAAAGCTGAAGAACAGAGAGGGAAGAGATTCTATATTGATTGAATTATGAATATACAGCTTAACTGAAAGAGATGCTTTACAATGCTTTATATAGAAGTGGCTAACTATCTAATTGAATAACAAACTCTAACTAACTCTTCACTATTAATTAAAACTAATTGTCAACTAACTAACACCAATCAACAACTGTACACTTAACCAGCTGCTCAACATCCTCCCTCAAGCTAGGCGTATGAAAAACATTCTTCATTCCTAGCTTGGTAAGTAGATAGCTATGCTACAAATAGGTGAGTCCTTTGGTAAGTAGGTCTGGAAGTTGCTCTGTTGTATTTAAGTACACTGGTTGAACTATCCCCATTTAAACCTTCTCCCTGATGAAATGACAATCAATATCTATATGTTTAGTTTGTTCATGAAACACTGGATTGGTAGTTATCTGTATAGCTGATTTGATGTCACTGTGTATGTGTACTGGCAACTTCACTTGAACCCCTAGTTCTTTAAAGAGACCAACCAACCACACAACCTCTGCAACTGTTGAAGCCAAGCTCCTATAATCAACTTCAGCTGAGCTCCTTGAAATAGTGTCATGTTTCTTGGCCTTCCATGAAATTAGTAAATTCCCATATGTAACTATGTATCCTGTTATGGACTTCCTATTGTTTGGTCATGATGCCTAATCTGCATCACAATATGCAGTAAGGGTCAGCAGTAGATGCCATAAGTATCCCTAAGCCTGGTGATTGTTTAATATACCTCACAACCCTTAATGTTGCATTCATGTGGGATGTCTTGGGGCTGTGCATAAATTGACTTAGTAGTTGCACTGCAAATGCAATGTCTGGCCTTGTCATTGTCAAATAAAGCAATCTCCCAACCAATTTATGATAAATTTCAGGCTCACTCAACAACTTATCATGCTCATTAGTAGGAGGGAAGTGTAAATCAATTTCTGCAGTTGTAAGTTTCTGATTCAACTCAACAGGATAACCTACAGGCTTTGAACTATATAACCCCATATCTGAAATCAGTTCAAGGCAATACTTTCTTTGATGTATAAGGATCCCATTGTTGTTTCTAGCAAATTCAATCCCTAGGAAGTATCTCAACTCACCTAGATCTTTAATATTAAAGTTGCCTTGGAGGGTCTTCTTTGTTTCCAAGATCAACTTGTGGTCAATGCCAGCAATAGGTCATCAACATAAACAAGCACCATTACTAACTTTTCTCCTTGATGTTTTGTGAACAAGGAATAGTCATAATGACTCTGCTGGAAGCCTGAGTTAGCTAATGTTGTGGTCAATTTTATATTCCACTGTCTGCTGACCTGTTTAAGTCCATAAAGTGACTTTGTAAGCTTGCATACTGTCCCAGTCCCCTTCTCACTTTGATGGACAAATCCCAAGGGCAAATCCATGTAAACTTCTTCAGTCAGATCTCCTTGAAGAAAAGTATTGAATACATCCATTTGGTGTATTTGCCAATGTTGTGCAGCTGCTAAGGCTATGATGATCTAACCATCACCATTTTTACAACAGGAGAAAAGGTTTCCTGATAGTCCAAGCCTTCCTTTTGATTGTAAACCTTGGCTACCAACCTTGCTTTGAACCTATCAACTTCCCCATCAGTCCTGTATTTGATCTTGTACACCCATTTACAACCTATTGCCCTCTTATCCCTAGGCAGGGTAGTAATCTCCCATGTATGATTGTCTTCTAATGCTTCTATCTCACTTTGCATAGATGTAATCCATCTAGGATCTTGTATAGCCTCCTTGTATAGCCTCCTGATAAGAAGCATGTTCCTTCTCTTGTGAAAATTTAGTGACAAAAGTTCTGTAGGCAGGTGTGATGCTTTGATAGTCCATCACATATGTAATAGGATTGAAGCAATAACCTGCAGCTTTGTTCTTTGACAAAATGTAATCTGTATGCCAAATTAGAGGCTTTGCAGGTCTGTTGGATCTTCTGGTAGCAATAGGCAACTGAGTTGGTAAAATGCTTGGTTCAGGAGAAGAAACCAAGGGTACCTAGAGATTTAATGGCTGAACCATGGCAAGAAGAGTCAGTTAGAGCAGCCTTTTGAGTTATAGTTTCAGGGGCATCCACTGTATTTTTGAATACAACACAAGGTGTAAGGTCACAATCTTCCATATGTGAATAAGACAATGAAACAACCTGATCTTTGTCTTGTCCAAGATCTGAAGTTTGAAAGGGGAACACATCCTCATGAAACTTGACATCTCTGCTGACAAAATGTATTTTGGATTCAATATCAAGTAGCTTATATCCCTTTTGGCTAGTAGCATAACCAAGCAACACAACTTTCCTTGCCTTTGGTGCAAATTTATCATTCATGTTCAAGTTTGTAGCAAAAACAAGACAACCTATCACCCTGAGGTGTGACAAGGAAAGTTGTTTACCATAAAATATTTCATATGGTGACTTGTTTTTCAGAACATAAAGTGGGATCCTATTGATAATATAGGTTGCAGCTTCTATACACTCTCCCCAGAACCTATATGGCAAATGGCTTTGGAATTTGATTTCCCTAGCAGTCTCTAATAAATGTCTATGCTTCCTTTCTGCAACTCCATTTTGTTGTGGAGTGTGTGGGCATGATTTCTGATGAATGATCCCAAGAGACACAAATAATTCACAACAGCTGGAATTCAAAAATTCACCTCCATTATCAAACCTAAACACCTTAACACATTTTCCAAACTGATTCTTTATCATTGTCAAAAAATGTTTCAATACAACAATTATATTAGACTTCAAACTAAGTAAGAAAGTCCAAGTCCACCTAGACTTATCATCAACTAGAGTGAGAAAGTATCTCATACCATTGTTAGTAGTGACTTTGTATGGACCCCAGACATCCATATGCACCAAGTCAAAAATATCATCCACTATGGTACTACTCTGAGAAAATGGAATCCTAGTTTGCCTAGCTTGTGGACAAACAATACAATGATCAATAGTAAAACTACTACTAGCATTAAACTCATTTATTCATCTAAGTACTCCTATAGGAACATGTGCTAGTCTCTTGTGCCAAAGTTCTGGATCTGTAGTTCCCTCCTTAATTGCAAACATTGTGTGACTCTTCACATTTGGTTGCTTTACTGGCCAGTGCATCACATACAATCCATCTTCTACTTTACCAATCCCCTTGACCTTCCCAGACAAGAGATCCTGAAAAACACAGTGAGTAGGGAAAAATGAAGCATAGTAGTTTAACTCTTTTGCCAGTTTGTGTACAGACAATAGGTTAAACTTGAATGTTGGTATGCTCATAATTTCACTAATCATGTCACATTCATTTAGCTGTACACTTCCAATATGTGAAACTATGATAGATTCTCCTGTAGGCAACTTCACCTTCCCTCTACTATTTACTAAGTTCTCATTAATCAAATACTGATGATTGTGTATCATGTGATCTGAGGCCCCTGTATCTATAATCCACTTCAAATGAGAGTTGGAATTACCTGCCATGTTGACACTGCTTTGAGGGTTGCATCCCTGTAATGTCTCAAGCATTTGTTGAAGTTGCTGTGGTGAGGACTTGTGTAGCAGTTCTAGCCACTACTCATGTGTGTTCTGAGTACCAGGTGTTTGTCCTGTTGCAGTTGTGTGTGCTATCTTGTCCATTGGGACCTACATATGAGTGTCCTGCTGTTGCATTGATCCACCTCCAATAACTGCATTGACCTTCTTCATTCCTTTGAAATTTTCAGGAGATCCAATTAGCAAGTAACAGTCCTCCTTCACATGTCCAGTTGAATGGCAATGATCACATTTTTTTAGATTGTTGCAATTTCCCCTAATGCCTCTTCATGTTACAGAAGTCACAGTAAATGGACTGACAATTCATCCTTGGATTCTGCCTATTGTTGAATTGTTGTGGTCGATTTGTCCTGTTTGTATACATTGCCAAGGACTCCATTCCGTCATTAATATTGCCAGCAATTCCCTTCTGATATTCATCCTGTATAACTAAAGCATATGCTTGGTTCACATTCGGCAAAGTGTGCATCATGAGAATTTGACCTCTTGCTTGTGAATAACTATCATTCAAGCGCATCATGAATTGAAGTAAACGCTGATATTGCATTTGTTCCACATATTCCTTAGACTTAGAACAATCACAACTAGGTGGAGGCAGAATAGAATCATATTCATCCCACAATTTTTTCAATTTTGTGTAATAAGTAGAGACAGGCAAAACTTCTTGTGTAAGTGTAAATATACTTCTATGAAACTGATACAACCTCGATCCATTGACCTTATCAAATCTCTCTTTAAGATCAAGCCATACCTGATGTGCACTGGAGGAATAAAGGATTCCACTAAGCAATTCCTTACTCACGTTATATGTAAGCCAAGAGCTAACGATAGCATTGCAGCGATCCCAAATCTTCCTCAATTCTTCTTCGAAATTAGTGCGCATCATAGATCCATCGACAAATCCTAATTTGTTCCTTCCAAATAGTGCGATCTACATTGCTCGACTCCAAATTGTGTAATTCTCCATTCTGGTCAATTGAATCACAATCGATAAAGCTCCTAGTACATCAGAAGAACTCAAGTACAACAGATGATTATGATCAATAGTAATTGAGCTCCCATTAATGGCGTCTCCTGTTGCTCTGCCACTCGATACTCCTGCAGATGCATCCTCAATCGCCATGAATTAATTCCTGTAAACTTTGTTATAGCAAAGCTGTAATATCCTAAGAATTAAGCCCTCAAAATCGTTTCCAATTGCTTTGATACCATGTTAGTTTCAGTAATTCTTAACAAGGTAAAGCTGAAAAACAGAGAAGAAAGAGATTATATATTGATTGAATTATGAATATACAACTTAACTGAAAGAGATGCTTTACAATGCTTTATATAGAAGTGGCTAGCTATCTAACTGAATAGCAAACTCTAACTAACTCTTTACTGTTAATTAAAACTAACTGTCACCTAACTAATATTAATCAACAACTGTACACTTAACTAGCTGCTCAATAGGGACATCAATATGATCCTGGAGTGCACACCAACAATAAATTTACAGCACTATAGGAAAGACACCAACAGGATAGAGGAATCCAAGTTAGCTATTGACACAAAAACAATAGGAACAATAGTAACACAAAACCTTAGAAAAATAGTGGGAACAATTGTAACATAGAACAACAAAAACACACCGACAGAAGTACCGATAAATACTAGAGAAAATTGAGGAGAAAATTTCATAGGGAATAGAAAAGATCTCTGTTAAATAATGGGTTGAAAAAGATATCTTCTAAACAATGGATGAAAAACACTTTTGGCAAACATGTTGACTGATTCTTCAGCAGTCTTGTTATGGTCCTAGGTTTTAGTTAAGTTTTACTAAGTCAATTATGTAGTTACTATTAGTGGGGATGTTGTTAGCAATATTTTACCTCAGCAGAACCACTTTTGCTTTAGTTCCTAGTTTTTAGGTTTAGTTGTTAAGTTGTAAGCCTATAAAATGGCACTAGGTTTTCTGATTTTCTGCTGTTGAATTAAGAAGTTAAAAAACAATGAGTTTTTTTACTTTTTCAGTGCTTTGTCTACTTTTTACTCTTCTTTCTACCAATAATCTTGTGGTATCAGAGCAATCAGGTTTCTACACCTGGGAGCCAGAGAGAGGGTGAGAAAGAGAGATTGTAAAACGCAAGAGAGAAATCCATTGTCTTCAGATAAGGAAAAATGGCAGTGAACACCAATTCAAATTCTCAGCCTCTTCCAATCTTTAAAGGGATGAATTATCAGTTTTGGAGTCTTAAGATGAAGACTCTTTTTAAGTCTCAAGAGCTATGGGACTTGGTGGAGAAAGGATTTCCAAACTCGAATGAAGGTCATGCGCAACAGCTCTAGGAAAACAGTAGAAAGGATTTGAAGGCGCTCTTCTTGATTCAACAAGCCCTTCATGATGATATCTTTCCCAGAATTTCAGCAGTGGAGACATCCAATGAAGCTTAGGAAATTTTGCAGCAGGAAAGTATGGGAGATAAGAAGGTAATTGTAGTTAAATTGCAAACCTTACGTCGTGATTTTGAAACTTTAAGCATGAAAAAGGGTGAAACCGTGCAACACTATATGTCTCGAGTCTCTGCAATTGTTAATCTGATGAAGTCCTATGGAGAAAAGATTACTGATGAAACTATTGTAGCAAAGGTTTTGAGGTCTTTAACCAGTAAGTTTGAGCATGTGGTTGCTGCTATCGAAGAATCCAAGAACTTATCTGGCTATTCGTTTGATGAATTAATGGGTTATTTGTTAGCTCATGAAGATAGGCTAAATAGATCATATGAGAAGGTTGAAGAAAAAGCATCCCAGGTGAAAGAGGAGTCTTCTTTCTCCAAAGAAAAATCCTCAAATTTTTCTGGTAGAGGTCGAGAAAGGGGTGGATTTTGAGGCAAAGGTCGAGGCCGCAGCAGAGGTCGAGGACAATTTAGTGAGTCATGTTAGCCCAAGAGTGACTTGCAATGCTGGTATTGCAAGAAGTCCGGCCACAATGAAGCATATTGTTGGACCAAGCAAAGAGATGAACAGAAACATGCCAATCTCTCTGAAAAAGTTGAGGATGAAAGTAAGTTGTTCATGGTTCATTCTCAAACTACTAACAATTCTGATGGTGTTTAGATTATTGATAGTGGTTGCTCGAATCATATGTCTAGTACAAAGTCTCTATTTAGAGATCTTGATGACTCGAGAAAAAGTGAAGTTCGACTCGGTGACGACAAGCAAGTACGAGTTAAAGGCAGGGGTACCATAGCCATCAAAACAATGCAGGGTAATTCTAAACTTATCTGTGATGTGCAATTTGTTCTTAGTTTGGCTTACAACTTGCTAAGTGTTGGACAATTGATGGTTAATGGTTACTCTGTTATGTTTGATAATGATTCATGCATTGTTAGTGACAAGAAATCTGGTCAAACTATTGCAATTGTGCCTATGACTCAGAACAATATGTTTCCCCTTAATGTTTCAAATGTTTGTTGAAAATTCGTTAGTTGCTAAAGGTGTTAATGAAACTCAACTTTGGCATCTTCGCTATGGTCATTTGAACATTAATGGGCTGAAACTGTTGACCAGAAAGAACATGGTGATTGGTTTACCGAAAGTGGGTGATCTTGAATTATGTGAAGGGTGCATATTCGAAAAACAAAGTAGAAAATCCTTCCCAGTAGGAAAATCTTGGAGGGCTAGTAGTTGTCTTGAGCTTGTACATGCTGACTTGTGTGGGCCAATGAAAACTGAGTCTTTAGGTGGGAGTCGGTACTTTCTTCTATTTACTGATGACTATAGCCGTATGAGCTGGGTTTACTTTCTCAAGTTCAAATCTGAAGCATTTGAGAATTTCAGGAAATTCAAGGCCCTAGTGGAGAAGCAATCAGGCTACAACATAAAAGCTCTTCGCACAGATTGTGGTGGTGAATTTTTATCTAATGATTTAAATTTATTTTGTGATGAGAATGGAATTCGCAGGGAGCTCACATCATCGTACTCGCCGCAACAAAATGAAGTCGTCGAGCGAAAAAATCGCACAGTGGTTGAGATGGCCAGAAGCCTACTTAATGGAAGGGGACTTCTAGTTCACTTTTGGGGAGAAGCAGTTGATGCAGCTGTGTACTTCCTGAACTTGTCTCCAACAAAAGTTGTTTTGAATCGAACTCCTTATGAAGCATGGATGGAACGAAAACCAAGAGTAAGCCACTTGAAAGTCTTTGGTTGTATAGCTTATGTTTTGGTTAATATACGTTCTAAACTAGATGAAAAATCAGATAAATGCATTTTCATTGGTTATAGTCCTCAATCCAAAGCATATAGACTATATAATCCTACTAGTGGCAAAGTGATTATCAACAGGGATGTTGTTTTCAATGAAGAAGCAGCCTAGGAGTGGAATGGCGAGAAAGAAGATTCAGTAATCCATATTCCAGTCCAACCAGAAGGAGAGCATACTACGAGTCTTGGTTCTATAGGTTTGGATCCTTCCTCTTCTTCCAGCAGTGATAGTATTAATTCTTCTCATGGTAGTAGCAGCAACAATTCTACTCCAATGAGCTCCCACTCTCCATCTTCAACGTCATCCAGCGAATCGTCCCCAAACAAGTTTCGGTCGCTGGAAGATATTTATGGATTTTGCAGTTTTTCCTTGTTAGCTGCTGAACCAACATGTTATGATGAAGCTGCAAAGCGACCTGAGTGGCAGAATGCAATGATTGAAGAGATCCAGTCCATTGAGAAAAACCAAACCTGGGAGTTGGTTGATTTTCCTGAAGGGAAGAATGTTATCGGGCTAAAATGAATTTTCAAATTAAAGTACAATGCTGATGGAAGTGTGAAAAGATATAAAGCTCGACTTGTTGCAAAAGGATATAGCCAGAAACAAGGCATCGACTTTGAAGAGACATTCTCACCAGTAGCTCACTTTAAAACGGTTAGAACTACTCTAGCCTTGGCTGCTCAACTTGGTTGGCCTGTGTACCAATTTGATGTTAAGTTTTCCTTTCTAAATGGCGACTTACATGAAGAAGTATACGTCTCTCAACCTGAAGGCTTCATCTCTAGTGAAGGGGGAAGCAAAGTATATAGACTGAAGAAGGCATTGTATGGTCTGAAGTAAGCCGGGCATGGTATAGCAAAATTGATACCTTTTTTTAAGAGCAGCAGTTCAGAAGAAGTGAGAATGAACCCACACTTTATGTGACAAAGAAAGGTAATGGTGATTTGCTAGTCGTTTGTCTTTATGTCGATGATATTATATGTATGGGCTCTTGTGAATCTATTGTTTCTGAATTTAAGAGTTGCATGATGGGTAAATTTGAAATGTCCGACTTGGGTATGCTGCATTATTTTCTTGGACTTGAGGTGAAACAAGGTTCGAATGGAATCTTTATTTCTCAAACAAAATATCTTTGCTGAACTTTTACAGAAGTTCAACATGCTGAATTGTAATCCATCTCCTACGCCCATGAATACAAATGAGAAACTGGTACTTGATGATAGTACAGGCACAGTAAATGCTTCTTATTTTAGAAGCTTGGTTGGTGGTCTAAACTATTTATCACATACAAGGCCTGATATAACATTCTCTGTCAGTTTGATTTCAAGGTTCATGCATAGTCCTTCGAAGCAACACATGGGTGCAGCCAAAAGGATCTTGCAATATGTTGCTGGCACTATAAGTTACGAAATTTGGTACTCAAAAGTATTAGATTTCAGATTAATTGGTTTTACTGATAGTGATTGGGCAGGTAGCTTAGAAAATTGCAGAAGCACATCTGGGAATGTCTTTAGTCTTGGTTCTGGAGCAATCTCATGGAGTTTAAGGAAACAAGATACGATCACCTTGTCATCTTCTGAAGCAGAGTGCATGGCTGCAACTTCTGCTAGGTGCCAAGCTATTTGGTTAAGGAAATTGTTAGTGGATCTTCAACAAGTGCAGATTGGTCCAACTGAAATATGGTGTGACAACAAGGCAGCGATTGCTATGACCAAAAATCCTGCATTTCATAGTAGGACGAAGCACATCGACATTCGCTATCACTTCATTCGCGATATGGTTGTTGGTGGAATAATCTCACTGAAATTTTGTGACACAAATGATCAAGTTGTTGATGTTCTTACAAAATCACTTCCGCGCAACAAGCACGAGTTCTTTAGGCTACAAATGGGAGTATGTGACTTTGAAGAAAGGGGGAGTGTTGACTGATTCTTCAGCAGTCTTGTTATGGTCCTAGGTTTTAGTTAAGTTTTACTAAGTCAATTATGTAGTTACTGTTAGTGGGCATGTTGTTAGTAGTATTTTACCTCAGCAGAACCACTTTTGCTTTAGTTCCTAGTTTTTAGGTTTAGTTGTTAAGTTGTAAGCCTATAAAATGGCACTAGGTTTTCTGGTTTTCTGCTGTTGAATTGAGAAGTTAAAAAACAATGATTTTTTTTTACTTTTTCAGCGCTTTGTCTACTTTGTACTCTTCTTTCTTCCAACAAAACAACCATACTAAAAATAGTGCTCAAACCAATGGACAAGGTAATGCCACTGGCAGGGGCGTATCTATGAAGGGCCTTGGGGGTGCCACGCCACCCCCGAACTTCGACGGAAACTCTATATATACATAGGTATATATACATAATATTTATATAAATATAAAGCGTGCCACCCACAGAACAAAATTGGTTTGTGGTACCATGGTAGGAGGGCAACTTTAGAAGGTTGAGGTTGCGGGTTCGAATCCCATTTGAACCTATTATTTTGAAAAATGTTTGCGACGTTTTTAAGTAAAAAAAAAAGGCCCCAAGCCCCTTTTTTTAAGGAAAACAGCTGCACATTATTTTTATTTTTTTATAATTGTTATTGACGTTTTTAAGTAAAAAAAAAAAGGCCCCAAGCCTCTTTTTTTAAGGAAAACAGCTGCACATTATTTTTATTTTTTATAATTGTTAATGACTTAAATTAAATTAATTACATTACTCCTTTGACTTAAAAGTGTTCTCTTTCTCTTCAACTATTTCCAAACCCTTCTTCCTCCAAGTTTCAACTTTTCCAAAATTTTCATTACCCCATTCCGAATCCAAATCACTTCTTGTCATTGCCGTCCCCCGCCCGTCTTAGCATTCCGTTCAGTGGCTAAGCCTCATTTGGGTGTTATTGTTTTCACTTTTCTCCATCCATCCACAACTTTTTATAGATTGTAAGTTTGCAATTCTATTTTTGTAAGATTTTTTTTATTTCTATTTCTTGAGTTCTTTTAAGTTTTAATTAGTGATGATTGATTTCATATTATACAAGAGTTTTGATTTTACTTTGATATTCTAAATTTCTAACATTGTAAGACATTATTGGTTAAAAATTGTGTGATATGAATCATGCTAATTTGAATTAACTATGCCTTACACTATTAAATTTGAACTAATTGTGAGTTGAATTGAATTTTAATTTTTGTAGGAAAGTGTTCTAGTTTTGTGAATTCAGATGGAGAAGTTTCTTGTGAAATTTAACCATTCTCAAGCAAGTTCTAGTAGGAATGTCAATCCTTCTAGTCTTATAAATGACCTTAATTTAGATTCACTTGAAGCCGATCCAGGAAAAAGGGTACCAATTGCTCACTATAAGCCTCAAATAAAGGATGAAGTGAGGAAACATTATATTCAAAAAGGGCCTTGTCAACCAAAAATGGATTCATATCCTCCAACTGAAATTGGAAAAAGAATGCGTCAATTTTGTAAAATTTGGTTTGAAGGTCCATATTCTAAATGGTTGGAGTATAGCGTGGAGAAAGATTCTGTCTATTGTCTATGTTGTTATTTATTCAAAGATGATTTTTCCATGGAAGTACAAGTGAGTTTTACACAAAAACGGGTTTTAGGAGTTGGAATAGGGCACTTGAAAGATTCCGTAAACATGTTGGTGATGTTAATAGTATTCATGACAAATGTTTCAACAAGATGTTAGATTTGTCAAATCATCATCAATCAATTCAAGTTGTTATTGATAAGCATTCTCAAAAGTTAAAAAATGAGTATCGAATGCGTTTGGAAGCCTCAATTGATGTGTCAAGACTTCTTTTGCAATATGGATTACCTTTTCGAGGTCACGATGAAAGTGAATCTTCAATTAATCAAGGCTTCTTTCTAGGATTTTTGCGATGGTACGGGGACAAACATCCGGATGTTGGAAAAGTGATATTGGAAAATGCCCCACAAAATGATACGTTGACTTGTCCTATGATTCAAAAAGATATTGCCAATGCTTGTGCAAAAGAGACATTGAAAGCAATAATTGGGGACTTGAATGGAGATTACTTTGGTATATTAGTTGATGAGTCAAAAGACATCTCTCACAAAGAACAAATGGCTCTTGTTTTGCGTTTTGTTAATAAGAATGGTGAAATAGTTGAACGATTTATCGGTCTTGTCCATGTTAGTGATACATCGGCATGTTCATTGAAGAAAGCAATTTATTTTTTGCTTTCCGTTCACTCACTAAGTCCATTCAAAATACGTGGACAAGGTTATGATGGGGCAAGTAATATGAAAGGAGAGATAAATGGGCTCAAAACTTTGATTATGAAAGATAGTCCATCGGCATATTACATTCATTGTTTTGCTCATCAATTGCAACTAACACTAGTGGCTATTGCTAAAAAACATTTGGATGTTGAAGACTTTTTTTATCATGTTAGTAATGTGTTGAATGTTGTTGGAGGATCTTTCAAGCGTAGAGACTTACTTCGTGATCACCAAGCCAAAAAGTTAGAGCAATTATTTGAATCCGGTGAAGTTCAAAAAGGTCAAGGATTACATCAAGAACGTGGGCTTCAAAGACCAGGTGATACTCGTTGGGGATCACATTTCAAAACTTTAGATAACTTTATTGTTATTTTCTCATCTATTGTTTATGTTCTTGAAGTGATTGAACTTGAAGGGTCCACATCAAGTGATAGAAATCAAGCGGAGTATCTTTTGACAAAGATTAAAACATTTAAATTTATTTTTGTGCTTCACTTGATGTTGAAAGTGTTGGCAATGTCAAATGAGTTGAGTAAGATTTTACAAAAAAAAGATCAAGATATTGTTAATGCCGTGGAGTTTCTTAATATTACAAAGAAAAGATTGCAAGATATGAGGGAAAATGGATGGGAATCTTTGTTGGATGATGTTTCCTCATTTTGTGATGTGCATGATATCTTGATTCCCAAGTTGGATGAGTCTTATTTTCCCGGAAAGTCAAAACGTAAGTCTTCGGGTGTTAGTTATGCGCACCACTTGCGTGTTGAAGTCTTTTTGCTGTCATTGATGTGCAACTTCAAGAACTTAATGACCGTTTTGATGTAGTGAGTAGTGATTTGCTTCTTGGGATGGGTAGCTTGAATCCGGTCAATTCTTTCTCTAATTTTGACAAATGTAAAATCATGACTTTAGCAAAGTGTTATCCAAGTGAGTTTGATGATGGAAAAATTCGAGATTTGAGATATCAACTCGATACTTTCATTATTCATATGCGAAGTGGTAATCCCAAGTTCTCCAACTTGCAAGGAATTCGTGATTTGGCGAAGGCATTGGTTGAAGCAAATCTTGCGGAGACTTATTCACTTGTTTATTTACTTGTAAAGTTGACTTTGATTTTACCTGTTGCTACGGCAACTGTGGAGAGAGCATTTTCGTCAATGAAGCACATAAAAAATGAAGTGCGGAATAGTATTGGTAATCAATATTTAAATGTTTGTCTAGTGTGTTACATAGAGCGTGATGTGTTTATAAATGTTAGTAATGATGTCATTATCGATCGTTTTCAGAATATGAAAACTCGTCGAGGACAATTGTAAATGAATGTTGAATATTTATAAAATTAGTAAATAGTAATATTATTGAAAGTTTTAAATTTGTTAACTTCATGCTTTTAGTGTGGAGTGTGGATTTGTAATATCTTATTATTTATATTTTATTGATTGCTTTATCATATATATCGAAAAGACGAATAATTTAATCAAATATAAAATTAATTTAATCGATAAGTTTATTTGGCACCCACGGACTCTAAATCCTGGATCCGCCACTAGATGAGCATATGAGTTCACATGTGGTAGACATGCTAAGTGCCCACTAGAGTGGAACAATTATCACAATATTTTGCTTTAGCTCCCATCTTTCAGTAATGTTAGGCTTCACAATACTGTGTTAGGATTTGAAACTTTTGAGAATGAAAATAGGTTCAGCAGCAGAAACTTTCATTCATATTTGCTTTCAAAAAGCATACACACAGATATCTACATAAGTTTTTCCAAAGTTAGTAGAGGACCATACCTATCCAACCACTATTGACTTTGTTACAAAACATATTCCATAAAACAAGGACTACCTTTCCTTTACATACTTAACATAATATTTTTTTAAAAAGAACAATTAAACAAAACCATCTAGAAATATCTCATTTTCTAACACTCCTCCTTGAGATTTTTCTTAGATACTCCCAACTTAGCCCTTAGAACTTCAAATCTCCCTTAGGAAGAGCCTTGGTCATGATGTCTGCAATCCTGCCGATCGAGCTGCAATGAACAAGTTGAACTTCGCCATCCTTCTCTGCTTGCCTGATAGCGTGAAACTTCACATTTATATGCTTGCTACGACCATGTTGCACTGGATTTTTGGCCATAGATATTGCTGACTTGTTGTCAACCTTAATGACAGTAGATTCAATGTCATTTTGCTCCAGCATCACGTAGAATTTTTCTTAACCATAGAGCTCGATTAGTTGCACCAAGAAGCTGCGATGTATTCTCGCCTGCGCAGAAGATTGAGCTACCACCTCTTGCTTCTTTGAATTCCATGAGAACATGCCTGAACCAAGTGTAAAAGCATATCCGAAGTGCTTTTCATATCATCAACGCTTCCCGCCCAATCACTATCTCGAATAACCCATCGCCTTGCCCTTGCTCCTCCCTTTTAAACAAAATACCATAATCGCCAGTTCCTTTGATATATCTCAAAGTTCTTTTAGCAACACCAAGATGAACTTGACTTGGAGCTTGCATAAACCTCGACAATAGACTTGCCGCGAACATGAGATCGAGTCTTGTTCTGTCAAAATACAAAGAAACTACCAATCGACTTCTATTAACTGTTGGATCAACCCCGCCACCTCCTCCAAACTACGAAATCTTTTCATTGTAAACCAGTGAGGTCGGTACAGGCTTGCACCTCTTCATCTTGTACCTTTTAAGTATATCCCATGCATATGTTCTCTGAGAAATGAAGATTCCATCGCAGCTTGATGAATCTCCATTCCCAAAAAGTAACTCATTTCACCCAAATCGACATTTCAAACTTGGTTTCCATTTCTTGCATGAACCGATTCACCATAGCTTCATTGCTTCCTGTTATCAGAAGATCATCAACATAAAGTGACACCACAAACACATCTCCTCTTTTAGCCTTCTTCACATATAAAGTGGCTTCATTTTCACTTCTCTTAAAGCCACAATGAATGAGATGATCATCAATCTTACTGTACCATGCTCGAGGAGCCTGCTTTAATCCATACAATGCCTTATGAAGTCGGTAGACTTTATCCTCCATTCCTGCAACTTGAAAGCCTTCTGGTTGATCAACATAAATCTCCTCCTGCAACAGTCCATTTAAGAATGCCGATTTCACATCCAAATGATACAACTTCCAATCTGATTGAGCTGCCAAAGCAAATAGCAGCCTTACTGTATCATGTCGTGCAACAAGTGCAAACGTGTCTCCATAATCCAGACCTGCAACTTGCGCGTAACCTTTCACAACAAGCCTTGCTTTGTATTTATAAACTGAGCTATCTGGATTAAGTTTGGTTCTATAAACCCACTTCACCCCGATCACATTTCTGTTTTTGGGTTTATCAACCAACTTCCAAGTATCATTCTTTTCTATCATACCAATCTCCTCCTTCATGGCTTCAATCCAAACTTCATGTCTTGATGCTTCTTGATAGCTATTTGGTTCCGAGATTGCAACATTACATCTTTCATATATCTCGGAAAGAGACCTTGTCTTCAAAAGTGGCGAATCAAGTGAGGGTTCCCCGTCTTGTTCTTCCTCTTCGAGACTCCATTTTGTTCGGGCGAATAGCTTACTGTCAACTTGTGATCAATACCCATATCTTCACAATACTTATTGAACTCATTTGAAGTGTATTCGTCACCATTGTCCGATCTCAAAGCCTTTAGCTTACAACCACTTTGTCTTTCCGCAAAAGCTCTAAATTTCTTGAAAACTGAAAATACTTGAGACTTGTTACACGTAAAATACACCCAAGTCATCCTTGTTAAGTCATCAATAAAGAGCACAAAATATTTATTGTGTCCCAAAGATGATGCCTGCATAGGTCCACACATATCAGTGTGAACTAGTTCAAGTTTTTCAGTTGCCCTCCATGTAGCACTTTTAGGAAATGATTTCCTATGTACCTTACCCATCTAACATGACTCACAAACTTCTTTGGACAGTGAAATCTCAGGTAAATCCTTAGTCAAGCCCTTTTCATACATAGACTTTAAAGTACCATAGTTAAAATGACCATATCTTTTGTGCCACAACCATGACTCATCCTTACTTGCAAAATTTGCACTATCAAACCTCCCATCTAAAGGAAAAGTTTTATCCACCATTTCTACTTTAACAATCAAACTATCTTCGAGTCAAAAATCAAACAATGTTTGTCCTTAAAAAATAAGGAATAGCCTTTAGACATCATTTGAGCCACACTTAACAAGTTACATGCTAAAGAAGGAACATACAACACATCATGTATAAACTTTGTACCTTGTGTAGTCTGAAAGGCAACTGAACCCTTTCCAAGTGCATCTACCGTCTCACCATTTCCCATCGTTACTTTAGTTTTGATTGACTTGTCAAGTGTATGAAACATGAGCTCATTGTGTGACATATGACTCGTACATCCACTATCTATGAACCATGAGGATTTGTTGGTTGTGTTTTCTTCATGAGAAGCCATAAACAAGCTTTCTTCTTCATTTTCGGACTTTTCAACAAAATTTGCCTCGTTGCACATGGTTTTGTTGTGGTTGATTCTCGCCTGGCCCCGCAATTTTCTCAATATGACCCATCTTTCTACAGAATCTACATTGAATCGGTGGCTTTCCTTTGAACCAGCAATCTTATCTCCTTCTTTCATCCATAACATCTCAAATTCTCTTTTGAGAGTTAAGAGTTTGATAGTCTTTACCCTGTCACTTCCATCGAACTCCTCTTTTAGCTTCTCCCATACTTCTTTAGGTGTTTCACAAGCCATTATTCTTGTGAAAATCACATCTGAAAGTGCTGAATGAAGACATGTGAGAGCCTTGGGTTTCCTTGATTTCGCATCTTCATAAATCTTCATTTGTGTAAGTCTTCGATTTGGTCCAAGTGGAAGAGGATCATATTCACTTTCAATGGTTTCCCATAGACTAAGAGCTTTGAGATATGCCTTCATCTTTATCACCCATATGTGATAATTTTCTCCTCGTAAACATAGGAGGGCCCGCACCCAAGAAGCCGTTGGATGCCATGTTACTGCTTTGCTCACCCTGTCACCTTAGAAGGAGAAAAAACCTTAGCCTTCTTGCCTTCACGGATCCCTCAAGAAGAAGGGCTCGATACCACCGTTAGGATTTGAAACTTTTGAGAATGAAAATAGGTTCAAAGGCAAAAACTTTCATTCATATTTGCTTTCAAAAAGCATACACACATATATCTACATAAGTTTTTCCAAAGTTAGTAGAGGACCATACCTATCCAACCACTATTGACTTTGTTACAAAACATATTCCATAAAACAAGGACTACCTTTCCTTTACATACTTAACATAATATTTTTTAAAAAAGAACAATTAAACAAAACCATCTAGAAATATCTCATTTTCTAACATACTGGAGTTAACATTCACTGCGATTGGGATTACCATTTCATGCACTGCTAATAATGGGATTGGTGGTGAGTTTTCCATATTGTTATTAATGGTTGGTTGCTATGTGCTTAAAAAAAGTCTCTCTCCCTCAGATGAGATGGAGTTATGCTATCACTGGTCTCAGTAAGGTATGTTTCGTTGTCAAGAACTTTGCATACACATGTCACATGCAATACACGCCTAAAACCAAGTTGTTGTCACTTATAAGGACAAAAACAATAAGTGAAATCTTCGGGTTTTCAATTCTTTAAGTCCCCATCGATGGCGTCAATAAATTTTTGTCCTTCCCACACATACTCAAGTGTACGTGTTAGCAAGTGATAAGTGATTGTTAGATAATTGGGTTTATCGATCCCTCAAAAATTTAGTTGATGACAAGCTACAGATTCCACTACTATCGTTATGAGAATAAATGGTATTTAGTTCAAGAGAGAGTTGGTTGTTGTTGTTTAACCTATTAATTATACTAAGTAATGCAAGTAAGTAAGAATGATTGTGGGTGTTGTTCCTAGAGTTATTAAAGACGAGGGCTATGATGCTTGTGTAATTCCATCATATTGTTTTACTGTTGTTAAGCATGACTAAGATATCTATTGACTTGCTAAGTCACTTGGTTGATAATATGACCGTGGTCTCCCAAGACTCTAACCACCTACCTAGATTGGCGTCGCACCTACATCATTGAGAGGGGATGTGGTAAACCACTCAGAGTACATTTTTATATTGTGTTGTATTTAAGACAAGTAGAAAAATTTAGGTACGACTTAGTCCTAGCAGTTGATCCATCAGCAGACGAACCCTACTCCCCTTAATTCATATTCTATTTCTAGATTTATTCTCTCAAGTTTCCCTAGGAATTATTCATTTTTCTTATGGTACACGAAACCACAAAATAGTAAGCATAATATCAAGGAATTAAGACATGTGTGGTAGAATTTACAATAATAAAGGATTGAAAACTGTTATGTTCATACAATGACCATAACCTTAGAATGAAGGCTTTTAGCCACTTACAATCTTACTACACAATATTAACTTCAAAAACAACAAATAAGGTAATCTATCTTAAGAATTTAGAAATAACCCTAAAATAATAGTATTTTGTCTTCTTTCTATACTCCTACATCGTTTCTCTCATCAATATGGTCAAATTCTTGTTTTAAAATTCATAAGTATTGTATTTATAATGTTGAAATCATCTTTGAGGGTCCACCAAATAAGACTAGGAAAGGGCCTAAAATTATGTAGGTTTATAATAGCTCGTGCTGCGAGGTGGATTATCTCATCATGCCCCTCGCGTCACAAAGGTTTTTTCCTTTTCCCTCCCTGTGCTTCATGCAGGGGCTTAATTTAATATTTGCCTTGGACTTCATTTTGCGAGTATCAACAACTTTTTGTTCTATACTTAGTTGATTTCAAAGTCTTTTTTTTACTAAAATGCTCAAGACACTCCCATAAGCTCTAAATCATGTATTGAGTAAACAAAATTTTCATTAAACTTTTCATATATCCGCATACTATGATTTATCTAAAAAAATATAGATATTTAATTATAAATTAGATTACATATAAAATTAGATTAATTAAGTTGTATTGATAATTAAATTTTATTGTTTAATAATGGTTGATAATTATCCGACAACCATCCTCCTAAAGTAACTTGGATTTCAATGAAATTATATATTGAGTATTTAATGGTTAATTATTAAAATTATATACAGTTATGGAATTTGAGTATGTAATGGCCAATTATAATTAATCCAAGAACACCCTCAAAAATCATTTTTATAAATTCTTGTAATTATTAAATTATGGTTATGAAATTTTCGTATTTTTAAATTATTATATTTTCAATGTTAAAACAAAAATTAATGTAAAGATACAAATTTCAAATAAATAAAGCGTTGAACCTGAATCTACAAATTGAAAATTAACAAAGTGATAACTTAACAATGCCAAGAACCTAAATTTATAAATTTTAAACTAACTAATACATTCATATTATTGACAAAATATAATTTCATTTCAATGACATTAAAAGTGATCACTACACATTTTTTGGTTAGTAAAGTGTCTACCTTGATCACAAATTATATGGTAAAACACGTAATATATAAAAGTAACCTAAATAAACTAATACATTTAGATCGAAGATATATAATTAAAATCTAACAATAATAATGTAATTGAAGAAAAACTAACCTCTTTAATTATAATATATATATATATATATATATATATATATATATATATATATATATATAGGTGTTGTGGTGGGTAGGAGGTCAATGAAGGGGAATCGAAAAAAATTCTGATGTTAAGCAGAACATTCATAGATAGGGTCGGATTGTCCGTATGTTTTCTACTAAATGAGTTGATTGGATCTAGATCAAAAACTTGATGGACAGCCCGTAGTTTTGTTTTCATAAAAAATAGAAAATTATATTATTAAACCTGACCCTGTCTATCGGTTAACCTAATTTTATGGTAGAAAAATTGAGGGAGTACGTTGGTTTTCCCTATGTTTTCTTGATGGACCAATACAAATAAATAAGGCTAAAATAAAATGTTATCTAGAAGCAGGGATGCAAGGTTGGTGTAGTTTTTATTTGATTTCTATATATATATATATATATATATATATAAAATTCATTTTGCTTTAAGCTAGATGGTAGACTAGTTGATTTGAAGCATATATAGAAACTAAAATTGCGTGTTTGATGATGTGTTATATTAGGAGACTTGTATTGTGTTAAGGAGTTTTACAAAAATCAGCTAACTTTGGATTATTTGGTGGCGACATACAAAAAACCAGTTGTAAGTTTTATCAGTAGTATGTATCCTAGAAATAAATTATTTTCAATTATTAAACATGCATGAATGCATGAAGGTTTTCCTTATCAATGGAGCTGTAATGGGAGGAGGTGCTGGTCTTTCCATGAATGCAAAATTTCGTATTGTAACTGAAAATACGGTGAGCTTTATAGCTAATTTCTTCTAAAATTATAATATTAATGTTTGAAAGATGAATATTTAGTGGTATTTGTTTTATTTTATAGGAGATCCTTTCGTTTTAACAATTACTTATTTGTGTGTAAGTAGGTATTTGCCATGCCAGAAGCCTCATTTGGACATTATCCGGATGTTGGGGCATCTTATTTTCTTTCAAGATTACCTGGCCATTTTGGTAATCATTTTCTCTTAACAAATTTTATAGTCATTCCATTATGACTTCTTAATGTGATTGAATGATTTGTTTATCAATTAATCTTACTTACAGGAGAATACTTAGGATTAACAGGAGAAAAAATAAATGGCTCTGAAATGATTGTATCTGGCCTTGCAACTCATTTTGTTTATTCAAAGGTATCATGCAATTTTACTATTTTAATGAGAGTTAATATCTTAAAAGGTCACTGAAGTATGTGAATTTAGTGAGAAGCATAGACTATGTTTCCCCTATCATCCCCTTGGTCGTGCACTATTTTATCCCAAAAAACATTGCATCAACTACTGTTGAGTTGTTGGTCCCCTTTGTCAATAGCATTGGGGCTCCATCACGATCCCCAACCTGAAAATTCTCTTATTATCAATAGCATCTCTTACAATTAATTTGGTGTATATCCTCCACTTCTCTGTTTGATGGATTCCAAGGTAGATCGAATAGAGAAGTTCTCAGAGTTAGAGATAGTCAAAATTAGCCTTATCTTCAATGTCCTCGTAAAGGGAGATATTAAATAAGAGAATATTGAGTTTTAAATCATTGAACAGATCAAAATCCAATTTCACCCGGTACCACAAATTGTTGGAAAGCACACTCGTTAGCATAATATTTTGAGGGGTATGACCACTGGAAATATACTGATACAGAGTCCCAGAGAAGACCAATCATCACGCCAAAGCGAAATGTTCCCTTTACCAATGTTCGACTTTATGTTAAAGTCCATGTTTTCCTTAGTATCACAAGTATACTTCCAAGTGTGAGAGTTGCCTATGCTCTGAGGGACAGTGACAAGGTGATTGATTAATCCAGCACTATTTAGCCAGAATGAAATTGCTCCAAAGAACCCTACAAATTCTTATAGACCACCACTATTTATTTGTGAAAGCTTTATAAATATTTGCCAAGGCCTGAAATCAACACCTCCTTCTTAATAAGGATAACAAAGGTTATTCAAAGAGGCCCAATGAAATTTTTCTATACCATCTTAATCACACCAAAAATATTCGACAATGAAATTTTCTATCAAGTCTAAGGTGAAATTAGGAAGGGTAACAACAACTAAGATATGGATAGGGAGAGCCAACAGAACATGTTTAATCGTTATAGCCTTGCCACCAGAAGATAAGAGCTTGGTATGCCATCATTAGATCCTACCAATAACCATGTTGACCATATCTGAGAATTTCTCAATCCCTTTTCTACATGTGATTATAAGGAATCCAAGATATTTGATAGAGATCTGTCAGTGGAATCAAGACTAGTTTTAGAGCTCATGGCAAAACAACTTTTGTTATTGATAATCAATTGACCAAAAACTTTCTTCTAGTTAGATAGGGTCTTTATAACTAGAGTCATAGTCCTTTTTCTATCATTTTAGAAAATTATGGTATCATTGACAAAAGAAAGATGGTTAACCTAAGGATGGTTAGAATTCATGTAGAATCTAATATAATTGGTAGAGATTAAAAATTATTCCTTATTTGTGCGAGTACCTCTATACTAAGGATGAACAAAGATGAGGATAGAGGATCCCCTTGTATGAGGCCCTTTTTAGAGTGAAAATGTCAATTTCTACTAATTAATGGAGACGTAGTTATAAAACATGTTGGTCCAGTACTGATAAGAGACAAATTTCTTCTTAAATAGGCAAAAAATTCACATGAAACTCTATCATAGACTTTTGTTATGTCTAGTTTCTTAACCACACTGCTCCTTTAATTAGGTTTATTGATATCATTGATGATCTTTTGGGCTAGTAATATGTTCTCTTCTATGAATCTCCCTTTAATATGGCAAGTCCAATTTTTGTAGATGATGTTACAAAGAATATTGACAAATTTAGAGTTAAATATTTTGGCAATGACTTTAGTGATGACATTTCTTAAACTGATATGTCTAATAAGGTTTGAAAAAGTCTTTGAGTAATCAATCTCAAAAGTCATGAGAATATTGGTGTGCATATAACATTTGGTAAGAGTGCATCTATTTATCAGTTTGTCCCAGTATAATAGTGGTGGTTATTTTGTTTCTCCTAGCCCTCCCACTCACCATCAAACACCAACCCTTCAGGGAAGAGTTGTAACTCCTTAGATTTTAATTCCTTTCGAAGAAAATCTATTATCTTTCCCTTCAAATAAGGATTGAGGGGTTTCCCCCTTCCAATCCAATATTCTAGAGGTAATAGATGTGACTTACTTGGCTTTGAGTAAGCCGCTTTCAACCGTTCCCATCGTTTTGACTGGGTAGAATGAATGCGAGAATGAACATGCCCGCACCCCCTGATCGAACTTAAAGATATGAACTGAGTGTCATTTGATGAGTAACAGTGAACAAAGGAGAGGGATATGGAAAGAATAAAGTAATGAAAAAGGAATGTTTGTCTTTAGTTTCCCTAGAACTATCCTTTTGTTGTTTCTCCAATATAAATCCTGATGATCTGACTTTGAGGGAACTCTTATTCTTGATTGGTTTTCTGGTTGTCATGTGGGCTGCTGATTTCCATTGCCTTATTTCTTTCTAGTTATAGGCTGCCATAACCCTCTTCTTGGTTCCTATTTTGGAATAGGTTGCTTCCTGTTTTGTTTTGAGTTTGCTGATGAAAGTGGATATTCTTATCCTTATCCTTCCTTTTATCTACATGTTTCCATTCATTTGCTTATGCTTTAAGAGTGTCTTCCATGGTCATGATCATTGACATCACAATATCAACCTCATGAGTTAATACATTTGTCTAATTTGTAGAAATGCCTTGGTTCCATTTCTTATGATTGTTACTATTATATTGGGTTAAACATTATTCCCTTCTTTCCCACGATTCCTCGATCTATTTCTATCCCTTGAAGCATTCAGTTGGCCTAATCTACATTTTTTGCAAGATGGCCTTTCATTTGTTAGGATTTGAAACTTTTAGAGAGAAAAAATAAGGTTCAGCAGCAGAAATTCATTCATATTCAGCTTTTGAAAAGCATACATAGATATATCTACATAAGCTTTTCCAAAATTAGTAGAGGACCATACATATCCAACCACTATTGACTTTCTTACAAAACATATTCCATAAAACAAGGACTACCTTTCCTTTACATACTTAACATAATATTTAAGAAAATAACAATTAAACAAAAGACATCTAGAAATATCTCATTTTCTAACACTCCTTGAGATTTTTCTTGGATACTCCCAACTTAGCCCTTAGAACTTCAAATTTCCCCTTAGGTAGAGCCTTGGTCATGATGTCTGCAATCTGCTGATCTGAGCTGCAATGAACAAGTTGAACTTCACCATCCTTCTCTGCTTGCTTGATAGAGTGAAACTTCACATTTATATGCTTGCTACGACCATGTTGCACTGGAGTTTTGCCTATAGATATTGCTGACTTCTTGTTAACCTTAATGACAGTAGCTTCAATGTCATTTTGCTCCAGATCACGTAGAATCTTTCTTAACCATAAAGCCTGATTAGTTGCACCAGCAGCGGTGATGTATTCTGCTTCTATAGAAGATTGAGCTACCACCTCTTGCTTCTTTGAATTCCATGAGAACATGCTTGAACCAAGTGTAAAAGCATATCCAGAAGTGCTTTTCATATCATCAACACTTCCTGCCCAATCACTATCTAAATAACCTACTAGTTGCCCTTTCTCTTCCCTTATAAGCCAAATACCATAATCAGCAGTTCCTTTGATATATCTCAACGTTCATTTAGCAACACCAAGATGAACTTGACTTGGAGCTTGTATAAACCTCGATAGTAAACTTGTCGCGAACATGAGATCGGGTCTTGTTGCTGTCAAATACAACAAACTACCAATCAGACTTCTATAAACTGTTGGATCAGCCCTGTCACCTCCTTCAAACTTCGAAATCTTTTCATTATGAACCAGTGGAGTCGGTACAGACTTGCACCTCTCCATCTTGAACCTTTTAAGAATATCCCATGCGTATTTTCTTTGAGAAATAAAGATTCCAGCAGTAGCTTGATGAATCTCCATTCCCAGAAAGTAACTCATTTCATCCATATCTGACATTTCAAACTTGGTCTCCATTTCTTGCATGAACTGATTCACCATTGGTTTATTGCTTCCTGTTACCAGAAGATCATTAACATAGAGTGACACCACAAACACATCTCCTCCTTTAGCCTTCTTCACATATAAAGTGGCTTCATTTTCACTTCTCTTGAAGCCACAATGAATGAGATGATCATCAATCTTATTGTACCATGCTCAAGGAGCCTGCTTTAATCCATACAATGCCTTATGAAGTCGGTAGACTTTATCCTCCATTCCTGCAACTTGAAAGCCTTCTGGTTGATCAACATATATCTCCTCCTGCAACAGTCCATTTAAGAATGCATATTTCACATCCAAATAATACAGCTTCCAATTTGATTGAGCTGCCAAAGTAAATAGCATCCTTTTGTATCATGTCGTGCAACAGGTGCAAACGTGTCCCCATAATCCAGACCTGCAACTTGCGCATAACCTTTCACAACAAGCCTTGTTTTATATTTATAAATTGAGCTATCTAGATTAAGTTTGGTTCTATAAACCTACTTCACCCCGATCACATTTCTGTTTTTGGGTTTATCAACCAACTTCCAAGTATCATTCTTTTCTATTATACCAATCTCCTCATTCATGGCTTCAATCCAAACTTCATGTCTTGATGCTTCTTGATAGCTATTTGGTTCCGAGATTGCAACATTACATCTTTCATATATCTCGAAAAAAGACCTTGTCTTCAAAATTGGCGAATCAAGTGAGGATTCCCTGTCTGATTCTTCATCTTCTTCCAGAGTTTCAGACCCAAATGATTTGATTTCAGGCAGTGGACTCAAGTTCTGAAAAACTGCATTATCTTTCTCAATTTGCTCCTTATCCCAATTCCAATAAGCATGCTCATCCACGACTGTCTCTTCGGATTGAAATACTTTTTGTTTGCAAGTTGAAAACTCTATAACCCTTGGCTTGTGATGAATAACCAATAAAGATCCCTAATTCACCTTTTGGTTCAAGTTTGCTTCTTTTGACAGAAGGAACATAAGAATAGCATATCGAACCAAAAACTTTTAGATGTTTGGTAGATGGTTGTATTCCACTCCATGCCTCAATAGGAGTCTTTTCATCCACAACTTTTGTTGGCAGCCTATTTAACAAATACACTGAAGTATGAATAGCTTCTGCCCAAAAGCTTTGTGGCAGTTTCTTTTCCAACAACAAACATCTTGCCATTTCAACTACTGTTCTGTTCTTCCTCTCCGAGACTCCATTTTGTTCGAGCGAATAGCTTACTGTCAACTTGTGATCAATCCCTATATCTTCACAATACTTATTGAACTCATTTGAATTGTATTCACCGCCATTGTCTGACCTCAAAGCCTTTAGCTTACAACAACTTTGTCTTTTCGCAAAAGCTCTAAATTTCTTGAAAACTAAAAATACTTAAGACTTGTTACTCAGAAAATACACCCAAGTCATCCTTGTTAAGTCATCAATAAAGAGCACAAAATATTTATTGTGTCCCAAAGATGATGCCTGCATAGGTCCACACACATCAGTGTGAACTAGTTCAAGTTTTCAGTTGTCCTCTAGGTAGCACTTTTAGGGAATGATTTCTTGTGTACCTTACCCATCTAACATGACTCACAAACTTCTTTAGATAGTGAAATCTCAGGTAAATCCTTAGTCAATCCCTTTTCATACATAGACTTTAAAGTAGCATAGTTAAAATGACCATATCTTTTGTGCCACAACCATGACTCATCTTTACTTGCAAAATTTGCACTATCAAACCTCCCATCTAAAGGAAAAGTTTTATCCACCATTCTTACTTTAGCAATCAAACTATCTTCGGAGTCAACAATCAAACAATGTTTGTCCTTAAAAAATAAGGAATAGCCTTTAGACATCATTTGAGCCACACTTAACAAGTTACATGCTAAAGAAGGAACATACAACACATCATGTATAAACTTTGTACCTTGTGTAGTCTGAAAGAAAACTGAACCCTTTCCATGTGCATCAACCATTTCACCATTTCCCATCCTAACTTTAGCTTTGAATGATTTGTCAAGTGTGTGAAACAAGAGCTCATTGTGTGACATATGACTCATACATCCACTATCTCTGAACCATGATGATTTGTTGGCTGTGTTTTCTACATGAGAAGCCATAAACAAGATTTCTTCTTCATTTTCGGACTTTTCAACAAAATTTGCCTGCTGCACATGGTTTTGTTGTGGTTGATTCTGCCTGGCCCTGCAATTTTTCTTAATATGACCCATCTTTCTACATAATCTACATTGAATCAATGGCTTTCCTTTGAACCAACAGTCTTGTTCTTGATGAATGGTTCTTTTACAGTGGCTGCAAGGTGGAAACTTCCCTCTCTTTAATGATTCCTTCCTTGGTTTTCTCTTTTCTAATTTATCTCCTTCCATCCTTCTATTGTCCTTCATAGGGTATTTGCCTTTATGTTGTGCTTGAAATGCCACTTCTGCTACTTCTTCATCTCTTATACTTGATCTTTGTTCTTAGGCTTGCAACTTGCTGATTAGTTCTGCCACAGATAAAGTCTTCAAATCACAAGATTCTTCTATTGCTGAAATCTTGGACTCAAACCTTGCTGGTAAGCTTATCATCATCTTCTCCACCACCCTTGAATCTGGAAAGGTTTCACCAAACAGCCTTACTTTGTTTACAATCTCCATAAATTTGGCAGAATACTCTTTCACAGTATCTCCTTCTTTCATCCTTAACATCTCAAATTCTCTTTTGAGAGTTAAGAGTTTGACAGTCTTCAATCTGTCACTTCCATCGAACTCCTCTTTTAGCTTTTCCCATACTTCTTTAGGTGTTTCACAAGCCATTATTCTTGTGAAATCACATCTGAAAGTTCTGAATGAAGACATGTGAGAGCCTTGGGTTTCTTTGACTTCGCATCTTCATAAATCTTGATTTATGCAACTGTTGGATTTGGTCTAAGTGGAAGAGGATCATCTTCACTTTCAATTGTTTCTGATAGACTAAGAGCTTTGAGATAAGCCTTCATCTTTATCACCCATATGTGATAATTTTCTCCTGTAAACATAGGAGGGCCTACACCCAAGAAGCTGTTGGATGCCAGGTTACTGCTGCTCAACTCTCACCTTAGAAGGAAAAAAACCTTAGCCTTCTTGCCTTCACAGATCCCTCAAGAAGAAGGGCTCTTGATACCACAGTTAGGATTTGAAACTTTTAGAGAGAAAAAATAAGGTTTAGCAGCAGAAATTCATTCACATTCAGCTTTTGGAAAGCATACACAGATATATCTACATAAGCTTTTCCAAAGTTAGTAGAGGACCATACATATCCAACCACTATTGACTTTCTTACAAAACATATTCCAGAAAACAAGGACTACCTTTCCTTTACATACTTAACATAATATTTAAGAAAATAACAATTAAACAAAAGGCATCTAGAAATATTTCATTTTCTAACATCATTTTGTGATGGGAGCAAAAGAATGGAGCAAATTTATACTCAGCCTTCTATTTGAAGGTTTCTAGCATGACTTCTGAATTGATATTCAATAATAGCCTTTGTAATTAGAGATTTAACTAAGTCAACCTCAATTCTCATCTTTGTTGTGGTGGGTTTCGTCTTAGACAAGTCAGATTTATGTATCACAATAAGGGTGCCAATAAGTACTACTATCCGACATAACACATCCCATTTGTAATAGGGCCAAGGTAAATTCGGTAAATTAATTCATACGAGAGCAAGAATGGTGTCTGTATTTCACTTGAAATTACTCATCCATTTCAGAGTTTTCATACTACGGGTTTTTTCAAGAATGGTGTATGTATTTCACTTGAAATTAGGCACCCCTTTTATGATTTGGATATCATAGGTGTTCCCAAGAATGCTTTCTCTATTCCACTTGGGAAACCGATTCTTGAGAAAGCATCTACAATCACCAATATGCATTTTTCCCTCCTCTGCTTTGAACCTTTATAGGTCCACATAAGTCCACATGTAGTAATTTAAAAGGCCTGGTAGAGCAGACTTGCTTCTTTTATTTGAATGAAGTCCTTCTTTGTCACATCCATCAAAATTTTTGTCATGTACAAATTTAATCTGGTACCCCACATATCTGGTCCTTTGAGACAAGTTTGTTGAGTAGAAAGTCATTGACATGTTCGGTGCCACAAATTGGCATTCTCACTTTGTGACATACAAAATTGATACATATTGAGTAGACTATACTTCAATCCACTCACCCAATATACATCTTCAAAAGCATAATCAAGAGATCTTTCTAACACCCAAAATATATCCTTTCTTTCCATTTTGAAAATAGACACCTACACCTTGAAGTTCATTGAGGTAGTTTTGCTTGTCATATGCTTAGAATATTCACTATCTAATAAAGCTTAGATTACTCGTACAATAGTTCAAGGAGTAGAGAATCGTTAGGAATATAATTACCCAATGTATAAGGTGGGGGGTCAAGTCCCACAGGGAGTGGTATATGTAACAAAGTTGGATAGCTCCAAATATCAAATTAAGATGATTTAGTAACCAATTTTGACAAGAGTAAATTAAACCGAGTGTTTTGCAGGTGGACTGACAATCTAGGAGTGTGTGGAAGTGAGTATGGATTTCAAATAATGAATGTGATTGCTCAATAATTTTAGCTGCGGCTAGGTTAATCTCAAACACAACATGCTTACCACATGAGTTCTTTTCGAAGCCTCCCATATTGAGTCTACTAAATAATCCATTGGCTTAACATATATTTTATCTTTCAAAAAATCTAGCCATTAGAAGTGAAACCCCAAAGTTCTTTTTTCAAGCAAACAAGGAATGCAAATCTAATATGCAAGCATCAAACTACCATCCACTTCATGTAACCCATTTCAAGCAATACATGAAAGATCTAAAGTAGAACCAAGTTTACAACCTCAATTCATGAATTAACACATGTTAATTAGTTTGAATCCATGCAAACTAGTGTAAATAGAGCAATACACAAAATTCTACTAAATTAATCAATACGCAACTTCAATGGCACGCCCCTAAAATTGAGGGTTTAGCTAATCATATTGGAATTAACATAAATTATACCAAAAACTGTGTCAGCCATTTGAATTGATGAATTACAACTTCAAAATCTAAGAAACCCAACTCCAAATTCCACTAAAATGGATTATAAGATTGTTTAACATACAAAATTTTAGAATGTTCAAAGTGTAAGATGAATTTTCTCTTTCCTCTTAGCTATTTATACTTTTCCCAATCTCAACCAAAATTTTATTTCGTGACCCAATCGGCGATATTAGTCTAGCTCGCCGACTCACTTGACGAGTCATTGACTGGTATTTCTTCTCACCTTTTCTTCCTTGATGTCAAGCTTCAAGTATACCACAGTTGGCGAGCCTGATGGACCTCACCGTTCATGTTCATTGAGTTTTCAACTATCACCTACGCTCACCTTTTTTATCTCTATTTTAGCTCAAATTTTCAATTACTTTTGGCGCGTACTTTTCTTATCGCCGATAGAGTTTGGTGAGTCGATGTTTTCTCCTTCTAATCAACCTGCCTTGAGCTTTGCAGTAGAAAACTTTGTCATTTTGGCGAGGTCTTGCATTTTTGACGAGTCACCAATTGCCTTCAGCGAGCACCAACTTCACACTTTATATATTTTTCTATGTTTTTTGGCTTCTTTTTACATGTATTTATTCTTGCCTTGTCCTTAAGCCTTCATAGCTATAAAACAATAGTTAAACATCAGATATGGACATAAAATGATTTTAAGGACACTAATTGTTGAATGAAAAAGCCTCAAAATGAGTCCAAATTTTCCGACTCATCAACACCTCAACTTAAACTTTTGTTTTTTCTTAATTGAATAAAAAATCCAATCAGTTCAACAGGGTGTCTACAAACATTGCTTCTGGTGAGCCAACATGCAAGTGCTATCACAAAGCTAACTTCAAGTATATCCAATTTTTAATTATGCACAAAAAGCCTCAAATGATGACTAGCTGGTATCAATCTAAGTTTAAGTTCAAGCTCATGAATGATCACTCATGATGCAAACCTAAGCTTCAACAAAAGTATTTAAATGCCCTAACAATAAAAGACTATTTCATGATCTCACAAAGAACATCAATAATAAAGTTAGGAATCAACACAAACTCTCATACTCTCAAAGAGAAATGCATGAATGTCTCAACCCATAGGTTTGCCCATATTTTCTAATCATCACATCATATAGCTTTAGCAAGACCTCAAATGTATTTTTAAAGCTTGTAATAGGGTTGAGGGTTAAGGTATGATCAATTTGGTTTAGTAACTTTACCTTTTAGAAGCATTGTCATTCTCAACTTCACCTCTTCTCATTTTCTTTCCTCCTTTTGACATAGAAACTCAACCTCATTTTTCACAATATTATTTTCTTATTTGACTCATTGGAAACACTTTTTATTCAATCACGCACTATAAAAATAAAAAGTTCAATTGGTGACACACTTTCATTAAAAAAAATGTATGGAGGGGTTCCTTCTTTTTGCCACAAGAACCAAAGATGAGTCTCACACTTCTCTTTCATTTGGATTTTACCCTTTTTCCTTACCACACCTAACTTAGGCTTTTGTCCTAAGTATGTTATTCATACAAATCAATGCTTCAAAAAGGATTTATGAGTGAGAATGGAGTGACATTTTTAGGTCAAGAGGTTTCAACAAGGTTGCCAACAAATGGATTAGGCTTAATTGGTCCCAAAATTGTTGCACACCCTCACAAGGTAGTCACAATGTAGGCATGATAATTTGGACTCACTCTAACAACTTGTGTCTTAAGTAATTTCTTGTATTCACAAAAGTTAAGAAATTTAACCAACAAGACAAATTTTAGGAATCCACACACATGCATTTCAAGTAATCCTCACCACACAAGGAACTTCAAACACAATTATTGTGCATAATTCTACAAACTTAAACTTGTATGAAATGGTCATTCAAAGTTTCACAATCGATACATAATTAGTCATAAGGAGATGCTAGAAGCTCACGCAAGAGTCATGCAATTTGAGTTTCCTCATAGAACCAACACAAAAGTACTTCTCATCAAAAACACTATCCAAAACATCAATATTGATCATGATCAATACTCGAATGTTCACAATAAGTGTACAAGGTTTTTAATCAGTCAAACCAATCACAACCATTTCAGGGTAATAAAGAAGGAAAATAAACATTATCAAAATTTAAAACCAACAACCAACAATAAACAATATATATACTACTAAACCAAAATAAGAAAATAATATTTAATACAACCCAAATGAAAATCAAAGCAATATATACAAACAAAAGGGCTAGGCACTAGCAAGTGCCCTCACCCCACCAGATAGAAAACAACATTGTCCTCAATGTGAGATAAAAAAGCATAAAATAAGGATAAGGTGAGGACCCACCCGTCAGGCTATTCATGAGGAGAAATCTCTCTGTGGATCAACAAAGGCATCATCAACTTAGGAATTAGTGCACGAAGCATCAAAGGGAGGAGTGGAGTCTCAAGAATGGGTCCCACTCAGACCAATGGCGGAGGTCTCCAGAAGAAAATGCTCCAAAGAAACCTACACGAATGTGTCCTCCAAGTCCTGCAAACCTGCATAAGTGTCCTCGCTCCTCTGCTTATCTCTCACAAACTCCTCATCATCCATCTCAGGAGTGTCGGAGTCCTCATCAGCCTCACCAACAACTTTGTCACAGCAAGATCGACCTTACTAACTATTTGGAGGAAGGAGGCTGAGTCACCTGCACATTGGGAAGGGGCACCTCGCCCCATAGCATAGTAATATCGATAGACTTGAGCTCGTCCACATCTTTCCTCAAAGCCACAACATCTACCTTCAAGGATGTCACTTCCACAGAAGCACACTCAACTCTCTCACGCTCCTCAACCAAGCGGTAAAGGTGTCCAAACTCAGTCAACAGGGAGTGTTGATTCGCTACCTCATCCCCAAGAGGGGGCCAAAACACCCTCAATGGTTACGACAATCATATCATGGACCTCTATCTCTCTCTCAAAACAAGAGACTCTAAAATCTGCCAAAGGAGCAAGGTTACCCATTCAATGAACTAAGGCATGTGTCAAAGGTGGACTGGATAAAGAAGGAGGTGCAGTAGAAGTGTAGGTGGAGGGCATAGCTATACCCAAGGGCTCTGTAGTAGGAGTGGGAGGTGCAGGATCAACCTCCAAGGTAGCAAGATCCACCTCCTGAGTAGTATTAGCTGGTGGTGGCTTCCTCTTAGCCGCATCATCTCTCAAATAATCCAACTTTATCCGTCGGATGTCACAAGAGGAGGCCGGAGTAATCCTCATATTAGTAGCCTCTAGAAGCTAACTCGCACAACATGGTAATTAAAACTGGAACGACAAAGAGGTCTATTGTTGCCATGCTCTCAAGAGCATCTTCTCAATAATAATAGAACCGAGGCACATACCCTCTCTAGCAATAATTTATCCCAACAATATAGCTTGGGGATGTTGGAGGATCGACTCATTCTGGAAAGGCAACAATGTTCTGCTGATAAAGACGAACTAATATCGAGCAACCACATTCAAGTTTTTTTTCTCAACTTCAACCCCAACTGCAATCCAAGGAGGGGTAACTTCAGCTAACAACGGGGCAAGCCACTCTCTTAACTCATCAAGAGGATTTTTCATCTTCTCATTGTATGAACTAGAGTCCCTTGATCCATAGTTAAGCACATCATTAATCACTTTGGTTGAAAAATAGACTCTCTTTCTCCGAACTTCAACTTCATCGATCGGTTTGTAAATGACCCTCTTTCTCTTCTTTAAGAGTACCTGATCATAAACCTGAAAGAACTCTCAGACCCAAGTGAGGACATACAATGTCCTAGCCTATGTGAAATGCTCAAACCTATGGTAACATTTAGTATCCCAAACAACCGAATATCTATCCATGACCCTATCAGTAGACAACCTTTTCTCCTCTAATAGAGTTCTCATCCCAGTGGCTTTCAATCTGTTCATAGCTCAGGGGCAACAACCGGAGCTACCCGCGGTAATATATTGGTAAATGGGTGATGAATGGCCTTAAAGCGCATTTCAAAACGTTTCCTTTGAGTAGCCCGAGACTCCACTGCAAGCCCACGAACAAGCTTAGGAACCTCTCAACCTCCTATTCGCTCTCAATTAATGTGAAGTCAATAGAATCATTATCGAAGCTATTCTCTTCAATTGTAGGCTCCCAAACTTTTTGCTTTCTCCTCACATTGTCTTTGCAACAACCTTTTTTTGAGCCTTTTCCTCACACATATAGAAGTATGTAGAGTGGGATGTGGTATGCCACTAGGCTTTAAGATCACAATTCCCCATTGTCTTTTTTAGGGTGGATGAAAATTTTCTAGAGAAACCCTTTGGGTAACTGGTAACTTTGGTTGGGAAATATCTGCATTGCACAACATCCCAAAACATAGATCGGGTGAAGGATTTGGAAAAAATAAAAATAAAAAGATTAGAACTGAGCCTATCCTGAGATCAGCTTGGTCCGCAAGTTGCCAAACAAGTTTAGCAATCCAAAGCGGGCTTGCTGAAAGGGGTAGGGTCATTTGATCATATTACAGGCAAAAAGGCCAAGCTACTTATCAGATCAACGAGTCCCCAAGGAAATTCAATGAGAAAAAAAGGAACTCATAGAAAGTGACAGTAAACATATCAACAATTCTCAAATATAGGGCGAGGTGAGACTTACATGGTGATTCGCCAGATAACCTTGGCGAGCTCGACTGAGCTTGCCAAATAGGTAATTCACAGCCCTTCAACCTATCTTTCAAAATTCGATTGCAATAACCAATCAATGATCAACTATCAACAAAATTAGCATAATTTCTAGGTAACCCATAACACCCAATCACCTTGGGCACTCAAATTTCCCCCCAATTTCAACAATTAACAACAAAATGATTAGTTACCCTTAAGAATGTCGTCACCCAATCTATCATTAGGAAAATTCAAGTTATCTTGATGAATTCAAGATACTCAGACTTCACCCACACAACAAATATTCAAGACCCACGGGAAATCTCAAATTTATCTAACCCAACACCCGAAAAAATCAACCCACTACCACCACCAACCACATTCACCAACTTGAATCCACTCCCATGACATGCTTTGACAACAAGTCAAGTTGGGTCATCATTTTTGCCAAGTTCTCATCACGGTCTTGGTTCTTCTCTAGTTGCTCATTAGTTAAACCCACATTGAGAGGAGACACTTGATCTTCCTTGTATGCCATGCACGATTAATCTTAGTCATCTCATGAGGCAAAACTGAAGCTACTTCAAACGCTTGTCGCATGATACCACCACAAATGAGTTGATTGGCTACCGCCTTGATCACGGTATCAAGACTCCGATAAAAGTATTACAACAACATTTTATCTAACAACTCGTGATTAGGACATTGTAACACCATTTTTGGAACCTCAACCATGTCTCATGGATTAGTTCACCATCAACTCGCTTAGAATTTTGAATGCTATCCCGAAGCATCAACATTCTCGAAGGAGGAAAGAATCTCTCAAAGAACACCTCTATTAGCTCTTCCCACAAAGAAATTGAGTCTCTTGATAATTCAGCCAACCATTTCATTGCTTCCCCCATTAGAGAGAAAGGAAACAACCTCATCCAAATGGACTCTTGAGTGATATTCTGCAAAGTAAATGGGCCACATACATCCATAAGTTGTGAATGTTATCATGGGATCTTCAAGAGCTAGACCAAATGTTCCCTTCATTTGGAGTAGTTTGAGCATGGTTCCAGTCACATGAAATATAGCATTACCCACAGTTGGGGGTAACCGATGGCTCCCCCACTCCCTAGTGTGTTAAGATTTACATCGTTCCAGTTTCCAACATCATCATTCTGCCCATTGTGACTAGAGGCTGCTCCCAATGATACTCATATCGTCACCTATCAAGAGCACACCAATGTAACAAATGGTAAGAGTGTTCTAGTACAACTAAATCAGTAAAAAATTCTATGCACCACTCTCTGATAGTGACACCATTTTGATAACACTCATATTACTTGTATAATAATTTAACAAGCAGGTGATCTAGTAATATAATTACCCAACCTATGAGATCGGGTCAAATACTACAAGGAGTGATATATATAAGAATTTTATTATGAAGACAAATTGTGATCTAATATATTGTTGTGGGATAGTAACAAGTGTTCAACATAAACAAAGTTGGATATCTCCAAATATCAATTTAAGATGATTTGGTGACCAGTTTTGACAAAAGTAAATTAAACCGAGCGTTTTGCAAGTGGAGTGACAATCTAAGCTTGTGCCGAATTAGGTGTTGATGTCAAATAATAGATTGATATGATTGCTTAATAACATTAGCTGCTTCTGGATAGGCTAGATTAATTTAAAAAACACAACATTGCATTTCTCAATAAAAACATGCTTATCATAGGAGCTCTTTTCAAAGCCTCCCATGTAGAATCTACTCAACATTCCAATGCCTTAACATAAATTTTGTTTTCTCTTTCAAGAAAATCAAGCCATTACAAGTGAAACTCCAAATTTCTTTTTCAAGCAAACAAGGAATTAAAATCTAAAATGCAAGCATCAAACTACTCATCCACTTAATGTAACCTTTTTCAAGAAATACTTTTTCAAGATCTAAATTAGAACCAAGTTTGCAACCTTAATTCATCAATTAACACATAACAATTAGTTTGAATCCGTGAAAACTAATGTAAAATAGAGCAATATACAAAATTCTACTAAATTAAACAATACACGACTTTAATTACACACTCCTAGAATCAGGATTTTAGCTAATCATATTGGAATTAACAGAAATTATACCAAAAATATTGTCAGCCATATAAATTCATAAATTAAAACTTCAAAATCTTAGAAACCTAGCTCCAAATTCCACCAAAATGAATTACAAACTTGCTTAACACACAAAATCTAAGAATGTTCTTCTGTACTATAATTTCAGAGAGTTTAAGATGAGTTTTATTCTTTTCTCTCAACTATTTATACTTTCCCTAATCTCAACCAAAATTTCATTTCGTGACCCAGTTGGCGATATTAGTCAGCTTGATGAGTTGCCGACTCACTCAGCGAGTCGCAGGCTCACTCTGCGAGTCTCTGGCTCACTCCGCGAGTCACCAACTCACTCAGCGAGTCACCGACTAGTACTTCTTCTCGCCTTTTCTTCCTTCATTTTAGGCTTTAGGTGTTTGAAGTATAGTTGGTGAGCCCGATGGCCCTAAGTGTTCATGTTTGGTGAGTCATCAACTATTACCTTTGCTTGCCTTTTTTATCTCTATTGTAGCTTAGTTGTTCTGTCACTTTCAACGAGTTCTTTTCATCTAGTTGACAAAGTTTGGTGAGTCATTATTTGCTCCTTCTTCTCACCGACCTTCCTTGAGCTTTTCAGTAGAAGACTTTGCCATATTTGGCGAGGTCTGACACTTTTGTTGAGTCACCATATGCCTTTAGCGAGCATCAACTTCACACTTTATTTGTTTTTCTATGTTTTTGGCTTCTTTTTGCATGTATTTGTTCTTGCCTTGTCCTTAAGCAAAATAAAAATTAACCATTGGATGTAAAATGACATTAAGGACACTAATTATTGAATTAAAAGCCCCCTGATGAGTTCTAATTCTTAGATTCATCACTATCCATGAACCAATAATGACTACTATCTTCTACTCTCTCTTGCACAGTAAGATCATTTGTTAGTTTTGAGAACCCACTTAAGTTTGAGTTCCAAAAATGAAGATAAGGGTGCAATTAGAGATTTCTTTTAGTTCAACCCGACAATCAGACTTTCTTAACCTTAGAAGTAGGACCAGATCCCGTTCTAAACTTTCTCTTCTATTTATCATAGTTTGAAAAAAAATTCTCAGTCTTTATCCAGGCTTGACAGTCTTTCTTAAGGTGTCCATTTCGTCTACACTGAATACATAACATATTTTCATATACAAACACATATTTACTCTAGGGATTGTATGGGGTATCAAACTTTTGACACCCTAGACCTTTGCCAGTGATACATCCACCCGGATCAAGTTCTTTTCTAACTAAACATTTCTTTCTAAATATATAGCCAGATTCAATTCATACTTCTTTAAAGCATTCTTGAAGTTCGAGTTGCAGTCTAGTTTCCTTACTATTTCCCTTTGAAAAAGACTCAAGAATTTTCTTTAATTTCTCCTTGAGTGTTGTGTTTACAACACTTGCTAAAACCAATTTTTCTCCAGTTCTGAGATTTGAGAAGTCAATGAATCTTTCTCATTTTCTAAGATGTTAAGAGTATCTCTTAAGAAATCAATTATAGTAATGAGCTCACAGTGTGAGTCAATCAAGATATTAACTAAGCCTTTTAGTTTCTTGAGAGAATAATAATAAAAATTTTGCTTAATGTCAAGAAGTGTTACCTCTTTATCCTCGTAATTTTGACTTTTCCATGAGAACAAAGAATGAATTGAAGGCATATTTGTTGTCCTCCATAGCTACCATTGAAGCATTTTCTAGGTGCTTTGGTTCATCCAATTCACTTGATGAGTCTCCCCAAGCAGCAAAAGCCTTTTTGACAATATAATGAAAAACAACTCTTCTTTTGGACTTGTCTGGGACCCATCTCTCTATTTATCCTTGTCACCAGAAATTTTGATGTAGTCCTTCTACTTAATTTTTTTCATTGGATAGTATCTGATGAAGTGAGACAATGAGACAAGAAACAATTTACTGCACACTCAAATCTCAAGACAATGAGACACGAAACAATTTACCATCCTTTATTATAGGAGTAGATATGCAATGTAAGAGCACAAAACACTAGACTCAATAATGTAATTAAAGACATTGTAACACTCGAACAGGTCCCTTGTTGAATATGAGTAATGTTCTTCCTTCAAAATAGATTTTGCTATTGTGTGTAAAATCTTGATGCAAAAATTAGGTTTTTATCTTGTCACCATTTTCTTTTTATTAGAGATACAAAAACCTAGGAGCATGCCATTGGTCGAGGATTACTGGCGCCTCTGCTGCAGTGCCCATCAATCATTGTTGCAACTGGACCTTTACAACCGCACACAATCTACCTATCCTATACGTCGAAAACTTTGAGGACTAGATCCTTTTGCACTATAGTTTGTTACATTATCAAAACTCAAAATACAAACAAAAGGAATATCTAGTTTGTTCATAAAGCATATATTGCTAAACTAAAATCAGTTTGTTCATAAAGCATGTTGCAAGATTGACATTTAATTTTCACATGTGTCGTACGTGGAAAAACTTCTCATGATGTACATGGCAAAGGAATATCATTGCTAAACTAAAATAAGTAAATATCTTAAAGGATTAAGAGGACTACAACTTATTGGTGATTGTGTTTCAATTTTCACTTAGCTGCATTTCTTACTAAATACTAGTACTAGATACCTAAACAAATAGGAACAAATGAAATTAAGAACTATTATATGAATTATTGAACTCTAAGAATATGCATTCACAATTAGCTTTACAAGAACTAATAAATGCAAATCATCAACTAATATATATACCTATGGTTGTGCTTTGCTAATTTTGATGAATATACTAAAGAAACTATTTACATGTCAATGATATCATCATGTACAATTACTGAAAAATGACAACTCCCCTAAATACAAGAGATCAGAGTAATATTTGGAACAAGTGAATAAGTAAATATCAGTAGACAATTTTTTCTTTTCTTTGATCACTAAAAGGTAGTTTAATGCAAATTAATTATTTGCATTATATTCATGTAAAATTTTAACAGTTTATGTTTAAATAGTACTTAATAATATTATTCCTAAAAGTAGCCTAACAAATAGAGTTCCTACTTTGTCGGCTTCTAATTACTCAAAACAAACATCGGTGGAACTGTCTAGTGCACAAAAGAGTTAGCATGTTCCCCATTCATGTATGCTTAGTTATTTTCACGTAAGCTGAGGCTCTCCATGTTAATAAACCTCACGGTATTGTTGTTTTCTTATACATTAAACAGAACCACTTTAACCTTTTCCAGGATATTGAGTCGATGGAAAATGCATTATGCCAAGCATTATCACTAAACACATCATCAAAATCTATTCATGAATCGGACGTTTCAAGAATCATCAAAGAATTCGTTCGTAATCCAGTGTTGAAGGAAGGAAGTATTTTCAAAAGGTAATATTCTTTTTTTTTTGTATTCAAATATTTCTAGCTTTATACATGAGTTGTGAGATTAGCTCACAAACGAAATGACTATGGTTGACTACAAAATATTAGAAAATTTTTGTCTCATTTTTCAAAAGAGTGAAGTGCATTAATACAACTTTGTGTAATATTTCCTTTATCTACCTAAAAATATCTTTTTGTTTGTGGTATGACATTGTCATTTACCAATCATCAATGTAATAGACCTGATGTTATCAATGGTTGCTTTGGCAAGGACACAGTTGAAGAAATATTGTTTGCACTTGTAAGTTAATCATCAACTCCTTCTCTTATCTCTTTTTAATTATGTTAGTAAAACTCATTGACTAAGAGGTGATTTACAAGAATGACTTTTCAACTTTTGACTCTGTTTGTTTCATCAAAAAACGTCAAGTTTAATATGTTTTGACTTTGAACATTGAAGGTTTGTCCATAGAGCAAGAAGGGATATTAAAAAAAATAGGAAAAAAGGGAAAATGGTCAAATTTTCCTCTTTACCACGTGAAATCAAATTTGTTTGCAAACAGGAAAAGGGGGAAAACATCAAATTTACCCCCTCAACTAGGCCAATTTTTTTGATCTTATCCTCTGTTATACAAATTAAAATATCTTTGTCATTAACTAAATAGTTCAAATATACCCCCTCCTTTGTTAAGGCTGTCTGACATGGACACTAATAATTTGTTGAGGAGTATATTTGAACCATTTAGACGACATTTGTGTACATATAATATAATAGAGGATAAAATTGAACAATTTTGCATAATAAAGGTATACATTTTACCCTTTTACCAATATAACATACAAATTATCCTGTATTTACTGCTAATTAACTAAAATATATATATATATATATATATATATATATATATATATATATATATATATATATATATATATATATATATATATATTATGTTTGATAGGAAAAGGAAAACACTGCAATGAATGATAAGTGGATCACCAATGCAATCAAGTCTATGAAGTTGGCATCACCAACAAGCCTTAAGATTACTCTCAGATCTGTAATAACTGCTCACTGTTAGTTGGTTTTCCTAAAGAAAAAGTTTAATCAAGTCTATTATTGTTTTTAAGATAAAATTTAATTTCTTGAATGTACGTGACAAAATTTATCTTGTTTTACAGATTAGAGAAGGACGCAAGCAAACACTTAGACAATGTTTGATTCGTGAATTTAACATCAGTAGTCACATTGTACTAAGATCATTCAATTACAACGATTTCTATGAGGTACGTAGGGTTATGTATTTTAAGTTATACTGTCATGTAAATTATGATTTGAATTTACACTTTCTATTAATTAAGTAATGCAAATGTTGGTTGAACTTGTAGGGTGGTAAAGCAATCTTTTTTACAAAGGACAAAACGTTTAAGGTATCACGAATCTTCGAATTTAATTATACAGATATGTCTATACATTTTCTTTTATTTAACAACAAATTAAAATATTCAAGTGATAGAAAAAGATTATCAAATTTTAGATTAAATAAAAAAGAAAAAACCAATGGTTATAATGAATGTGTTTATTGTGTGCATGTATAGTGGGAACCGTCAAAGTTGGAGCAAGTACACGATGCAATAGTAATGCAGTTTTCTGAAGTGGTCCATGACGATCGTTGGGGCTACTTGGAACTTCCAGAAAGAGAACAATTGAAAAGGTCTAAACTTTGAATTTATAACATAAAATTATGAGACAAGGTCTAAACTCTGAATTTAATTTGGGGCTACTGCAACTCATACACTATTAAACCCTTTTAATGATCCTCTTTGAAAGCATATCATGTCATGAAACTACTATAATGTATGCATTTGTATTGTAAAACTATTCAATAGCAAATTGTCTAGTATATCGTCGTTACTTGTTATGCAATGATGTTTCTAAAATTTCAATTTTTTTAAATTCATCTTTGCTGTCTCTTTTATTTATTCATTTTACATATGGTTGTTGTTCGCAACAAATTTCCGTAAGCGCTGAAAATTAACTGCAAGCAAAATAAATAAAAGAAAATGTGATTTTTATTGATGAATTTGTGAGTACAATTCTGTTGTTCTCTTGATTCTTCTCTCCTAAGCTTCTCTGTGATTCGAGGGCCTTCAATAGCGTATTTCTCAAATGTAAGATGATGTAGACCTCCTTGAGATGTATTTGATCTCCGAGAACGTCGGGAGCACTTCATCGTTGCAAGTTGATCTCCGGGAAGAACTCCGTTCACCACTCCTTCGAAGAGCTATATGTAGCCGGTGTTGTAGCTTTCTCCAATTGCAGAATGCTTGTTGAAGAGTTTTCTTAATTTCCTTAGAATGTCATTTACATCCCCTATTTATTGTCACGACCTAGGGGTACCCCTTAGATGTAACATGACGTATAGAGCCTCGAAGGACCCCATAAAAGCCACTTAGCTTTCATCACATAAGAATTAGAACAATAAGAGTAAAACAACAGTCCAAGTCCAATAGATTTTTATAAAAGAAAAGCGGAAGCGTAAACACTTGTCTCAATATAGCCAATTAGTACAATAGAATGAAATTAGGCATAGCCCATACATCATGTCCAAAAGTGAAATACATAAACGAAAATGAAACAATAAACATCTGACCTCGAAGCATGAGGACTCACCAAAGCTCGGGAAACCTTGAACTCAAACACTAGCCACGAAACTGAGAAACCTGATTGTCGGACCCTACATTTGGGGAAATGTAGGCAAGAGTATGTGTTAGTACAAAATAATGTACCAAGTATGATAGGTATGCATAAAACATTTAAATCATGCTAAAAAGGAACATTTCATTTCATGGCATGTAATTCACCAAGCTAAAACATGATATAAAAGAGTTAGAAAACATAAGTCATAAAACCATGGTCAATGCAAGCTAATCATCTTTAAACCCTTTGAAAACTCATGAGATATTTCTTGAAATAACCTTAGTTCATTAGTAATGTGGGGAATTAGCCTTAACCGACATAGAGACCATGTGAGCTATATAACATGATCGCAGTGTCTCCCACACCAAAAAGGGTTGTCTTACTTTCCAAGGTAAGGACCATAAATTTGAGCTAAAGTGGATCCACTAGATATTGTCTATCTAGACAATCGTCCTATGGGAGCACATAGGTAAGGGATAAGGAGATTGCTACTAGAAACCCGGTCTCTACTAACGGGGGAGCTTCCATCTCAATATCCTCTCGATGCTAAGCACAAATCTCACGGAATAGTCATTTCTTACTTGCTCTTATTATCCATGAAAAGGCACGTCATCTTGCCAATCCAAGCTAAGTCATCATCCATGGAAAGGTATCTTTCAATAACCATTCCAAGTTAGGTTCATTAGGATAGCTCTTAATCTTTGATTCAATTAGGTGAGAAAACCTTTCAACCTTAGAATCCTTTATTATGTGAGAAAACCTTTCACATCTTTCTTTGTGTTTTTATGAGAATGTCCTTTCAATAACACAACAACAACATCATTGATACTTTATTCTCAAAGCATCCTTATAACATTTGCATAAATTTCATAAGAACATGCATAAATCCATAATTTACCTTTCACGGTCAAAACCCACTTTCAATCATCAATACTTAGAAAACAAGGATTAGATATGGATTTGATAATAAATTCAGGTAAAGCTAGCAATATATGCTTAATTTCATAAAACTCTTCCTTTATAATCAAAATCCCACATATATCATATGACTCATAACATGAAAACATGGGGATTACATGGGTTCATAGGGGAAATCATCATAAAATCATAGTACTTCATCAATTCATGCGTAAGAGATCATAATTCAATCATTTAAATCAATAATGAAAAGAAACCATGATAATTGAAGAAAACCCTAACTCAATTGGGGAATTCTAACTTTGAAATAGAGGAATTTGGGAACTCCATGAATGGAAGGAATCAATGGATAAAAATTATCATACCTCAAAGCCAAAAGCTTATCATCAATGGTGAAAATGGAGGCTTGCCTTGAAACCCTAGGTTGAACCCTTTTTCTTCTTCAAGTTTCTAGAGAGAGAAATAATTTGGAGAGGAGAATTGATCTTCTTTTATGATTTTGGAAGGATGACTTGAATGGGTTTATTTGGGGGTTGAAACTACTTATACAGGGGTCTTAGTAAAGGATAAAACGATGTAGTATAGGAGTTAATTAATTAGCAAAAGACCCAACTACCCTTGAACTTAACTGCCGACTCACTACCTACGGACCCTAGTCGACGGGCCATGGACTGACCTATGGTCCTTAGCTTCCTGTTGGACCATCGATGGTGGTCAGAAAGGGTTCTTGGGTATTGAACCACAGGTCCCCCAACCACAGACCATAGTCTGACTAATGGTCTATTGGTTAGGCCACGGTCCTGAGCCTCCGAGGAACTTGAGGGTGACCAGTCCACGGACCCCACCCATGGTCCATGGTCCCTTCCAAGGGACTTGGTTGGCCTCTCGTGGCTGGCACCTGAAATTCCTGAAAAAGGCTATGTTGCCTTCTTTCGGATTCGTGGTGTTACAATATCTCTCCCTTGGGATCATTCGTCCTCGAATGAGATTCAAGTTGATACGAAAAGAGTAGGAGAGGAACTAACAACCCAACCTACAATGCAATGCATACAACTAATGAGAAACTATTGACTCCAATCTAAGACATTACTAAAACATCATAAGAGGGGTGAAACTAAGTCTAACAGCACAATATGCATGAAATGCACAAATTCGAGGAGAAAACATCAACTCCAAGATAACATCATGTTCACAACATCATATCAAGTAGTCTACATGCAATTCATACTCATGTACACATAAACATGTAGAAAACAATCAAATTAACTCATTTTCTCAAAACTTGAACTTTTACAAATCATGTTTAATAAGGAAATCATGGAAACACATAAAAACACATGACTTCAAAACAAGGAAAAAACCATGAGAAACTCATTACCTCAGGCTATAGTAGGATTAGAATGAAAGAGATGAGGATATCGGGACATCATATCGGCATCGGCCTCCCAAGTAGCACCCTCAACTAATTGATTCCTCCACAACACTTTCACAGAACTATTTCTTTATTTCTCAACCTCTTGACTTGCCGGTCCAAAATCTCAACCTGAACTTCCTCATAAGAAGGATTCTCCTTAACTCCCAACCCTTCTAAGGAAATTATGGATGTCAGATCACCAACACATTTCTTCAACATAGAGACATGGAAAACCAGATGCACCGATGCCAGCTCATTTGGCAATTCTAGCTCATAAGCAATCTGACTAACACGTCTCAAAATCTGATATGGGCCTACATATCGGGGATTAAGCTTCCATTTCTTGCCAAACCTCATTACACCCTTCTTGGGTGAGATTTTCAAGTAATACCAATCATGAACATCAAATTCAAGATCCCTTCTTCTCACATCGGCTTATGACTTTTGCCGACTTTGAGGCATTTTCAACCTTTCTCTTATAAGTGAAACTTTCTCTATGGCCTCATGTACCAACTCGGGACCTATTAGGGTGACTTTACCCACCTCAAACCATCTTATAGGAGATCTACACCTCCTACCATATAAGGCCTCAAATGGAGCCATATGAATACTCGAGTGATAGCCATTGTTATAAGCAAACTCAATCAATGGCAAATGATCACCCCAATTACCCTTAATATCGATCACACAAGCCCTTATCATATTTTCCAAAGTTTGGATAGTACTCTCCGCTTGCCTAACGATTTGGGGATGAAAGTCAGTCCTCAGTCACGTCTCATGTAGAAGTTCACCTCTTATGCACTTGAAATATTGGATCTGGGTTTGAAGTTCAAAAAATTTTGAGGGTGGAAAGAATATCTCCAAGAAGGCATCATTTAGCTCCTCCCACGAAGTGATAGAATCATTTGACAATTTTTCCAACCATCTAGTAGCCTCTCCCGTTAAAGAGAATGGGAATAACCTCAACCTTACGAACTCTTGAGATATATTCCTGAACACAAATGGTCCACATACCTCTATAAAATTACTAAGGTGTTCATGGGGATCCTCATGAGCTAGTCCCCCAAAATTTCCTTTCAGTTGGAGCAATTGTAGCATTGTTCTAGTAATGTGAAACACAACCCACCCGACTGTGGTGTGGTTTGAACAATAATCATATGCATATCATTAAAATCACCAATATTGTCGTTTTCACTATAGTGACAATCGTCGTCACTACCATGGTCACTCATTGTATAAGTTACTGCAAATTAGCCAAAAACAACACAAAACAACAATCTACTACAACTAAATAATATTAAAATATAATTTCACAATTAGAATTATCAACCACCATTTCCTAGCAGCGGTGCCATTTTTTATCACGCTCAAGTGTCCTCCTTAAAACCAGTTAAAAGGGACAATAATCGTAGTCAATAAAAACCTAACAAAGAGTCGATGTCAAATCTCAAAGAGAATGGTATATCGTAGAGAATTCCGATCAAGAAATTAGGATAGTAAAATTGCTCATTTGTAATAGTAAGAACAATTGGGTGGATGATTCCACCAATTTAATAAAAATCTTCGATTATCAGTTATCGCAATTAAACTAAAATTTCAAAGAATTCGAGAGTTAACAAGCACTCTAGAGATGCGGTGATTGGAAATCGATGTCACATAGGGGCAGTTGTATTGCTCTATAGTGATAAACATTCATGAATAGGCTAGGTCATCTTCAGTGACTCTAATCATCTTTCGATCTCAAAGCATCTATGTATAGAATATCTTTTCGATCTTATCAAAATTCCCAACTAAACAACCCAATACCTTACTCTATTCTCTCTTTTGATGCACAAATAGGGTAAATAGATCCGTCTCGTAACCTATTTTCAAGCAAGTTACATACATCAAACCAAAATTGCTAGTATTGGACTAATTACCCGCTCCAATCAATCTCTTTCGAGCATCGACCAAAGATCGGAAGTAGGATCTAATTTGCCTTTAACCCATAAATTAACCCTATGCTAATGAGCCTAAATTCATGTATGAACAGCAGAAAAATAGAGCATAACACAATACCCACTACATTAACTCAAAATACGACCCCTAATTGCACCACTAGATCTTAGGGTTTTAGCCACCCATCACAAAAACGAAAGAAAATATACCTTCCATGTAAGAAACCATGAGTAATATAAAATTAAGCAATTACAAGTAAACCCATTTTGTATTCAACTTTGATTTATCAAATTCAAGAGCAAAATTGAAAAACCCTGAAGCTAGAAAGTGTTGTTCACAAAGGTCAAGTGTTCTCTCTAAAAACTTAATTTCAAATTAATTTTCAGGACGTCTAATTTCTCTCTCCTTTGGGATATTTATCATTTCCCAAAATTTGGCCCAACAACTAATGCGCACCTCATTCGACGACATTAGTCACGCTTGCCGAGCATGTTTGGTGAATTGCTTCTCGCTCTTCAGCTCGCATTTTCATGCTCTAAGCTTCAGGTGTTTAAACTTCAATTTGCGAAATCGTCTAAGTCAGTCTTTCACATTCAGTAAATTGTCGATTACCACCTTGGTTTGTCTTTCGAGCATTTAATTTTTATTCTTACACTGTCATTTTCAGTGATTATCAACACGGTCACATTTCTCATTCAGTGCATCCCCTTATTTAATAGAGTTCGCCGACCTAGTTTGATAGACACAAGTGTTATGCGCTGTCATTTTGGGTGAGGTCGTGCTCACTAGGCGATCCACCTTTCTTTTTAGGTGATCAACAATGTATAGTTTGCACTTCTTTTTATATTTTTGGCCGTTCTTTCAAATATCAATCATTGTCTTGTCCATTTTTCTTTCATAACTACAAATCATCAACATTTTATCAAATAGGAAAAAATTGGGCATTGAGGACACTAATCATTGAGATAAAATGACCTCAAATGAGTGAAAATCTATCACTCATCAAGCAATCAGGTATATCTCAGTCCCCTACTATAACTTTCACTTCTACTCTACAGCTGCTACTGCACTTGCCCCTACTCTTGTCTCCTGTCCCCCCTTGACCCAAGCAATGATATACCAAATGAGTAGTCTTGCCCAGTCTGCGAATGTGAGGGTTGAGAAGGAGATGCCCTCGTTAATTGATATGGTTTTTGAGAGGGTTATACCCCCATTGAGTCACATGGTATGAAGTTGGACAACCTCACTACTGTATTAAATGCCCGAGAGAAGGCCGAGGGTAGTTTGGATGTGATTTCTACTATGCAGGCTGCGTTGGGTAAATTGAGGGTCGTTGTAGACCATTTGAGGTCTACGGACTTTTCCATGCTTTGGGGAGACTTTCCCCTTCGTGATGTGCCTATTTTAATGCCATCTACTATGACCAGCAGTAATCTATCTCAGAGTGTACAACTGAGTGAGGAGCCTAAGAGAGTTATTGATGCAAATGTTGATGATGTTGATGTGGAGGATGAGAGGGTCGATGATGATTTGGCCTAAGAGACTGATGAGGAAGAGTTGAGTTGAGAGGAGGATTAGCAAATGATTGCTTTGACATTGATTGCGTTGAAAGACACATAGGAGATGACAGTCTATGCTACATTGGAGAGATCCCTTCAAAAGACCTCTGCAGTGGCACCAGTAGAGTCTCTTTGGACTCCGCCATTCCTCCCACTATTGTGCCAAAAACTAAAGCCCAGATGATGCCACTCCTCTAGAGACTTTTCATTTGAGCACCCCACATACATAGCCTGTGAGGGGGGCCTTTTAACCTTTCCTCTCATACTCTTTTATTTTATTTTCGCATTGAGGACACTATTATTTACATTTAAGTGGGGTGAGGGCACTTGTGCCAATATTCCCCTTTTTATTGTATTTTGGTATTTTATTACTTTCAGCTTTTGGATGATTGTATTATTTTGTTTTTGTTTTTATTATAGTGCTTCATTTGGTTTTTATCTCTCTTTGCATATTTCTCACAAAAAATTTCTCTTGCCCCGTGAGTTTTAAAAATCGTGAAATGCTTGAGTTTTTATTGATAATAATTCAAGGATCGATTGTGTTCAATATCGATGTCTTGAATAGTACTCATGATAATCATGGTGTAAAGTGTTTATGTAACAAGAAATAAATCAATCTGAATGAACTTTTTAGTGTACTTTGTTAATCCTTTGTTGACTAGATGCATTTTGATGTGAGCCTTGATATGAACATCATATATAAATTTTGATCTTTTAGGGTTGTGCTAAATTAGTGTATTTGAAGTGTTATATGTGATGAGGTTTTACTTGAAAGCATGTGTGCTGAATCCTAGAGTATGTCTTGTTATTATAATTGTCTAAACCTTGGTAAGTGTAAGGCATGATCTTGATCAAAAATTCTGAGAGGGAACCCAAGCTTCCATATCCTTTGTTACTAACTTGTGAGGGTGTGCATCTATTTTGGCACCATTTGAGCCTAAATCATTTGTTGATAACCATATTAAAATCCCATGAGCCAAATTGTCCTTACCTTCTCACCTAAAATCCTTTTTGAAGCATTGGTTTGTTTGAATAACCAACTTAGGCCAAAAGCCTAAGTTGGGGGTGTGGAAAGGAACGAGGAATAAAAGTCAAGTAAAAGACGAAGAAAGATGAAATGAGACTCAACTTTGAAGTTTATTACAAAAAGAAGGAATCCCTCTTTATATACATATACATATATATATACATATACATATATATATATATATATATATATATATATATACATATATATGTATATATATATATATCAAAGTTTGAGTTCTCAAATGAAAAGAAATAAAAAGAACTTGAGAAGAGGTGAAATTGATTGCAACAATGTTTTGAAAAGGTGAAGTCACTATGCCAGATTGACGATTCCTTAACCCTCATCCCCATTACAAACCTAAAAGACTCTTGAGATCTTGCATGAACTAGGTTGTGTGATGATTGGAAAATATAGGCAAACTTATGGGATGAATCTTGCATGTATTTCTCTTTTGAGAGAGTGAGAGTTGCATTGATTCCTTACTTCTTTATTTATTTTCTTTGTGAGAGCATGAAATTGTTCTTGATGTCAAGGCACTTGAATATGTTTGTTATAATATGGTCTCGTATTAGAAAATAAGCTATTGTGAGCTTGAGCTTGTGTTAAGACCGGCTAGTCATCATTTGAAGCTTCTCTATCATGATTAAGTGTATCATGTTGTTGAGAGTAGTCTTGTAATGGAACTTGCATGTTAGCTCATTGAGAATTGTCGTAGACACCCTTGTTGAGCTGATTGTGTTCTTGATTTACTTGAGGACAAGCAAAAGCTTAAGTTGGGGATGTTGATGAGTGGTAGATTTATACTCATTTGAGACCTATTTAGCTCAACAATTAGTGTCATCAATGTCTAATTATGTCATATTCTAATAATATTTTGATTATTTGTAGCTATGATGGTTAAATGACAAGGAAAAGATGAATATTTGAAAGAATGACCAAAAATATAAAAAGAAGTGTAAACTCCATATTATTGATCGCCTAGCAAGAAGGGCAGATCGCCCAATGGGTATGACCTCTCTCAAAGAGACATGCACAACACTTTAATTAATTGAGGCATGTTGACGAACCAAAAGGGGAATGGTAATTCGCCGAATGAGAAAGGTAAGCATGTTGACCCTTGTCAAAAGGAACAGTACATGAAGAAATATTGAAGGCTTGAAAGGTTAACAAAGGTGGTACTTGGTGATACATTGAATGTGAAAGACAGACACAAATGAGCTCACTGATTGAGATTTAAACACTTGAAGCCTAGAGCAACAGAAAGGCGAGCTGGAGAGTTGTTGGCAATTTGCCTAGTATGATCGGCAATCCCAACTAACGTCGCCCAATGGGTCACGTTTTTTTTTTTGGGTCAAATTTTGGGGAAATTATAAATAACCCAAAAGAGAGAGAAAATGGAGAGTTTAGAACTGCTACGTCCTAAAAAATAGTCAGAGAATTCTGATTCTTATCTTAGAGAGAAAAATACTTGCTTTGTGAAGAACACTTTTAGTCTTTGGGGGTTTTTAACTTTTGCTCTTAAAAGTGACAATTTGAAGTTGAAATTCAAAGTGGGTATTGCTTGTAATTGCTAATTTCATGTTACCTATGGCTTCTTTCAGGGAAGGGTTGGGGGTTTTGTTGTGGAAGACAGAAGGATATGTGACACAACTTTCTTTTACGATTTAAAATATTGAGAAACTGATATAAATGTGTCAAGTCAATCGATCCAAGCCAACCCTACTCAAGTTGAATTTTTTTAAATTAGGTATCGATTTTGGATCCATTTTGGGGGTAAGAGTTGGTTGTCCGGCCTGGCCCATGACCCGCCAAAGTATGGGGGCTGGATTGTTTGACAGAGTCGGTCCGGTTCATAGGTCGAACTGACAATATTATTTTTTAAAACATTGTGTCATTCTCCAAGTTATTATAAATTTGTAAGTTGACAATTGAGTTTTAATTATTAATTGTCTTGTTATTGAAAATTCCAATTCAAATTTCATTTTTCATCCAATTCTTTCTCCATCTATCTATACTTCTACTTGGTTCTTGCCTATTATTCTATTTTCAACTTTGAAATTTCAATTTCTAACTTTCATCTCTCATGGGTTTAAATGAATTAAAATATTTAAAAGACGTGTAGTGTAGTGTCATTAATTTGAAATACGAAACTTGAAATTTGAATTTTGAATTTTAATATTTGAAACTTAAAACTTGAAAGTTAAAAGTTAAAATTGTCTTCTAAATATTGAACTTCCTCATTGTTAACACCTCAAACTTGGCATCATCCCGGCACTATCCACTGTTGGTTTCAACCGAATTTACTGACTTGAGTCCACCTCCCATGACATATTTAGAAAACAAATCGAGTTCGGTCATCATTTCGGCCATGCTTTCATCTTGTTCATTTTCCTTCTCAATGTGCTTTTTACTCAAACTCAATTGTAGAGTAGAGACTTGGTCTTCTATAGTATGCCATGCTCAGTTGACTTTCCTCATGTCATCTAGCAACAAAGAAGTCACATCATACGGTTGTCTCATTAATCCATGTTGGACTAACTGATCAGTCATGCCTTTATTGACTGAATCAAGGCTATAATAGAAGTATTGCAACAACAAATGCGTTGGACATTGTAAAAGTAGCTTCTTGAACCTCAGTCACGTCTCATGTAGAGGTTCACCTCCTATGCGCTTGAAATATTGGATCTGCGTTTGAAGTTTAAAAATTTTCGAAGGTGGAAAGAATCTCTCCAAGAAGGCATCATTTAGCTCCTCCCACTAAGTGATAGAATCATTTGGCAATTTTTCCAACCATCTAGTACCCTCTCCCGTTAAAGAGAACGGGAATAACCTCAACCTTACGAACTCTTGAGAGATATTCCTGAACACAAATGGTCCACATACCTCTATGAAATTACTAAGGTGTTCATGGGATCCTCATGAGCTAGTCCCCCAAAATTTCCTTTCAGTTGGAGCAATTGCAACATTGTTCTGGTAATGTGAAACACAACCCACCCGGCTGTGGTGTGGCTTGAACAATATTCATATGCATATCATTAAAATCACCAATGCTATCATTTTCACCTTAGTGACAATCGTCGTCACTACCATGGTCACTCATTGTATAAGGCCTGCAAATTAGTCAAAAAAACAACACAAAACAACAATCTACTACAACTAAATAAGATTAAAATCTAATATCTCAATTAGAATTATCAACCACCATTTCCTGGCAACAGTGCCATTTTTTTTATCACACTCAATCCTCCTTAAAACCAATTAAAAGGGACAAAAGTCGTAGTCAACAAAAACTCAACAAAGAGTTGGGGTCGAATCTCAGAGAGAATGGTATATAGTAGAGAATTATGATAAAGAAATTTGGATTGTAGAATTGCTCATTTGTAATAGTAAGAACGAGCGAATGGATGATTCCACCAATTTAATAAAAAATCTTTGGTTATCAGTTATCACAACTAAACTAAAATTTCAAAGAATTCAAGAGTTAACAAGCATTCGAGAGGTGCGGTGATTTGAAATCGATGTCACATAGGGGTAATTCGATTTCTCTATAGTGATAAACATTCATGAATAGGCTAGGTCATCTTCACTGACTCAAATCATCTTTCGATCTCAAAGCATCTATGCATAGAATATCCTTCCGATCTTATCAAAATGCCCAACTAAACAACCCAATACCTTACTCTATTCTCTCATTTGATGTAGAAATAAGGCAAATAGATCTAACTCGTAACCTATTTTCAAACAAGTTACATACATCAAACCAAAATTTCTAGTATTGGACTAATTACCCGCTCCAATCAATCACTTTCGAGCATCGGCTGAAGATCGAAAGTACGAACTAAGTTTGCAACTTTAACCCATAAATTAACCCCATGCTAATGAGCTCAAATTCATGTATGAACAGCAGAAAAACAGAGCATAACATAGTACCCACTACATTAAATCAAAACTCGACCCCATAATTGCACCCCTAGATCTTGGGGTTTTAACCACCCATCACAAAAATCAAAGAAAATATACCTTCCATGTAAGCAACCATATGAAATTAAGCAATTAAAAGTAAACCTACTGTGTATTCAACTTTTATTTATCAAATTCAAGAGCAAAAGTTGAAAAACCCCTAAAGCTAGAAAGTGTTGTTCACAAGGGTCAAGTGTTCTCTCTCAAAACTTAATTTCAGAACTAATTTTTAGGACGTCCTATTTCTCTCTCCTTTGGGAAATTTATAATTTCCCAAAATTTGGCCCAAAACCTAATGTGCACCTCGTTCGACGACATTAGTCATGCTCGTCGAGCACGTTTGGTGAATTGCCTCTCCCTTTTCAGCTCACATTTTCATCCTCTAGGCTTCAAGTGTTTAAACTTCAGTCTGCGAACTCGTCTGAGTCAGTGTTTTACATTTAGTAAATCATTGATTACCACCTTGGTTTGCCTTTTGAGCATTTAATCTTTATTCTTACACTGTCATTTTTAGTGATTATCAGCAATGCCACATTTCTCATTCGGTGCATCCCCTTATTTAATAGAGTTCACCAACCTAGCTTGATAGACACAAGTGTTATGCGCTGTCATTTTGGGTGAGGTCGAGCTCACTAGGAGATCTGCCCTTCTTGTTAGGTGATCAACAATGTATAGTTTGACTTCTTTTTGTATTTTTGGTCATTCTTTCAAACATCAATCATTGTCTTGTCCATTTTGCTTTCATAGCTGCAAATCATCAACATTTTATCAAATAGGACAAAATTGGGCATTGAGGACACTAATTATTTAGCTAAAATGACCTCAAATGAGTGCAAATTTATCACTCATCAAGCAATCATGTATATCTCAGTCCCCTACTATGCCTTTCAGTTCTACTCTATAGCTGCTACTGCACCTGCCCCTACTTCTGTCTCCCGTCCCCCCTTGAACCAAGCTATGATCTACCAAAGGGGCAGTCTTGCCCAGTGTACGGATGTGAGGGTTGAGAAGGAGATTCCCTCGTTAATTAATATGGTTGTTGAGAGGGTTATATCCCACTGAGAGATATGTTGACTTAATGTAAAGCTACTATTGAGTCATATGGTTTGAGGTTGGACAACCTCACTACTATGTTAGAGGCCCGAGAGAAGGCCGAGGGTTGTTTGGATGTGATTTCTACTATGCAGGTTTAGATGGGTACATTGAGTGTTGATGTAGACCATCTGAGGTCTACGGACATTACCATGCTTTGAGGAGAGTCTCCCTTACGTGATGTGCCTATTTTAGTGCCATATACTATGCCCAGCAGTGATCCATCTCAGAGTGTATAGCTGAGTGAGGAGGATAAGAGAGTAGTTGATGCAGATGTTGATGTGGAGGATGAGAGGGTTGATGATGATTTGGCCGAAGAGACTGATGAAGAAGAGTTGAGTAGATAGGAGGATGAGAAAAGGATTTCTTTGACATTGACTGAGTTGCAGGACACATATGAGATGATAGTCCATGCTACATTGGAGATATCCCTTCAGGAAACTTCTGCAGTGGCATCAGTGGAGTCTCTTCGGACTCCGCCATTCCTCCCACTATTATGCCCCCAGATGATGCCACTCCTCTAGAGACTACTCATTTGAGCACTCCGTAGGCATAGCCTGTGAGGGGGGACTTTTAACCCTTCCTCTCATACTCTTTTATTTTATTTTCTCATTGAGGACACTGTTATTTACATTTTGGTGGGGTGAGGGCACTTGTGCCAATATTCCCCTTTTTATTGTATTTTGGTATTTTGTTACTTTCAGCTTTTGGATGATTGTAGTATTTTGTTTTTGTTTTTATTATGCTGTTTCATTTGGTTTTTATCTCTCTTTGCATTTTTCTCTCAAAAATTTTCTCTTTTCCCATGAGTTTTAGAAATCGTGAAATGCTTGAGTTTTCATTGATAATAATTCAAGGATCGATTGTGTTCAATATCGATGTCTTGAATAGTACTCATGATGATCATGGTGTAAAGTGTTTGTGTTACAAGAAATAAATCGATGTGATTGCACTTTTTAAGTGTACTTTGTGAATCTTTTGTTGACTAGATGCATTTTGATGTGAGCCTTTCTAGGAACATCACACATAAGTTTTTGATATTTTTGGGCTGTGCTAATTTAGTGTATTTGAAGTGTCATATGTGATGAGGTTTTACTAGAAGAGTGAAGTGGTCGGTAGAACGACCAAGGGTTAAAAATGTAATTTTATTCTAACAAAAATCTATTAAGAAAGATAGCAAGAAAAACAAATAATTCTATAAACATCTTTAGTTATTGTTAGTACTATTAACTCATTTTGTTATCACTTCACTTTCTTTTCTTTTATGGGTTATGGTGATATCTAGTCATTACTCTATTGTACTATTACTTTAATTAATTCCTAATAATTTTTATATTCATTATGCTTACTAAAAATATATACTTTAACATAAAAATTCATTACTCTCTAATTAATATACCTGAAAAGAAGTAAGTTTGATAAAATTAATAATATGTATTAAATTGGAATTAAAGAATAAATAAAATTAATTTCAATATTTTAAAAGATGTTAAAAAGTAACTTTACAAATAAAATGAATAGGATGGTATATTTGCATTTAAAGTAAACTATAAATATTTAAGTAGACTATAAATGTTTACTAGATTATAAAAGAGTAGTTCTTCATTAAAATATATAATCAAGTTTGTACTTTTACTTGATTTCAAACATATTAATCTAAATATGTGAACTGATGTAAGTTTGATTTAAATTTGAAGTTATCGAATCAAAACTTGATATTTTCTATTATATAGAAATGTGAAGTTGAGGACGATCAAGGGTAATATGGCCATTTCATATATATTTCATTTTAAAGCTCTATAAATTATATTTTTAAACTTGTTAAAATATTTTTTCAAGTGGGTAAATTTCCTCCACAAGTTACATGACTTTTCTAGAAACTATAAATTATAAGATATTTCTAGAACTAAGTCTATGACACAAATAAATAGACATTAACTCATTCTTCATTTCATTCACTCCTCAATCCTCTCCCTATCATGTCTTATACCAATAAATTTCTCGCCCTTTATTTCTAATTTGTGTCCTAAATATTATACACTCCGGAATAGATCCTTTTATTAGGAAGACCAATAATGCAGATTTTTTCCAACATTAAGAACTTCATTTTTGATCAATTCTCTATATATAATGACCCTACTTTTGTAAATTAATGATAAGACAAAAGTAAAATTCAACATTTCTTAGATGACATATCACTTCTGGGACTTGCCCATATAGCCTATTTTCAGCAAAATTCAACTGTTCCACACTTTTCAAACATCCTAGTGAATTAGTTAGCATGTTTAATCCAATATCAATCACAATTGTGTTTCTCAAAATGCCTAATCCAAATGGAATGCAACCACTGAGCAAGCTCTTCAAGAATAAAATTTTCAATAATTTCGGAGCATGTTATGTCCTTTCATTTGGTTCTCTTCAGACTTTTCAATTTCATGGTGTTGCTTTTTTCTTTTTTTGGATTGTAAAGATAATTTTTGAAGTATCTAATTTACTTGATTTCTCTTTTTATGTATAATCCAAAAACTTTACGTAACATATATGTCATTATATAATTTATTGAAAAACATATATTTATTTATTACTATTAGTTTATCATTAGTTAAAATCATTTTAAGAAAGTTATATAAATTATTATATTAACTACCTCATGATAAATTATTGTCATATCAACTTTTGTTAATATTTTTAAATTCTCATTTATTTGAGGTAAAACATGTATTCATCATATATATTAATTACTCTAAAAAAACTATTTCTTTATTATTCTAAATTGCTCTCCTAATTTTAATAAATATTAAGACAAGACACAAAGTCATAACTATTTTTTCATCATTTTATCACTTTGTAAAGAATGAGATGATTCATTCTAATTTTCATCAAGTAGGTCATTATTTTTGTTTGTTAAACACCTATTACATTTTATTATAATTTCCTATCATGTTTATTTGAAAATATCATAATAATTTTTCTTTCAAAAAACTAATCAAATTTCTATTATAAACATATATAAAATTGTAATATTGGGCCCGTAAGGGGCTTTTCATTATCTAGTGTATATATATATATATAGGGAATTCCAAATAAAGTGATTGACAAATCAAAGTATCAAAGTTTGAGTTCTCAAATGAAAATAAATAAACAGTACTTGAGAAGAGGTGAAAATGATTGCAACAATATTTTGAAAAGGTGAAGCCACTAAGCCAGATTGACGATACCTTAACCCTCATCCTCATTACAAGCCTAAAAGATCCTTGAGATCTTGCATGAACTAGGTTGTGTGATGATTAGAAAATATAGGCAAATCTATGGGATGAATCTTGCATGTATTTCTCTTTTGAGAGAGTGAGAGTTGCATTGATTCCTTACTTCTTTATTGATTTTCTTTGTGAGAGCATGGAATTGTTCTTGATGTGAGGGTTTGTTATAATATGGTCTTGCATTAGAAAAGAAGCTATAGTGGGCTTGAGCTTGTGTTGAGACCGGCTAGTCAATCATTTGAAGCTTCTATATCATGATTGAGTGTAGCATGTTGTTGAGAGTCGTCTTGTAATGACACTTGCATATTATCTCTCATTGAGAACTGACGTAGACACCCTTGTTGAGCTGATTGTGTTCTTGATTTACTTGAGGACAAGAAAAAGTTTAAGTTTGGAGTGTTGATGAGTGGTAGATTTATACTCATTTGAGGCCTATTTAGCTCAACAATTAGTGTCCTCAATGTCTAATTATGTCATATTCTAATAATATTTTGATTATTTCAGCTATGATGGCTAAAGGACAAGGCAAAGATGAATGTTTGAAAGAATGACCAAAAATATGAAAAAGAAGTGTAAACTCCATATTGTTGATCGCCTAGAAAGAAGGGCATATCGCCCAATGGGTATGACCTCACTCAAAGAGACAATGCACAAAACTTGAATTAATTGAGGCAGGTCGACGAACCAAAAAGGGAAAGGCGATTCGCCGAATGAGAAAGGCAAACATGCTGACCCTCGTCAAAAGGAACAGTACATGAAGAAAAATTGAAGGCTTGAAAGGTGAACAAAGATGGTACTTGGTGATACACCAAATGTGAAAGACAAACTCAAATGAGCTCGCCGATTGAGGTTCAAACACCTGAAGCCTAGAGCAATAGAAAGGCGATCTGGAGAGTTGCTGGCGATTTTCCTAGATGATCGGCGATCCCGACTAACGTCGCCTAATGGGTCAAGTATTGATTTTTGGGTCAAATTTTGGGGAAATTATAAATAACCTAAAAGAGAGAGAAAGTGGAGTGTTTAGAGTTTCTATGTCCTAAAAAATATTTAGAGAATTCTGATTCTTATCTTAGAGAGAGAAAGACTTGCTTTGTGAAGCATACGTTTAGTCTTTGAAGTTTTTCAACTTTTTCTCTTAAAAGTGACAATTTGAAGTTGAAATTCAAAGTGGGTATTGCTTGTAATTGCTAATTTCATGTTACCCATGACTTCTTTCATGAAAGGTATAATTTCTTTACTCTTTGTGATGGGTGGCTAAAACCCCAAAATCTAGGGGTGCAATCATGGGGTTGGGTGTTGATTTAATGTAGTGGATATTGTGTTATGCTCTATTTTGTTGTTGTTCATACATGGATTTGGGTTAATTAGCATGGGGTTAACTTATGCGTTAAGCTTAATTCCTACTCTCGATCTTTGATTTATGCTCAAAAGAGATTGATTGGAGTGGGTAATTAGTCTGATACTTGCAACTTAGGTTTGATGTCTGTAACTTGCTTGAAAATAGAGGCTATGGGTCAGATGTATTTGTCCTATTATTGCATCAAAAGAGAGAATAGTTTAAGGTATTGGGTTGTTCAATATAGCACATAGATGAGATAGAAAGGAAAGTCTATGAAATGATGTTATGAGATCGAAAGAAGATTAATATCATTGAAGATGACCAAGCCTATCCATGAATGTTCATCACTATTGAGAAACATAATTCGCCCTACATGGCATTGATTTCCAATCCCCGCAACCCTAGATTACTTGTTACTTATTTGAATTTATTATTGAAACTTGGCTTAATTGTGAATTTTGATAACTAAATCCTTTTATTAAATTTGGTGGAATCATCTATCCACTTGTTTTTATTGCTGCAATTGAATGAATTTACACTGTGGGATTTGAACCCGACTCTTAGTTGGGTACTTTTATTGATAGACCACTTACTCTTTTAATTGGTTTTGAAGAATAGTTTGAGCGTTATTATTGGGCCACTTTAGGTAATTTTGTAATGTTGGTCTAGAAAAGTGGTAAAGAAATGTTATGGGATGTTAGCTGATGCAATTTTCCCTATAATTTTAGAATTCATTTTTTGGCTGTGATCAACGCATGAGTGATGAAAGGTTTGGGTGATTTGACCATTAAGGTAAATAAGAAATGATTCAGGACTTCGATGTCAAAAGTGAGTCTTACTATGTTTAGAATAACATAACATGGTCCAAATTAACTCACCATTGCAGTAGGACGAAATTTGGAGATATTTTAACCCCCTCTTGGTAGAAGCCCTAGTATGGAAACATGGAAAGTGTAAAAATTTCACAAAATGGCTATTTGTAGTTTGTCTACGCCTGCCAAGTAGGGGTGCACAAAACCGAATCGAAAATCGAACCAAACCGCAAACCGAGGCAACCCGGAAAAAAAACCCGACTAGTGGTTTGGTTTGACTTGGTTTGATTTTGAAAAAAAAAACCCGACTATATTTCGGTTGGTTTGGTTTTAACTAAAACAAACCAACCCGAGACCAAACCAACCCGAATTTATATATATAATTTTAAAATTTTATTTTATACATAAAAATATTTACTTTGATATAATTTTTAAATATTTCTTATACTTTTCCATAGTTTTTATCTTTTAATATATTATTTGAAGTTTGAAACTTAGAATTATGAATGAGCCAATAAAGATTATAGTCCATAGATGTTGATAATTATAATAAAGCTTAAATCAAAATCAAATTAATACTAATGCAAAAAAAAAAATCAATTCAACACTAAGAATGACAATAATATTGAATATTTGTTCTTTAGTTTTACATTGGTTTAGACAATTAAAATACATAATCTAATTTTAATTTTCTTTAATATTTAGTCATGTAACTAATATTTATTAAACTTAATTTTAGCATCATTTAGTACTTTTAAATTATGATAATTTTCATTATGACTTGTTAATTTGCAATATTTGTTTTACGCGATTTCATTATTATTATTTTTGTTGGATATTTTAGTGTCATTAATCATATTATATTGTGTTATATTTTAAAGAAACATCTTAGATAGTTGTATTTTGGTAGGACTAGAGAAATATTTGAAGTACAAGTAAATTATATGTTTGTATGAATACTTTACCGGAAAAACCCGAAACAACCCGAAAAACCCAAAAAAATCCAAAAAACCCGAGGTTGAAAAACCCGAGTTTTATTGGTTTGGTTTGATTTATAAATTTAAAAATCCGACACAAATGGTTTGGTTTGATATTTGAAAAATCCGAACCAACCCGGCCATGTACACCCCTTACTGCCATGTATAGATGTGATCACAACTGAAGAATTTGGGAGATATTACACCACGAAAGTTGAGTTGCAATTGTAGTACATAAGGTTAGACTTAGGACAAGTATGTTGCAATCGTAGTATTATGGCAGTGATTGCAACCTTGTTAAGCTTGGATTCCAGTAGATACTGCTAGGAGAACACACGTCGTTGTGATCTTAGCACTTGTTAGGTTAGGGAGGGTCTTGGACTCCATGTTTGGCTATGATCGCATCAAGTGTGCTGAGATTGTAGATCTACTATGCCCAAATCTCTACACTTGCTGCCTCAGTATCCTTCTTAGCTGTGTTTTTTGGCTTTGTCTACCTCCTTAGTGTTGTGTTGCGGGCACAACAACCTTTTTTGTGATCATAGAACAACACCACGCACATGCATTGTATCACCACGTCAAACACACATTTATAAGACATTCAAAAGAGCTCCAAAAAGTAATGTGCCTTATATTTTCCTCCAGAATAGTATGTAAAACAAGTCATGCAAGTTGTGGCCAAGATATTTGAGTACGTCACACGCAAGTGAATATACCTGCGTTATCTGCGAATTTTCTTGTTCATACTGGCGAACAACTTCTTTGAAGGAGAACTTAGTATTTTAGCTGGGAGGAGGATGGCATGCACTGGACCATGCATGATTTCCGTAATATAAAAACATGAAATAGCGGATGTACGGATGACAACTCTGATGGAAAAGCAAGATTGTATTAAAATACGGTACTAAATTGAATTTAGAGCTTCTAACTGGACATTTGGTGAAAAGAAAATTCCCTTGTTTATTTATCTATCCGGGTCAATAAGAAGAAAAATGGCAAGGTTTCCTTTGATATACACAAGTTGTGATCAGCAAAATGAGAAATAAATGTAGACCCTATCCATCCATTTGGACCCATTGCATCAATCTTCAAGAACATATCGATTCCGTCTAGCACCAAACGCGATCCTCTGTAGGTCAATACAAAATCATGATATCATTATATAGAAATCAGGTGTCACTGTGTCAAGAGACCCAAAGGAAAGAGGCGAACGAAATTAGAGGAGCAAAAGTGCTCCACTTAACTGAAAATATTTGGGAATAGGCTTTTAATCCTGTGAGGAAACGTATGTAAGTAGCCTTCGTTGATCCATTGGTCGGTATTGATCTTATATTTGGGACTAAATACTCTGCAACCTGTAAAAATAGAAGCATAGATGAAGCCACGGGAAATAAGACAAGTGTGGTACGAGTGAGGACGCGACAAATTTCATATTCATTTAAGCTGTTCCTGGTGAAACTTTTCACCTGCCTATGATCAAGCAAATATTTCATTTTGAGGCAACAAATAGAGAATCAACTACTACTTAAAGATATTGGAATTCTCACCACATCTGCTGGCTCTGCCAAAACGTTAATGAAGAACTTGGCCTGCATTAAGCATAAAGTTTTAAAATTTTCTTTTTCAGAACCGGCAGACCCCAAATGAAAGAACATAAGGAATAGTTAATCAGCATTCTACCTGCTTCGTGTTGGCACCGGACATTAAAAGATCAGTTGTGACCATTCCAGGCTGCAAGTGAGTGGAATGTGGGTTCAGATAATGGAGACAAATGATAGAGAAATAAAGAGATGTCAAGCAGTCATATTGACAGTCCAAACAAAAACATTATATAAAAACAGGCCTTAATTTATCAAAAAAAAAAACAAAAACAAAAACAAAAAAAAATAGTATATATATATTCTAGAATATATAGCAGAATGACTGATATTCAAGCATGACAGCTTCTTGTTCTAGATCTCCATCAGTCTAGGAATATTCCCTGCATTGCATTATTTTGTCTACTAACAGGAACTGATATCATTTGAGATTATTCAAAAATGAAGGAAAAAAGCCCCATTACAAAAGCAACAACGTATTTGATGTATTTGTGCTCTCAATGTAAATAATTTATGAATCTCAACTGAAGTTAACATAGGTCCTCAGTCCAACTACCTCATATAGGAAATATATACATTTTTGCAATATAACTTTTATCTACCACATTTAAGTTCTAAAACAAAATAAGAAATTAGGTCAGTGGATCTTGCAATCTATCCATTATGGAAAATCAGCCACCGACAACAATCTTTCACGTTCTCAACACAAAAGCTTTAATTTGCACCACCATTGAGACAATCAAGAATCTACAATTTATCACCTTTCTTTAACATGCAAACCAATCAAGGAAGTTATCAAGGTGGCAAGACAGTAAGGGGCTGTTTGGTAGAATAGCATGCATTACATAATTATTTTTAAAAATATTTGTTTACCAAGATATCCTCCACAAATAGGGTAGAAAAGATGTAAAAAAGGTTTTGGGAGGCAATCGAGTCTTTAACCATGTTAATACATGCATTAAATCACCTTTCATTACTAATACTGTGAAATTCTATGTATTTAGTAATACTCTTCAATACAAAATAGAGTGTATTAGTTATACATAGGTTGAAAAAATGTACCAAACAAGGTATTATTAATACACAAAGTTATGCATGCATTATTTCTTCTAATACACTCTACCCAATGGCCCCTAAATGCATAAATTTATTGCTTGAGCACCATCAATAAACAATTCAGCCATAATATCTCAAGACCCTTCTAAACTTTACACCTTTAATTAGTGCACATCTACTAAATTATTTTTGGTCTTAATTTCTCCCCTTGGCTATTTGGTAGCTCCTTTTGGCTAGTACAACAACATTGTTAGAATAAGAATAAATATATAAATCCTACTTAGAATCGGAATTAGAATAGGAATAGGAATAGGAATCCTAATTTGAAAAGGAATTCAATGTAGTGTTTATAAATAGGGTCTCAATGTAATAATGTTGATACACGATTTCAATAATATATTTCTCCTAAATTTCTCACACATGATATCAGAGCAATGGTGAGAAAATTAAATCAGCCGTCACTGTGCAATTTTCTGGTGACCTAAATTGCTGCTCGAGAAGATAAATTTTCTGGCAGTGTTTTTCAGCAAAAAAAATTTCCAGTGGGGTCACCTCCTAATTCCAAGGCTGACCATATAATTTTTTCCTGATTCCGATCAGTTTTTGGTGATCAGATCTCTTTATCCGGCAGTCAGATCTATTTCCAAGATCGGTTTTTGGTGATCAGATCTCTTTTTCCAGCAGTCAGATCTATTTACAAAAGTTCCAGTTCCGGCAGTCAGCCATTCCAGCAATCAGATTCCGGCCCCAAAATTCTTCTTATTTTACTTTTTTGGTGAGAATATTATAATTTCACAATATGTCGTTCGGGATTGATATTTTTGGCTCCAAGAATATTGGAAGTTCAAGTGCTATGATCACTACATAACCCATTAATGGGAAGCTCAAACTATTTAGCTTGGGCTTCTTCGGTTGAGTTGTGGTGCAAGGGCCAAGGCGTTGAAGATCACTTAACCAACACTGCTTGTGTTGTAGATGAAAATGCAAAGGCTAGTGAGGCAGATAATAAAGCCAAAGCACTAAGGGAGATGGTTGATGCTCAATTATGTAGTCCCCTATCACGATCTATCGATTCAAAGTTAATCACCTTGTTTCGCCCATCCCAAACATGTTACTCAGTTTGGGAAAAGGCTCGTGCTTTATGTGCTGATGATATATCTCGATTCTATGATGTGATATCTAGAATGACCAATTTAAAGAAACACGAATCTGGTATGTCTACTTAGGACAGGCACAAGCAGTTATAAAGGAATGTGAAACGTTAATGCCAGTCACTACAAATGTGAAAAAACAACAAGAGCACATACAAACGTTGTTTCTAGTTCTTACACTTGTTGGACTTCCTCCTGATCATGATTCAGTGCATGATCAGATTTTAGCTAGTCCTGTAGTACCTATGAAGGATGAATTATTTTCTCGTCTAGCCGTACCTCCCAGCAACAAAGTAGTTTCATCATCCACCATTGACTCCTCTATTTTGGCATCTCAAACCATAGACAAACGAATGTATCAGCCTATGGAGAATCGACGAGGAAGTCGTTTTGGAAGATCTCGATTCAAGTGTAGTTATTGTCATAAGCTTGGACACACTCATGACATATGTCATATTTTGTGTGGTCCACCACCCAAACATTAATGATCCCACTGCTATAAAGGAATATAATGAGTCCCTTCGAAATCGCACAAGTAAGCAAACATCTCCACAAGTAGCATCTGTTGCTCTGCCTGATCGACCACCCAATAATGCTCATATTGCTCAAGCAGAATATGATGAGTTCCTTCAATATCGAGCAAGAGAGCAAACAACTCCATAAGTAGCCTGGTTACTCAGCCTAATGTTCATGTTGAGGGTAATTCTTATGCTTGTGTGTCATAGTCTAGTAACTCTTGGATCATTTGTCATGGACTAAAGCACTTCTGATCATATTTCTGATAACATATCACTTCTGATTGATTTGTTTATTCACAATCTCTTCCCGCTATTACTCTGGCCAATGGGATCCAAACAAAATCAAAAGGGGTTGGAAAAGCCAAACCACTCACTTTTGTCCCTCTAGACTATATTATTTATGTTCCTGGTTCTCTTTTTAATCTAGCATCTGATAGTCGTTTGATGCGTGCCCTACATTGTCGCATAACCTTTTTTGATGATTCTTTTCTCATGCAGGACCGTAGTACGGGACAAATGATTGGCAGAGGACATGAATCACAAGGTCTTACTATCTTACCTCTTCAAATTCCTTCACCTCATGCTCCGTTACAGATCCTCCAGCCCTAATTCACAAACGTTTGGGACATCCGAGTTTATCCAAGATACAGAAGATGGTGCCGCCTAGTTTGTCTAGTTTATCCATATTAGATTGTGAGTCATGTCAACTTGGGAAACACATTCGTGCTACATTTTCCTGTAGTACTGAGAGTCATTCAAAATCTATTTTTTCGTTAGTTCATTCTGATATTTGGGGTCCTAGTAGAGTCAGTTCACCCTTAGGTTTTCATTATTTTGTTAGTTTCATTGATGATTATTCAAGATGCACTTGGGCTTTCTTAATGAAAGATCATTCTGAGTTATTTTCTATATTCAAAAGTTTCTTTGTCGAAATACTAAATCAGTTTGGTGTTTCTATTCGAATAGTGATATTGCCTTAGAATACATATCCTCTCAGTTTCACGAATTTATGACTCACCAAGAAATTATTCACCAAACATCTTGTCCGTACACCCCTCAACAGAATGGTGTGGCAGAAAGGAAGAATAGACATCTCATTGAGATTGCTCGCACTCTCCTCATTTTTGGGGTGATGCAATCCTTGCATCTTGTTATTTCATTAGAATGCCCTCATCTTCTATTCAGAATCAAGTTCCACATTCCATATTGTTTCCTCACTTACATCTATACTCTATCCCCCCTCGTGTCTTTGGGAGCACATGTTTTGTTCATAACTTAGTCCCGAGTAAAGATAAATTAGCACCTCATGTTCTCAAATGTGTCTTTCTTGGTTACTCTCGAGTTCAAAAAGGGTACCGTTGCTAATCACTTGATCTTCATCGATACCTTATGTCCACCGATGTCACATTCTTTCAGTCTCAACCTTATTATACATCTTCTGATCATTTTGATGTCTTGAGGTCTTACCCATACCTCAGGTCTTACTTGTACCAACTTTTGAGGAATCTACAGTTACTTCTTCATCTCCCGTGGTAGTGCCACAACTTTTGACTTATCATCATCGTCCACGCCCAACACTAGTCCTAGATGATTTATGTCATGCACCGGACCCTGCTCCTACTGCAGACTTGCCTCCTTCTAGTCAACCGATTGCACTTCAAAAAGATATACGATCCACTAGAAATTCTAACCCACATTATACTTTCTTGAGTTATCATCGTCTCTCATCACCCTATTATACCTTTGTATCATCTTTGTCCTCTATTTCCATTCCTAAGACTACAGGTCAAGCACTTTCTCATTCTAGATGGAGGCAGACTATGATTGATGAGATGTCTACTTTACATTTGAGTGGTACTTGGAGCTTGTCTCCCTTCCTACAAGTAAATCTACTGTTGGTTGTCGCTGGGTTTATGTGGTCAAAATTGGTTCGGATGGTCAAGTCGATTGGCTTAAGGCTCACCTTGTTGCCAAAGGGTATACTCAAATATTTGGGCTAGACTGTAGTGACATTTTTGCTCTTGTGGCCAAAATAGCATATGTTTATCTTTTTCTATCTATGGTTGTCGTTCGTCATTGGCCTCTTCATCAGTTGGACATTAAGAATGTTTTTCTACATGCTGATCTTGAGGAAGAAGTTTATATGGAGCAACCACCTGGTTTTGTTGCACAGCGAAAGTCTAGTAGCCTTGTATGCCGATTGCGTAAGTCACTCTATGGTTTGAAACACTCTCCTCGAGCCTAGTTTGGAAAGTTTAGCACAGTAATTCGAGAGTTTGGGCGTGACTCGTAATGAAGCTGATCAATCAGTGTTTTACCGACATTTTAGACCAAATCGGTGTATTTATTTGGTTGTTTATGTTGATGATATTGTTATCACTAGAAACGATCAAGATGGTATCACTAATTTGAAGCAACATCTCTTTAAGCATTTTCAGACTAATGACCTTGGTACACTGAAGTATTTTCTAGGTACTAAGGTTGCTCGGTCTAGATAATTATTGTTATTTCTCAGCACAAGTATGCCTTAGACATTCTTGAGGAGACAAGAATGATGGGATACAGACCCATTGACACTCCAATTCCAGGATAGGGGGAGCCACTCAGCAATCTTGAAATGTATAGACAGTTGGTTGGAAAGTTGAATTATCTTACAGTGACTAGACCTGACATCTCTTTTTCTGTGAGTGTTGTAAGTTAGTTTATGACTTCCCCTTTTGATAGTCATTGGGAAACAGTTATTCATATTCTGCGATAGATAAAGTCTGCTCCTGATAAAAGACTACTCTTTGAGGATCAAGGCCATGAGCATATCATTGGATTTACATACGTTGATTGGCAGGATCACCCTCTAATAGATGTTCGAAATCGGGATATTGTGTTTTAGTATGAGGTAATTTGGTGTCCTGGAAGAGTAAGAAACAGAGTGTGGCTGCTCGATCTAGTGCAGAATTAAAATATCGAGCAATGGATACAACAACTTGTGAGCTAGTTTGGATCAAACAGTTGTTGATAGCTAAAATTTGGCGAAATCGGTCCGATGGAACTTGTGTGTGATAATTAAGCGACCCTTCATATCGCATCAAATCCAGTGTTTAATGAAAGGACTACGCATATTGAGATTGACTGTCACTTTTTGTTAGAGAAAAGATACTCTCAGGAGATATTGTTACAAAATTTGTGAAGTCAAATGATCAACTTGCAGATATCTTCACCAAGTCCGTCACCGGTCCTCGTATTAATTAAATCTGTAACAACCTAAGTACATATGATTTGTATGCACCAGCTTGAGGGGGAGTGTTAGAATAGGAATAAATATATAAATCCTACTTAGAATAGGAATAAAAATAGGAATAGGAATAGGAATCCGAATTGGAAAAGGAGCCATAGGAATAGGAATCCTAATTTGAAAAGGAGTCCAATGTAGTGTTTATAAATAGGGTCTCAATGTAATAATGTAGATACACCATTTCAATAATATATTTCTCCTATATTTCTCACAAATATAACTAGTGAAATTCCATAAGTGGAGTCTGGGGAGGTAGAGTGTATGCAGACCTTATAAATCCCTCACGAAGGTAGAGAAACTCCAAAAGACCCTAGACTCAAGTGCAACAAATCCAAGTAAAAGAAAAAAAAAACATCAAAGAAAGCATAACAATTACTTAAGAAAGCAATGCAGAGCCGACAAGAAAGGAACAATAACAAAATAATGGGATAATGAAACGCAATAAATAACATATGATGATAGATATCAAAAGCAAAAAAGTACAAGAATACAACTAGTACTTCGATAGACACCAACAATCCTAAACCTTCTAAAAGCAAGTCGACACTCCACTACCTACTAAATTTCTACCCAAACAAGCAACCTCCACACCTAATGTCATGTCCATGATAATATGAAGTTGTGTCATATCTTGTATAATCATGTCTCCCCAATACTGTTTCTTTCTACCTCTACTTCTCCTTGAACCCCCTAGACTCAACCTCTCGCACCTCCACACAGCGACCTTTGCACATTTCCTCTTCACATGCCCAAACTATCTCAGTCTCGCTTCCCTCATTTTGTGCGCCATGGACATCACTCTGACCTTGTCCTCGATATCTTCATTTCTAATTTTGTTGCTCCTAGTATGTCCACATATCCATCTTGAAATGCTCATTTCCACAACTTTCATCTTCTAAATATGAGAATTCTTGATTGGCCAACACTCCACCCCATGCAACAAAGATGATCTAACCACCACTGCATAGAACTTACCTTTAAGTTTAGGTGGTACCTTTTTATCACAAGACTCCGGAAGCAAGCTCTTTTTGGCTAGTAAGGTTGATAAAAGGTATTGATAAATTAGCTTCCAAGTGAAATATTTTTCAAATGTTAATTGTCACATAAATCATAATCATATATAATGGTTCGTTTGTTCCAAGTGTGTATTTCTTTTTAATATACCACATATTTTACCCCAACTTTGCATTTTTTTATTTCTTCTTAAAATGAGATGACTATTTATTCAATTACGCCTTCTCTTTTTCTAGTAAAATTTGTAAAACAAGTTTACTAGAGCTCCATTACTTTTATACTAATAAACTTTTTTAGTAAATATAATGAATTTTTAACAGTGCATTTCTTTTTATATCATATTTAGATGCAATGACAAGTTGTTCAACCATGTATTTCTTCTTTTGGGGCCAAATAAGTAAAAATAAAAACTAGATAAAACTTGTGTAGCCAAATAAAAAAATTTAGCCTAAATAATGGAGTTCCAAATATGTTTTTACAAGTTGGCCTGAAAATGACCCTAAAAAGTCATGAATTTAAAAAGGTTAAGAAATATATTTTATTTATTACAAATGCTACATGGACAAAACTAATTCATGTGGCAGAGAGTGCATCACACCTTCTTGTCTGAGGTTGTTCAGGGGGTGGAAGGTACCAAATGGTCAAATATAAGAAGTTATAATTACGAACAAAAGTTGCTTTAAGTGTGCACTTGAATAACACTATCAAGTTCAAGGAGGTCCCAAAGTAGTATGCTAACAATTTAGGGTGGACTATATAATAATCTCATGGACAAAATGCAGGTTTATTTTATCCAACATTTGGTTGGAGGTATTAGGCAGTCGTGGGATTATTTATCCCACCATTTATACCTTAGTGATAGATAAGTTATTTGTTATCCCATATATATAGCGGAATAACTTATTCCAAAATTAATAATCCTTGGATAACTTATTCCCAACCAAACAATCCCCAAGTGAAATTGCACAATTGGCCCAAGGACAAACAAGATTCAGGCTTCAAGAAAGGTGGGAGTGAGGTACTTTCCTCGACATATGGAAACAAAATCCAGGATGACGGCTTTCAAAAGACGAGTAAGGGACGGGGAAAGGCTGACTGAAAAGGAGGCTCGACCTCTTTTTTTTTTTCTCCTTTCAAACAAAGAAAAGTGGTTGAAGTTTTTCTATTTGGAATCGTGTTAGGCCTAATTTCTGGATTCTCTCTCTCGTCTTACTACTGTTTATCTTAAAATATCTAAGGATGAGGTTCGTTTTATCCTTCCTTTGAGATGAATCTTCAAAAGTCTTTATGGTCTGAAGCAATGTTAACCTAGGTTTACCTGATTAATAGGGATGCTTTCCGTGGTAGTGAAAGGGACCTGTACAAGTGTGTTCATAAATCATGAACTAGTCATGATTATTATATTTAAAAGTAGATTCATAACATGTAAGATGAATATTTTTTTGGATTTTCTATCTCAAATGTGACAACCTAAGGGATGATTTATCTTCATCATTATTAGGAATTTAAAATGCATACCAGAATCAAATCACACAAAAAGAACGTGTTCAATATTCAGCAAAAGAAATGTAAATTACACCCATTTCAGAATAACAGGGTAACAAAGTAATCATAACTCATTCAAATAAAAAAGACAAGCAATCTTCTCAATAATCCCAGACACTATAAGATCACAAGATAAATTAAGCAGGGCATACCGACAGATTATGCACTAAAACATTTTTAACATCCTGCATTTCCAATTCTGCCTGCAGAGAAAGCAAGAAAATCTATGCTGTAATGATTCTTCATCAAGAAATTAAGACACATTTTAGGAGAATGAAGGCTATCTCAGCATGCAACTCTTCCAATTGCAGATTTAACGCTTCGTGAAATGTGGACAAAATTCTTATATAACAAAGTTGTATCTTATGATTTCTAGATTAATGGAATCCCACTTCTCTATAGAAGTGCAGCTGTAAAGGAAAATAATATTAAGATGTTATATGTATCTGTTCTAGTCCGTGATTTTTGTTGTCCTTAACTAGTCATGAGTTATCGATATCCTTCCAATCATTCAACATTAGGGCGCCATGTCCAAGCATGCAATGAAAACTTTCAGATTACAGGAAAACTTGATCATCCTGGGACTTCAGAATTAGCAAAATCAATGTCTCTTAATATCAAACAAACGTTGAATGATTCCAGTGTTCGACAACCAACAACATAACCCAGGGTAATCCCACAAGTGGGGTTTACGGAGGGTAGGAAGTACGCAGACCTTACCCCTACCTTTGTGCGGTAGAGAAGTTGTTTCTGATAGCCCTTGGCACAACAACGCATGGTGTTCAACAACCAACAGGGGAATTTATGTTATTTAGAAGTTTAGATTAAATTATAATTTTATATTAAATAAAGAATTTGAAAAAATAAAATTTTATATCACATGAAAATTATATAAAGTGATTATTTGGAAAAAAGAAAGGAAGGATTTATATTATGAAATAAGAAAATAAGAATGAAATAGAAATAATAATATAATATGGAGGAGAGAGAAGAAGATTCTTTTTAGATAGTATAATAGAGAATTGGATTGGAGTTGGTTGTCTGAAAAAAATAGAGAACTCTATATTTGGAGTGTAAAATAGAGAATAGGGTTGGAGATGCGAGAGGAGAAATTTCTTTATTTTTAGTTCTGTAACACGTCCTCTTATGAACGGGCCAAATTTTATTTTATTTTTTGCCCAAGCACATGGATATATTTTGCTGGTAGGTAATGGTGAGACTCGAATTCATGATGTCTGTCTATTCTAAAACAAAATTGAATTGTGTGAGCTCCTAATAAAAGCACAAACCATTAGAGAGGAAACATTTTTATTTATATATTTTAGGTCTGCAACCAGAGTACATGCCTGCAATGATTTTGTTAAGTGCACCACACTGCGCTTAGTTGCTCCGTATGCTGCAAACCTGAAGATCGAAAAGGAAACAAGACACATCACTGAGAAAGACTGCGAGAGGGGCAGCAAGCGAGACTAGGTGGCATTAACCTCACTAGTGACCTCCTGTATGAACTTGATAGAAATGCACTCCCCAAAATTTAAAGATCTACAAGAGATTTCAAACTCAGAAGGATCAAATCTGAAACAAACAGAAGGGGCACATTTGAAAAGGAAAAAGGGAAAACTGGAGCAACCAAAACAGAGAACAAATGAAGAAACGATCAGGGGCATGTTGATAATAGTTTAATACTCTAGCATGACACACTACCAATTTAGTTTCAAAGTGTGTTCCTTGATATGTTAATGACACAACATCATGTAATAAACAAAGAAGCAGGATAGACTAGGATTCTCTAGATGACATCACCTTGCTGCTAGATACTGCTGTAATATACTGGTAAACATTATAGCCACCAGTAATCATTTGCAGTCACAACGTTTTACAATTGGTCAGAGGATGTTTGTGTAGCAGTACAAGGATGATCATGGAATTGGAGCAGCTAAGATACTTTGAGCAGCAGGATACAAAAGTCTAAGTTTGCTCGAGCAAACAACCAAATGCGTGCAACTAGAAAAGAATATTAAATTGCATAGATGATTATCGTTTTATCTTTCTTGTCTTATAGCCAAAGATGGAACTGAAACAAACTTGAAGTTCGTCTCCCATGAATTTAACAGTTTAACTTAGTGATGCTAGGGTGAGGGAGCTGAAAACATGAAACATGCGCTTTTATTTTTTTTCCCAATTTCCATTGCACTCTCACCCAATTTCTGAAGTGAAACAAAAATATAACTTATGATTCCAATTTCTTCTGCAGTCCCTTTCTAGAAACTCCGTTAGTAGTCTTGCCTTTCTCTGTTTCTCTCGTCCCTACAGATCATGAAAATAAAGCTGCTAAAAAATTCTAATGAGATGCACAGAAGCAGGTCAAATTCCTTGCAAATCATAACACTATGGGTGTCAGAGGAGACGGGACAGCCCGGTCCCGGGTACTGTAAGGGGGATAGGGGACGAGGCAGGTTGGACGGTTGGTCCTTCTCGTCCAGTTTGTTTTTTTTTTTATAGAAAAGGTAACCGTTGGGAGTCATTGCCCAACAGCTACATTGACCCAAAAACCACTATTTCAGCCCTCCTCTCTCCCAAAACAGCCCCTCCCCCTTCCCCAAACTTTTATTTAAACTCCCAAGTTTATTAAATTACATCTTGACCCTATTTCTAAACTATAAATATTCCTCCATTCTTCTTCATTTTACGACAATTCTCTCATTCTTTCTCTCCAAATTTGCTAATTATTTAAGTGCTGTCAAGTTCTTTTTGTGAATTGTTTAATTATTTGGAGCAACTTTCAAGCTTCAACATTTAGTTACGGCTTATGGTTCAATTTTACCAACCACATCTAATGGTTCTGAGAAATACTCTTCTTATACAGATTTTCCAGAACTTTCTTATCAACTGATTTATAACCTGCATTATGGTTGAACTTAATGAGTTTAAGGTCCAGTTATTAACTGACAAACTTGATGTTTCCACCAAGAGGTTGGTAAAGTTAACAAAGAACTCCTGCAGTTCGAGAGGAAATTCTTTTTTTTTTTTTTGATAAGGAAATTGCCAGTGCTACAGCGGACTGTTTTAAGTTCGAGAGGAAATTCTTAGTTGATGATGAACCACTGTCAACAGGAAGCAATTTGCGCATCACCTGAGATATCCATGTAACATTTCAAGATAATAGAGCAAAATGAGATACTTTTCTTGATAAGTTATTCACTTCTCAAATCTCCCTCATGAAAATGTTCTTGCACTTGGCCCCACCTCTTCTAATACAATATACAGAAGTTGAGTGCCACTGATAAAGGACTAAAGATACCTGGGGGTTGGTCTTCCATCTGAGCCAGCCCCATCAATATTAAAAATATGACCTCCTCGAGGCTGATTCTGCATCAAGTTTATAGCCTACAATAATAAATGTTAGCAAACAGAGGCAACCAACAAAGAGGAATGAACAACCTAGCAATGTTTTTACCTCACGACAACATATCATCAAACCAAGAGTATTTGTAGTGACAACTTGACTGCACACAAATTGAATTCATGAAAAACATCAATAAACAAAGACAGGACCCAAGTCAAATGCAAAAGAGCTCACATTAAATCTTCATCAGAAGCTTCTGCCAGGGGTTTGAAGCTATATGCATTCGATCCTGCATTATTGATCTGCTTCATTCTCAAGAATTTGTGAGAAACCAACAAGAATTAGAATATCAACATTTCAACATTATAGTTTCTCAATGACTGAAACAAAAATACAAGAATTACCACCTTGCGGTGGAGTGATAAAACAACACTTATATCACAACTTTAAAATACATGCCCAAAGTTTTCCCATCTCATTTTTGCCAGATAATTGATGTGTTAGACTATCCAGATGGAAATCATTTGAACTACCAACATGCTAATATTTGGAGTTAATAGCTTAAATGGTCACCCAACTTACGGAAATAACTTACCAAATTCGCTTTCCCTTTTTTTCACATTCAGAAAAAAACAAACACCCATTTGGCATGCCATGTCATAATATAACCCCATTTTAAAAAATAAAGCCGTAAACAGCCTCTCTACCTCCAACCTCCAACCTCCGGGAGGTAGTGGTAAGGTCTGCGAACATTCTACCCTCCCCAAACCTCACTTGTGAAATTTCACTGGGTATGTTGTTGTTATTTTAAAAATAAAGTCTATTTAACACATGTACCTTATACACATTTAACCCACCCGATAAGAAAATGAGTCTACTTAAATGACATGATAATGATCTAAACCCAGAACATCACTCAACACCCACAAACTTGGGCTCAAGGTAACTTCACCTAAATACACAAAGTAACTACTACAGATTCAACACAGTATAATATGTCAAAATTAAATATTATGGACCTTTATAATTATAGGCACTAATTGATAAGTAGTAATTAAAATGGTAGCAAACATGTTACAATAAGTTACATATTACACTGATAACATAATGTTAAAAATTCAGAATGTTGTGTGTATATAACTTCAATGCAGAAAATATAAGACAACATACTCCCTTGCTTCTACTTAACCATTCTCTTTTGTTCCAAACCCTCATCTCCATTCCTTTAGCCTTCAGTCTATTCTCCTAAATCTTCCCTACTCTTCAAAAAACAACACAAAATTGATGGACATGTATGATAGAGAAATGCAGGATTTCATGAACATGGAATCCTTCTCCTAAATTTTCTTCATTCGTCCAGCACCAATAAAAGACAAAGCCATTAGGATTTTTCGCAAAGAACTAGATGGTGCTCATGACTCCACCACTACAAAGGGACCTGTTATAAAGAAAATTTAACAGGGCTGTCAAATTCTCTTTGCGTGTGTACAGTAATGTGGAATGATTTAGTTGAGTGAAATTTACTTTTATGGGTGTTGATTGATGTTCTGGGTTTAGAAGATCATTTTCGTGTCATTTTAGCAGACCCATTTGTTAGGGTCAGATTTTAATGATGATTTAATGTATGAAGGAATATTATGGAAAGTCTAAGCTATTAATTACTCAAGATTTCCAAGGCATTAATCAAAGGCAGATCTTGGATGACTTCCAAGGAAAGAACCAAGACTCGCGGAGAACACATGGAAGCAGTATCAAGTACTAATCAAGACCCAGTGAAATTATAGAAGCAGTACCAAAAGGGATATTTGGAAGATTAGTAAAAATACTACAACAGCAGCCTCTTGGAATGAGTTGTCCCTTATTCTTGGAAAGGAAATCAATTTCCCTTTCCAAGGATCAAATCCTTAGGGTTGCCCTCTCTGCTAAGGAACCAACAGTCCTCATCAAAGTCTTCTATATAATCAATCATTGAAGACCAAAGACTAACATACATTTGTCTAAAGCCTCCTCAAAGTCCCTTGTTCTACATTTCTACTCTTAACAAGCATTGTAATTCTTGAATGGTTTACTGTGTAATCAAAACAGAGAAGAGAGGAAAAATATAGTTGGTCATTGTATCAAGAGAGAAAAAGATCAAGTGTAGACTAGGAACTACACCTTGAGGTGACTTGTACTCATCAACTATTCAAAGTACTTGCATAGAAAATCCCTTGCAACCCAAGGGGACTGGACTAAAATCCACATTGGATCCCAACCGGTATAAAAATACCCGGTGTCATTTACTTATTGTTTTATAACTTGCGTCATCATTTAATTGCACAGTCGTTACAGTTGAAGCTTTATTTCAAGAGGGAACCTCTCAGACAAGGCCTCCCTACTTCAATGGGAAGCACTTCTCACACTAGAAGGTCAGAATGGAAGCCTACATCAAGTCATATGATGTAATGGTCTGGAGGGTGATCAAATTGGGAGACATTCCCATACCTACAACTAAGAGTGATGATAAGGAATCTGGAAGCAAGGAAAAAACAACAGAAATTGAAGGAGCAATTGATCTATCAAAATTGGCCAACAAAACTCATGCACAACTGGAAGTTATTCAGGTAAACTCTTAAGAAATATTTACTATATAATGCAATCAGTGGTGAAGAATATGAAAAGATCTCAAGCGGTGAAACTGCTAAAGAAATATGGGATAACCTAGAAGTAACCTATGAAGGAAATGGCAAGTCAAGCAGACTATAGTCAGCCTTCTAGTTTATGAGTATTATTCCAAATAATGAAGGAGAGACTATTGAGGGAATGTTCTCCCGGCTGAGTAAATTCATTGGGGAACTAAAAGCCTCTGGAAAACTTATCCTACTTGTTAAATTAGGTATTAGGTCTTGGGCCTAACTCTCACCTCAAAAGCTAGCTCAAAGGGAGGAGAAGGAGGATTGTCCAAGCCTTATAAGGAGTACACCCATCTCATTAACCACCATGTGAAACTTTTGTCATTCTTTAACACCCCACCTCATGCCCAGTGCTTAACATCTGGTGTGTAGGCAACTTTTAATTTTGGGGGCTCAACATTGGGTGAGATGGGTCCGCTCTGATACCAAGTTAAATTAGGTCTTGGACCCTAACTCACACCCCAAAAGCTAGCTCAAACGGAGGAGGATTACCCAAACCTTATCAAGAGTACACCCGTCTCATTAAGCACCAATGTGAAACTTTTGTCATTCTTTAACAGTACTATCGATCACACAAGGAAGGTACTCAAAAGCCTACCTCCTCAATGACATGCCAAAGATGTTGCTCTGGAAAGCATTAACCTCAAACAACACCCCTTATCTAAGAGGAGATTTGATAATTGAATGACTTTGTTGTCCCAAAATAATAAGTGACTTTGGTAGGTCATATCCATAAGTTGGGTGAGGAATTAACTCTAATATTTATCAAGGCTTTGCAGCAGTTCAAACAACTAAATTTATGGATTAAGTACCAACACCAATTCTTGAACAAACTGTGAAATGAAAGGATAAAAAGAAAACATTTACAATCAAATAAGAAAGGGAATTGGACTTCTGATACAAAGAACATTGAGAGTGTTCGTGGCCTTATCATCTTAAGCAAATTGAGGGTCCAGATTAAATACCCATATGTCGATGTATTTAAGCTTTTCCTTCGCAAAGGCAACCAAGTTCTTCACGTCATCTCCCTCTCTAACATCACACTTGGTGCCCTGCATAGGGATCTGAATCAAGCATGTGAAGACTAAAATAATACTTAAGCTAATCATGTAAAAGAAAGGCCATAACACCTGAAAGGACCAGTAAGTATATTTACAGACCTTTCGTTTACTTTAAAGACATAATAACATATAATTATAAACTACATATTAGACAGAATATGGCACATCTTCAGCTTACCGAGGACATGACCTTAGATAGGAGGGTATGGAGGTCATGGATAGAAGGTAAGTAGGTATAGTTGGGAGTTGTCTTATTACTAGCCCATCCATGTATTTTTCTGGGTGGAAGTGTAGAGCTCCGTGCCGGTCGTAGTATTAGCATATTCATAAAGTCTTCGGTTTTTGGTATCCGAGATCATCTGTGGTTTACTGTTTTTATGTAACCGCAGCTTGTTATTATTATGGCTCCTTGCATATATGCTCCACACTGCTTTGCTATTAACTGTCATTTTTTTTCATAATACGTGTTTTATTTGCTTGAGCCAAAGGTCTTACAGAAACAGTCTCTCTACCTCGGAGAGTTAGTGGTAAGGCCTGCATACATTTTAAGACCCCACTTTGTGGGATTTCACTGAGTTTGTTGTTATTGTTGTTGTTGTTTACTTTACAACCTTCCTTTCAACAGAACATGATTCAGGAAATCAAAAGTCCAAGTCAATTGGTAGGCATGAAGCCCAAAGGTATGTTAGTCATTAGCGAAATAAAGTACTCATCAATCATCATAGAACCAACAGATTGAAGACCAAACTAGTGATGAGTACACAGAAAGAATCAAAGAATGACTAAAGGTCTATAAGAAATGAACTGAACATGGAGGTACCCACACATGCTGCTTCCCTGTTTCAACTCTTAACCTGTCAAGAGCAGATACAACTCTTTCATCTGTCAAAAAAAAAAAAAATGGTCAACACTAAAGATATAATTACACTTAATTCTAAACTACATATTCCATAGAAACTTGTTTCTTTTCCATTCAAGGGTAGGGAGATGAAGAGCTAACATAAAGATAGTGTGAGCTTTAAAGCAGTAAAATAAAAAAGAGAATGAGAACACATCTCCATGATTTACAAGATAACGAATGGAAAAGAGAAAATATCACTGTATCAAGGTACCATGCAAAATCATCAGTCTTATGTTATTGCAATTATGGTAAGTTCAGGACTCGGATAAGATTCATCAAGGTACGGGAGCAGCAATTATTGATATATGACTCCATAGAGATCAAACTGGATCATGAATATGCCATCCCTCCCAATCTTCAATTCAAACTTCAGCAGATTCTCCTCCTTCCTTTGTTTTCTAACTTCAGCAAGCTCTGTTCCTTTCAACCCATATTATCTCCAATTAAGTAGCCAGATTCCCATTTGCTCTATTCTAATAAAATTGCATCCATTGCTTTTCACTATTTCCTTAATTTGCATGTGTGGCACTTAGAGTCTCTAGAGATCACTGACCCAATGCCTGCAACTTTTTTTTTCTTCCCACAAGCTGTAGCTTCTTAGTGTAACATTCTGAAAGTGACCATTGTCATCCTTAACAGAAGTGGATAAAAATATGGGATTAAGCATTCATATTTAGCTACTCAAAAGTAAAATTTCTCCAACTACTCTGTTTACCCTTTACGCTAGCGTGCAGGTACAAATTCACTAAGGCCATATACACATATTGGTTTCCGATCTTCTTCTATTTGATGGGAAGGAAAACTACAACAAGCTGATTCCAATAATAACCATAGAGCAGTGCAAACTGTCAACAAAATGATCCTAACATCCAAGTTATACTGACTACTGAGCCTTTTACAATTTCATTTTCTTTCTTATAGTATTGTGGCAACCAAAAGGAACTAACTATAAAGTAGTTAGTTTCATCTGTTCCCATCATATCTCTTGCTTTGTGAATATGGAGAACAATGAAATATCTTTCATTGCCTAGTACACTCGAGTTGGATCACTGTAGCAATTGGACATCACACGCCTACATCATATGATTTCCTTTATTTTTTTACAATACGGTGATGTATGAATCAGTTTAATGTGCCTTGACTATTCCACTGAGTACTTGCTACCTCCAATCAGTATAGCTATTCGGTAATTCTGCCCATCAAGGCTTATGCAGATGGGAAGTAATTACCTTTACCTCCTTTTCAATTTATGTGTCTTAATTTGACTACGCACAAAGTTCAGAAAAATAAGGGAGACTTTTAAATTTTGTGGTCTTAAACTAAACATGTATATTGTACCAAAATGCTCTTTGAATCTTGTGGTAGGGATGTTATAATTAAAGAGAGTACTAAACATAGAATGTGGCTTCTCTAAAAAAAAAAAAAAAAACTAAAACAAAAAGTAGGATACATAATAAAAAATTGAGAAAAAAGGATACAGATACATAAGGAGCAATGTTTTTGTCTCTGTTGAATTTAAACCCTATTCTCTGAGGTTTCTATCTGCCTCATTGACCATTAGGTCATACTCTTGAGTGCAAAATGATTTCCTTGATTATGATGGCGCCATTAGAGGCCATTGTAGGTTTAACAATGATCTACCAGATTATGGAGATATATGAGTATTTAATTGAGTAATACATTGACGATCAATCTATACTAATACAGAAATGGAAACCTCAAACCAAAATGTAAAGAGATCGAAACCTCCCTCTAAACTTGACGGACTTTATACCCCTTCAAAAATCAAATTATCCAACAATATTAATGTAAAAAGGAATAAGACCAAGAGATTTCTGTAGGAATTCTAAAGGTTACATGGAAATTCTCAAAAGGACAAATAATGATGCATGTATCTAAAATCTACATCTATTATACTTCTCAAAAATCTCAAGCATAAATAATGTTTCTGATGAACTACATTATATTTCTTTATGAAACAATACTTTTAAAAAGAATACCTCAAACATTAGGAATAGACAAGTTCCTTAAACTCAAACTTAAAGAAAAATCATTCTCCACGTCTAAAATGTGAATTCAGATTAAATTGACTAGTATTTCGAGAATAATATAATTTTGAGTATAAGTAAGTTTTTTCCCCAAATAGGGATTAAATAGACAATTATAAATTTGAGAGGACATATTGTAACACAATTATTTCGGTAAAAATCTAAAAAAGAGGAGTTCACACAAGCCATTTAAAGAAGGTGGTAGATATTGTTCCATCTGCCTATAACTATAACTGTGGACATTTAAGCTTGAATTTTGAAGTTGTTTCTGTTAGAATAGAATAGGTATACACAATCCTACACAAAATAAGAATAGTTTATAGTGTCTATAAATAGGGTTCTCTATGTAATAATCAGAACACAATTCAATAATATTCTTTTCATATATTTCTCACATGGTTCATAGCAATTGTGAGGAAAAAAAAAATATCGCTGCAAAATCAGCTATCTGTGCAGTTTTTTCCAGTAACCTAAGTGGCTGTCTGGGTAATTAATATTTTCCGTCCCAAATTTTCAAAAATCAACACCACCACTAGGTGCGGAACTTCCCAGCGAGCAAACCCCAGTCATACTCGCCAAAAACAAGTGCCACACGCGCCACGAGAAGAATTTCTCCAGCAAGTTGTCAAATCCACGTGCCGGTGCATGCTCCCTGTTCCGGCCAGTTTTTTTGAAAAAAAAATTTCTACCTGGGTCGCTTCTTCATTCCGAGGCTGCCCATATATTTTTTTCCTGATTCTGACCAATATTTGGATATTTGATTCACTCTTTCAGCAACAACCTTTTCTTTTCCAGATTTCGAACAAAAAATATAAAATAAAAAAATCCACATTCTGGCAACTCATTACAGATTATTTTTTATTTTTTTCGGCTGCTTATTCTAATTTCACAACATGTCTTTCGGGATTGATACTTTTGGCTCCCAGAATATAAGAATTGGAAGTTCAAGCCCTATGATCACTTCAGAACCGTTAATGGGAAGCTCAAACTATTTAGCTTGGGCTTCCATGGTTGAGTTGTGGTGCAAGGGTCAAGGTGTCCAAGATCACTTAACGAACATTGCTTCTGTGGTAGATGAAAAGGCAAAGGCTAGTGTGGAAGATGCAAAAGCCAAAGCACAATAGGAGAAGGTTTATGCTCAATTATGTAGCCTCCTATGGCAATCTATTGATTCCAAGTTGATGCCCTTGTTTCGTCCATTCCAAACATGTTATTCAGTTTGGGAAAAGGCTCGTGCCTTATACACTAATGACATATCTCGATTCTATGATGTGATATCTCATATGCCCAACCTAAAGAAACAAAATTAGGTATGTCCACTTATTTGGGACAAGTACAGGCAGTCATGGAGGAATTTGAAACATTGATGCCAGACACTACGAACGTGCAAAAACAACAAGAGCACAGGCAAACGCTGTTTCTAGTTCTTACACTTGTTGGACTTCTAATTGACCATTATTCAGTGTGTGATTATACTTTAGCTAGTCCTACAACTCCTACGATTGATGAATTATTCTCTTGTCTACTTCGTCTTACCGCGCCTCCCAGCCACAAAGCAGTTTCATCACCGACCATTACTCCTATGCTCTCGCCTCTCAAACCATAGACAAACGAGCATATCAATCTATGGAGAATCGAAGAGGAGAAGGTCGTTTTGGAAAACCTCGATCCAAGTGTAGTTATTGTCATAAGTCTAGACACACTCGTGACATATGTCATATTTTGCATGGTCCACCACATTATTATGATCTTGTTGCTCTAAAGGAATATAATGAGCTCCTTCGTAATCGTGCAAGTAAGAAGACATCTCGACAAGAAGTATTCATTGCTCTGCTTGATCGACCATCCCATAATGCTCATATTGCTCAAACAAAATATGATAAGTTCCTTCAATATCGAGCAAGTAAGCAAACGTCTCCACAAGTAGCTTCGGTTGTTCAACATGATGTTGTTGTTGCAGGTAATTCTTTTACTTGTGTTTCACGTCTAATACTCATGGATCATGAGTCATGGACTCAAGCGCTTCTAATCATATTTCTGGTACCAAATCACTTATGTCGGATATTGTTTATTCACAATATCTTCCTGCTATTACTTTAGCCAATGGGATCCAAACAAAACCAAAAGGGGTTGGAAAAGCCACATCCCTATCTTCTGTCATTCTAGACTCTGTTCTTTATCTCCCTGGTTCTCCTTTTAATCAAGCATATGTTAGTCATTTGACACGTTCCCTACGTTGTGACATAACCTTCTTTGATGATTTTTTTCTCCTGTAGGACCGCAGTACGGGACAGATGATTGACACATGACATGAATCACAAGGCCTTTACTATCTTAACTCTTCAAATTCCTTCACAGCATGCTCCGTTACTTATCCTCCAGACCTCATTCACAAACATTTGGGACATCCGAGTCTATGCAAACTCTAGCAGATGGTGCCTAGTTTATCTAGTTTATTCAGATTAGATTGTGAGTCGTGTCAACTTTGGAAACACAGTCGTGCCACATTTTCACATGGTACTAAGGGTCATTCAAAGTCTATTTTTTCATTAGTTCGTTATGACATTTGGGGTCCTAGTAAAGTAAATTCCACCTTAGGATTTCATTATTTTGTTAGTTTCATTGATGATTATTCGAGATGCACTAGGGTTTTCTTAATGAAAGATTGTTATGAGTTATTTTCTATATTCAAAAGTTTCTTTGCTGATTTGGTGTTTCTATTTGTACTTTTCGTAGTGATAACGCCTTAGAATACTTATCATCCCAGTTTCAGGAGTTTATGTCTAAGCAAGGAAGTATTCACCAAACATCTTGTCCATACACTCCTCAGCAAAAAATAGGCATCTCATTGAGACTACTCGCACTCTCCTCATTGAATCCCATGTTCCGCTGCGTTTTTGGGGCAATGTAGTGCTTTCATCTTGTTATTTAATTAATATAATGCCCTCATTTTCTATTCAAAATCGGGTTCCACATTCCATATTGTACCCTCAGTCACATCTCTATTTTATCCCTCCTCTTGTCTTTGGGAGCACATGCTTTGTTCATAACTTATCCCAGGAAAAGATATATTAGCTCCTCGTGCTCTTAAATGTGTCTTTCTTAGTTGCTCTTGGGTTCAAAAATTGTATCTTGCTATTCACATAGTCTCTACCGATGTAACATTCTTTGAATCTCAACCTTACTACACATATTCTAATCATCCTAATGTCTATAAGGTCTTACCCATACCGCAAGTTTTGCCTGTACTGACTATTAAGGAACCTACGGTTACTTCTCCATCTCCAATTGTAGTGCCACCACTCCTGACTTATCATCGTTGTCCACGTCCAGCAATAGTCCCAAATGACTCATGTCATGCGCCAAACCCTGCTCCCACTGCGGCCTTGCCTACTGCTAACCAATCGGTTACTCTTCAAAAAGGTATACGATCTATTCGAAATACTAATCCACATTATACTTTCTTGAGTTATAATCGTTTACCTTCACCCCATTATGCATTTGTATCATCTTTGTCCTCTATTTCCATTCCTAAGACTACAAGTCAAGCACTTTCTCATTCTGGATGGAAGCAGACTATGATTGATGAGATGTCTACTTTACATTTGAGTGGTACTTGGAGCTTGTCTCCCTTCCTACAAGTAAATCTACTGTTGGATGTCGTTGGGTTTATGCGGTCAAAATTGGTCCAGATGGTCAAGTCGATTGGCTTAAGGCTCGCCTTGTTGCCAAAAGGTATACTCAAATATTTGGGCTAGACTATAGTGACTTTTTCGCTCTTGTGGCCAAAATAGCATATGCTTGTCTTTTTCTATCTATGGTTGTCGTTCGTCATAGGCCTCTTCATCAGTTGGACATTAAGAATGTTTTTCTGCATGGTGATCTTGAGGAAGAAGTCTATATGGAGCAACCACCTGGTTTTGTTACTCAGGGGGGGTCTAGTAGCCTTGTATGTCGATTGCGTTGGTCACTCTATGGTCTAAAACAGTCTCCCCGAGCTTGGTTTGGAAAGTTCAGCACAGTAAGTTAGGAGTTTGGCATGACTCGTAGTGACGCTGATCACTCTGTGTTTTATCGGTATTTAGCACCAAATATGTGTATTTATTTGGTTGTTTACGGTGATGATATCGTTATCACCGCCAATGATCAAGTTGGTATTGCTAATATGAAGCAGTATCTCTTTCAGCATTTCTAAGCTAAAGACCTCGACGGATTGAAGAATTTTCTAAGTATTGACGTTGCTCACGCTAGATCAGGTATTGTTATTTTTCAATGCAAGTATGCTTTAGACATTCTTGAGGAGACAATATGATGGGATGTAAATCCATGGACACTCCTATGAATCCGAATGTTAAACTCCTTCTAGGACAGAGGGAGAAACTCAGTAATCCTGAAAGGTATAGACGGTTGGTTGGAAAGTTGAATTATCTCACGGTGACTAGACCTGACATCTCTTTTCTTATAAGTGTAGTAAGTCCGTGTATGACTTCTCCTTGTGATAGATGCAGATGTTGGTATTTTGCAATATATAAAGTCAGCTTCTGGTAAAGGACTACTCTTCGAGGATCAAGGCCATGAGCATAACACCATATATACAAATGTTGATTGGGCAGGATTACCCTTTGATAGACGTTCTACATCAGGATATTATGTTTTAGTAGGAGATAATCTAGTGTCATGGAAGAGCAAAAACAAAGTGTGGTTGCTCGATCCAGTGTAGAAGCAGAATATCGAGCAATGGTTGTAGCAACTTATGAGCTAGTTTGGATCAAACAGTTGCTGGGAGAACTTAAGTTTGGAGAAAGCAGTCATATGGAACTTGTGTATGATAATCAAGCAGCCCTTCATATCGCATCAAATCAAGTGTTTCATGAGAGGACTAAGCACATTGAGATTGATTGTCACTTTGTCAGAGAAAAGATACTCTCAGGAGATATTGTTACCAAATTTGTGAAGTCAAACGATCGACTTGGAGATATCTTCACCATGTCCCTCACCGGTCCTCGTTAATTACATTTGTAACAAGCTAGGTACATATAATGTGTATGCACCAGCTTGAGGGGCAGTATTAGAATAGAATAGGTATACACAATCCTACACATAATAGGAATAGTTTATAGTCTCCTATTTGGTAAGGAATTGTATTATAGTGTCTATAAATAGGGTTCTCTATGTAATAATTAGAACACAATTCAATAATATTATTTTCCTATATTTTTCACAGTTTCCTCAATGAAGTATAAAAACAATAGAAGGTCAAAAACATTGTGGGGAGCAATGTAAGTATAGGTTAACTCATTATATTACTCAAGTTAACACAACCCATATATTGAATTACAATAAGACATTCGAGGACTTTTGTGAAGCCCAATGCTTTTTCTTTATCGAGTTGATTAAATAGGATCACCATTTATCATTTTTAGGAACTTACATTTTCTTTAACTTTATTTCCTTTATCAATAATTACATCACTCTACAGACTTTGAGTTAAGGGTCTATCGAAAACGGTCTCTCCACCCCCACAAAGGTAGGGTAAGGTTTGCCTACATCATTCCCTCTCCAAACCCAGTTGTGGGATTACACTGGGTATGTTGTTGCTATTGTTGTTGACACGGAGTAAGGGTGTTCCAAGAGACTAATGAACATAAAAATATGCACTTAAGTAGTCGCATAAATTCTTAATTATAAAACAAATTGTAACACGGAGCTCAAAATAAAATCAGCAATACAATTTTCTCAGTCTTCAATCTTCATTGGCTCAAAGCTTTGAATTTCTTTTCTATTCGAAATGAATAATCAAGATTGGTTGTCAGACAGTCCCACACTGTGATCGGTTTTTGGAGAGCTTTGCATGTCGTATTCCGTTTATTCTTTTTTTAAAAAAATTGATAGGTCAATAACAACAACAACATACCCAGTAAATCCCACTAGGTGGGGTCTGGGGAGGGTATAATGTACGCAGACCTTACCACTACCTCGTGGAGGTAGAGAGGCTGTTTCCGAGAGACCCTCAGCTCGAGTACAGTCACATCCAAGTAGAAGGGGGGGGGAACAGTGTGTAAAACATAACATCCAATAGGAAAAATAGTGAAAACTCAACCGATAGGTCAATAAAAGTTCATTATTCATAGTTAATCCTAATAGAACAAATATTTGTCTTCATTGTCAAGATCTAGGGATGGCTTTAAGTTTTCTAGAAAAAATATCAAAAACATTTCTCGAGACCAAGATAAGTTTGGGCACGACATCTTTCTAACAGGAAAGCTTGGCAAAAACTACACTTTCTTTCGGTTTAGCAAGGGAAAGAACCCCCAAACATTTAAACTAATGTTCAGTGATGACTTGGCAAAATCTCCTATGATGTATCCAAACTCCTCCTATATCATCATGACTCTCGAACTATGGTACACCACTAATGGCACATCTATTGCCGTGATCCCACCATATATTCTGCATATTTCATTTTTACACAATTGACTACCTTTTTCACAAACTATAAAATAAAGCAAAAAAATAGAGGAACTGAACAATGAGAAAAACAATAAGTCTATTGGTTAATGACATCATTGAAGTCAAAAGGTATTGTCACTTATGAAATCACCTGATCTGGAGCAAATGAGGACATTATCACCTGCCTTGAGAAATTCTTTAGCTAATGCATAGCCTATTCCTGAAATAATAAAATAACGTCAATTCTAGACATCTGCAGTTAAGTATACACAAAAATAGAACCAGTTGCATATTTCAGAGCGACTTGTTTTGTGTCCATGTAACCACTTTGTGAAACAAAGTAAGCAGATTGAAATATAATCCACGAGCACATGTTGTTAGCTACAAATATAATGGTTTTGCTAGAAGGTAAAGAATTCTATTAAAGTTGCCAAGCAACAGGAGATTGAACATATTATATCCCTATCTAATACAAAGTCATATCTTCCAGTGATTACACAAAAACATGGTTGAGTTTCAGCATACAAACACCCACTCACTACACAAATGATCAAAATGAAAAAAAAAGATGTGAAGAGAGTCATAATACATTAAAAGAACAATAAAATCGAGTTACAGAAAGGTTCACGTGACCACCTATGATATAAATAGGCGTTGGCGGCTGTTTCAACCATGAACCAAGAAATTAAACATTTTAATAACCAAACCGTTCCATTTTTTGGATTATCAGGGAAAAGGAGACATTAAAGGCCCTCAAAGGAACTACAAATCCAGATGCATGTTATAGCACTCCAGCTAAAGAAACTTGGCCTTCTTCAGTATAAAGCTATAAAGTTTACTTAATTCACACCATCAACAGTTAAGCTTCATCATTCCACCATGATAAATAAGGTTTGGCCCAGTGGTTTGGGCTTGGGACTTCTATGTTGGAGGTCTCAAGGTCGAAATACCTTGTCGAGTTGCCAGCAAAAGCAAGGGGTTTGCCTTCAGGGTCGAGCTCGTCGCACCGGGCTTGCCTAGTGCGGTTTACCTCTTCAATGTGATTTGCGAGCTATTGCATAGGAGCAGGTGGTTTTACCTTGTGCGCACCCAAAGGGTAGCGGCTACGGGTTTCCCTTGTCATCAAAAAAAAATAATAATAAGGTCTTCACTACTATGCAAACTATATTTCCCCTGCCATTTAGGTGATCCCTCATATTCTTTTGTTTCAGCGGAAGAAACTGCACGACCCTTGGGAACATCTTCAAAAACACAAGTGACAATGAACAATATGAAGTTGCAAAAGGGAGACCAAGGAGTACGTCAAACATTAAGACTAGTCATGTTGTTTCAAACATTAAAAAACTAACACCTTCTAACATTAAACTTTTTCATGTTGTTGTATACTTCATATGACTAGTCAGAATATATATAAGACATCACCATTGTCCTAATGAAATGTAGTTGAAACCGAGACTTTAATAATCAACTTCAACGCAGAACATAAAAATGTTGGCAATAAGGTCATTATATCTGATTGTACACCATATTCAATGTTGTTTGACTTTTGGCAATGGTATTGACCCCTCTATCCATACATTTTCAAGTTCGTCAGTAGCTTTTCACAAAGACAAGTTGCAAAAAGAGAAGTTAGAGATAAAATGAACATGTTTAACATCAACAGAACCCTAAACAAAGACCTAAGTACACTAAGACAGGGATCCGCAATCAAGACAAAATTATGATAACCCATTTGTACATTGAAAAATATTGAACTAACCTTTGGAACCACCTGTAATTAAGACATTGTAAGGAGGAAGCATTGGGTCCTTTGTATTTGCGTGTGGAGAAGAAGCAGCCTTCACAACAGCAGCAGAGAAACGAAACGAATTGTATTTAGATATTAAGCAAAACCTGGGAATGGGAGATACAATAGGTGAAGGATGGTAAGAAGAGTTAAATTTTGTGGTTGAGAGAGAGCAGAGAGGTGATTTAGGAAAGGATTGAAGTGAAGCGGTGGTATTGGTAACACTCATTTCAGCCATTGGACAGGAGAACAAGGGAGTAGTGGGGAAGGCGATATGATAACAAATATAATTAGTATCGTATATGCTCTTTCCAATTCACTTTGTTATGGCCACACATATATGAGTTAGAGTCCGTTTGAATGGGCTTAAAAAAAAATAACTTTTAAGTTAAAAATAAAAAGTCAAATTAAAATAATTTTTAAGATAAAAAATAAAAAGTAGGGGATATTTACTTTTGATTTCTGGCTTATTTAAAGTCATTGTTTATATTTGCCAAACATTTTCAGAAGTCAAAAACTGACTTAAAAATAGGTTTGACCGACTTTTAAGTCAATCCAAACGGGCTCTTAGTGATGGTAATGGGCTGGTGTGGGGGCGGGTTGAGTTTAACCCACCCCATTCCGCATAACATTTTTTCTCATTCTCAACCCCCCACCCCCAGGGGCGGACCCACGTTGGTTCCAGGGGGTTCACCCGAACCCCCTTGGCAAAAAATTACACTGTATATATAAGGTAATTTTCTGTATTTATGTGAATATATATATATATATATATATATATATATTGAACCCCCTCAATGACAAGGAGAAAGAGATAGCCCAATGGCAGATTCCTTGAAAATTAAGTCTCATGTTGAGGGTTCGAATCCCTGCCTTAGTGTTTTACTTTTTTCTTTTTCAGTTTTAGTTCTTTTTTTTTTAAGGTTTCAGTTCCGTTTTCACGACTTTTTTAGTTTTTTATTTTATAAAACATGCTAAAAGTGTGGTTTTAAACCCAAAAAAATTCAAGGGTCCGCCACTAAAACTAAATACTACTACTTTCTTGAAATTTTGGTTTGTTGGCTTATATTTACACGCTTATACTTTTATTTTTCAAACCCCCTAAATGAAAATCCTGGGTCCACCACTGCCCACCCCACATAGACACGCCCTGCATGAACCGCCTCATATGATTTTTTAAATATTTTTTTCTAATTAAGTTTGATATTAAAAATAAAATTAACAAAAATAAATTTATTTTTTCATTAAGGTGTGTTAATTTAATAGATAATGATATAAAAAATTTATTTTTTAGAGGCCAATTGGGAAATAAGTAAGAAATTATATTTTTTTTTTATTAAATCATTTTCATTTACTATCTTGAATATTTTAGTAGGTTTAAAGAAATTATATTAATAAATAATATTCTATCACTCTTATAACATGTAAAAAGTTAAAATAAATTTGAACCCGCATAGAATAACATATACCTACAACCCGCATTAGTTTTTTTTAAAACCAACTTTGACCCACCCCGCATCACTTTTGCCCCACACAACCTTAAACCTGCACCGTCCCGCATAGCCTTAAACCCACCCCCCACATCCGCCCTCCCCATTGACATCCCTAATATGAGTAATATTACTTTGAGGGTTATTTAGTGATTGATTTTGTGTTCGAGCATTCCTACAAAAAATTACTTGATTTTAGAAGTATTTTTAAAATAGGTATTTAGAAAAGTGTTTTTAAAAAAATAACAATTTGTGTTTGATTAATTCATTTTTTTGGTTGAATTGTCAACTTTATCAAAACCAAAAAAGCGTAATTAAACAAGTAGATGTTGCCCATCTACTTCTCAAATTCTACAACAAACCATTCTAGCCAGGATTAAAGACTACTATCATAACTAAAGATTCACTTAAACAAGATAGGAGAAGACTTCTAATCAAAAGATAAACAAACAGACGCAGGCCTCATGGTAGATGATATATCTTCTTCAATGCCTCCTTCCACTTCTTTAGGTTTCTTCCTCTAATATGAATGTATAAGCTAATCTCCTTACATACACTATCGCATTGGTATGGTGTATCCTGAAACGTGGTAGTATTTCTTTCTCTCCCTATAACATAGACCACCATTGCAAATACACAATTGATTATTGCTCCATTAACATTACTCTTTGTTGCCCATCCATTTTCCCATGCAAGCTCATGTTTCCAGCTTTATATTTGTCTGTTTATGCCCAGCCATTTCACTAATCTAGCCCAAAAGGCTCTAGTTGCAGGACACTCGGAATAGAGATGATCAAAAGTTTATATGGCATCTGCATAATAGCTGCATTCTAGGGGCACATTTATGCCAAACTTTTGTAGTCTTTCTATTGTAGCCAATCTTCTCCAAGCTACTAACCAGAGAATAACTTAATGTCTAAGATGGACAATGCTCTTCCAACTTACTTTAGGATGTTGTGGTGTTAGATTGATGTACATTTGATCAATAGAGAATTTACTAACTACCACCACTCCATTCAACTATGATCCTAACTTGGTCCCAATATTTGCCTAAGGACCTTTCTGGTCTCCAGAATCTTCTGTATCACCCAAGTGGCATTTGATGAAATAGAGTAGTGCTCCACCTCCTCACGTTTTATATAGTAAGTATGTGTCCATTTGATCCAAAGACAATCATTTTTCTCATGCACTGCCCAAAACAACTTCAAGATGGCAACATTATTCCAAACATTAAGGTTGATTATATTTTAACCCCCAGCTGACTTTGGAAGGCAAAGTTTCTCCCATGAAACCAGTGCTTCCCTAGAACTCAAAGTTGAACTTGTCCATAGACAATCTTTACAAACCCCTTCAATCAATTTCAATATGTTTTTTGGTAATATGAAGATTTGTGCCCAATAAGTTTGCATCCCAAACACTAGTGACTTCAATATCTGGATCCTTCGTACATAAGAGAGTAATCTAGTTGTCCAGCATCTTATTCTTTCAATTATCTTCTCCACCAAAGGCATACATTGAGCAATAGTGAGTCTCTTAGAGGATATAGACACCCCTAGATATTTGAACGACATCTCACCTTCAACATAGCCCAAAGTAGCTAAAATTGTTTTCTTCATATCAGGTTTCACTCCAGCAACATATATGGAGCTTTTCTCAGTATTTGCATGTAATCCAAAACCTACAAAAAATCTATGAAAAACATCTTGCATCAATCGTATAGAATCAATATCAGTCTTGCAAAACTTCAATAAATCATCTACAAAGCAATTATGCATTTCTCCAAACTGCTTACACCTAGGATGAAACTTTAAATGAGGTATCTTCTTCAGCATACTCAAATCTCTTTGAAGATACTCCATTTCTAGGAAAAACAAGTAGGGTGACATTGGATCTCCTTTCCTGATTTTCCTTTTTCCTTGGAACAATGGTGTTAACCCTTCATTAATGATTAATGAGTATGAAACTGTGGATATGCACTCCATTACCCAATTCACAAACTTGAAAGGGAAGCCCAGGCCTATAAGCAACTTTCTTAAAAATTCCCACCCAATGGAATCATAAGCCTTTCTTAAGTCTACTTTCATGGTGCATCTAGATAAACCTTTCCTATTGTACCACTTCAAAAGTTCATGACTAAACAAAATATTATCAATAATACTCGTCCTTCTATAAAGGCAGACTAAGAAGGGTTTACTAGTGTGCCAATCACTAGTTTTATCCTGTTGGTGAGAACCTTTGTAATGAGTTTATAGATGGTCAAACAACATGCAATAAGTCTATAATCATTTATTTGGTTAGGTGTAGTTACTTTAGGGACTAAAGTAATAGTTGTACTGCTAACTTCCTTATGCAACTTGCCAGTGTTAAAGAACTCCATCACATCACCCGCTACATCCTCTTTGACAATCTCCCAGTGCTTCACAAAAAACTCCATTGGATACCTATCTATTCTGGGTGTTTTATCCTTAGTCATTCCCCTTAGTGCATCACTTATTTCTTGATCAGTCATTAGAGCAATTAGACTGCATTTCTGGTCATAGGTTAAACATGGGACTTTTCTAATAAGCTCTATATATGGGCATGACAGTTGTTCTGTTGTTGTTCCCATAAGCTTAGTAAGAAAAGATATAAACTCCTTCTCCATCAAGTTAGGGTCTTGGAGCCTGTTTCCATTTGCATCATGAATTGAAGTAATGGTATTTCTGCTACTTTTTAGCTTCATTTGTGCATGAAAGTATTTCGTGTTTGCATCTCCATGTACTATTCATATGAAAAAGTGTTTGGATAAGCAAATTGTGTTTGGTTAATCTTTTAAAAAAAAATTACTTTTGAGAGTCAAATTATGAAAGATGATAAGTATACTGCACTTTTTATATTAAGATTATTTTGTAGAGATAAATCATTTTAAATATTTATTATAAGAAAATTAGTTAAATTTTATTTTTATTAAATTAAAATGTACAAATTTAAATTTTCAATCAATATTATAAATAGATGAATAAAAAATAAATTAAATATTGATATAATATTAACATGATGATTTAAATATGATTACAAGTATAATAAATTTGAAAATTATTCTACAAATTAAAGCACCAGATACGAAAAATTCACCACAAAGATAAATAAATATAAGAAATATATTGGTAAATATGTATATATGACAAAAATATGTTAGTCTTGAAATAAATTACTTCTTGCTTTTGCTTTTGTTTCTGCTTTTGTCTTTTTCAAGAAGCAAGAATTTTTAGCTGCTTCAAACTGCAGGAAAAAAATGTTTCTACTTTCATTTAAAAGCAATTTTGCTAATTAGTCCAACACCTTAATTTTCTTTAAAAGGTATTTTTTTCCTGAAAATTAGTGTTTTGGGCCTCCCAATAGTAATGAACAGGCTCAAACCCATTTATCGTATGTGGTTATAAATTTGGTGCTTGTTTGGTTTCTTAATTGGAGGTTTAAGCTTTGATATAACTATTATTGTCAATTGATTCCTTTACTTATGTTTATCTCCTATTCTTTATCTTATTTCTTGTTTTTAGTGTTAGAGTGTCGTTTTCCATATTTTTATATTGTATTATTTGATATCAGAGCTTGGAATAAATTTGTTCCTACCAATCTAACAAAAATGACTCATGAAAAGCGAGCCACGAAATGACTTCCGCTCGAGTCGTCGGCTTCTGCATAAGCCAGTGGCTTCCACCTTCTAGCCACCTCCAAGCGGTTTTCGCGTTAGCCTCCTCCAACTAGTAGCTTCTGCTCCTTCTTCACGGTTCAGAGCCTCCTGTCACGACCCCAAAAATAGAGGTGATGATACTGGTCTTATCCCACCAAGACAAGTTGGCCTAAAACTCAAGCCATAACGATAAAGTGTGGAAATAAAATAAAAATAAAAGTTTAATAACAATTAATAATGCAAATAACAAGTCAACTTAACTAAATCTCCAAAACATGGTTGTCACGTGTACAAGTCTGTAATGTATTACAATAGAATTGAAAGAAAGTATGTAAGTCTCAAATGATTTCTCTGAAGTAGAACAAAATCATAAAGAGGACTAAGAGGGTCCGCTAAGATGACAAGCAACTACCTCACAAATCTCCACAAAAAGCCTAAAAAAAAAAAGAGAAGAGAAAGTATCAAGGGGTGTGTACCAAACCACACGATACTCAGCAAGCAAACTCCTAAACACAAGGTTAATAGAATATGGGTACTCCTTACATGCCAACCGAACCTCCACAACTACAACCTGCATAAAAACCAGTCCAACCTAATATTAAACAATTTACTGTTTACATAACACATAGTTCAACAATATCACTTCAACAATTACTCACAAGTTTCATAGAAAAGTACATGCAAGTTCACAAATGATAAAGATACACAATGTAACGAAATGTAATGTCAAGTATAGTGATGCATGTCTGACCTAATGATACACACCCATTGTCTCTTAATCTGGGACCCATAAGGAACTTATCAGTCCATGAATCCATCACAACATGCGATACAATGTTGATAATAGAATCTGTCACAGCGTATGACACGTCCCTTGAATTATAATATCTTTCGCGGCGCGTGACATGTCCATCAAAATGGCCCATCTTCTTTAATTTGTTATTCTTCCTCAATTCACATAACACTTGATACAACCATGCCTCAAAACCAATGCAAATGACATGTTCACACAATTAATAAGGAGATGACCATTTATATATCAATGCATAATTCACAACAACACAATCGTAGTACAACATCAATTATGAATCAATAAATCTTTCCAATCATTCTCAACACATGACACATCAATGTATAATCAAGTTGCATTTTATTACCCCCTTTTCCTCATTAGGATTATCCAATATGAACAAGTCAACTCATCACCAAATCCCATTATTTCCAACACATAAAACAAAAATATGCACGATAAAATACACTTAACAAGGGGTCAAGATATCTATTTGCCTCAAACAATAGAACAATTACTTCGGAACTTGAGTCTTCCCCTTTCCTTGGGCTTCCAAATCAATTCAATTCAATCTATTCACATAAATAATCATAATAAGATTTTGAAACTAACAACTCCCACATTACTATATGTCTAGCCTAGACTCAAAAACTCACTCAAACCTATAATCAAGTTCCTAATCTTGGTACCAATTAACAAGTCAATCCTCATATTTTCTAAATTTCATGCCTAGAGTTGAGTCTTAATTCTTTCAAAATCATAATTTAATGGCATTCATATAATACAATGCACCTAATAATTAATTACACATCCTAATTAATCAAACTTGAATCATAATATAATAAGAAAATCCAAAATTGAAACTAGATACATCATCTGCAACCCTAACCACAAAGGGAACAAAGAAGCCCACAGTGTGTATTGATTGCCAAACAATGCATTGATTAACCTATAACATGACAATCATTACATAATACTTATATTTTGAAAATTCTCTTCAACCCTTTTTAATAAATCACGTCCAGTAACACCCTGAAGGACAATAACTCTAGAGCCAATTAGATAATCATCCTTGGATGTCCTCCAATCAATATCATATAATTAGTTGTATAGCCATTTAGGAGTAGCAACACTTTATGAATGTTTACCTGTAATCCGAAGTGCGAAGCCTTTTTCAACCTATCATTCACAGAGGTAACTTTCTGCCCTTTTCTCTTCTTAAATAATTTAGTATAAATAGTGACATTCCCCACTACTTATTTTAATATATATGAGCCAAAAGATATAGGGTATCAAATAAAATAATAATTTAGTCCATCAACCATTAATTTAATTAATTAATTATTTCATTAATACCCATTAATTAAATAATCATAGTCATCGAATAGTTTAAAATTTCCAAATCAACTTCACGGGCTGATCTAACATGACTAGGGGCTACTATCAGGAGGGGTAATATGGGAATTTTTACAAAAAAAAATTCAAAAATGACCTTCCGAGCTATTACATTATCCACCACTAAAATTCATGTTCTTCCTCGAACATATGGTGAAAGAAAGTACCTAAAACTTCAAAAATCTTAGGATATCTAGTACACATGTTGGACTCCGTCTCCCAAGTCGCCTCCCCCATAGAATGGTGCTTTCTTTGCACCTTTACTAAAGCAATCTCCTTGGTCCTAAGCTTTCAAGCCTACCTATCCAATATAGCTATAGGCTTCTCCTCGAATGATAAGTCTGGACCCTACACCACGAAATCGAGTGAAAGCATGTGAAACTCATCCGGCACATACTTCCATAGCATAGAGACATAAAACACCAGATGCACAACTGGAGCATAGACATATGCCTTGCTTCCAAAATCCATGCATTAAATGACTCTGTGAAATTATTGTCAACCGTGATACTTTTACATTGAGCATCAAAGTACGCCCGACACCAAGTTTGAGGTTTATATTTCACCAGGTCTTTAGCAGCTTCTTCATCTATGTCTCTTAATTTTCTCAATTGATCTTCAAAGTCCTCAACATATGTGGCCCATGCACACCACCACATAAGTTTCTTGACTTGTCCACTCCTCCTTTTTTTACATCAATTAGCCTCACTATGCCTTACAAGATATGATATTATGCATGGTTTATGAAGGTTATGTATATGCTTTAAGAACACTTTGAGAGTGAAGTGTCCATGATTATGATGATTATGTTGTGTTGATTGAAAGGCTATTCTCATGAAAACATAATGAACATAATCTGAAAGGTTTTTTTTCACATAATGGAGATTCTAGGTTGAAAGGCTTTCTCACCTAATTGAATCTAATGTTATATGTAGACATGGATGGTGAAAGGTTATTCTCACACTTATCTAATGAGTTATCCTAATGAAACAATTTATGACTTAATAAGTACTCTGTGGGATAAATGCTTAGCACCGAGTGAATATTGAATATGAGATGGAAGCTCTTCCATGAGAAAGGCCAGGTTTCTAGAACCAATTTCTTGAGATGGAAGTTGCCCCACTACAAAGGGCGGGTTTCTAGTAACAATCTCCTTATCCCATAAAATACGTGCCCATAGGATATTTAGCTAGTGGATCCACCTAAAGCTAACAAATGATCGTCTTACCTTAGGCAAGTAGGACAACCCTTTTCGGTGTGGGTAACACCAGATACCATGTTAAGCTCACACGGTCTATGTCGGTTAATATTTCCACTATTACAAGAATATGAATTATGAACTATGGCTACTCAAGAAGCTTTACGTAGTATGGGTGAGATTATGAGGTCTTATTCATGCATTGCGCAAGTATGCTTTGAGGGTAGTTATGGTATGTTCTCTTATATTATGATGATCTATGTAATGAATATGCTTATGACTATGTTGTTAAGTATTGTAAGTATGTTTTGATATGAGGACTACTTGTATGATGTATGATTAACTTGGATTGTTGCTATAAGTTGCTTTCCTTGATATGATTGACTAAAGGCGAATGTTCCCTTGTCTATGAGAAATAAGTTAAGGATGAGATCAAAAGATGATAAATATGAAAGAGGGCCTCAAGTGACTTGCTTAGCATGGGTGGGATTATGAGATCTTATCCATGCATTGCACAAGCTTTCCCTGAGGTGACTTATGCAGTGTTTCTCTTATATTATGTTGTTCTAAATGCATTGATTATGCCTATGACTATGATGTTATCTCTTATGCTCACAAGTTGTGATTATTGTTTATCATGTTATAGCCCATGTCTTGTGATGAGGTCTCCTATATTTATAACTTATGTTATTGTCTCTTATGATTATGGTATATGTCTTATGTTGAATTATGCCTCTTACATGCTTATGTTGATGATTTATGCTAGCCATCATATTTATTACATAATTGTACTAATCCATACTTTTTTCTACATTCTTATAAAATGTAGGGTTTGGCAACATTGATTTCCATCCTCGTGGCTAGGTTCATAGTAGATCAAGAAGAGAAGTTTTGGTGAGTCCTTATAGCATTTGAGGGCTTGACCACCATGCCCTTTATATTTCATTTTATATTTAGAGCTATTATATGGGCTGCGTCCCAAAGACTTTCATGTATTAGATGATTTGAGACAATGTCAAAGAGTTTCGCTTTATTTTATGAGACTTCGATTGTATTGAAAAATGTTTTAAATTTCCGTACTTTTCTATTATCTTAAGTTGTGATATGCTAAGTGACTTACATGGAGTCCTTTGGGGTTCTATATGCCATGTTACATCTAAGGGGTACCCCTGGGTTGTGACACAAACAACCCAAAACCTTACTCTACTCTTTCTTTCGATGCAAAATTAGGGCAAATAGATCCAACCCGTAACCTCTATTTTCAAGCAAATTATAGACATTAAACCTAAATTACTAGTATCGGACTAATTACCCTCTACAATCAATCTCTTTCGAGCATTGACCGAAGATGAGAAGTAGGAATTGATTTTGCAACCTTGTAACACCTCGGAAGCTAGTAGGCTACGCAAGGGACCAAGTGAGAGGTCACAAGCCAAAGACTGAGCCTGGGCACCCTTCACGAAGGCCCAAATGAGCCGTGAAGGGTACCACGAGGCTTGATATGGCTTGTGAAGGCTCAGTGTGCCTAGACAAAGAGGGCTCCCATCCCACGATCACCTAGATAACTCGTGGTGAAGCCTATGAAAGGGGAGGTAGTAGCTGCCTTAAGTGTTACCCTCCACACGAGCCACTTGATGACTCATGGAGTGGGTTGTGAAGGAAGGGGTGAGGGGTCTTGAGGTGTTTTTCCAAGCCACTGGTCAAGGACCACGGCTAGTGTGGTCCTTGACGGCTTGTAAGGGGTGGCGTGTGGGGGCTTAGTTATTTGTAAGTTCAGGGGCAGTTAGGTCTTTTCCTTATTATTTTATATTTATACTATGTCATTTTTTCCATGCCTAGGACCCCTTTATTATTTAACCCAAAAACTTACCTATTCAAGTCATTCTCATAAATTCACCAAAAGAAATAAAGTTCTTCTTCTCCAAAATATTTCTCTCTCTAGAAACTTGAGTAAGAAGGTTTCAACCTAGGGTTTCAAGGCAAGTCTCTAATTCCACCATTGAAGGCAAGCTTTTGGCATTGAGGTATGATAGTTTTCATCCATGAATTCCTTCCTTTCATGGAGTTCCTAAGTTTTCCTATTTCAAAAGTTAGAAATCCCCAATTGAGTTAGGGTTTTCTTCAATTGCCATGGGTTCTCTTCAATGATGATTTAAATTATTCAATTATTATCTCTTATGCATGAATTTATGAAATACTATGGTTTTTATGATGATCCCCCATGAACCCATGTAAATCCCATGTTTTCCAATTATGATGATATAATGTGGGTTTTGATTATGAAAGAAGATTTTTATGAAATCAAGCATAAATTGTTTGAATTATATGATTTTATGATGAATTTCTATGAGCCCATATCTAACCCATGATTTCTAGATGTTGACGTATGAAAATGGGTTTGGAACCATGAAAGGTGAATTATGAAAGTTAGCATGTTCTTATGAAAATTATGTATATATTTTAAGGAATGCTTTGAGAGTGACATATCAATGATGTTGTTGTTGTGTTGTTGAAAGGATTTTCTCATATACACATCTATGCATGATTGTGAAAGGTATTCTCACATAATAAGGGTTCCTAAGGTTGAAAGGCTATTCTCACCTAAAATAAACCAATGATTAAGACATTATGTTAATGTTGAGGCAAGAGGAGCCTACTCATGCTCTCCATTGAATGACAAGAGGCTATTACCCACGTCATGCGATGTAAGGACAAAAGGCGATTACCCATGTTCCTTCAAGGACAAGAGGCGATTACCCATGGTCCTTTATGAGCTATGATGAATAGGATTAAGAACTATTCCGTGGAAGTTAAGTTTAGCACCGAGTGGACAAGTGGCGATTACCCAAGTCCCTTACCTATGTGCCTCCATAGGACTGTCTAGAAAGACATTAGCTAGTGGATCCACAGTAGCTAGAAATTCAGGGTCCTTTACTTGGCAAGTAGGACACCCCTTTTCGATGTGGGGTAGACACCGAATTCCATGTTGCTAGCTCACATGGTCTTATATGTCGGTTAAGGCTTCTTCACACAATTAAGCAAAGTTATGATGAACCGAGGTTAGTTCAAGGAAGTATCATAAGTATGCTCTAAGATGATGTTCATTTGCATTGATTATGGTTTTATGACTTATGATTTCTAACTCTCAAGATGCATGTTTTAGCTTGATCATTACTTACTCATGAAAATGTCCGATTTTAGCATGTTTAAAATGTTTCATGCATGACTATTATACTTGGTACATTGTTTTGTACTAACGCATACTCTTTCCTACATTTCCCAAATGTAGGGTTCGACAGTCATGGTTCCCAGTTTTATGGCTAGAGATTGATTTGCGACATTTTCGAGCCTTGGTGAGTCCACACGCTTTGAGGATGTATTTTCATCGTTTTCAGTTTTTCTTTCTTACTTTCAAATTTGGACATGATGTATGGGCTAGGTCCAATTTCATTCTATTGTATTAGATAGCTATTGAGACAAAATGTTTAGACTTCCGCTTTACTTTTAAAAAACTTTTGAGTTTTTGAAATGTTGTTTCTTATCTCTATTGTTCTGTTTCTTATGTTACAAATGCTAAGGGGATTGTATGAGGCCTTTCGGGATCCTATATGTCATGTTATATCTAGGGTGTAACGCCTCAAACTAGGGGAGGCGTGACTAGCACTCGATTCCTTATGCGATCGAGTTAGCCATTGAAACATACCAATTGACTCAACTATGGGCCTGGAAGGTTGGGCAGCATAACATCTAAAATACTATGACTGGACCATCAAGGTTCTGCTGAATATCAAAAAGTGACATAGATGAAGGTAGACAAGCCAAAGATAATAAAGTACTAGCTAGCCGACAAGGCTGCAAATGAAGATATACATATGTACATACATATATATATGTATACATGCCAGGCCTATAGGGGTGGAGACTAGAAGCTGCATAGAAACCTAGAATATCATGTCCACAATAGCCTCTAAGAGTGTTATAACCTCTGGTCCGGACAAGTCCCCGATTATACCCAAACTGCACAATAAAAGTAACATCCTATGAAAGCGCCAGGAAGAGGTGAAGCTTACCAACTCACAACTGAACCACGAATCTTATTAGAGGGGTAAATCAGAATCCCTACCTGGACCTGCACGCATGAAATAAAAATGCAGCGTCCCTTGGCAAAGGGACGTCAGTACGAATAAAAAATATACTGGTATGTAAGGCAAAAAGTAGAGTCATAAATAGTTGTTGTAAAAAGGGTAATAAAGATACCACCTGAAATAGAAACTCTGATAGCCTGCATGGCTGGCATCCAACCTTATATAAATTAAACATGCATGGTTTTCTCGCGTAATTGTATGTCGTGAATACATATATATAGATGCAAATGCATGTCATACCCAACCAAGTGCTAGCAATGGTGGTGCCTTCCGGTAGCGAACTGACATCATATTCACCAAATTGTGGAAATTTTTGTCTCGCACGTATAAATATAGGCAATAGGCCCTATACCTTCCGATTATAGCTCGGGAGTAGAATGCATAGCATGTCATTTCATGGATTCGTAATGCATTTGTGTTACCTGAATCATGTTGCTAATCTTGGCCCATTAAGACTCTTGTTCTCATAATCTCGTAATCACTTTTGTATCATATGTAAATATCTCGTAGAACCTCATATACTTGTAGATTAAACTGGAACACCTAACTTGGAATTAGAAAGGTAACTTAATCCTTCCAAATGGGCGGGGTGTTAAAAGAGACATTTTTTAACTCAAACTTGTTTAAGGGCATCCTTGACCCATAACGTTAGTTTAATTCTTTCATTTTTACCACCCTATGCAAACTTATTCTTCTAACATGATACACCAAGTCATATAAAGCTCATACACTTATGCAATGATACACATACTATGCGAAAGAACCACGAGGTCTCACATTCTCCCCTCCTTAAGAACATTCGTCCGCGACTGGATTCGAACAATCTCTTGATTGTATTCGTTGCTACTATTGTGCTGTTTGCAATGCTATACTTATTACGTCCACAAATCTTAAATCCACTTATAAGGCTTCGTATATCTAGCTCGTAACAAGCCATATAAACTACATTTTTTGGTATTTAAAATCCAATGAAGTTTGTCGTGACAAACTTGGTAATTAGAGCACAAGGTTTAGAATCATCCTAGGATGTCTCATAAGCCACGTCGAGTAGAGTCTTGTTCATGAATGTGAAGTGCGCCACATTTATGAATGACAGGCTACAAGATGTTTAGGAAACTCTACTACTTTCATTACTCTAAAATCGTGCGATAGATTTTAATTCTATAAGGTCTCTTTCCTAATCCTTACCCCTTTCTCTACAAGATATGGCTACTCAATGAGATTATTCTAGATGAAATGCGGGAGAGAATGCGAATCAAGAAGCTCCTCTAACAAGTTCCTCAAACTCCGGTTGACCCTTTGGCTAAGCAAGTGACTAATGCGGAGTTTAAGTCTGAGTTTCCAGTATTGGCTCAATCCATGATGGCCCAAGCCAGTAGGGAGGTTGCGGTTCCCGTTAACATAAATGTGGGTATGACGACAGTTAGAGTGAGGGACTTCACTAAAATTAATCCTCTGGAGTTTCATGGTTCTAAGGTTGAGGAAGATCCTCAAGAGTTCATTGACGAGGTTTACAAAGTATTGACGATTATGGGAGTGACGTCGATGGAAAAGGCAGAGTTGACCACTTATCAACTGAAGGTGTTGCTCAAATTTAGTTTAACCAATGGAAAGAAGGGAGACCGGATACCTATCCACTACCCCATCGGTGGACAACCTCTTCTCCTCCAAAATTATTCTCATATCGGCAACCTTCAGCCTGCTCATCGAGCGTGGCAGAATTGCCTAGGCTAGGGGCACCTGTGGTGCCTATTCTACTGCCTGTGGTGGAGGTGGTCACTGTGTCAGTAGTGTCGGGAGTCTCACCGGATCATGGAACGCTTTGGAGTGCAACTCAGCATGTTTGCACTTAAGGGTTTCATCATCCACTTGTTCAGACTCATAGATTGGAGTCCTGGACTTAACATCTTCCCAACTTTCAAAATCAGATGTAGTGAAGTGGGTAGAGTAGACACCCATGCTTTCTGAGCTGGAGCTGCTTGAACTAGGCTCCGCAGGTTTTTTGCCCTTACCTCGACCAATTGTCTGAGTGGGTCGAGGTCTCGTAGATCTTGGAGGTGCCACCTTTGCAACAATTTCTACACCTTTTGCCCTTTTGCGTCGTTGGGGGCCCTTGACTGGAACTTTTGGCCTGGCCATATTTGTCAAAACAAGTAAACAATTGAATTTGGTTGAAAAGGGTTAGTAAAATATCACGATTCAAAAGTGTAGGAAAATTCGCGAATCAACTCAGTGAGTCACCAAAGTCAATCGACGAGCTGCAGAGAGCTCACCAAAAATTACAGAATAAAATATCATAATTTCAGCACAAAATGGCGAGGTAAAAGGTCATTCTACGAGCCGACGAATTGAATCGGTGAGGAATTAGTAGCTCGCTGATTTTTATAGAGTAAATCCTAATATCTGGGCTTCAAAAAGGTGAGGCCAATGATATTCGGTGAGTCATTGAGTCAACTCAGCGAGCACATACGTATCCCCAAAAGTTACAAAATCAAACATCAATATGTTAGGGGAAAAAGGGTGATGAATGGAGTCAGTCGATGAACCGCTGAGTCATTCGGCAAGCTTGACTAAGCTCACCAAACGGCCCATCGTGCCAAAATTGTACCCCAACTCCCAATTCTCAATGATCAACCTACGATAACCAAATCAATGCCTCATTCTACGCAATTCAAGACTAGCCCATACCATAACTTACCCGATTTACCCTTAAGAACGATGTAACCCGATCCATCATTGGGAAAATTTAAGTTGTTTAGAGCAATTCGAGTTACTCAGACTTTATCCACACCAAAATCAATATGCAGAACCACCATTCAAATAATTTGAACTCGAAACTTAAAGTTAATTAGGCCAAACATAAAATCTAACATGCTCGATTACTCAACAATATTCAATTATCGACTAAACACACAAAGATACACATTAGATCCATCAAACACACAAACATGCTTAGATTACGACATGAGATTAAGGTTAATTTAGGACACCAACTTCAGAAGTATACAAGGAAACAATGAAGGCAAAAGCAAAAGCGAGCAGGGCAAAGAACTCCAATCACACAATGACACTCCCACAAAAATTCAGTATGAACTAAGATCTAATATGAAGTTGAGAGAGTTCAAAAGTTGTAAAGTTCAAAATATGGAGAGATTTTGAATTTAAAATGGTTGAAAGGCTTTGACCCTTAAGTTCGCGCCTAGTCGATGAGGTTCATTAATGTCGTTGATCCACTCGGTGATGTGGCAAACTGATTTTTTTCCATTAAACTTTCCAAAACTCCAACCCTTTGGTTGATCAACAAGGGAGATCAACATCAGGCTTGCTAAACCATTCAATGTTTCACTGAGTGGGTTTAGAGCTCCCCTTTCAGCCTATTTCTCCTAAACTTTGAATTTTCAGCCTGCACATCCAACAAACGTTATTCACATGCTGAAATGTAAAAACTTGGGTTGTCTCCTATGACATTCACTGGAGCTACAACATCTTTATTGGCTTGAGCCGTCACGGCTTAAGCCAACATTTGGATAGTCGACCTAAACTCTACATGGGTCACATTCTCAACCAAAGGATCAATCGGAGCTTGATGAGCTTTAGGAGGAGCTCCTTGATTCACTTTGTGTAACACTCCGGAAATCTAACGACCTAAGCTAGAGACTAAATGATGACTAATGACTTAATGAGAGTATAAATGATGTTTCAAGACCTAATTTAATGTAATTAAATTGGTAAGAAAGTGTTAGTGCATAAACGTCAAGGAATGACCTTGACGTCCAGAAACTAGTGCATTGAACTAGCACTACAAGAAAAAGGCCTTTTAGGGACCAACATTTAGGGATGAGCTGAAAATCTGGTCTCTAAAATGATAGCATCCAAGGAAGCACTACTCCATTGAAGGACAAGGATGAAGCTTTAGAAACTCCAAGGAGGCCCATAACAAGATCTCAAACCAAGGAGTTCAATGATAAGCTCAATGGGCTTCAATCGCTGATCCAAAGGTGTCTTATTGGGGAAGAAGAGCTCAAGCCCAAGGGAGAGGAATTGTCCAAATGCTACAATTATTTGGTGGCCCAAATTCAAGCCCAAGATGAGGAATTTTAAGGCCCAATTTCGTGCAAATAAGGTCAAGAAGAGTCCAAGAATCAGCCACAACAAGAGTTGCTTTCTGCCCAAGTTTTGAGAGAAGACTAGTCAAACTTTCCAAGATTGTCAAGATTCTTTTCCTAGTTGGGATTTACCTTATTTCTTTATTTATTTATAGGTTATTAATATTTTCCTTATTCTATTTATGGTCTCCTAAGTACCATAGCTTTCCTAGAAGTACTAAATTTGTTTTTAGTTAGATTACTTTATTTCCTTTCTAGAGTAGGAGTCCTTGTAATTGTCTTTTAGGGTCTTGGACGTTTTTCACCCCTTCTCCTATATATAGGGGTCCTTTTTATTCATTAAAGACAATTTAGATTGATATTAATAATATTTGAGAGAGTTCTTTGAACCTTTGTGACTTGTTCTTTGAGAATTTATCTTTAAACCTTTACTAGTTTCATAGTTTAAGGTATAAAGTAACTTCTTCTTGTGATATCTTTGGTTTCTTTTTGGTATTCTTTAGAAGGTGATTAGTTGTACATACTAATTATTGTCTTTAGTTACTCATAAAGCGGTCAAGATCCGAATCTATCGTTTTGATTCGTTTTCTCAAGTAAAGGCGTTAGATTTCTTCCATAAATCTATACGTTGTTACTTGGATCTTTTCAAGGCCTTAGAACATCTAATCCTTGGAAATTTGTGGATCTTTCCTTTGAATTTCTCATATCTTTAGTTAGTTTATTTTGTTTCTTTTCTTTGTGCTTCCGCATTCTAGTATTCAACTCTCTATTTGTGATCTCCTTAACCCTGCTGTTATCATAAAATTATACTAATAGGGATGACAAATTTTTTTGGTCCCTTATTCTAAATTTTATTTATTGTGTCAGAGAAGGCAAAAAATATAGTCCTTAAAATTATCATTATCTGGTCTGAAATCCTCTTTATAAGCGGGACAAATCAGCGCCACCACACTTTTCCTCCAAAACAAAATAGTATATAAAATTAAAAACAATGTAAAATTGATAAAAGGTTAAAAGAATCCTATATTACTAAAACGCTACTCTATTAAAATTTCTATTTATCCCATTTATCAAATTAGATCCCTAATCCTTCATCTCTCAAACCCTAAGGTTCACACATAGTCTTCTCAATATCATGATCTGCAACTTGCGAACTTGATATCAACATTAGCGGCCAAAGACTTGTCGGCATGATGATCTCATCGGGTCTTCCCACAATCGAATTTCTTGTAGGTTTACCATTTTAGTACCAGATTCTTCTCAACTGCGTTCGACCCATATAAAACCCATTTACAAGTACTTACAGACTCCTAATACTATGATTTTGCTCTTCTTCTTGTATGTTATTTATTTCTCATGATTATTTTATTTATTTATTTTGCATGCTCTTTTATATCCTCTTTCAATTTCTCAAGAATTAAAATGTCATTTACATCGCCCATTCCTTGTTGAGAGAGAAATTGTGGCTGGTAGCTATGAGATAAATCATGGTTGTAAGTTTTTTAATACTTTTGGAAAAATCAGATTCGTTAGTTGTTGGTTTGAATAGAAATTTTTGTCTAAATATGTTTGTTTACCTGATTAATTCGTTGGCATTTTTTTATTTTGGGGGTCATGGGAATGAAGCTATATACAATTTTTGAATGTAGATTCAGTACACTAGTGTTATTATCTTACTTTGACTTTGACTTTGGTGCAATTGTACTTATCATGCATTCAATTATTGGGTTTGATTTCAAATTTTGTTAGAATATATGATTGCCTTATGCAGATGTTATTGTTTCTTGCTTCTTTTCCTGTTTTATTAATCCTATTTTAGCCTTCTCTGTTTGTTATTTTGGATTTCTAATTGTTGCACTTAATGAGAAGGTATGTTTCTTTTCTTTTTCTTGAATTGCCTCATTTTGAACAAATGAACCATGTGTGCTTTTTTTTTTTTAGAAGAAGGTATGACTGAATGTTTCTTTGTTTTATTTTTGGATATTCGTTATTGACAAGTTAATTAATTTAATCTTTCTTTCACCTTTGTATGGGATAAAATTTCTTCAAAGTCTTGTTGTTGAATGGATTATGAATGTTTGGAACTTTACACAAGAATTTATCTTCCTTTGTAAGCTTTACACATAATGTTATTGTGTGTTTATGAAGAAAGTTTTTGGCCTTGTAACTTTTTAGCATTCCATACTAGGAAGTGAATTTGTACGCTTCCTTCCTCTTCTAGAATTTCTAGATTTCATCAATGTTTTTTGTATTTGAATGACATTTGAAAATATGCCTCTTAAGTTTCATGTTTGATAAGTTCTATTTCTCACCTGAAATCATGCTAGCTAATTACTTAAAATCTAATGGTGATTCACGATTTAACATTAGAGACCATGATAGTTTGAACGCCTAATTCTTTAGAATGAAACATTCTAGTGTGTATAATGTAACTTTGACTTTCTGGTGTAATTTAAAAAGAAGACATTTATGGTTTGTTTATATTGGGGATCCCCTATAAATATAAAAATGGTCAAATTGTTTATTTTCTGGATAGTATTTTTACCTTTTTCTATTTAGTAGGAAAAACAAGACTAGGTTCTAAATGTAGTTCAGAATGGTATCTTTCAATTTAGCTAAAGTTAATGTCCTCTTATACCTTAAGATTCCTCTCTACATTGTTGTTAAAAATGAACACTTATAGCATGTATTGTAATTTTTATCAACTTATCAGATTGTTATATTCGTTGATTTGAATGTGATTAAATGTTTATCCATTAACATGTTCTAATGCCTTATTCATTCTCGGGATATGTGAAACTTGATAGAAAATTTAAGTTTGAATGGAAGAATATCAAGTAGAAATCTTACTTCCATGTGAAGTTATATTTTTTCTATTTCTATTTCTAGGAATACAACTCATGTCTCTTGGTTGGATTCAACATCTTACTCAAGAATTTTTGTTCTTCTAAGAGTATTTTAATGTAAGCATTTCTAGCTTGTAAGATAATGTTATAGAGTTTTATCCATCTTCATAGAGATACAAATATAATTCATGTGATAAATAGTAACTATGTAAAAAAAGTTTATGTTGTTATCAAGTCCTTTCAACAATTATATGCATTCTCTTAATGTTTTAGAAGTTGTAAATTGCTGTGAATTAAAATACTATGATCTCCTAAGCTTGTTTGTGAGATAATAACTCTGTGAAGTCACAGTTAAGGATGGGCTTGAGCTTGAGAAGAGGTTTGTGGGAAAGACATCAAAACTTGTAGAGTCTTGCAACAAGTTTATTGTGTGAAGCTTTTGTAGCTCTTATTGCATGACGGTTCGGTTCAAGACTAAGTATTGAAGAGAATGTCATAACTAATGTCGTGGATATTTATTATAGTCCAATGTAACTCCCTTAAACATGTTTCTGATGTTTTCAAAAAATGATGTACAACTTAGAGCTAGAATTAGTCACTAATTAGAGGTATATGAATAATTTGATGGCAAATAAAACCCCTCCTTCTCCTTGCACTGATTTAGAATCTTGCTATAAAATGTTCAATTTGTGTAGTTGTAATCATTGGTTTCTAAACAAAATACTACAAAATTCGAAATTTATGAAGTTACAGGTTTTGAAGGAAAACTTAATTTAAAAATATAAAGTTCTTCTTTTGGAAAGTAAAAACCTCTATTTCACTGATTTTATTGTTGTTGTTGTTGTTCTTTTTCTTCTTCTTTTGGGAAGAAACAATACTAACAGGAGCATTTAGCAGCAAAATACACTGAAATTTACAAAAGCAGTCAGTTGAATAGCAGTCGCGACTCTAGAAAAACCTCTCCTAATAGAATGCATTCTGCACCCTGAATGTGTACTTTTGGCAATTTGGACCATAAACTCTTACTCTTAGAAATTTGCAACTGATTGATTGTGTTTGTCCCAAAACTACTAAAATGCATACACATTTTTTCTGCGTGTTAGAACAATTTTCCCTTGACACTCCTTGACTAAATGAAATAGAATTACTTGAAAGTGATGATATGATTATTGGTTGAGATCATGTTTCTTTAATTAGTTGCGGGATAAATTTGATAGTGATGACATGGATGTTTATTGCTAACATATTTCATGATGGATACAAGAGTAATGGAACAAATGAAGAGGAGAATTACATGCTAAGTATGTAAAATGTAGCTCAATCCAAGAGGCTCTTAAAAATGTGCTGAAGGAGGTAGACAACAAACAATGAGAGTGATTGCTAAAGGAACATTGTTCTACATGAAGTTTACAGGTTTGTCATAGTACCTTGTTATGTAATTTCATTCATATTATGGTCCTTTGATTGATAATTTATTTATAACATCTCAATTTAATATTGTTACTTAAATGAAATGTTGACATGTACTTTAATTGATTCTGGTTCTATTATAACTTCTTCGTCAGTGACATTACCTTCCACATAAGATATGAAATCACCAAATGAACTCTCAACTGTTTCTATTTCCTTTCGAGTTCATATATTATGTTTCTTCAATGTAGCTATTGCATGCATATTAGAGAAAGATGAAATCTTAGTTTTCCCTATTCTTGTTTGAAACATATTTTAGTTTAATAACAATTACCTTTGAGTTTTCTTTATGCTTGAGATCATAAACTTTAAGATGCATAATAAAAAAATAGAGACGTCAAATATTTTTGATGTTCACATTACAATAAATACACCAAACGAGCAACTATAGGAGTGAAGCCAATACTTCAATGAACTCATCAAGAGAAAATAGAACAACTAATAGTCCAGGGCCATATGTATGATGATTTGGTAAAAATAGCTCTAAGGTTTATTCTAGAAAATAACTAAGCATAAAAAAAAGACAATCTGTTCTTTTACTTGAGAATTGATGAGAGTGAAGAGGATTTTATTTTATATAAATAAGGATTCAATAATGTAGTTTCTCATGTTTATAAATAGCTAGATGTAAGCTAGAAGTTGAATTAGATTAATTGTAATCTTGAAGTGTCAAAAACATAAAGAAATTAGGCGAGTTCTCATTAGATTACCTACTAAAAGACCACTACTATGCTATGACTAGCTTGTAGGAAGAACCTAAAATAGGTAATGAATGTTACGCATGTAGAGTTTGTACAAATTTGAAGGCAACATTGTTGCACTCTTATATTATTTTGTCGTTGGAATCTTATTTGTAATGGAGAAATATTTTTGATAATTTGTGCTAAGGTTAACCAATTTTCTAGTTGATTCTTTTAGTCTTTTCTAAATGAATTTTATTACTTTTACAGGTTAGGAAAAATTGAAGTTTACAAGAAGCAATTTTTTTAGGAAGAAACAGATTCATGATCATCATGTTATAGGTGCAGTTTAGGGATAATAGCTATATAGGTTTTTGGTAAGATATTATGTACAAAATACAGTGACTATCATACATCGTTGTTATACCGTTCTAATATATGATGCTTATCATCTTTTGTAATTACTTTTTCAATATATATGAAAGTAACATTTTTATATTAATAACTTGATTTTGTAGTTGCAAATTGAATATAGACATGATTGATGGTTGATAATCTGGTTGTGAGAACTAACGACCAGCTTTGAGCAGGTGACAGAAATAGCTTAACGACCAGGAAAAAATTGGTCGCCAAAAACCTTTGACAACCAACAATGTAGTCCCTAAAATTATCAATCAGGTACCAGAAAAGTAGTCCCAAAAAGATATTTAAGGACTAGATTTCAACTGGTCGCAAAAACACTTTAAGGACCAGCCATTCTCTCTCGTCCTTAATGGCCTTTAGCGACGAAGCTTACTGGGACGGATGGCGACCAGTTTTTTCTGATCGCTAATGACATTTTGGAACTGGAAATGCACCTTCAGGGACCATTTTTCCCTTCGCTATAGAGTATTTTTCTTGTAGTGTAGTGAGATGCTAGGTCTTTTGAATTGACTTTAGAGTGCCGTAGATGGACTAAATTTTGAATAAAAGGCAAGATTTCATGTTTAGGCTCCAAACGTCCGGGTACGACTCCCCAAGGATCACCTAAGGGGTCCTTGAGGAGGAACCAAACTTGGAACCAAAAAGAAAGTACAAGCTGTCCAAAATAGGTTGGACTCACGAGGAGTAAACCACGAGGTGTAGGTTGACTCATGCCCCATGGAAGGGAGTCGTGAGTCCAAACATAGAATCCTCCAAGTGGCCTCCAAATCAACCCCCTCAGTCCCTAACCACGAGCATACAGTACGGTCTGTAGACTGACTCACGCTCCGTAGAAGGGTCTCGTGAGTTGAGACTTAGTCGCCTCACCAACACCCTCGTCTGCACCCTCTCAGTACCAAACCACAAGTGGCCAACACAACTCTTGGTTCACTCATGGGCGGGGACTCGTGGATGGCACTCGAGCTTACTGCCTCCACACGATTTAAGTGGAGGTAGTTTAGTAATTTACTAATTAATTACTTAAGGGTTAAAAATGGTTATAAATAGTTGTATTAGGTACATTATTAAGTAATGACCAAGTCTTCCACCTTATAACTCCAAATCATGAAATCAAAACCCACTTCTCTCAAAATTGTCTCTCTCTAAAGACCCTAGAAGAAGAGATTACATTGGAGCAAGGGTTTCAAGGTTCTTACCAAATTTCTTGGATATTCATCATTGATTCTCATAGAATCTACTAAGGTATGGTTTCTCTTCACTCTTGGGATCTTTTTCCCAAGAGGCCCTCTCAAAATCGGATTTCAAAGTTCCCCCAAATTCTAGGTTTTTCTCTCAATGTCATGGGTCACTTTCAAAATGTGTTTTCATTGAATTAGAACGATTAATTATGGTTGTATATGATGATTTGTGGATGAATTAATGTCATGTTGATTGTTTTTGAACAAATCCCCACAAGACCCATGTGTTCTCCTTCCTTCGCACTTTAAACCCTAGTATGACTTTAATGGTGAATGAAGGATGTGAATCTAATATGTAAATTGTGTAATTCCTTATTGTATCATGATGTTTCTCTATATGATGAATTATTACCAATGAATTAAGGTTGAATCTTGATGTGATCCTTGAAGGTTATGAATGAATATTGTCAAATTGATGAATATTTATATATTGAATTGTTGATCCACTTATGGTGGAGGTGCTACTTGATTATGAATTGTAGTGAATGATTTATGTTTCCTCTTCCCTACCACTCCAAGTGTTGACAAGTATGTCATGATACGAACATGAATGTTAAGCTATGATTATGGTAGTGTTGGTATGATGAATAGAAGAAAAATCTCATGAACACTATATGACTATGTTATGAATGAACATTATTATATGTTGATGGTTCTACAATGAAAGGTTATTCTCATCTTAGGACTTGTGAACTATATGATGAATGATGGGTTGAATTCCTAATGCACTCCTTATTGAATTAATGTGTAAGTAAAGGCCTAATACTACTCTGAAGGGGAATTGTGCTTAGGATCGAGTGAACATGAATATGAGATGGAAGCTTTTACGATTAGCAAGTTCGGCTTCCCATATGGGTTTCTTTTACGTTTAGTAAGTTCGGGTTCCCAATATATATGTTGTCTCATGAGATGGAAACCTTCTACGTCTAGCAAGTCCGGGTTTCTAGTAGCAATCTCCTTGTTCCATAACTATGTTTGCCCACATAGGTATTAGCTAGTGGATCCACCTAGATGCTATTATGTTAGTTCTACCTTGGCAAGTGGAACACTCTCTTTTTGGTGTGGGAGTATAACACCAGAATCCATGAAGCTCACATGGTCTATGTCGGTTATTGCTAATATCCCTATGTTTTAAGAAAATGATCTAATGTATGATATGACTTATGAACTCTAACTAGGACTAATTGAGGGATACTACTTAGTATAGGTGAGGGTATGGGACTTTACCTATGCATTGCATAAATGGGTTCTTTGAGGAGTTCTTTAGTGCATCCTTTATATATGGTAAGGTATGAATTATGTTGAGGTTGGTTTCACCTATTATGATGTTGATTATGTATGTGTCTTCTTGATGGCTTTACTTAGTATATATGGGGGTATGGGACTTCATATGTACATTGCACAAGTGAACTTGGACGGGGGGGGGGGGGGCATGGGTGTTGTCTTATGATAGTATAATGTAAATGGAACTCAAATATGTAAGGTATGGGTTATGGCTTCTTGTTATGATCATGAATGTCTCTTTACCTTGTAATGTGGATTGGCTAAATGTTCCTTGAATATGCATTATGGCTTCTAACTTGAAATAGCATGTTTTTAACTAAAGGTCCCTTTTTGCATGATTTAAATGGTTTTAATTTCTTGGCTTCCATACTTAGTACAATTGATTGTGCTAAACCATATTTCTTCCTTTTTCTACTAAGTGTAGGTTTCGGAAAGTGATTGTTCTACTAAGAGACTCAAGCTTGGATTTAGACTTCTCCAAGACTTCAAGTTTCGAGGACACACACGCTATGACATTTATGTCACTTATATTGTAACAGACTATTAGACTTCCTTATGTACTTGTCATTTTGAGACAATTCTATTGTAAAGGGCTATGGTCCCTATTTGAGATTCTTATGTGTACTTAGATGGTTTCATTGAGATGATGATCTCTAGACATTCTACCTTCTATTTTCTATTATGAGACACTTTGACATTGATTTTGAAAAGTTTTTAATTTTCCCCATTATTCAATGTCTATATGTAATGATGAATATGCTAAGGGCAAGTATAAGACCCCTTCGGGGTCAAGTACGCCGTGTTACGCCTAGGGGGTGCTCTCGGGGTGTGACAAACTTGGTATCAGAGCATAAGGTTAATTGGATAATATTAGGGTTGATGTCTCATGAAACCACGTCGAGTAGAGTCTTGTTCATATGTGTGAAGCACGTCACACTTATGAATGAGATTCTTTAAGATGTTTAGGAATTTTCACTTCTTGATTATTCATTGGTCGTGCTTCAAGAATCTTAGTTCTATTATGTCTTTCCTCCTAATCCTTTTCTTGTGCTTATAGGTTATGAATACGAGAAGGACTAATGCTAGGAGGGCCGAAGAGGAAAATGTGAATGAGGAGGTTCCCCTTCATGTTCTTCAAAACCCTCAAGCTCCTCAAAATCCTCAAGCTCCTATCGATGAAGGGGCTATGTCTAATGTGGAGATAAGGGTGGCTGTTTATACCTTGACTCAACTCATAATGGCACAAGCTAACCGGGAAGCTAGACCCCGAGGTGAATGAAGACCCACAATAGTTCTTGGAGAAGGTTTATAAGATTGTGGAGGCTATGGGATTTTCTTATAATGAGAAGGCTGAGTTGGCTGGGTATCAATTGAAAGACGTGGCCCATGTATGGTACACTCAATGGAAGGACAATAGGCCTTTAAGGGTAGGTCCCATAACTTGGGACATATTCAAGAAGGCTTTCCTTGATCGATTTTTTCCCCATGAGAAAAGAGAAGCCAAAGTTGAGGAATTCATCAATCTTCTCCAAGGAGGTATGAGTGTCCAAGAATTCTCCTTGAAATTCACGAAGTTGTCCAAATATGTTCCCTCTTTGGTTTTTAATCTAAGAGATGAAATAAGTCGTTTTGTCACCGGTGTGTCCGATGCTTTTGAAGAAGAGTGCCGAGTGGCAATGCTCCATGACAACATGGATATCTCTTGGTTGATGGTACATGCTCAACAAGTGGAAGAGTCAAGACTTAAGAAGAGAAATAGAGAGGTGAAGAGGCTAAGGGCCGATGAGGGAAATGCATCTAAGGGTAAGTTTGAAGGTCAAGGTGAACCAAGGTTTAAGAAGAGGTTTCCTAACCAAAGTCCTTCCAATTCTCCTAGGCCCAACAAAGGTAGGGTGTCTACCCCTAGACCACAAGGAGGAATAGGTGGTAGTTCTTATGTTGAAAAACCTAATTGTGAAAAGTGTGGCAAGAAGCATCAAGGAAAATGCCTAGTTGGCACGGACAATTGCTTAGTTGTGGAAATAGTGGTCATATGAGGAGAGATTGCCCTATGTTGAAAGTTCAAGGGATGGAGAATAAGCAAGCTCAAGCAAGTGGGTCTAACTCCGATGCTCCTAAAAAGAATCGCTTGTATGCTCTCCAATCCCGAGGTGATCAAGAGAGCTCTCTGGATGTTACCGGTATGTTGCAAGTATTTTCAATTAATGTTTATGCATTGTTAGATCCGGGTGCCAAGTTATATTTTGTTACTCCTTTAGTGGCTATGAAATTTGATGTGCTCCCCGAAACCTTAAAAGAACCTTTTTCCGTGTCTACCCCGGTTGGTGATTGGGTCATAGCAAAAAGAGTGTATAGGGGTTGTCCCATTTCATTGTCCAATAGAGTAACATTGGTTGATTTAGTAGAGCTTGATATGTTGGACTTTGATGTCATATTGGGGATGGATTGGCTTCATGCTTGTTTTGCTTCCATAGATTGTAGAACCCTTGTTGTGAAGTTTCAATTTCCTAATGAACTCATTGTAGAATGGAAGGGAGAAAACTTGATTCCTAGAGGTCGAATTATCTCATGTCTAAAAGCTTGTAAAATGATTTCTAAGAGTTGTATCTATCATATTGTGAGAGTTAAGGACCTTGAGTTCGAGACTCCTCCAGAAGAGGGGAATGATAGCATCCAAGGAAGCGCAACTCCATTGAAGGACAAGGATGAAGCTTTAGAAACTCCAAGGAGGCCCATAACAAGATCTCAAACCAAGGAGTTCAATGATAAGCTCAATGGGCTTCAATCGCTGATCCAAAGGTGTCTTATTGGGGAAGAAGAGCTCAAGCCCAAGGAAGAGGAATTGTCCAAATGCTACAATTATTTGGTGGCCCAAATTCAAGACCAAGATGAGTAATTTTAAGGCCCAATTTCGTGCAAATAAGGTCAAGAAGAGTCCAAGAATCAGCCACAACAAGAGTTGCTTTACGCCCAAGTTTTGAGAGAAGACTAGTCAAACTTTCCAAGATTGTCAAGATTCTTTTCCTAGTTGGGATTTACCTTATTTATTTATTTATTTATAGGTTATTAATATTTTCCTTATTCTATTTATGGTCTCCCAAGTACCATAGCTTTCCTAGAAGTACTAAATTTGTTTTTAGTTAGATTACTTTATTTCCTTTCTAGAGTAGGAGTCCTTGTAATTGTCTTTTAGGGTCTTGGACGTTTTTCACCCCTTCTCCTATATATAGGGGTCCTTTTTATTCATTAAAGACAATTTAGATTGATATTAATAATATTTGAGAGAGTTCTTTGAACCTTTGTGACTTGTTCTTTGAGAATTTATCTTTAAACCTTTACTAGTTTCATAGTTTAAGGTATAAAGTAACTTCTTCTTGTGATATCTTTGGTTTCTTTTTGGTATTCTTTAGAAGGTGATTAGTTGTACATACTAATTATTGTCTTTAGTTACTCATAAAGCGGTCAAGATCCGAATCTATTGTTTTGATTCGTTTTCTCAAGTAAAGGCGTTAGATTTCTTCCATAAATCTATACGTTGTTACTTGGATCTTTTCAAGACCTTAGAACATCTAATTCTTGGAAATTCGTGGATCTTTTCTTCGAATTTCCCATATCTTTATTTAGTTTTTTTGTTTCTTTTCTTTGTGCTTCCGCATTCTAATATTCAATTCTCTATTTGTGATCTCCTTAACCCTGCTGTTATCAAGTGGTATTAGAGCGGTTCTATCAAGATTCCGTTCTTGATAAATCTTGGAATTTCTTCTTATAGTAGAGCAAAAAAAAAAAAAACTGTAGCGTGAAAATAAAATAAAATACAGGAGCGTGAATAGTAGCGTGAACAAAAAAAAAAGTTATAACTTGCTCTCTAAGAAATATGATTACTTGTCCTCCAAGAAATTTGATTACTTGGTACCCAAGAAAGCTTATTACTTGCTATTAAAGAAAGTTTATTACTTGCTCTCCAAGTTTTGCATTAATTTGTTTTCAAGCAAGAAGGTAGCAAGAAGAGGGGATGTTAGATCTTGACGAATAAGGGAAATTTTTTTCTTGTTCTTATAATTCTAAAATAAGTTCCTTTTTATTCGTGTTTTGTTTCAACTAAATCCTACTTGTTCTAGGACTAGTTCTTTACTTTCTTTTTGTACCCCAAGATTCCATACTTTATTACTACGAACTTGATACACGTTTTGGTTTAATTATAAATCTACAAAGTATTCTCGTTCAAAGGTTATTTTGAGTGGAAAAAGGCAAGTGTGGGTGAGTTTAAAAGAGGGTAAAAGCCATATTAAAAGTGTGATACTTGATCTTTTTAGATGTCTAATTCAGGTGGTGATGAGGAAAGGGCTCGTTTAGAAGCTGAGGTCAAAGGAAGGAATGACTTCACCCTTCAAGCTATGCACCAGCAATTTGAGAGATGGACCCTTCAATTTCAAGAGATGAGGGATATGATTGTCGAGCAGAATGACACCATAGCTGCAATTAGGAGGGAGAATGATGTACCCCGAAATAATGTTAGACCCCAAGTTAGAAGGAATGTACCCCATATCCCTTTTGTAAATCTTGAATATGATAATGATGATTTTTGATGTTGAATTTAATCTAGAAAGAAGAAAGGAGGGGACAAAGAGGTAGAGTAGGAGATGATAATATAAATAGTATAAAGATGAAGATGCCATCTTTCAAGGGGACAAGGGATCCAGACTTGTACCTTGATTGGGAGAGACGAGTTGAAGCCATATTTGATTGCCATAACTACTCTGAGGGTAAGAAAGTTAAACTTGCTGTTGTTGAGTTTTCTGATTATGCTGCTTCTTGGTGGAAAAAGCTTGCTAGGGAAAGATTGCAAGAGGAGCTACCACCTATTGCTATGTGGGCAGAGATGAAGAGGGTAATGAGGAAGCGATTTATTCCATCATATTTCCAAAGAGATCTACAGTCTCGCGTTCAACACTTGAAGCAAGGCTCCATGTCGGTGGATGAGTACTTCAAAAGCATGGATATGGCTATGATCCAAGCTAACTGCATGGAGGAAGAAGAGGCTACAATAGCTAGATTTTTAAATGGTTTAAATATAGAAATAGCTAATGTAGTAGAGATACAACAATATGTAACTTTAGATGAGTTAGTTAATTTGTCTGTTAAAGTTGAAAAACAAATTGAGAAAAAGTAGCAAAATAACTCATGGAGAAGTCGACCAAACACTATCTCTAAGAAGCCATGGTCAACTCAAGAGGGGAAAGCTCCTTCCAAACCTCAAGATGATAGAGGTAAAGGTAAAGTTAAGGAGGGACGTAAAACCTTTAATCCTAAATCTTCTAAACCTTCAAGTTCTATTCAATGTCACAACTGTCATGGAAGGGAGCATATGATGCATGAATGTCCAAGTAGAAGAACCATCCTACTTAGAGAGAATGGAGAATATGAGAGTGTAAAAAGTGAGCTTGAGGGAAAAGAAAAAGGCCAAGAGATAGAAAAAAAGAGAGACGACCGAGAGAAAGAGAGAGAGGGCAGCGATCTAAGTAAAGAGGTAAAAGAGGGTGTGAGTAAAAAAATAAAATATTTTGGTGAGAGGAAAGAGGCTAAGGAAAAGAAAAATGAGAGTCTTTATATAAAAGCCAAAGAGTGTTTGAATGCTAGGAGAGAGGGGCTGCCCATAATACTACTTACTTACAAAGAAGTATTGATTAATTTTGAACAACTAACTCCTTCTTTGCCAAATAGTGTTTTTTCTCTTTTGCAGAATTTTGAAGATGTTTTGCCTGATGACACTCCAAAAGGACTTCCACCTTTGAGAGGGATTGAGCACCAAATAGACTTTGTGCTTGGGTCTCAACTTCCTAATAGGCCTGCCTATAGGATCAATCCTGAAGAGACCAAAGAATTACAAAGGCAAGTTGAAGAATTGCTTGAAAAGGGATTTCTTCAAGAGAGTATGAGCCCATGCTCTATTCCAGTCCTACTGGTCCCTAAAAAGGATGGAACATGGAGGATGTGTGTAGATTGTCGAGCTATCAACAAGATAACGGTAAAGTATCACCATCCTATCCCTCGTCTTGATGACATGTTGGACCAACTGTGTGGTTCCAAAATCTTTTCTAAAATTGATCTAAAGAGTGGTTACCATCAGATTCGTATGAATCCTGGAGATGAATGGAAAACTGCTTTTAAGACCAAATATCGACTCTATGAGTGGTTAGTTATGCCCTTTGGCTTGACTAATGCACCAAGCACTTTTATGAGACTAATGAATCATGTTTTTAAAGATTTCCATGGAAAATTTATTGTGGGGTATTTTGATTACATCTTGATCTTTTCTCAAAATCTGGATGAACACCTAGAGCACTTAAAACAAGTTTTTGAAGTTCTTAGAAATCAGCGCTTATTTGCTAATCTCAAAAAGTGTACTTTCTGTGTGGATCGTGTGATTTTCTTAGGTTTTGTGGTTAATTCTAAGGGAGTTGAAGTTGTATATGGATCCAACCCCTTACCCCCCTTGATTTATTGCCTTTGCCTACTAATGATTTTGCTAATCTTGATGGTAAGAAGAAGGCTGATATGATGAAGAAAATTCATGAACAAACAAGGCTTGCAATTGAAAAGAAGAATAAGGAAGTTGCATTACGAAGGAATAAGGGCGTAAAAATATGTTGTTTTTAAACCCGGTGACTTGGTTTGGGTGCATATGAGAAAGGAAAGATTTCCTTCCAAAAGAAAGACCAAACTAGATCCTAGAGGAAGTGGGCCATACAAAGTCCTTGAAAGGATTGGAGACAATGCTTATAAACTTGATCTTCCTGGTGAGTTCCAAGTTAGTGCTACTTTTAATGTTTCTGTTCTTTCCCATTTCGATGCGATTTGAATTCGAGGACGAATTCTCTTCAAGAAGAGGGGAATGATAGCATCCAAGGAAGCGCAACTCCATTGAAGGACAAGGATGAAGCTTTAGAAACTCCAAGGAGGCCCATAACAAGATCTCAAACCAAGGAGTTCAATGATAAACTCAATGGGCTTCAATCACTGATCCAAAGGTGTCTTATTGGGGAAGAAGAGCTCAAGCCCAAGGAAGAGGAATTGTCCAAATGCTACAATTATTTGGTGGCCCAAATTCAAGACCAAGATGAGTAATTTTAAGGCCCAATTTCGTGCAAATAAGGTCAAGAAGAGTCCAAGAATCAGCCACAACAAGAGTTGCTTTCTGCCCAAGTTTTGAGAGAAGACTAGTCAAACTTTCCAAGATTGTCAAGATTCTTTTCCTAGTTGGGATTTACCTTATTTCTTTATTTATTTATAGGTTATTAATATTTTCCTTATTCTATTTATGGTCTCCTAAGTACCATAGCTTTCCTAGAAGTACTAAATTTGTTTTTAGTTAGATTACTTTATTTCCTTTCTAGAGTAGGAGTCCTTGTAATTGTCTTTTAGGGTCTTGGACGTTTTTCACCCCTTCTCCTATATATAGGGGTCCTTTTTATTCATTAAAGACAATTTAGATTGATATTAATAATATTTGAGAGAGTTCTTTGAACCTTTGTGACTTGTTCTTTGAGAATTTATCTTAAACCTTTACTAGTTTCATAGTTTAAGGTATAAAGTAACTTCTTCTTGTGATATCTTTGGTTTCTTTTTGGTATTCTTTAGAAGGTGATTAGTTGTACATACTAATTATTGTCTTTAGTTACTCATAAAGCGGTCAAGATCCGAATCTATTGTTTTGATTCGTTTTCTCAAGTAAAGGCGTTAGATTTCTTCCATAAATCTATACGTTGTTACTTGGATCTTTTCAAGACCTTAGAACATCTAATCCTTGGAAATTCGTGGATCTTTTCTTCGAATTTCCCATATCTTTATTTAGTTTTTTTGTTTCTTTTCTTTGTGCTTCCGCATTCTAATATTCAATTCTCTATTTGTGATCTCCTTAACCCTGCTGTTATCAGTCGGTACCCATAGTAAGGGAGTTTTCAGAAGTCTTTCCTAATGACTTGCCCGAAATCCCTCCCGAACGGGAAATTGACTTCGGCATAGTTCTCTTACCGGATACAAAACCGATATCAATCCATCCTTACCTGATGGCCCTAGACGAATTGAATGAACTGAAGGCACAACTTAAAGATTTGCTAGAAAAAGGGTTTTATTCAACCAAGCATATCACAATGGGGTGCACCGGTTTTATTTGTGAAGAAGAAAGATGGGTCACTTAGGATGTGTATTGATTACCGACAATTGAAGAAGGTCACTATAAAGAATAAGTATCCGATCCCTAGGATTGATGATTTATTTGACCAACTTCAAAGGGCGAGCTACTTTTCGAAGATCGACTTAAGGTCGGGTTATCACCAACTTAGAGTGACAGGTGTTGATGTTCCTAAAACGGCATTCCGAACAAGATATGGTCATTTTGAGTTCCTAGTAATGTCTTTTGGTCTCACAAATGCCCCGACAACATTCATGGACCTTATGAATAGGGTGTTTAGACAATATCTTGACTCATTCGTGATTGTCTTCATTGATGACATTTTGATATATTCTAAGAGTGAGAATGACCACCTAAAACATTTGAGGATGGTGTTGCAAGTTCTCAAGGACCAACAGTTGTATGCTAAGTTTAGCAAATGTGAATTTTGGTTGAGATCGGTTGCGTTTCTCAGACATGTAGTGTCAAATGAGGGAATTGAAGTAGATCCAAAAGAAACAGAGGCGGTTACGAAATGGCCTAGACCCTTAAGCCCTTCCGACATTTGAAGTTTTTTGGGATTGGCCGATTACTATAGAAGGTTTGTTGAGGGTTTCTCCTCAATTGCTACTCCATTAACGACCTTAACCCAAAAGAAGGATAAATTCGAATGGTGAGAGTCATGTGAAAGGAATTTTCAACTGTTGAAAGATAAGCTTATCTCCGCTTCGATATTGACCTTACCAAAGGGTTTGTAGTATATTATGATGCTTCAAGAGTAGGGTTGGGGTATGTCCTTATGAAACATGGTAAAGTAATCGCTTATGCTTCTAGACAATTGAAGATTCATGAAAAAAACTATCCAACCCACAATCTCGAACTAGCGGTGGTAGTATTTTCTTTGAAGATTTTGAGACTCTATATCTATGGGGTACACATAGATGTGTTTATCAACCACAAAAGTCTTCAGTATGTTTTTAGCCAGAAAGAGTTGAATCTACGACAAAGGAGGTGGTTGGAACTTTTTAAGGACTATGATATGAGTGTCCTATACCACCCCAAAAAGGCTAATGTGGTTGCAGATGTGTTAAGTAGAGTGTCCATGGGTAGTGTTGCTCACATAGAGGTTGAGAATAAGGAGCTAGTTTGGGAGGTACATAGGGTGGCCCGGTTAGGTGTGCAACTAAGGGATTCCTCCAAGGGTGGGTTTATGGTTCATCATTGTTCTGAGTCATCACGTGTGGTTGAGGTTAAGTCCAAGCAACACCTAGATACCACTTTGATGGAGTTGAACGAGTCGGTTCTTGATAAGTTCATTGAGGCTTTCTCCCAAGGGGGAGATGGGGTGCTTAGGTACCAAGGAAGATTGTGTGTGCCGGATGCGAATGACTTAAGGGAATTTTTTTTGAAAGAGGCTCATGGTTCTCGATAGTCTATCCATCCGGGTGCCACCAAAATGTATCATGACCTATGAGAGATCTATTGGCAAAACGGAATGAAAGGGGATATAACAAGCTTTATGGCCAAATTCCCAAATTGCCAACAAGTCAAAGCCGAGCATCAAAGACCGGGAGGTCTATCTCAAGATATTAGTATTCCCACTTGGAAGTGGGAGGAAATCAATATGGACTTTGTTTTAGGTTTGCCTCGTACTCGAAGGCAACATGATTCTATTTGGGTCACTGTTTATAGGATGACTAAATCAGGCCATTTCCTTCCCGTTGAGGTTTCGTATTTGGCGGAAGACTATGCTAAGTTGTACCTTAGGGAAGTGGTGAGGTTACATGGAGTTCCTTTGTCTATCATTTCGGATAGAGGTACTCAATTTACTTCACACTTTTGGAAGGCATTTCAAAATGGGTTTGGTACTAAAGTGAAGCTTAGTACCGCATTTCACCCTCAAACAGATGGTCAAGAAGAAAGGACCATTCAAACCTTGGAGGATATGTTGAGAGCATGTGTGATTGATTTCAGAGGTAATTAGGATGATCACCTTACCTTGATTGAATTTGCCTACAACAATAGTTACCATTCAAGTATTGCCATGGCACCATTTGAAGCACTTTATGCTAGGAGGTGTAGATCTTCGGTTGGTTGGTTTGAAGTAGGCAAATTTTTTCTTCTAGGTCCCGAGATGGTTTATGAGGCTATTGAAAAGTTTCGACTTATAAGAGATAGGTTGAAAATGGCTCAAAGTCTGCAAAAGTCTTATGCCGACAATAGAAAGAGGGATCTTGAATTTGAGGTTGGTGATTGGGTCTACTTGAAGATCTCGCCCATGAAAGGGGTAATGAGGTTTAGTAAAAAGAGGAAGCTTACTCCCCGGTATGTGGGCCCTTATGAGATTCTGAAGAGAGTTGGGAATGTTGTTTATGAATTGAACTTGCCTAATGAGTTGGCTCCGGTTCACCCGATATTTCATGTCTCTATGCTCAAAAAGTGTATAGGTGATCCGGTATCCATATTTCCTTTAAAGGGTTTGGGTGTTGATGAGAACCTTTCTTATGAAGAGTTTCCAGTTGAGATCCTAGACCGGCAAGTGAAGAGGTTGAGGAATAAAGAAGTAGCTTCCGTTCAGGTTCTATGGCGGAATAATATAGTTGAGAGTGCTACATGGGAGGCCGAGGCCGATATGAAGTCCCGTTATCCTCATCTCTTTCTTTCTACTCCTATTTAAACTTGAGGTAAGTAGTTTCTCTGGAGTTTGTAATGAATTAAGAGTTATGTTTGTTGTGTGATATTAGGCCATGTTCTCTTCCTATATGGTGTAGGTCCATGTGAGGAAGCATGAATTACATAATTGAGTCTCTCATGAATTATATGTCCTTCTTGTTAAATTGCTTTAGTATGATGATTGCATAATTTGACTTATGAGGTAAAATTTATGAGCATGCTTTATTGTGTGTAATGAAAAGATATGTTAAATCTCATGTTGTGTTGTATTTGGTTATGATGTTGACATATGTGACCTCATGAGATAAGTTGATGAACATTATGGTTATGTTGTGATGGAGTAGCATGACTAGTTAATATTGCTATGATGAGCTTGTTTATATGAAATGGTAATTTTGGTACATAATGAGATTTATTTTTGTAATAGTTTCTTTACTTGTGTTGCATTGAGCTAATGCTGTGGAGAAGGTGTTTTCTCCTATGAAATGGGTATGTGATTGATATGTGTTGTTGTTTGGCTGCTATTCTTGAGTATTTGTTCCCTTAAGAGTGATTAAAGTGTCATTCGAGGATGAATATTCCTAAGGGGGGGATATTGTAACACTCCGGAAATCGAACGACCTAAGCTAGAGCCTAAATGATGACTATTGACTTAATGAGAGTATAAATGATGTTTCAAGACCTAATTTAAAGTAACTAAATTGGTAAGAAAGTTTTAGTGCATAAACGTCAAGGAACGACTTTGACGTCCGGAAACTAGTGCATTGAACTAGTGAGATTCTAGGTCTTGTGAATTGACTTTAGCATGTCTTAGGTGGACAAAAGTTTGAATAAAAGGGTTTAAAAGGTAAGATTTTATGTTTAGGTCCAAATATCCGGGTACGACTCCCCAAGGATCATTGAAGGGGTCCTTGAGGAGGACCCAAACTTGGAACCAAAAAAAAGTAGAAGCTGTCCAAAACAGGTAGGACTCACGAGGGGCAAACAAAGAGGCGTAGGTTGACTCACGCCCTATGGAAGGGAGTCATGGGTCCACACTTTGAATCCTCCAAGTGGCCTCCAAATCAACCCCCTCAGTCCCTAACCACGAGCATGCAGTGGTCCGTAGACCGATTCACGCTCCGTGGAAGGGTCTCGTGAGTTGAGACTTAGTCTCCTCACCAAGATCCTCATCTGCACTCTCTCAGTACCAAACCATGAGTGGCCAGCACGACCTGTGGTTCAACCCACGTCCCGTGGGTGGGGACTCGTGGATGGCACTCGAGCTCATTGTCTCCATACGGTTTAAGTGAGGGTAGTTTAGTAATTTACTAATTAATTGCTTAAGGGTTAAAAACGGTTTTAAATAGTTGTATTAGGTACATTAGGGTATTAGTTCAGTAATAACCAAGTCTTCCACCTTATAATTCCAAATCATAAAATCAAAACCCACTTTTCTCAAAACTCTCTCTCTCTCTCTCTAAAGACTCTAGAAGAAGAAGATTACATTGGAGCTAGGGTTTCAAGGTTCTTCCCAAATTGCTTGGAGTTTCTCCATTGATTCTCAAGGAATCAACTAAGGTATGGTTGATCTTCACTCTTGGGATCTTTTCCCGAAGAGGCCCTCTCAAAATCGGATTTCAAAGTTCCCCCAAATTCTAGGTTTTTCTCTAAATGTCGTGGGTCACTTTCCAAATGTGTTTTCATTGAATTAGAATGATTAATTATGGTTGTATATGATGATTTGTGGATGAGTTAATGTCATGTTGATGGTTTTTGAACAAATCCCCACAAGACCCATGAGTTCTCCTTCCTTCTCACTTTATACCCTAGAATGACTTTAATGGTGAATGAAGGATGTGAATCTAATATGTAAATTGTGGAATTCCTTATTGTATCATGATGTTTCTCTATATGATGAATGATTACCAATGAATTAGGGTTGAATCTTGATATGATCCTTAAAGGTTATGAATGAAGATTGTCAAATTGATGAATGTTTATTTATTGAATTGTTGATCCACTTATGGTGGAGGTGCTACTTGATTATTAATTGTAGTGATTGACTTATGTTTCCTCTTCCCTACTACCCCAAGTGTTGACAAGTATGCCATGATACGAACATGAATGTTAAGTTATGATTATGGTAGTATTGGTATGATGAATAGAAGGAAAATCTCATGAACACTATATGACTATGTTATGAATGAACATTATTATATGTTGATGGTTCTACAATGAAAGGTTATTCTCATCTTAGGACTTGTGAGCTATATGATGAATGACGAGTTGAATCCCTAATGCACTCCTTATTGAATTAATGTGTAAGTAAAGGCCTAATACTACTGTGGAAGGGAATTGTGCTTAGGACCGAGTGAATATGAATATGAGATGGAAGCTTTTACGTTTAGCAAGTCCGGCTTCCTATATGGGTTCCTTTTACCTTTAGCAAGTCCGGGTTCCAAATATATATGTTGTCTCATGAGATGGAAACCTTCTATGTCTAGCAAGTCCGGGTTTCTAGTAGCAATCTCCTTGTTGCATAACTATATTTGCCCACATAGGTATTAGCTAGTGTACTTAGATAGTTTCATTGAGATGATGATGTCTAGACATTCTACCTTCTATTTTCTATTATGAGACACTTTGATATTAATGTTGAAACGTTTTTAAATTTCCGCATTATTCAATGTTTATATGCAATGGCGAATATGCTAAGGGCTTGTATAAGACCCCTTCGGGGTTAAGTACACCATGTTACGCTTAAGGGGTGCTCTCGGGTCGTGCGACTTTGTCACCCTCCATCCTTCTAGCATTCGTTCTAGCATTCATATCCTGAAGAACACAAGAGAAGGATTAGGAGATGGATATTTTTAGAGTTAAACTCTATGGCACGACTTAAGAGTAATGAAGAAGTGAAATTTCCTAAACATCTTGTAGCTTCTTAGTTATAAATGTGGCGCGCTTCACATGTATGAACAAGACTCTACTATATGTGGATTATGAGACATCTTCCTAGAATCATTCTAACCTCGTTCTCTGATTACCAAGTTTGTCACGACCTAGGGGTAACCCCTAGAGGTAACAAGGAGTATAGAACCCCGAAGGACTCCATACAAGAAACTTAACATATCATAACATAACCAATATAACAATAAGAGTAAAAAACATTTCAAGTCTAAAAAGTTTTTACTAAAGAAAGCGGAAGTCTACACTTGTTCAATATAGCCATCTATTACAATACTTGAATGAAATAGGGCCAAGCCCATAGACATGTCCAAAATGGGAAATACAATAAAGGAAACTATATCATGAGAAAAAGCCGTCCTCGAACCATGTGACTCACCAAGAAGCTCGGAAGATAGAAAATTCCAAGCATAAGCCACTAGAACAATCACCTCAAGGTCCAGACCCTACACTTCAGGAAAATGTAGGAAAAGTAGGGGTTAGTACAAAAATGGACTAAGTATGATAGCTATTCTTAAAAACCTTTAAGACATGCAAAAAGGGACACTTTATTTGAAAGGGTGCAATTTATGAAGTTTTAAACATCATCATAATGATAGTGGAAAAGCGTACGCCATATGCATAGTCAATACATGCATCATCATATCATAAGAGAAACACTTCATAAATACCCTCAAGGCATACTTTGGCAATGCATGAATAAGACCCCTTAAATCTCACCCATGCTAAGTAAACCTCTTAGGCCATCATTCATATTCATCACCTTTAAGACCTTAAAAACTCATATATAAGCTTCTTGAGTAACCATAGTTCATAATTCATATTCTTATTCTTGTTGTTGTGGGAATAAGCTTTAACTGACATGAGACCATGTGAGCTATACATGGACCCCCAACATTACCCACACCGAAAAGGGGTGTCTTACTTGCCTAAGGTAGAACCATACTCTTAGCTTAGGTGAATCTACTAGCTAAATAACCTATGGGGGCACATAATTTATGGGATAAGAAGATTGCTACTAGAAACCTAGAATCAACTAAGGTAGAAGGTCTCCACCTCATGAGACACACTTTGGGAACCCAGACTCAACTAGTGTAAAAGGTCCCATTTGGAAGTCGGACTCAACTAGTGTAAAAGCTTCCATCTCATATTCAATATCCACTAGGTTCTAAGCATTACTTCCCATGGAATACATATTAAGTCATACCTTGATTCATTAAGGTAGCTCATTAGATCATGTGTGAGAATAACCTTTCGCCGTCCATGTCTACATATAGATTCAATAGGTGAGAAAGCATTTCAACCTTAGAATCTTCATATTGTGAGAAAACCTTTCACATCATATCGTATTCATGCATAAGTGTGTATATGAGAATAACCTTTCAACAACAAAACAACTAGATAATAATCATAGACACTTCACTCTCAAAGTGTTCTTAAAGCATGTACAAAGACTTAATAAACTTGCATAATATCATAATTTTCCCTTTCAAGGATCAAAGGTCATATCAAATAAACACATCTAGAATTCACTACATTAGAGATGAATATTAACATAATTGAAGTAACCCAGTTACTACAAGCATAGTCTCATAATATCCTTCTTTCATCAACACACCAACATCACAAGATCATAATTTGGGAATATGGGGATTTCATGGGTTCTTGGGGATTTCAACATAAAAACTATAATAAATCATCAATTCAGTCATAATATAAAGTAAGTCAAGCACTATAATCATTTTTGAAAGGAACCTATGACTTTGAAATCAAACCCTAGCTTTTGGGGGATTTCTTTCTTTGAAATTAGGATTTTGAATGGGCTCCATGGATGAAGAGCTACCATAACTTCATCACAAAGACCTATGAATTTGATGTGAAGACCATAGGTTCTTCAACAATAGCTCCAACTTCCTTCTTCTTTTTCTTTGAGTTTTCTAGAGAGAGAATTTCTTTGGTGAGAATGAAATTTGGGAATTGATTTGGGTTTTAGAAATAATGAGATGAATGACTTAATTTAGTGGTATAAAATACTTCTATATGTGGTATAAATTAGGCTAACACTACACAACTTAATATTAATTAAAAACCAGAAAACCCCAAAGTGCCCCTAACTTAACCCTCAAAACCATCTCCTAGGCCCAATCCACGAGCCTCACTAACGGACCGTGGTTGGACCCATGGCCCGTGCTGGTGAAGCATGGTTTGGGGTTCAGAGAGCCTAATTTTAGGCTTGGGCCTACGACCCCCACCCACGGAGCGTGGACTGACACATGAGGTGTGGGTCCTGCCATGGTCCACTACTTTTGGGCAACTTCCATGGTCCTCCTCAAGGTCCCATGGTTGGTCCTTGAGGAGTCGTACCTTGACGTTCTAACACAAAACCCTCTATTTTTAAGTACGGGGAGTTTCATTCATGACTCCAGCCCTCATATTAAGCTCTAGTTTAGCCTACTAATTTCCGGAGTGTTACTTCAAGACTACAACCAATGACATGAAACCAGAGTATCCATGCAGAAAGTAAGAATATGACTACTATTCCTTGAGTGATATGACTGGTAGCTTTTAAGCTTAGCAACACTTCTCAATTATGCTCCCCCTTCTGATTATTATACTTCATTTGCTATAACTCATAGCTCCCACTAGAGTATATGACTACTCTTACAAACATCTAAGTTAAATCCCTTTCTCTTATTGTGTTCAAGCCTAATCTCTAATTCACAAGGTTCTAAACATGAGATGGTTATACTTATCTAAACCACAAGATTTAGGTTCTATACCTCTATAGGAAATCTCATCCCAAGAATACTTCTCCTTATAACGGCATTCAAACAAGCTTAAGACCATGTCAAGAAACACCTAATGCACCATGCATTTGTCCACATGTTAACAACACCACATTCAAGCATAGTACTATTACCACTCCACCGACTCCTGCTAAACAATCCTTCTAAGAATTTACCATTCTCTCATCATCTCTACCAACTGAAATGTCAAGCATTACTACCAGGAACCGACTAATTGCTCTCATTTAACTATTTCTCTTGGTAAAACTTCCTCTCATCCTTCCTCCACTTTTATAATTATAGATGCAATAAGAACGCCACCACTACCACAATAAGAAACAACAACCCTCTTCTTTTGTTATTACTCAACTACTATAGACCACATCACTATCAAGACCGAAAAGAATCACTAAAAGATCTTAGGGAAAAATAGTAAGTACAATTCATTTAAGAAATCAGATATAAGAATACAGATGACATAACATTATGTTGCTAGATATTGAGAGTAAATCATGAATTCGCAAAACTGAGGATACTATGAGATAGAAGTGCTTATGAAAATAGGTTTATATCATAGGGATGATATCCATAACTTTATGGAGTAAGATTGAGATCTGTGGATTAAAGTATTTACCCCCCCCCCCCCCCTTTTGGGATTTCAACATAGATGTGAAAACATTAAGAATGGATTGATATATCGCTATAATTCTTTCTAAACACATTGCTATCTAATTCCCCACACTGACTTCATTTCTCATCTTATCATCTACCCCTTAGTCCTGAAGCTGAAATTTTAAAACTATGAATCTATTCCATATTGATAGCTCAAATATATTATCGATGGACTCATAAAAAAAATATAAATTTAATTGGAACCACGTTTGACTACATAAGATCGCAGGTACACCTCTTAATGCTCTTGTTCTCTAGTGATTTAACCTTACTTTATGGTCCTATCTAAAAGTAAGAATCCCACACTTGTACCACTCAAACTTATTGCAACTAACATATTAATTCCTAACCTACTCTATGTCAAATCAACCAAATCCGATCTCAATAGTAACATCCTCCCTTTCATGTTGCCCTCCCCATCCTTTTATTTAATCACGATGCTCATCTCAAATTCAAGCTTATTGTCTAGTACTAACCATGGATATCAATGCAATTGATCACATATAAAACTAACTTAGGACCACTAGATTAGATTAAGAAATACTTGCTCACTAAGACGTCATAACAAGTTGTCAATCTTTATCTCTCTGTCTACATACTTACAGTTAACCATCATATTTCCTTTCACAACTTAAGTACTATATACCCATTCACTACACACCATTGCCTAATTAGTTTCTATAACCCTGTGAATACCATGCGACTCTCCCTTTAAAATTATAAGCCTATCGTAGATCTCTCACCTCATGAATACTCCAACTCTCTTATTCAACACCTATGCTTGGTCTTACTAACACATTGATACATCATCATAAACTCCTTTCTAGTCAAAGTATATTCTAAATCATCCTAACTAGTAACTGTTCCTTTACCCTCTATCATGAAATCCATACAAAAGTATTATTCCTTAGTCTACATAAACTCATCACTTCTTAGTCTACCCATAGGGAAAACTACCTCATTAATAACTTACTAGGTGTATGACTACAACAATATAATTTACCTCATCACTATCTCACTTTCTTAGATTACTATACCTCAGCATGCATGCTTTTAACTCTGGGAATTTCTACTACTACTACTACTACTACTACTACTACTTCACCTTATAGTGGTATTCGAGGTGTCATGGCTCTTGTCCCGACGCCTATCCTAAACAATAGAAGCTTCATGGATAGAAACAGTTAGACAATTTCTAGTATTTTTCTGTGATGTTCTATTGAAACTTATCATTTATGTCAAGTATTTTAGACAATGTTTTAAAATTTTCTTTAAATGATTTAAATGATCATCTATCAAAGCTTCTTCGTATCCCATAGGTTCATGTCAATCATAGTTAACCAGGACAAAGGTTCACTTGAGGCCAACAATGGTTTCCTAGTGCCAGCCACATTTAGGGTGTAGGATCGGGGTGTGACACTAGGAAAGTGATATAATTAAATAGATTGTCTAAATTAGTAGATTATATCAATTCAATGATAATTAGGTCACTCAACTATTGATAATTATCTAATAAAGTCATGTTTTTTCTTCTTTTATGATAAAAGGGTCACTCAAATTTGTTTATATCTCTTTAGAAGTGGGCTTATTAATATTGGAACGAGTAGGATATGACATAAAATTATATTTAATCAATACAATTTTTATTTCAATCTGCACTGCAATAATCAATGAGTTGATCCAATCCTAGCTCATAGCTTAAATTTAAACTTATTTTCCCAAACACAATCATGAGGGAAATTGAAATTTTTTCTCTCGCCAAGTGTTATGGCATACTTATATTTTCTTAAAGTAAGTATCGGTGTAGATATTTCTAGTAAATAATTAAAATATTTTTTAAGTTTTAGCACGTGTATCTCTTCTTAATTAATTATCTTTTTCGCAGCATAGAGCGCTAATTTCATATAAAACGGTATATTAGATTAATCTATTTTATGTATGCATTTATGTGAATGAATATTTTCTCTTTTTAATACAAGTTTTAATTTATTTTAATTCATATATAATAAATACTATTATAAAATTTACAAGCTATTGCAAGTTTTTATTTATTTGGGTTATGGCTAGGGTTGAATCATATTGTAGTTTATTGATACATGGATTGAAAAATAAAGAAAATTTATGTAAACTAAATAAAATGATATGTCATATTGTTTTGATAAAATATTAATAGAGTGACTTTCTAAGATATATAAACAAACTTGGGTGACCTTTTAGATTTGTTACAAAAAAACATGACTTTGTTTTATAATTATCAATAGATGAGTGGCCTTTTTAGTTCTTATATCCTAAATCACCCCTGCCCCTCTTCTCCACACACACAATATACATGTTTTGCTTATATAACGTGATCTATGATTTCGTTGAATTTACGACAAAATATTTTTTAAATATGTGATTATTAAAGAGAAAAAAAATTCTATTACTTTTAAAAAAAAATAATGTAGACATAAATTAACCATAATGATCAGAACAACTCCTAAAATAGAGTATAAAAAGTTAACATGATGATATATCTTAAAGGGGAAAAAGCATAGAAATAGTTATCTTTGATAAATTTTCTTGATATGTTCTCCTAGTAACATTATCATTTTGACATTGATATAATTACCTTTAAAAGTATTTGCATATTTTGATTTCATCTCCACAACCCCCCCCCCCCCCCACATATGTATACATATATATATATATACATATATGTATACATATATATATATACATATATGTATACATATATATATACATATATGTAAACAGGATCTCCGAAGACGGGCGGTAGTCCACACGGTCATCTTCAATCTAGCTTGTTAACATCCAAACTCGAAGAATACGAATCGAAATACATACAAATTCTTATATAATTTGATGACTGTATGGAAGGATCTGATCCTTTTACCCAAGCAAGGGGTCTGTCAAGATTCAAATACGTATTGTCAATGAGTTGTGTCTAGCAGTTCTAACCGGGTATGAAATGCCCTTTCAACTTATTTTGCGGGCTAAGACCACGGCTGGCTAGACGGAGTCACTAAGACAAAGCCATTAACTTGTTGTATTGAATCTGACTGTACCACCATCTCGGAACCAAGTCAAAAAATCATATAGGAATTTATGCATATTTAGATAAAGACTAGATCTTTCATGGTAGATATAAAAACGAAGTTAGTTATCCGGCATAGATATAAGTCTTTAGCCGGACATAGTCTCGGCTTAAATATAGGAGATTTTTAAAGAAATATGAAGATAGATTACCTTAGGAACAAACAACACACTTTTATTCTCCGGCCAAAGTCCGGCAAGCTTACAATACTTCAAACTCTTGTACAAAGGAGGGAGAGGGAAAGTAGAAAGAGGAGTTGGTTTCTAAAACCGTGTCTTTTAACAAAATAAAAGTCCTTATTTATAGATAAGAAAAGGCATCTAGAAATAACAAAAAGGGTCCCTTATGTGGGGCCTAAACAGTACATTCACTGTTGGTAGTGCTTGAACAGTCCATCCACTGTTAGTAGTGCTTATCTTGCTTTTGTGTCCACTAGGCTTTGTCTTTTAGTTTTGCCAAAAGTGCTTCGGCCTTTTTCAGCGTATCTGCTGGTTCTTCTTCTTCAATTTGTTGGGCCTCGTGCATATCTTCACTAGCCTCGCTACGCATAGAGGAATCTGATTTTGCATAATGATTTAAATTAGAAAAAAGAGTCTTTTTTACCTCTTCTAGGTAATCTAAAATCATTTGATTTTGCTCTTCTTCTTAATGATTAGAAATCCTTCGAGCCATATGCTTTACCGAAGTTGAGTCATCAGTTATAATTCCTTTATTAGGAATCCTATTATATTCTTTGATAGTTGCTGCAATTTGGTCCAATAGTTCTTGTCCATATATGGATTTTGTTTGCGGATCTTTCTTCATTAACTTATCCCAAAAGTTATTATAATAAGTGCGATATAAACAGGGGATTTGTTCTTCGGTAAAATCCACCTCTGGAACCCATTTATGGATCCATGGAATAGAAAATTCTATAAAGAAACATATTTGTTCAATCTATTGTAAATAAGAAATATGCTCTTGTTGATATAATTTGTTTAGATCGGGAGAAATCTTTACCCATTCTTTGTATAACTTAAGAAATGGCTCGGGCAATATTTTTATTGTTGGCCCGTGGTATGACCACCAATTCAAAAACCAATTAGGTATAGGACTAGCAAATATCTTTGCACATACCTTGATGAACCAAGTATGTTTATGTCTCTCATTGTTATAACAGAGGACTTTATCGAAGGCCTGGATATAATCCCAATAAGTGAAACTTATTTTAACATTGTTAAGACTGATCTGTCTTTCAGTCATTGAGGAAATACCCCAATCTTCAATGTGAATAATCTGTTTGACAATCATTTTAGAGAAGTTATAAACATTCTCACCTGTATTGTATCCTGAGAAGTGTTGGAATTCAACACCTGTGCTTATCAGCAAAGTTTCGTAATACTTTCGAGTCTTGTATGACTCACCAGGAAAGTATAGCCCATTAAGTAAGTACCTCTGGAATATCTTCCAAAGTTCTTCTCTCCTCTGTATATCAGAATTTTTAAAAAGAAATATCATTTCTTTTTTCTCTACCTTTTCATAGGTTTTCATATCATCAATAATATCTTCTCTGGCTATTGAGGCAAAAGTATTACTTTGCTTTTGGGTTATAAATTCTTGTAATTTAGCATACAAAAGATCGCTTTCTGGAATATCTTCCAGATGTATTGATGAAGAGGTTTTCTCTTGTATTTTTGAATTTAGTTTAACTAAACTCATTCCTCCTCTCTGTATAATAGGAGTGCTGGATGATGAAGAAGATCCGTATGACGATCTTGATGTGACTGAGGATGATCTTCCTTTGCCCCTGCCTCTACCCTTAGTTATCCAAGGGTGTTCCATTCTGCAAATAAAACAACGAGTTTTAAACCCAATACGCGTCATAAAAATTATTTGCTTCTTCTATTGATTGGAATAGATCTATCAACATTCCATCTATAATTTTCCAACAAATAAGTTCTTTGAGATCTTGATTAAAAGGAAGAACTTTTAAAATAGTAATCAATCTTTTTTCAGTAAAAAACATAGAGATAGGAATATCATTATCTCTTTCAGAAAAACTACTATATTCACTCATTTTGAATGTATTCTCTTGATAAGAAGTCTGGGAGGGAGTTATCACTTCCTTTCTTATATAGAATCTCAAAATCAAAAGGTTCTAATTGTGCTTGCCACCTTGCAAACATTAGCTTTGATGCATCATGTTTAAAGTCTTTGTCAAACATATATTTGACTGATTGAGCATCTGTTTTTATAAAAAATTTCTGGTTGTAAAGATCATCCTGAAACTTTAAAACACATTTAACGATAGTTAACATTTCATGAGCTACCGTCGCATACTTTCGTTGAGCATCGCTCCATTTTCCTGAATGAAATCGAATCAGGTATTCATGCTTATCATGTGGGTTAATTTGCTTTAGAATTCCACCATAACCCATGTTGGACGCATTTGTCTCTACTATTTTAGGCCAAGCGGGATTGGCAAGGGTTAAGCAGGGTAAAGACTTAACTCTTTCTTTCATTGTTTTAACGAGATCTGTGAGGCTGTCAGTCCAAGGATTTTTATGCTCCTTTTTCAGCCTGTCGTATAACGGGGCTAGATCTCGAGACATGTTCTTGTAGAAGGGAGAAATATAATTTAGACTCCCCAAAAACCGCTGTAATTGCATTCTGTCAGTAATTACATCAGGAAACTTTGATGCGAATTCAACAGATCGCTGAATAGGGGTAATCTTTCCCTGGCAAATAAGGTGACCAAAGAATCCAACTTCTGTTTGAAAAAGACTCATTTTAGGTTTAGATATTACCAAACCATTTTGAATAACTATTTTCTTGAAAATATCCAAATGCTTGATATGCATTTCAAGAGTCTTTGAATAAACTAAAATATCATCGATATAAACTATAATGAAGTCCAAGTATGGATTAAAAATATCATTCATTATCTTTTGAAATTCAGAGAGGGCGTTTTTTAAACCGAATGGCATTACATTCCATTCATATTGTCCAAATGGGACATTAAAAGCAGTTTTATATGAATGTTCTTTAAATATCTGGATCTGCCAATATCTTGATTTTAAATAAAATTTTGAAAATATATTGGCATCATATAATCTTAATAGTAAATCTCTTTTGTTTGGAATAGGATACTTAATCCATTTTAAATATTTGTTTAATGGTTTGTAATTTATAACTAACCTGGGAACACCACGTTCTTTCTCTGCTGCATTATTAACATAAAAGGCAGTACAAGACCAAGGTGACTTGGAAGGTTTTATCAAACCCTTTTGTAACAGATTGCCAATCTCCTTTTTGCAGAATTCAACTAATTCAGAATTCATTTGGCAAGGACGAGATTTTGTAGGAATATTTTCCTCAGAGAAATCATCTTCATATGGAAGAGTCACAATGTGCTTTTTTCGATTCCAGAAAGCACTAGGATGATCGGCACAAATATCAATGGCCATTTGTTCAGAGATGATTTTAATCTTCTCCTGTACTTTAGTAGCTTTCAACGTATCAAAAATATTCATACTAAAAATCTCAAGCTGTAGATAATTAATATGCTTTTGTTTCATTTCAATTAAAGCATTAATATCACGAGAAACAGGTTCAGTGATGAAAGTATAACTAATATTACGATCTTTATAAGTGGCTGAAAATCCTTTAGCATTTATATTAGTAAAAGGATAAATAGCATTTATGAACGGAGTTCCTAATATGATAGGAGGGTATAACTGATTTTTTACCAAGAAAAAGAAGTGAGAAATACAAACTTTATTTTGGCAAATACGAGTGTTAGATAATTTATACTTTATGTCTAAAGCATTTCCAGAAGCATATTTTACCATATGAGTTGTTTTCTCAAAATACTTAGTAGGAACTAGTCCTTCCTGAATGCAACTTACATCAGCTCCACTATCAATCCTGGCAATATTAGATATAGAAAAAGAATTATCAATTAAAATAGTACATTTAACATACCATTTATGGGCTGTAACAACTTGTATCATTCCTAAAAACATGTTTTGTTTAGGATCAATATTTAATGGTTCAGCAAGAGTATTTTCTTCAACTGGATAATCATCAACCTTAGTTTTTCCTCTGCTATTAGCAGACTCAATTTGAGTAAGACGGTGATCACAAATAATATGATTTTGTTTAAGAAATTTAATTTCTTTTTTTAAGTGTTCAATTTCTCCTTTTAAGTCATCAAAAGAAGAATCACGAACTACCATAGTTTGCTTAGATGAAAGTCTATTATGCACTTCAGACAAAGAATAAGGAGCAGAATAAACAAAATCATCTTTAACCTTTTTATCATCAGGAATGCTATGTGATGAAGAGCTAGTTTTACTAGCTGCTAACTGAATAATTTTTTCACGAAGAGTATTATCAGTAACCTCTTTAAGAAGTTCTATAACATTGTCTGCGATAATGGTGAATATATTCATATCTTCGAATTGAGATTGTAATTTGTAGAACTCGCCGTGTTCATAATTACAGATATCACCATGGCATTTGCAAGCATCATTTGAGTCTTGTTGATCTTTGTTGGAAGGCTCAGGTTGATCATCCTCTGTTGCATAACTTGCTTCAGAATCCTCGTAATCTGATTCGGAACCAGAAGTATATAAGAAACTATAAATCTTTTCTTGAATATCTTCATCTAGTTCTAAAGTCTTAAGCTTTTCCAGCTTACAATTTGGAGCTATATGTCCAAACTTTCCACATTTGTAGCATTTGATCTTATCAAGATCTCTTTTTGACCTATTCTTTGTAAATCTATGAGATTTACGATGAGCCTTACGCTCTTCTCTTTCTTCTCTAGTTCTTCTCCTAGATCTTCTTCTCCTTCGATGAGATCTATGGTGCTCAGACTTAGAAGTCTCCTGTTTGGTACCTTTAGAAGCATCTGGTAGACCAAACTGTGTACAAAAATCTCCTAATTGAGATTTTTCTCTCAGCTTGTCCATTTTAAGCTGTCTAGAGAGTTTTAACTCATTGCACAAATTTATGCCTTCTTGAGTACATGCTCCAATAAGCTTTCCATAAGTATAATTGTTATAAGGGATAATCCCTTGAGGATCTCTCGAGTTTTCTTAACTCTTTCAAAGAAATAAAGAAGGTAAACCATCGATGAATTTGGCTTTCCAAAATTCTAATCCATTTTCGGGAAGTTCCATTACCCGACTTAAATAAGTATCTTAATACCATCTAAATTCACCTAAATGTCTACATCTCAAACCATTTAGTAGAGATCTGACGATTTCATACTGATTGGTAAATCTACCACTAAAATGTTCTAGAATGGTTAAGACTAAGGTATACACCGCGCCTTCTCTATTTTTGACTAAGGCAAATCCTAGGTTATCAACTCCTTCAATAGCAGCTTTAGCATTTATAACTGCTGCTTTTGCATCCATACTCATATAATTGTCCCACCAGTCTCTTAATTGACCAGTAAAACTGCAATGATCATCTTGCAAATAGTCCTGTCAGTGTTATTAACACTTTTGCATATAGTAGCATACATGAGCATTCTATGAACCAAGATAGTTAACTGCCTATCTGTTAACCCATCTAGATTCCATTCATAGATCTCACTTCCACTGTAAGAAGTGTTAGTTTGATTCCAATCTCTTTCTTCTATAAGAACATCTTGCGGAGTGGGCCTAGGATAGTAGTAAGTTTGCATACTAGGTTTTCTAGCATAACTACTATTCTTTTTGGATACCCACGAAGTTTATTGACTTCCATTTCCACTTGCCCTTTAAAATCGAAAGTGGCTTCCATTTCATCTGCGAAATCTTCGGCAATACTTATAGGTTTTGCACCGAATTCGGAAAACTTCTTATCAAGAAGGCTTTCAAGATCATGAAGAGGTCTGAGAATGAAATCCTGAATCTCAGGAGGCCTTTGAATAGGGACGTCAGGCTGTTTTGACGTAGATGCTATTTCAGAAACTGGCTTCTCAGCTTTCAATTTATCATCAATTTGAGTTATCAAAGAAATAAGTTTATCTAACTTATTATCAAGAGAAAAAATATGTTCGCTAATAACTTTAACATAAAGACCCAAATAATTATTTTGAGAAATAATTTGATTGATCTCATTTATACTAACTGTGGCAACCTCATTTTCAATAAAGTTTTGAAATGCAGTAAAAGTTATACCTGTATTATTTGGTAAAATAAACGGAGCTTGAGGAGGATAAATAGATTTAATTATATTACCTGTTTCATCTTTATACGACCGTTCAAGAACATTGATGAATAAAGGTAAGTAAGTGGTTATAAACCAGGGTACAAAAAACATAATATGATTATGTAGAGCACAAGTTTCATAAAACTCTTGAGAAATATTATTTAAATCCTCTTCACTATAAGTGTCAAAGAACCAAGTTTTAAACCTGTTCCATTTTTTATCTGAAAATTCATTTTGAATATATTTTCTTGCCAGTGATCCTGGACTAAAATCAATCTGGTGTTCAGTCATTAAGAGTCATTGGGATTAAATTCCATTTCGAAAACAGAAGGAATATCCTTATCAAAAATATCAGATGATTTATCATTTGTTTGAACAATATTTAAACGAGGATCAATTTTAATTTTTTGCTTTTCTGCAGATATAACAGTTGATAAAGTATGTAAAGAAGCAGCGCGATTTCTGGCTGGACCATAACAAGAATCTATGGGAGAAATATGTTGGATAGCCAATCGTCTATCAGAAGCAAAATAATGTCTATTATAAGGAATACTTTTATCATCAAATTGCATACAAACTTTTCCATCAAAATTTTGACTAATATGAGAATACTCAGAATTAGTAACGGCATTAGCCAATTGTTCAGGGGGTATGACCGAATCTAAAATCCAAGTAGTAGGAAAATTAATTTCTTCCCATTTTATAGGTCTTCTAGTAGTGACCTTAGATCTCGCGAAATTAGTTTCTACCAAAATAGTTTGATCAGATGTATCATATAATTTACATCTAGGATTCAAGGTAGCGAGTAATTTGAAATAAATTCTATAAGATAAGCAAATTAACTCAGAACCAACTGCATAATTATAACCATGCGTTTTAACATTTAAAGTTAGAGCATCTAATATATTAGAATCTGTTAACGATAATTGCAGATTAGGTTGAGCATTAAACTAAACAGGACCATACGCCACTGTGGATTCTATCGAACCCATTAAAGATTGTCTAAAATTCAGATTTCTTGCATCTCGTAAAGCTGCTAAGAAAGTCTCGGGTAACCCTTTAAGAGTTAAAGGTTTAAAAGCAATTTGTACCATGCCAATATGCAAAAAATTATATTGAGATCTATATAAATCAATATCACGTTTATTTAATAAACGAATAGTCTGTTCAGACGAATTTAACGCTAACGATTGCTCAGTTATTTTAATCAATTGTTTATTCGAGATTTTATCAAACCAACCATAATCATAAATAGTTTTAATATTAACTTTCGGAATAGTCCATTTGTTTAACAAATCAAGATTTTGAGGTATATCTACCTCTTCTAAACGAGTACTTTTAGTACTAGTGTCTCCTAGATCCATGATCAAAAGGGAGAAATATATCTATGCCGAAATACTTCACATCTATTCATATTTACCATGAAAGTTCCTAGGCTCGGATACCAACGAAACAGGATCTCTGAAGACGGGCGGTAGTCCGCACGGTCATCTTCAATCTAGCTTGTTAACATCCGAACTCGAAGAATACGAATCGAAATACATACAAATTCTTATATAATTTGATGACTGTATGGAAGGATCTGATCCTTTTACCCAAGCAAGGGGTCTGTCAAGATTCAAATACGTATTGTCAATGAGCTGTGTCTAGCAGTTCTAACCGGGTATGAAATGCCCTTTTAACTTATTTTGCGGGATAAGACCACGGCTGGCTAGACGAAGTCACTAAGACAAAGCCATTAACTTGTTGTATTAAATCTGACTGTACCACCATCTCGGAACCAAGTCAAAAAATCATATAGGAATTTATGCATATTTAGATAAAGACTAGATCTTTCATGGTAGATATAAAAACGAAGTTAGTTATCCGGCATAGATATAAGTCTTTAGCCGGATATAGTCTCGGCTTAAATATAGGAGATTTTTAAAGAAATATGAAGATAGATTACCTTAGGAACAAACAACACACTTTTATTCTCCGGCCAAAGTCCGGCAAGCTTACAATACTTCAAACTCTTGTACAAAGGAGGGAGAGGGAAAGTAGAAAGAGGAGTTGGTTTCTAAAACCGTGTCCTTTAACAAAATAAAAGCCCTTATTTATAGATAAGAAAAGGCATCTAGAAATAGTAAAAAGGGTCCCTTATGTGGGGCCTAAACAGTACATTCACTGTTGGTAGTGCTTGAACAGTCCATCCACTGTTAGTAGTGCTTATCTTGCTTTTGTGTCCACTAGGCTTTGTCTTTTAGTTTTGCCAAAAGTGCTTCGGCCTTTTTCAGCGTATCTGCTGGTTCTTCTTCTTCAATTTGTTGGGCCTCATGCATATCTTCACTAGCCTCGCTACGCATAGAGGAATCTGATTTTGCATAATGATTTAAATTAGAAAAAAGAGTCTTTTTTACCTCTTCTAGGTAATCTAAAATCATTTGATTTTGCTCTTCTTCTTCATGATTAGAAATCCTTCGAGCCATATGCTTTACCGAAGTTGAGTCATCAGTTATAATTCCTTTATTAGGAATCCTATTATATTCTTTGATTGTTGCTGCAATTTGATCCAATAGTTCTTGTCCATATATGGATTTTGTTTGCGGATCTTTCTTCATTAACTTATCCCAAAAGTTATTATAATAAGTGCGATATAAACAGGGGATTTGTTCTTCGGTAAAATCCACCTCTGGAACCCATTTATGGATCCATGGAATAGAAAATTCTATAAAGAAACATATTTGTTCAATCTGTTGTAAATAAGAAATATGCTCTTGTTGATATAATTTGTTTAGATCGGGAGAAGTCTTTACCCATTCTTTGTATAACTTAAGAAATGGCTCGGGCAATATTTTTATTGTTGGCCCGTGGTATGACCACCAATTCAAAAACCAATTAGGTATAGGACTAGCAAATATCTTTGCACATACCTTGATGAACCAAGTATGTTTATGTCTCTCATTATTATAACAGAGGACTTTATCGAAGGCCTGGATATAATCCCAATAAGTGAAACTTATTTTAACATTGTTAAGACTGATCTGTCTTTCAGTCATTGAGGAAATATCCCAATCTTCAATGTGAATAATCTGTTTGACAATCATTTTAGAGAAGTTATAAACATTCTCACCTATATTGTATCCTGAGAAGTGTTGGAATTCAACACCTGTGCTTATCAGCAAAGTTTCGTAATACTTTCGAGTCTTGTATGACTCACCAGGAAAGTATAGCCCATTAAGTACCTCTGGAATATCTTCCAAGGTTCTTCTCTCCTCTGTATATCAGAATTTTTAAAAAGAAATATCATTTCTTTTTTCTCTACCTTTTCATAGGTTTTCATATCATCAATAGTATCTTCTCTGGCTGTTGAGGCAAAAGTATTACATTGCTTTTGGGTTATAAATTCTTGTAATTTAGCATACAAAGGATCGCTTTCTGGAATATCTTCCAGATGTATTGATGAAGAGGTTTTCTCTTGTATTTTTGAATTTAGTTTAACTAAACTCATTCCTCCTCTCTATGTATACATATATGTATACATATATATATGTATATACATATATAGACTCTCAAGTATGGAAATTTTATCTGTATTGATACTACTGAATACTCAGTTACAAGAGTCCTTAAATAGAAAACGTTATACATAAAAAACACGTTTACTCTCTTAATAATTTTGAATATAAAAATTGACTCCACTACTCCTATAACCTAAAGACTAGGAAACAACTTAATGACTCCTAAACAAATGCAACAACCTAACTACTAACCCACATCTGATCACGTTGCCAACATTCGCTCCCTTAAACTAAAACATATTTCAGTTTAATTTGCAAACACCAAGTTGATCGCGTAGCTTTAGAAAGGACACTAGTTTCAGGGTCTTTGTGAACATGTGTGCAACAAACTCTTTACTTCTACAATAAATAAGACTAATCTTTGCATACTTAGTCAGATCACGCAAGAAGTGATACTTCACATCTATATGCTTACTTCGTCCATGTTCAACTTGATTCTATGAAAGATTAATCACCGAGGTATTTTCACAATAAATTGGTGTTGGTCTTTCCTTCTTAAAATGAAGTTCTTAAAGAATATTCCTTAGCCATACTACTTGACAAGCACATGATGTTGCAGCTACATACCCTGCCTCGGTAGTCGACAAAGTAACACTAGGCTGCTTCTTTGAAGACCAATAAATAACTCTAGAACCCAACTTAAAAACATATCCTGATGTGCTTTTCCTGTCTTCAAGATTTCCAGCATAGTCACTATCAGTGTAGCCAACTAAATCTCCAGCTGCTCTCATCTGATAAAGAATACCAAGGTCACCGGTACCATTCAAGTACCGTAGGATCCTCTTGGCAACTTGTAGATGTATTTCTTTTGGACTCTCCATTAATCTGCTAATGAGACTTACAACGTGCATAACATCAGGTCTTGTTGCCGTCAAGTACATCAAGCTTCCAACGATTTGCTTGTATAAAGTGCTGTTCGCTTTTCTCCCTTCAAGTTCATTGGTGAGCTTCAAATATCCATTGGTGTGCTCATAGTGTTGCTATTTTTCATCTGGAATCTGTCCAGAATATCTTGCACATATTTCTTTTGAGAAACAAAAATACCATCAGCAGATTGATTCATTTCTAAATCAAGAAAATAATGCATCATACCAAAATCGGACATGTCAAACTCAACCATCATGGAACTCTTAAAGTTCTCAATCATATACACATCACATTCGGTATAAATTAAGTCATATACATATAAACACACCATTAAGACCCCTGCACCTTTCCTTTTTATATAAAGAGTGTTCATATGGATACTTTCGAAATCCCTCCTCTGAAAAATAAGTATCTATGTGACTATACCAAGCTCTTGGAGCTTGTTTTAGTCTATATAGAGCCTTTTTCAATCTAAGCACTTTATTCTCACTACCAAATATCACATAGCCAGAAGGTTTTTCGATAAATACCCTTTCTTGACATTCACCATGTAGGAAGGCAAATTTAACGTCCAACTAAAAGATTTTCCAAGCATTTTGAGCAGCCAAAACAATCACCAATTTGATGGTATCTAAACAGGCAACGAGAGCAAACACTTCTACATAGTCAACACCATATTCTTTCTTGTAGCCTTTTTCTACTAAGTGAGCTTTGAACATGTGGACCTCTTTGTTTTCCTTCAACTTTTTTTTGTAAACCCATTTGACACCAATGGTTTTCTTATTTTCTAGAAGATTTGTCAACTCCCAAGTATCATTTTTTTCAATTGATCTAATATCTCGTCCATGGCTTTCTGCCACTTCAGGTTATTAACGGCATCGACAAAAGATATAGGATCACAATTTGAAAATAAAGAAAAATGAGTTACTAAATTTCTAGATTTCCTAGTCCCATATACCTCATAATGTTCCAACCATCTTGGTGCAGCTCTATTACATTGTGGACGTTCATCGTTTAATTGAGGATCACCTAAGTCATGTTCAACACCTTCAACATCCTGTACAATTGGACCTGCTTGTAAACTAATCTCCCAAGGTTGTTCTGATTCTTCTTTTTCTTCAACAAAAAATGAGTTATTTTTGCACCAATTCCAGATTGTTTCTTCATCAAATATAAAATCTCGGCTAATAATAATTTTCTTGGTAATAGGATTAAACAAGCGATAAGATTTGGATTTGTCATCAGTACCATGAAAAATGTATTTCTGACCTTCATTGTCCAACTTTTCCTCACAATATTTGGAATGTGTGCATACAATAGACCCAAAAATCCGAAAGTACTCAACATTTGGTTTACACCTACTCCAAGCTTCATAAGGGGTCATACTTTGAATAGAGCTGGTAGGACATCTATTCAATATATGAATGGTCCAACGAACTGCTTCTGCCCAAAAGTCTCTTGTTTGTCTATATTGTTATTTGTAGTAAACTACTTATATTTTACAACACGTTATCTGCACGAGACTCTAGTCAATTGAGATTGAGTTTTAGTTTTTGTTTAGCTCATGTTTTGGTTGATCTCGTTATCAGAATCAAGAAGGAAAAATGATAACTACTAGAATCAAGGTATAATATGCATAAAATCAAGTATGTATTTTCTAGAATCTTTTTATGATTTAGAATACAATAGTGTTCGGTCACTAACATTACCAGGAACCAAAGGCATATACTACTACAGGTTGAATATTTTGAAATACTCAAAGGGTGAGTCATATTGGGAATGTGTCTTTCTGCCCAGACATCTGATTACTATAGCCTGAATCGAAATACCATACATTATTTGAAGCTTTCTGTTTGGTAGTGTATGCCATCAAAAGTGAAATCTCCTCTTCTTCTCCCTTTGTTTCCATATCTTCCTTCGTTTCTGCAAAGTTAGCTTTACCACCACTCTTCCTATTTAAATTGGTGTGACACTCTGATAAATAGTGTCCAAATTGATGGCAACGATAGCATTCAATTTGAGACTTGTCACGTCTTTTTATTCTTCTTGGGAATCTGCAGTGCTGCACTTCTTCTTCTTCTTCAGGTGCCAATTATTTCCCTTCCATTTGATCGTCTCCTAATTTGTACCTTTCGAAGATATTGCTGCCTTCAATGCTACTTCATCCTTGTCCTATTGGCTTATTTTCTATTCATGAACGAACAAAGAACCCTGCAGCTCTTCAAGAGAAAGAGTATCGATATCTTTGGATTCTTCAATGTAGAAAACAATATAATTGAACTTTGTTGTCATTGAGCGAAGTATTTTCTCAATAATGGTAACATCCTTCGGTCTTTCACCATGAATTCACATTTTGTTTGCGATAGCCAATGTCCTAGAGAAAAAATCTGTTATCGACTCACAACCTTGCATACATAGAGTCTTTAACTCAACATAGAGTGCTTGAAGCTTCACTCATTTTGCCTTCACTGTTCCTTGATACTTCTTCTTCATGGAATCCCATATTTTTTTGGAAGTCTCCGTGCAAAGAGTGGTTTCTTGTATTGAGCGATCAATAGCCTGGAAAAGGTAATTCTTTTCTTTGAGATCCTTCAATCTTAGACTATCCAACTCTGCCTTTTGTGCTTCCGATGAAGCAGTACCAGTTGCTGGCTCTTGCACGCCAATACTAACAACTGGCCAAAATTCTTTGGACCTAAGGAAGTTCTCCATCATGCTCCAATGGTCATAATGACCATTGAAGCATGGAATCGTGTCCTGAACAAAGTTTTCAGAAGCCATCTTTTGTTGCTGCAATAGTACTTCAAAAAAGAAAAGCTTTCTCGCTCGGATACCAAATGATAAATTAACTGCAGCAATGATAAAAAGAAAAAGACTCGCAAGTGTGGAAATTTTCTCTATATTGATACTATTGAATACTCAGTTGCAAGAGTCCTTAAATAGAAAACGTTATAAATAAAAAACACGTTTACTCTCCTAATAATTCTGAATATAAAAATTGACTCCACTACTCCGATAGCCTAAAGACTAGGAAACAACTTAATGACTCCTAAGCAAATGCAACAACCTAACTACTAACCCACATCTGATCACATTGCCAACAATATATATAAATGTACATAAATATATATGTATATATATATATATATATATATATATATATATATATACACATATATATATTTATGTACATATATATATATATGTGTGTGTACATATATATATATATATGTGTGTGTGTATATATAAATATATATATGTGTGTATATATATATACATATATATAGATATATATTAAATTTGATTATAAATATATATAATTAATAAGCGCTTCGAGTGGTAAAAATAATTTTCATTGCACTTATGACATGAACTTTTTAAAATATCTGATCATTAAATAAAAATAGAAAAAGGGTAAATTTTGTAAAGAAATAAATATTAATAATCTGAACGTAACTTGTAATAACTATTAATAATCTAAACATAGATAATGCAATATTAAATACGTAAGTTGTATTAATCAACACAAATAAATAATTTAAAAGCTAAAGTAATATTGAGATTAACAATATAAATTCCATATTTACAAGCATGACATACAGAGTGTACGCTTGTCTTACCCCTACCTTGGGAGATAGAGAGGATGTTTCTAATCATCCCTCGACTCAAATAAAAAACAAAAACAACATCAATAAAATACAAAGAACAAACATACAAGTGCTTGCCTTTCTCACAAGGTGACCACCAAAGGTCTCCTTCCAATGTTGTCTTTTGTCTGTAAATTGTTATATCAGCTTTCAAGTTGATTGAGAAAGCACGGTTGGAATTCGTGTGCATCTTCTTTTGGTTCCCATCGAAGTAAGAGGAAAAATCTAACATTTTCACAAAGTTAAGGAACACAAAGAAATATAAGTTACATAGTTGGCACAGAGGCTAAAAGCAGAAGTCAACGAATAAACTATAAATGTAGCATTTATTTTATAATTGCCCTCAATAACTTTTTCTACTTTAAAAATGATCCGATTAGGCAAATTATTTACTATGTACTTCATTGATGAGTTATTTAAAACCTTGATGTAAAATTAAAGTAAATTACAAAAGGAAATAAACAAATGACTAGGGTACGTTAAATATAAGTGGTTTTAAGATGAGAACATAGATTCCCGTGAACCCACTTTTTTCATGTGTGTGTGTTAGATGGAGGATATCTCTCATGTTAAATCACAACCAAGATATGATAAAGCATACCTCTCAAGTGAACAATAATTTTCTTCGGCAAGACATATTCAAAGGCACCACACATAGAAAGGTCAACTAGATGTTGAATCATGCAAACTACACAAAGTCCATCCCATATGAGTTGCAACAAGAAATGAATTTAATCAACTAAGGTATAATAGCCATTAAAAATGGATCAAAATAAAGGGCAATTCTAAGTTGATAGTTACTATCACATATCGCTACATGATCGATTGGTGCAAATAGCTGAAGCAATACTACGGTAAGCATGAAAGATTGCACAACCACATTGAAAAAACATGGGTTGCCTAAGGTATACATGCCAACTCCCTAACAAGAGATAATAACATAAGTACAAGAAACAACGAGAGTTAATAGAATACACACAACTAACACTTCATTTACCTTAGAAGAAAAAATAATTAATATCAAATTATAACATTCTTAATCATACTAGAAAAGAGAGATTTCTAATATGCATGGCATCCAACAACAATTAAAACAACAACAACAACAAACTTAGTATATGTAATGATTCAGTCAATCATTTTTAGAAAGTTTTATGAATTAACAATTTTTTAACTCCCTATCTCGACCCCAAGTCTATTATTGTTTTGAGTTTTAAATATTGGTTCCGAACTTTGAGAAAAAAGTTGAGAATTTGGGTGAGTTTGTGATTTTTGAAAGGTTACGTTGCTTAAAAGTAGTTTTTAGAGTCTTTTGGAGTTTTGAACATCGAAGAAAAATCTCATCAATTTCATTAGTTCTGGAATGTTGAATATAGTCTACGAGAGTTGTCATTTTCAAATTTAGAGTCTTTTTGAGGATTTGAGGTCCTAAGTTTGAAAATTATGGATATTAAGCCTTTGGGTTAACTTTGGTCACTTTTTGGGGTTCAGATCCTCGGATCAGAATTACAAGAGTTCTGTTGGATTTAGGGGATGATTTTGGGCCTAGGTAAGGTCTTTGGTTGATATTTTAGAGGTCCCTAGCTTGTTTTAGCATTTTGGGTGTTGCGTTAGTTTCTTGTGGTTTCCACAAATGTTGGGTCAAGGATATTACACTCCCAAAATTTCAAAGCAAAGGCCTGAACCATTCTTTATATGTGACAGACGCCTATAAAAAATCATCCAAAATACTGCACGGATAACATATTATCCCAAATCAATGGACTATAGAACATGAAAAATGGATAAATTAGTATTTCCCATTCCGAGCCATGCTTGAGCTTAAAAATGCCAATGGTTTCCCCTCCGAACCAACGCACGCCATTATATTGGTTTTCATAGATGCCCCTAAAAAATTGTCGGGATCACACATCACCTAAAATCCATGGTCTATAACACACAAAAAATGGAAAAATCAGTCTTTCCCGTTTCAAGCCGCGTGTAACTCCAAAATGACCACATTTACCCCTCTCAACCAACACACTCTTTTAAATAGGTCTTCATAGACGCCCACAATTTTTTTTAGCCAAAAAGCCTTCATGATGACATATGATAAAAAATATATGTTCTATTGATGAGTCTGAGATTTGGACTCATTTAGGGCTTTGTTTTGATAGTTTTAGTGTCCTCAAATGCCTAATTTATGCGCTATAAATTGATGTTAAAGCATTGATTTTTAGGTATGTAAGCTAAAGAGCAAGGCAAGGTCACTACCAAACAAAAAAGAGCAAAACAAGCTGAAGAAGTGAAGAAAAACGATCCTAGTGATCGCTAAGACCACTCAGCAAACCGCCGAGTGGATCTTTTAGCTCACCCAAAGTTCCAGCGTGCCAGACCTGGGGAGAAAAACCAAGTTGGTGACAGAAATGGGCATTCGGCGAATCACCGATCCACTCTGCGATGGCAACCTTGATCGCCTAAAGTCACAAAACCCTGAGGACAACTGACAAATGCAAACTGGTGATGGATTGGAGCAAATGACGGATCGCTGACTTGTTCGACGAATCCCGACTTATCTTGCCCAATGGATTTTTAGATCAAAAAATTGGGCAACTATGAATTAAATTTTGAACTAAAACTTTAGGATCATGCTATCATTCAGTAGAGTTTTCTTTTAGTTTTTGAGTTCCATTGTAGACTTCGAATCTTTTGAGACTTAAACTTGACGATTTGCAAGTGGGTTTCTGAATTTCTTCAATTTGGACCATTGTAAAGACTTGGGAACCTTTACCGAGATGATGACTAATGTATTTGGTAATCGTTTCTCTATATTTATGGTGTGTAGCTAAAACCCCAATTTTTGGGGTGTGATCATGTGATTATGGGCTGAAATAGCTTATGGATATTGATTATTATTGATTTAAATGCTTAATAGAAGTGGATTTAATTGATATATGTGTTTTAAACTAAAACTTATAGTTGCAAATGCAATTCGAACTTAGAATTCCGGGCTTGCTTGAAAAAGGGGTTTTACAATCAAAGCTTTCAATTGATGATTATAGTTATTGGGTTGATATGGATTTAGCCCGAAAGAGTAAATCCTAACCTCAATTCTACCTATTTAGCTTGAGAGAGTAGATGAATTAAGGTGTGGGCTGTTTGTATTTGTTAAGCTTGTTGATGTTCGAAAGAAATCACTTGAATTGTGCTAGTTGTTCAAGAGAAAACTATCTCACCTATAGTCTATCCTACCCACTGATATTTAGTTATTTATTAGTAGTTTCAATTACCTATGTAGTGAAATTTTCCTATAATCGATCACATCCCGAGAATTCCTCTTTGTATTGTTATTTCCTTAGTGTCTGATTGTGTTGTAGTTGATTATTGCAAATCAAAACCCCCCATCTGATATACGTTGTCACCCCTTTAGATTTGTTTGTATGTTTTCAATAATTTCTATTCGTATAACTGTTAGGCCACGTTTGTACTTCACAATTGAATTTGAACACGTAACACTCTTTATGGGTTTGACCCCAACCTTTTATTGCGTTTTACTCTAGTTAACGATCGCTTACACTTAGAATTGGATGAGGTATACTTGAGACATTAATCAAAATGGAGCCGCTGCCAGGGAGTGGTCTTGTTTAAAATTCTTTTATTGAATTTTAATTGTGATCTTTTTGTGTTATAGTTGAATCGACTTACTTTGGTTTGTGTTTGTGTTGTTTTATGCTGAACAGAGGAAGAGATGAGCGTGAATAGGAGTAATGGAAGCCAAGTGGGTCACCAAGACGATTTTGGAAACCTTAACGATGCTACAACTCCTCCAAATGAAAGGATTATATGGAGGGCTAGCCCACGATGACCCCCATGAGCATATTCGTAACTTTGTGGATGTTTGTGGTCCTTCTTATTCAAGAACATATCACCAGAATTAGTCCATCTCAGGTTGTTCGCATTCTCTTTGATGGGTGAAGCGACTAAATGGTTTACTGAATTATCGAGCGACTCCATCACCTCTTGGGGAGAACTTACAACAATGTTTAATGTGAGATTCTATCCCCCGTCAAGATGTTGGTACTTCAATGCCCGATTCACAGACTTCTAAACAACGTATTGCTACAATACTTTTATAGGAGTCTTGACTCGGTGAAAAAAGGAGTTGTTGATCAACTTGTTCCCGGAGGTCAATTGCAACAATGCTATGAAGCAGTATCTCAACTCCTTGATGGCATGACCAAGATCAATAAGGCATGGTACACTAGTGATGACCAAGTCTCTCCTCTCACTTTTAGGATGACAAAAGAGTAGATCGATAAGGATCAAGAGATAGACAAAAACATGGCCAAAATGATGACACAACTGGATATCTTGGCTAAAAATGTGATGGGTAGTGGTGTGAAAAGTGTAAATGTTATTAGTGTTGGTGGAGTAAACCTCGATGAAACATAATTTGAAGCGATGTACAATGAAGAAGTGAACTTCCTTACAAATCAAGGAAAAGGTTTTTGTTCCAACTATCAAAGGCCAGGTGGAATTTCGGGTTGGAATAGAGATGAGGGATAGAAAGACCGTGACAGAGATTGGCATGATCGTAACGCTACTTGGAAAGAAAGAGAGGGTGACAAGGATAGATATGTCCCACCCTATGAGCATCCAAAGCCCAAGAAATTGGAAAATGTCCGTACGAAAGACATGCTATCATGCATTCTCAAAAAAGTTGAAGGGTCGGACAAAGTGTTGAAAGAGATGAAGAAGGATGTCTCAACTCTCAATCAAATGGTAACTTCTCACTCAGTCTCTAATAAGCAAATAGAGACATAAATGGGTCAAATCTCAACTCATTTAAATCCAAGACAAAAAGAAGGGTTGCTTAGTGATACAATGGCAAACGCCAAAAATGAAGCTTGAATGGGTATTTCTATCGTGCCATGATGTTAAATAAGGCGCTTCTTGGGAGGCAACCCAAGTTTTTGATGCTTTAGTTTTGATTTTGAATAACGGGTGTTGATTTTGCGGGTTGAAAAGTGAAAAATATTGGAAAATAGGTAATTTAGTAAGCCAAGAGCCCAGTCGGCGACTCACCGAAGAGGTCAGCGAGCCCAGACTTGGACCGCCATTGGAACCACCCAGCTTGAAGGGGAACTTTGCAAAACTCAGCAAGCTAAAATCTCAGTCGACGACTCACCAAATAGGTCAACGAGCCTGACTTTGTCCACCATTTGAACCCTCAAATTGCTGGGAGTTCTGTAAAACTCAGCGAGCCAAAATACCACTTGGCGCATCACCAAGTGGTTTGGCGGGCGTGACTTATATTGCCGAATGGAGCGCGAACTGAAAGGATTTAAAGGCCAAACAATTTAAAATTTTAAAATCCATCATCTTCTCCCAGTTTCAACTCTCGTACTCTCACCCAAATAGTATATTGTTCATATTTCTCACATTTTTACTATTATTTCACTTGGGATCTTTGTTTGGGATAGTGGAATTCTTGTCGCCTAGATTTTCAACTATTCTTTCGGCATAAATGTTGGTTTTCAAAACCCCGCTCTAAATTTATGGTTGAACTCAAATGTAATCAGTAAATTGTTGTTGATCATTATTGGGTAGTATGATTTTATCATTGTTTACCTATTAGATTGACCATAATGACTTGAATTTGTGCCTAATTGAGCATAAAAAGGTTGATTCCCGAGTTGTGCTTGTTTAAAATCGAGTCTAAATTTTTGGGTTGTGATGAAATTGTGTTGGCTCTAGTGGGGTGAAGTCTGAGTAACCCCGGATTGAGCTAAATAACGGGTTTCTCCAGATGATAGAGCGATTGACGTCATTCTTAATGGTAAAAGACGTCAAATGGCCAATTTTGGCCAAATTGAGAGAATATGAGTACCCCGAGGGCATGGGTAGTATGGGTCTAACCTTAATTTCATATTCTAGGTCGTTAATTTTGTTTTTGGGGGCTGCAGTTTGAAGTGAGAGGTGAAAAAGTAGCACGTTGGGCCATTTGGCGAGCTGAGTTGAGCTAACTGAGTGGTTCGGCGATTTGCCAAACACCCCCTAGATCACCCTTAATTTCCTTAAATTGGTGAGTCTGATTCTATAACTTTTGATGATATGGCTGAGCTCACCGAGTTCACTTGGCGAATCACTGAAAGACCTCCTTTATTGCCTTTCGGGGCCCCAAAATCCCTAAAATACACTGTAACTTTCAGCAAGCTACTTTTAGTTCACCGAATGGTGTCAGTGATTTGCCTAACCACCCTGGACATCGCCGACCAATTTTCAATTTTGGAAATTTCTGCTCTATAACTTTTGGCGAGCCCGATCTGGCTCGCCAAAGTTGTAACAGCCTGGAAACTAGTCAGTTGAACTTGTAGGTTCTAGAGCCTTTCCTAAGAGTTTTGGAGTGTTTATGAGAATTAAAATTACAAGATGTGATTCCCATACTTAGAAGGAAGGTTTAAGGGTTAGGGCATCAAGGTACGACCCCCAAGGACCACCCAAGAGGTCCTTGAGGAGGACCTCAAAATATCCCAAAAAGCTGTAAAAAATAGCCCACCTACGTTTGGGACCTACTGGCCGTAGGTGGACCTACACCCCGTGGGTTGGGGTCGTGGGTCAAGTCCTGAATTGGCCTACAACTCTTGGCTCCAGTACTCACTCACGAAGCCACAATCATGGCCCGTCAACCCATCCATGGTCCGTCTGTAGGGGATCCGTAGGTCAACACAACTTTTGAGTTTATGTTTTTAGATAGGGGTTTGGGGTTAAGTTAGTAATTAATTAGTGGTTAAGGTAGGTCGGATAGTTAGTTATTTAACCACTTATAAATACTTAATAGACACCTGGAACTAACTCATTAACTCATTCATCTCAGAACCCAAATACTCTCCAGATAATTCTCTATCTAGAAGTGAAGAAGAAGAAGAAGAAGAAGAAGAAGAAGAAGAAGAAGAAGAAGAAGAAGAAGAAGAAGAAGAAGAAGAAGAGAAGAGAAGAGGGAATATTTTGCTCCATTGATGAGAGCTTGATTAGGGCTTTGAAAAGAGGTATGTTAATTTAATCTTCTATGGGTTCTTCCACCCATAGATCCCCCAAGGTTTTCCCCCAATTGTGAAGTCAAAAACACAATCTAGCTAGGGTTTCCTTCTATATTGTGGGTAGGGTTTAGGTATTATTCTAATCTAGTTGATAATACTAATTATGATTATATTTGCATTTAATTATGATATAATTATGAATTCATGTGATTTCTATGGTAAACCCTAGTCTACTTAATGAATGTGATATTTATGGGTTTATGCCATTAGAGGTGAAATTGAAGGTTCATGACTGATCTTCTTAAATCAATGTCATGTGTAGTAATTGTTCAAGGTTAGGATCATATAATCATGAATTGAACTAGACTTAATTGAATATGATTTATCTTGACTTGTAAAGATGAAATTGAACCTTTATGATTAATTATGACTAGAATCACCAAGTAATGAAGAATATGATTAGAATACCTTAAATTTAGGTATGAATGGTTATAATAAGAAGCAAAGCTTCAGAAAAAGGCTTGTAGCCATGAATGTTGATCATTAGGGTTTGAGAGTACAACCAATGTGATGATCTTGATATGTTAAGTATTTGAGACTAAAGTCTAAATGAGAATGTAAGTTTGATGGATACAGTTATGGTGGAAGATCTTTTCCTACCTAATCTACCAAATAAATGGTTGAATATGTGAAGTGATAGATTCACTTGAGTCATGAGGATACCAATGTATAATGAAGAATTCCAGATATGGTATTTTGCATGAATATGATATGACAAGAAAGGTTCTCTCACATAGAAAGATTCTAGGTTGAAAGGCTTGCTCACCTAAAATGAATCTAAGTCCTAGGACTATGAAATGTGATGAGGCTTGTGGTAATTCCCCTAAATGACCTTTGCATGATAATAATGTGGGGTGAATTCCCTTATTCCTAATTAGTTAAACTTGAGGTGATTACCTATGTTATGATGTGGGGAGTGTGAGATGATTAGCCTTTTATATATATGTGTGACTCCCAAGGCAAGAGGTGGATTACCTATTAGCATTTATGTTGATTATGGAGGCGATTACCTATAATCCTTATGTGTTGATGAGGAGGCGAATACCTACATTACACATTAAAATTGATATGGAGGCAAATACCTTTATCACATTAAAATTGATATGGAGGCGAATACCTATATCACATTAAAATGGACATGGTGGCGAATACCTATGATTCATTACCTTGTATGACTTGTGGAGACTCCACTTGTCTTTATGCTTTATTAGTATGTGTGACAAGAGGTGATTTCCCCTGTTTGTATATATATATATATATATATATATATATATATGGGTTGAGGTGATTCCCCTTGTCTTTCATGATGAACTGAACATTTATGCCTTGAGGTGACTCCCTCTTGTATTTGTGAACACAAGCATGACTAGTTTGGGTTGTAGGTTTAGATACCCCTCCACTTTATGCATGACTAAGAGGTGATTACCCTTGTCTTTATGATGTTAAGAGATGATAAACATGAATGATAAACCCAAAGTGTCTAGCTTAGCATTGGTAGGATTATAGGGTCTTGTTCATGCATGGCACAAGCTTGCCTTAAGGTGACTCATAAGGTGTTTATCTTATATGATATATGCTTAGATAGGATTGTGCCATAGTTGCCTTCCTTGACATGATATGATTGACTAAAGGTGATAGTTCCCTTATCTATATGAAGTAAGCTAATAATGAGACCAAAGTAGGGTAAATATAAGTATCATGACTTCAAGGTTATGGTTAGTGTGAAGGGTAGTATGGGGTTCCTTTCATATGTTTCATAAGTGTGCTTAGAAGTTACTTAGGAGTATGGTTCCCTTATGGTACAAAAGCTTAAGTGACCATGTATATAGACTATGATTAAGATGACCAAAAAGGGGTACTTGGCTTGGGTGGTATTATGGGATACTATTCATCCTTTGCACTTGTATGCTTTTGAGGTTACTTGAGAATGGTTATATTATGGTAGAGATGACTAAGAGTCAATTATGCTTATATGATGCTTATGTTGAAGACTTGGCTTACTATGATTATGACTTACCTCCTATGCTTATTAACTATGTCCTATGTTGACCTATGATTATATGATGCTTATGTTGAAGACTTGGCTTACTGTGATTATGACTTATCTCCTATGATTATTAATTATGTCTTATGTTGACTTATGATTATATGATGCTTATGTTGGAGATTATGGTATGACTATGTTATTATCTCTTATGCTTATGTCTTATGTTGACTAACCATTTGAGATGTTTTTATTGTGTTGTTAGCTATCATACTTGGTACATTTTGTATTAATGCATATTTCCTACATTCTAACCAAATGTAGGTATTGTAGATTGAGTGCTACTCTTGGAGATAGGTTTTTAGAAGTTGCAAAGAGTTGAAGATCTTTGTGAGTGCTCATAGCTTCGAGGACAACACCCCCATTCCTTTATGTCTTTTATTTTCATGCTAAGACTATTGTATGGGTTGTGTCCCAAGAGTTTAATCTAAAGTGTGTTAGATGGTTTGAGACAAAGTATAGAAAGACTTCTACTTGATTTTATGAAAATGACTTCCATTGTAAAGGTTTTTAATTTTCCTGTATTTTGTATTATCTTATGTTATGATAAGCTAAGGGCTTGTATGAGACCCCTTCGGGGTCAAGTACACCATGTTACGTCTAGGGGTTACTCCTGGGTCGTGACAAACTTGGTAATCAGAGCACAAGATTTAGAATGGTTCTAGGATTGGCTCAAACCACGTCTAGTAGAGTCTTGTTCATAAATCTGAAGCACGCCACATTTATGAATAGGAGGCTATTGGATGTTTAGGAAATCTCACTTCTTCATTCTCTAAGTCGTGCCATAGAGTTTGGCTTTAGTAGGTCCTTCTCCTAATTCGTGCCCTATGCTTTTTCAGGGTATGGCTAATACAAGGGCTAATGCTAGGAGAAATGAGAAAGGAAATGTGGATCAAGAGGTTCCTCTCCAAGTTCCACCCCAAACTCCTCCTCAAGCTCCAATTAACCCTATAGTGGAGAATGTGACTCATGAATAATTTAGGTCCTCTATGCATTTGTTGGCTGAAGCTATGATGGCTCAAGCCAATAGGAATGTTGGGGCCCATGTGAATACCACAGCCTTGAGAGTGAGAAAGTTTATTAAGATGAAACCTCCAGAGTTTTATGTCTCCAAGAGGGACGAAGATCCCCAAGATTTTTTAGATGAGATGTGTAGGATTCTTGATATCATAGGGCTGACGTTGGTAGAGAAAGCGGAGTTAGCCTCTTACCAATTGAAATAGGTAGCCCAAATATGGTATGGTCAATGGAAAGGGAGTAGATAGGTAGAATCGGGTCCCATAGAATGAGAGGATTTTAAAGAGGCATTCTGTGGTAGGTTCTTTCCCCTAGAGTTGAGGGAGGCTAAGATGCAAGAGTTTATCAACCTTAGGCAAGGTAGCATGAGTGTTCAAGAGTATTCCCAAAAGTTTACTCAACTCTCTAAGTATGCTTCAACCTTAGTGGAGAATTCAAGGGCTGAGATGAACCATTTCATGATGGGAGTATACGAATTAGTAGAAAATGAATGTCGTGTGGCAATGCTTATAGATGATATGGATATCTCACGTCTTATGGTTTTCGCCCAACGAATGGAAGAGTCAAAACTTAAGAAAGAATCTAAGGAGAAAAAGAGGTCTAGATTGGATTGTGATGAGTCCTTGGATGATGAGTCTAAAGGACATGGTCGCCCTAAGTTTAGACAAAAGTTCTCCAAGCAAGGTCCCTCAAGTACTCCTAAGTTCAACCAAAAGAGGGTGTCTAACCCCAAGTCTCAAAAAGAGGGTAGTGAGATTCTATTACCGAGATGTAGTAAGTGTGATAGGAGGCATGAGGGTGAATGCTTAGCGGGCTCTAATGTTTGTTTTGGTTGTGGTGAGTTGGGCCACAAGATAAGGCATTGCCTTAAGATTGCTAGAAATAAAGAGGATAGTCATCGGAGGTCCCAACCCTACCCTTCCTCCGGTCCAGTTGGTTTGGGTGTCTAGGCTCCAAAGAAGAATAGATCTTAAGCTCTCCAATCTAGAGGTGATCAAGAGTGATCTCCTCATGTCCCTTCCGGTATGTGTTTTATGCTTTATTAATTTCCAGATTTCTTATTTTGGTGACTTGTTATGATAGACTTTGATGTTGTCTTTAGTATGAGTGATGCTTCATTGTTGCTCTTATGTTATGAAAGATGTTTGGAAGAAATTGTGTAGGCTTACTCCCAAGAGGGAGATAGTGTGCCTAACTAGCAAGGTTTTTGGTGTGGTTATGTCAGTTGATGGTAGAACCCAACTTAGTCATGATGAGTTTTGAGATTTGTTGATATATTGGTTGAATAAGGTGTTTAAATAATGCCAAAAAGGGTTGAGTGTATAAAATTCTCTAAGAAGGGTAGAAGTGTAATTTACCATGGTTTAGAATAACCTTGTGTGATGGATGTGAAAGCTTAGTGATGACTTACTCTGACCTTATAATTGAAATACGTGTTGCTTAAAAGGAGTTTGTATAGGCTTGCTCTCCCAAGGGGAAGATAATGTGCTTAGATAGCAAGGTCGTTGAGTGTACTTGATATTTATGAGTTAGGTTTACTTGAAATTTTCACCTTGAGTGGGTTAGTGAGGTTTCTTGTGAGCTAGAGTTACTTGAAGAGAACCTCTCTAAATTAGAAGTACCAATAGAAGTCTTAGACCGACAAGTTAAGAAATAGAAGAACAAGGAAGTTGTTCCATGAAGTGTAGAAGTGATCTCTCAAGGGTTTAGTTAGGGATGCTACTTGGGAGGCCTAGGGCCAATGAGAAGTACCAATATCCTCATCCTTCTTCCTTGTATTCCTCCTTTAGCATTTAAGATCTTGAGATTTTAAGTTCCTCTTGATTTGCTTTTATATATGAAGCCATGTGTGATTTGTGTGTTGCCATGACTTCTTAATATGCATTTCCATGAAAACGCTTAGGTCTTGTTAGAAGTGACTTATATGCATTGTTTTTCTTCATGGTGTAGTGCATTTGAGTAAATTTGCATATAGACTTCATGAGATGAATATTTGAGCATGCCTTAGTTTGGAATTGAAATATTTCCTCCTTGAATAAATCCTTTTCGAGAGTAAATTGCATTTAGGCTCCATGAAGGAGTATTGAGCATGTTTTAGTTAAGAGATGTTAGTTACTCCTTGAAAATGAGTAAAATATTTATTTCATGCATTTTGGGTTGGTAGAAGTAGTTCCCTCTCCCTTGTGTTTCATTGAATGGGTTTAACTTGGAATTGAAGTTCTATTCCTTGGTTGTGTGCATTTAGATGTAGTGCATGCATGATGGGCTGCTAGCTTAGAGTTGTGACTTTAAGAAGTGTTTAGAATCATCATTCGAGGACGAATGATCCCAAGGGGGAGATATTGTAACACCCCGGAAACTAGTAAATTGAACTAGTGAGTTCTAGAACCTTTCGTAAGAGTTTTGGAGTGTGGTATGAGGATTAAAATCACAAGAAATGAATCCCATACTTATAAGGGAGGTTTAAGGGTTAGGGCATCAAGGTACAATCCCCCAAGGACCACTCAAGAGGTCCTTGAGGAGGACCTCAAAACTGCCCAAAAAACTGTCAAGAAACAGCCCACCTACGTTTGGCAACTACTGAGCGTAGATGGACCCATGCCCCATGGGTTGGGGTCGTGGGTCAAGGCCTGAGTTGGCCTACAACTCTTGGCTCAAGTACTCAGTCACGAAGACACCAGCACGGCCCGTCAACTCACCCATGGTCCGTGGGTGGGGGATCCATAGGTCAACACAACTTTTGAGTAGAAGTTTTTAGTTAGGGGTTTGGGGGTTAAGTAAGCAATTAATTAGGGGTTAAGGTACGTCGGTTAGTTAGTTATTGAACCACTTATAAATACTTAATATACCCTAAAACTAAGTCATTAACTCATTCATCTAAGAACCCAAATAATTCTCTCTCTAGAAGTGAAGAAGAAGAAGAAGAAAAAGAGAAGAGAAGAGGACAGATTTTCCTGAATTGATGGGAGCTTGATTAGGGATTTTAAACGAGGTATGTTAGCTTAATCATCTATGGGTTCTTCCACTGATAGAGCCCCCTAGGTTTTCCCCCAATTGTGAAGTCAAAAACCCAATCTAGCTAGGGTTTCCTTCTACATTGTCGGTAGGGCTTAGGTATGATTCCAATCTAGTGGATAATACCTAATTATGATTGTATTAGCATCTAATTATGATGAATTCATGTGATTTCTATGGTAAACCCTAGTCTATTTGATGAATGCGATATTTTGTGGGTTTATGCCAATAGAGATGAAATTGAAGGTTCATGAGTGATCTTCTTAAATCAATGTCATGTGTAGTAATTGTTCAAGGTTAGGATCATATAATCAAGAATTGAAATACACTTCATTGAATATGATTGATCTTGACTTGTAAAGATCAAATTGAACATTTATGATCAATTATGACTAGAATCACCTAGTAATGAAGAATATGATTAGAATACCTTAAATTTAGGTATGAATGGTTATAATAAGAAGTAAAGCTTCAGAAAAAGGCTTGTAGCCATAAATGTTGATCATTAGGGTTTGAGAGTAAAGCCAATGTGATGATCTAGATGTGCTAAGGCTTTGAGAGTCAAGTCTAAATGAGAATTTAATCTTGATGGATAGAGTTATGGTGGAAGATCTTTGCCTACCTAATATATCTAATAAATGGTTGAATATGTGAAGTAATAGATTCACTTGAGTCATGAGGATACCAATCTATAATGTAGAATTCTAGATATGGTATTATGAATGAATATGGTATTACATGAAAGGTTCTCTCACATAGAATGATTCTAGGTTGAAAGGTTTGCTCACCTAAAATGAATCTAAGTCCTACGACTATGAAATGTGATGAGGCTTGTGGTGATTCCACTAAATGACCTTTGCATGATATGAATGTGGGGTGAATTCCCTTGCTCCTAATTAGTTAAACATGAGGTTATTACCCATGTCATGATGTGGGGAGTGTGAGGTGACTACCCTTTTACATATGTGTGACTCCCAAGGCAAGAGGTGATTACCCATTAGCCTTTATGTTGATTATGGAGGCGATTACCTATAATCCTTACGTGTTGATATGGAGGCGAATACCTACATTACACATTAAAATTGATATGGAGGCGAATACTTTTATCACATTAAAATTGATATGGAGGCGAATACCTATATCACATTAAAATGGACATGGAGGCGAAAACCTATGATTCATTACCTTGTATGACTTGTGGAGACTCCACTTGTCTTTAGTATTTATTAGTATGTGTGACAAGAGGTGATTACCCTTGTTTGTATGATTCCATGATATATATATATATATGGGTTGAGGTGATTCCCCTTGTCTTTCATGATGAACTAAACATTTATGCCTTGAGGTGACTCCCCCTTGTATTTGTGAACACAAGCATGACTAGTTTGGATTGTAGATCTGGATACCTCTCCACTTTATGCATGACTAAGAGGTGATTACCCTTGTCTTTATGATGTTAAGAGATGATAAACATGAATGATGAACCCAAAGTGTCTAGCTTAGCATGGGTAGGATTATTGGGTCTTGTTCATGCATGTCACAAGCTTGCCTTAAGGTGACTCATAAAGTGTTTCTCTTATATGATGTATGCTTAGATATGATTGTGCCATATTTGCCTTCCTTGACACGATATGATTGACTAAAAGTGATAGTTCCCTTGTCTATATGAAGTAAGTTAATAATGAGACCAAAGTAGGGTAAATATAACTATCATGACTTCAAGGTTATGGTTTGTGTGAAGGGTAGTATGGGATGACTTTCAGACATTGCACAAGTGTGCTTAGAAGTTACTTAGGAGGAGTATGGTTCCCTTATAGTAGAAAAGCTTAAGACTTGACCATGTATATAGGCTATGATTAAGATGACCAAAAAGGGGTACTTGGCTTGGGTGGTATTATGGGATGTTATTCATGCTTTCCACTTGTATGCTTTTTAGGTTACTTGAGAATGGTTATATTATGGTAGAGATGACTAAGAGTCAATTATGCTTATATGATGCTGTCACGACCCGGGGTTACCCCCTAGGAGCAACATGGCGTACTTGATCCCGAAGGGGTCTTATACAAGCCCTTAGCATAATCATAACATAAAGACATAGAATAATGTAGAAAAATTTAAAACTTTTACAATCGAAGTCAACTTGTTTTTCATAACGAATATAAGAATCTAGACATGTCTCAATCACCATGTAGTACAATAGAGAGTACAAATAGGGTCAAAGCCCTTTACATCAATAAAGTCTCAAAGGTAGAGAGTACAATAAAAGCTAGAAAATGATAACATCTTGTCCTTGAACTTGAGGTCTCACCAATCCTAGGGAATAGTCAACATAAGCTCACTTAAAAGAAGTGGTACGTCTCAACGATTGAAACCTACACTCATAGAATGTAGAAAATATGGGTTAGCACAAATAATGTACTAATGCCATGCATAAAATTCCTTAAAACATGCATAAAAGGGACATTTAGTTGAAATCATGCTTTTATCAAGTTTAAAAGTCAGTATGCACATTCATGAAAATACATAAGCCAAACCAACCTATGAGCAACCCAAAGCCACACTAGTGCAATGCAAAGGTAAGATCCCATAACCCTACCAAATGCTAAGTATCACATTTAGGCCCCCAACAACATACATATCATACTTATACCTTGGTCTTTACTAACATACATAAGTAAGGAGTGATTCATATTCATAACTTGTAACAAGTAAAGTGAACCTTAACATTCATACATATATTTCATACATTATCCATAAGTCATCATAACATAAGAGAACGTTACCATAACCCTTCTTAAAGCCTACTTGTACAATGCATAAGTGAAGTCCCATAACCCCACTCATACTAAGAATTCATAATTAAACTTCATGTTCTTATAGATCATATTCATATCATATAGGGAAAATAGCATTAACTGACATAGACCATGTGAGCTACATGGAATTCAACGTCATACTCCCACACCGAAAAGAGATGCCCTACTTGCCTAAGGTATAACTTACATAATAGCTTTTAGGTGGATCCACTAGCTAAAGACCTATGTGAGCACATAGTAATGGGATAGGGAGATTGCTACTAGAAACCTAGACTACTAGCGTAAAATGTTTCCATCTCTTGAGATAACTTACATTGGTAAGCCAAACTTTCTAACGTAAAAGCTTCCATCTCATTATTCATATCCGCTCTGTGCTAAGCATAATTCCCTTTAAAAGTCATATTAAGTCTTTACTTAAGTTCATAGTTATGAAAGAATGCACTAGGCATATTAACCAACATAATATCATAATAGCTCATAGATTCATAGGGTGAGCATGTCCTTTCAACCTTAGAATGGTCAACATTTGAGTAAACCTTACACATCATATTCATAGTGTGTTCATGAGAATGGCCTTTCAATCAACACAACAAGTTTATCAAAAACATACATACATACTTCATGCATAATCAAGTGTAAAGGGTATAGGGAAGAAGTATCTTGCATCAATACCACAATTACACAATAGTCATAGGATCATCACTATCTAAGTGAATCATGAGTTCATATACAATCTTCATCAATATATACAAACCCTAGTTATTGCCCTACAAGGCTAGGAATCAAGATCAACCCTAACTTCTAGAATTACAACACTAGATAGGGGAATTTCATGATTCAACAACTAAATAAACATAAACATAATCAATTGGCAAGCTTCCATGATCAATTAAGTCACACCTTAGTTCACAATTTAGGAAGAAGGAGAAATCATGGGTCCAAGGGATATTTTCAACAAAATCCATCAATATTCCATGAATCTAACCATATATCATCATAATCAATCATAATAAACTATAATTAAACAATTGAAATCGTTTTGGATGTAGACCCATGACTAGATAGAAACCCTAGGTTTTTGGAAGTATTAAAACATAGTTTGAAGGGGATTCTTGAGTGATAGCTACCCAAGAATGAAAAACATCCATACCTTAGCTTGATTTCCCCAAGAAATTGTAGAATAAAGGCTGGTTCTTGAACCCATAGCTTGACCTTGACCTTGCTCGATCTTCTATGGAGTCTTAGAGAGAGAATTGTTGGGAGAGGGGAGTTTGTTTTTAATTTGAGTTTGGGGAACTAATGTGTTGTAAGGTTAGTTAATAGTCTTAAAAGCCTTAAATATATATTATAAAACCATAAAAACCATCCCCTAACACTATTTATTTAATTAGGAAATTACCAACTTAACCCTCACTTGGCCGAAACTAGGTGTGCTTCAAGTGTGACCTATGAAAACCCCACCTACGGTCCGTAGGTGGGGTGACACCACTTACTGGTGAACAATCATTTGGTTCAGAGAAGGGGGAGAATCAGGGAAGAAATAGGGAGACTAAGTCTCGACCCACGACCCCCACCTACGGTCCGTAGGTCCACCCATGTTTCGTGGGTGCCCATTCGTAGGTCATGCTGTCTTTTGACAACTTTTTGGGCCTTCACTTGGATCGTCCTCAAGGACCCTTGAGGGGGTCATGCCTTGACGTGTAGGTCCTCAAACATTAGTACTAAGTTAGGGAGGTCATTTTACGACTCTTATCTTCATGTTAACCCTATTTAGGACACTAAACTACAAGTTAGGCTCTAACTTAGGTCATTAGATTTCCGGGGTGTTAGATTATCTCCCCTTTGGGAACATTCATTCTCGAATGATGATCTAGACACCGAACTAATTTAAAAACTCAAGACTAACAGCCCAACATGCATGTAACATCAAAATGTGCGAAATTCACAATTGCACTATTCAAAAGGAGGAAACTTCAACTCAATCACAAGACATGGTCAATGCAACACAAAGGAGTAGGAACTACATCAACAATCCCAATATGCACGAAACTCATCAATTCACATAAACATGGGTAGAACTACCTTCTCCAACTCAAGCAAGCTCAACACAACAATATGGAGCCAGCATGTCATTTCATCAAAACATAACTAAGCATGTCCATCAATTCACCTCATCAAGTCAAATATGCAAAGATCATATTAAATGCAAATCAACATGAGGGACATATAAATCATGAAAATTCAATATATTCTAAACATGAATTCTCACAAGAACATGCACAACATAAGGAAATCATAAAGAAGACTTATAGCACATATGACTTCCAAAATACCAACTCAAGAAAACTACTTACCTCAAGTTTGGATAGGAGCAGAAGGAAAAAGATGAGGATAACGAGATTTCATATCGGCTTCGGCCTCCCATGTAGCACCCTCAACTAAGTGATTCCTCCATAAGACCTTAACGGAGGCTACGTCCTTATTTCTCAACCTCTTCACTTGTCGGTCCAAAATCTCTACCAAAACTTCGTCATAGGAAAGACTCTCATCAACTCCTAAACCCTCTAAAGGAAGGATGTGTAACAGATCACAAATGAACTTCTTAAGCATGGAAATGTAAATCACCGGGTAAACTGGAGCCAACTCATTTGGTAAGTCTAATTCATATGCAACTTTCCCAATATGCTTCAAGATTTGATATGGGCCCACATACCAAGGACTAAGCTTCCCCTTCTTACCAAACCTCATCACACCTTTCATAGGTGAGATTTTCAAGTATCAACATAAGATTTTTTCCGACTTTGGGCTATCTTTAACCTCTCTCTAATGAGTCAAACATTTTCAATGTCATTATAAACTAGTTCAGGAACAATTAGACTAAAGTCACCTACCTCAAATCAACCCACCAAAGATCTACACCTCCTACCATATAGTGCTTCAAACGGAGCCATGGCAATACTTGAGTGGTAACTATTGTTGTAGGCAAACTCAATCAATGGGAGATGGTCATCCCAACTACCCTTGAAATCTATCACACATGCCCTCAACATATCCTCTAAGGTTTGAATGGTCCTCTCTGCTTGACCATCCGTTTGATGGTGGAAAGCGGTACTAAGTTTAACATTGGTACCAAACCCTTTTCAGAATGCCATCCAAAAATGTGAATTAAATTGAGTACCCCGATAAAAAATGATAGATTAGGGAACTCCATGCAATTGCACTATCTCATTGATCTACAACTTGGCATAGGCTTCCGCCGAAATGAAGTCTTGATGGGAATAAAGTGGGCAAATTTTGTCATCCTATCAACAATGACCCAAATTGAATCATGTTGCTTGAGAGTACGAGGAAAATCCATAATAAAATCCATTTTCACATCCTCCCATTTCCAAGTGGGAATATCTATATCTTGGGACAAACCTCCCGGTTTTTGGTGTTCGGCCTTAACTTGTTGACAATTAAGAAATTTGGCCACAAAACCCGTTATATCCTTTTTCATGACATTCCACCAATAGACTTCCCGTAGATCATGGTACAACTTGGTGTCTCCCAGATGAATAGAATATCGCAAACCATGAGCCTCTTTTAAAATTTTCCTTCTTAAGCCATCAACATCCGGAACACATAATCTACCTTGGTACCTAAGCACCCCATCTCCCTATTGGGAGAAGGCCTCAACGGACTTGTTGAGAACAAATTCTTCCTACTCCATTAATATAGGATCAAGGTTTTGTTTAGACTTCACATCAACCACAAATGACGATTCGAAACTATGATGGACCATGACTCAACCCTTAGTGGAATCCACTAGTTAGACACCTAACTGAGCCAACCTATGCACATCACGAACCAATTCCTTTTTCTCATCTTCTACTTGAGCCACACTACCTATGGACAATCTACTTAGGGTATCCGCAACTACGTTAGCTTTGCCGGGGTGGTAAAGGACACTCATGTCATAATCCTTCAAAATCTCTAACCACTTTCTTTGTTAGAGATTCAAGTCTTTTTGGCTAAACACATATTGAAGACTCTTGTGGTTGGTGAAAACATCTACATAGTCTTCATATAAGTAGTTTCTCCATATTTTCAAAGCAAACACAACTGCCACTAATTCAAGATCCTGAGTTGGATAATTCTTTTTATGTACCTTGAGTTGCCTCGATGCATAGGAAATCACTTTACCAAGTTGCATAAGGACACATCCCAGACCCACTTGAGAAGCATTACAATATACCACAAACCCATCGGTACCCTTCGGCAAGGTCAACACCGGAGCAGATGTAAGACTATCTTTCAATTCTTGGAATATTTTTTCACAAGCTTCTGACCACACAAACTTAGCTTTCTTTTGAGTCAAAGCTATCAACTGAGAAGCAATGGAGGAGAAACCCTCAACAAACCTCCTATAGAAACAAGCCAAACCCAAAAAGCTTCTAATATCAGTAGGAGTTATAGGTCTAGGCCAACCCTTGACCACATCCGTCTTCTTAGGATCTACCTCAATACCCATGCCCGACACAATATGACTAAGGAAGGCAACCGACCTTAGCAAAAATTCACATTTACTAAACTTAGTACATAATTGGTGATCTTTAAGGACTTGCAATACAATCCTCAAATGCTTCATATGATCACCCTCACTTCTTGAATATATTAAAATGTCATCAAAAAAAATGATCACGAACGAATAAATATATTGCTTAAAACCCTATTTATTAGGTCCATAAATGTCACCGGGGAATTTGTTAACCCAAAAGACATAACCACAAATTCGTAGTGACCGTATCGGGTCCTAAAGGTCGTCTTAGGAATTTCACACCCTCTTACCCTTAGTTGATGGTAACCCAAACGAAGATCTATTTTGGAGAAATAGTTAGCCCCTTGTAGTTGATCAAACAAATTGTCAATCCAAGAAAGAAGATACTTATTCTTTATAGTGACCTTGTTCAATCCGTGGTAATCAATACACATCCTAATGGACCCATATTTCATCTTCACAAACAATATCGCAGCACCCCCTGGAGATATTGATATACCGTGAGTTTACGGTATTTCTAATGCATTTCACTTACAAGTTGTGTGTGTCTAGGGCCTTTTTGTATTTGTTTTTATGTGTTTATCATATTTTACAGGAAAGATGTTGAGGCACGGAAGTAAAGAGATGACTGAAAGAAATGTAGAAAAGGGCATCTACGGAGGTGATCTATGGACTGTAGGTCCATTGACGCTCCGTAAATGGTGGTCGAAGATCAGCAAGCAAGGCATAGAAGGAAAATCAAGAAAATTTTACCATGTGTGGAACCACAGTGGCCATTGACGGTCCGTAGATCCATCTATGGACCATAATGATGATCCATACATTGATACTGCGAGGGTACCACTACCTGATTTGTGAAAATTCGAGGTGTGCAGTTATGAAGGGGGATTACCGAACGTTCGTACTGTAGTTCCATCGTTTGCTTCAGAGAAGCTAATTTTTGGAAGCTAAAATATTCTCTAGGCCTTGCTTACGGAAGGGACTCACGGACCGTAGATCCATTGACGGTCCGTGAGTCAGTCTCATGGAATGAAGACGCGTCCCTGAACAAACTTTCCTTGTTTTGTTTCCCTTTTAATCTAGGACTTTTTTTCTATAAATAGGGCATGTAAACCTTGTTTTTTGAGGTTGGTTTTATTACTTTTATTCTAGTTCTTGACTTGGGGAGATTAACTTGAAACTTTAGCAATTCTTAGTTTCCTAAGTTTGGTTTGAAGATTTTGGTGTTGAAATTCAATTGAATTTCGGGGTTTATTATTCCTCTTATGTAAGTTCATAGTTCTTTGATCTAAAACAATGAATTGTGTTCATATGATTATGTGTAACTAAACTCCACAACTAGGGTTGTGGGAACCATGAACAATTAACAAAGTATGAATAGTAACTAAGCAATTCCTGAATAGTGTTGTTGCATGCATTGATATTTCTTTCCCTTAGAAGTCTTTTTAACGAGTGCACGTGTTAGAACTCGCCTTGTTGCTACTTGCCAGACCAAGGAAATAATCAACAAGAAAAGAATTATCAACATAGATTTAGTGTGATACTATCTTATAGGCTAGTGTCGAATGGTGTGAAGTAATAACTAAGCCAAACATTGATTATGATGTCTAATATGAGGTAAAGGTAAGGGTTAGTAAATTATACATACGTAGCCGGACCAAGGTGCGGGGTGAAATTCTCTAGATGCCGGACCAAGAATTTAGAGATACCTAACTTATCACTTTACATGTAGTACACTAGGAAATGATTGCTATTACTAGGATTACTGCATTATGAGCTTGTAGGGAACACGTACACTTTAGTTAATTCTCTCATCTTGATAACAATCGAAATTGACTTTTGTTTACTAATTACGTTCGGACTTCTTCAATTTGTTTCCCAAATCCCCCCTTTTTAATTACTTGTGTCTGGAAGTAATTTGACTAATTGAATATAATTGGTGATTAAAGTAAAGTCTAAACCATTTTCCTCGTGGGATCAACCCCAACCTACAAGTTGGGTTCTTTACTTGATAACGATCACTTATGCTTCTTTAGGGAGGTGTAATTTAAGCGTATCAAATTTTGGCGCCGCTGTCGGGGAAATTTGTCTCTTAGATTTATTTTAACTACATTATTGAACGTTAGTCAAATATTTCCTAATTTTACTTTTTCTCTTTGTTTTTGCCTCTATCAGGTTCTGACTCTAGTGTATGCTAAGTACACGGAGCCAGGGTGAACCATTTATTCCTTACGATCCAGAGTTGAACCATACTTTGTGAACAATGAACAATCCAGGAGATACAATTAATCCTATCGAAGGAAATCTAGGTGATGTAGTTGAGTTACAACAGCTGAGGGTAGTTGGTATGGATAACCAGGTTCCAGCTGACAATGAATTGGGAGATTCATTGAGGGTGCAAGATCCACCAGGCCCATGACAACATGACAACTATCGGGGTAACGTCAAATAGTAGATTCTAATGGACCTATTGTCCTCCCCCCTCTACCTCCAGGGAACACATTTGTGGTGACTTGTAGCTTGATGCAGATGCTTACAGCAAGAGGCTTATTCTCAGGATTGTCATCGGAGGACCCACATGCTCACTTAGCCAAGTTAAGGGTGGTTTGCAAAAGTTGTGTAGGTAGAACAGACTTGGATATGAATGTCATCGGATTATGAGTGTTCTCTCTATCACTGACAGGTGATGCTGCTGTATGGTTCACTGAGCTTCCTTATAACTCAATCTTTACATGGGACCAACTGGTGGATGTGTTCCGAGCAAGGTACTATCCAGTGTCCAAGAAGCTAAAACACAAAGATAGGGTAAAATTTTTTGTAGCATTACCTGGAGAGTCTGTGAGTAGCTCTTGGGATAGATTCACTGCGTTTGTAAGAGGTATCCCAAATCACCGTATTGATGATGAGTCGCTGAAAGAATATTTCTATCGAGGTCAGGATGACAACAATAAAGTAGTGCTTGATACTATTGCAGGAGGTTCATATGGAGACTGCACATATGCACAGATTTCTGAAAAACTAGAAAAGATCTCTCGCTACAATAAAGCATGGACCACTAGGAGGTCAGATACTAGGAGAAACACATTTGCCATTCAGAATACAAACACCCAGTATATGGATGAGATTCGTGAGAAGATGGCTCAGATAAGGACCAAGTTGGGGTTGGTATTGAAGCATGTGAGTGGAGGTGCAGAGAAGATAAATGTTGTGAATTACTTGACTAGAACACCACCACCAGTTGAAGAGTGTTACTATGAAGAGGATGCTTATATAGTGAATGATTAGACGGGGGGTTTCCGACCAAACTCCCAAGGATCCAATGCGGAAAATTGGCACCAAGGTCAAGGAAACCAAGGTTGGAACTATAGCAATTACAACCGAGAGGATCAATATGTTCGGGATGGGAACTTAAATCGCGACAACAACTACAACAAGAACAACTATGGCAACAGAAATGATCGGGGCTGGACCTTATTTCCCCCTCAAAATCAGGAATCTGGTACGTGGGAAGCTGGAGGTAATATGGCACGTATTGAAGATATGATGCAGAAGATGATAAGAAGGTTTGATGCAACTGATGAGAATGTGAAGGAGATGAGAAACGACTTGTCTAGTATTGGTCAAAAGGTTGATGCCCATGCAGTGTCAATAAAGCACCTAGAGCAGTAGATGACCCAGTTGTCTACTATAGTGAACCCACGTCAACCTAGTACTCTTCCTAGCAACATCATCCAGAATCCAAAGAATGACAGTCATTGTATGGCAGTTACTACCTGAAGGGGTAAGCAAACCATAGATCTTCCTATGTCGTCTATGGTGGATGCTGAGATTAGAAAAGAAGATGATGTGGTAGAGGTTAGAGAAGAGTCTGAGACTGCGACAGAGAAAGAAGCGGATATATCTCAAAAAGTGGTTCCTATACCTAGATCTCCACCACCTTTTCAACAGAGGTTAGTGAAGAAGACTGAAGATGGTAAATATCGCAGGATTATTACTATGTTGAAGCAACTTTCCATCAACGTTCCGTTGATAGAAGCTTTAGAGCAAATGCCTGTGTATGCAAAGTTTATGAAAGATATGGTAACAAAGAAGAGGTCTGTGAGTTTTGAAGATGATGATAGATTACATCATTGTAGCTTTATTGCTACAAGGTCTCTTGTGAAAAAGAAGGAGGATCTTGGTGCCTTTACGATTCCATGCACTATCAGATTGTTACACTTTTCTAAAGCATTGTGTGATCTTGGTGCTAGCATCAACCTCATGCCATTATCTATTTACAAGAAGTTGGGTCTAGGGGACCCAAAGCCCACTACAATGTGGTTACTAATGGCCGATCGAACTGTGAAGAGGCCCATTGGTCTACTCCATGATGTGCTAGTGAAAGTGGAGTCTTTCATTTTTTGGGCAGATTTTGTGATTCTTGACTGTGAGGTTGATTTTGAGGTTCCCATCATCCTAGATAGACCATTCCTTGCCACAGGGCGTGCGCTGGTTGATATGGCAAAGGGACAGATAAAGTTCAGACTGAACAATGAAGAAGAAACTTTCAATATTTTTAGGTCCATGAAGTAGAGTGGTGAGCTCTAAACGGTATCTGCTATAACTTACATAGTTGAGAGTGGAGTAGAAGTGCAAATTGAAGAGCGACTTGGTGTTGGGGCACTAGCAGCAGTTATGATGAATTTCAATAGTGATGGTATTGAAGATTACGATAAGTAGGTAGTTGCACTCGATAGGTGTGAATATCGGTAAAAAAAAAGAAGTATGAGTTAGACATGAAGAATCACGAGTCTCCACCAGCGAGATCATCTATTGTGGAGGCACCGAAATTGGAGCTTAAGGCTCTACCACCATATTTGAAGTATGTATTCTTGGGTAAAGATAACACTTTGCCGGTCATCATTGCGGCAGATCTAAATGTGAGGCAAGTAGAGTGCTTGGTCGTATTAAAGAGGTTCAAGCGAGCTATTAGGTGGACAATTGCAGATATTATTAGGATTCCTCCCGGTATTTGTTCCCACAAAATACAACTCATGCCATATTACAAACCTAGTATTGAGCACCAAAGAAGATTAAATACACCTATGCAAGAGGTAGTTAGAAAGGAGATCAAGTGGCTGGATGCGGGAGTTATTTATCCCATTGCAGATAGTAGTTGTGTGTGTCCCAAAAGAAGGTGGTATTACTGTGGTTCCAAATGAACTAAATGAGCTTGTTCCAATAAGGCTCATGACTGAATGTAGAGTCTGCATGGTATACCGGAAGCTAAATGCTTGGACAGAAAAGGACCATTTCCCTATGCCATTCATGGATCAGATGTTGGATAAACTTGATGGTAAGGGTTGGTATAGTTTTCTTGATGGGTAGTCAAGCTACAATCAAATTTCTATCACTCTAGAAGACCAAGAGAAGACCACCTTCACTTGGCCTTATAGGACTTTTGCTTTCAAACGGATGCCATTTGGGTTGTGTAATGCTCCAGCAACCTTCCAGCGTTGCTTTCACTTTGCCATTGTTTGCTTCAAAGAAACTAATTTTTGGAAGCTGAAATATTCTCCAGGTCCTGGCTGATGGAAGGGACTCACGGACCGTAGATCCATTGACGGTCCGTGAGTCAGTCTCGTGGAATGAAGACGCGTCCCTGAACAAACTTTTCTTATTTTATTTCCTTTTTAATTTAGGACTTGTTTTCTATTAATAGGGCATGTAAACCTCATTTTTGGGGTTGGCTTTTATTACTTTTATTCTAGTTCTAGACTTTGGGAGATTAACTTTCAACTTTAGCAATTCTTAGTTTCCTAAGTTCGTTTTGAAGATTTTGGTGTTGACATTCAAGTTGAATTTCTGGGTTTATTATTCCTCTTACGTAAGTTCATAATTATTTCATCTAAAACCAATTATGTTCATATGATTATGGGTAACTAAACTCCACAACTAGGGTTGTGGGAACCATGAGCAATTAACAAAGTACGAATGGTAACTAAGTAATTCTTGAATAGTGTTGTTGCATGCATTGATAATTTTTTCGTTTAGAAGTCTTTTTAACAACTGCACGTGTTAGAACTCGCCTTGTTGCTACTTTCTAGACCAAGTAGGTAATAAAAAAGAAAAGAATTATGAACATAGCTTTAGTGTGATACTATCTAATAGGCTAGTGTCGATTGGTGCGAAGTAATATCTAAGCCAAACATCGATTATGATGTCTATGAGGTAAAGGTAAGGATTAGTAAATTATACACACGTAGCTGGACCAAGGTACGAGATGAAATTCTCTAGATGCCGGACCAAGGATTTAGAGATACCTAACTTCTCACTTTACATGTAGTACACTAGGAAATGATTGCTATTACTAGGATTACTGTGTTATGAGCTTGTGGGGAACACATATACCTTAGTTCATTTTGTCATCTTGATAACAACCGAAATTGACTTTTGTTTACTGATTACGTACGGACTTCTTACAATTGTTTTCACAAATCCACCCTTTTTAATTACTTGTTTCTGGATGTAATTTGACTAATTGAATATAATTGTTGGTTAAAGTAAAGTCTAAACCATTTTTCTCGAGGGGTCGACCCCAACCTACAAGTTGGGTTCTTTACTTGATAACGATCGTTTATGCTTCTTTAGTGAGGTGTAATTTGAGCGTATCAGATATGCTTGATTTAATAAAACCCTTGTGTAACAAGTCCTTGAGTTGCTCCTTCAGCTCTTTCAATTCAGTATGAGCCATTCTATAGGGAGGGATAGATATGGGTTGTGTATCCGGCAAAAGATCAATGCCAAAGTCTATTTCCCGTTCGGGAGGAATGCCAAGCAAGTCATCAGGTAAGACTTCCAGAAACTCACTCACCACGGCGACCGACTCTAAAGAAGGGACCTTGGACTCAACATCCATAACCCTAACAATATGATACATGCACCACTTGGAGTTCATTTTTCTAGCTTTTAGACATGAAACAAATTGACATCTAGTAATAGAATTCCCCTCTTTCCACTCTAAAATTGGATCCTTTTGAAATTGAAATTTGACCACCCGGGTCCTACAATCTATTGAAGCATAACATGCATGCAACCAATCCATGCCCAAAATTACATCAAAATCAAGCATGCCTAATTCTACCGAATCAACCAAAGTGACTTTATGAGATAAAGAAATAGGACAACTCCTGTAGACTCTTTTTGCCACTACCGAGTCACCAACCGGGGTAGACATCGAAACAGGTTGAAGTAACTCTTCGGGGAGCATTTCAAATTTCATAGCCACAAAAGGTGTAAGAAATAGCAAGGTGGCATCGGTGTCTAAAAATGCATAAACATCAATGCAAAAGACTTGCAACATACCCGTTACCATATCCGGGGAACTTTATTGGTCACCTCAGGATTGAAGAGCATAGAAGCGATTTTTCTTGGGAGAATCGGAATTTGAGCCACTTGGAGGGACTTGCTTGTCCTCTCTCCTTTGAACCTTTAGCATGGGACAATCTCTCATTATATGACCGCTCTTCCCACCACTATAGCAACCATCCATGCCAACTAGGCACTTACCACACTTTGCACAATTAGGCCTATCAACATAAGAATCACCACTATTACCTCCTTGTGGCTTAGGGTTAGACACCCTGTCTTAGTTGACCTTTGGAGTACTAGAAGAACCTTGGTTGGAAAACCTTCTCTTAACCTTGTTTTAACTTAAGCCTCAAATTTACCCTTAGAAGAATTTCCATCATCGGTCCTTGCCCTCTTCACTTCTCTATTCACTTACTTGAGCTTTTGTTCCTCAATTTGTTCGACATGAACCATAAGACGTTAAATATTCATACTTCAAATGAGCATTGCCGAACGACATTCATTGACCACCAAGCCGGATATACCCAAAAAAAAATTGTTCATCTTGGCCCTTGAGTCCGACACTAAGGTTGGAGCATACTTAGACAATTGGGTGAACTTAAGGCTATAATCCTTCACACTCATACCTCCTTGGCAAAAGTTGATGAATTCTTGCATCTTTCTCTCCCTCAACTCTAGGGGGAAAAACCTATCAAGGAAGACCGACTTGAACAATCCCCAATAAATCGGGCCCACTCTCACATGTCTCTCATCCTTCCATTACTCATACCATACTTGAGCAACATCATTCAATTGGTAGGCGGCTAGTTACGTCTTTTCTTGTGGAGACACATCCATATCATCAAGCACCTTAAACACTTCATCAATAAGCCCTTGTGGGTTTTCATCCACTTTGGAGCCATAGAATGTATGGGGATTCATTCTTGTGAAATCCTGAATCCTTGAAGTGGTTGTACTTGCAGTTCACATGAGCTCTAGCATCCCTAGTGACTTGAGTTTTTAAAACATGAGCCAATGTTTAAAGAGCCGACCTTATATCCACATTTATCATAGTCCCTTCATCATTAGGAGCTTGAGGAACTTGAGGCCCTTGAGTACCTTAGGGAGGAACTCCCTCATCCACAATCTCCTCTTACATCCTTCTTGCGGCCGCCCTTTTTGTAGTCATATTCTTATATCCACAAGAAAAGGGTTAGGAAAAGGACTTCATAGAGTTGAAACTCTAAGGCACGACTAAAGAGTAATGAAAGAAGTGAAAGATCCTAAACATCATAGAGCCTCTCATTCATAAGTGTGGCGTGCTTCACACTCATGAACAAGACTCTACTAAACGTGGTTCTTAAGATATCATCCTAGAATCATTCTAAACCATGTGCTCTGATTACCAAGTTTGTCATGACCCGGGGTTACCCCCTAGGAGCAACATGGCGTACTTGACCCCGGAGGAGTCTCATACAAACCCTTAGCATAATCATAACATAAAGACATAGAATAATGAAACAATTAACACTTTTACAATCGAAGTGAACTTCTTTTTCATAACGAATATAAGAATCTAGACTTGTTTCAATCACCATCTAGTACAATAGAGAGTACAAATATGGTCAAAGCCCTTTACATCAACAAAGTCTCAAAAGTAAAGAGTACAATAAAAGCTAGAAAATGATAACATCTTGTCCTCGAACTTGAGGTCTCACCAACCCTAGGGAATAGTCAACCCAAGCTTCACTTGAAAGAAGTAGTACTTCTCAACGACCGGAACTTACCCTCATAGAATGTAGAAAATATGGGTTAGCACAAATAATGTACTAAGTATGGAAGCCATGCATAAAAATCCTTAAAACATGCATAAAAGGGAGATTTAGTTGAAATCATGCTTTTATCTAGTTTAAAAGTCATTATGCACATTCATGAAGAAACATAATCCAAACCAACCTATAAGCAACCCAAAGCCACATTAGTGCAATGCAAAGGTAAGATCCCATAGCCCTACCAAATTCTAAGTACACATTTAGGCCACCAACAACATACATATCTTACTTTTACCTTGTCCAAAACCAACATATAAAAGTAAGGAGTTATTCATATTCACAACTTGTAACAAGTAATGTCAACCATAACATTCATACATATCTTTCATACATTATCCATATTTCATCATAACATAAGAGAACCTCACCATAACCCATCTAAAAGCCTACTTGTAAAATGCATAAGTGAAGTCCCATACCCCCACTCATACTAAGTAGTACCTTTTAAGAAGTCATAACTAAAGTTCATGATCTTCTCATTGTTCATATTTATATCATATAGGGAAAATAACATTAACCAACATAGACCATGTGAGCTACATGGAATCTGGTGTCTTACTCCCACATCGAAAAGAGATGTCTTACTTGCCTAAGGTAAAACTTACATAATATCTTTTAGGTAGATCCACTAGCTAAGGACCTATGTAGGCACATAGTTATGAGATAGTGATATTGCTACTAGAAACCCGGACTACTAGCGTAAAAGGTTTCCATCTCATGAGACAACTTACATTGGGAAGCCGAACTTTCTAACGTAAAAGGTTCCATCTCATTATTCATACCCGCTCTGTGCTAAGCATAATTACCTTTAAAAGTCATATTAAGTCTTTACTTAAGTTCATATTCATAAAAGAATGCACTAGGCACTCAAATCAACATAATATCATAATATCTCATAGATTCATAGGGTGATCATGTCCTTTCAACCTTAGAATCGTAAAACATCTGAGTAAACCTTTCACATCATATTCACAGTGTGTTCATTAGAATGGCCTTGCAATCAACAAAATAAGTTTATCACAAGCATACATACATACTTCATGCATAGTCAAGTGTAAAGGGTATAGGGAAGAAGGATATTGCATCAATTTCACAATTACACAATATTCATAGGATCATCACTATCTAAGTGAATCGTGAGTTCATATACAATCTTCATCAACAAATACAAACCCTAGTTATTGGCCTTCAAGGTTAGGAATCAATATTAATCCTAAATTCTAGAATGACAACACTAGGTAGGGGAATTTCATGATTCAACAACTAAATAAACATAAACAAAATCAATTGTCAAGCTTCCATGATCAATCAAGTCACACCTTAGTTCACAATTTAGGAAAAAGGGGAATCATGGGTCCAATGAATATTTTCATCAAAATCAATCAATACCCCATTAATTTAACCATAAATCATCATAATCAATCATAATAAACCATAATTAAAAAATTGAAATCGTTTTGGAAGAAGACCCATAACTAGATTGAAACCCTAGGTTTTTGGAAGTTTTAAAACATAGTTTGAAGAGGCTTCTTTATTGATAGCTACCAAAGAATGAAAAGCATCCATACCTTAGGTTGATCTTCACAAGAAATTGGAGAAGAAAGTCTGGTTCTTGAATCCCTAGCTTGACTTTGACCTTGCTCTTCAATAGAGTTTTAGAGAGAGAATTTTTGGGAGAGGGAAGTTGGTTTTAATTTGAATTTGGAGAACTAATGAGTTGTAAGGGTATATAATAATATTAAAAGCCTAAAATATATATTATAAAACCATAAAAACTGTCCCCTAACACTAATTAATTAATTAGGAAATTACCAACTTATCCCTCACTTGGCCGAAACTCGGTGTGCTTCAGGTGTGACCCACGAAACCCCCACCTACAGTCCGTAGGTGGGGCAATGCCACATACTGGTGAACTTTCATTTGGTTCAGAGAAGGGGGATGACCAGGGGTGATAACAGCTAGGTTAAGGGAGATCACAAATAGAGAATTGAATATTAGAATGCGGAAGCACAAAGAAAAGAAACAAAATAAACTAACTAAAGATATGGGAAATTCGAAGGAAAGATCCACAAATTTCCAAGGATTAGATGTTCTAAGGCCTTGAAAAGATCCAAGTAACAACGTATAGATTTATGGAAGAAATCTAACGCCTTTACTTGAGAAAACGAATCAAAACGATAGATTCGGATCTTGACCGCTTTATGAGTAACTAAAGACAATAATTAGTATGTAGAACTAATCACCTTCTAAAGAATACCAAAAAGAAACCAAAGATATCACAAGAAGAAGTTACTTTATACCTTAAACTATGAAACTAGTAAAGGTTTAAAGATAAATTCTTAAAGAACAAGTCACAAAGGTTCAAAGAACTCTCTCAAATATTATTAATATCAATCTAAATTGTCTTTAATGAATAAAAAGGACCCCTATATATAGGAGAAGGGGTGAAAAACGTTCAAGACCCTAAAAGACAATTACAAGGACTTCTACTCTAGAAAGGAAATAAAGTAATCTAACTAAAAACAAATTTAGTACTTCTAGGAAAGCTATGGTACTTAGGAGACCATAAATAGAATAAGGAAAATATTAATAATCTATAAATAAATAAAGAAATAAGGTAAATCCCAACTAGGAAAAGAATCTTGACAATCTTGGAAAGTTTGACTAGTCTTCTCTCAAAACTTGGGCGTAAAGCAACTCTTGTTGTGGCTGATTCTTGGACTCTTCTTGACCTTATTTGCACGAAATTGGGCCTTAAAATTACTCATCTTGGGCTTGAATTTGGGCCACCAAATAATTGTAGCATTTGGACAATTCCTCTTCCTTGGGCTTGAGCTCTTCTTCCCTAATAAAAAACATGTGGATCAGCGATTGAAGCCCATTGAGCTTATCATTGAAATCCTTGGTTTGAGATCTTGTTATGGGCCTCCTTGGACTTTCTAAAGCTTCATCCTTGTCCTTCAATGGAGTTGCGCTTCCTTGGATGCCATCAAGGGGGGAAATGGTAAGACTAAGTCTCGACTCACGACCCCCACCTACGGGCTATGGGTCCACCCAAGGTTTGTGGGTCCCCATTTGAAGCTCATGCTGTATTTTGACATCTTTTTGGGCCTTTACTTCGGTCCTCCACAAGGACCCTTGGGGGGCCGTTGGGGGTCATGCCTTGATGTTTAGGTCCTAAACCATTAGTACTAAGTTAGGGAGGTCATTTAATGACTCTTATCTTCATGTTAACCCTATTTAGGACACTAGACTACAAGTTAGGCTCTAGCTTAGGTCATTGGATTTCTGGGGTGTTACAAATGCTTTTGTTGACGACTTGGATTACTATGATTATGACTTATCTCCTATGCTCATTAACTATATCTTATGTTGACTTATGATGATATGATGCTTATGTTGAAGACTTTGCTTACTATGATTATGACTTATCTCCTATGCTCATTAACTATGTCTTATGTTGACTTATGATTATATGATGCTTATGTTGGAGATTATGCAATGACTATGCTATTATCTCTTATGCTTATGTCTTATGTTGACTAACCATTTGAGATGTTTTTATGGTGTTGTGCTAGCTATCATACTTTGTACATTTTGTACTAATGCATATTGCCTACATTCTAACCAAATGTAGGGATTGGTGATTGAGTGCTACTCTTGGAGATAGGTTTCTAGAAGTTGCAAGGAGTTGAAGAACTACGATAGTGAGGGGGAATCCTATGATTCTCAGGTTTCTATCTCTGAGCCTGAGGATGAAAAACTGTTACAGTCCTGTAGAGTGGAGCTGTGCTCTAAGTCAATGAATGGTCTGTTTAGGATCCCGATGCCTCAAACTCCTCTAGCTTTAGAGCAGACAGTTGTCCCAATACCACCGGTACAGGGTCCTACTCCCCAATCTTTCAATAGACTAAAGGCCAAGGGATTGAGAACCATATTAGAAGAGAACAAATTGTCCATAGATAGTGTGGTAGATAGGCATCCAACTGTGTGGCACACTCTCAAGTTCCACAGATTCGAGGTTTTCACCAAGCCCCATGGCCTATATATTCCTACTTGAGTCTGGGAGTTCTACTCTACTTATAGTGACTTGGTACCTCAAGGGAAGAAGAAGGCTAGTGCCTTCAAGATGGTGGATTCTGTAGTGGTTCGAGGCAAGAAGATAAGATGCAGCATCGATGATATATATATTGTGTTCTAGCGTGATACCAACTTCAAACATGATTACCAGAGTATGATCACAACAAAGACTCTGGATGACCTCAAACGTTGGCTAGCCCTTTTTATTTCAGACATCACCTTGAGATGGATTGAGGCCGGAGCGGTGATAGAGAATAAGTATCCTAGTGTGGCAGCTAGATATTGGTTTGGGTTTATCAGCAGCACGATCATGCTGTCCAAGAATGAGTCTATCCTCCACCACCCAAATAAGGCATGTCTTGGGCCTATTATTTCTAGGAAGAGGCTCAATTTAGGTTTAATAATTGAGCAAGAGATGGCCATGAGGGCCAAGCAGCACATGACGTCGCCCTTATTTTCGGTGTTGATCACCTAGTTGTGTCAACGTGCCAGAGTGCCAAGAGATAAAAGTAGGGATGTTGAGATTACACCCACATCTTCTATTGATATCTGGCGTATAGAGGTCGAGTACACGAAGGACGAGGCTGACAATATGAGAGAAGCTCTGGTGGACACATCCTCGAAGGTTGACATTAATATGATACCTGTAGAGGTGAGCATGCCAACTCCGACCACTAGGCCTTCATGTTCTACTAGCTCCACTCCTTTTGATACTCTTGACAATTTTGCTGAGCCTCCTCCCCCTAGATCTGTTGCTGCTAGTTCTGCAACCAGACCCCCTATTACTGAGGCAATGCTCTATAAGATAGGCCATTTAGCCTAGTCTGCTGATATGCGTGCCTCTCGATTGGAGAATACTATTGCTGGGATGATCAAAAGGGTTATTGCTGCTGCATTGACACCCTACAAAGCTGAGATAGATTGCAACAAGTTGGCCTTAGATGCCCTGACTGTGAGAGTGGAAGAGTGTGAGAAGGGCCTGGGAGGCCTAATATAGTGACGTCTTTGAAGGCCCATATTACTGCGTTGAGGAAGGGTGTGGACGAGTTGAAGTCCACTGATATGTCCCTGATGTTTGGGACTGTGAAGATCCCAGATGGCCCGAGCACCGATATTCTAGGTTATTCTGATGTGCCTTCGGCTACCACCAGAGATGAGGTTAGAGCCGATGAGGCTACTGTAGAGTCTAAGGCTGAGACTGATGAGGAGCAGCTTGGTGTTCGTTAGGATGTTGTTTATGATGACTTGGTTGACTTGGAAGGTGCCATGTACGAGACAACTCGACAGGCCTCTCTGAGAGATGTTTTGATACTGACCTCCAGTGGAGCTAAGGATGATGTGATATCGGGCACTGATGCCCAGACAGAGAGTGTCTTGATAGTTGAGACACCGGGCACTAATGCCCCAACAAATAGAGTGACTGAGATGCAAACTTCACCCCAGGCAATGTTTATTTTTACCTCCCTCTTTGTTGTGTTTTACTGACTGTTGTTTTTTTGTTGCATTTGAGGAGAACTGTATGTTTTTGTGGGTGGGGTAAGGTATTTCCATACCTACCTCCTCTGGCTTGTTTTGTGAATATTATGTTTTTGTTTTGTGGCCTATTGTTTTGATAGAAAATGGTTTTTGAAATAATTTTAAAAAAATATTCTACCTTTTGTGTGTGTAATTGTGGTTGTTCCTGTGCAAATTTGAGTGTCGGTTGTGGACAATACCAATGACTTGAATAGATCTCTTAATCGAACAAAATGAATGTGCAACTACGATAAGTCAAACTAAATTACATAGGCAATATGTGAACTTTTAGCATCTCATTGTGACTAGCCAATTGTCGAATGAGTCTCTTGTGATGAACATTGAATGCTAGCTAGAAAGTGTGGAGTCTTGTGTGATATTGTACCAATGCCTTGTGTTGTGAGGTTGTCTTGAACATTGTGCTTGATGAAACCTATAATTTGCCACATTGGTCGGATTGATTGAGTGAAGCAAGGAATTGAAATTCTCTTAGGCAAGAATTTTGAATAGTGAGCCAATTTAACAATATACCTCTTTGTGGCCAACCTTGTGAGATGTGTGAACCTTGCTTGGCACCTTTTGAGCCTATCCTTTTCTTGGAAGAAACTTGAGAAACTTTGACCTCTTTATCCCATCACCTATAACCTTCATGAAGTATTGGTATTTTTTAATAGCCAACTTAGGCCAAAAGCCTATCTTAGGGGTGTGGTGAAAAAGAAGGAAAGTCAAGAAGTGTGAAGATTCCCCTTTTGATGGATTGTTTTGAAAAAATATGGAACCCCTCTACATAAAAAAAAAAAAAGAGAAAAAGAAGAAAGGAAAGATAAAGACCAAAAAAAAAAGCAAAAAATTGTGAAATAAAGTGTGTGAAAATAGTGAAAAATGAGGTATCCGGTGATTCATATTTAGTTGAATAATGGGGTGGATTATGAACTTGTTTGAATGTGAAAGAGAAGGAGAAAAAGTGATTTTCAGGCCATACTTCATGAAGGTAGAAGCCACTAAGCCTAAATGACCATACCTTTACACTCAACTCTGTTACTAGCCTTAAAAAGACCTTTGTGATATTTAACGAGCTGATACACATGTTGATTGGAAAATAAGAGCAAGCCTATGGGTAGAGTCATGCATGTGTTCATCTTAGTGAGTGTGAGAGTTGTATTTGATTCCGGGACTTTCAAATTTTGATGAATTGTGTGTGAATGTGGAATCATCTTTGTGTGAGGGCATTTCAGTACCTTAGTTGAGCTTGAACTTGCATTTGAAGCAAGTATTGTGAACTTGACTACACTTGATAATGGTGAGTCACAATTTGAATCTTTGAGTGCACAATTGAGCATTGTATGTGTAGTTTGAACTTTGTTGTGTGCATTTTTGTTGAGTCTTATGCAACACTATTTGTAGACATCCTTGTTGAACTGATTGATCTTGAGTTTTACTTGAGGACAACCAAAAGTTTAAGTTGAGGGTGTTGATGAGTCCGAGATTTGGACTCATTTAGGGATTTATTTTGATAGTTTTAGTGTCCTTAAATGCCTATTTTATGCTATAAAATGATGTTAAAGCATTGATTTTCAGGTATATAAGCTAAAGAGAAAGGCAAGGAAACTACCAGGCAAAAAAGAGCAAAACAAAATGAAGAAGTGAAGAAAAGCAAACCTGGTGATCGCCAGGATCACTCGGCAAACTACTGAGTGGCTCCTTAGCTCACCCAGAGTTGTAGCGTGGATGCCCTAGAGAGAAAAACAATGTTGGCGATAGAAATGGGCATTTGTAGAATCACCGATCCACTCCACGATGGCAACCTTGATTGCCTAAAGTCACAGAATCCTGATGGATTGGAACAAACGGCGGATCACCGACCTGTTAGGCAAATACCGACTTATCTCGCCCAATGGCCTTTCAGGCCAAAAATTATGGCAAATATAAATTGAATTTTGAACTAAAAATTTATAATCATGCTATCATTCAGTAGAGCTTTCTTTTAGTTTTTGAGTTCCATTCTAGACTTTGAAGATTTGCAAGTGGGTTTCTGAATCTCATTAATTTGGACCATTGTAAAGACTTTGGAACATTTACCTAGATCATGGCTAATATATTTGGTAATCGTTTCTCTATTTTTATGAAGTGTAGCTAAAACCCCAATTCTTGTGGTGTGATCATGTGATTATAGGCCGAATTAGATTATCTATATTGATTATTACTGATTTAAATGCTTAATAGAAATGGGTTTAATTGATAGCTGTGTTTTAAACTAAGAATTGTAGTTGTGAATGCATTTCGAACTTATAATTTTGGGATTGCTTGAAAAATGGATTTTAGAATCAAACCTTTCAATTGATGATTGTTGTTATTAGGTTGATATGGGTGTAGCTCGAAAGAGTAAATCCTAACCTCAATTCTACCTATCTAGCTGGAGAGAGTAGATGAATTAAGGTGTGGGCTGTTCTTATTTGCTAAGCTTGTTGATGTTTGAAGGAAATCACTTGAATCATGATAGTTGTTTGAGACAACTATCTCACTTATAGTCTAGTCTACCCAATGATATTTAGTTATTTATTAGTAGTTTCAATTACCCATGTAGTTAAATTTGCCTATAATCAATCACATCCCGAGAATTCCTTTTTATATTGTTATTTCCTTAGTGTTTGATTGAGTTGTAGAAGGTAATTGCAAATCAAAACCCCCCATCTGACATTCGTTGTCACCCCTTTATATTTGTTTGTATGTTTTTGATAATTTCTATTTTGATAACCGATTAGACCATGTTTGTACTTCATAATTGAATTTGAACACGTACCACTCCCTGTGGGTTCGACCCCAACCTTTTGTTGGGTTTTATACTAGTTAATGATCATTTACACCTAGAGTTGGATGAGTTGTACTTGAGACGTTAATAATCTATAACACACAACAAATGGGAAAATTGGTATTTATTGTTCCAACCTGCTGTTGAACTTGAAAACGCTAATGATTTCCCCTTCGAAGAAATGCATGCCATTATTAAGTTCGTCACGGACGTGCAATTTTTTTTTGGCCATTATACCACACGGATCACATATCACCCTACATTCAGGGACTATAGCACACGAAATATAAAGAAATTGGTATTTTCTATTTCAGGCTTTGTTTGAACTCGAAAAGGTCAACGTTTGCTCCTCTGAATTAATGTACGACATAAAATAGGTCATCACAGATGCGTCCAAAAACTTTTGGTCAAAAAATTATTAGGATCACATATCACCCAAAATGATGGACTATGTACAAGAAAAAAGGAAATATGTTTTTCTTGTTCCGAACCTCGTTTGAACTTGAAAATAAAAAAGTTTACCCCTCTGGACCAATACACACCATTACTAAGGTTGTCACGGAAACCAAAAAATATTTTTTGACAAATTACCGCAAAGATCTCATTTCACACAAAATCCATGAACTAGCACACGAACAATGGAAAAATTGGTATTTCCCATTTCAGATCTCGTCTAAACTTGAAAATGTTGGCGTTTGACCTTCTAAACCAATACACTATTAAAAAGGTTGTCACGGATGCCCACAAAAAAAATTTGGCCAAAAAAACACTGAGATCACATATCACCCAAAATTCATGGACAATTGCACATGAATAATAGAAAAATCAGAGTTCCCCATTCCGGGCTTTGTTTGAGTTTGAAAATGCCAGTGTTAGCCTATTCTTTATTCAACTTGAGTTTCTACTAATGAAAAATCTACATTGTTTTTTCTGATATTTTAGGTTTAAGATTTTCATGATCAGGTGAACTTCGTAGATTCTCCGCAGTCACTTTTTCTATTGAAGTAAAACAACAACAACAAAAACCAAAGAGAAATCATGAATAAAGGTATGAGAAATCTAGGTTTATGAAGGGTTTTTGGTAGATAAAAATATCGGGAAAATTCAAATAGAATAAAATGTAAAGAATGTTATAAAATTAAACAAAAATAAACACAAGAAATATAGAAGATTAGAGCATTAATAGAAGGAGACAAGAGATGAGAGATTTTCTTATTCTTCCAAGAATTCAAGTGTTCCCCTAATCTTACAGTGTATCAAATATGGACTCTATTTCCTCTATGTCACGACCCAAGAACACCCTAAGAGTAACATGGTATATAGGACCCCGAGAGACCTTACACAAGCCAGTTTGCATGCATAAATTTTTTTATAGAAAATATAGATATTTAAAACAACATTTCATATCATAAAGGTTTATAAAACAAAGGGGAAGTCTACATCGTCTCAAAAGTCATCTGATATATTAAGAGTGACCGAGACGTAACCCTGGCATCACGTAAAATATCTAAAAATTAAAGACCAAAAGTGATAAAAGGTTTGGTCCTCAGAACATGAGGACTCACCACTAGTAATTATGACCAAAGTGACTTCTAGCCATGGGGATGCAGAATCGAAACGTCAGACCCTATATTTGAGAAACAATGTAGGTAATAGTATGTGTTAGTATAAAAATATACCAAGTATGATATCAATGCATAGAGATATAAAATCATGCTAAAAAGGACCTTTCATGTCATGCAAACACCAAGTTAAGACCATAAGATAAGAGATCAGAAAACATAATCGTAATTATGGTCGATGCAAGTAAAACTTATTTTGTTCACCAGTAACCTTAGTTCATCATTATTGTGGGAAGTAGCCTTAAGCGACATTTAAGACCATGTGAGCTATAACATGGAATCTGATAACACTCAAGTATACTTCATCTGATTCTAAGTGTAGGCGATCGCTAACAAGTATAAACCCAACTTAGAGTTGGGGTCGATCCAATAGGGAGTGATACAGTAAAAAATCAATTACAATGTGAAATAGTGTTCTAATCGTTTGTAGAAGTAGACATTTTCAAAACAATAAAATACATGACAAGGGTTGACAATTAATGTCAAATAGAGGATTTGAGTGAACAATTAACAACTACAAACAATCGGGAGTACCTAAGTAGAGGGGAGTTCTTGAAAGTACGATCAATTGAATGCAAATTTCGCAAAATTAGTGATTATTATTTACTAAAAGTCGTTGAATCTTAGTGGGTAGGCTAAGCTTTCGGTTCAATAGCATTTCTCAATCAACTATCACTAATCAAGCGAGTTCTCTCGAACCTCGACAAGCATACACATATAAATAACCCAATACCTCAATCAATCTACTTTTTCAAACTAGATTAGTAGGATTGAATTTAGACCCACTTTCTAAAGCTCAGTCTGCATTAACCAATCACTACAATAATCAATTAATATGTTTAACTCTAAAACCTCTTTGTCAAGCAAGATTAGAATGCTAAACTATAATTGCATTTACAATTAGAGTTCATCAATCTAAACTAAACTATTAATTTAACCCACTTCAAATCAAAAAAATAAATCAGTAAACACTAACACCCATAGGCGAATTGAAACATTCAATTACATAATCACACCCCCAAGAATGGGAGTTTTAGCCAAACATCATAAAAAAAATTGTTACCAGTTATGTTCTCCATCAGATTGGGTAAAAATCTACGAGTCTTGAAATGCCCCAATCAAAACCCACCCTTAATCTCTACTCAAAAACTGTAAAAATATTGTTTAGAATGCTCAGGATAAAAAACCCAGAATTGGACTATGTGGGAACTTCTCAAAGACTCCAGATCTCCTTTTTCTTCTTTTGAAAATTCCATTTATACGTTCCTAAAATTTCAACTTCGGAGTTACTCCACAAAATAAGTTAGGCTTCGCCGACCAAGTCGGTGATGCACCGAGTGCTCCTTTCCATCGCATTCTTGGCTTGGATTTTTATCACTTATTTGCTGTAACTTTAGGCGATCAAAGTTGGCATCGCCAATCCATTTGGCGAGTCACCGAATCATCCGTTCCCTAACCGAGTTGGTCTCAGCACATTGATTTAATTGACGGACCCCTGACCGATGGACCATTGATCGACCTACGGTCCATCCTGGTCGACTGTCAGTAACTTTAAAGAGTTTTATCAGCCATCAACGAACAGTCGACAGGATGATAGACCGTCCTACATGACCGTCATTTGGTAGTCAAAGACATGATTTTTGGCATTGGACTTAGGGACTTTCGACCACGAATCTATGCCAATTCATTTGGAAAATCAAGCTCATATGCAACCTTAAAACCACGTCTCACAATTTGATATGGGCCTACAAAATGGGGACTAAGATTCCCTTTCTTACCAAACATTCTTACACCCTTCATGGGTGAGATTTTCATGTAAACCCAATCAAGCACATCAAATTCAAGGTCTCTCCTTCTAACATCCACATAAGACTTTTGTCGACTTTGGGCCATTCTCAACCTCTCTCTCAAATAAGTCGAACATTCTCTAAAGCCTCATGAACTATCTCGGGTCCTATCAAAGCACCTCACCCACCTTAAACTATCATATAAGAGATCTACACCTCCTACCATAAAGAGCCTCAAACTGAGCCATACCAATACTAGAATGATAGTTATTATTATAGGCAAATTCAATCAAAGGTAAAAGGTCACCCCAATTTCCCTTAAATCAATCACACAATTCCTTAACATGTCTTTCATTATTCGGATTGTTCGTTCCGCTTTCCCATCGGTTGGGGGTGAAAGTTTTTCTAAGTTAAACTAAGCACCTCTATCGGAGGTAATGGATAAGGGCAGTCCAGTCCATGCAACCTTACCATCTCTCTCAAATACAACTAAGCATAATCTTCCGCCGAATAGAAAACCTTGACGGGAATGAAATGGGTGGACTTCATCATGCAGTCTACAATAACCCAAATCGAACCATATTGGTGCTGAGTATGTGGCAATCCCACTATGAAGTCCATATTCAAATCTTTCCACTTCGAAGTAGGAATGTTAATATCTTGGGATAAACCTCCTGGTTTAAAATGCTCAACCTTCACTTGTTGGCAATTAGGACAATTAGCCACATATCCCGCAATATCCTTCTTCATCCCATTCGACCAATAGGTCTCCCACAAGTCACAGTACATTTTGGTGGCTCCCGGGTGAATAGAATATTGAGAACTATGGGCTTTTGATAAGATCTCTTCCCTTAAGTCATCAACATGGAGAACACACAAACGACCTTAATATCTTAAGACACCATCTCCCCTATGGGAGAAAGCCTCTACGGACTTCTTTAGCATCACTTCTTTCAATTTAACTACAGTCAGTTCAAAACATTTTTTTGTCTTCATATCAGTCACAAAATATGATTCAGAACTATTATGGATCATAAGACCACCATTGGTGGAATGCACTAGCTGAACTCCCAACCGGGCTAATCTATCAACATCTCGAACCAACTCTTTTCTATCATCATCACTATGTGCAACACTACCCATGGACATCCAACTAAGGGCATACACGCCACATTTGCTTTATCGGGGTGATAGCGAATACTCATGTCATAATCTTTCAAAAACTCAAGCAACCTTCTTTGGTGAAAATTTAGATCTTTTTTAGTAAACAGATATTTCAAACTCTTGTGGTCAGTAAAAATATCCACATGGACACCGTACAAATAATGCCTCCAAATCATTAAGGCAAATACAATCGCAGCAAATTCGAGATTGTGGGTAGGATAATTCTTTTCATGGATTTTATGTTACCTCAAAGCATAGACAATAACCTTATAATTTTTAAGCACACATCCAAACCTAACTCTAGAGGCATCGTAATAAACAACAAAGCCATCAGTCTCTTCCAGTAAAATCAACACTGGAGCGGAGGTAAATCTATCTTTCAACTCTTCAAAACTTGTCTCACAAGCTTTGAACCATATGAACTTGGCCTTCTTTTGAGTCAAAGTCGTTAAAAGAGAAGCAATGGAGGAAAACACCTTAAAAAACCTTCTATAGTAACCGGCCAACCCAAGAAGCTTCAAATATTTGCCGGTGATAAAGGTCTAGGCCAAATCTTGACCGCATCCTTCTTAATAGGATCTACCTCAATGCCTTTACTTGAAACAATCTGGCCGAGAAAAGCTAGCCAAAACTCACATTTGCTAAACTTAGAAATTTTTTGTCTTTCCTTAAAGTAACAACACAATCCTCAAATGATAAATGTGATCATCCTCGCTCCTTGGATGAATCAAAATATCGTCAATGAACACAATCACGAACATATCAAGGTATTATCTAAATACCCTATTCATCAAATCCATAAAAACAACCGGAGCATTAGTCAAACCAAAGCACATAACCAAAAAATCATAATGACCATATCAGGTTCTAAAAGTCATTTTCCGAATATCTTCCTCTTTCACTCTCAATTGGTGATAACTTGGCCGGAGATCAATCTTAGAGAAATAACTTTCCTTGAAGTTGATAAAACAAGTCGTCTATTCTTGGAATAAGATATTTGTTCTTGATGGTTGCTTTGTTCAATTGCCGATAATCAATACACATACAAATTGAACCATCATTCTTCCATACAAAAAAACTAGAGCACCCCATGGAGGGATACTCTGTCGGTTGAAACCCTTATCCAAAAAGTCCTTTAATTTTTCTTTCAGCTCCTTAAGTTTCGCTGAAACCATTCTTTAAAGAGGAATAGAGATAGGTTAGGTATCTGGGAGAAGTCCAATCCCGAAGTCTATTTCCTTTTTGGGAGGAATACCGGGTAAATCATCAGGGAATACTTCAAGAAACTCGTTAACCATGGAGACCGTCTCAAGAATAGGGGTTTTAGAATATACATCCCTCACCTTAACTATATGGTAGACACTATCCTTCGGAATCATTTTTCTAGCTTTAAGGTAAGAATCAAATTAACTTGTCGGCATGGAATTTCCCCCCTTCCACTCTAGCATAGGCTCATTTGGGAATTGAAATTTGACTACCCAACTTCTACAACCTATAAAAGCATAACAGGAATGTAGCCAATCCATCCCAAGGATGACATCGAAATCTATCATATCGAGCTCTACCAAATCTACTAGAGTGACTATGGGATAGGGAAATGGGACATCTTCTATAGACCCGCTTAGCCACAACCGAATCACCAATAGGGGTAGAGATAGAAAAAGGTTCTAATAATACATCGGGAAGCATATCAAATCTCATAGACACATAGGGAGTCACAAAAGGCAAAGTAGCACCGGGATCAAGTAAAGCATAAACATCTCGTTGGAAGACATTCAAGACAGTAGTAACCACATCGGGAGAACACTCTTCTTCACCTCTAGATTTAAGTGCATAGAAACGGTTTTGCTTAGGAGCATTTGCACCCGAATCACTTGGACCAGATGAAGGATAGGGTTGAGCCCTACGACAACCATCTCCATCATTTTTGGACACCGAAGTACAATTCCTTATCTTGTGATCTGTCTTCCCATATCCAAAGCAAGCATTGGAACCGGCTATGAATTTACCCTCATGATTTCTCCAACATTTAGCACAAGTAGGCAGTGAAGACCTATTACCATCTCCTTGAGGTTTTGGGTTAGACACCCTCTCATTATTAGGCCTTGAAGTAGGACTAGAAGAACCTTACTTGGACTACCAGTATCTATTGGGTTGGGTAGTGATGGCTTGAGCCAATGATGAGTCCATGATTTGGACTCATTTATAGCTTTATTTTAATAAATTTACTATCCTCAAATGTATATTTTGTGCTAATAGCTGATGTAAATCCTTGATTTTCAGGTATTTGGATTGAGGAACAAAGCATGGACACTAATGAACAAAAAAGGAATAAGGTAGTTTAAAGAATAAAGAAAAGAGGGCCTAATGATCGCCTAACCCATTGGAGAGACGTGGAATGGCCATGATCGCACCTAAAGTTTCTAGTGTGCCAAACCTTGGAGGAAAAAATCAAGTCGGCGATAAAAAGGAGAAGTCGGCGAGTCGCCGAACGGTTCCATGATGGAGTAATAGATCGCCCAAATTTACAGAACTTGAAGATGTTGAAGGCCAAAGAAAAAAGGTGATGAAATTGACCAAAGGGCGGATCGCCAAGTGGATTAGCGATCCCGACCTATTGCTCCGAATGGTCCTTCCCAGCATACTTTTGGCAACTATAAATACATTTTTAAATTCATAGTTGAGAGGGAATTTTTATCAGTTTTCATTATCAGTTGTTGCTGTTTTAGAACTCTATGTTTGGAGACAATATTTTCCTTGGCTTTAAATAATTCCAGTTTTGAGAAATTGGAAGTGGGTCTTTAAGATTCTTCAACCTTGACCTTTGTAAAGACAAAATTAATCGTACCCAGTTGAAGGAAACACAATTTGGTAACAATTTCTATCTTTTTATGATTTCTAGCTAAAACCTCAATTCTTGGGGTGTGATTATGTGATTATAGGTTAATTTAGGTATTGGGTATTGTTAATTGATAGTTTAAATGTTGTTTAAAAGTGATTCTAATCAGTAATTGTAGTTTAATTTAAAGGGTTGTAGTTGCTAATGCAATTCTAACTTCGTGTTTTTGGCTTACTCAAGAGAGAGGTTTGGAAACCAAGATTACTAATTTGATGATTTATGGGTATTGGGTTGTCATGGGTTCAACTCGAGAGAGTGAATCCTAAACTCTTTTCCACACATTTAGCTCGAGAGAGTGAATGGACTAAAGTGTAGGCTGTTCTTAATTGCTGCTTATTGATGTTCGAGAGAAACCAATTTGATTCAAGGTAAACTGTTCGAGAGAAAGTTTACCCCCATTAAAGTTTAGCTTAGTCACTGATTTACAACTACTTACGATGAGTTGCAATCGCCCATTTGTCTACCTTAGCCCATAATCCAATCACATCCCAAGAACCCGTCTCTTTACTTGTCTATTCGTGTTATTTGTTGTTGTTGTAGTTGATAATTACAATCAAAACACCCATATTTGACACTTGTGTCTCCCTTAATTTGATACTATACTTTTATTCGTAAACGTTTTAATCTATGATTGACTTAAACATATTTGTACTTGGCTTTTGAATCTGAAGTACATAACACTCCCTGTGGGATTCGACCCCAACTCACATAGTTGGGTTATATTACTGACTAACGGTCGTTGGCACTTAGTATTGGAAGAAGTGTCTTGATACGTGAAATAAGCCAACAACTAAAAAGCCGACCTAAACACCATATTTGTTAAATTATAAGCCAATGGGTCAATCAGAGTATGAGGAGGAGCTTGGGGAGAAACCTCTTGATCAGCATTGTATCCCTCCATCCTTCTAGCAACCCTTTTAGTAGTCATATCCTGAAAATCATTGGGTAAGGATTAGGAGAAAGACTTTATAGAGCTAAACTTCATGGCACGATATAGAGAAATAAAAAAGTGATGTTTCCTAAGCATCTAGTAGCCTATCATTCATAAATGTTGTGCGCTTCACAATTATGAACAAGACTCTACTTGATGTGGTTTGAGACATCCTAGAACCATTCTAAACCTTGTGCTCTGATAACCAAGTTTGTCACGAACCAAGGGTGCCCTTGTATGTAACAAGGCGTATAAGACCCCACTTAGCATATCATAACATAAAGTAATAGAAAATGGTGCAAAAATTTAAAACATTTTCAAGTCAATTGAAGTTTGTCATAAAACAAACGAAAGTCTAACATCATTGTCTCCAACTATCTAACATAAAAATAAATCTTGGGAATAAGCCCATACAATAGTCAAACATGAAAAGAAAGACATATAGGGAAAAAAGATGGTCCAATCCTGGAATTCTATGACGACTCACCAAATCTTAACTTCCTTGATCACCTATGAACCTAGCTACAAGTGTGTGTATCAAGATCGCCAAACCCTACACTTTGATAAGAATTGTAGGAAGGAGTATATGTTAGTACAAGAATGTAATAAATATGATAGCTTGCATAAACAACATAAACATAAGGTATAGTAAACAGAAACCATAAGCATAATCAATGCACATAAATCATCATAATGAAAGAGGAATACTTCCTTAAGTAACCTTGCTTATCCTTACTCAAGACTTGGGCTGTCCGCCTCTAGTCATACATACACTATCGAAGGCATATCAAGCAACACTTCAAGCTAATAATCTTCATAACATAATGACATTATTCATACTTATTTTTAAATACATGAGGATTCACCTCTTTTCCTAACATACAAAGGCTAATGGGTATTCGCCTCTTGCCTTACTTACTTTAGGATTATGGGTACTCGCACCACAACCACATCATATGACACGAGTACTCGCCTCCACATCATTTCATAAGAATCATGGGTAGTGACCTTCATGTCTAATTATCATAGTAAGAACATGGGGAATCACATCTTTTTAAATTCTAAGGAATATGGGAATCACCTCATTATCCTTCTCATAAGGAGGTCAAGGGTAATTTCCTCTAGCCTCATCAATTATTTAAAATTTTAGTTTAGATTAATTTTAGCTGAACAATCCTTTCAACCTAGAATCATTCATGTGACTAAACCTTTCACATTCATTTAATCATGCTTAGCAATTCATTGTGGGAAATATCTCCTCCACACCATAACATCAACAATCATCAATTCATACTCTATGCTTTACTCTCAAAGCACTACATATCATGATCATCATTTAAGCTTCATTCTCAAGCAATTCTACTCATAAATCATCTATTCTATAAGAATATATCTAACCCATGAAGTTTGCCTTCATGGCATCAACCCAAATCTTATCAATTCTACCCTAGAAACATAGAATAGGCATGAGTACATGTAATTTCATCCTAAAATCATGTAATTCTATCAAATAAATAATAAACAATCATAATCCAACCATTTGGATCAAAATTCATTATAACCCACAATATTAGAAGAAACCGTGACTAAAATTGAGGGAATTTTTCTTCAATTTGGGTAATTCTAAGGAACTCCATGGGAGAAAGAATCCCGTGGATTAAAAATCATCATATGTTAGTCACACAACCAACCAAATCTTGAATATTGGAGACTTGAACTTGACTTAGCTTCAATATGTTCCTTCTTCTTCCACCTTCTAGAGAGAAAATATCAGAGAAAGGGTTTTGGGATTTCTATTGGGAATTGAGAGAATGACTTAAATGAGTAAATTTAGGGGTCAAAAATACTTATATCGGTGGTCTAGTTTTAGTCAAAATGATACCACATTGATTTAATTAAAACTGGAAAAGACCCATGTGCCCCTAAAGATAACTGCCAGTAGTGACCGACGGACCGTCGATTGACCTACGGTCTGTCCTGGTCAACCGTTGTTAACATCAGAGAATTTTATTGACCATTGATGGACCATTGAATGTCGGACCATCAACATGATGATGGACCGACCTGCACAACCATCGTTTGGTTGTTAGAGAGTTGAATTTTGGCATTGGACCTATGTAACTTCGACCCTGGACCGTGGTTTGACTGATGGTTTGTTGAATAGGTCGTGGTCCAGGGGTCTGAGCTTGGCCTAGGGTGAAAAACCATGGACCCTCCCTACGGTCTATGGGTAAATCCACGGGCTGTGGGTGGCCAGTCGTGGATGGCACCTGCAACTTTTTAGAAAGCTACATTTTATCTTGTTTTGAATCAAAAGTGTTATAGTACAAGACATAAATTACACTCACCTTGGAGAACGAAAATGTATATGATGCCCAATGCGTACACCTTGGCATAAATTTGGGGAAATTCCACCTGCAAATGTCCCTCATTTTCGTGTTCATCACCCATATACTTTGTTTCCTACTGAAAATCATACCAATCTTCTCCAATATATTCCACGCCTTGTTTACCAAATTCGTGAGACAAGCTGGTAGGTGCCCGACTAGAAGTTTCGGTGGAGGATCTCTTCCTATTTATCTTTCTACCTGCTATAATTTTGATATTTTCCCTTTAGGTTCCATCAAAAACCAAACAGTACGAGAAAATAAAAGAAAAAAATTTAGGTGTGTGAGGTGGGTGGTTTTGTGGGGGGAGTTGGATTGTGTTTTCATTTAGTGGTTGAAGAATGGTTCTTAAGGAAGTGAGAATGATGTCTTGTAAAAGCTTGGGAGTAGAAAAAAGGGAGGATTAGTGGATTTATTTGGGGAAGAAAGTAAGAGGAAGAGGAAGAAGAATAAAAATTTTAAAGTTGAGAGAATTGGGGTTTGTGGGGTGGCAGGTGGGGTAATATATGAGAGAGAAAGTGCGGTAGATTTCTTGGTAGATGTATAACGTAAGGGAGAAAATTAAAATATAACATGATGAAATTCGGATGGATCCCACCACGTAAAAAAATTATATGGTGGGTGAGGCAGGTGCGGGGACTTACCAGTAAGCCTGAAATGGGCCTCAGTTTCTTTACGCTTTTCATAGAGCGCCTAGCAATCGTCTTGTTGTTTGGTAGGAAAATATTTCTTCTCGAACTAACAAATGGCAAGCTAATTTACCGAGGGACTCCATCACCACTTAGGATGAACTTGCAACATTATTCTACGTCAGGTTCTTTCCCCGTCAAAGATGATGATGCTAAGGGATAGTATCCAAGGTTTCAAACGCTTGGAAGGTGAACCAATCCACTAGACGTGGCTGAGATCTTAGAAGTTCGTACTTTTATGTACGACACAAAAACTGCCACACCACATATTGCCACAATACTTCTGTAGGAGTCTTGACTCAGTGAACAAAGGTGTTGCTGATCAACTTGTTCCCGGAGGTATAATGCAATAGCCTTATAACGTAGCATCTCAATTCCTTGATGGAATGACCAACATCAATAGAACATTGTACCCTCGTAATGACCAAGTTTCTCCACTCACCCTTTGAATCACAAAAGAGAAGATCAAGTTGGACATTGAGAGAGACCAAACCATGGGCAAAATAGTGACCCAACTTGATATCTTGGAGAAAAATATGATGGGTAGTGGGTGTAAGAGTGTAAATGATGTGGGTATTGGTGAAGCAAACCCCGAAGAAGCACAATTTGAGGCGATATACAATGAGGAAGTGAACTTCCTTGCAAATCAAAGAGGAGGGTTTCATTCAAACTATCCAAGACAGGGTGGAAATCCAGGTTAGAACAGAAATAATGGATGGAGAAATGTGATAGGGAATGGTGTGACCATAATACTATTTGGAAGGAAACGAATGGTGAAAATGAAAGATACGTCCCACCTCATGAACGTTGAAGGATTAAAGAGCGAAGAGCTGAGCTGGAAAACTTTCGTATGAAAGATATGATTGCACGCATTCTCAATAAGGTCGAAGGGTCGAACAAAGTGTTGAAAGAGATGAAGGAGGATGTCTCAACTCTCAATCAGATGGTGACTTCTCACTTAGTCTCTATTAAACAGTTGGAGACACAAATGGGTCAAAGCTCGACTCATTCTAATCCAAGACCAAAAGGGGGGGTTTTCTAGTGACACGATGGCCAATCCCAAAAATGAGGTTTGAATATGTATCTCCGTCGTGCCACTACCTTAAATAATGTGCTTCTTGGTAGGAACTCCATATTTTTTATGCTTTTAAATTTTTCTTTTGAATAATGGGTGTTGATTATGCAGGTTGAAAAGTGAAAGTGTTGGAAAATGGGCAATAGGCGAGAACTTCACATATTGATGGGAGACTTCTAGGTAGAGAAACAAGTGAGATAGAAGATGTGTTATTCTGCCAACCTCATGAATGAACAGAATAGCCTTTGTTCTAGTAATTCGAAGAATCAAGAAAAACAACCCTTGACTTTTATGGGCTTTGTCCCGAGGGATCACAATATATTCCCCTTTCTTCAAAAATTGTCAGCAAAGTGCACCTGTTTTGTATGGTTGAATGAGGCTTTCTATAGTTCCCCCTTATTCAAAAAGGAAGGGAGAAAACTCTTGGTAACTTGAACTTCAAAAACTTTCTTTTTTCTCTAGGTTGTCAAATGCAATGCTATCTTAACAACATTGGAAAGGAGATGCTCTAAATCTTTGTTTTTGGGCTATACATCTATGAAGTCAACACCATGTGTTGCTTTTTAAGGTTGAGATATAACAAAATTAACTCAAAATCAGCCAAAAACACAAAAAAGAAAATGGCAAGGTCTACAGTGCTTGAAGCAAAAAGGCGATAAGTGAAGCACACAATCTATGAAAGATTAAGAAATACCATATATGCATATTTCAACTAAAATAACTAATATCAGCATCGAATAACAATAATGTTAATATTAAGCCTATTCCTCAAAGTTGAGGTAAGAGAGTGAACCGCTTCTCATCAGAATCACTTTGTGCATCACTGTGTGGACCAGACACTTCTCTTATATGTATGGCTTCACAAATGAAGCAATAATCCCTGGTTTTGCATTGGTTCATCGCTTCAAAGCGATGAATCAACAAACTTAAAATAAAGCTATTCAAAAGGTAAAATTCTCGAGTTAACATAAGTGTTTTTATGTGATTAAAAATAAAGGCTTTGTTACTATACAGTAATAAACAGGACTTGATATTTACAGATTTGGGAGAAGATTTGAAATAATAATGGCCATAATTTGAAATTAAAAGTCAATATATGATATATTTCAGAGCAAATCCAGTCTAGAAATGCCTAACCAAGATAGTACGAATCCAAGAGTAAATTCAAAGAAATCAAGCTACTCATGTGATCAAGAACTTCCTACTTCGAGCAATGTGAATAAGCATATCTTAATAGGGGCAGTTTACACTCTACTGGAAACTGTGGAACAACTGGTAAATGGATAAAACTTAGTAAAAATGAACATTTCATTTTGTGTACTAATCCTCCAGTTTGGAAGTTAAACAAGTATCCACTATTTTCATCCTAAATATTGCACTGACAATCAATTAGCTTGTTTCTAAAGTAATGCACATGTTCAACAGAATATAGGATAAGTGCAAACACGAGTAAGATACAATATCATAAGCAGACAAGAGAATCGAAGAAAATAACTAGGGTTTAAGAAATAGCTAAACAAAGCACAGATAATAATGCTTAACAAAATCAGAAAAATCACACACCAAACCAGAAAGATGTGTAGGCATACTTTAGTTGTGTATGTATTGCTCTCCAGTTGGCAATTCCAATTATCCTCGCACTCCACCATACTTCCTCTGTATCGCTCTCCACTCTTAGTCTCTACCATCACTATATGCCCTGTCGCTTCATGTAGAAGCTTCACCGGTATGCCCAAGCTCCAACTCATGGTTGATTTCTCCCACTTTCCTTACTTCTCCAGAAACCTAACGTTGCTTCTTCTACTATGACAGAGTGTAAACAAATGTTAAACCAAAAAGATCAAACAGTTTCTTGGATGAAGGTGAAGAAAAATAAGGAAATCACCAGCATCCATCAAAGTACTGAAAAATGTAGAGTGACAACCAGATTTGGAAAATGACTGATTACAATGGAGAATTCTCTTTGGAGAGTTCTTTATTGCTTATTTCTTCTACTCTTTATAGTTCAATAACAGAAGTGATTGAATATAGGTCAAATACTGAAACATCATTTTCTAATAGTTGACTAGCCAAATATAAAAATTAATTTTGTGATTGAAGTTATCTTTCTTTGGTCTTAGTGAATTTATATTCTAAATTATAATTGTTTCATTAGAATAAATATTATCATTATTGTATATTGGATGGTGAAATTAACAGCTTTGTAGCAACTCGATGTTATTACATATTTTTGGAACTTTTTGTATTTTTGGAAAATGTGCACCTTACTTCGAAGACGGGTGCACTTTTATTCATGCTTTTCACTTGAAGTCCCCTACTCTATCTTTATTCTGCTTTTGGCTTTTCAAACTACAAAAGGCCAGTACTACATGGCATTACAGAGGCACCAGATATATACAAAATGGAGACACCACGTGCCAAAATGCATTGTGATCAGTCAACCAAAGTTAGCAGGCAAGAAAGTTTATTATCAAAAAATATCCATAGCATTATAGTTCTAAATGAAAACGGTGACAAAACTACTACACTAGCACATGACATAACCAAAATATAAGTATTTAACAATGTTCACCTTGGTGGCCCATCAGCTGCAGCGACTGCTTTATGAATTGGGGGCCTCCCAACCCTCCATCCTGCTTCCTGTAAATCGTTCCTAAATTCCAATGACACTATCCAAAAAATAGTAATTACAAAATGAAAGAGCAAGCATAAAAGTTAAAAAGACTATGGTATAAAATAAACAAAGCTATAGATAGATTTCCAGCAGAAAGAAAAACTCACGCTGGCTAAATTCCTGAATTTCCTTGACCTTTCTCTTATAGAGGAGATGATAAAGTTGTTTACCTCTAAAACTTTTCCATGCACATTAAACAAAGTAATTAATTACTAGTTGTTAATGTATGGTAATAAATTAGTGGGCTAAACAAACCTGACCAAAGTCGAGGGCAAGCTGTTGAAGTTGTTCCTTAGACAAGCCAAGGAGGAGGCGCGCTTCCATCTGAGAAGCCTTCTTGAGTGAGGGTACTGTGACTGTGCTGGAGATGGTTGTAAAAGTGTGAGACCGTAAAGCAATAGTACTTCAATCCATCAAAGTACTGGTTACAATAGAGAATTTATGATTCAAACTAAGAAGAAGAAGAAGAAGAAGAAGAAGAAAGTAGGGTTTAAGCGTGAGATTTGTGATATGGGTAAATAGCAACTCGTATTCTTATTTTGGGCACAAATTTGATTTTAGAGTTAAAAGTTGTTTATATTGAGATTTTTTAAATTTATTTTGTATGAGTTACTTTTTTGGCGAATTGGAAATTAGAGGGAGAGTTAAATATGTTAGAGGGAATAAAATATCATCGTGAAAATTTTAGGAAATCTATAGGGAGTGTTGTTTTTAAATTATAAAAATACCACACTTTAAAAATGCATTCATAGATGTAAATAAGCATTGCCAAGTATACCATGATATGACTACGCTTAAAAAATGTAGCCTATACCACAAAAGAGAACTCTTGACAAATGTTGCTAATGTTACCGTGGTCAAAACCTAAAAACTAAGGCTACACTTTAAAAGTGTACCCAAAATTTTTTAAGGCAACACTTTACAAGCGTTGTCCAGATTTAGTGTGGCCTTAGGCCTAAAATGTTGTAGTCTGAGCTTGAGTACACTTGATAATGGTGAGTCCAAATTTGAATCTTTGAGTGCACAATTGAACATTTTATGTGTAGTTTGAACCTTTTGTGTGCATTCATGTTGAGTCTTAAGCAACACTGTTTGTAGACAGCTTTGTTGAACCAATTGATCTTGAGTTTTACTTCAGGACAAGCAAAAGTTTAAGTTGGGGGTGTTGATGAGTCCAATATTTCGACTCATCTGGGGCTTTGTTTTGATAGTTTAAGTATTCTCAAATGCCAAATGTATGCTCTAAACTGATGTTAAAGTGTTGATTTGCAGTTATGAAGGCTAAGGAGCAAGGCAAGAAGACTACCGGACAAAAAGTAGCAAACAAGCTGAAGGAGTGAAGAAAAGTGATCCTCGTGATCGCCAAGACTAGTCGGCGGACCATCGAGTAGCTCTTTAGTAGTTACAGTATGCCAGCCTTGGGGAAGAACCGACTTGGCAATAGGAATGGGCAGTCGATGGATTGTCGAATGATTCCGCGATGGCAACCTTAATCGCTTAATGTGAATGCTGAAGACAAGTGGCAAATGCAAATAGACGATAGATTGGAGCAAAAGGTGGATCACCAACTGGTTTGGCGAGGCACGATTTACATCGCCTAGTGGTTTTTCAAGCCAAAGATTGGGCAACTATAAATTGAAATTTTAAATAAAGTTTCAAAGAGTTCTGATTCCTTGAGTTCGAGAGTTTGGGTTTTTCTCTTGAATTTTTGAATTTCCATTGTAGACTTTGAAGCTTAAATTTGAGGTTTTGGAGTGGGTTTGGGAATTTATTCAATTTGGACCATTGTAAAGACTTGGAAGCTTTTACCCAGCTCATGGCTAATATAGTTGGTAATTGTATCTCTCTTTTTATGATGTGTAGATAAAACCCCTATTCTTGGGGTATGATTATGTGATTATTGGCTTAATTAGCTTATGGGCATTGTTGTTCAATGATTTAATTGTTGTTTTAATGAGTGTTTGATCAATAGCTGAGTAATAATTCATGAATTGTAATTTTGAATACAATTTTAGCTTAGTGTTTTGGGCGTGCTCGAGAGAGAGGTTCTAAAACCAAGGTTATTGATTGATGATTCTAGTGTGTAGTTCGTTATGGGTTCAACTCAAGAGATTGAATCTTGACCCATTCATATCTAGCTCGAGAGAGTAGATAAATTAAGGTTTTGGTTTGTTTTGTAGTGTTAAGCTTGTCGAGGTTTGAGAAAACTCGCGTAAACCGTAATACTTGTTCAAGAGAAAACTATTGCACTTATAGTCTAGCCTACCCAGAGTGATTCAACAAATTACTATTAAATTTCAAGTACCCATGTAGAATAATTAGCTTAAAATCGTTCACATCCCGAGAATTCCTCTTAATCTTGTTGAAACCCCCTATTTTCATAATTGTTTCAGTTGTTAATTGACAATCCAATCCCTCCATCTGATATTTGTAGTCACCCCTTTCAATTTAACTTAATATTTTTGATAATTTCTATTCCTACCACCAATTTGATTGCATTCATAACTTCGTAATTGAATCAAAGTCGCAGTGCTCTCTGTGGGTTCGACTACATCGGGCAACGATGCCCCAACAGATGGAGCAAGCGTGTACACAGGATCCCCACCTTACCTCCCTCTCTGGTTTTTTTCTTTACCTTTACTATTGGATATTTATTATTTGCATTTGAGGACAAATGTTTTTATTTGTGGTGGGGTGAGGCCCACATTTTTTGTGCACCTTTTATGTTTATACTCGTGTTTTTGTATACATTTGGGTTATTTGCAACCTTTTATTGGGTTTTATACTAGAATACGATCGCTCACACCTAGTATTAGATGAAGTGTGGTTGAGTGTTTATCAACTGCCTCATGGTCCATGGAGTGGACCACGGCTCATGGTGAAGACCATGGATCATGGGACCTCACGTGGTCCTTTTGACATGCACCGAAGGTTGAGGCTTAATTAATCTTTTCTGATTTTAATTAAATTAAAGAGAGGTCGTTTTGCCTAAGCTTAGTACACCTATATAAGGGATTTAAACTCTAAAACTAACCTATTCAAGTCATATTTTCCAAAACCCAAAAATTCTTCATCTCAAATGTTTCTCTCTCTAGAAACTAGAAGAAGAAGAAGAAGAAGGAAGTTCAAGCTAGGATCAAGGTCAAGGCTCAATTCCTCCATTAAAGCTTAGCATTGGGCTTTGTTGTTAAGTGATTAACATTTCAAAGACACTTCATCCAATTCTAAGCGTCAACGCTCGTTAGTCAGTATTTAACCCAACCAACTGAGTTTGGGTCGATCCCACAGAGAGTAGCTTTCTTTTGAATTCAAATATGAAAGTATGACAGTGAACCTATGCAGCTGAGCAGCACAACATTGAATATTTTAATAGTCAAATTCAAAAAAGTTGTCACCAACCCACGTCAACAATCAATCAAGGAACAATCAGATAACTAGGAAACATTTGGGGGATTGACTAACCAACTGCCAAATTCAACTTAATGGGTGTACATTGTTACCGATATTGTTAATTAGTTGCTGATAGAATAGACTATAAGTAAGGTAATTTTCTATCGAATAATCACCTTATATCCGTTGAGTTCTCTAGAACTTCAACACTATCCACAAAACAACGAACCCACGTTCTCATCAAATACACTCTTTCAAGCTAGATAATATCTTGGGTTTCACTTTCTCAAGTTGAAATCGTCAAGACCCTCTACTAAGGATGCCAAATTACTACATTACTTTTGTACTTCTCTCACGAGAAAGCACAAAACTCTAAAATATATTACACTAAATATGCAATAATGAAGTTAAACCATAGTAATAATTCAGACCCACTTCATATTAACACCAATAATCACTAATTGGTAGCACCCAATTAGTAAAATGCAGCAATTGGTCACATTGTCAAACCCCCAGGGTTAGGGTTTTAGCAAATCATAGTGAAAAAATGAAATTCAATACCTGCCACTTTTTCCATAGCTGGGTAAATGAAATTCGAAAGTTAAAATTAAGAAAAATCTCCTTTATTACAAAATCCGAATGAAAAACCTTGCTAAAATCACTTGAAATCCACAATGGAGTGTATTTGCTCTCAATCTTTTGTTCCTCACATTTATGAATGCTTTCTCTCTGTTGCAAAAATCAATTTATACAATTCTGGTGTGTGGCTTTTTAGATCCAATTGGCGAGGATAGTCGGGCTTCGGCGACTCGCCCTTCATTCTTCACATCTTCTTAGTCCAACCACTATAATTTTAGGCGATCCAGATCTAGATCGTTGTTTCATTCCGCGATGCACCTTTTTGCCTTTTTAATCGCCCATCAGTATTTCTCTGGATCTCCAGCAGTACTTTTGGCGACGAGGCCATCCTTCGCCGATGTGGTCAGCGACACGCTGAGTGGAATTACTTCCCACCGAAGTTACTCCTAATCAAACCTCAAAGCATTGTAAATTTAGGCGATAGGGGAGCAACTTGGTGATTCGCCGAGTGATCTCGGCGAACATCGCACTTGTTTTTCCTCTTCTTTTTATCAGCTTGCGTTGTCCTTGTTTACCATTTCTGTCCTAGCTTCGTTCCTCACCCTATATATCTGAAAATCAAGGGTTTTACATCTGTTATTAGCACAAAATAAGCATTTGAGAACACTAAATCTTTCACGCCCCAAACGTGAGGGGAGCAACTGGCTCCTAATGCCAAAACTCAGGCCCGAGCCGACCCTGCTGAACCACTTGCTACTAGTGCATGACACCCACTCGCAATCAAGGAAACAAACAAGTATATCTTGGCTTAAAACTAATCCCTCAGCCGGCAAGGCCCCTGTCAACTGTTGTATAAAAGAAACAACTACTCCCAAGATATCTTATAAATAAATTGCCAACTAGCACAGAAGTCCTGATTGTGCCATCGAGGCCACCATGATATCTATACCAAAACTAAAACAAGGAATATATCAATACTGTACATCAAATAACACACAAGCTTCAACAAAGCAACAACCTAGGCCAGTATGGCTATAACGTAGCTATACACCCCACACAGTACTCTGCAAGTCTCTAACAGTAGTAAAGATTGGTGGGACAGGGCCCCAACCTACCCATAAAAATATACACAACAAAAGCTAACAAACCTCCGAACTCTGGCAGCTCTGGAGGAAAGAGGCTAGCCAACCGGATAGAAGTTAATCCTGCTACTAAGGAGGTCTACTCGATCGTCTGTCAGGACCTGCATGCATGAATGCAGTACCCTCAAGCAATGGGGTGTCAGTTCAAAATAATGTATAGAGTATGGAAGGTTGTAGACTAAATGAGCAAGTATCATAATATACCAAAAGCAATCAGGTAAGGAAATCAAATTTAGATAAGCATGCCAACCGACTACTGAATCTAATAAAATACAATAATGATCGAACATTAACCTAACCAAGCCCCCATAAGCCTAGTAGGTACAAACAACATACCACCTACTTAGGCCCCCATAAGCCGAGAAGGTGCCAAATCAATCTACATAACCTTATCGTAGCCCCTTGTCTTTGTAAGAAGTCACATTGCCCTTTTTGGCAACGATATAGCCCCGTAGGCAGCACATAGCTTTCTTAGGCAACATCATAGCTCTGTGGGTTATACGTAGTCCTCTTTTGCATTACATAGCCTTGTAAGTAATGCATAGCCCTCTTTGGCATCAAAATAGCCCCGTAGGTAACACATAACACTCTTTGGCATCAATATAGCCTCGTGGGCATCACATACCCCTCTTTGGCAATAACATTGTCCTATTAGACAACATCATAGCCCCCATAGGCAGTTCATTGCTCAACAACTAACCACAATATCCCGAAGGGCGACAACAAACAATTAAATAGGCTGAAGGCGAGCAATTTAGCTATAAACAATATGTATGAATAATCTCCAAGTCGTTCCTAACTTAGGATCTTCTTAACAGATCGTGAGTCCCTAAAATGAGGGTTTATAACCACCCAATCAGTCAACCACTCACAACTACATCTACAAGATCACCAATGTTAACTACCTCTAAGGAAACATGTCGAACGTAAAGGATAACCTTAACATACATTTCAAATGAATGCTCAAAATACCGTAGTTCCTTCATGAAAGTTGTTACTTATGTCCTAAGCTTTTCAAAAACTTTATATACACAGCTAGTACGCACCTATAAATAGTTCATAATTAATCTTATATCGGAAGATTTTCCATATTGCCCCAACTTGTCGAAACGTCCGTAGAAATTCACAAAAACAATCATAAAAGAATTTCGAGATGATTACCTTAGTTAACCAAGTTTAATCCTTAAAGAAACACCAATAACTACAAATTTATATCTTAAAAAACCAGCTCTAAACGTAGCTAGTATAATGGAAAAATGATTGCCACGTGTAAGGATTACGTTTCTAGGCACGGGGGAAATGTTTAATGGTAGAAATCATAAAAACTAACCTTCATCATGCTAGAACTCCATAGGAACCCTGTCTTAAGATATCTCTCCGGTTTGGAACTGAAATGAAATGTTTTCACGGCTTAGAACGTTAAATAAGCCGACATACCATATTTTTTACCCGACCTGGATTCTGCCTCGGCAGTCCCTTGTAAAACCCTCATAACTTTTTACTCTGATGTTAGTTTGATACGGAGTTTTATGCGTTGCAAACTAGACTCGTAGGCCTTCGATTTAATGGGTAATAGGACTTCTAACCCTTTATATATTAGGAGAAAACATCCAATACATTTGACCCAAATTTCAGAGAAATCTTTAAAAAGGAACTTACAATAACTTTCGCCCACTTATATTTTGCGACTTACCTTACTTCAAAACTTGAGATGCAACCCTTGAACACTTAAAATATGACCTACCACATCATTCTTAATTAATTACTCACCCTTCTTATCTTTCCACGAAGATACGAGTTAATTTAGACGTTTTGAAAAGTCTTAGTGTTATAAAATCATTGTAAATAAAGACCTAAATGAGTCCAAATCTCAGACTCATCAATACCCCCAACTTGAACTTTTTCTTGTCCTCAAGTTCATTAGTTCAAAAAGGATGTCTCAAACAGTTCTACACAAGACTCAATCATGAATGCACACAATAAGACTCAACTTACTCATGCAAGGATCAATTGGGAACTTAAATATTCAAGTTGTGACTTACCATTATCAAAGATTCTCAAGTTCACAATACTTGCTTTAAACGCAAGTTCAAGGTCAACAATTGTACTCAAATGCCCTCACACAAAGATGATTCCATATTCAAACACAATTGTTCAATAATTTATAGCTCCGCAATAACATACAACTCTCACACTCACAAATATGAACAGGTGCATGACTTCACCCATAGCTTTTCCCTTATTTTCCAATCAACATTAATTTCAGCTCACTCAAGATCAAAAAGGTCTTTTCAAGGCTTGTAACAGGGCTGAGTGTAAAGGTACGGTCATTTAAGTTCAGTGGCTGCTATTCTCCGAAAATGTGGTATGAACATAACTTTCTTTCCTTTTCTTCAACATTCTCATTCATGCTAAAAAATTCACCCCACTATTCACTTCTCATGGAATACCGGACACTCCATTTCTTTTGAAACTCTTTTTCTCAACTTATTTTCTCCTTTTCTTTTTTATTCTTCTTTTTTTTTTTTTTTTTTTTGGTATGAAGGGGTTCCATCTTTCTCAAAAACATGGATCAAGGGGGACTTCTTCGCACTTCTTGATTTACCTTCTCTATTAACCACACCCTCAACTTAGGCTTTTGGCCTAAGTTGGCTATTCAAACAAACCACACTTCATTAGGGTTATGGGTGAATGGATAGAGAGAGGTTAAAATTTCATCAAGTTTCTTCCCAGAAAAGGATAAGGCTTAAAGGGTGGTCAAGCAAAGTTCACACATCTCACAAGGTTGGCCACAAAAGATGTATATTGTCAAATTGGTTCACTCTTCAAAATTGCTGCCTAAGATCATTTCAAGACCTTGCATCAATTAGTCAATCGGACCCACGGGAAAAATTCTAGGTGTAATCACACAAGGTTCACGGTAAGCTCATCACACAAGGCATTGACACTAATACCAAACAATACTCCACACATTCGCTAGTGTGCAATGTTCATCACAAGAGGGACATTCGATAATCGGCTAGTCACAAGGAGATGCAAAAAGTTTGCATATTGTCTATGCAACTTCGTTTGGCCTTATCGTAGCCGCACATTCATTTTTGTTCAATTAAGAGCACTATTCAAGTCATCATTATTGATCATAATCAATACTCAACTAAATAACTTTTTCCGAATGAGTAAGGGACTCATTGACCAAACACACTTCCCCACCAAAAGCATTCAACATTGTCCTCAATATGATCAGAGAACAAACAATACCAAAAATGAAAAATAAAAATAAAATACTGATATGTAAACACGCAAAGCAAAGTGACAAGGAATCTTGACAAGGTGCCTATGTAGCGAGAAGTTGCAATAGTCACTGAACCACTCAGCGACTCGCCCAATGATCAGGATATCCCCGTTATTTCCAATATGCACCACATTCAAGAAGGGACGACATGGGGGAGTTGAAACAGTTCACCGAATTGGTCGGTGCTTCTCATAGTGCACTTGAATCCTAGCCAAATGATCCATTGGGTCAGGTCAATAGAGCTGGGGCAAAAGGGCGGAGAAAATGAGGTCGCCTAATCACTTCGGCAAATCGCCAAGTGATAAAGTTTCCCACCTAATGTTACAGTATCACAAATCTATTTTCAAAGTCAAAAAGGCGGACTAGGTCAAGGTCGCCGAACCGATCGACAATTCGCCAATGGTGTCTTCACCTCGCACAATTGCTCGCACCTTAAAAATTAGCGCACATTATTTGAAATACTAACACTTGGGTTGCCTCTTAAGAAGTGCCTTATTTAATGGTGTGGCACGATGTGGAAATTCTTTCAAGCATCTTCTAACTACACCACTTCAATTAGAGAAATCTCCTAGCATTCTCCAAAATACAACTTAAAGCATTGACCGTTCACTTTGAATGATGGTTCCTCTTTACCTTCAACTTTAGTGGCACCATTTGTGAACACCCGTGTTACTCTAAATAGACCTGACCATTTGGATTTGAGCTTTTTCAGAAAGTGTCTGAGTCTGAATTATATACTAACACCCAATCTCCTACTTTGAACTCCCTCTTAAGGATTCTAGAATCATGCCACTTCTTCATCTTTTGCTTGTAAAGAGATGAACGTTCATACGCCTTGACCCTGAATTCTTCCAAATCATTTAGCTAATCTATTCTCTTTTTTGAAGACTTTGCCCAGTTCAAATTTAGGGCTTTCGATGCCTAAAATGCTTTCTCTTCCAATTCAACCGGTCAATGGCAAGATTTTCTGAAGACTAGTTGATACAGAGGCAGGCCAATTAGTGTTTTGTATGCAGTGTGATATGCCCACAGAGCATCATCAAGCTTTCGAGACCAATTCATCCTATTTTCATTCACCATCTTGGCTAAGATACTCTTCATGTATCGATTTGACACTTCAACATGGCCACTCGTTTGGGGATTATACGGAGTTTCCACTTTGTGTTTCACTCCACAATTGCTCAATGAGGATGCAAAATACTTATTGCAAAAATGGGATCCCCTATCAATAATAATAGCTCGATGAGTACCAAATCTAGCAAAGATGTGGTGTTTCAGGAATTGAACAACACTTTTCCCTTCATTGTCTGGAAGTGCAATAGCCTCCACCTATTTAGAAACATAGTCTACTACCACCAAAATATACTTATTACCAAACGACCTCACAAATGGGCCCATGAAATCTATTCCCTAAACATCAAATAACTCAACTTCTAAAGTGGGCGTATGAAGCAACTCATGTCCTTTGGACACTCCACCTTGTTTCTGACATTGAGTGCACTTATTCACAAACTAATGAGTATCTTTGTAGAGGGATGACTTGTAGTAGCCACTTTGAAGGACATTAGTAGTTGTATGTACACCACTATGATGACCCCTAATCGGTGAAGCGTGACAAGCATGGAGAACTTCGATGGCTTTTCCCTCCAGAACACATCTCCTAATGATAGGGTCAGCATACTCTCTAAATAAATATGGTTCATCCTAAAAGTACTTCTTAACATCGAACAAGAACCTCTTTTGTTGGTAGAAGTTCAATTCTTCCAGCATTAATCCATACACTACGTAATTAGCAAAATCAACATACCAAGGAGTTTCTTGGAGAGTTACCATGAATACCTGTTCATCGGGAAAGGCATCATTTATGTTAATCTCTAGCTCGTGATTTTCCTTGCCTTCCAATCTTGATAAGTTGTCAACCACCTGATTTTCACAACCTCTATTATCTTCGACTTCAAAGTTGAATTCTTGCAACAGTAGCACCCACCTTATCAGTCTTGGCTTGGCATCCTTCTTTGCCATCAGATAATGCAGTGCAGTATGATCAGTATGAACCACCACTTTAGTGCCTAGCAAGTATGCTCGGAACTTCTCTAACGCATATACTACCTCAAGTAATTCTTGATCTATAACGGTATAGTTATGTTGAGCAGTATTCAGAGTTTTTCTTGCGTAGTAAATAGGGTGAAATAGTTTGCTGCATTTTTTACCCCAACATGACACCAAATATAGTGCCACTTGCATCACACATCACTTCGAGGGGTTCTGGCCAATCAGGACTAATGATAACCGGAGTAGAGATAATTTTTCTTTCAAGCACTTGAGAGCCACTAAACAAATTGGAAATTCACTTCCTTGTCCAAGAGTTTTCAAAGAGGATGTGCAATTTTTTAGAAGACTTTGATGAACCTCTGATAAAAATCGGCATGTCCCAAGAAACCACGAATACCCTTCATCGAAATTGGTGGTGGTAATTTCTCAGTAACTTCAATCTTTGCTTTATCAACCTCTAGCCCTTTTTGCGACACTTTGTGACAATGAACTATACCTTCCTTAACCACGAAATGGCATTTTCCCCAATTTAGGACCAAATTTATCTCCACACATCTTTAGATAACTTATCCTAAGTGTGCTAAACATGCTTCAAAAGTGTCACCCACATCCAAGAAGTCATCCATGAAGACCTCAATTGAATCCTCCACCATTTCAGCGAAAATGGATAGCATGCAACGTTGAAATGTTGCCAGAGCAGTACATAACCTGAATGGCATTCGTTTGAAGGCAAAAGTTTCATATTGGCAAGTGAAGGTGGTTTTCTCCTGGTCTTCCGAAGCAATGGAGATTTGGTTATAACTGAAATACCCATCCAAAAAGCAATACCAACCTCTCTCCGAAAGTCGATCAAGCATTTGATCCATGAAAGGCATGGGAAAGTGAACTTTTTTGGTCCACGAGTTGAACTTCCGGTAATCCATGTATACTCTCCATCCGGTCACCGGTCTCATAGATATAAGCTCCCCCTTTTCATTTGGGACTACTGTGATGCCTCCCTTTTTTGGTACACATTGCACCGTACTCACCCATTTGCTATCCCAATAGGGTAGATTACACTTGTGTCCAACCACTTTATTATGTCCTTTTTCACCACCTCTTGCATCAGTGAGTTCAATCTCAGCTGATGTTCAACACTAAGTTTACAATCACTATCGAGATGAATTTTGTTAGTGCAAATGCCGGGAGGAATGCCAACTATGTTAGCGATAGTCCAACCTATAGCTTTGATATGCCATCTTAACACCTCAAGGATCAATTTTACCTGCCATTCAAGCAAGTCAACTACAATGATCACCAATAAGGTGTTATTTTCCCCCAAGAAATCATATCGGAGATGGGAGAGAAGTACTTTCAACTCCAGATTTGGTGGTTATTCTATTGATGGCTTTGCGGGAGGACTTTCTCGATATTTTAGATCGATGTCCAACTTCAATAGATTCTTTGAATACCCACCCCCCATGCCTGAAAGAGAAGCTACTACCTTTTCGAATCCTTGAATTTTGAATTCATAATAGTTAGCAAGTACGACCTCAAGTGGTTCACTCATACACATCAAATGGCTAACACTAGCCACCGCCTCATCAATAACATCAATAGTGGAGACCACGTGAATATCGCTTGGGTGTTTCATTGACTTACAAACATTAAAATTTACTTCATCTTCATTCACCTGGAATTTCAGTTCTCCGCTTTCAACATCCACCAACACTTTCCCAGTTGCAATGGTCTTCCCAAAATGATGGGAATTTCAGTATCTATTTCACAATTGAGAATGACAAAATAAGTCAGGAAAATAAATCGATCAACCTTTACCAAGATGTCATATAGTATCCCCATAAGATGTTTAATTGATTGGTCCGCCATCAAGAGTCTCATTGTTGTGGCTTTCGGCTCACCCAAACCAAGTTGTTTATAGATTGCATATGGCATTAGGTTGATTATTGCTCCCAAATCACATAAGGATTTAGCAAATTGGAGCATGTCGATAGTGCAAGGGATGGTAAATACTCCAGGATCTTCTCTCTTTTTTATCAGCTCTTTAGCATAATTGCACCACAACTATGAGAAACTTCGATTGTCTCAAAATTTAAGCTCCGTTTCTTTGTGACTAACTCCTTCATAAAATTTGCATAACCCAGAATTTCCAACAATGCTTCTACTAAAGGGAGATTAATCAATAATTTCTTGAGCACGGATAAAAACTTATTGAACTTCTCATCCTCATTCTTCTTCTTGAGGCATTTGGGAAATGGCGGAGATATTTTGGGTAAAGGTTGCATAACTTTTGGGATTGGATTGTGTTTTTCCAGATCATTTTGTGTCCCTTTGGCAATGCTTTGATGGATGGTTATTTCTTATTCCTCCATACCTTTGTTTTCTTCATGTATTTGAGCTTCTTCATTGCCCGTCACATCACCTATCGCTACCTTTCCACTACGAGTAACCACAGCCAGCGCTCTATCATCATCTTCCCTTATCACTTTATTGTTCAATAAAGAGAAATGATCTTTCATCCCTTTTAACAAATCATCTGAATCTTCAACTTTGTCAAGGATGCGTGACAGCAAATCATTCACCCGGGGACTATTTGCACTCTTTTTCGACTTTGGGCTCTCACTCGATTGAGTGTAGTTCTCTTCATGGACATCCTCACTTTTCCAATAATCACTTTGCTCAACCCATTCTTGATAGTATCTTTTTTGTTCTTCCTCCCTGTGATAGTTCCAACCTCGATTCCCACCTCGCTGTAAATAGCATGGGTGGAAACCCTCCTTGTACCTTTTGGAATTCCAATTTTGATTCTCCCCCAGTTTTGAATAACTTGAGGAAGAACCCTTCACAACTCTAAACACTCCACTTGCTCACTTGGGTTTGCCCACATTCTCCAACACATGCTCTTTTAGTAGCTGCATTTGGGTCAACATCTTCTTGATGTTCTCATCCCTTTCTCTTTCCTTATCAAGTTGTTCATGTGTCATTCTACAACAAAAAGGAGAGACTTGATCCTCTTGAGTATACCAAGCTTGATTTATTTTTGTCATGTCATCAAGAAGAAATGAAGCCACCTTAAATGATTGTAACATCATTCCCCCTTGAAACAATTGATCAGCCATTCCTTTATTGACCGAATCAAGACTCCAGTAAAAATATTGGAGTAGCAAATAGTTTGGTAGCGAGTGAGTTTGACATTGAAGTAAGAGCTTCTTAAACCTCACCCACGTTTCATGGATGGGTTCACCCTCCAATCGCTTAAAACCTTGAATGTTATCCCCAGATTTCATCATCCTCGACGGAGGGAGGAATCTTGCATTAAATGTCATGATTAGCTCATCCAACGACGTGAAGGAATTTTTTGGTTTGGTAACTCGGCCAACATGCTGGCCTCCCCCGTCAGAGATAGTGGAAATAATTTAAGTTGGATTAATTCTTGTGGCACATTCTTGAATGAAAATGGGCTGCAAACATCTATAAAATTCCTCACATGATCATGTGGATCTTCATGAGCCAGCCCACCATAAAGACCCTTCATTTGGAGGAGATGAAGAGTTGTTCTCGTGATCTCAATGTTGCATTCTCATCAACTGGGCGTAAGCAAATTGCACCCATTTCACTTGATTTGATTGGATTGTATGCAGTTTTAATATCATTGATACCATCTCAGGGGCCTGCTAGACTACCATTCACCTCTTCCTCACTCATTTTTACTTCTATTCAGTCCAACTAGCACTACACAATGTAGTCTAAATTGATTCAACTAAAATTGACAAATTCACAACTCGAATCTTTGATAAAAGAACTCTAAATAATGCTACTCCCCGGCAGCGGCAGAATTTTGATTAACATTTGAAAGACACTTCATCCAACTCTAAGCACTATCGATCGTTCGTCTATATATAACCCAACAAACTGAGTTGGGGTCGATCCCACAAAGAGTAGTTTTCTTTTGAATTAAAATATAAAAGAATGGCAATGAACCTTTGCATCTAAGCAACACAACACTAAATAATTTAATAGTCAAAATTCCAAGATTTTGTCACCAACCCACGTCAACAATCATTGAAGGAACAATCAGATAAGTAGGAAACACTTGGGGGATTGACTAACCAACTGCCAAATTCAACTTAATGGGTGTACATCATTACTGACAATGTTAATTAAGCACGGGTAGAATGGACTATAAGTAAGGTAATTTTCTCTCGAACAATCATCGTATATCCGTTGAGTTCTCTTGAAGCTCAACACTATCTACAAGACAACTAGCCCACGTACTCATCAAATCCACTCTCTCAAGCTAGATACAAAGGTTGAATCTTGGGTTTCACTTTCTCAAGCTAAAACCATCAAGACCCACTACTAAGGATGCCAAATTACTGCGTTGGTTATGTACTTCTCTCTTGAGCAAGCACAAAACTCTGAAATATATTACACTAAATATGCAATAATGAAGTTAAACCACAGTAATAATTCAGACCCGCTTCAAATTAACACCAAAAATCACTAATCGATAACACCTATTTAGTAAAATGTAGCAATTGGTCACATTGTCAAACACCCGAGGTTACGGTTTTAGCCAATCATAGTGAAAAGATGAAATTAAATACCTGCCACATTTTCCCTAGCTGGGTAAATGAAATTCGAAAGTTAAAATTAACTATCCTCTATTAAAAAATCCAAATAAAAACCTTGCTAAAATCACCTGAAATCCACAATGGTGATTTTTCTACTTTCAATCTTTTGTTCCTCACGTTTCTGAATGCTTTCTCTCTCTTGAAAAAATCAATTTATACAATTTTGGTGTGTGGCTTTTTGGATACAATCGGCAAGGATAGTCGAGCTTCGCTGACTATTTGGTAGCTCGTTGATCGACCTTCGTCTCACCCTTCATTCTTCACATCTTCTTAGTCCAACCACTGTAATTTTAGGTGAGATAGATCGGGATAACCTTTTCATTTCACGATTCACCTTTTATCCTCTTTGTTTGCCCATCAGCATTTATCTGGATCTCCATCAGTACTTTTGGCGACGAGGTCATCCTTCACAAATGTGATCGGCGACACACCGAGTGGAACTACTTCCCACTGAAGTTACTCCTAATCCAACCTTAGAGCACTATAAATTTAGGCGTTAGGGGAGAAACATGGCGATTCGTCGAGTGATTTCGGTGACCATCATGCTTGTTTTTCCTCTTCTCTTTTTCAACTTGCGTTGTCCTTGTTGACCATTTCTGTCCTAGCTTCGTTCCTCAACCTATATATCTGAAAATCAAGGGTTTTTCATCAATTATTAGCATCAAATAAGTATTTGACGACACTAAATCATTATAAATAAAGCCCTAAATGAGTCCAAATCTTGGACTTAACATTAAGGTATGATAGCTTTAATCCATGGACATCTTTTATCCATGGAATTGCTTCAAAATCCAATTTCAAAAGAAAGATAGAAATCCCCATTGTTATGGTTTGATTCAAAAGTCATGGGTTCCTTTCAAACTTGATTCTAATGATTGAATTATGTCATTCTAAGCATGAATTGATGATTTCCTATGGTTTTTATGATGTATCCCCAATAACCCATGTAATTCCCATATTTTTGAATTGTGATCTTATGATGTGGGTCTTTGTTAATGAAAGAGAAATTTTATGAAATTGTGAATGAAGTGATAGATCACGTGAATTATAATAGAATCCATGTCTAATAGTTGAATTCTATATGTGATGATTAAAAGTAGGCTTTGAACCTTGAAAGGCCAAATTATGAGACTATGCAAGTTATTATGAATTCTATGTAAATGCTTTAAGGTGAATTTGAGATTGAAGTGTCAATGATTATGATAATGTTGTTGTGCTAATTGGAATGACATTCTCATGAACGCATAATGAACATGATGTGCAAGGTTTTCTCACATAATGAAGATTTTAAGGTTGAAAGACTTTCTCACCTAATTGAATCTAAGATTTACATGTAGACATGGAGGGTCAAACGTTTGATCTAGGTTTGACCTAATGAGCTAGATTGGATTGGTAAGATGACATGCCTTTCCAAGGGTCACAAGAATGAATAAGAAATATTATTCTGTTGGAATTATGCTTAGCACTGAGTGGATATTGACAATGAGATGGAAGCTCTCTCATTAGTAAAGGTTAGGTTTTCTAAAAAAAGTCTCATAAGACGGGAACTCTCCCGTTAGTAAATGATAAGTCCCCAAATTGGACTCATTTAGGCCTATATTTTAATAGAAATAGTGTCCTCAAATGAATGTTTTATCTCAATATTTGATGAAAACCTTGAAGTTTCAGGTATTTGAAGTTTGAGGGAAAGCATGGACATGATCGAGCAAAAAGGAGCAAAATAAGCTAAAAGAGTGAAGAAATGAAGATTTGTGAATCATTGAACCCATTCGACGAATTGCCAACAAATCATATATTCCCCTTTTGTTCCCGTGTACTGAGCCCTAAAGGAAAGGATCGAGTCGGCAGAAAAAGGAAGCAGTCGGCGCATCACAAAGAAGTTTTGTGAAGCAGTACCACGTCACCCAATGACCCAGAGCACGATGATGTTGAGGACTGGTGCAAGACGGTGATGACCTACACAAAAGGGTGAATCGCCGAGTTGATCGGCGATTCCGATTAATAACACTGAATGATCTGCTATAGCACAAATCTGGGAAAACTATAAATATTAGTTAGAGTTGTAGTTTTAGAGTTGAACAATTATTATAATTTTCATATAGAATAGTACTTTTTAATATTTTTGTTCTAAGTTTGAGAGGGTTTTGAAGACTTGAAGAAAAATAGGGATTATTCATTTTTGGCCTGTAACAAGACTGAAATCTTCATACCAATTTGGATGCAAGCTCATTTAGGTATAAATTTCTATATCTTGATGTGTGGCTAAAAAACCCATTCTTGGGGTGTGATTTAGAGAATATGGGTTAAGATAGTTTTGGGTCTTGTTTGTTGATAGATTAGATGTAATTTAATGGTGATTTCATCGAGTAGTTGTGGATGAATTTAACAAATTTGTAGTTGAAAATACAAGTTTATTTATATGTTTTTGGCTTGCTCGAGAGTGAATTCGAGAAACCAAGACTACTAGATTGATGGCCTAAGGAGTGGGTCGACATGAGGTTCAGCTTGAGAGAGTGAACCCTAGTCCCATATCCTAACACTCTGCTCAAGAGAGTGAGTGGGATAAGGCATAGGCTGATCTTCATGTGGCAAGTGGGTGTCCGAGAGCAACCCATTTAAACGGGGTAAGTTGCTCGAGAGAGAACTTATTCCCACATAAAGCTTGTAGTCACTATTACTCTATAAATTCGCTATCACAAGCATGTACCCAATAATCTATCTTAACCGATATTCCCGTCACATCCCAAGGATCTCCTCCCATTACTTAGAAACCCTTGTTTATTTTGTTGTTTTTACCTTACTTGTGAGAAAACCCCCATGGTTAATTAACACTGTTGTGTCCCCCTTTTTAATTTACAATGTTTTTACTCGTTAATATCTTTAGCTACGACTGGTTAGAATTATATTTCATTTTTATATAAATTCTAAAAACCACTCTCTTGGGACGATCCCAACCCTTGGTTGGGTTACAAAACTATTATACGATCATAGACACTTGCATCGGAAGTTGTGTCTTGATTACGCAAACATCAAAATGGCGTCGCTACCGGGGAGTGGTGTTATTTGAGAATTTTTAGCTTAAATTTTTTTCTTGTTCTTCTTAGTTGTAGTTCTACTAATTTTATTTTAGTTTTAGTTTTGTTTCCCGTTGTGTTGTTGTTTTTAGTAGGAATCCAGATTATGTCTGGTAGCAATGGTCAATAACTATATCTCTCTCTTTTAAGGATGGTGTCTCTCAGGGATAAAATCCTGAGTTTTAGACAAGTTGAGGGAGAATCCATCCATAAATTGTGGTTGAGATTCAAGGCACTCTTCCTGAAATGCCCAGTGCATGGAATCTCCAAAAGTGTGTTGCTGAATTGCTACTACAAAAGTCTTGGCTCGGAGAATAAAAGAATGATAGACCAAAAAGTACCTAGGGAGCTTTAACGACTACCCTTTGTAGTAGCCACCCAACTCCTTGATCACATGGCAACGACTAACAAGTAGGCTGACAAAGACCATACTCTAACCACTATGTTGAATCAATTAGATTTAGTGACCAAGAAGATTATGGAATTGGAAACACTGACTAAAAGAAAGGACCGATATGTTCCACCTCATGAGTGTATGAAACCCAATGGAAGTGAGGACGGATAAATAGAGAAGATACTCTCACTCATGCTCAGTAAAGTCAAAGGTCACGACAAAATGTTAAATGAGATCTAGGAGAATGTTATATTGCTAAATGAGTATTTGCCTCCCAATTCATATCTATCAAGCGATTGGAGACTCAATTGGGTCATGTGATGTCCCATCTCGTTCTACCAAATCAAAACTGAGCAGAGAAGTCGTGCGACGACTATAACTAAGGCACCTTTTGGGAGGCAACCCAAGATTTTAGTCGCTTTCAATTATTATGTAGAATACTGGTGTGTTGATTTCGTAGGTTAAAATGAATGAAGTGTTGAAAGGTGCATATTGGCGAGCTACAGGTCCAATTAGCGAATCCCCAAAAGGTTCAACAACCCCAAACCAAACCGCCATTAGACTCAAGACCAATTTACATTGGAGTCTATAAAACTCAGTGAGCACAAGATATTATTAGTGAATCGCCGACCATGTCGCTGGTCCCAATGGAGACCGCCATTTGGATTTCCAAAATAATTGGATGCTCTAAAAGAATCAGCAAAGCAAGTGGCTCCTTGGCGAAACAACAAGTGGTTCGGTGATCCTAAATAATGTCGCCGAATGGGCGAAAACTGGACGACTTTGCAAGCAAAAAGTTTAAAATTTGAAGATTCATTTAGTTTCCCCTTACTTTTTATCTGCCCAGACTCACACTTGCACTCTAGTTTGTATATTTCTTGCATTTTTAAAGTATTATTAATGTTGATTTGTACTTGGGATTTAATTACATTGTCACCTAGTGTTTCAATCTTCTCTTTGTCGACACCAAAGGTTGGTTTTCTATGCCCCGAGTTTATTTTATCAAAATCTATACTCATTTGCAATATCATGATCTGGTTGAAGCATTTTACTCCTCCTTGAGAGGATTAGATTGTTTCCATGCATGATTTAATTTGATATCCTTGTTCGGGTAGTTGTGACTGTTGAATTTTTGTAATTGCATGCCTTAAATTGGATAAAAATTTGAGGGGTTGTGTTTGGGTGTTATGGGTCTTGCTTTAATTGTACGGGTGCATATTTTGATTATGTTTCTGGGAGTTGAAGGGTTGAATTCGAGAAGTTGGGTTGAAAATAGGCACATCGGGCCGTTTGGCGAGCTGGGTCGAGCTCGCCAAAACTTGGCAGTTTGCCTAATGTCCCCATCTCGCTTTTGATTTTGTGCTATATTCGATGATTAATTTTGTAACTTTTGGAGAGAGGCTTGATGTTTCAGAAAGCATTTGGCAACTCACTAAAAGTCTTCTCTTTCTCCCTTTATCTGCACCCTTGAACCTTTATTAACTGAAACCTTCGGTGGTCCTGGTTCACCAAAAAATATCGGCGACCCTCCAAAGAAGTTGCCCTTTCACCTTCTTGCTATAGTTTTAGAGCTAATTCCTTTTGCGAGCCTAATCTAGCTCGCCTAAGAAATTTGGCGATTCACCATCTTGTTTGGCGAGTTTGTCTACATAACTTTTGCTTTGCTTTTGTTTTAGTTTTTCTAACTTCTCTTCAAGACTTTGCAGACATGACTAGATCAAAATTTGTGGAAAGAATAAAACCAACCCAAGAGAAGTCAAAAGGGAGTGCAATAAATGAGGAGACAACTACATCGAAAGGCAAAGCTACGAAACTGACCACAACTACTAGAAAAAAGCAAGGGCAAAAGGCCCACTTCTGCCAGGAAGACCAGTACCCTGGACACTAATACTCCATCATGGGTCAGGGGATTTTGCATAGCGGTGCATATCTTTCTGGCAGACACACACTCAACAGACCTTGGTGAATCTAGTACCATTGTTCCCCCTGAGGTAACTTCGGGCATTGATTCCTATATTCAAAGTACTACATCGGGCACTGAGGCCTACACAGATAGAGCGACTGCTTAGACAGGATCCCTTCTTTAACTCCCTCTTTGTCTTCCTTTAATTTACATTCTGGATATTTTGTTATTTGCATTTAAGGACAAATGTTTTTATTTGTAGTGGGGTGAGGCCCACACCTTTTGTGTGCTACTTTTGTTTGTGTTTCGTGTATATATATTTGGGTTGTTCTGTTTAAAATTGTGTTAATACTACTTTTCTGTAGATGTTTGAGCTTGTGGCTCCTTTTATTTTAAATTGCAAAATGATTTTGACCCTTTCGAATTTTATTTTTTTTCACACATTTTAGCCACCCTTTATATGCTCGTGTGTTGAATACGGCTTTCCCTTGGAAAATTTGAGTCTCAGTTTCGATCAATACCGATAACTTAAATAGTGCTTACAATCGAGCAATCATGAATGTACTGCTACAATGAGGCCAAATGAAGTTGCATAGACAATATGTGAACTCTTTGCATCTCGTTGTGATTAGCCATTTATCAAATTGATTCTCTTGTGATGACTGTTGCACACTAGCAAAAGTGTGGAGTATTGTTTGACTTATGTGTCGATGCCTTGTGAGATAAGCTTACCTAGAACCATGCATGACAACACCCAGAATTTGCCATGTTGGTCCAGTTGACTAAGTAAGACTTTTTTTTTATATGATCGTAGGCAACTTCGAAGAGTGTGAACCAATTTGACATATACCTCTTTTATGACCTACCTTGTGAGCGTGTGATTCTTTCTTGAACACCCTTTCAGCCTTATCCCTCTTTGAAAGAAACTTCATGAAAACTAGACCTTTCTTAATCCATTACCTATAATCCTCTTGCATTGTGGTTAATTGAATAGCCAATTTAAGCCAAATGCCTAAGTTGGGGGTGTGGTGAAAAAGAAAAGGCAAAGTTAAGAAGTGCAAGGAAAGTCTCCTTTAACCCATGGTGTTGAGAAAAATGGAACCCTTTCATATATATATATATATATATATATATATATATTACAAAAGAGAAGAAAAGAATATATTAAAAAAAAAGTTGTGGAATAAAGTAAAGTACCAAAGAAATAGGGTTCTGAACAATCCATGAGAAACGAATAATAGGATGACCTATGATGCACTAATGAAAATGATGAAGGAAAAATAAAGAAAGTGTTGAGAGCACCACATTTCATGAGGATAAAAGTCACTAAGCCTAAATGACCATACCTTTGCACTCAACCCCATTATGAGCCTTGAAAAGACCTTTTTGATCTTGAGTGAGCTGAAACAAATGTTGATTGGAAAATATGGGCAAACCTATAGATGAAATCATGCATTATGTTTTTCTTTGTGAGTGTGAGCGTTGCATCTGATTCCAAAGCTTTAAACTGTGAAACCATGGTGTGAATATGGAATTATCCTTTGTGAGAGGGTATTTGAACACTATAGTTGAGTTTGAACTTTCATTCAAAGCAAGTATTGTGAGCATGAGATTCGTTGATATTGGTGAGTCACAACTTGATTCTTTGAAGTGCACATTTGTCTTTGCATAAGTAAATTGAGTCTTGTTGTGTGCATTCATGATTGAGTCTTGTGTAGCACTGTTTGAGATACCCTTTTTGAACGGCAGAACTTGAGTTTGCTTAAGGACAAACAAAAGTTTAAGTTGGGGTTGTTGATGAGTCCACAAATTGGACTCATTTAGGGCTATATTTTAATAGAAATTATGTCCTCAAATGCATGTTTTATCTCTATATCTGATGAAAACCTTGAAGTTTCAGGTATTTAAAGTTTGAGGGAAAGCATGGACATGATCGAGCAAAAAGGAGAAAAAGAAGCTAAAAGAACAAAGAAATGAAGATCTGCAAATCGCCAAACCCATTCGGTGAATCGCCAACAGATCACATATTCGCCTTTTGTTCCAGTGTGTTGAGCCCTAAAGGAAATGATCAAGTCAGCAGAAAAAGGGATTAGTCGGTGCATCACCAAGAAGTTCAGCAAAGCAGTACTATGTCACACAATTACCCAGAGCACGACGATGTTGAGGACTGGTGCAAGACGGCGATGACCTACACCAAAGGGCAAATCGCCGAGTTGATCGGTGATTCCGACTAACGACTCCGAACAATCCGCTGTAGTACAAATCTGTGAAAACTATAAATACTAGTTAGAGTTGTAGTTTTAGAGTAGAACAATTATTATAATTTTCATATATAATAGTACTCTTTAGTATTTTTCTCTGAGTTTGAGAGGGTTTTGAAGACTTGAAGAAAAAAGAGGGTTTCATTTCCAAGGATTTGGACTTGGGTCTCTTGGATTCTTCATTCTTGGCCTGTTACAAGACTTAAATCTTCATCCCTATTTAAATTCAAGCTCATTTAGATATAAATTTGTATCTCCTGATGTGTGGCTAAAAACACCCATTTTTGGGGTGTGATTTAGCGAATATGGGTTTAGATTGTTGTTAGGTCTTGTTTGTTGATAGATTAGATGTAGTTTAATGGTGATTTTGTCTAGTAGTTGTGGATGAATTTAACAAATTTGTAGTTCTAAATACAAGTTTATTTATGTGTTTTTGGCTTGCTCGAGAAAGAAGTCATTAAACCAACACTACTAGATTGATGGACTAAGGAGTGGGTCGATATGAGGTTCAGTTCGAGAGAGTGAACCCTAGTCCCATATCCTAACACTCAGAGTGAGTAGAATAAGGCGTAGGTTGGTCTTCATGTGGCAAGTGGGTGTCCAAGAGCAACCCATTTGAAACGGTGTAAGTAGCTCGAGAGAGAACTTATTCCCACATAAAGCTTAGCCTAGTCACTATTACTCTATAAATTTGCTATCGCAAGCATGTACCTAATAATCTATCTTAACCCGTATTCCCATCACATCCCAAGGATCCCCTCTCATTACTTAGAAACCCTTGTTTATTTTGTTGTTTTTACCTTACTTGTGACAAAACCCCTCATTGTTAATTGACACTGTTGTGTCCCCCTTTTAAATTTACAATGTTTTTACTCGTTAATGTCTTTAGCTACAACTAGTTAGAATTAAATTTCATTTTTCTATAAATTCTCAAAACCACTCTCTTGGGACGATCCCAACCTTTGGTTGGACTACTAAACTATTGTACGATCGTAGACACCTGCATCGGAAGTTGTGTCATAATTACACAAACAGCAGTAGAGCCCGGGTTTCTACTAGAAATCTCCTTATCCCATAAACTACATTCCCCCGTAGGATGATTATCTAGTGGAATCACTTAATTAAGAAGTTCATGGTTCGACCTTAGACAAGTAGAACAACCCTTTTCAGTGTGGGAGACACCGGGTGATCATGTTATAGCTCATTTGGTCTCTATGTCCGTTAAGGCTAAATTTCCCACAACAATATTAATAATGAACTAAGACATGCTTAAATAAATACATCGTAAGTTTTCAAAGATATTAAAGTTGATACTAGCTTACATTGAATATAATGATTATGACTTCAGTTTTTCAACTATCTCTATGATGATGTTTAAACTTGGTAAATTGCATGCTTTGAAATGAAATGTCCCTTTTAGCATGTTTTTATGCATAGTTATCATTCTTAGTGCATTTTGTTCTAACGCATTCTCTTGCCTACATTTTCCCAATTGTAGGGTCTTATAGTCAGGTCGATAGTTTTGTGGCTAGAGCATGGACATTGTTGTTTCCCGAGCTTGGTGAGCCCTCATGGTTCGAGGACGAAGTTTTCCATTGTTTAGTTTCTTTCATGTATTTCTACATTTGAACATGATGCATAGGCTAGGCCCAATTTCATTCGCTATTGTAATAGATGGCTACGATGAGAAAAGTGTCTAGACTTCCGCTTTCTTTTATGAAAAAATTTTTAGACTTGAAATGTGTTTTACTCTTATTGTTCTATTTCTTATGTTATGAGGACTAAGTGGCTTGTATGAAGTACTTCAAGTTTCTATATGACATGTTACATCTAAGGGGTACCCCTAGGTCGTGACACTTAGAAGAATGAAACTTCGGAGAATTCATCCTACTGAAATTCCTCAGTCTGGTTGCCGTCGTACCGTCATTTGGGTTCACATGAGCCACAACCTGCCTATTTGCTTGGGCCATCATGGCTTGAGCCAACACTTGAAAAGTAGCCCTAAACTCCACATTAGTCACTTGCTCGACCAAAGGGTCTACCGGAACTTGAGTAGTAGCCTCTTGATTCACATTCCCTCCCGCCTCCTTCTAGAATATGCCCTTTGTATGGCCATAACCTATAAAGCATTAGATAAGGATTAGGAGAGAGAGATACATTATAGAGTTAAACTCTATCACACAACTTTGGAGTAATGAAATAAGTGAAGTTTCCTAACATCATATAGCTTCTCTTTCATAAATGTGGCATGCTTCACACTCAAGAGCAAGACTTTACTCGACGTGGCTTATGATACTTCTTAGGACATTTCTAAACCTTGTGCTCTAATTATCAAGTTTGTCACGACCCAATGTAGCCCCTAGGCTTAACATGGTGTATAAAGACGCCGAAAGGCCCCATACAAGTCAATTAGTTTTCATAATACAAGATAATTGTAACACCTCGTATTCGAAAAGACCAAAATAGCAGCTTTTCAGACATTTGAGGTGTGGGCCACGAACCGTAGGTGGGTCCATGGATTGGCCCTTTAGAAATGGTCTAGGCTTCGACCACGGTGCTACCTACAGACTATAGGTGGGACCACGCCCCATGGTCCAGTGGCCGTTGGCTGGACAAAAGTCTCTAACAAGTAGCCACGATTGTGTAGGATGGACCATAGGTCCATCCACGGTCCCTCATGGTGGTGTCGTGGGTCACTGATTGGCAGTTATTTTCAAGGGCAGTTGGCCCTTTTTTTAATTAATTAATTCATATACTATGTCATTTTGCCTATATTTAGAACCCCCTATTCACCCCATTTTTTTATTCTTCCAAATTCCTAAAATAAAACCAATTCCTCTTGAATATTCTCTCTCTAAAAACTTGTAGAAAAAGAAGGATTATCCTAGGGTTTCAAGATAAGGCTCCAATTTCTCCATTAAAGGCTAGAATTTGGAGTTAAGGTATGATAGTTTTCATCCATATATTCCTTTCATCCATGGAGTTACTAAAATCTATCTATTTCAAAGGGTAGAATTCCCTAATTGAGTTAGAATTTTCATCTGTTATCATGGGTTTCCTTTAATATTTATTTAAATGAGTTAATTATGATCTTCTATGCATGAATTGGTGAATTGCAATGCTTTTATGATGAATTTCCCTATGAACCCATGTGATCCCTATGTTTTCAAGTTATGAACCATAAATTGAGGGATTTTGATCTTCAAGGAAGAGTTTTATGAAATTGAGCACGTATTAGTAGTTTTACATGAACTTATGATGAAATCCATATCTAACCCATGTTTTCTAAGAGTTGATGATTGAAATTGGGTTTTGACCTCAAAGAGGTGAATTATGGACTTATGCATTGTTTTATGAAATCTATGAAAATACTTTAAGGTTGATTTAAGAGTAAAGTACCAATGATGATGTTGTGTTGTGAAATGATATTCTCACAAACACATACTGGCATGATGTGAAAGGTTTTCTCACATAGAAAGGATTCTAAAGTTGAAAGGCTTTCTTACCCAATTGAATCAAAGATTAGGAGCTATCTTAATGAAACTAGCTTGAACTGGTTGTCCAAGGTCACCTCTTCATGAGTAATGAAGTCAAGTAAGAAATGACTATTTCATGGGAATTTATGCTTAGCACCTACTGGATATTGTATATGAGATGGAAGCTCTCACGTAGTAGAGTTCAGTTTTCCAAAGTAATCTCATGAGATGGAAACTTTCACGAAGTAGAGTCCGAGTTTCTAGTAGCAATCTCCTTATCCCATAACTATGTGACAACATAGGTTAATTAGCTAGTGGATCCACTTAAGCTAGAAGTTCAAGGTTCTACCTTAGGCAAGTAGAACAACCTCTTTTCTGTGTGGGTTGGACATCAGATTCCATGTTGTAGCTCACATGGTCTCATGTCAGTTAAGGCTAATTTCCCCACAAGTAAGAATGAACTAAGATTACTTTTAGAAGCATCGCATATGAGTTCTAAGCTTTTAAAGAAGAAGTTAGCTTGCAATGACCATGATTTATGACTTATGTTTTATAACTTTGTCAATTGCATGTCATGAATTGAAATGTCCCTTTTTAGCATTTTCAAAATGTTTGATGAATGTCTATCATACTTGGTACGTTGTTTTGTATGAAAGCATATTCTTGCCAACATTTTTCCCAAATGTAGGGTCCGATAGACTATTTTTCAAGTCTCGTGGCTAGTTGTTGAGTTTGTGATTTCCCGAGCTTTGGTGAGTCTTGATGTTTTGAGGACGGAGTTACTGTTTTAGTTTCCTTCTTGTAATTCTCTCTTGAACCTGATGTATGGTCTAGACCCAGTTTCATTCTATTTTATTAGATGGCTATGTTGAGACAAGACTTTAGACTTTCACTTTTCATTTAATAAAAAAAATTGGATTTTGGACCATTGTTTTACTCTTATTGCTATGTTTAGACAAGAGTTTTAACTTCCGCTTTTCATCTTATAAAATATTTTGGACTTGGACTATTGTTTCACTCCTATTGTTCTATTTCTTATGTTATGGATTTAAGCGGCTTGTATGGAGTCTTTCGGGGTCCTATACACCATGTTACATCTAGGGGTACCCCTGGGTCATGACAAACTTGGTAATCAGAGCACAAGATTTAGGATGGTCCTAGGATGTCTCATAAGCCACGTCTAGTATATTCATGTTCATGACTGTGAAGCGCGCCACATTTATGAATGGGAGGCTACAAATGATTAGGAAACTCCACTTCTTTCATTACTACTATTGAGCCGTGCGATGGAGTTTAACACTATAAGGCTTGTTTCATAATCCTTAACCTGTGTTCTTCAGGATATGGCTACCCGAAGAGCTTTTGCTAGAAGTAATGCGAGGGAGAATGTGGAGCAAAAAGCTCCTCTCCAAGCTCCTCAAGTTTCGGTCAATCCTTTGGCCGAGCATGTTCCTAATGCGTAGTTTAGGGCTGCTTTTCAGGTGTTGGCTCAAGCAATTATGGCCCAAGCCAATAGTAAGGTTGTGGTTCCCGCAAACTCAAATGTGAATTCGGTGGCTTCAAAAGTGAGGGACTTCAAAAGGATGAACCCTTTGGAGTTTCATGGTTCTAAAGTTATGGAATATCCTCAAGAGTTTATCGATGAGGTCTATAAGATTTTGATTATCATGGGAGTCACATCGGTGGAAAAGGTGGAGTTGGCCGCTTACCAATTTAAAGGTATGGCTCAAGTGTGGTATAACGAATGGAAGGAAAGGAAACCGGTAGATGCGGGTCCTCTCATTTGGAGAAGTTTAAGGTCGCGTTTCTTGATAGATTCTTTCCTCTTGAGATGAGGGAAGATAAGGTTCTAGTGTTCATCAACCTTTGACAAGGAAGTATGACTGTGAGGGAATATGCTCTAAAGTTCACTCAATTGCCTAAATATGCTCCATCAATGGTTGCGGATTTGAGGGCTAGAATGAGTAAGTTTTTATCGAATTTTTCTAAAATGGTGCTAAAGAGTGCGGAACCGCAATTCTCATCCATTATATGGACATTGAGAAGGAGAAACTAAAGGAAAGGTCTAGGGAGGCAAAAAGGGCTAAGACCGGTGGTGGTAATTTCTCTAACACAAGGTCCGACGAACAAGGTCGTCCAAGATTCTGACAAAGGTTTCCCGATCAATGTTTCTCCAATGCTCCTCAAAAGTTCAACCAAGATAGGGTGTCTAACCCTAAGCCTCAAGAAGGTAGTGAATCTTCATTGCCCATATCTAATTGTACTAAGTGTGGAAGGAAGCATGATGGTAGGTGTCTAGCTAGCACGGGTGGTTATTATGGTTGTGGTAAAAGTGGTCACAAAAGTAGGGATTTCTCGATGCTTAAGGATAAAAGAAGAGAGGGAAAGCTACTCCTAATGTTTCAGGTCCTAATTCTCCTAAGCAAACCGTTTCTATGCTCTTTAGACTAGAGTTGAACAAGAGAGTTCCCAGGATATGTTTACCAGTATGTTGAAAGTTTTTCATCTTGATGTATATGGGTTACTTGATCCCGGTGCTACCTTGTATTTTGTGATACCATATGTGGCTATGAGGTTTGCTGTGCTCCCCAATGTGTTGTTAGAACATTTTTCCGTCTCTACTCATATTGATGATTCTAAGGTGGCTAGAGTCTATAGAAAGTGTTTTGTTTCCTTGTCCTGTAGAGTTTCTCTTGTTGACTTGGTAGAGCTTGACATGTTAGATTTTGATGTTTTCTTGTGTATTGATTGGTTGTACTCATGTTATGCTTCTATTTATTGTAGAACTCGTGTAGTCAGGTTTCAGTTCCCGAATGACCCTATCCTAGTGTGGAAGGGGGAAATTTTATGCCTAAGGGTCAATTTGTTTCTTATCTTAATGCTAGAAAGATCATTTCTAAGGTTTTCCTTTACCAGTTAGTAAGGGTGAGGGATGTAGATTCTGAAACCCCTTCTCTTGAGTCAGTCCCCGTTGTCAATGAGTTTCTAAAAGTGTTCTGAGATGACTTACCTAGTATTCCTCCCGAGCGAGAAATAGACTTCGGTATTGACCTTCTCCCAGATACGCAACCTATCTCTATTCCTCCTTATTGTGTGGCTCCAACATAACTTAAGGGGTTGATATAATAGTTAAAGGACTTGTTGGATAAAGGTTTCATCCGATCGAGTATCTCTCCATGGGGTGCTCTAGTTTTGTTCGTTAGAATGAAGGAATGTTCTCTTCGTATGTGCACTGATTATAGATAGTTGAACAAGGTGACCATCAAGAACAAGTAGCCTCTTCCAAGGATAGATGATTTATTCGACCAACTTCAAGGGGCAAGTTATTTCTCTAAGATTGATTTGCAATCGGGTTATCACCAACTGAGGGTGAAAGATGATGACATTCTGAAGACGAATTTTCAAAATTGGTATGCTCATTATTCATTTTTATTAATGTCGTTTAGGTTGACTAATACTCCGGTGTCATTTATGGACTTGATGAATAAAGTGCTTAGACAATACCTTGACATGTTTGTAATTGTGTTCATCGATGATATTTTGATCTACTCAAGGAGCGAGGGTGAGCATGTTGATCATTTGAGGATCGTGTTGCAAATCCTTAAGGACCAACAACTTTTTGCAAAGTTTAGTAAATGTGAATTTTGGTTATGATTCGTAGCTTTCCTTGGTCAGATTATTTTAAGCAAGGGTATTGAGGTGGATCCTAGAAAAGCTGATGCGGTCAAGACTTGGCACGTTTCTTGGGTTCGACCGGTTACTATAGAAGGTTTGTTGAGTGTTTCTCTTAAGTTTCCTCTCCTTTGACTACTTTGACCCAAAATAAGGTTAAGTTCATATGGTCTGAAGCAGGTGAAAAGAGTTTTCAAGAGTTGAAAGATAGACTTACTTCCACTCCGGTGTTGACCTTACCAAAAGGGATAGATGGTTTTGTGGTTTATTGTGATGCCTTTTGAATTGGGCTAGGGTGTGTACTTATGCAAAATGGGAAATTTATTGACTATGCCTCAAGGCAACTAAAAATTCATGAGAAGCATTATCCTACTCATGAATTTAAGTTAGTGGCGGTTGTTTTTGCTCTAAAGATTTGGAGACATTATTTGTATGGAGTTCATGTAGATGTGTTTAACGATCAGAAGAGTTTGCAATACTTGTTAAATCAAAAAGATTTGAATCTTCACCAAAGAAGGTGGCTTGAGTTATTGAAGAATTACGACATGAGTGTCCTTTATCACCCTGATAAAGCTAATGTGGTAGCGGATGCTCTTAGTCGGTTGTCTATGGGAACTGTTACTCATATTGAAGAAGAAAAGAAAGAGTTTGTTCGAGATGTTCTAATATTATCTCAATTGGTGTACAACTAGTGGACTCTAACAAAGGTGGTATTATGGTTCACAGCGGTTCTGAATTGTCTTTTGTGGTGGATGTGAAAATCAAGCAAGGTCTCGATCAAATTTAGGTAGAATAAGAGGCGGTACTCAAGAAGTCCGTTGAGGCTTTTCATGAGTCCAAGATTTAGACTCGTTTAGGGCTTTTTTAATATAACATTTGTGTCCTCAAATGCTTAATTTGTGCCAATAAATGATCTAAAACATTTGATTTTCAAGTATATGGATTGAGAAACAAGGTAAGGACACTAACAAGAAAAAAGGAACAAAACAGGCTGAAAGGATGAAGAAAGGCAGCTTGGTGATCGCCAAGTTCAATTGGTGAATCACGGAATGGTTATTTGACCGCCTAATGTTCTAGTGTGCCAAGCCCTGAAGGAAAGAACCATGTTGGCGATGGAAAGGAGCAGTCGGCAGATCGCCAAGTGCTTCCACGAAGCCAAGATAGATTACCCAAAGTTACAGACCTGAGGGATGCTGAGTACCAAGGCAAAAGGGCGATGGAATAGTACAAAGGGTGGCTTACCCAGTGGTTCGGCGAGCCCGACTTACTTCACCAAGTGACTCTTCGCAGCACATTTTTGAACATTTTATTTAATATCTTATGGTGCAATCTTTTGGCATTAGACCTTTTTATCAAGCTTATCTCTAGTTATTCATTAGCTTTGAGGGATTGAAGAAATTCACTTTTGAGAAATTGGAAGTGGGTCTTTGAGATTCTTCGAATTGGAGCATTGTAAGGACGAATCTACACTTACCCAGTTGATGGATAATCAATTTGGTAATTATTTTTACCTTTTTATGGTGTCTAGTTAAAACCCCAATTGTGGGGGTGTGATTATGTGATTATGGGCTATTTTAGTTTATGAATATTGCTAATTGTTAGTGTAAATGCTATTTAGACATGAGTTTAATCATTAATTACGGTTTAATTTTGAAATTGTAGTTGCAAATGCAGTTCCAGGTTTGTGTTCTTGGCCTGCTCAAGAGATAGGTTTTGGAACCAAAATTATTGGTTGATAGCCACTGGTTATTTGGTTGACCAGGGTTCAGCTCGAGGCAGTGAATCCTAAACCTAATCCCACACATTTAGCTCAAGAGAGTGAATGGACTAAGGTGTAGGCTACTCTTATTTTGCATGCTTGTTCATGTACTAGAGAAATCAACTTGATTCGGGGTAAATTGTTCGAGAGAAAGTTTACCTCCACTATAGCCTAACTTACTCACTAATATCTAGCTAATTACTAATAGTTGCAATTACCCATTTGTCTATATTAGCCTATAATCGATCACATCCCAAGAACCCGTCTTATTATTGTTAATTTTTGTTGATTATGATTGTTTGTAGCTTTTAATTAAAACCAAAAACCCCTAATTTGACAATTGTGTCACCCCTTAATTTGAATGATGTCTTTATGCAATAACTTTTATTCATATATATGACTGATTCAAACATGTTTATACTTGCCACTTCAATTTGAAACACGTACCACTCCCTTGTGGGATTCTACCCCAACTCATTTAGATGGGTTTTATACTGACTAACGATTGTTGACACTTAGAATTGGATGAAATGTCCTTGATACCGTTAATTCAGCTTTCTCCCAATGGGTAGATGGGGTACTTAGATACCATGGTCGTTTATGTGTTCCAAATGTTCACGACTTGAGGGAACAAATTTTAGCATAAGCCCATAATTTGTGGTATTCTATTCACCTGGGAGAAACCAAGATGTACTGTGATTTACGGGAGGTCTATTGGTGGAATGGGATGAAGAAAGATATCGCGGGATTTGTGGCTAAGTGTCCAAATATCCAACAAGTAAAGGTTGAGCATCAGAAACCAAGAGGTTTATCCCAAGATATTAGCGTTCATACATGGAAGTAGGAATACTTGAATATGGACTTTATTTTTGGTTTTCCTCGCACCCGGCGACTACATAACTATATTTGGGTGATAGTAGATCGGATGACGAAATCCACTCATTTCAATCCTGTCAAGGTGTCCTATTCGATTGAGGACTATGTCAAGTTGTACTTGAGAGAAATGGTAAGGTTGCATGGAGTGCCCTTGTCCATTATTTCCAATCGTGGTACCCAAATCTCTTCTCAACTTTGGAAGTCATTCCAAAAGGGGTTGCGCACTAAGGTTAAGATTAGCACGACTTTTCACCCCCAAAACTATGGCAAAGTAAAGTGTACTATCCATACTTTGAAAGATATGTTAAGGGCTTGTGTGATCGATTTTAAAGGCAACTGAGATGACAACTTTCCATTGATCGAGTTTGCTTACAATAACAGTTATCATTCAAAATAGCGGTACGGCTCCATTTGAGGCCTTATATGGTAGCAGGCGTAGATCTCACATAGGTTGGTTTGAGGTGGGAAAAGTTTCCCTAGTAAGTCTCAAATTAGTTCAAGAAGCCATGGAGAAAGTTCAACTTATAAGGGAAAATTTAGATACGGCTCGAAGTCGGCAAAAGTCTTATGCTGATGTGAGAAGAAGGGATCTAGAATTTGAGGTCAATGATTGTCTTACTTAAAAATCTCACCCATGAAGGGTGTGATGAGGCTCGGTAAGAAGGGGAAACTTAGTCTTCGGTATGTAGGCCCATATTAGATTATTAGGCGTGTGGGTAAGGTTGCTTATGAGTTAGATTTTCCAAATGAGTTGGAAACTGTGCATCCCATTTTCCATGTCTCTATCGTTAAGAATTGTGTTGGAGATCCGACATCTATAGTTTCCCTACAAGGGTCAGGAGTTGATGAGAGTCTCTCATATAAGGAAGTTCCGGTTGAGATTCCTGACCGACAAGTTAAGAGATTGAGAAACAAGGAAATAACTTCTATGAAGGTTTTGTGGAGGAATAAATTAAATGAGGGAACTACTTGGGAGGCCCAGGCCTATATGATGCCCTGATATCCTCATCTTTTTCCTTCTACTCCTATTCTAGCTTGAGGTAATGAGTTCCTCTTGAGTTGGACTTGTTTTAGGAATCATGTGTTTTTATATGTTTCCGTGATTTCCTTATGATTATGCATGTTCATGAAAACTTGTGTTTTGAAAGAAAAATAGTTTGTATGATTGAATTTCCTCATGTTTGGGTGCATTGAGTATGATTTGCCTATAGACTTCATGAGATGGATTTATGAACATGCTTTAGATATGCTTTCTGAGAGTGAATTGCATATGAACTCCATCAGATTGTGTTGAGCATGATTTTAGCTTGGATAAGGTAGTTCCTCCTTGAACATGAGAAATTTGGAGAATTCATGCATATTGTGTTGCTAGATGTAGTCCCTACTTCCTTATGTTGCATTTGAGTATGTTGAGTTTGGAGTTGATGTTTCCTCCTTATTTTTGTGCATTGCATGCATAATGGGCTAATAGAGTTAGTTCACCCCTCTTATGATGTTTTGAGAATGTCCTACCTAGGAGTTGATAGTTCCTCCTTGGTAGTATGCATTGCATTGTTAGGTTGAGTTTTTAGTTCCTCTCCTACTATTTTATAACCAGTTTAAATCTCATTCAAGGAAGAATGGTCCAAAGGGGGAGATATTGTAACAACCCGTATTCGAAAATACCAAAATAGTAGATTTTCAGACCTTCCAAGTGTAATCCACAAAGGTCCAACCAAGGCATGTGGTGTGAGCAACGGACCGTAGGTGGGTCTGTGGATTGTCCCTCTGAAATGGTCCAGGCATTGACCACGATGGTTCTCCGAACCGTATGTGGGACCACGCCCCGTGGTTCAGTGGCCATTGACTGGCCAAAAGTCTCTAACAAGGAGCCACGATTGTGTAGGACGGACCGTAGGTCCATCCATAGTCTATCAAAGGTGGTTTGGTGGGTCACTGATTTGTAGTTATTTTCAAGGGTATTTAGGTCTTTTCCTAAATAATTAATTCATATACTATGTCGGTTTGCCCATATTTAGAACCCCCTATATAAGCCTTTTAACCCCCAAATTCACCCCATTTATTTCAGTCTGCCAAATTCCCAAAAGAAAACTAATTCCTCTCAAATATTATCTCTCTAGAAACTTGAAGAAGAAAAAGAAGGAGGATTCACCTAAGGTTTCAAGCTAATGTTCCAATTTCTCCATTAAAGGCTAGCATTTGGAGTTAAGGTATGATAGTTTTCATCCATGGAGTTCCTAAATCTCTCTATTTCAAAAGATAGAATTCCCCAATTGAGTTAGGGTTTTCATCTATTATCATGGGTTGTCTTTAATATTAATTTAAATGAGTTAATTATGACCTTCTATGCATAAATTGATGAATTGCAATGCTTTTATGATGAATTCTCCTATGTACCAATGTGATTCCTATGTTTTCAAGTTATATACCATAAGTTGAGGGATTTTTGTATTCATGGAAGAGTTTTATAAAAATTGAGCATGTATTACTATTTTTACATGAATTTATGATGAAATCCATATCTAACCCATGTTTTCTAAGAGTTGATGATTGAAATTGGGTTTTGACCTAAAGGAGGTGAATTATGTACTTATGGATTGTTTCATGAAATCTATGCATATATTTTAACAGTGATTTGAGAGTAAAGTACCAATGATGATGTTGTGTTGTGAAAGGATATTCTCAATAAAACACATACTAGAATGATGTGAAAGGTTTTCTCACATGGAAGGGATTGTTAGGTTGAAAGGCTTTCTCACCTAATTGAATAAAAGACTAGGAGCTATCATAATGAAACTAGCTTGAACTAGTTGTCCAAGCTAACCTTTCCATCAATAATGAAGTCAAGTAAGAAATGACTATTCCGTGGGAATTTATGCCTAGCACCGTGTGGATATTGTATATGAGATGGAAGCTCTCACATAGTAGAGTGCGGGTTTCCAAAGTAGTCTCATAAGATGAAAGCCTTCACGAATTAGAGTCCAGATATTTAGTAGCAATCTCTTTATCCCATAACTATGTGCCCACATAGGTTGATTAGCTAGTGGATCCACTTAAGCTAGAAGTTCAAGGGTCTACCTTATGCAAGTAGAACAAGCTCTTTTCATTGTGGGGTTGACACAGGATTCCATGTTATAGTTCACATAGTCTCATGTAAGTTAAGGCTAATTTCCCCACAAGTGAGAATGAACTAAGGTTACTTCTAGAAGCATAGCTTATGAGTTCTATGCTTTTAAAGAAGAATTTAGCTTGCATTGACCATGATTTATGACTTATCTTTTATTACTCTTTCATATAATGTTTAACTTAGTCAATTACATGTCATGAAATTAAATGTCCTTTTTTTAGCATTTTTTAAATGTTTTATGCATGGCTATCACACTTGGTATATTGTTATGTACTAATGCATACTCTTGCCTACATTTTTCCCAAATGTAGGGTCCGACACACAGGTTTTCGAGTCTCGTCGCTAGTTGTTGATTTTGTGATTTCCCGAGCATTGGTGAGTCCTCATGCTTTGAGGGCAGAGTTATTGTTTCTATTTCCTTCTTGTAATTCTCTCTTGAACATGATGTATGGGCTCGGGCCAATTTCATTCTATTGTATTAGATGATTATGTTGAGACAAGAGTTTAGACTTCCACTTTTTGTTTTTAAAATTTTATTTGGACTTGGACAATTGTTTTACTCTTACTCTTCTATTTATTATGTTATGAGAGCTAACTGGCTTGTATGGAGTCCTTCGGTGTCCTATACTCCATGTTACATCTAGGGGCTACCCGTGGGTCATGACATTAATAAGATAAAGCGATTAAAAAGACAGTTTCAACATACGCTCATTTCTTTTGAGGAAAATCGGAAATCTAAACATCATCTAAAATCCATCTAGTACATAAAAGTTTATCGGGATGTAGCCCGTACATCAAGTTCAAAAGACTGAAAGTAAAGACAAAATATAGAAATCAGGCTTTGTCCTCGAATGATTAGGACTCACCAATCTTCAATCTTCAATATGAGATCCCTAGCCTTGAAAGTGCGAATACATAAGGTCAGACCCTGCATTTGGTGAAATGTAGGCAAGAGTATGCGTTAGTACAAAATATGTACAAAGTATGATAGCCATGCATAAAACATTTGAAAAAAATCTTAAAGAGAGATATATTTCATCCCATGCAATGACCAAGCCAAAACGTAAAATGAAGGGTTAAATACATGAACCGTAAAACAGGGTCAATGCAAATAGACATCATCTTAAAACATATATGAGATACTTCTTGAAATAATCTTAGTTCATCATAGTTTGCTTGTAAGAAATAGCCTTAACCGACATATAAGACCATGTGAGCTATTAACATGGAATCCAGTGTCTCTCACACCGAGAAGGGTTTCTCCCACTTGCCAAGGTAAGGTCCATGAACTCTTAGCTTATGTGGATCCACTAGCTAATGTCAATCTAGAAAATCCTATGTTGGCATATAGTTTATGGGCACGGGTAATCGTCATTTTTCCACTCGATACTAAGCTTACCTTCCACAGAATAGTCCTTAGTTATATTGGTCTTATCTTTTAAAGGATCATGGGTAATCACCTCTTGTCCTTACATCATGTGACATGGGTAATCGCCTCTTGTCTTTCAATAGAGAGCATGGGTAATCACCTTTTGCCTCAACATTTGAATAATTGCTTAACATTAGTTAAATTTAGGTGAGAAAACCTTTCAACCTTAAGAACCGATTTTTACCTAAGATTATCCTTTCATAATAAAGATTTCATGTGTAGGTGGAAAATCCATTCAACAACACGACAACAACAACATCGTTGATACTTCACCCTCAAAGCATCCTTAAACCAATTACATCAATTTCATAAGAACATGTATAATTCCATATTTCACCTTTCATAGTTCAAAAGCCCACTTCGAATCATCAATATCTAGAAAACATGGGTTAGACACGGGTTCATGAAAATTCATTATAAAATCATATAATTATATCAATTAATTCATAAAAGTTCATATATCAATTAAGTAAATCAACATTTAAAGGAATTCATGACATGGAAGAAAATCCTAACTAAATTAGGGAATTTTATCTTTGTAAATTGGAGAATTTGGGAAATCCATGGAGGAAAGGGCTCCAATGATTAAAATGATCATACCTTAATGCCAAACCTTGCCTTCAATGGTGGAATTGGAGACTTTACTTGAAAACCCTAGCTTTCTTCTCCAGCTCCTAGGGAGAGAAATATTTGAGAGGAATACTTGTTCTTCTTTTAGGAATTTGAGAGAATGATTTCAACTAGGGGAATTTGGGGACTAAAATACTTATATATGGGTTTAGGTGAAAGATAAAACAACATAGTATTAGACTAAAATAATTAGGAAAGATCCAATAATCCTTATTAAAATAACTGCCGACACCATTGACGGTGACGACCTATAATCTGTTGTTCTACCAACGAACCATCATGGTCGGCTGTTGTTTGGCGTTAGAGACTCAATTATTAGAACACGAATGACGAACCCCTTCCTACGGACCATGTTTCAAGCGTAGGGTCGTGGGTCACATCCGTCATTCTCGACCTGTGACTCTAAAATGTCTCTATGTTTTGGACTCACCTACGAAGCCTATCTGCGTCTCAAGGATTGGATGATGGGCCATCCTTGTGAATCATCACTAAGTACTGGAACTTGACAACTTTTGAAAACTTGACTTGCCATCCAATGACCAAACCTATGGTCCGTGTGTCGGACCACGGCCTGTGGGTGACTCTTTATGGCTGGCACCAGATTTTTCAAAAGCTACAAATTTCTACCCTTTACAAATGCGAGGTGTTATAGTTAGTCGGGCTTGCCGAGCTCACTTGGAGAGTCACCAATCATGCTTTAGCTTATCTTTTCTTGCTCTAGGCTTTAGATGTTTGAACCTTTATCGATGAGCTCTTTCGAGTCTTCCTTTCACATTAGGTGTATCACCATGTAAAACCTTAGTTTACCTTTTAAGCCTCAAATCTTTTACTTGTATTGTCACTTTTAGCCATGGTCAACAAGGTCGCCTTTCTCATTCAGCGAGTAACCTTCCCTTTTTGAGTCTGCCAACCTACCTCAACAAATCAAGTGTTGTGCACTGTCAATTTGTGTAAGGTCATGCTCGTTAGGCGATTGGCCTTTCTTGTTTGGTGATTATCAGAGTGTATTTTTACACTTCTTCTTACTTTTGTAGATTCTTCCAAATATTCATCCTTGCCTTGTACTTTAGCCTTCATAGCTCAAAATCATCAAAATATCATTAGAATAAGACATAATAAGGCATTGAGGAAACTATTTATTGAGCTAAATTAGCCTCAAATAAGTGAAACTCTACCACCTATCAGGACGTCCAACTTATACTTTTGCTTGTCCTCAAGTAAATCAAAAACATAATTAGCTCAATAAGGGTGTCTATAATAATATTCAATAAGAGATAACATGCAAGTAACATTACAAGACTGCTCTCAAAAACATGCTACACTCAATCATGATCAAATATGTTTTCAAATGATGACTAGCCAGTTTCAACATAAGCTCAAGCTCACTATAGCTTCTTTTCTAATGCAAGACCATGCTTTAATAAATGAATTCAAGTTCTATCACATCAAGAACGAGTCCATGCACTCAGAAAGAAAATCAACAAAAAAATAAGCAATCAATGTAAATCTCACTCTTTCAAAAGAGAAATAAACGTAAGCTTCATCCCATAAGTTTACCCATATTTTCCAATCATCACACAACCTAGTTCATACAAGATCTCAAGGATATTTTAGGCTTCTAATGAGGCTGAGGATTGAGGTATGGTTAATTTGGCTCTGTGACTTCACCTTCTCATATCATTGTTTAAATCATATTCACCTCTTCTCTAGTTATTTTCATTCTTTTTCATTTGAGAACTGAAATTTTGATTTGTCTTTCACTTTATTTTTAATCCCCCGTTTATTTCACTAACTTCTCTTCAACTTTTAAAATTTTTGCATCATAATGATTCTTTCTTTTTATATGAGGAGTTGTTCCCTTTTTTTTATAACAAACTTCAAATTTGAGTCTTATTTCATCTTTCTTTGCCCTTCACTTCGATTTCATTCCTCCTTCCTTTCGCTTGGCTATTCCAACATAATAAAGTTTTGAAAAGGATATTGGGTCAGAAGGTGGGGACAATTTGGCTCAAAAGGTTGTAGTTAGGTTTTGTCAACAAATGGTTTAGGCTCAAATGGTGCCAACATGGATGCACACCTTCACAAGATAATCACAAAAAATATGAGAATTTGGGTTCCCAATTAGTTTTTTTTCCCCTAGATCACGCCTTACACTTACCAGGGTTAAGACAATTAGACTAACAAGGAAAATTCTTGTATTCCACACGCATGCTTTCTAGTAAGACTTTATAACACATGGCACTACAAAATACACATATTTAGCATAGATAGAAAAGATAAAATCGCACGTGGGATGTTCAGTGCAGGGCTCACATCAAATAGCAGCTATTCAACAAAAGATTTAAAGAGATTACTCAAAAATGAAACCACATTAATTTCATTCTCGCAACACCAACAATATACATTATGTTCATCATAAGTACTATTCAACATATCAATATCAAACACAATCGATCCTTGAATCATTATCAATTAAAACTTAAGTGTTTAACAATTTTGAAAACTAATAGGGTAGTTGCAAAATTTAGAGAAACGAAAAAAGGCAACAAGAGATAAACAAAAACCAAATGAAACACTCTAATATAAACAAAAGTAACATACTACAATCATCCAAAACAAAGCAAAATACAAGGCAAAAGGGGAATATTGGCACAAAGGCTCTTACCCCACAAAAATAAAAGTTCAATGTCCTCAATGCAAGAGGAATTAATACAAGAGTAAGAGTAAAAAGGTCTCCCTAACAGGATAAGCCTTTGAAGTGCTTGCATCTAGAGTCTCTGTTGGGGAAGCACCACCTGAGGCATCAGTTCCTGGAATAGTATAATGGTGGTAACAATGTGGCATCAGTTGGGGTATTAGTGCATGACAAATCACTAGGAGGAATGGTAGATTCTCAAGAGACTCCACTGGTGCCGAATTTGGATGTCTTCTGAAGGGATCTCTCAAGGTAGCCTGGACAATCAACTCCTTAGTGTCCTATAACTTCTTAAGCGCCAGTGCAATAACATGCTCATTTTTCTCCCTACTTACCTCCTCTTCATCAATCTCCTCAGCCAACTCATCATCAGCCCTCTAATCAGCATCCGCAACACAAGGAAAACTCTCAACTATCTCAGGCCACACACTCAAAGGTGGTTCACTATTGAGCTTCGTCAATGGCATGGAGGATGGTGAATTAGGTAGGGGAACATCACCCAATAAAATAGAAATATCAGTAGACCGTAGTTGGTCTACATTCGTTTGCAAGGTAGCAAGCTCACCCCTCATGGTGTCCATCACACCAGAACTACCCTCGGCTTCATCTCAGGCCTGTAATCTAGCAGTGAGGTTTTCCAATCTCACATTGTTTGATTCAACCAACCCCTCAAATTTGGTAACCCTAACCCTTAAAGGGACCATTTCCTTCTTAATTTCCCTATCAATCAATGTGGGTAAGTCCTTCTCAATCCTTGCAGCTCTGACATTCTTAGACTAGACAAAACTGCTCATTTGATAAAATAAATCCTAGGTGAAGAGTCAATGGATAGTGGGGATGGCGGAGGCACAATAATATCAACAATGGTTGTAGTAGTATTAGTAGGAGGAGATGCAAAAGGGGAAGGTACAATGTGGGAGAAGATATACATGCCTTTTCAATAGAAATAGCAAGTGTGGTGGCCTCAGAAGCTAATGCAACTATATCAACTATAGGTGTGGTGTCTAGTGGTGACAGCTTCCTCCGAGCCACGTCATCCCTTATGTAATCATCCTTAATCCACCAAATGTAGTTGGAAGAGGCCGGTCTGACATGTACATCAAATTTCACCTAAAGAGAACTCCTCCATCCTTGCATAGCTTTGTGATAAAGACTGGGAATGGATGGGAGGTTTACTCTTATCGAGCTCTCAGTAGTATCGCATCCACAATAATAGTCCCCACATTAATTTGATCCTGGTCAATGATAGTGCCCACTAATACAACCTTGGGATGTCACATGATAGATTCATTCGATGAGGGCATGCTATTACTACTAATAAACCTAAACCAATATCAAACCGTAATGTTTAAAACCTTCTTCTCTATTCATACCCCATCATCCATCCAAAAAGGAGAAGTGTCAGATATAAGAGGAGTTAACCATCCTTTCAAATAATCAAGGTAATGTTGCATCTAGAGTGAAAACATCTCAACTTTATGTTCTGGCATCCCAGTGCATTGTTGAGTGCACTGACGTGGAATTTCCTTTTCTTTCTAAACACTTCTACTTCATTCATGGGCTTCGAAATTGTGCCTTTCCTATTATTTGGTAAGGAACAAGCATAGGCTAGGTAAAAGTCATGCAGCCAAGCAGGAACATAAGGGTTTCGGGATCATGTGAACCCCTCAAACTAATGGAAATGTATGGTGTCCCAAATTTCTGGGTAATCACGTATAACCCTATTCGTGGAGAGTCATCTTTCCTCAAGAATGGTAGGTTCTCTAGCTGTCTTGAGACTATTGAGGTATTTTGGAGTGATAATCGAGAGAACTATAGAGGTTGGTGCTCGAGAAGATGAAGGTTGCCCTAGTTTTGACTAGATGTGTGTTCTCTTCATTACAACTCCTTTTGAGGGTTGTGCACTTGTATGTCTAGATATTAGAGATGTGGTAGGTTGCAATCGACGAAGATCATTCAATGGATGATTTAATGTTTCAACCACATCTCATCCTATTTTAGGTGTCAACGATTGTAAATCAGTATAAGCTCAACTAAATGAGTTGGGGTTGAATCCCACTAGGAGCGGTACGTGTTTTAAATTCAATAGGAAGTGTAAACTGGTCTAATCAGCCATAGGAATAAAAATTATCAAAATAAACATTAATCAAATTAAAGGGGTGACATGAATGTCAGATGGGGGTTTTTGTTTTCAATTATCAGCTAAAAATAGTCACAAACACTTCAAACTAACAAGGGAGAAGGATTCTCAGGATGTGATCTATTATTGGAAAATATAGGCATATGGGTAATTGCAACTACTAGTAAATAGATAAATATCAGTGAGTAGGCTAGACTATAAGGGAGATAGTTTTATCTCGAACAACTACCCCGAATCAGGTGATATCTTTCAAACATCAACATGAATGACAATGAAGAACAGCCCACACATTAATTCATTTAGTCCCTCAAGATAAATGTGTGGGATTGGGTTTAGGATTTACTCTCTCTCGCCAAACCCAGATCAACCCAATACCCACAAACCATCAATCAAAAATCTTAGCTCTAAAACCTCTCTCTCAAGCAAGCCAAAAACACAAATATAGAACTGCATTTGCAACTACAATTCTTAAATTAAACCATGATTAATGATTAAACTCACTTTTAAATAGCATTTAAACTATTAATTAGCAATACCCGTAAAGTAATTCAGCCCATAATCACATTATCACACCCCAAGAATTGGGGTTTTAGCCAAACATTATAAAAAGGTAAAACAAATACGAAATTAATTATCCATCAACTGGGAAAGGGTAATTTAGTCTTTACAATGCTTCAATTTGTTGAACTTTTGAAACCCACTTCCAAATTCTCCAAATTGAATCTCTCAGATTCTTCAAAGCTATGAAAAATATAGAGGATAGTGTTCTAAGCGTTCCAAAAATAGAAGATAGATGTAAAAGATACTAAACTAAATGTTCAAAATCAAACTTATAGTCGCCAAAAATAAGCTACGAATGACCATTTGGCGAAGTAAGTCGGGCTCGCCAAACCTCTCGGTGAGCCGCACTTTGACCTCTTCCATCACCTTTTCGCCTTGGCATTCAGCATCCTCAAGGTCTGTAATTTGGGGTGATCTATCTTGTCTTCGCGAAACTGCTCGACGATGCGGCAATAGTTCCTTTTTGTCGCCGACTTGGTTTCTTCCCTCAGGGTTGGCACACTGGAACTTTAGGCGATAGAACTAGCCATTCGACGATTCGCCAAACGCTCTTGGCGATCACCAGGCTTGCCTTTCTTCAATTCTTTAGTTTGTTTTGTTCCTTTTTGGATGTTAGTGTCCTTTCTTCGTTCCTCAATCCATATACCTGTAAATCAAGGATTTAACATCAGTTTATGGCACAATTTAAGCATTTGAAGACACTAAATATATTAAGTAAAGCCCCAAATGAGTCCAAATCTCGAACTCATTAATGGCTCATTGATAACTATTCCCTTCTGCTTTTCCAATAAAGGAAGATCAAAAAGAGAATCTCTATCAGATTTTTTATATGAAGTCACCACCTACTTTCTTTTTGTCTTATCCATAACCATCAAAGAAAAATCATTAAAGCATAGAATTGATGAAGGGTATTTGAAAGCTCAGTTCTAAAATACATGAGGCTGGCATGTTGAGAAGGCTGATAATCTAACATGATGGGCGAGCTACACTGCGCTCACTAAATTGGATAGAAGCAAATATCAAAGAGTTTAAAAACAATGTGCAGAGTCAATTCCAACTAACTGATTCACCGAGTTTGTTTCAGCTGTCTAAGACAAGTTTGCCAAAACTGACAGTGCAAAGCAAAAAGAAACAGGCATCAAACAATGTCCACTCCCACTCGGCTATTCACCACAGGTGTTTGGCAACCTAAGACAAGCTTGCCAAATGAAAAAGTGCCCAAGGTCACATATTAAGTCAAGAAGGCAAGTTGGGGCTTACTGGGTGATTCACCGAACCTTTTTGGTGAACTAGGACAAACCCGACGAACAAAAGGTGTTTAGCCCAATGCCAAACTTTTACAAACAAACCTACATACACAACAAAATCAAGTTTACGAACATCATTATAGTCCACCCATATTCTTATCTACTGATGGTTATTCAGACTTCCCCCTAGATATTGCAAAGTATTGCTCAAATTGAGGATTTTTCCTTAAGAAAGTCATCACATTGTCTATCACTGGGCAAAATCAAGCAACCAGGTCAACACTAGGTTACTAAGGCTTCACCCACATGAAATTCAATTAAAACCCACTAAATTTAAGTGTTCAATAACCAACACAATCAAGTTTAGAATTTTATAGGCAAAAACACAAACATTCAATTCATGGGCACAATTCAATACAATCATTTTAGTACTACCTAATGAAATCAAACAAGCATATGCATCACATGGCCTATAGCCCATATATAAAACACAATTTAAATCTTAAAATGCAAAAATAAAAATTGAGAACTAACCTCAACTAGGAAGAGAAAGTCGAAAATAGAGGAGAATATGGTTAGTCAACTGATCTTGTAAAAAAATACACTCCACGCACTCAAATATGACACACTAAGGACTGTCAAACACTCAAACAAAGTATTGAAAGAAAACGGGAAAAAAGAGGCCAAAAAATTGCAAAGGGTTTTATTTTAAAATTTGAAAAGACCCTTGGTTTTTTTTATATCAAGCACACTCGGCAGTCACGACTAACGTCACCGAGTGGGTTTGGTGGATCACTAATTGAAAATGAAGCTAAGTGAAAATTCCTGAACGAACACCAAACTTGAAGTCTTATTTGGTGCACCTAATAATGTCCGCATAATGTACTTTGGTGGATCAGGTTTTGGAGCTCAGATTGCCGAAAAGGGCAACACACTTTTCCATATTTTCTTGCTTAGAAGGCGGACAAGCATGAGTCCACATAACTCCTTTTGTGGATGGCAGAGATGGTTTTGGCATCACCTAATGTTCCTTTTCCTTCCTTTTGACTTCTTTTCTACATGCACTCACGACACATGTTATTGAAAGCAATAAAACAAAAGTAAAGACTTGAGTTTCCTCACAAGAAGTGCATTATTTAACATTGCGGCATGATATAATTCTCATTTCCTCAAAAATCATTTTTGGGATTTGGGATGATGTCACTAGGAAACGTTCCCTTCTACATCGGATTGATATGAGTGGCAATTTAGAACTTTTGGGCTTCTAGCTACTTGATTGAAATCGAATGGGAGGAAACCATTTGAGATAAAGTAGAGAAATCATTTTTTAATTCCTTCATCAAACCCTTCAACCTTGTTGAAAATCCTTGTAAGCATTTCTTTGGTTTGGTTTCCTTATAGCCTACTAGGTCATTTGGTCATGGACGATCATATGGAGGAACATATGTATCTTTGTCAGCCTCCCTATCGCTCCAATTTCCACCTCGTCAATCTTTCCAACCATTATTTAGATCCTTGTTCCCACCTAGTTCCCACCCTATCTTTGGTAATTTGGGAGAGAACCGATTTCCAAGATATTGAACTTCTTCATTGTATAATGCCTCGAACTTGGCTTCATCCTGACAGTTCCTACTATTAGTTCCAACCACACTTACCTATTTAAGTCCACCTCCCATGACATGTTTTAGATTACAAATTGAGTTGGGTCATCATTTTAGCCATGTTTTCATCTCGTTCATTGTCCTTGTGGAGATGTTCTTTGATCATGCTCAATTGTAGAGTAACCACGTAGTTTTTCTAGTATGTTATGCTCGGTTATACGGTTATACGGTTGCCTCATTAGTCCTCCACACCTTTATTGTCTGAGTTGACGCCGTAATAGAACTATTGTAACAACAAATTGTTTGGAACACCAAGTGTTGGACATTGCAAAAGTAGTTTCTTGAAATGCAACCAAGTCTAACGTATCGGTTCGCCTCCAATCCGCTTTGAATTTTGGATTTGGGTTCTAAGTTTCACCAATTGAAGGGGAAAAAGAATTTCTCTAAGAAAGCTTTAGTAAACTTCTCCAACCACATGATATAGTCAGTTGGTTACTCTGCCAACCATATTGAAGCTTCACCCGTCAAAGAGAATAGAAATAAGCTCAACCTCACAGACTCTTTAGGGATATTCTTCAACACAAACAGTGCACACACCTCCAAAAAATTTCGAAGGTGTTCATGGTGATCTTCATGAGCTACTCCCCTAAGAAATCCTCTTAGTTGGAGAAATTGTAGCATTGTCCCAGTTACATGAAACACAACCCTCCCAACTGTGGGAGGTATCTAGATGGCTCTCTTGGTTTGAATAATATTCACATGCATATCATTCAAATCACTCATGTTGTCGTTTTTACCATAATTACTATCGTTGTCACTCCCATGGTCACTCATTGTATTATCCCTAAAAATTAGCCAAAAACAACACAAAGCAACAATCAACTACCAATAAGCAAATTTTAAAACTTATTTCTCAAATAGAATTCTCAACCATCATTCCCCGGCAAAGATGATATTTTTGATAGCGCACAAATTACTCTTTAAACCCAATTAAAAGAGACATCGATCGTTGTCGATATAAATACACAACTAAGAGTCGGGGTTGAATCCCAGAATGAATGATACATCCCAGAGTATTCTATCCATAAATTTGTATTGTAAAATCAATCATTTGTAATACTAAAAGCTAGTAGGTTGATGAATCCACCAATTTGACAGAAAAATATTTTATTGTCAAAGGTCACAATTAAACTAAAATTTTGAAAAGTTCAAGAAGTAACAAGTAATATAGGGGTGCGGGGATTGGAAATCAATGTGACATAAGGGTAATATTGTTGCTCTATAGTGATGAAAATTCATGAATAGACTATGTCATCTTCAATGACGCTAATATTTTTTTGATCTGATAGAATCCTTGCATAAAATCTCCTTTCGGTCTCATCTATATGCTATACGAATCAACTCAATACCTTACTCTATTCTCTCTTTTGATTTATAAATAGGGCAATTAAATCCGGCCTATAATCTCTATTTTCAAGCAAGTTATAGAAATCAAACCTAAATTCTAATTACCCATTCCAATCAATCTATTTCGAATATCGATTGGAGATCAGAAGGAATTAATTTTGCAACAATAACCCACAAGTTAAACCCATGCTAATTAACCCAGATTAATGTATGAACAACATCAAAACAGATCATACCACAACAATAACAATATTCAATCAACACCAAATCCCATAACTCCACTCTTAGATCTTGGGGTTTTAGCCACCCATCACAAAAGGCAATAAAAATATGCCTTTCATGAAAGCATCCACGGTAACATTAAATTAAGCAATTACAATAAAACTCATTTTGAATTCAACTTCAATTTGTCAATTTCAAGACCAAAGTTGAAAACCACAAAAACTAGAAAGTCATCTTCACAAGGTAAAGTTTTTTTCTCTTCAATTGTTCATACACCAAAATTATTGCTACTTACCTGTTCCACCATTTTTTCTCTATCCTTTGAACTCTTTATAGTTTTCCCAAATTTGATCCAAAAGTCAATACCCTACCCATTAGTCGACGTTAATCAGGCTCGCCAAGCTTATTCAGCAAGTTGTCAATCATGCTTCACCTCACCTTTTCTTGCTCTAGGATTCGGGTGTTTTAACCTCATATGGTAAGACCATTCAAGTCTACCTTTCACATTCGGCGTATTTGTGTACATAAAATGCTTGGGTGTTGTCAATTTTGTGTTTTCGTTTGTTGTAAGTCGAGTTATTGGATGGGTATTGAATAACCTGTGAACTTTTGTTTAAGTCTAACTCAACGATAGGCTTAATGGTATGTACACCTCACCACTGACCGATAGACATCTCATGAACCACACCTACATGATCACTTCCTAAAGCACCATTAACAGAAGCTTGTATGAAACGTGAACAATTTCATGAACCGTGTAGACTCCCGTGTATAAAAAAAGAGAATATATATTAAACTCAAACATATTTTATGTTTTTTTAGACTAAGTTGTATTTCTCAATGACAGATTAAGTGAGGACATTCTTAAGGGAAATCGTTACTATTGTATAATTGCACAGGGGAAGTCTGAGTTCTCATTAGTGTAGTCATTTTAAATTGTACCCAAGTACTAACTCTTCTATTCACAAGTACAATGGAAAAAATTAGGCGCAATATGTCACAATTGTACCTTTCACCCTCTAGTCCTCCAAAATTAGGCTCGAACAATGAAAACTCGAGTGCCTCATAAGCCCATTGTGTGACAAAATTTTGAACCACATTAACCCCGAATGATTAGATCTCAACAGCCAAAGCAGTTGAATAGAAAGAAGCCACTCCTTCCAAGTCTGAAGAGGATGGAGATGACTCAGGGAGGTCAAATATATCCGGAGATAAATGCAATGCCTTTGTAGATAATGCAACTTCTACTAGGGGTGATGAGGAGGAGGACAGTGTAAATAGTGCTAATGAGGGTAGTGGGATACTATTGAGAGGTTTGTTCAACAAAGAGTAACAGACCCAATTATCTAGCCTCAACTTGTTGTAGTTATTAGAGCCACATGGGAAGTCCCAGGTTCTAAAAAAAAAATTGACTCTGAATATCCAAAATGTTGAGCAACATAGGCAAGAGACTTAATGTGCCTAAAAGTAGAGTTAGTGACAATAACTTGACCACCATCCCAAAGATCCAAGAGTTGTTCAAGAGGCATAAATTTGAATGGATGACAAGGTAGTCGGGGCATTATGTGAGGCATTTAATACGGGAGTTCTACGCATCATATGGTGCTTCATTATTGAACAAGAGCTGGGCATTCAGTAATTTGGTTAAGTTTTAGTTTTTTTCTTGTTTTTTGAGTTTTCATTCTTGCAATAGTTTTACTGATCACCGAACCAAATTATTTTGGTTCGGTTAAGTTTTTATTAATTCGGATCGGTATTTGTTAGTTCAATTTTTTTTATAGGCCTTCTTACTAGGCTTTTTAAAATTTAAAATTTTCCAATTTTTTTGTTTGATATTTCAACTCAATGGGCTAAAAAAAGTGGTCTTTAAAGTGTTAAAGCTAGTACTCTATTAAATATAAAGTGATGAATTTTTTTGGTGCTTTAGTTTTGGCTTTTATGGTATGCTACTATGCTTTCGTGGTCCTAATTCCTTAAGCTATTACTATTTATCAAATATTTAGTAATGACTAGCAATCTGGCCAACTATGCTTGTCATTAAACAAGTAATAATAATAAAGCCAAAAAATGAACTAACAATTTAACAATTAATTTTTTTTATTCAATTTCCCAGTAGAGCCTGGGTGCTGTATTAATCCCAAAATTCAACACCGAACATATACAAGGAGGTGGATAGTCTTATCTTTGCCTCTAAATCATAGCTACAAAATTGACTTGAACAACTAGTAGCTATTTATTAACAATGATTTTAGTTACCAAAAAGTAAACTTCTTGTGCTTGAATCTTAGTGAGGGCATTTGTGCTTGATCCATTATATAAGGGCCTCTCGCAGTTTGTGGTAAGTCCTCCATGGTAAAGAAATTTTGGTCTTGATGATGGATGCTCCATTTGGCCAATGCATCTGCAACTTGATTGGCCTCTTAATAACAATGTTGGAATTGACAATTGATCTTTTGCACCAACTTTTGAGCTTCGGTAATAGTATCTTTCAGGTGCCAAGGTGGAAGAACTTTTCCTTTTAACATGTTGATAATTAACATAAAATATCCTTCCAAAATAAGGTTGTTAATACCATTTTGAACACACCATTTCAGCCCATAAAGAACAGCCTTGGCTTTAGCTATATTGCTACTATCATTACCCAAGGAAGATGAGAAAGCCATGACAATATTCCGATGAGAATCTCTACAAATACCTCCTGCACCCGCTGGACTATTTTGCATCTTACTGCCATCCGTATTTAACTTAAAGCAAGGCCTTTTAGGCTGGTCCCACTTTACAACCGTGTAGTCAATTCTTGGTACTAGAAGCATTATTTGATGGCAAATGTAAAACCAATCCGACCCCCAAGTCTTATCTGGAATAATCTTGTTCAAAATCCATTTCATATGTGATAATATATGGTACTTAATCCTTTTAATTGAGCATTTGGTGTTTCCATACCTTTCTACACATCTAGCTTTCCAAATTTCCCAACAAACTACAATAGGTGTGGTTTGTAAGAATATTTGGTGAATGGAATTATAAGGTTTGAGGCTCCACCAATTTTTAAGAAATACTCGGATAGGAATATCTTCCCAAATGATACCAAGGGGGCTACCAAAGTGCTTCCACAGAATGCTTGCAATTTGCCTGTCCATGAAAGTATGGTGAATGGTCTCACTTTGAGGGATTCTACAACAAAAGCATTTGGATGATAAATTCTTCTTGAATTTGGGAAGGATGTCGTTAAAAGGAAACTTATTTTTTAGGAGCTTCCACAAAAGAAAAGACATCTTAAATGGTATAAACTTATTCTAGATTCTCATAAGTAAAGGGAACTTTTCTTTTCTTTTCCTTGCTAAGTTCGATGCACTACACGTTGAGACAGTTCCTTTGTTGTTAGGAGTCCAAATAGCAATGTCAGTTGTGTCCTGCTCCCCTATTTTCAATGAAAGAATGTGCTCAGCTAAGAATTCTAGAAAATGCATATGTTCGATATTCCATTCCCCATGTTTTATAATATCGACAACTTTAGAATTCATAGGTGGGTCTTGGAGGTGAATAATATGAGCCACCGCTCCCATGTTAGTCCAAGTATTACACCAGAGATTCGTATTTCCACCATTAATCTTCCACAAGATCATTTCTTCCATCTTATTTTTACTTCTAAGCATTGTCTTCTAGATGAGAGATTGAGTAGGCATAATCGGCTTAGCAATAGGAGATATGAACCTACAATATTTGGAATTGAGAAATTTGGACCATAAAGAGTAGGTGGTTCTGAACTTCCACCATCTTTTCATTTACATGCTTTCACTGACATCCTGAAGTCTCCTAAGTCCCAAGCCTCTTTCATCATTTGGATAACTCATCTTGTCCCAAGCACTCCAGTGATATTTTTGTTTACCCTCTAAAGAACCCCAAAAGAATCTATCCATATGTCTTTCCACTTCGTCAAATACTTCTTTTGGGGATTCTACCACAGACAATAAGCGAATATGAAGAGAATGTAACATGTGCTTCATAAGAACAAATCTTCCCCCTTGCGATAAATTTTTTCCATGCGAGCCAGTAATTCTTTTAATGATTTTATTAACCATATCCCCGTAATAGGTGGTAAGTTGTCTACCAATGTATAGGGGACATCCTAAATAAGTTATAGGAAATTTTTCTTGCATATACCCTGTAATATCCTTGATTCGCAAAATCTGATTGGTAGTGGCATTTTTACCAACCAAAAAACAACTTTTATCAGTGTCAATCAGTTGACCAGAACATTTTTGATAATCTTGAAGTTTCCCAATAATAGCTTCTAAGGATTTCTTGTTAGAAGAGGAGAAAAGTACCACATCATCTCCATAAGCCAAATGAGTGATAGGAGGAGCTTGCAATGGCATACTAAACCCTTTGAATTGATTAATAAAAGGTAGTTGGTTGAGTGGCCTTGAGAGTCCTTCTGTCTCCAGGAAAAATAGAGAAGGAGAAAGAGGATCTCCTTGTTTAACACCTCTTGTAGAATGGAAAAAGCCTCTCCTGACACCATTTATTAAGATTGAGTACCAAACATTAGAGATGGATCTCCAAACCAAATCGATCCATTTCTCAGCAAACCCAAACATTCTCATAACAGTGATTAGAAAATTTGAATTGACCCTATCGTAAGCCTTTGCCATGTCAGGTTTGATCACCACATTTCCACCCCAAGTCTTCTTGTTAATAGCATGGATAATCTCCTGGGCTAAAAGAATATTGTCTGTGATCGATCCTCCTTTAATAAAACCTAACTGATTTTTTGAGATGACTTTAGGTAATAAAAGGTTTAGCCTGGTACTCAAAATTCTGGGAATGATCTTGTTGGATCAGCTACTAAGGCTTATAGGTCTCATATCACAAAAAGATAAAGTATTTTCCACTTTTGGCAAAAGAATGAGGCAGATGCTTGTATAATCTGGTAAGATTGCCCCATTAAAAGAATTGAATAACATTTATTAGGTCCTCCTTGATAATGTCCCAACAGTTTAGATAAAAAAAAACCCTGAACCCATCGGGGCCAGGTGCACAGATAGGGCTAAGAGCAAACACTGCTTCTCGAATCTCAAGTTCTTACAGCATGGCACATAACATAATATTGTCATGTTGATTAATACTTTGATCAAGACAATCAATATATTGAAGCTCAGGTTCACCATCTTCTTGAAATAGTTGAGTAAAGTGATTAACAACCTCTGTAGAGATATCATCATCACCATTAATCCATTGCCCTTCCTGTTTTGAATCCTTTGAATATTCAATCTCCTTTTTTTCTCATTGATAATTGCATGAAAATATTTGGTATTAGCACCTCCTTCTTCAAGCCATCTAATATTATCCTTTTGTCTGAGAATGGATTCTTCAAACTTGAGCCATTTAGTATGTTCAGCTTGAGCCTTGTGTAATTGTTCCTTGAGATTATCAATTTCATTGTCAATATAATCAGCCTTCAATTTTTCATCTTAGTTTCTCAATCCTTCACAAGATCAAATAAATTACCAATGTGTTCCTTTGACCATATGCTCAACTTTCTGTTTAAATTCTTGAGTTTCTATTGAAATTTCCACATGTTGTTCCCCTAGAATTCCACGCCCCAAGCTTCTTGAACTACATTTCTGAACTCAAGTTGTTCTGTTCAAAATTGGAGGAATTTAAAGTATTTAATCCCTCTAAAGTTAGAATTAAAACATTTAGTCACCATAGGAGTATGATTTGAGCCCATGCTTGCCAAGTGTTCTATGTCACTACTGGAAAACAAGTCTGTCCACTGGTGATTAAAGAATACTCGATCAAGTCTCTTCCAAATTATGTAAGGTTTACCCCTGGTGTTGCACCAAGTAAATCTGAGACCTGTAGAAACAACATCTACCATTGCACAATCATCCATACATGTTATAAAATCCCAATTTTTCTCTATTTGATGGGGTTTCCCACCCTTCTTCTCATCAGGGCTCATAATCATGTTAAAGTCCCCATTAATACACCAAGGCCCATTTATAAGACTACTGTAGTATCTTAGGCTATCCCATAAAGGTGTTCTTAGGTGGTGTTTTGATTTGGCAAAGACAAAAAGTGAAATAAAAGATCTTATTGGAGGAATTGTTGGACAACTTAAGAGTAATTTGTTTTTCATCATTCATGACTACTATAACAGTAAATCCCGTAGCCCAAAAAAACCAAATATTATCATTGCAGTTTGCCAAACATCCCTCAAAAGATAAGTTTCTTCTGTAATGCTCTTTTTTGTTAGCTTGTACAAAAGGTTCTTGAATTGCAAAAAACTGAGTTTTATAAATTTTGGATAAAAATTTCAATCTTTCAAAAGATGTCATTGATTTCACCCCTCTAATATTCCAAGATAATGTGCTAATCATTAAAAACATTATGGGAGGTCATCATATTTTGATTGGCTTTACCCTTTGCTCTGGTGACAGTGCCTGCTTGATTCGGGAGTTTCTCTTTTGCACTTCTTAGAGATAAATTTCAAGTCATAAGATTGTTTTTTTGTTTGATGATTGCGTCTTCACTGATTTTCCCATGCCATACAGTTTTTGGGGCAAAAGTTTTGAGGATTTCAACTTCATCGGTAGAATTACATTCTTCGTATTCCTCTTCCCCTTCCTCCTGATATTCATCATCACTATCACTATCTCTTGCTTCCCCTAGACTTGATTCATATTGACTAGAATTTTTGCCTTCGACTTCTTTTTGACTATTGTGGAACTCATTAGCATCGTCATGATCTGACTTAGAGTTGGTAATTGTCACATTGATGCCTTCATTGCACTTTAGATCCACAAAAATATTAATTCCTGTCATGTATGATAAAATGCAATGCGCATCTTTCATAGAATAGGTTGATATCTGATAATGTTCTCCATAGTGGTTGGTTCTTGAAAATCAATGGTCCTCTCCCGATTCTTGACATTTTTAGAATTCTCAGCTTGACTCTTGCAGATAGTAGTTCGTTCCTCTTTTTGTATAGAGCTTTGTACAGAATTTTCTTGTAACTCTTCCTTGTCACTTTCTTGTATAGTTAAAGATTTGTGATTCCGTGAATTGGTGGATCTTTCCAGGAACTTATGAGGAGTGTTGGTATCTTGATTGAATGAAGGAGAGTGACTTTTTAACCCTTCCTCTATGTTTCTATTAATGTTGGACTTGTTTGAATTATCTTTTGTCCTTACTTGTGCATGCTTTTTTTGAAGTTGATTTTTCGTCTTGGCAATGCTTTTACTTTGAGAAATCAGTTGTTGAATGGGAATTTTATCCGGTATTTCTTTTTCACCATACAATGTCATTTCCTTCGGTTGCATTACCTCCTCGTTCTGCACTACCAACCTTTTTACTGCCATCATCATTGAGTTGTTGAAAAGAGTTTTTTAAAGTGAGAGCATCGGCAGTGTTCACCATTGGTTGAGACGATACTGCCACAGTTATTTGTTCTTGAATATCATGCTGCATATCTTTTTCAGCTTGTAGTTGTTTTTTAGGATCCATCTTTTTAAAAAACTTCTTAACAATCCATCTAGGTTGTTGTTTTTTTCTGTTGGCCTTCAACCTCTTCTGCTAATTCTTATTCCTAATTCTCATGGCTCTTGCAGGTAGATTCTGATCCATAGATGGCTGACCATTCTTATTATTTTTACTCCCCTTAGTTTCTCCAACATGAATAATCTTATCAGTTATCAGTAGTAACAGAGTCATTCGTTGTTGCTGTTGTATTTTTCTCTATCAGACCAGCATTTACAATTCCAGTACCATGCTCTTTCATTTAAGCTTGTGCAACATTTACCTTACCTTCAATCTTATTAGCATCAACATTAGAAAATCTCTTCAAACATTGATTCTCAAAGTGTCCCTGGTGCTTGCAAATAAAGCAATAACCAGGAACATAATCGTATTCCACCATTTGTTTAAATCCAGCCCTTTCTACACCATCTTCATTCTTGACGCCAATCCAAACAAAATCTCTTAGAGGTTTAGCCAAATCAACTTTGACTTTTACCTACGCAAAAATTCGGTCGGAATTTAATATCATTATCTTTGTCAATCGTTAATAAAGTGCCAATTGGAGAAGTAATCCTCTTCACAGCACTCCAATTGTAATAGTTCCATGGAAGTTCAGGGAGGTGAATCCAGATGGGTGCCTAAGATGTTTCTTCATTCGGGTTTAATTCCTTTGTCCATCTCATCAATCTCATTGTTGACCCAAGAATGGTGATCTTTTGTCTAAAATATATGTTTTTGAAATCTTCTTCTTTGGAAAAATTGAGAAAGATGTGCTTAGGGTTGTAGTGAAAATTTTTAACAATGCCTCGAATATGAAATATAGCCAAAAAATCCCTACGAATATCTTCAATTAAAGCTCTACCATGAGAAAACTTACCAATGATGGTCAGTCAGCAAGCATTAGCAAGCTCCTCTTCTTCTTGCGGTGTGAAAAATATAGGTGGCTTACCCTTGTAGATTTCCGGTGGTCGGAATTGCAGATTCATCTTTAAGGGCACCGGTTGTCTATTAGTCAAGAGAGAATTTGCATAATTGCATATGGGAGCAGTGGAGTTGGGGTTCATAGAAGGATCGCTAGGATGTTCATGGAGGTTCCCCGCAACCCCAGCCATCATCGGAGTAAATCCAACAGTGAAAATTGGGAAAAGATCAATGGCGAGTGAAACGCGTACTAAATTGCCCAACGGTCAAAAATTCAGTTTTGTATAGAGTCTATTCAATTAAGTAATTTAACAATTAATAAAGCATCACTACACTTCTAAAATACAATGATCAATTGATCATGTCATTACACAACAAAATAATAACAATATATATATCAAGGAACAATAATGCACCAATGTAGTTTCTTCCGTGAGTCCACTTTCAAGTTTCAAGTGCCAACAATAACAAATAACAGTGAGTAACAATGTAGTTTATTCCATGAAATCACTTTCAAATGCCAACAATAGCAAATAACAATAATGAACAACAACCTAGTTTCTTCCAAGAGACCACTTTCAAGTGCCAACAAAAACAATAACAAAACTTTAGTTCTTTAGGCATTTCTTCATTGTCTTGAGTCTTGAGTCTTGAGTCTTGACCACTTGAACTTGAACCTTTTAAGATAAAACTAAACTTTAGAATAATACTTTTAAAGTTTAAAAATCATATAATTAAATAAATAACGAATTGAACTCACCACTATTAACTACTTGAAACTTGCAATAATAGATCAATAATGCACGAGTTTATTCCACTATTTGCCATCTCTAAGAATAATAAAATCAAATCTGTCATACAACAAAATAAGTATTTTATTTTTGTAAATAAATAAAAATGGGAAAAGTGTCTGAAAAATACTCCAACTTTGGCCAAAATTGTAGTTACGATACCAAACTTTATGGAGGACCTTTTACCTCCTGCACTATTTAATAATGTATTTTAAAGGTATATATGTGCACACATGGACACATTACTATTTATAGTGATGCAATATTTATGATGTCCACGTGGGAACATATAGAACTTTGAAATACACTATTAAATAGTGTAGGGGATAAAAGGTCCTTTCCAAAGTTATGTATTGTTATAGTAATTTCGATCAAAGTTTAGATATATTTCGGATCTTTTTTCCAATAAAAATACAAAGTCTTACCAAGTTCAATTTTTTCAAGAAACTCCAAATTTTCTTCATCACAAATAGGATAAGTTACTTGTTTAAGCCAATCTTGGACACCAATAAGGCATTGCAGACATATGGGAGTCAATGAACTTCTAAATGGATCAAGAATACGACCACCGGTGCTAAATGCATATTTTGATGCCACACTCAATATAGGAATAGCCAATACATATCGAGACAAGTGTAAAAGTATAGCAAATCTAGGAGAATTAACATTCAACAAAATTGAAATACCAAAATCCTCAGGCTCTTGGTCTTCAAGAAGATATCTATCCAACTTAGATTTAACACCTAAACTTCCAAAATCTTCGTTTTTGTTTTTTCATGTACCATTTAATTCTCAAAGAATTTGTTTTGACATTTTGAGAAATATCACAGTTAGCTGAATCATATGACTCAGATGAAGTGTATCCAGATGAAGATGATTTATTTTTAGAACCATTTGCATACTTACTTACTTACATAGAAGGCAAACAATTTCTTCTAGTAAACATCTACTTTATTATTCACTATCATTCCATTCTTTTCCCCAAGAAATTCTTCAAGAGCCAACTAACATACACAAAGGTATTGTGAGGTTCCAAAACAGAAGCAATAAAGAACATTTGTTCATCTTTTCAGGAGTACCCTAATATTTCTTAAACTTTTTTTTCATCTGCAAAGCCATTTTACGTAAATCAACATCATCACTTGTCCTACATGCTTTCAAATATACATCAATCTCACATATATCCTCAAAATTAACATTACAAGTAACATACCATGAACATGAAACTTTCAAAGTGAGCTCATAAAATTTTCTAAGAAACTTTGTGACATTCCTCATATTAACCCAATCCTTACTTTGAATTGAACCTGCAATACTTCCATCTTCACAAACATCAGTACCAAGAAAAGAATTTTCTTTGGTCTCTTCAGGATTGCTCCTATAGGCAGGCCTATTAGGAAGTTGAGACCCAGGCACAAAGTCTATTTGGTGCTCAATCCCTCTCGAAGGTGGCAATCCCTTTGGAGTATCATCAGGAAAAACATCTTCAAAATTCTGCAAAAGAAAAGAAATACTATTTGGCAAAGAAGGAGTTAGTTGTTCAAAATTAATCAATACTTCTTTGTAAGTAAGTAGTATTATGGACAGCCCCTCTCTCCTAGCATTCAAACATTCTTTGGCTTTTATATAAAGGCTTTCATTTTTCTTTTCCTTAGCCTCTTTCCTCTCACCAAAACATTTTATTTTTTTACTCACACCCTCTTTTTACTTCTTTACTTAGATCGCTGCCCTCTCTCTCTTTCTCTCGGCCATCTCACTTTTTTTCTATCTCTTGGCCTTTTTCTTTTCCCTCAAGCTCACTTTTTACCTCTCCCTTTTGTTTTCCCATTGTTTCCCTCAATCATTTTTGATCTTCAAACACTTGAGAAGGAGATAATGGTGCAAAAGTATACTTCTTACCATTATGCAGAAGACTATACCTATTCTTTCTCCCATGATGAGTAGTGTCCCTATCATACTGCCAAGGTCGGCCAAGTAAAACATGGCATGCTTGCATTGGAACTACATCACAAAGAATTTCATCTTCATACCTATCAACATTGAATGAAATCATGCATTGTTTGTTTACTTTTACTTCTCCACAATCATTCAGCCATTGGAGCCTATATGGGGTAGAGCGCTTCATACATGCAATTCCTAGTTTATCCACCAAGTATGAACTCACCACATTTGCACAACTTCCCCCATCAATAATCATAGAATAAGTCTTCCCTTTTATCCACACCTAGTATGAAACAAATTCTCTCTCTGCCCTTCATCAACACTATCCAAATTGATAGTCATAATTCTCCTAACCACCCCAATTATACCATCATTAGGCAGTTCTAAATCATCTTCCTCACTTACACCTTCTCCCTCTTCTTCTTCCCCCTCACTTTTTTCACTCTCATATTCTCCATTCTCTCTAAGTAGGATGTTTCTTCTACTTGGACATTCATGCATCATATGCCCTCTTCCATGATATTTGTGACATTGAATAGAACTTGAAGGTTTAGAAGATTTAGGATTAAAGATTTTACCTCCCTCCTCAACTTTACCTTTACCTCTATCATCTTGAGGTTTGGAAGGAGCTTTCCCCTCTTGAGTTGACCATGGCTTCTTAGAGATAGTGTTTGGTCGACTTCTCCATGAGTTATTTTGCCGCTTTTTCTCAATTTGTTTTTCAACTTTTACGAGACAAATCAACTAACTCATCTAAAGTTACATATTGTTGTATCTCTACTACATTAGCTATTTCGTATTTAAACCATTTAAAAATCTAGCTATTGTAGCCTCTTCTTCCTCCATGCAGTTAGCTTGGATCATAGCCATATCTATGCTTTTGAAGTACTCATCCACCGACATGGAGCCTTGCTTCAAGTGTTGAAGGCGAGACTGTAGATCTCTTTGGAAGTATGATGGAATAAATCGCTTTCTCATTACCCTCTTCATCTCTGCCCACGTAGCAATAGGTGGTAGCTCCTCTTGCAATTTGTCCCTAGCAAGCTTTTTCCACCAAGAAGTGATGGCATCTTCATCTTTATACTATTTATATTATCATCTTCTACTCTACCTCTTTGTCCCCTCCTTAATCTTCTTTCTAGATTAAATTCAACATCAAAATCATCAGTATCATATTCAGGATTTACAAAAGGGATATGGGGTACATTCCTTCTAACATTATTTCGGGGTACAACATCATTGTCCCTCCTAATTGCAACTATGGTGTCATTCTGCTCGACAATCATATCCCTCATCTCTTGAAATTGAAGGGTCCATCGCTCAAATTGCTGGTGCATAGCTTGAAGGGTGAAGTCGTTCCTTCCTTTGACCTCAGCTTCTAAACGAGCCCTTTCCTCATCACCACCTGAATTAGACATCTAAAAAAGAAAAGATCAAGTATCACACTTTTAATATGGCTTTTACCCTCTTTTAAACTCACCCACACTTGCCTTTTTCCACTCAAAATAACCTTTGAACGAGAATACTTTGTAGATTTATAATTAAACCAAAACGTGTATCAAGTTCATAGTAATAAAGTATGGAATCTTGGGGTACAAAAAGAAAGTAAAGAACTAGTCCTAGAACAAGTAGGATTTAGTTGAAACAAAACACGAATAAAAAGGAACTTATTTTAGAATTATAAGAACAAGAAAAAAATTTCCCTTATTCTTCAAGATCTAAAATCCCCTCTTCTTGCTACCTTCTTGCTTGGAAACAAATTAATGCAAAACTTAGAGAGCAAGTAATAAACTTTCTTGAATAGCAAGTAATAAGCTTTCTTGGGTACCAAGTAATCAAATTTCTTGGAGGACAAGTAATCAGATTTCTTAGAGAGCAAGTTATAACTTTTTTTTCACGCTCCTGTAATTTATTTTATTTTTTTCACGCTACAGTATTTTTTTACAGTACTGTTCACGTTTTTTTTTTGTTTTTTTTTTTGCTCTACTATAAGAAGAAATCCCAAGATTTATCAAGAATGGAATCTTGATAGAACTGCTTTGATACCACTTGATAACAGCAGGGTTAAGGAGATCACAAATAGAGAGTTGAATACTAGAATGCGGAAGCACAAAGAAAAGAAACAAAAAGACTAAATAAAGATATGGGAAATTCGAAGGAAAGATCCACAAATTTCCAAGAATTAGATGTTCTAAGGCCTTGAAAAGATCTAAGTAACAACGTATAGATTTATGGAAGAAATCTAACACCTTTAGTTGAGAAAACGAATCAAAACGATAGATTCGGATCTTGACCGCTTTATGAGTAACTAAAGACAATAATTAGTATGTAGAAACTAATCACCTTCTAAAGAATACCAAAAAGAAACCAAAGATATCACAAGAAGAAGTTACTTTATACCTTAAACTATGAACTAGTAAAGGTTTAAAGATAAATTCTCAAAGAACAAGTCACAAAGGTTCAAAGAACTCTCTCAAATATTATTAATCTCAATCTAAATTGTCTTTAATGAATAAAAAGGACCCCTATATATAGGAGAAGGGGTGAAAAACGTCCAAGACCCTAAAAGACAATTACAAGGACTCCTACTCTAGAAAGGAAATAAAGTAATCTAACTAAAAACAAATTTAGTACTTCTAGGAAAGCTATGGTACTTAGGAGACCATTAATAGAATAAGGAAAATATTAATAACCTATAAATAAATAAAGAAATAAGGTAAATCCCAACTAGGAAAAGAATCTTGACAATCTTGGAAAGTTTGACTAGTCTTCTCTCAAAACTTGGGCGCGAAAGCAACTCTTGTTGTGGCTGATTCTTGGACTCTTCTTGACCTTATTTGCACGAAATTGGGCCTTAAAATTACTCATCTTGGGCTTGAATTTGGGCCACCAAATAATTTTAGCATTTGGACAATTCCTCTTCCTTGGGCTTGAGCTCTTCTTCCCCAATAAGACACCTTTGGATCAGCGATTGGAGCCCATTGAGCTTATCATTGAACTCCTTGGTTTGAGATCTTGTTATGGGCCTCCTTGGAGTTTCTAAAGCTTCATCCTTGTCCTTCAATGGGGTTGCGCTTCCGTGGATGGTATCAATATTAGTTCCCCACATATCTAATTTTTTTGGACAACTCTAAAACTGCCACATTAATTGAAGAAACATTATCAACCATAATGGTAAAGACATTGTCCAAGTTCAATCAAGAAAACAGTTACTAATAGACTCTGTCAAATGCTCACCCTTATGAACAGTGATAGGACAGAAATTCAATATTTTTTTATTAAACACCCAATTCATATCAATAAAGTGAGTAGTCAAACACATATAAATGATTCTTTGTACCGAAGTCCATGTATCTATTGTAAGATAAATTCTTGGTTTTATTTCTCCACAACACTTTTAAAAATTCATTCTCAATTCACCATAAACTTCATAAGAATCTCGTGTTACGCTTCTATGAGAAGGAATGCGAAACAAAAGTTGGACTTTACTCATAAACTTCTGAAAGCCTTCCTTTTCAACAAAGCTAAAAGGTTGTTCATCCAAAATTATCATCTCAACTAAGACTCTCCTAACTACTTCTTGCTCAAATTCCCAATTCTCTATCAAAGAAATGTTAGTTTGAATTTTTAACAATGTTTGAATACTAGGTGCAACAGACGAGGGATTATACACTTCACATCGGTTAGTCAAATATTGTCTCAGTCCACTTGTTCCATTTCTAGATGTATTAGTAGCATAGTTTTGTTTACAATGTAAACACCTTGCTTTAACACCATTTTCAAAAGAAAAAATCGAAGTGTTGCCAAATAGTAGACCTAGGGTCAATGTATTTTTTTTTGGTTTATTTTTGTTAATTGACACCTTATTGCTACAACTAGGTTTATTATGCGTAGAACCAGCTATACTTATACGAATTTTATTAGCCACAACCACATTTAATTGATTTTGATATGCCATCAATATAAGAAAAAAAATTAATTTCACAGTTCACACACTAACTAAAGCGAAAATCAGAAAGAATAACAACAAAAAATAAATCAAGGAAATAGAAAAAAATAATCAAATACATGGAGGGAAGAAGCCGGTTGGCTCGCTGGTCGCGTGGTTTTTTACTTGCTAAAATTGATGGCTTACTAAACTAGTGAAATTGTTGGTTGGCTGACTTGAGTTGTTGAAAATCGATGGTCGACTGCCTTGGCTGCATTGGTCGATGGTCCAAAAAAAGATCTTGCAGCAGATGTGGGACTCGGAACTTCAAATAAAAAGTGAAATAGAAATGTTGAAAACCTATCCTAAGTTTGCATTTTATTTATTATTAATAATTAATATAATATTAATATATATTATAATTTAATATATTTTGATTAAACCAAAATACTAAAAAATACATAACAATAACCGAATCAAAATACCTAAAATACAAAAATATATATCAAAAATTGAACCAAAATACTAAAGATAAATAATGAGGCAGAGCTCCAACCAGCACCACTAGATCAAATCCAATTTTGTGGAGTGATTGTAGACATTTCTGAGGCAACTATAAACAGGTTTCAGCATGGTTTGGACTTCGCTGCACCTACTGAGGTTGGACTATAAGAGCATCATTACCCTATGGTGATAAGTGCATATGAGATGAGTGATCCTAGAATGTGAGAATGTATAATGATGTGGATTGATGGGCTGATCACAATAGAGGGTGAGGTAGAACAATGGATAACCAACTCGAGGTTGCATATCACAAAGGCCTCTTTGACTTTATAGATCAAATTTTGTTGGGCTGTGGTTCGTGCATAGTTGAGGCCGAAAGTTAATGAAACAAAAAATCTTTCCCTTATAGGCATCTTAGATAGCTTATATCATGTCCCGATATTCATTGAATGCAGGTCGGCTGATTGCCACTAAAATGAGGGATCATAATTTGAATGAAAAACTTGGTCTTCCATTTCCTTGTCTGATAAGGAGATTGTGCGATAATGTTCAAGTTTTAGGTAGCCAGATAATTGCACGTCCTGCTGATGCCAGTAAATAAAAAATGGCAGAATGGTCTGATAGATCCTTATACTTGTATCAGATTGTAAAGTGAACCCTTTTACTTATGACTTTGCCAAGTAAACACTTAAACTTAATGGAACTCAATATTTTAAACCCTTTTTTCATTTGGAGATGGTGCGTGTAATGCACCCAAGTACACATAGAGTCCACGTCATTTTTTAATTACAAGTCGAAATTAAATATTAAAAAATAAATAATATTTTTTTAAAAAGATAATTTTCCTCACTAGTTGCACGTGCACCTCCTTTCCCATCTCTTTCATTCTCATCTGTAAACCCTAGCAAAATCCAAACCCACCTCCCACTCCCATCCTTTTCCATCCGCCTTAAGCACAAAATATACACTTGTTGCCATAGCTATAGCTTGAGAAGTAGGTGTTCTCGTTTGGCATGTTTATAAAAAGATGAAATTTCTCTTCTTGACCCTTGCTTGCAAAGCTATAAATGAATTTTGCTTCCCCAAAACAATTCGAGATTCAAGAATCCATAGAAAATTGTTGTGAATACATAAATCTCCAGCAACCAAGAAAGTTGCTTGGAGCAATCGTGGAGATTTTAGCAAAGACTATGACAATTTTCCTCCCCGATCTCCAAGCTCCAGAAAGAGCTGATCGAAATCGAGTAAATGGACCAGCATCGAATGATTCCTTGAGCTACCGCAATCAATATATTCTTGTCATCTTCGTGCAACAACCCAGCGACGAGTCCAACAATGAGTTATTTGACTCGGTCGTCTTGATCTGAAGTTGAGTTATCGATTCCTCAATTCAACTCATATAATCTTGTTATTTGAGCTTTCATTTTATAGAGCAGTTTTCAATTTAAATCTTCAAATTAAAAGCTCAAATTATGTAACCCATTTTAAATTTGAAGACAAATAAATCAGCCCAAAGAATCATTCAAACAAAAAAGTTCTTCTTTTTTCTTTCCAATTTGTATGTTTGTTGTGAGATGTTTGAAGGAGAGTACTTTCTTTTAGAAATAGAGTGAGATTACAAAAGAATTAATGATGGAAAATATGGGCGGGACCTAATTTTTTTCTCTACAGAAAAGAGAGAAGAAGAAGGATATTTTTTTGTTTTTCCTATTTTTGAATATATTTTTTTTCTTCTGATTAATTGTGTCTTTTTAATGAAAAGCATTAATTTCAGGCTCTTAACTCACGTGTGCCTCACACATTTTTCCAACTCAGCAATTATACTGTCACATAAGCTTGGTCAATGGTCAGAGGTGTTTAAAATATTGTGTTTCATTAAGTTTAAGGGTTCACTTGACAAAGTCATAAATAAAAGGGTCCACTTTACAATCCGATACAAGTATAAGGACCTATGAGACCATTCTGCCATAAAAAATTGGTGCCTTGATCAAAGACTTGGCGAATCCACTGTATGAGATAAGATTAGGTCCAACATCAGTGTTTGCTATTGTGCCAAATCTACTAGTTATGTCAGAACCAAAAGAGGGAGAAGCTGGAAATACCATGTTAGGCCTACAACATCACCGACCTCTTTAGTCACAGGTACAGTTGTCATGATTCCCATGGCATTTCTTGAAAAAACTTGTAGTAGAGCAGAGCCAGACAAGAGCGATATTAGATCATGCAAAGCCAAGTCAAAGATACTGAACATATTTTCGTGATTGTCACGACCCAACGCATACACTAGGCATAACATGGCGTATAGGACCCTAGAGGCCTTATAAATTTCTTAGGGGACTATGGATGTCGAATCTTGATGAGTCGAGATTTAGACTCATTTAGGGCTTTGTTTTGATAGTATTAGTGTCCTCAAATGCCTAATCTATGCTATAAACTGATGTTAAGACCTTTATTTTCATGTGTATGAGCTAAGGAGCAAAGAAAGGACACTAACAGGCAAAAAGGAGCATAACAAGCTGAAGAAGTGAAGAAAGACTACCCTGGTGATCGCCAAGACCAATCGGTGACTAGTCGAGTGGCTCTTCAACCCGCCTTAAGTTTCAGTGTGCCAGGTTTAAGGGAAGAGACCAAGTCGGCAAAAGGATTGGGCAGTTAGCAAATCTCTGATCAGTTTCACGATGAAAAGATGTATCGCCTAAAGTTACAGGATTTGAGGATGTTGAGAACCAAACGCATAACGACGATGGAAGGGAGCAAAGGGTGGATCACCAAACCACTCGGTGAACCTGACTTATCTCACCTAGTGGATTTTCGGGCCAAATTTTGGGGCAACTATAAATTTAATTTTGAACTGTAATTTGAGTATCTTGCTATCATTCAGGAGAGTTTTCTTTTGAGTTTTAGAGGTCCACTGTAAAATTTGAAGCTTTTTGTGACGCAATTTTGAGATTTGGCAAGTGGATTGCTTAAATTCTTCAATTTGGATCATTGTAAATACTTGGGAGCATTTACCTAGATCATGGCGAATGTATTTGGTAATTGTTTCCCTATTTTTAGGATGTGTGGATATAACTCCAATTCTTGGGGTGTGATTATGGGTTGAATTAGCTTGTGGTTATTAGCAATTACTAGTTTAAGTGCTTTATTGAAGTGGGTTTAATCACCAGTGGAATTTTAAATTGTAGTTTCAAATGCAGTTCTAATTTTTTGTTCTTAGCTTGCTTGAGAGAGAGGTTTTGGAACCAAGGCATTTGATTAATGGTTTGTAGGTATTAGGCTGATATGGGTTCAACTCGAGGGAGTGAATCCTAAACCCAATCCTACCCATCTAGCTTGAGAGAGTAGATGAATTAAGCTGTGGGATGTTCTTAATTGCTATGCTTGTTGATGTTCGAAAGAAATCACTTGAATCAGGATAGTGGTTCCAGAGAAAACTATTTCACTCATATTCTACCCTACCCACTTATATTTAACTATTTATCAATAGTTACAACTAACTATATAGATAAATTTTCCTATAATCGATCACATCCCGGGAATTCCTCTCTTTATTGCTATTTCAGTTTTGTGTGATTGCATTGTAGTTGATAATTTCAAACCAAAAAACCTCCCATCTGACATTCGTGTCACCCCTTTTAGACCTTTTTGCATGTCTTTTTCAATTATTTCTATTATTATAGTTGATTAGACCAAATTTGTACTTCCTAACTTAATTTGAACACGTATCACTCCCTATGCATTCGACCCCAACTCTTTGTTGGGATTTATAATGACTAACGATTGATTGCACCTAGAATTAGATGAAGTGTGCTTGAAATGTTAATCAAAATGGCACCACTGTCGGGGAGTGGTGTTGTTTGAAATTCTTTTATTGCAGTTGAATTGTGATCTTTTTGGTTGTAGTTGAATCGACTTACTTTAGTTTTTGGTTTTGTGTTGTTTGTGTTAAAACAGAGGAAGAGATGAGTGAAAACGGGAGCAATGGTAGCCAAGTGGGACACCAAGATGATATTAGGAATCTTAATGATATGAATGACCCAATTCAATTGGGTGGTGTTGGTGCAATTCCTCTACCCCCTGTTGAGGGTATGCGATCTTCCATGTTATGAGCACAATGATGTACCTTCTCCAAATGAAAGGGTTATATAGAGGGTTGGCACATGAAGACCCTCATGAGCATATTAGGAACTTCATGGATGATTGTGGTCCGCTCTCATTCAAGAACATATCACAAGAATCAATCTGTCTTAGGTTGTTCCCATTCTCTGTAATAGGTGAAGCTACAAAATGGTTGGCTGAGTTACCAAGGGATTCCATCACTTCATGGGATGAACTTACTACAACATTCTCTATGAGATTCTTTCCCCCATTGAAGATGATCGCACTTAGAGACAACATCCAAGGTTTCAAACACTTGGAGGGTGAGCCTATCTATGAGATGTGGCTGAGATTTAAGAAGTTGGTACTTCAATGCCTGACTCACGAACTTCCAATAATATGCTACTACAATACTTTTATAGGAGCCTTGACTTGGTGAACAAAGGAGTTGCTGATCAACTTGTTCCTAGTGGTATAATGCAATAGCCCTATGAAGTAGCATCACAACCCCTTGATGGCATGACCAAGATACACAGAGCATGGTATATTCATGAGGACCAAGTGTCCCCTCTCACTTTTAGAATGAGAAAAGAGCATATCGAAAAGGATTATGAGAGGGACCAAAACATGGCTAAAATGATGACCCAACCTAGATATATTGGCAAAAATGTGATGGGTAGTGGTGCAAAGAGTGTTAATGTTGTTGGTGTTGCTAGAGTGAATCTCAAAGAAGCTCATTTTGAAGCACTTTAAAACAAGGAAGTGAATTTCCTAGCCAATCAACGAGGTGGATATCGGCAAAACTATCCAAGGCTGGGTTGGCATAGAGATGAGGGATGAAGAGACCGTGACAGAGAATGGCGTGATCGTAACGCAACTTCAAAGGCAAGAGAGGTGACAAGGACAGATATGTCCCACCCCACAAGCGTCAAAATCCCAAGGAGTCTAAAAATGACCGTACAAAAGATATGCTCTCACGTATTCTCAATAAAGTTGAAGGGTCGGACAAAGTGCTGAAACAGATGACGGAGAATGTCTCTACACTTAATCAAATGGTCACCTCCCATTCATGTCAATCAAGCAGTTGGAGACCCAAATAGGTCAAATTTCTTCTCATTTGAACCCAAGGCCAAAAGGGGGCCTTCCAAGTGATACCTTGGCAAACCCAAAGAATGATTTGTAAATGGGTACTTTCGTCGTGCCACAACGTTAACTAAGGTGCTTCTTGGGAAGCAACCTAAGTTTTTAATGCTTTAGTTTTTTATTTTGAAAAATGGGTGTTGATTGCGCAGGCTGAAAAGTTAATGGTGTTGGAAAATAAGTTATTTGGCGAGCCAAAGTCCAGTCAATGATACACCAAATAGGTCAGTGAGCCCCGATTTGGACCGTCGTTGGAGCCACCAAGCTTGAACGGGAACTCGATAAAACTTAGCGGACTATAAGCTCAATCGGTGACTTGCCAAATAGGTCGGCAAGCCCGACTTTGTCCGTCATTTGAACCCCTAAATTGATGGGAGTCCTGTAAAACTCTGCAAGGTAAAATACCACTCAACGAATCGCTGAGTAGTTCTACGAGCACAACTAACTCCGTCGAAGGGAGCACGAACTGAAAGCTATTAAAGGCCAAACAATTTAAAATTTTAAAATCCTTCAACTTCTCTCATTTTCAATTTCGTACTCTCACTTCCCACTTTAGAATTTTCTTATTTCCTTGTTGTTACCTACATTTTTGTGCGAAATCGTTACTTGGAATTGTGGAACTTTGCCGCCTAGCTATTGAAAATTAAAATTTTGCAAAAGGTTGGTTTTTCGAACCCCGTACTTGAAATTTATTGTTAAAATAAAATGCAATAGGTAAATTTTTTGTTGTTTTGTGTTGGGTAATTGTTATAATGGTGTTTAACTATTTGTTTGGCTGTAATGGATTAAAATGGGTGCCTAAGTACTTTAAATTGATCGATTCTCATGTTCTTGCTTGTAAAATCAAGTCTAAATTATTGGGTTAGGGTATGTTTGTGTTGGGTCTAGTGGGGTGAAGTCTAAGTAACCCCAAATTGTGCTAAATGATGTATTTTTCCCAATGATGGACCGCTTGACGTTATTCTTAAGAGCAAAAGTCGTGAAATGGCCAATTTTGGTCAAATCAAGGGGAAGTCTGAGTACCCCAAGGATATGGGTAGTATGGGTCTAGTATTAATTGAATGGTATTTGTGTTTAATTTTGCTTTCGTGGGCTGCAGGCTTGATTTTGAATCTTGGGATTGAAAACTGGTACGTTGAACCATTTGGCGAGCTAAGTCGAGCTCGCCGATTGGTTCGACGGTTCAAAGTCCCTCACAGATAGCTCTTAATTTCCAATTTTGGTTGATTTTATTATGTAACTTTCGGCGAGATTCCTGAGCACTCCGAGTTCACTTGGTGACTCATCAGAAATCCTTCTTGATCACTCTTTTTGTGCCCCTAACCCTTAAAATACACTGTATCTTTCTGCGAGCTACTTCTAGCTCACCGATTGGTGTCGGTGACTCACCGAATAGCCCTAAACATCACCGACGTGTCTTCATTTTTGAGAATTTTTGCGTTGGTACTTCAGTGAGTCCGATCTTGCTCCCAAGGTCACTCAGTGGTTCGCCGAATGGTTCGACGAGTCTTTCTGCACCTAATTTTTTTGCATTTCTCTTGAATTTTTTTTAATGTTTTTCTACGTTGTTTTGCAAGAATGACTAGACCAAAGGGTGTCAGGAAGAGACATGCCACACCAATATAACAGTCCAAAAAATGGTAGGTTGAACTAGAGCCTAAACGGAAAGGTAAAGGTCATAAAATGACTCCACAAATGTTCATAAGTCATTTACGGGTAAAATGAGGTTTACAAGGGTCAAAGACAAGAGGCAAGTGCCATGGAAAAGGGGCCGAAGGCCAAGGCTGCCCCTACCCTAGAAACACCGCCTCACCCTTCACAAGGGGGACCACGAACCGCGGTCCTTATCACGACTCATGAATGGGACTCGCGATGCATAATTGGCCACAGAAAAATGGCTGCCCTTTGGCATAGCCACTTTCTCAACTTCACGAAAGGGACCACGGCTCGTGGTCTTGACCAAGGCTTGTGGAGCCCTTCATGAAGGAGACTTGGGCATGGTAACTTCAGAGCATGAAGTAACCTAGCTACTGCCTCACCCTTCACGAGTGTGACCACGGATCGTGGTGCACTCCACGACTTATGAAAGGGTTCATGAAGATGGCTTAGGCAAAGGAGTCTTGTGCTAAAAAATCAAGGACACTACCTGACCTTCACGGGCAGGACCACGGGTCGTGGTCCATACCACGGCTTGTGAAGGTGGCCCGTGGTCCCTGAAGAGGTGACTTAATTAAAGGTTAGTTGGGTCATTTTATTTTTAGTCCAATTAAAGTGGGGTTTTTTTGGGTATTTTTAGGGGTACTATATAGGTTGTTTTTAAGTCAAAATTCACAAGACTAAGTCATTATTCACAAACACCCAAATCAAATCAAAAACTTTCTCTTCTCTCAATATTTACTCTCTAAACTCAAGGAAGAAAAAAAGAGCCATTGAAACAAGAGTTGGTGGATTTCAAAGCATCTTCCTCAAATTTCTTGGGGATTTATAATCAAGGTATGGATGATTTTCATCTATGGGTAGTCTCCACCCATAGAGTCCCCTCAAAAGTTGGTTTTCAAGATTTCAATTTCCCCAAATCTAGGGTTTTGAATCTATGACATGGGTCTCCTTCCAAAACATTTTCAATTGTTTATTTATGGTTGATTATGGTTGGTTATGATGAATTATGGTTGGATTAATGGATTATTGTTGTTTTATAATGAAAAATCCCCATAGACCCATGATTCCCCCATATTGATAAATCATGATTTGATGATACGGGTTGGTTGATATTATAAGTATGTCAATTGAATATGTTTATATTAATTGAGCTATTGAATCATGAAATTCCTCCTATATTATGTAGTAATTGTATATGGTTGGGTTGATTGTGATCCATGACCCTTGAAGTGCAATATATGAGGGCTTGTACATCTTTATGAGAATTTGTGTATAAGCTTATGATTCACTTAGAAAGTGAAGGTCTTATGATTATTGTGTAATTGTGGTATGGTTGTAAGATTGTTCCCCGCAACCCTTACACATGACTATGTATGATATGTTTATGACTACGTTAGTATTGTTGTGTTGAATGAAAGGTTATTCTCATGACCACACTATGGATATGATGTGAAAGGTTTACTCACGTATTGATGATTCTAAGGTTAAAAGTACACTCTCACCTAATGAATCTATGAGATATTATGATGTCATGTTGACTTGAGTGCCTAGTGCATTTTTTGATGGACATGAATTTAACTAAAGACTTAATATGACTTTAAAGGGAATTATGCTTAGCACTGAGTGGATATGAAAATGAGATGGAAGCCTTTACGTTAGAAAGTCCAGCCTCCCAATGTAAGTTATCTCATGAGATGGACACCTTTTACATTAAAAAGTTTGAGTTTCTAGTTGCAGTCTCCTTATCCCCTAACTATGTGCCAACATAGGTCTTTAGCTAATGGAACCACCTAAATGCTATACATGTTAGTTCTACCTTAGGCAAGTAGGAAACCTCTTTTCGGTGTGGGGTCATGACACCGGATTCCATGTAGCTCACATGGTCTATATCGATTAAGGCTAAATTTCCCAATATGACAAGAACAAGAATATGAACACGAACATGAATATGAACTATACTTATGACTTCTTATTGAGTTTTACTTTATGGGAGGGGGGCTATGGGACTTCACTTGTACATTGCAGAAAAGTATAAACATGAATGGTTCCATATATATGTGTATTGGCTATGATGAGGTCAAGGTATGTTATGTAATGATATTGGTGACCAAAAAGTGGTACTTGGCATATGGTAGGGTTATGGGATTTTTCCTTTGCATTGCACTAGTATAGCTTTGGGGTTGCTTATGATATGGTTTGACTTATGTTTCTTCATAAATGTGCAGGATGGCTTTTGAACTTGATAAATGCATGGTTTCAACTAAATGTCCCTTTTCACATGTTGTAAAGGTTTTATGGATAGCTTCCATACTTAGTACTTTTGTGTTAACCCATATTTCTACATTTTCTCATAAGTGTAGGTTCCGGGCGTTGACTTGTATTTCCTACATTTTAGCAAAGTTTGGATTGGCTATTCCCAAGCTTGGTGAGTCCTCAAGTTTGAGGACGGATTGTTCATTTTTAGTTCATCTCTTACTTTCTATTTTCGAGACTATGTTGTATAAATGGTAGTAACCCTAAATTTGTATTTAATTGTAATATATGGTTTTATGAGATAAAGTCTAGACTTCCATTCAATTTATGAAATGTCTTCGATTGTAAAATGTTTTAAAATTTTCTGCATCATTTATATTTCCTTGTTTATGATTATGCTAACGGCTTCTATGAGACCCCTTCGGGGTCAAGTACGCCGTGTTACATCTAGGGGGTAACCCCGGGTCATGACAAACTTGGTAATCAGAGCATGAGGTTTAGAATGATTATAGGATAATATCTCATGAACCACATCTAGTAGAGTCTTGTTCATGAGTGTGAAGTGCACCACACTTATGAATGAGAGGCTATAAGATGTTTAGGAACTTTCACTTATTTCATTACTCTTTAGTCATGCCTTAGAGTTTTAACTCTATGAAGTCCTTTTCCTAACCCTTCTCTTGTGTATATAGGATATAAATACAAGAAGGGTGAATGCAAGAAGGATGGAAGAGGAGATCGTGAATGAGGGAGTTCCTCCCCAAGGTCCTCAAGAGCCTCAAGGTCCTCAAGCTCCTAATGATGTGAGGGCTATGAAAAATGTGGAAATAAGGACGTCTTTTCTAGAATTGACCCAAGCCATTACGGCCCAAGTCAATAGGGATACTATAACTCATGTGAACCCCAATGCAAGTACAACCGCTTCAAGGATAAGGGAGAACACAGGAATGAATCCCCCTATGTTCTATGGCTCCAAAGTGGAGGAAGACCCACAAGAGTTTATTGATGAAGTGTTTAAGGTGCTTGATGTTATGGGAGTGTCTCCACAAGAGAAGACGGAACTAGCTGCCTACCAATTGAAGGATGTGGCTCAAATTTGGTATGAGCAATGGAAGGGTGAGAGACCCCTAAGAGTGGGCCCAATAGATTGGGAATTGTTCAAGTCGGTCTTCCTTGATAGGTTCTTTCCCCTAGAATTAAGGGACGAAAGATGCAAGAATTCATTAACATTCGCAAGGGAGGTATGAGTGTGAAAGATTATTCCCTTAAGTTCACCCAATTGTTTAAGTATGCTCTAACCTTAGTGGCGAACTCTAGGGCCAAGATGAACAAATTTGTTATGGGGGTGTCTGACTTGGTAGTCAATGAATATCATTCAGCAATGCTCATCCCAAGTATTAATATTTCACATCTTATGGTTCATGGCGAACAAATTGAGGAAAAAAAGCTCAAGCAAGTGAATAGAGAAGTGAACAGGGCAAGGACCGATGGTGGAAATTCTTCCAAAGGTATGTTTGAGGGTCAAGGTAAACCAAGGTTCAAGAAAAGGTTTTCCAACCAAGGATCCTCTAGTGCTCCTAGGTTCAACAAGAATAGGGTGTCTAACCCTAAGCCTCAAGGAGGTAATAGTGGTGGATCTTCTATGACAAGGCCTACTTGTGCCAAGTGTGGCAAGAAACATGAGGGGAATTGCCTTGTTGACACGGATGGTTGCTTTCATCATGGGAAGAGTGTTCATATGATGAGAGATTGTCCCATGCTAAAGGTTCAAGGAAAATAGGGCAACCAAGTAGTGGTTCAAATTCCGATGCTCCCAAGAAGAACCGCTTTTATGCCCTCCAATCCCGAAGTGACCAAGAGGGTTCCCCAGATGTTGTGACATGTATGTTACAAGTCTTCTCCATTGATTTTTATGCATTATTAGACCCCGGTGCCACTTTCTCTTTTGTTACACCTTTTGTGGCTATGAAATTTGAAATACTCCCGATGTGTTAGAAGAACCTCTTTCGGTTTCTACCCCGATAGGTGACTCTGTTGTAGCAAAAAGAGTCTATAGGAGTTGTCCTATTTCTTTGTCTCATAAGGTCACTTTGGTTGATTTGATAGAATTAGAAATGTTAGACATTGATGTCATTTTGGGTATAGATTAGTTGCATGATTGTTATGCCTCCATTGATTATAGAACTCAGGTAGTAAAGTTCCAATTTCCAAATGAGTCCATTTTAGAGTGGAAGGGGGGAAATTCCATCCCTAGAGGTCAATTCGTTTCGTGTCTAAAAGCTAGGAAAATGATCTCCAAGGGGTGCATTTACCATATTGTAAGGGTAATGGATGTTGAGTCCGAGACTCGTTCTGTAGAGTCAGTCCCCGTGGTGAGTGAGTTTCCCAAAGTCTTTCCCGATGACTTACCCGCCATTCCTCTCTAACGGGAAATAGACTTTGGCATTGATATTTTGCCGGATACACAACCTATATCCATTCCTCCATATCAAATGGCTCCAACCGAATTGAAACAATTGAAGGAACAACTCAAGGATTTGTTATACAAGGGCATTATTCAACCAAGCATCTCTCCATGGGGTGCTCTGGTATTGTTCGTAAGATAGAAGGATGGGTCCCTTAGAATGTGTATAGAGTACCGCCAATTGAACAAGGTCACTATAAAGAATAAGTATCCTCTTCCTAGAATTGACGATTTGTTTGACCAACTACAAGGAGCTAGTTACTTTTCGAAGATTGGCCTACGTTCGGGCTATCATCAACTAAGGGTGAGAAGGGTTGACATTTCTAAGATAGCCTTCCGAACAAGATATGGTCACTATGAATTCCTAGTTATGTCTTTTGGTTTAACCAACGCCCCGGCGGCATTCATTCACCTAACAAATAGGGTATTTAGGAAATATTTTGATTCGTTTGTGATTGTTTTCATTAACGATATTTTGATCTAATCAAGGAGTAAGGGTGATCATATGAATCATTTGAGGATTGTATTGCAAGTCCTTATAGACCATCAATTATATGCTAAGTTTAGTAAATGTGAGTGTTGGCTAAGGTCGATTTCCTTCCTTGGTCATATTGTGTCGAGCAAGGGTATTAAGGTAGATTCTAAGAAGACGGATGCAATCAAGAGTTGGCCTAGACCTCTAACTTCTACCGATATTAGAAGTTTTTTGGGTTTGGCTGATTATTATACGAGGTTTGTTGAGGGTTTTTCCTCCATTGCTTCTCCATTGACGGCCTTGACTCAAAAGAAAAATAAATTTGTGTGGTCAGAAACTTGTGAGAAGAGCTTCCAAGAGTTGAAAGATAAGCTTACTTCTGCTTTGGTGTTGACCTTATCGGAGGGTACCGATAGGTTTGTGGTATACTGTGATGCTTCTTGAGTGGGTTTGAGATGTTTCCTTATGCAACATGGTAAAGTGATTGCCTATGCTTCAAGGTAACTCAAGGTCCATGAAAATAATTATCCACCTCATGATCTCGAATTAGCAGCGATGGTGTTTGCCTTGAAAATTTAGAGGCACTACTTATATGGGGTCTATGTAGATGTTTTCACCAATCACAAAAGTATTCAATATGTGTTTATGCAAAAGGGCCTGAATCTCTAACAAAGAAGGTGGTTAGAACTTTTAAAGGATTATGACATGAGTGTCATTTACCACCCCGGCAAAGCTAATGTAGTTGTGGATTCCCTAAGTCTATTATCCATAGGTAGTGTAGCTCATATAGAGGATGAGAAGAAAGAGTTAGTTCGTGATGCACATAGGTTGGCCCGGTTAGGTGTCCAACTAGTGGATTTTTCCAAGGGTGGTGTCATAGTCCATCATGGTTCCGAATCCTAGTTTGTGGTTGATGTAAAGTCTAAACAAGGGTTGATCCCATATTGATGGAATTGAAAGAATCGATACTCAACAAGTCTGTTGAGGCTTTTTCCCAAGGAGGAGATGGGAGGCTTATATACCAAAGTAGATTATGTGTTCTGGATGTTAACAGCTTGAGAGAGCAAATTTTAGATAAAGCTCATGGTTCTCAGTATTCTATACATTCGGGAGCCACAAAGATGTACCGTGACCTACAGGAAGTCCATTGGTCGAATTGTATGAAGAAGGATATAGCGAGTTTTGTAGCCAAGTGTCCGAATTGCCAACAAGTTAAGGCCGAGCATCAAAGGCAGGAGGGTTGTCCCAAAATATAGATATCTCCACTTTGGAAGTGGGAGGATGTGAATATGGATTTTATCATGGGTTTGCCTCATACTAGAAGGCAACATGATTGTATTTGGGTCATGTTGATAGAATGATGAAATCAACCCCCTTTATTCCCGTCAAGGTTTCATTTTCGATGGAAGACTATGCTAAGTTGTACATTAAGGAGATAGTGAAGTTGTATGGGGTTCCCTTATCTATTATTTCAAATTGGGATACCCAATTTACTTCACACTTTTGGAAGGCTTTTCAAAAAGGGCTAGGTACTATGGTCCAGCTTAGCATGCCCTTTCACCCTTAAATGGATGGTAAAGCGGATCGAACCATTCAAACCTTAGAAGATATGTTGAGGGCATGCATTATAGATTTCAAAGGTAATTGAGACGACCATCTACCGTTGATTGAGCTTACCTACAATAATAGTTACCACTCAAGTATTGACATGGCTCCCTTCGAAGCATTGTATGGTAGGTGGTGTAGATCTCCGGTTGGGTGGTTTGAAGTGGGTGAAATTGCTCTAATCGATCTTGAACTAGTTTATGAGGCCATTGAGAAAGTCTGAACCATTAGAGAGAGGTTGAAGACGGTCCAAAGTTGGCAAAATTCTTATGCCGATAATAGATAGAAGGATATCGAATTCGAAATTGGTGTTGGGTCTACATGAAAATCTCACCTATGAAAGCTGTGATGAGGTTTGGTAAAAAGGGGAAACTTAGTCCTCGGTATGTAGACCCATATCAAATCATGAATCGTATTGAGAAACTTGCCTATGAATTAGACTTGCCAAATGAATTGGCCCCGGTTAACCCGGTATTTCATGTTTCCATGCTTAAAAAGTGTATTGGTGATCCGGTGACCATCATTCCTTTAGAGGGTTTGGGAGTTGATGAGAGTCTTTCCTATGAAGAGATTTAAGTAGAGATTCTCTACCGGCAAGTAGCTTATGTTAGGGTTTTATGGAGGAATCACTTAATTGAGGGTGCTACATCGGAGGCGAAGGCCGATATGAAGTCCCGCTATCCTCATCTTTTTCCTTCTACTCTTATTCAAACTTGAGGTAAGTAGTTTTCTTGAGGTTTGTGTTTTGGAAGTCATATGTGCTATGAGTGTTCCTTATGATTTCCTTATGTTATGCATGTTCTTGATGAAATTCATGTTTTGTGTAAATTGAGCTTTGATGAATTATATGTTTCTCTTGTTGATTTGCATTTTAGTATGATAATGGTATATGTGACTTCATGAGATCATTTGATGAACATGCTTAGTCATGCTTGTGATGAAATGGCATATTGGCTCCCTAGTGTTGTATTGAACTTGCTTTAAGTTGGACAAGGTAGTTCCTCCCATGTTTATATGAAATGATGAGTTTTGTGCATAATGGGTTGTAGATGTAGTTCCTACTTCCTTGTGATTGCATTGATTATGTCTTGAGATGGAGTTGATGTTTACTCCTTTGAATTGTGCATTATTTATATGTTGCATGCATGATGGGCTACTAGTCTTGAGTCTTTAATTCCGTAAGGTGTCTAAATCGTCAATCGAGGATGAATGCTCCCAAGGGGGAGATAATGTAACACTTCAGAAAATGGTTTGTTGAACTAGAGCCTTAACGTAACGGTAAGGATCATAAAATGTCTCCCTGAATGTTAATAAGTCATACACGGGTGAAATGAGGTTTACTAGGGTCAAAGCCAAGAGGAAAGTGCCAAGGCAAAGGGGCCAAGCCAAGGCCAAAGACCAAGGCTGCCCCTAGCCTAGGCACACTGCCTCACCCTGCACGAGAGGGACCACGAACCATGGTCCTCACCATGTCTCATGAAGGGGGATTGTGAAGCTTACTTGGCCACGGAAAAATAGCCACCCTTTGGCATAGTCACTGTCACAACTTCACAGAAAGGATAGCGACTCATAGTCTTAACCATGCCTCATGGAGCCCTTCGTGAAGGAGACTTGGGAATGGTAGCTTGGGGGCACGAAGTAGCCTAGCCACTACCTCACCCTTCACGAGTATGACCACGGATTGTGGTCCACTACACAACTCGTAAAGATGTCTTAGGCAAAGAAGCCTTGCGCTCCAAAATCAAGGACATTGCCTCACCTTTACGGGCAGGACCACGGGTCGTGGTCCAAACTACGGCTCATGATGGTGGCCCGTGGTCCCTAACGAGGTGACTTAAATGAAGGTTAGTTGGATCATTTTCTTTTTAGTTCAATTAAAGTGAGGTTGTTTTGGGTATTTTTAGAGGTACTATATAAGTTGTTTTTAAGTTAAAATTCACAAACACCCAAATCAAATCAAAAACTTCCTCTTCTCTCAATATATCTCTCTATAAACTCAAGGAAGAAGAAAGGAGCAATTAGAGCTAGGGCTTCTAGATTTCAAAGGTTCTTCCTCAAATTTCTTAGGGATTTCTAATCAAGGTATGGATTCTTTTTATCTATGGGTAGTCTCCACCCATAGAGTCCCCTCAAAAGTTAGTTTTCAAGATTTCAATTTTCCCAAATCTTGGGTTTTAAATCTATGACATGGGTCTCCTTCCAAAACGTTTTCAATTATTTATTTATGGTTGATTATGGTTGGTTATGATGAATTATGGTTGGATTAATGGAGTATCGTTGTTTTATAATGAAAAATCCCCATAGACCCATGATTCCCCCATATTGATAAATCATGAATTGATGATATGGGTTGGTTGATATTATAAGTATGTCAATAGAATATGCTTATGTTAATTGAGCTATGGAATCATGAAATTACTCCTATATTATGTAGTAAATGTATATGGTTGGGCTGATTGTGATTCATGACCGTTGACGGGAAATGTATAAGGGTTTGTACATCTTAATGAGAATTTGTGTATAAACTTATGATTCATTTAGAAAGTGAAGCTCTTATGATTATTGTGTATTTGTGGTATGGTTGTAAGATTGTTCTCTCCTACCCTGACACATGACTATGTATGATATGTTTATGACTACATTAGTATTGTTATGTTGAATGAAAGGCTATTCTCATGAACACACTATGTATATGATGTGAAAGGTTTACTCACGTATTGATGATTCTAAGGTTGAAAGGACATTCTCACCTAATGAATCTATGAGCTATTATGATGCCATGTTGACTTGAGTGCCTAGTGCATTTTTTCATGAACATGAATTTAAGTAAAGACTTAATATGACTTTAAAGGGAATTATGCTTAGTAACGAATGGATATCAAAATAAGATGGAAGCTTTTAAATTAGAAAGTCCGGCTTCCCAATGTTAGTTATTTCATGAGATGAAAACCTTTTACATTAGAAAGTCCGAGTTTCTAGTAGCAATCTCTGTATCCCCTAACTATGTCCCACATAGGACTTTAGCTAGTGGATCCACCTAAATGATATACATGTTAGTTCTGCCTTAGGAATGTAGGACACCTCTTTTCGGTGTGGGGTCATGACACCGGATTCCATGTTTCTCACATGGTCTATGTCGGATAAGGCTAAATTCCCCAATATGACAAGAACAAGAATATGAACACAAACATGTATATGAACTATACTTATGACTTCTTATTGAGTTTTACTTGGTGTGAGTTGGGGTATGGGGCTTCACTTGTGCATTGCACAAGTAGACTTATAAAGAGATTGTGGGGTTGTTTCTCTTATGCTATGAAGACTTATCAATTATGTATGCATGATATGTATGATTGTTAAGATTGACCTTAATTGCTACAAGTATGAACATGAATGGTTCCTTATATGTGTGTATTGGCTATGATGAGGCAAGGTATATTATGTAATGATGTTGGTGACCAAAAAGTGGTAGTTGGCATATAGTAGGGTTATGGGATCTTACATTTGCATTGCAATTAGCTTTGGGGTTGCTTATTATATGGTTTGACTTATATTTTTTCATAAATGTGCATGATGGCTTTTGAACTTGGTAAATGCATGATTTCAACTAAATGTCCATCTTCACATGTTTTAAAGGTTTTATACATTGCTTCCTTACATAGTACTTTTGTGCTAACCCATATTTCTACATTTTATTATAAGTGTAGGTTCCAGGCATTGAGTTGTATTTCCTTCATTTGAGCAAAGTTTAGAATGGCTATTCCCAAGCTTGCTGAGTCCTCAAGTTCGAGGATGGATTGTTCATTTTTAGTTCATCTCTTACTTTCTATTTTCGAGACTATGTTATATAAAGGGTTGTGACCCTAAGATTGTATTTGATAGTATTAGATGCTTTTATGAGATAACGTCTAGACTTCCATTCGATTTATGAAATGACTTTGATTGTAAAAAGTTTTTAAATTTTCCACATCATTTCTATTTCCTATGTTTTTTATTATGCTAAGGGCTTGTATGAGCCTTTTCGGGGTCAAGTACGTCGTGTTACATCTAGAGGTAACCCTGGGCCTTAACACCAGCAAACGGGAAAGAGGATTAGTTATAACTGATGATGCAGCTACATCCATGGAAAAGGTATCCAAACTCCCTACAAAAGGAGGAAAAGTCAAAGGAAAGGGCAAGGCGCCCATGGTGGAGTTACCAGAGGCCAGCTCCGATAGTGAGGGAGTCTACGAGACTCACCTTACTTCATCAAACAATGAGAGAGAGTCCCTCAGGCTTCCACCCATAATCCTGAGGATGACCAGGTTTTACATTCTCGGAGGGCAGAGCTTCCCTCCAAGACGATGCATATCCGTCAAGGATCCCAGTGCCTCAGAATCCTCCTACAGCTCCAACACAGACTTTGGTCTCAGTGCCACCAGTACCGGGTCCTCCTCCCCACTCTCATAACAGACTAAAGGTCGAGGGTTTGAGGACTATTCTTGAGGAGAAGATATTATCCATGGATGGTGTAGTGGACAGGTATTCTGAGCTATGGCGCACCATCAAGTTGCACAAATTTGAGATTTTCACAAAGCCTCGAGGCCCCTACATTCCTTATTGAGTCTAGGAATTCTACTCGTCCTACGAACATTTGGTCCCATAAGGGAAGAAGAAGGCATTGCCTTCAAACAAGTTAATTTGGTGATTGTCCAGGGCAAGAAGGTGAAATGTGATAGTGGGTACATAAATGGCATGCTAGGATGCACTTATCACTTCATGCATGACTACCAGAGTATGATTCCTATATAGACAATGGATGACTTAAAAGGTTGGCTGGCTCCTCTCCTTTCTTACAACAACCCTAGGTGGATTGAGGTCGAACTGCCAATAGAGAAGAAGGATTTCAATGTGGCGGGGAGGTATTTGTTTGAGTTTATTAGCAGCACAATCATGCCATCCCAGAACGAATCTATCTTTCGCCACCCAAAGATGGCCTATTTTAGATCTATTATTAATAGGAAGAAGATCAATTTAGGACTGATCATTGATCAAGAGATGGCCATGAGGAGCAAGCAGCGCATGACATCTCTTCCCTTTTCGGTATTGATCACTGAGCTATGTAGGCAGACCCATGTTCCTCGAGATAAGAAGATAGATTTGGAGGTGACACCCACCTCCTCTACTCACATTCGGCGTATTGAGGCTGAGTACCAGAAAGATGAGGCTGAGAGGAAGAGAGCAGTCTTGGTGCACACTCTCCTAGGAACTGATATTGATTCACTACCTGCAGAGGTAGTCTTGCCTACTCTGACAACTAGGCCTTCAGGTACTTCTAGATCTGCTTCTTCTGAGGCTCAGAGTACCTATGTTGATCCCCCCCCCTAGATATGCTACTGGTACTACTGCCTCCAGGCCTCTGATCACCCAGGCCATGTTGTACAAGATGGGACATTTGGCCCAATCAGCTGATGTGTGTGCCTCCCAGGTAGAAGCCACTATTTCTAGGATGATCGAGAGAGTTATTACTATTGTGTTGATGTCTCACAGGGCTTGTGTTGATGTCTCACAGGGCTTCTATTGATGTCTTCTCAATGAGAGTAGCGGTTTGTGAGAAGGGACAGGGTTCCACTAAAGAGGTTACATCCTTGAAAGCCGATGTTGTTGAGCTGAAGAAGGATGTGGACTAGTTGAAGTCCACAAATATGTCCCTAATTTTTGGCATTGTGGAGATCCATGATGACCCGAGTGCTAATATTACAGCCTATTCTGAGGTGCCACTGGCTTCCACCGGAGATAATATTCGAGCTGATGTCGATGTTGCTGAGTTAGAGGCCGAGACAGATGAGGAGCATCTCGGTGTTCAGGATGAGACTAGCTATAAGGGGCTAACTAACATAGAGGAGGCTATGGTACATTCCGTTGTTCAGACCTCCTTGAGAGATACTTCTATGCTGAGATCTAGTGGAGCTAAGGTTGATGAGACACTGGGCACTAATGCCCGGATAGGTGGAGTAACTGACATGCAAACTGCACCCCAGTCTTAGCCTGGCAATGACTTTTTACCTCCCTCTTGTGATATTGCTATTGATTTGGTTTTATGAATATTGGGCTTATTTTGTTGATATATATATATATATATATATATATATATATATATATGTTGTTGTGATCTTGATCTTGTGGATGTTTTAGCTTGTGGCCCATTGTTTTGAATTGAAAATGGCTTCTGAACCAAATTTTTAAAATTTTGCCACCTCTTATGTGTGATTGTGGTTGTTCTTTTACAAATTTAAGTATCGGTTGTGGTCAATACCGATTACTTGCATAGTGATCTTAATTGAACGAAATGAATGTGCGGCTACGATAAGGCAAACTAAGTTACATAGACAATATGTGAACTTTTACCATCTCGTTGTGACTAGCCGGTTATCGAGTGAACATTGCACGCTAGCTAGAAAGTGTAGAGTCTTGTTTGATATTGGTACCAATGCCTTGTGTGGTGAGGTCGTCTTAAGCATTGCATTTGATGACACCTAGAACTTGCCCCGTTAGTCCGATTGATTGAGTGAAGTGAACAATTAAAATGATCTTAGGCAAGAATTTTAAAAAGTGATCTAAATTTGACAGTATACCTCTTTTGTGGCCACCCTTGTGAGAAGTGTGAATCCTGTTTTGGCACCCATTGAACCTATCCTTTTCTTGGAAAAAACTTGAACAAATTTGATTTTTTTATCCCATCACCTATAACCTTCATGAAGTTTCGGTTTGTTTGAATGGCCAACTTAGGCCAAAAGACTAACTTGGGGGTCTGGTGAAAAACAAGGAAAGTCAAGAAGTGTGAAAAAATCCCCCTATTGGACTATTTTGAAAAAGATGTAACCCCTTCATGTAAAAAAAAGCTAAAGAAAAGAGAAAGACTGAAAATAGCAAAATTTGTGAAAGAAATTGTGTGAACATAGTGAAAAATGAGGTATCCGATAATTCATGTCTAGTTGAATAATGGGGTGGAGTTGAACGCGTTTGAATGTGCAGGAGAAATAGAAAGAGTGATTTGCAGGCCACACTTCATGAAGGTAAAAGCCACTAAGCCTAAATGACCATATTATTGCACTCAGCCCCGTTATAAACCTTGAAAAGACCTTTGTGATCTTTAGTGAGCTGAAACGAATTTTGATTGGAAAATAAGGGCAAGCCTAAGGGTGAAGTCATGCATGTGTTCATCTTTTTAAGTGTAAGAGTTGTATGTGATTCCGGAACTTTAAATTGTTGAGAAAGTGTGTGTGAATGTGGAATCATCTTTGTATGAGGACATTTGAGTACCTTTGTTGAGCTTGAACATGCATTTGAAGCAAGTATTCTAAACTTGAGAGTCTTTGATCATGGTGAGTCACAATTTGAATCGTTGAGTGCACAATTAGGTATTGTTTGTGTAGTTTGAACTTTTTGAGTGCATTCATGTTGAGTCTTAAGTAGCACTCCTTGAGATATCCTTATTGAACTGCTGATCTTGAGTTTTACTTGAGGACAAGCAAAAGTTTAAGTTGGGGGTGTTGATGAGTCAGAGATTTGGACTTATTTAGGGATTTGTTTCAATAATTTTGGTGTCCTCAAATGCCTAATCTTTGCTATAAATTATTGTTAAGACCTTTATTTTCAGGTGTATGAGCTAAGGAGCAAGGCAAGGACACTAACAGGCAAAAAAGAACATAACAAGCTGAAGAAGTGAAGAAAGCCGAACATGGTGATCGCCAAGACCACTTGGTGACTCACTGAGTGGCTCTTTATCCCGTCTAAAGTTCCAGTATGCCAGTCCTGAGGGAAGAGACAAAGCCGCCGACAAGAATGGGTAGTCAGCAAATCGCTAATTAGTTTCGCGATGAGAAGATGTATCACCCGAAGTTACAGGACTTGAGGATGCTAAGAACCAACGCATAATGGTGATGGAAAAGAGCAAAGGGCGGATCTGAACCACTCGGCGAGCCTGACTTATCTCGTCTAATGGCCTTTCAGGCCAAATTTTTGGGGCAACTATAGATTGAATTTTTAACTGTAAATTGAGTATGTTGCTATCATTGAGGAGAGTTTTCTTTTGAGTTTTAGAGTTCCACTGTAAACTTTGAAGCTATTTGAGACCCAATTTTGAGATTTTGCAAATGGGTTGCATAAACTTTTCAATTTGGACCATTGTAAAGACTTGGGAGCATTTACCTAGATCATGGCAAATGTATTTGGTAATCGTTTCCCTATTTTTATGATGTGTTGCTAAAACCTCAATTCTTGGGGTGTGATCATGTGATTATAGGTTGAATTAGCTTATGGGTATTAGCAATTACTAGTTTAAATGCTATATTGAAGTGGGTTTAAACATCATCTGAATTTTAATTCATGAATTATAGTTGCAAATGCAGTTCTAATTTTGTGCTCTTAGCTTGCTCGAGAGAGGTTTTGGAACTAAGGCTTTTTATTAATAGTTTGTACGTATTGGGTTGATATGGGTTCAGCTCTAAAAAGGGAATCCTAAATCCAATCCTACCTATCTATCTCGAGAGAGTAGAGAATTAAGGTGTGGGTTGTTCTTAATTGTTGTGATTGTTGATGTTCGAAAGAAATCACTTGAATCAGGATAGTTGTTCGAGAGAAAGCTATTTCAGTCATAGTCTAGTCTACCCACTGATATTTAGCTATTTATTAGTATTTAAAATTACCCATATAGCAAAATTTGCCTATAATCGATCACATCCTAAGAATTCCTCTATTTATTGCTATTTCAATTTTGTGTGATTGCATTGTAGCTGATAATTGCAAACCAAAAAACTCATATCTAAACATCTGTGTCACCCCTTTTAGACTTGTTTACATGACTTTTTTGATAATTTCTATTCCTATAGCTGATTAGACCACATTTGTACTTTCTAACTTTATTTGAACACGTACTGCTCCCTATGGGTTCGACCCCAACTCTTTGTTGGGTTTTATACTGACTAATGATCATTTGCACCTAGAATTGGATAAGGTGTGCTTGAAACGTTAATCAGATCTCCAACACAATTCTTCAAGAAGGAGACATGGAAAACCGGATACAATGCTGCTAAATCATTTTGCAAATCAAGTTCATAAGCAACTTTGCCAATACCCATCAAAATCTTATATGTGCCCACATAGCGGTGAGTACGCTTCCCTTTCTTCCAAGATCTCATTACACCTTTCATGGGAGAAATTTTCAATTAGACTCAATCATGTACATCAAACTCAAGATATCTTCTTGTAACATTGACATAGGACTTTTGTCAACTTTGAGACGTTTCCAACCTTTATCTAATAAGTCAAACTTTCTCCATTGCCTTACGTACTAACTCGGGACCCATCAAGGCGACTTCACCCACCTCAAACAAACCTATATGAAATCTACACTTCCAACCATATAGAAACTCAAATGGAGCCATTTCAATGCTTAAATGATACCTATACTACAAAGTTTGGATCATTCCAATTAACCTTGAAGTCAATTACACATTCTCTCAACATATCCCGACCGTTTGTGGATGAAAGGTCGTACTAAGCTTCACACGAGTACCAAGACCCTTTTGGAAAGATTTCCAAAACTAAGAGGTGAATTAGTTACAATGATCGGAGATGGTAGATAGGGGCACTTTGTGTAGTCTAAACATTTCCCTCAAATACAACATAGCATAGTCCTCCACTGAATATAAGAAACCTCGACAGGAATGAAATTAGCCAATTTTGTCATTTGATCTATGATAACCCAAATTGAGTCATGTTGTCGTCAGGAACGTGGTAGACCAACAATGAATTCCATGTTCAAATCTTCCCACTTACAAATAGGAATGCTAATAGCTTAAGATAAACCTCCTGACTTTTGATGTTCAACTTTCACTTGTTGACAATTAGGACACTTAGACACAAATTCTTCAATATACTTCTTCATCCCATTCAACAAACAGATCTCCAATAAGCCATGATACATCTTGGTGGCTCCTGGGTGAATGGAATATTGAGAACAATGGGATTATTATAAGATTTGCCTTCTCTAGTCATCAGCATTAGGAACTCACAAGCGAACTTCTTAAGCACATTATTTTCCACTTGGGAGAATGCCTCTATGGATTTTTTTAGCACCGCTTCCTTTAATTCAACTAAAGTGGGATCAAGAACTTGCTTGGCTTTCACATCAGCTGCAAAAGATGATTTTGAAGTATTGTGGACCATAACACCACCTTTGGTATAGTCGACTAACCGAACACCCAATTTGGCCAATATATGAACATCTCGAACCAACTTACTTTTATCGTCCTCAATATGAGCAACAATACCCATTGATAGCCAACTAAGAGAATACTCCACCACATTTGCCTTACCGGGGAGATAAAGAACACTCATATCATAGTCCTCTTATAACTCAAGCAATGTTCTTTGGCAAATATTTAAATCTTTCTTTTTAAACACATATTGCAAACTGTTGTTGTTAGTAAAGACATCAACATGAACAACATACAAGTAATGCCTCAAAGTCTTTAGAGTAAACACAATTACCGCTAGTCCAAGGTCGTGGGTTGGATAATTCTTATCTTGAATCTTATGTTTCCTTGAAGCATAGGCAATGACTTTCCCATTTTACATAAGGACACATACTAACCAAATTCTAGAAGCATAATAACAAACAACAAACCCATCAGTTCCTTTCGGTAAAGTCAACACCGGGGTAGATGTAAGTTTATCTTTTAATTCTTGAAAACTTTTTCACACGCTTCGGACCATATAAACTTAACCTTTTTTTTGAGTCAACGTCGTCAATGGAGAGGCAATCAAAGAAAATCCTTCCACAAACATTATATATTAACCAGCCAAACTCATGAAACTTCTAATATCCGAAGGGGATAGAGGTCTAGGCCAACATTTAACCACATCCATCTTTTTAGGATCTACCTCAATACCCTTACCAGAAATAATATGACCAAGAAAAGGTATGGACCTTAACCAAAACACGCATTTGCTAAACTTTTCAAAGAGTTGTTGGTCCTTGAGGACTTGTAACACAATCCTTTAATAGACAGTATTCTCTTCTTGAATCCTCAAATAGATCAATATATCATCAATGAACACAATCACAAACATATCAAGGTATTGTCTAAACACCCGATTCATCAAATACATAAATGCCACCTGAGCATTAGTCAAACCAAATGAAATTACTAAAAACTCATAATGACCATATCAAGTTTGAAAAAACATCTTCAAAATGTCATCTTCCACTTTACACACAATTGGTGGTAACTCGACCGAAGGTCAATCTTAGAGAAGTAACTTTCCCCTTGAAATGGATCAAACAAGTCATATATCCTTGGGAGATGATATTTGTTCTTAATGGTAACCTTGTTCAATTTTCAGTAGTTAATACACATATTGAGTGAACCATCTTTCTTTCTAACAAACAACACTGGAGCACCCCATGGAGATATACTCGGCTGGATGAAACCCCTAGCATACAAATCTTTCAACTACTCCTTTAATTTGTTAAGTTCTTCTGGAGCTATACGATAAGGAGGAATACAGATAGGATTCGTATCTGGGAGTAGGTCAATATCAAATTATATTTCCCTTTCAGGAGGAACATTTGGCAAATCATTAGGAAACACTTTCGGAAACTTATTAATAATGGGGACTGACTCAAGTGTAGTTACTTTAGATTCCATATCCCTAACTCGAACAAGATGGTATATGCAACACTTAGAGATTATCTTTCTAGCTTTAAGAAAAGAAACAAACTGACTCTTAGGCATAGAATTTTTCCCGTTTCCACTCTAGGATGGGTTCAATTGGAGACTAAAACTTGACTACACAGATTCTACAATCGATAGAAGCATAACATGAATGCAGCCAATCCATACCAAGAATAACATCAAAATCTAACAGATCAAGCTATACAAGATCAACATGAGTGACTCAATGGGACAAGGATATAGGACACTTTCTAAAGACCCTCTTAGATACAATAGAATCACTAACTGGAGTAGAGACAAAAAAAGGTTTTAACAGCATGTTCGGAGGAATATCAAACCTCGTAGCAACATAAGGGGTTGCAAAAGACAAGGTAGCATCGAGGACAAGTAAGAATAAACATCAATTTGGAAGACTTTTAACATATTGGTAACCACATCGGGAGAGCACTCTTGCTCACGACGAGTTTGAAGTGCATTAGAATCGGTTTTGCTTTTGATTATCACTAGAACCTGATGAAAGGTAAGGTGGAACCCTTTGACGATTATCTCCATCATTCCTAGAAACTGAGGGACAATCCCTTATCTTGTGATCCGTCTTTCCACAACCAAAACATGTATTAGAACTAGCTAGACATTTACCCTGTTTCTTTCTTCCACACTTGGAGCAAGTAGACAATGAAGATCCACCACAATACCCTCCTTGGGGATTAGGGTTAGACACCCTATATTTGTTGAACTTAGGAGGAGCATTGGAGGATCCTTGACTGGAAAACCTTTGTTAGAACATAGAATGGCAATGTCTCTTAAACCTCGAATGTTAAAAGTGGACATCACTGGTCTTAGCCCTCTTTGTGCCTCCCTATACTTTTCTTTGAGTTTCTCCTCTTCAATTCTTTTATCATGAACAATAAGACAAAAAATGTCCACATCATTGATAAGCATAGTGGTACAACATTCCTTAACCACCATTTCAGACATACCTGAAACAAACTTGCTCATTCTTGCCCTAGGATCGGCAATCATAGTAGGAGCATAGCTAGATAATATTGTACACCTCAAAGCATATTCCTTCACACTCAAACTACCTTGATGAAGGTTGATGAATTCAAGCACCACTTCCTCCCTTGTCTCAAGGGGAAAGAACATATCAAGGAAATTAACTTTGAACTTTTCCTAATCAAGATGAGCTGCATATTCCGCCCTCTCTTCTTTCTATTGGTTGAACCATATTTGAGCAACACCCTTAAGTTGATAAGCGATCAATTCTGTCTTTTCCACCTGTATTACTCCAATGATCATCAACACCTTATACACTTCATCAATGAACTCTTGAGGGTCTTCCTCAACATTAGAACCATGAACCATTTGGAGGATTCATTCTAGTGAAGTATCTCACTCTAGTTGTCATCGTACCCACATTTGGCCCCAGTCATCAACACTTGAGCCAACACTTGAAAAGGAGCCTAAACTCCGCATTATTCACTTGTTCGGCCAAAGGGTCAACCGAAACTTGATGAGCTTGAAGAACTTAAGAAGGAGCTTCTCATTCCACATTTTCTCCCGCATTCCTTCTAGTATACTCCCTTTGAGTGGCCATGTCCTGTGGAGCATCGGATAAGGATTAGGAGAGATATATTATAGAGTTAAACTCTATCACAGGACTTTATAGTAATGAAAGAAGTGGAGTTTCCTAAGAATCTTATAGCCTCTCATTCATTAGTATGGTGCACTTCACACTCATGAACAATACTCTATTCGACGTGGCTTACTAGACTTTCTAGGAATTTTCTAAGCCTTGTGCTCTGAATACCTTAGCTCAATACATATAGAAGTACAGTCTACCTCTGTTTAGGTCTACTAGTTTTCTTATACCTATACCAGGAACTTAAGAAAGTTTTTCATGACCCAACGCATACCCTAGGCAAAACATGATGCATAGGATCCTGCAATGCCCTACACAAGCCACTTAGCATACATCATACAAGGCAATAGAAACTTTATAGACTTTAAAATACAATTTCACAACATGAGAGTTTTATTAAATGTAGCGGAAGTCTAACAGAGTGTCAAAGTCATCTAGTACATCAAAAGTGATCGAAACGTAACTCGTACATCACATACAATACTGAAAAGTAAAGACAATATGAAATAAAGGCTCAATCCTTAAAACATGAGGACTAACCAATCTTCCCTATCTACTAAGTGATCCCTAGCCATAGAGATGTGGAATTGGAGTGTCAGACCCTACATTTGGAAGAATGCAGGCAAGAGAATGTGTTAGTACAAATATGTACCAAGTAAGATAGCAATGAATAGAAGTATAAAATTTATGCAAAAGGGAATTTTCATGCCAATGACCAAGCTGATTAAATAAGATGAAAGGGGTTAGAAGACACAATTCATAATACATGGTCAATGCAAGCTTGAAATCTTTAAACATTCGTGAGATACTTCTAGAAGTAACCTTAGTTTATTATTATGGGAGATTTAGCTTTAACTGACATTTAAGACCATGTGATATACTGACATGGCATTCAGTGTCTACCCCACACCGAGAGGAGGTGTTCTCACTTGCCAAGGTAAGAACTATGAACTTCTAGCTTACATGGATCCACTAGATAATTTCTATCTAGACAACCTATGGTGGAACGTAGTTTATGGGACATGGCTAATCGCCACATGTCCACTCGGTGCTAAGCATAAATCCCATGGAATATTTACTAATCTTACCTTTTCTTAACATTCATGAGACATGAGTAATCGCCAATTGTCTTATCATTGGAGGTCATGGGTAATCGCCTCTTGCCTCATTATCCATGGAAGGGCACATCAAGTAACCAATCAAGCTAACTTTCATTAGAATAGCTCCTCAAGTATTTATTGACTTAAGGTGAGAAGACCTTTCAACCTTATGAATACTTTATGTGAGAAATCCTTTCAAAACAACATCTACCTTGATGCTTCAATCTCAAACCAAGGCTTAAATTATTTTCATCAATTTCATAAAAACATGCACATCTTCATAAACTTATCTTTCATGATTCAAAAGCTTCATTATTTGAACAATTCTAGAAAAGATTGATTTCACATGGGTTCATGGGGATTCAACTTAGAAACATGCAATTTCTTCAATTCATGCATAAAAAGACATAAATCAATCAATAATACCATAATTTAGAAGAACCCATGAGATTTAGTAAAAACCTTAACTTCGATTGGGGATTCTACCTTGTGAAAATAGGAGAATTTGGGAACCCTATGGAGGAAAGGACTACATAGGTGAATACTATCATACCGTGATACCAAGAGGTTTCTATCAATGGTGAATTTGGAGACTTGACTTGAAACCCTAGTCTTCCTTTTCAAACTTCTAGAGAGAGAATATTTGGAGGATAAACATGTTCTTATTTTAGGAATTGGAGAGATGAAATGAAATTAAGAGATTTTGGGGGTAAAAATGTTTATATAGGGCCTTTAATAGAAGGTAAAATGACATAGTATTGGGTTAGAATAATTAGGAAAAAACCTAAAAGCCCTTTCTTAAAATAATTGTCGACTTAACCAACGACCAGACCTACGGTCTATTGATCAAAATAAGGATCGTCCTTGCTAGTCATGGGTGAGATCAAGGACCACTGGATTTGGACCCCAAAAATGGACCCATGTATGGTCCGTGGATCCACCTACAGGTCATATATCGTAGCCATGGGTCTCCACTTTTGAACTTGAATTTTCTCTATGTCTGAGACTGACTTACGATACCTACCTATGAATCGTGTAAGGAATGATGGACCATCCTAGTCAACCATATGAGAATATAGAAACTTAACATTTTTGGAAAATTTTGACTGGCCTACCTACAGACCATGTGTCAGACCAAAGTCATTGGTGGTTCGATTGGTTTTGGCACCAGATCCTGGAAAGATGCACTTTACCCATCTTTTCAAATTTGAAGTGTTACACTAATGGGCTTGGGAGATAAATTATTGTGATGCAGGGTCACAATGATGTCCAAGAAAAACACGTCATAGGCCGAATATATGCCTTGAGTTCTATTGATGTCGAGTCCCTTCAAGCTCAGTTAGTTTCTACGAGAGCTGACATTGATAAACTAGCTGACAAGCCGGTTGAAGTGCCTTCTACATTGGTGACTGTAAACCCCAGATTCGAGATAGGGGGCATAGCATGTTAAAACTCCAAGATGTCACCTCATAGGGTCCAACCACGCATCGGATGAGTCCATGCCCTATGGATGGCCCTGTGGATGGGCACGACTCCCCGTGTATGGGTCCACGGCCTATTGTTGGAGGTGTCATAGGTGGCCATGAAAATAGTTGTCACCAAACAACTATTGACCAAGACAAAACATAGATCCATCCACGGCCCGTCAACGTAGTCTCGTGGTTGGTGACTGGACGTTTATTTGGAGGACACAAAGGTCCTTTTCGGATTTAATTAGAATTAAGTGGTATCATTTTAGCCTAGTCTAAACCACCTATATAAGTACTTTATACCCCTAAATTAAGCCATTTAAGTCATTGTCTCAAACTAACCAAAATAATTGGGTTCCACTGTCAAATAATTTTCTCTTTAGAAAATTGAAGAAGAAGAATAGGTTTCAAGCTAGGTCAAGTCAAGTCTCCATTCTTCCAAACTTTGTGGGATTTGTAATCAATGTATGATGGATTATTCATCCATGGAATCCTTTCATCCATGGAGCTCTATGTTTTCTCCTGTCTAGAAAAAGAATTCCCTAATTCTAGTTAGCGTTTCTTCTAATGTTATGGGTTATGATCCAATTGAGTGGATTATGGTTGTTGAAGATTTTTTATGACTGAATTGATAGAATTAAATGTTTATAGGATGAATTTACATGTACCATTCCTAACCCTTGTTTTTAACCTAGAATTGATGAAATTGGGTTTTATGCCATGAAAGGAGAAATTGAGAATTTAGAGAAAATCTTCTAGGATTGATGAAATACACGATAGATTGCTTGAGATTGAAGCATATCGATATGAATTGCTTTAGTGTAGAGTATGTAGACATGAATTGAACTAGATTAAAGTATACATGATGAATCATGGTTAGTAGTGCTTGAGATTTAGCCTATATGATGATATATGATTAGAATTGCTTAAGAATGAAGCATGTGATTAGAATGTCTTGAGATCTAAGCATATGTGATGATTATGAGAAGTAATGCTTTGAGAGTAAGGCTTGTAGTTATGAATGATGATTGCTAGGGCTTTGAGAGTAACACTAATATGATGGACTATGAATGTTAGGCTTTGAGAATGAAGCTTATGTGATTGTTGAAATGTAGATAGAGTTGTTGTGGAAGGATTTACCCACATGACCTATATTATGTATATGTGAATGACTAATGTGAAAGTTTTACTCAGCTAGAATGATTCTAAGTTGAAAGGCTTGCTCACTTAAAATGAATCTAGAGTAAAAGCTAAATGAATGATGAGGCTAGAGGCGACTACCCTTGACCTCCATATGTGAAGGATATGAGGTGATTTCCCATGTTCTTATTATGATGAATGGGCATGATGGTGAGTACTCGTGAACCTTATGAAATGATGTGGAGGTGAATCCCCATGTCTTTAAACCTTGACTTGGTAAGACAAGACCATGCATGACAGCTTGAGTAGTAGATCTCATGGATAGCCTTGGATTGAGAAATCATACCCTTCCAAAGGATAGCTTGGACTAGCATAATAGAATGCTTGCATAATAACTTGACTTGGTGAAGCTACACCATTTCATGATATCTTGGATTGAGCAATAGTACCCTTCCTTGAGAAGCTTAGACTTGCATGAGTAATGTTCTTTCCATATTAGCTTAGTCTAGCATAATGAGGTTCATTTCTTTGGTAGCCTTGAATTGGTGAATCGTAACCATTCATGAGTAATGATGTGTCTTGGGCTAGTAAAGAGGTACTTTTCCATGACTAGTATGAACAGGTGGAACTAATCCCTAAATCAAAGTAGCATAGTTATGATGAAACAAGCTTTACTTCAAAGAGATATTGTAAGTATGTTTTGATATGAGATTGATTGTATGATAATAGCTTAGGTTGGATTGTTAATTGAATTGCTTTCCTTGATATGTATGATTAGAGGTGGATGACCTATGTAATTAGTAAGAACAAGTTGAGGTTACACTACATCAAATTCGATTATTAGTGACAAATAATTTTATCACTTAAAACTCATATTTCGTCACAAAAAAAAAATTGTGATGAAAAATAATTCATCAGTCACTCATCCCTAAAGCATGGGTCACTAAATGTATACAGAGACAACTTAGTGTTTTGTCACAAAATAGAGTTGTATTTACTACGAGTATATTTTTTGTCTTTAAATACATAGTATTAATGAGAAACTTGTTCATCATAGAGATTAATTTTGTAGATAATCGTATGTTTTATCACTAAAGAGGTTATTAAGGCCGACGAAAGTGATGCGTCACTAACTACTTAGTTTAGTCAGTGACAACATCATTCGTCTCTAATGTTATATGTATTTCGTAGTTGAAAAAATATCATTTCATCACTAAAAATTATCATTTACATACAAAAAAAACATGTCCCTAAATATATAAATTAGGGAAGATTTTGCTTTTTTACAATTTCATAGTTGAAAACAATTATATCGTCACTAAAAATATATATTTTACCAACAAAATAATATCATCACTAAAAAGTGTCATAATCAATGACAATCACAATTGTCATAAAATACAAAGTTGATTTGTAGATAATAAATAGGCAATTTAAGACAAATTATTTGCATTTTGTGACGAAACTACAATTGTCTTAAAAAAATATTTATTGATAAGATTTTCAATTTGTATTAAATTAGGTTTCCATTAATTTGAATTTTTTCTTTAAAAAAAATACAATTATTAAGTAATACATAAAAGAAAAGCAAGATAGTGTTTTAAATATTACACACTATCATTTAATAATTAAGAACTAAAGTGACATTCATGAGATGATATATCATTACATACTCTATATGGAAAAACTAATATTAAATAAAATCTATCCAACAAACAGTGTAACTGAGATATACTAAACATTAACAAAACTAAGCAGATTATGTTGAGGTTGCTTCTCAAATACCATCGCAGAAACACATCTCTAGTAACGAGTCTTGATTTCCACCTTCCACCATATGTGTAAAAGAAAAAGATTTAATATTTGATTTCATATATTATGATATCATGGTATACAAAATAACATGCCAAGTGTAATCTAACACATGGAGTCTCAGAATGATACGATGTACGCAAATCCCAACCCATCTCTATCCTTGTTGGGTAAAGAAATTATTTTTGAGGACCCTCGACTCAAAAGAAATATAACAGGCATAGGAAAGTAAAAAAGAAGAAGATCAACAAATATTGTTCTCATTCCTTTTCTAGATGAAAATAGTTAACAGGCAGATCTTACACATGCTATTTCTAGTTCTCCAATTACACTATATGAAGCAGCGAATTTTCAATGTCAAATATCGACTTTAAGGGGGGATAATAAACCTTTACGAACATCATTTCACTAAAAAAAACATAATATAATTCATATTTACATTCGTTATGGCATCTCAAAATGTTGGTTCATCACTCGAATACCCTTTTTCATATGATTGCAGAAGTCTATGAATGAACAACTAATGTCCAAAAAAGGAGCACGCGTGATCTAACTACTTGCTAAGTGTTGACATGCTCACTAGTTTGTTAGTTTGTTATTAATTCTTATCAAGTTGTTAGAGTAGATTTAGATTAAGTTGTTAAAGTAGTTCCTTAGTTTTAGTCAACTTAGTTACATATTACGTTGTTAGAACAGTTCCTTAGAATTAGTCAAGTCAATTACATCTTACCTGTATTTAAATTGATGTTGCATTTGAATAAGATTGATTCAAGTTTGCTTTGATTCTCAATCTCTTTATGGTATTAGAGCCCCTCTAAAACTCTCACGAGTCCGATCCAAAAAAAATTTCCTCTCTTTGCATCCAAACATGGTTGTTCCTGCTTCCACCAGTGATAGTGTTGCTGCAGTTCCGACTACCACTCATGTGGTATAGTCCAATCCAGCTTCCAATTACCTGTCAAACTACAAGGTAACCTCAACTTTGCCACCTGGAAGGCGCAACTAGTGATGCCACTCAATGGACACAAGCTCCTTGGGCATCTCACTGGTGCCAAATCTGCTCCTCCGACCACTATCACACAAACTGATAGTACCATCTCCAATCTTGAATATGAGTTGTGGTTTTCCAAGACCAACTAATTCAATAGGCAATGATGGCATCCGTTGACCCCACCATTTCTCCCACTGTTGCAACTACCTCTTCGGCAAAAATAGCTTGGGATCTCCTTCATACAGCTTATGTCAATAGGAGTCACACTCACATCTTTAGCTTATGAGATCAATTGCAAAACAAGAAAAAGGCCTCCAAACTTACCTACAGGAGATCAGATCAATTGCTGATGCTCTCAAAGTAGCGGGCTCTCCAGTGGCTGATGATGAACTAGTAGTCAAGATCTTGAGTGGCCTAGGTCATGAGTACCGTGAAATCACTGCCACTATAAAAGTGTGCGACACAGCCCTAAGCTTTGAGGAGCTATTCCAAAAACTCACGGACCATGAACTCTTTCTAAAACATCAACATATTGACTGGTCATCCTCCATCATCACGGCTGCAGTTGCACAAAGGACCAACTTCCAGCCCCAACATCAGAAAAATAACGGTCACTTCCCAAATCAATCTTCAAGACCAGAAGCTCCACGACAGGCGGTCCTTGCAAATCAACAGAATGGGAGACTACCCAGGCAAGAGGTAAAATGCCAACTTTGCCAAAAGATCGGTCACACAGCTGATGTGTGTCGCTCAAAATTGCACAACCACTTTGAAGCTAAGGTCAACTTTGTGTTAAATCATCACTCAGAACCAAATCCTTGGATCCTTGACTCTGGAGCAACTCATTATGTCACAATTGAGTCAAAAAATCTTGAAAAATACACTGGCAATGAGGAAGTGTCCATGGGTAACGGTAAAACTATTCCTATTACTCACACTAGTTTAACTCAAATTAAGGCTTCAGTCTCCAATTTCATTCCCTCAAACACTCTTTATGCTCCAGCTATCAAAAAGAACTTTATTTCTGTTGCTAAGTTTTGCACTGACAATTTGACCTCAATCGAATTTTTTCCACACTCTTTGCTTGTGAAGGATCTCAAAACTCGGACACTGCTGATACAAGGCCAAAATAAACACGGACTCTATGAGTGGCAATAGAGGGATCATGATCACCTTTCGCCAACTTTGATAACAGCTAGGTTAAGGGAGATCACAAATAGAGTATTGAATATTAGAATGCGGAAGCACAAAGAAAAGAAACAAAATAAACTAACTAAAGATATGGAAAATTCGAAGGAAAGATCCACAAATTTCCAAGGATTAGATGTTCTAAGGCCTTGAAAAGATCCAAGTAACAACGTATAGATTTATGGAAGAAATCTAACGCCTTTACTTGAGAAAACGAATCAAAACGATAGATTCGGATCTTGACCGCTTTATGAGTAACTAAAGACAATAATTAGTATGTAGAAATTAATCACCTTCTAAAGAATACCAACAATAAACCAAAGATATCACAAGAAGAAGTTACTTTATACCTTAAACTATGAAACTAGTAAAGGTTTAAAGATAAATTCTCAAAGAACAAGTCACAAAGGTTCAAAGAACTCTCTCAAATATTATTAATATCAATCTAAATTGTCTTTAATGAATAAAAAGGACCCCTATATATAGGAGAAGGGGTGAAAAACGTCCAAGACCCTAAAAGACAATTACAAGGACTCCTACTCTAGAAAGGAAATAAAGTAATCTAACTAAAAACAAATTTAGTACTTCTAGGAAAGCTATGGTACTTAGGAGACCATAAATAGAATAAGGAAAATATTAATAACCTATAAATAAATAAAGAAATAAGGTAAATCCCAACTAGGAAAAGAATCTTGACAATCTTGGAAAGTTTGACTAGTCTTCTCTCAAAACTTGGGCAGAAAGCAACTCTTGTTGTGGCTGATTCTTGGACTCTTCTTGACTTTATTTGCACGAAATTGGGCCTTAAAATTACTCATGTTGGGCTTGAATTTGGGCCACCAAATAATTGTAGCATTTGGACAATTCCTCTTCCTTGGGCTTGAGCTCTTCTTCCCCAATAAGACACCTTTGGATCAGCAATTGAAGCCCATTGAGCTTATCATTGAACTCCTTGGTTTGAGATCTTGTTATGGGCCTCCTTGGAGTTTCTAAAGCTTCATCCTTGTCCTTCAATGGAGTAGTGCTTCCTTGGATGCTATCATTCCCCTCTTCTTGAAGAGAATTCGTCCTCGAATTCAAATCTACATCAAAATAGGAAAGATCAGAAACATTAAAAGTAGCACTAACTTGGAACTCACCAGGAAGATCAAGTTTATAAGCATTGTCTCCAATCCTTTCAAGGACTTTGTATGGCCCACTTCCTCTAGGATCTAGTTTGGTCTTTCTTTTGGAAGGAAATCTTTCCTTTCTCATATGCACCCAAACCAAGTCACCAGGTTTAAAAACAACATATTTTCTGCCCTTATTCCTTCGTAATGCAACTTCCTTATTCTTCTTTTCAATTGCAAGCCTTGTTTGTTCATGAATTTTCTTCATCATATCAGCCTTGTTCTTACCATCAAGATTAGCAAAATCATTAGTAGGCAAAGTCAATAAATCAGGGGTTAAGGGGGTTGAATCCATATACAACTTCAACTCCCTTAGAACTGACCACAAAACCTAAGAAAACCACACGATCCACACAGAAAGTACACTTTTTGAGATTAGCAAATAAACGTCGATTTCTAAGAACTTCAAAAACTTGTTTTAAGTGCTCTAGGTGTTCATCCAGATTTTGAGAAAAGATCAAGATGTCATCAAAATACAACACAATAAATGTTCCATGTAAATCTTTAAAAACATGATTCATTAGTCTCATAAAAGTGCTTGGTGCATTAGTCAAGCCAAAGGGCATAACTAACCACTCATATAGTCCATATTTGGTCTTAAAAGCAGTTTTCCATTCATCTCCGTGGATTCATACGAATCTGATGGTAACCACTCTTTAGATCAATTTTAGAAAAGATTTTGGAACCATACAGTTGGTCCAACATGTCATCAAGACGAGGGATAGGATGGTGATACTTTACCGTTATCTTGTTGATAGCTCGACAATCTACACACATCCTCCATGTTCCATCCTTTTTGGGGACCAATAGGACTGGTACAGAGCATGGGATCATACTTTCTCGAACAAATCCCTTTTTAAGAAATTCTTCAACTTGCCTTTGTAATTCTTTGGTCTCTTCAGGATTGCTCCTATAGGCAGGCCTATTAAGAAGTTGAGACCCAGGCACAAAGTCTATTTGGTGCTCAATCCCTCTCAAAGGTGGCAATCCCTTTGGAGTGTCATCAGGAAAAACATCTTCAAAATTCTGCAAAAGAGAAGAAACACTATTTGGCAAACAAGGAGTTAGTTGTTCAAAATTAATCAATACTTTTTTGTAAGTAAGTAGTATTATGGGCAACCCCTCTCTCCTAGCATTCAAACACTCTTTGGCTTTTATATAAAGACTCTCATTTTTCTTTTCCTTAGCCTCTTTTCTCTCACCAAAACATTTTATTTTTTTACTCACGCCCTCTTTTACCTATTTACTTAGATTGCTGCCCTCTCTCTCTTTCTCTCGGCCATGTCTCTTTTCTTCTATCTCTTGGCCTTTTTCTTTTCCCTCAAGCTCACTTTTTACCTCTCCCTTTTGTTTTCCCATTGTTTCCCTCAATCGTTTTTGATCTTCAAACACTTGAGAAGGAGATAATGGTGCAAGAGTATACTTCTTACCATTATACAGAAGACTATACCTATTCTTTCTCCCATGATGAGTAGTGTCCCTATCATACTGCCAAGGTCGACCAAGTAAAACATGGCATGCTTGCATTGGAACTACATCACAAAGAATTTCATCTTCATACCTACCAACATTGAATGAAATCATGCATTGTTTGTTTACTTTTACTTCTCCACAATCATTCAGCCATTGGAGCCTATATGGGGTAGAGCGCTTCATACATGCAATTCCTAGTTTATCCACCAAGTATGAACTCACCACATTTGCACAACTTCCCCATCAATAATCATAGAATAAGTCTTCCCTTTTATCCCACACCTAGTATGAAACAAATTCTCTCTCGCCCTTCATCAACACTACCCAAATTGATAGTCATAATTCTCCTAACCACCCCAATTATACCATCATTAGGCAGTTCTAAATCATCTTCCTCACTTACACCTTCTCCCTCTTCTTCTTCCCCTCACTTTTTCACTCTCATATTCTCCATTCTCTTTAAGTAGGATGTTTCTTCTACTTGGACATTCATGCATCATATGCCCCCTTCCATGACATTTGTGACATTGAATAGAACTTGAAGGTTTAGAAGATTTAGGATTAAAGATTTTACTTCCCTCCTCAACTTCACCTTTACCTCTATCATCTTGAGGTTTGGAAGGAGCTTTCCCCTCTTGAGTTGACCATGGCTTCTTAGAGATAGTGTTTGGTCGACTTCTCCATGAGTTATTTTGCCGCTTTTTCTCAATTTGTTTTTCAACTTTTACGTACAAATCAACTAACTCATCTAAAGTTACATATTGTTGTATCTCTACTACATTAGCTATTTCGTATTTAAACCATTTAAAAATCTAGCTATTGTAGCCTCTTCTTCCTCCATGCGCTTACCTTGGATCATAGCCATATCCATGCTTTTGAAGTACTCATCCACCGACATGGAGCCTTGCTTCAAGTGTTGAAGGCGAGACTGTAGATCTCTTTGGAAGTATGATGGAATAAATCGCTTCCTCATTACCCTCTTCATCTCTGCCCACGTAGCAATAGGTGGTAGCTCCTTTTGCAATCTGTCCCTAGGAAGCTTTTTCCACCAAGAAGCAGCATAATTAGAAAACTCAACAACATCAAGTTTAACTTTCTTACCCTCAGAGTAGTTATGGCAATCAAAGATGGCTTCAACTCGCCTCTCCCAATCAAGGTACAAGTTTGGATCCCTTGTCCCCTTGAAAGATGGCATCTTCATCTTTATACTATTTATATTATCATCTTCTACTCTACCTCTTTGTCCCCTCCTTTCTCTTCTTTCTAGATTAAATTCAACATCAAAATCATCATTATCATATTCAGGATTTACAAAAGGGATATGGGGTACATTCCTTCTAACTTGGGGTCTAACATTATTTCGGGGTACATCATTCTCCCTCCTAATTGCAGCTATGGTGTCATTCTGCTCGACAATCATATCCCTCATCTCTTGAAATTGAAGGGTCCATCTCTCAAATTGCTGGTGCATAGCTTGTAGGGTGAAGTCGTTCCTTCCTTTGACCTCAGCTTCTAAATGAGCCCTTTCCTCATCACCACCTGAATTAGACATCAAAAAAAAAAAGATCAAGTATCACACTTTTAATATGGCTTTTACCCTCTTTTAAACTCACCCACACTTGCCTTTTTCCACTCAAAATAACCTTTGAACGAGAATACTTTGTAGATTTATAATTAAACCAAAACGTGTATCAAGTTCGTAGTAATAAAGTATGGAATCTTGGGGTACAAAAAGAAAGTAAAGAACTAGTCCTAGAACAAGTAGGATTTAGTTGAAACAAAACACGAATAAAAAGGAACTTATTTTAGAATTATAAGAACAAAAAAAATTTCCCTTATTCTTCAAGATCTAAAATCCCCTCTTCTTGCTACCTTCTTGCTTGGAAACAAATTAATGCAAAACTTAGAGAGCAAGTAATAAACTTTCTTGAATAGCAAGTAATAAGCTTTCTTGGGTACCAAGTAATAAATTTCTTGGAGGACAAGTAATCAGATTTCTTAGAGAGCAAGTTATAACTTTTTTTTTCACGCTACTATTCACGCTCCTGTAATTTTATTTTATTTTCACGCTACAGTATTTTTTTACGCTACTGTTCACGTTTTTTTTTTTTTTTTTTTTTTTGCTCTACTATAAGAAGAAATCCCAAGATTTATCAAGAACGGAATCTTGATAGAACCTCTCTAATACCACTTGATAACAGCTAGGTTAAGGGAGATCACAAATAGAGAATTGAATATTAGAATGCGGAAGCACAAAGAAAAGAAACAAAATAAACTAACTAAAGATATGGAAAATTCGAAGGAAAGATCCACAAATTTCCAAGGATTAGATGTTCTAAGGCCTTGAAAAGATCCAAGTAACAACGTATAGATTTATGGAAGAAATCTAACGCCTTTACTTGAGAAAACGAATCAAAACGATAGATTCGGATCTTGACCGCTTTATGAGTAACTAAAGACAATAATTAGTATGTAGAAATTAATCACCTTCTAAAGAATACCAAAAAGAAACCAAAGATATCACAAGAAGAAGTTACTTTATACCTTAAACTATGAAACTAGTAAAGGTTTAAAGATAAATTCTCAAAGAACAAGTCACAAAGGTTCAAAGAACTCTCTCAAATATTATTAATATCAATCTAAATTGTCTTTAATGAATAAAAAGGACCCCTATATATAGGAGAAGGGGTGAAAAACGTCCAAGACCCTAAAAGACAATTACAAGGACTCCTACTCTAGAAAGGAAATAAAGTAATCTAACTAAAAACAAATTTAGTACTTCTAGGAAAGCTATGGTACTTAGGAGACCATAAATAGAATAAGGAAAATATTAATAACCTATAAATAAATAAAGAAATAAGGTAAATCCCAACTAGGAAAAGAATCTTGACAATCTTGGAAAGTTTGACTAGTCTTCTCTCAAAACTTGGGCGAGAAAGCAACTCTTGTTGTGGCTGATTCTTGGACTCTTCTTGACTTTATTTGCACGAAATTGGGCCTTAAAATTACTCATGTTGGGCTTGAATTTGGGCCACCAAATAATTGTAGCATTTGGACAATTCCTCTTCCTTGGGCTTGAGCTCTTCTTCCCCAATAAGACACCTTTGGATCAGCGATGGAAGCCCATTGAGCTTATCATTGAACTCCTTGGTTTGAGATCTTGTTATGGGCCTCCTTGGAGTTTCTAAAGCTTCATCCTTGTCCTTTAATGGAGTAGTGCTTCCTTGGATGCTATCAAACTTCACCTCCACTAAAGTTTCCCGTCAACTGTGGCATCGTCACTTAGGTCACCCTCATCTAAAAATCCTAGACTTAGTACTGAATAAATTTTCACTTCCCTTTTCCACCAAAGAAAAGTTTCATTTTTGTAATTCGTGCTCATCAAAGAAAGCTCATTGTTTGCCATTTCAACGACTCACTTTAAATAGTAATACACCACTTCAAACTTTGTTTAGTGATTTATGGGGTCCATCACCCATTTTATCCATTGATAAAAAGTTGTATTACTACAATTTTGTTGATCATTACACCAAATACACTTGGTTGTATACAATCAAAAACAAAAGTGAAGTCTCTTCAATTTTTGCAAACTTTCATCCTTTAGTGGAAAAAATTTCAAACACAAAATTGTCTCAATTTATACTGATGGAGGGGGTGAATACACAAGTCTTAAACAGTACCTACAATGCCATGGCATTCAACATTTGATCTCCCCACCCTACACACCCCAACAAGTTGCAATCGCTAAACGACGACATCGTCACATTGTCGAAATAGCTCGAACTCTTCTCAATGAAGCCTCACTACCATCTGAACTATGGTCCTTTTCCTGTCACCATGATGTGTATCTCATAAATAGACTACCTACACCTAGCTTGAATAATGATTCTCCTTATAAAAAATTGTCTGGCGAACCGCCAAAATACTCTTCACTGAAAATTTTTGGTTGTCTAATCCATGGCTTAAGCCATATACAAAAAATAAATTTCAGCCTAGATATACACCGTGTGTCTACTTAGGAGTTTCTATTTTTCATCATGCACACCTCTGCTTTAATCCTGTGCACTCAAAACTTTTCGTCAATCGTGACGTTCAATTTTGTGAAGATATGTTTCCTTTCACTCAAATGTTCTCACACTTGAAAATATGTTTTCCACGTTACAATGGGAAATAATAGAGTCCCAAGTCAGTAAGGATACTCATCCGAAAGTCCAATTAAATTTGGGCTACAATCTTGTTCCAACACTTCCGCCTCCTATTCCTATCACCCTAACAGTTCCCTCTCATTCAAACACTCCAAGTCCATAATTGAAAGGCAACTACCAGCAGTCTCAACTTCATGAGGTATGATTCCTATCTCTTACCAACCTCCTTCACTATTTAATGAAGCAGCCCATAACACCTATCAACCATTATACTATTCACGTAGGCCACCAATCAACCAACAGCCACCGCAACAGCCAACAATTATGTCACCATTCGGTGTGGTCACAAGGTCCAAAAATAATATCTTCACACCAAAGAAAAAATCAGTTTCTTGGCTCACCTTTCTCCCACTCCAAATACCTTTAAGAAAGCAGTTAAGCACATTGAATGGAAGAATGCAATGGATTTGGAATACGAAGCGTTAATAAAAAACCAAACTTGGGAACTAGTACTTAGGGACCCGATAAATAATGTTGTTGATTGTAAGTGGTTATTTTGCATCAAAAGGAAAGTTGATGGTTCTATTGACAGGTACAAGGCGCGATTAGTTGCAAAAGGTTTCACACAATGTCCAGGACTGGACTTTTATGAAACTTTCAATCCGATTGTCAAACCAACCACCATCAAAATTGTACTTTGTATTACAATTCAAAATAACTGGAAAGTGCAGCAGCTTGACATGAATAATGCATTTTTGCAAGATAACTTACAACAGCAAGTATTCATGGCGCAGTCGAAAGGCTATGTCAACCCTGATTTTCCCAATCATGTGTGTCATATCCAAAAGGCCATTTATGGCATAAAATAAGCTCCTCGTGCATGGTATGAATCTCTCAAATCTCACTTGAATAAATTTGGGTTTGTTAAGTCTGAATCAAATGCTTCTCTATTTATTTTTACATCTGAAGCTATCACGATGTATATTCTAGTGTATGTTGATGATATCCTCATTACTTGGAATTACCCAAACTTGGTAACACATGTAATCAACTCTCTGGCTTACAAGTTCTCCCCAAAGAACCTTGGTGAACTCAACTATTTTTTGGGGATCGAAGTCAAACATGTTCCAAATGGGATTGTCTTATCACAATCCAGATACATACTTGAGATTCTCTCAGATGTGGATATGGCCGACTGTAAAGGAGTTACGACACCTATGTGCTCAAGTTTACCACCCAAAGTAGCCTATGGTTCACCTCCTACCGATGCAACCTTGTATCGACACACCATTGGTAAATTGCAATACTTATCATTCACGCGTCCTGATATTGCCTTGGCAGTTCACAAACTATCACAGTTTATGCGATCCCTAAGTCTAGAGCATTGGAAAGCAATAAAAAGGGTGCTTTGATACCTCAAGGCATCATCAACGTCGTGCCTGCAAATCTCTAGCCACTCTGATAGTAATTTGTATATGTACGTCGATGCTGATTGGGCAGGTGTTCCCTATGACAGAATATCCACATCTGGTTATATACTCTTCATCAGGCCAAATTCAATTTGTTGGTCCTCTAAAAACCAACAATCAGTTGCTCGGTCATCTACTGAAGCAGAATACAAATCGGTAGCCAATGCACTCTCTGAACTTACTTGGGTACACAATCTGTTGACTGAATTACGATATCAAGTCTCGCAAATGCCAAGCATTTTTGTGATAATATTGGTGTTTCATATCTCAGCAAGAACCCAGTCTTCCACACTAAGATGAAGCATATTGCAGTAGACTTTCACTACCTCCGCAACAGTGTGAAGTCAGGTAGAGTGGTAGTCAAATATCTTCCTGCCGGGGATCAAATTGCAGACACTCTCACGAAGCCGCTGCCCAAGCCTGCTTTCCTTCGGTGTTTATCCAAGTTAGGCATTGTTGCACCACACCTAACTTGAGGGGGTGTGTTGACATACTCACTAGTTTGTTAGTTTGTTATTAATTCTTATCAAGTTGTTAGAGTAGATTTAGATTAAGTTGTTAAAGTAGTTCCTTAGTTTTAGTCAACTTAGTTACATATTAAGTTGTTAGAACAATTCCTTAGAATTAGTCAAGTTAGTTGCATCTTACCTGTATTTAAGTTGATGCTACATTTGAATAAGATTCATCCAAGTTTCCTTTGATTCTCAATCTCTTTACTAAGAAGAAATGGCAAAAATAAAAATAACACCCACCATAACATCTTTCCAAAATTTCTATTAGATCCATCACTATCTTTCATTATCATTGAGCTCTGAGTATTACACAACAAATTATAGAGGAATACCACGACTGACAAGCAACCAATCTATCACTCAATTCACTCTTCAAGAAAAACACTTTATATCTCAGTATAAGTTGATTAAAAAAGTCCTGATATGACCACCAACTATGAATCATGCATTGCTATTGAATTATGTCTGAATTGCCAAACATACAAATAATTGCAATATTCTCTCACATACACAGACAACTATCATAAACATGAGTCAATTAACTATAGTGTATTTATACCTGCACCATAGTTTATAGGTGACTGAATTAGGTATGTCAATGTGTTTCGTCCACATGCACCTAACTTGTATGTTGTGTTTTTAACAATTGCTATTGTATCTCTCCCTGTGGATAGCTGCTCACCGAAGTGTATTTGATCAACATGATTGACGAGTCTTATTGTAGAAAGTGAAGTTAGATTCTGTTTTCAGGGAATAGTGACACCAGAAAGAGTGATGGATTACAAATATTTAATTGCATAGTCAAAACTTCAAGAATATTACGACTCATTTAACTCTCTAAGCCTTTAAAATTTTAACTCTTGCTATTCTAAAAACATTAAAAATAATGGCATTCTAGGGTATGTGACAGTACATACTATTCCTTTTAAGATCAGTATATTTACTCATTTAAAGTTCCATTGTTTTCTCTTCCTATAAAGTTGATTTTTGACATTCTCATCCTTGTGGTCATTCTAGAGAGAAGGTTGAGCCATTGCATATGTATATTATTAGCAATCAGTTTGGTTAACTCCCAACATTTGTTCAAGAAGTGAAGTTAGTGTTGTAATGCTTCAATTATCAATCCACTAATACTCTTCTAGCTACACTCCTAAAGTAAGGACCAACATTGTTAAAAAAAAAATCTGTAAGTTGCAAACTATTATAATTTTAACAATCAAATATTTTATATGGATAATATCATAAAACACATGTTTATAAATCTACATTTATATGAAATTTAATCACTACATGAGTCTATAAGTGGAACTACTAAATTTTCTAGACAAACAACAAATCGAAGGCACCTAAAATTTACAATACAAACCGAAAAACAAAAATGTTTACACTTTTTCTAAATTGGGGAAAAAAAATATAAAACAGTTAGTTATACAAAGAGGAGAAAAAGTTTGAATAGTTTGATACCTAAGCAAAAAACAAGAATGAGTAAATACCTGAAGCATTACTAGATACTTGTTGTACCGACAATCTCCTCAAGTGTGCAACATTATGATGTGGTAATGCCTCAATAACAGCTGCCAACAATTTGAGCTTGCATCTTGTTCCACGAATAGTGCTTTGATATTGACAAGTACGAGGACGACTAAAATTACTAGTAATTGCTAATTAGTAGAAATCAGAACCACCGTCATAGAGTTTTACTCTTGCATTTCTTTTAGCATAGAGAAAGCAGCTTGCCTGGCAAATAAGGTGTTTGGTATAATTGTTTTTTTTTGCGAAGCGTTAAGGATTGGTAGTTATAATCTATGTTGCTTGAACTCTTCAAAAATATTGTTGGATGTGTGTCAAATCCTCTAAAAGTAGTGATGTATTTGAGCCACCTCTACCTCCTATTGCAAAGATAACCCATGCGGACATTGAATGTACAACTGATGCATCTCCTACCTCTCCAATCAGTCAATCCTCAGTTGTTGTTGGCGTTTTGACATACAGCCTCAACATTCTCCTTGCTGATCTTGTGATCTTTTAATCTTAGTTAGACTTGTTAGACGCGTAAAAGAGATGAAGATATGTAGAGAAATGAGATTGTCTTTAAAGGAATAGAATAAGAAACTGAATTATTGTATTTACTATCTCAATATAGGTAGTATTATATACAATGTTAATATCCTTAAAAAAAACATCATTATAGGATTTTACTCTTCCATTCCTTTCAAACTATTCTGAAAATAATTTTATTGAGTAGGGGATCTATCGAAAACAACCTCTCTACCCACGAAGATAGGAGTAAGGTCTAGTACACCCCACCCGCCCCATACTTAAATTGTGGGACTATATGAGGTATGTTATTATTATAGTAGTAGTTGTTGTAGTATAAATCAGAGCCATATAATAAGCATGAATCTTAAAGATGGAAGGCTCTCTATGGACTCTAGTTCAGTTTGAAAGTTTCAATTTAAATCAACTAAATCTTATCATTGTAGACAATTTAAGTCAATCATGATTGCAATGACTAGTCCTATAAACAACATATATTAGTTAATAGATGGTTGTCTCAATACTTATTAGTATATATTATCAGAGAATAAGATCAACTCTAAAAATAAGCTTCTGAAATTGAACTTTAAAAAAATACCAAGCATGTGCATTTGTCTTCCATCAAGGGAGTTGCAAGGGAGTTTTCTACTTCCGAGTTTTGAGCTCACCTGGAATACTCAAAAATATTTTTTCATGACAATCATAAATTGAATCCAGGAGCAAGTTAAGCAACTCTAAGATTACTCTGCATCAGAACAAGATTCAGTTTATGAAATCATAAATTTCAAGGAAAAGCATATTCATGATACATAAAGTCTCAGCCTAAATCAATAATGCTAGAAATTTCAACAACACGAAGGAGTAAATTAAAAGAGTTTGTCAATTGTCCCAGATCACAGAACTTATCTTTGAAGAGTGATAGCAGAAAAATAATTCCAAGTCCCAAATCAGAGTCGCGATAAGATCAAAGTCAATGGTAGAAAAATTGTGAGGCTCAACTTATAGTAGTGCAATTAGAGCAAAGGGTACGGGAACATCGTCATGGCTATAAATTCGGATTGCATCGATATCACCAACTAATTGATTATAAAACTAATTAATATAAAAAAAATATATAACAACAAAGGAAAATGACATGGCTTTTGGCATTCTTAGATAGATGATATAATCAAAGAATCTATCATCTAAAATCTAAATCAATTATTCGAGTGTTAAATATGCTGAAACTTATTGATATTTTAATCCTATACCATTCACAGGTTCCACCACAAACTACCAAAATATACTATAAGTTAGCAAATCTTGAAAGTAAAATCTATTAAGAAAAAATGAAAGGTTACACCTAAACCTAGAACAACATTATTCAAGGACTTGTTGGCACTTTAGGAAATCACATAGTAATAAAGAATGTCAAATAAATTTTAGGAAAAACTAAGGATGAAGAGTGGTTTTTTTTATACCCACATAACTTTACAGCAGAAAAAATCTTGAAATAGGTAAAACACTTAAACCATCTAAACCTTTCTGCTAGAAATTGCGTATCAAGCTTGAATTTGGACGTGATTACCACAAAAGAAAAGAACTTCAAAATCCTAATAGAAGTAAGATTGTAAGCATTTATGTGAATAGTTCAATTCCCACAATTTTATTCCCAGATTACATATATATGAAGGAGTAAATCAACCTCTAAAACTTATTTCACTGAAATCTTTGAAGAAGACAAAGAAGAGACGCACCTTCATCCTTATCAAGCAGGTCAGGGCATAGTTCATCCTTCTAATGGAAAGAAAAATTTTAAAAAAAAGATCCAAATGAAATAAAAAATGGGACGCTCAGCCGTTTTTTCTTTTGGCGAAAATTGAAAAAGGATTGAAATATTTTTTTGCCACAAACTAAAAAAAAGTCATTGAGAAAATTAAGTTTAGACAAGTTTCATTGTGAATTTTTTTAAAAGTAGACTTTGTTTTTAAAGTGAAAAATTATATTTGAAGTCAAAAAGTAAAACATTATTTTGTTGTTTTTCAAAATCTTGAAAATTTTGAATTCAATTTCAAGTTGAATTCCAAAATTTTATGGCCAACGTGAGTACTTTTGGAGTTTAGCTCAAGAGTAAAGTAAAAAAATTTCATGGCAATTTTCCTCAGAACAAAATCATTTTTGGCACCATTAAAATTATATTATAGAAAATATTTTTTGTATCATCAAGTTATTATTTATTTTATTCACAATTAGTTTCAAAGCATTAGTTTTTTGTCTCAATTTATGTGATACATAAAGAATTTGAAAAGTCAACAAAATTTAATATAATTTTTAGATATTTAAAATTGTTAATTATTGTAATTTAACATATTTTTTTCATGTAACTTTCAATAATATAGTAGAAAATCTTTAAATTAATACTCAGTAAATTAATTAACTCTCTAACATAATATTTTTCTCTGGTCCCCATTTGGGCCACTGGAAAAACTTACCAATTTCAATAATATAATATATTTTCTAAGATCCCTTTATTAATATATGGTCTCATTAATACTATAAATAAATACCCCCTCCCTTCATTTTTATATGTCATCCCTTTCTATAAATAGTTGGTCCATAATACTTGTCATTTCATAAATTTAATGCATACATTATCATATTCTTCCTATTATACCCTTGATAGAGTAGTTAATTAGTCTTGAAAATATATACTTTGACCAACCTAGAAACGAATACTAATAAGTAATTGATATTCATTGGAGTAGTTCATATATTGATAAATTACTCTCTCTCCATTCACTATCCTGTAAAATCTTATTTTGAAGAAGAAATCTCAACAAACAAATTAAAAATAAAATATGGAGAAAAAATCAAAAATAATCTTGAAAGTTGAAGCTTTAACAATTGGTGAAAAAAATTGGCTCCAAAAATAAACTCAAAAATTTAAATAGTCATCCAAATGCATTTTAATTTTTGAAATCTAGCATATTCATTATTTATTGAAAAGTTGACTTAAGAAAACATTAAATAAGGGTAGTAGGATAAAGTTACTTAATTTCTTAATGCAAGTGCAATCTAAAAATGTGACATATAAAAAGGAACGGAGGGAGTAATTCTTTAAACTTACAAAAATATCTAAGAAAATTTTGTGAAATATGATTCTAGTGTTTTTTCTTTTAAATTAAAATGTAAATCAAGTTGAAGTTCATCTCTAACTTTTCTTATTCAAAAGTTCTGGTGTTGTCTTCTCGAACAACACCAAGAAAATGTGAAGATTTCTAGACATGATAAGTGTTTCCTTATGCGTAACTGGTTCCAAAGGTATTGTATCGTCTTTAACTTCACCATCAACACTATCTCCTCTAATGGTATCCACAATTTCTTCTATGCTCTGGACATCTCAACATGCATCATTATCATATCGGTAATCTAACAGGCTACTGACATCCATTTTATTGCAATAATCAGATTATTAATCATGACCTCAAATTTATGAATAGTGTTTCCTCAAGAGGGTTCATTTAAATTTCTTTAGGCTTCATCCCAAACGATGCAAACAAAATTAAACTTCATTGAATCTCGAAATGACTCTTTAAATTAATACATATTAGAGACAACCAAATGATCGTCACAAATTGTTTATAATATTAGTGACAAAAACTAAGATGACAAATAAATAAAACAATTTGTGGCTAAAGCTTACAACATTTAACTACGAACTATAATTTGTTGCTATTATAGCAACTTATTAATTTTGACAAAACTTTTTTGTATCCAAAATTGTAACTTATTTTAAGACGAATGCTAATTCGTCACAAATTGGATGGATTATTAGTGACAACATGATGTGTCACTAATAAAAATATCAAAGAAAGTACCCATAATATAGAATTAATAATATTTTCAATAGACAAAATAAAAGTAATTCAAGAAAAATTAGAACTATTATATAGTGAAGATGCCTTAAAAGGATGGGAAAAACATAAAACAAAGGTAAAAATTGAACTAATTGATGAAAATAGCATAATAACCCAAAAACCATTAAAATACAATTTTGATGATTTAAAAGAATTTAGAATGCATATAAATGAATTATTAGAGAATAAATATATTCAAGAAAGTAATAGTAAACATACAAGTCCAGCATTCATAGTAAATAAACACAGTGAACAAAAACGAGGAAAAAGCCGTATGGTTATTGACTACAGAAATCTAAATGCAAAAACAAAAACATACAATTACCCCATACCAAACAAATTATTGAAAGTAAGACAAATACAAGGTTATAATTATTTTAGTAAATTTGATTGTAAATCAGGATTTTACCATCTAAAGTTAGAAGAAGAATCTAAAAAATTAACAGCTTTCACAGTACCACAAGGATTCTATGAATAGAACGTATTACCTTTTGGATATAAAAATGCACCAGGAAGATACCAACATTTTATGGATAATTAGTTTAACCAACTAGAAAATTGCATAGTCTACATAGATGATATATTATTATATTTTATATCCATGAATATATCCGTGAATATAATAATATATCATCTATGTAGACTATGCAATTTTCTAGTTGGTTAAAATAATTATCCATAAAATGTTGGTATATTCCTGGTGCATTTTTATATCCAAAAGGTAATACGTTCCATTCATAGAATCCTTGTGGTACTGTGAAAGCTGTTAATTTTTTAGATTCTTCTTCTAACTTTAGATGGTAAAATCCTGATTTACAATCAAATTTACTAAAATAATTATAACCTTGTATTTGTCTTACTTTCAATACTTTGTTTGGTATGGGGTAATTGTATGTTTTTGTTTTTGCATTTAGATTTCTGTAGTCAATAACCATACGGCTTTTTCCTCGTTTTTGTTCACTGTGTTTATTTACTATGAATGCTGGACTTGTATGTTTTACTATTACTTTCTTGAATATATTTATTCTCTAATAATTCATTTATATGCATTCTAAATTCTTTTAAATCATCAAAATTGTATTTTAATGGTTTTTGGTTATTATGCTATTTTCATCAATTAGTTCAATTTTTACCTTTGTTTTATGTTTTTCCCATCCTTTTAAGGGATCTTCACTATATAATAGTTCTATTTTTCTTGAATTACTTTTATTTTGTCTATTGAAAATATTATTAATTCTATATTATGGGTACTTTCTTTGATATTTTCTAATTTTTGGGTTATTTTCTCACTTCCTTTAATCCATGGTGTAGATTTTCTATTTTTATTCGTTACTCTTTTTGCTCCTACCTTTTGTTTGCATGGTGTGGTAAACCACCAGTGTGTTTTTGTTATTATATGAGGATATAGTTTTTCTAAAAACGACATCCCTAAAAGCATATCTTTATTAATGAATTCATAACTATATATTTCTTCTATGGTTAGTATTTTATCTCATATTTGTAGTTTTATATTTTTTGCTTTGTATGTTATCATACTGCCTTCATTATTAAATCCGGTTACTACTATAGGGGTTTTTAGTTTTTCCCATTTTTCGTCTGGGAGACAATTATGTTTACACATATTTGCTTCTGCTCCTGTATCTAACATTGGAGTATAATATCTATTATAATAATTTTCTACTATTATTTTTGCAAGTATATAGACTTTCATAATGCTCTTTTTATTGTGACTTTTTGGTTTTATAAGTTATAATTAATTGTGTATTGTCTAGATTATAAGGTTTTATTTCTTCTAACCACTTTATTCCTAATATTATATTATCACCTTGGTATATTGTAAATTTTATTAATATAATTATTCCTCCTATAATAACTTCTTTTTCAGTCGTGTCTTCTATGTATGATAATTCTTTTGGTAATTCGGGACATGCTTGTTTTTTAGATATTATCTCTTCTTCATCTACTAGTTCTTTTGGTATATAATTTTCTTCTTGTCCTGTATTTATTATAATAATATGTTTTCTTTGTTCTATTATTCCAGTTATATAATAATGATATGGTTCAATTACTTTTATCATTGGATATTCTACTGATTTTCGTTGAGGTTGAGATGTATTTTCTGTTTTATCTATATTTTTCATTCTTTTTTATGTACTTATTCTATCACAGAATATATAGATAAAACAGAAAATACATCTCAACCTCAACGAAAATCAGTAGAATATCCAATGATAAAAGAAATTGAACCATATCATTATTATATAACTGGAATAATAGAACAAAGAAAACATATTATTATAATAAATACAGGACAAGAAGAAAATTATATACCAAGAGAACTAGTAGATGAAGAAGAGATAATATCTAAAAAACAAGCATGTCCCGAATTACCAAAAGAATTATCATACATAGAAGACACGCCTGAAAAAGAAGTTATTATAGGAGGAATAATTATATTAATAAAATTTACAATATACCAAGGTGATAATATAATATTAGGAATAAAGTGGTTAGAAGAAATGAAACCTTATAATCTAGACAATACACAATTAATTATAACTTATAAAACCAAAAAAGTCACAATAAAAAGAGCATTATGAAAGTCTATATACTTGCAAAAATAATAGTAGAAAATTATTATAATAGATATTATACTCCAATGTTAGATACAGGAGCAGAAGCAAATATGTGTAAACATAATTGTCTCCCGTGATTTAAAAATGGGAAAACTAAAAACCCCTATAGTAGTAACCGGATTTAATAATGAAGGCAAAGATGATAACATACAAAGCAAAAAATATAAAACTACAAATATGGGATAAAATACTAACCATAGAAGAAATATATAGTTATGAATTCATTAATAAAGATATGCTTTTAGTGATGTCGTTTTTAGAAAAACTATATCCTCATATAATAACAAAAACACACTGGTGATTTACCACACCATGCAAACAAAAGGTAGGAGCAAAAAGAGTAATGAATAAAAATAGAAAATCTACACCATGGATTAAAAGAAGTGAGAAAATAACCCAAAAATTAGAAAATATCAAAGAAAGTACCCATAATATAGAATTAATAATATTTTCAATAGACAAAATAAAAGTAATTCAAGAAAAATTAGAACTATTATATAGTGAAGATCCCTTAAAAGGATGGAAAAAACATAAAACAAAGGTAAAAATTGAACTAATTGATGAAAATAGCATAATAACCCAAAAACCATTAAAATACAATTTTGATGATTTAAAAGAATTTAGAATGCATATAAATGAATTATTAGAGAATAAATATATTCAAGAAAGTAATAGTAAACATACAAGTCCAACATTCATAGTAAATAAACACAGTGAACAAAAACGAGGAAAAAGCCGTATGGTTATTGACTACAGAAATCTAAATGCAAAAACAAAAAATACAATTACCCATACCAAACAAAGTATTGAAAGTAAGACAACTACAAGGTTTATAATTATTTCAGTAAATTTGATTGTAAATCAGGATTTTACCATCTAAAGCTAGAAGAAGAATCTAAAGAATTAACAGCTTTCACAATACCACAAGGATTCTATGAATGGAACGTATTACCTTTTGGATATAAAAATGCACCAGGAAGATACCAACATTTTATGGATAATTATTTTAACCAACTAGAAAATTGCATAGTCTACATAGATGATATATTATTATATTCACGAACAGAAGAAGAACATATAAGACTATTAGAAAAATGTATTCATATCATAACATCTTCAGGAATAAGTTTAAGCAAGAAAAAAGCAGAAATAATGAAAAATCAAATAGAATTTTTAGGAATACAAATAGATAAGAATGGTATAAAAATGCAAAACTATATAGTACAAAAAATAATAAATTCTGAAGAAAACATAGACACAAAAAAGAAATTGCAATCATTTTTAGGATTAGTAAATCAAGTAAGAGAATACATACCTAATTTAGCAGAAAATCTTAAACCATTACATAAAAAATTAAAAAAGGATGTGGAATATTATTTTGACAAAAAGGACCAAGCCCAAATACAGAAAATAAAACTATTGTGTAAAAAACTACCAAAATTATACTTTCTAGACGAAAATAAAAAATTCATATACATAGTAGAATAAGATGCCAAAATAAATAAGCTATGGAGGAGTATTAAAATATAAATACGATAAAGAAAAAATAGAACATCATTGTAGATATTACTCCGGAACATTTACAAATCCCGAAATAAAATGGGAGATAAACAGAAAGGAACTATATGCTTTATACAAATGTCTATTAGCTTTTGAACCATATATTGTTTATAACAAGTTTATTGTTAGAACAGATAATACGCAGGTGAAATGGTGGATTACAAGAAAGATACAAGATTCAGTAACAACTAAAGAAATACGAAGACTAGTATTAAATATACAAAATTTCACATTTACGATAGAAGTGATAGGTACTGACAAAAATATTATTGCAGATTACATATCAAGACAAAGCTACTCTGACAGATCTAGACAATGAAAAACAATTGGAAAGATATTGAATGCAATGACATTGTTTCATACAAAGCTAGATACAATGGAAAAAGAGCTACAACAAATAAAAAGTCAGCAACATGACGCTAAACATGCGGAGCTAAGTCCATCGGACGACTCAAAAATTCCAGAGCTAGAAGGTGACGATGGGAAACACCGAAAAACCGAACCTAACAGTTTGTTAAATGCAGCTACAGGAACAGCTAGTACCTCTGCAACAAAGGAGGAAATCAAAACAAGATATGTCAATACAAATATGACCAAACTTTTTGATAAACCATTTACACCAAAAACCCAGAAAGATATATTTATACCCCCTCAAGTCAATGCATACAAAGAAAGCCTAGGACAGCATAAACAAACATACAATCATATAACCCGAACCTATATAGAAAACATCCATAAGATACAAATATTTTTGAACCAAAATCCTAGATCTACAAACACAAAAAACCCTCATGAAGATTATATTACCCAAAACTTACAAGGATACAACAAATTAATTGCACAACCAGGTACAAACACCAATCTAGTAGGAACCTGTTACCATTATGGATTGCTAAACACAGTATATACAGCAACAGGAGACGAGATAGCTACAATTCCAGAACTACATAAAGCATTTATGCACTATAAACGAATTACCAAAGGAACGCTATTCTACATAAAATTTTATTAAGCACCAGCAGAAATACTATACGATGAAATAAAACCAAATAAAAATAGGATTGACAAGGGAGATGATTATCCCAGAAAAAATAGAGAAACAGAATGAAATCCAAAAAATAGAAATACCCGAGTTCTATGCAAGAAAAAGAGTTATTGGCCTAGCTACAATATTAAATGAGCTAGCCACAAATTATTTAAATGGAAATACAATATGGAGCTACTACGCCAGAGAACAGACAATGATATATTTAAACTGTAGAGAAACAAGACCAGCAGATATGGAGGAAATAAGACAGTGGGTATTAAGCCTACTAAAACCAGAACAAAAACCAACAACAAGAGCTATAAGGCAAAACTTTATTTCAACGGAGCTAATGGCAAATTATTGCAAAACTATAGGACACAAATATCCAGATCACAACTGTTCAAAATGCTACGGAGAAGACAATATAATTCCAGTTGTCAACCTGGAATAGGAGATATCCGACAAGATAAAAAGCAAAGGAAAAAGAAAGTCAAGAAGATAGTGGAAGATAGTGGAAGAAAAGCTAAAGAAGAAGATATAAATATATTATGTAAAGTTGTTTGTCATTTTGTAAAGTTAGAATATCATGTAAATTAAGTGCGGATATAAAGTAGTGGTAGGAATAGTATTAGACAAAATGTAAAGTAATCATAGTTAGCTAAAGTAACTATAGGTTAGAAAAAGTAACCATAGTAAGGTTACTTATACTTGTATAAATAGAGAGCCATTAGGCAAGATAGAGGCAAGACTTTCTACACGGAAAGCACTGCCTTTTGTAACAAATATTCTCTCAATAAATATTTTTCTCAAGATAAACTTTGTCTAACAATGGATCAACATACTCAAGATACTCCACAGGTACATATATCCATCAATATATCTATAATCATGATTGTGAATAGCTAAATTACTTGATTCTTGAATATCATAATCCTGATAAGATGAATTCATATTAAGTTGTTATATACTAGAATTATTGTCAAATATTTTTAAGTTTGTTAACATGAGGAAAGAAAAGAAAACTTCCGACTATGCCATCCTAAAGTTGAAACCGTAGGCATGAGAAGCCGTGAGGGAGTAAACACAGTTGAGGCGCTGTAGGAAGAAAGTATTTTCGAAAGTACGGTGTTAACAGTGACAAGAAAATGTTTGAAAATAATCTAGTTATAATAATTTGATATGAATACTATCTGTCAGAATTATGATATGAAGGAATTGTATTAAATTGCTATTGTGATGATTGATATGACTTATTTACATGGTGAAATGACTTTAGCCTATAAAATATTAATCTTGCATATACTCAAAACTATACCTAAAGAAATAAGGCAGATCATATGGGAAAATATAATTGAAGAAGAAAAAATAGAATTAATGAACCAAGTATGGTACGAACTAGATGAAATAAATAGAATAAATAATGAAATTATAGATTTTAATCTAAGTGACTTAGAAATTCAATACTCAGATTAATGATAAATCAAGAATACTTAGAGTATTGGCAACAAACAATAACAGATATTACCTTACTAAGTAATATGATGAAAAATAATATAGAAGCATTCCAACAAACCCACGACATAGAATATATAGAATATATGTTGGAAAATATAAAAGAAATTATAAGGTTAATACCTTTAGAAAAAATGTATTATGAACGAATCCATGAATAAAATGGACCTTCCTATTATGCTTATGTTGATGATTTATGTTAGCCATCATATTTAGTACATTTTTGTACTAACACATACTCTTGCCTACATTTTTATCAAATGTTGGGTCTAGTGATATTGACTTCCATCTCCGTGGCTAGGTTCATAGTAGAGCAAGGAGTGAAGATTTGTTGAGTCCTCATAGCATCGAGGATTTGATCACCTTTCCTTTATGTCTTTCATTATGTTTTAGAACTATTGTATGGGTTGTGTCCCTAAGACTATTCAAGTATTAGATGGTTTGAGACAAGTGTAACGACTTTCGCTTCGTTTTATGAGACTTTGATATTGTGGAAAATGTTTTAAATTTCCGCACCATTTTCTATTATCTTATTTTATGATATTCTAAGTGGCTTGTATGAGGCTTCTCGAAGTCTTGTACGCCATGTTACATCTAGGGGGTACATTGGGTTGTGACAAACTTGGTTATTAGATAAGAAGATTTAGAATGGTTCTAGGATGTCGCAAACCACGTCTAGTAGAGTCTTGTTCATAAGTGTGAAGTAGGCCACATTTATGAATGAGAGGCTATTAGATATTTAGGAAACTTCACTTCTTCACTTCTCTAAGTCGTGCCATAGAATTTAACTCTATTAGGTCTTTCTCCTAATTCGTGCTCAATGATTTTTAGGATATGACTACTACAAGGGCTAATGCTAGAAGGAATGAGAAAGACAACATGAATCAAGAGGTTCCTCTTTAGGTTCTTCCCCAAGATCTTCCTCAAGCTGCGATTCACCAATTGAATGGGAATGTAAAAAATGCAAAATTTTGGTTCACTTTTGAAGTGTTAGCTCAGGTTGTGATGGCCCAAGCCAATAGAGAGGTAGTAGCTCCCGTGAACCCAAATGTGGGTACGGTGGCCTCAAGAGTAAGGGATTTTATGAGGATGAACCCTCTAGAACTTTATGGCTCCAAAGTTGAGGAAGATCCTCAATAGTTTATAGATGAGGTCTATAAGGCGTTAGACATTATGGGGGTTACTTCGGAGGAGAAGGTCGAATTGGCCGCTTACCAACTCAAAGGGGTTGCTCAAGTTTGGTTTAATCAATGAAAAGAGGCTAGACCGGTAGAAATGGGTCCCATATAGTGGGAAAGGTTCAAAACCACTTTTCTTGATAGGTTCTTCTCTCTAGCAATGAGAGAAGCTTTGGTGCTTGAGTTCTTTAACCATAGGCAAGGTAAAATGAGTGTTAATGAATATGTGTTGAGGTTTACTCAAATGTCAAAATATGCTCCATCCCTAGTGGCCGACTTTAGGTCGAGAATAAGCAAGTTTGTGTTGGGAGTGTCTGATCTAGTAGTAAAATAATGTCGTACTGACAAGCTCATTAGTGACATGGAGGTTGCTCGTATTATGACTCATGCCCAATAAATTGAAGAGGAGAAACTAAAAGGGAGATCTAGGGAGAAAAAGAGGTCTAGAGATGATGATAATTCCCCTCATGTAAGGTCTGATGGACATGGTCATCCTAAGCATCGATAAAGGTTTTTCGAGCAAGACTCCTCCAATGTTCCTAAGTATAGCGAAGATAGGGTGTCTAACCCTAAACCGCAAGGAATAAGTAGTGAATCCCTATGGCTACTTGTTCTAGATGTGGAAAAAGACATGAGGGTAGGTGTTTGGCCAGAATGGAGGGTTGCTTTAGTTGTGGTGAAAGTGGCCACATGATGAGGAATTGTCCAAAGATGAAGGCTAAGGGAAGAGATGTTAAGCAATTTGCTCTTAGTGGTTCGGATGCGAATGCTCCAAAGAAAAATAGGTTTTATGCTCACCAAGGTAGAGGTGAACAAGAATACCCTCTGAATGAGACTATCAATATGTGTTTTATGCTATATTAGATTACGGTGTTGCTTGTCCTTTGTGGCTTGATAAGACCTGATGTGCTAGACTTTGATGTTGTCTTTAGTATGAATGGGCTGCATTATTGCTATTGTGTTATAGATAGTAGAACCTGGTATGGTCATTATGAGTTTTGAGTATGTGGTTGGGCTTAGAATCATCTTGTGTGATGGAGGTGAAAACTTAGTGATATCTTGATCCGACCTTAGATTTGAAAGAAGTGGTGCTTAGAAAGTCTATTAGGCTTTCTCCGAAGGGAGAGATTGTTTTCTTAGATAGCAAGGTCGTTGAGTGTTCCTAATGTTTATGATTTGGGGTTGCTTGAAATTCTCACCTTGAAAGATGCAATGAGTTTGGGAAGTTTAGTCCCCATTTTGTAAGCCCGTATGAGACCTTAGACCGGCAAATTAAGAAATAGAAGAACAAGGAAGTTTCTCTTATGAAAATGTTATGGAGGGATCTTTTAGTAAGGCTTATAGTTGGGGATGCTACTTGGGAGGCCGAGGCCAATAAGATGTCCCGATATCCTCATCCTTTTTACTTCTACTCCTCCTTTAGCTTGAGATGAAGAGTTCCTCATGGTGTTTTCTTTGTGTGAAGTCATGTGTGTTTTAGATGTTGTCATGATTTTCCCTTATGTTGTGCATGTTCACGAAAGAACTTGTGTTTTGAAAGAAAATGAGTCTGCATGATTGATTTTCCTCATGTTGTAGTGCATTAAGTATGAGTTGCCAATAGACTTCATGAGATGAGTTGTGAAACATGCATTATCTTGGAGTTGAGAGAATCCTCCTTGGATGTATTTTATGAGTATAGATTGCATATCAGCTCCATGAGATTGTGTTGAACATGCTTATAGCTTGGAGATGATAGTTTCTCCTTGAACATGAGAAAATGTTAGAATTTCATGCATTTTGGGTTGTTCGATATAGTTCCTACCTTCCATGTGATACATGGAGCATGTTTAGCTTGGAGTGATGATTCCTACTTAGCTGTGTGCATTTAGAAATATTTCATGCATGATGAGTTGCTAGTCTAGAATCGTTTCTTTTAAGAGATGCCTAGAACGTCATTCAAGGACGAATGATCCCAAGAGGGAGATATTGTAACACCCCAAATTTGAGATAGGAGGCATAGCATGTTAGAACTCCAAGATGTCACCTCACAGGGTCAACCACGCCTTATGGATGAGTCCACACCCTGTGGATGGCCCCATGGATAGGCGCATTCAACAATACCTTAGGCAGAACCACACCAAGACCCACGCCCCGTGGATGGGTCCACGGCCCATGGTTGGAGTTATTGTAGGTGGCCATGAAAATCTCTGTCACCAAACCACTCTTGACCAGGATGGACCGTAGGTTCATCCACAGCCCGTCAATGTGGTCTCATGGTTGGTGACTAGATGGTTATTTGGAGGACACAAGGGTCCTTTCCGAATTTAATTAGAATTATGTGGTGTCATTTTACCCTAGTCGAAACCACCTATATAAGTACTTTACACCACTAAATTAAGTCATTTAAGTCATTTTCTCAAACTCACCAAAAGAATTAGGTTCCTCTCTCAAATAATTCTCTCTTTAGAAAGTTGAAGAAGAAGAAGAGGGTTCAAGCTAAGTCAAGTCAAGTTTCCATTCTTCCAAGCTTAGATTGCTTTGTAATCAATGTATGATGGCTTATTCATCCATGGAATCCTCTCATCCCTGGAGCCCTATGTTTTCCCCAATTTAGAAGAAGAATTCCCCAATTATAATTAGGGTTTCTTCTAATGTTATGGGTTATGATCCAATTGAGTGGATTATGGTTGCTATGATTGTTTATGATTGATAGAATTACATATTTATATGATGAATTTACATGTACCCATTCCTAACCCTTTTTTCTAACCTAGAATTGATGAAATTGGGTTTTATGCCATGAAAGGGGAAATTGAAGATTTAGAGATAATCTTCTAGGATTGATGAAATACATGATAGACTGCTTGAGATTGAAGAATATAGATATGAATTACTTGAGAGTAGAGCATGTAGACATGAATTGAATTAGATTAAAGTATACATGATGAATCACGATTAGTAGTGCTTGAGATTGAGCCTATATAATGATATATCATTAGAATTGCTTACGAATGAAGCATGTGGTTGGAATGTCTTCAGATCTAGGCATATGTGATGATTATGAGAAGTAATGCTTTGAGAGTAAGGCTTGTAGTTATGAATGTTGATTGCTAGGGGTTTGAGAGTAAATCTAATATGATGAACTATGAATGTTAAAGCTTTAAGAATGAAGCTTATGTGATTCTTGAATTGTGGATAGAGTTGTTGTGGAAGGATTTACCCACATGAACTATATTATGTATGTATGAATGACTAATGTGAAAGGTTTACTCACATATAATGATTCTAGGTTGAAAGGTTTGCTCACCTAAAATGAATCTATACTAAAAGCTAAATGAATGATGAGGCTAGAGGAGACTACCCTAGACCTCTACATGTGAAGGATATGAGGTGATTTCCCATGTTCTTATTATGATGAATGGACACGAAGGCGAGTACCCATGACCCTGATGAAATGATGTGGAGGCGAATCCCAATGTCATTAAAGCTTGACTTGGTAAGACATGACCATGCATGGCAGCTTAAATAGTAGATGTCATGGATAGCCTTGGATTGAGAAATTGTACCCTTCCAAAGGTTAGCTTGGACTAGCATAATAGAATGCTTGCATGATAGCTTGATTGGTGAGGCCACACCATTTCATGATATCTTGGATTGAGCAATAGTACCCTTCCTTAAGTAGTTTGGACTTACATGAGTAAGGTGATTTCCATGATAGCTTGGTTTAGCATAATGAGGTGCTTTTTCTTGGTTGCCCTGAATTAGTCAATCGTAACCATTCATGAGTATTATGTGTGCTGTACTAGGAAAGAGGTACTTTTCCATGACTAGTATGAACATGTTGGACTAATCCCTAAATCAAAGTAGCATAGTTATGATGAAACAAGCTTTATTTCAAGGAGGTATTGTAAGTATGTTTTGATATGAGATTGATTGTATGATAATAGCTTAGCTTGGATAGTTAATTGAATTGATTTTCTTGATATATATGATTAGAGGTGGATGAGTAAGAACAAGTTGAGGTTACTTGAGAAGTGTTCCTCTTATGATATAATGACTTATGTGCATTGAATATGCTTGTGACTTATGTTGTAATCTCTTATGATTTTGCATATGCCTTACGTTGACTAATGCCTATATTATGCTTATGTTGATGATTTATTCTAGCCATCATATTTAGTACTTTTTTTTACTAACGCATACTCTTGCCCACATTATTATCAAATGTAGGGTCCGGCGATATTGACTTTCATCTCCGTGGCTAGTGTCATAGTAGAACAAGGAGTGAAGATTTGGTGAGTCTTCACAGCATCAAGGATTTGATCACCTTTCCTTTATGTCTTTCATTTTATGTTTTAGATCTATTATATGGGCTGTGTCCCTAATAATATTAAAGTATTAGATGGTTTGAGAGAAGTGTAAAAACTTCCGCTTCATTTTATGAGACTTTGATATTGTTGAAAATGTTTTAAATTTCCGGACCATTTTCTATTATCTTATGTTACGATATACTAAATGGCTGGTATGAGGCTTCTCGGAGTCTTGTACGCCATGTTACATCTAGGGGATACCCTAGGTCGTGACCGTGACAGATTCACTAATGAATATGTTTAGTTTGCCCCTCGAAAGCAGAGAAAGTGGGTGATATTGGGATGATATGTCAAGGCCTGAAAAGGAAAAAGACATAGGAAGGAAAAAATTCCTTGAATCTACCCTCCCCGGTGGGTCTCCTCATGTAGATGCCAAAAGACAAGCAAACGAGAAAAGCATCCAGGAAAGTTGTAAGAGAAAAAAAGGCACAACAGTAGCAGCGTGATTCATAGAGGTCTGGCACCTCTGGTAGTCATATTCTAGTGACCACGTCTGGTGAGACGCCAACTGATCTTGCCATTCCCACCGAGAGCGGCATCCTAAAGAAAGATCCTACTTAAGAGAGGGCACTAGTTGATTCAGGTGCCAACACCAATCCGACTACTAACGCCTAGAGCGTCAAAGGTATGATCCCTTCTCAAATCCCTTTATTTGTACTGGCAAAGCATATTTTGGTTGAAAGGGGGGTGGATGGGAAACCTACTAGTAGTAGTTGTAGTGTGGGTTGGCTAATGAGGTTTTTTTATTACAAGTACTAGGAAATTGTTGAAATATTTGGAGCAGGGAGGATGTTTTTTTAGTGAAGCATGTTGAAAAAAACTTTTGATTTGATAGTTGGTTGTCTAGGCTCTTCGTGCGACATTTCATGTTCCTACATGTTGATCATTGCTAACTAGAACATGAATTTGTTGACTGAATGCTAAAGAGTGTAAGCATGTGCCAAGAGTGTGTATGTGTTTGTTTGACATCTTACTTTGTATGTATAAGCTAGAACATGCCCAAATAGTCTTGCCAAAATTGTTAGATAGCTGGATAAGAAAGGATCATAGACCATTTTCGTTATATAGTCCACATTAGCAAAAAACAGCTACCAAATGAAATGATGGAACCTTTGGACCCTTTTTGAGTCTTAAAAATTAAAATATTTTGTTAGTCACCTCTATTGTAATGTTGTATCCTTGGTTCTCTGAAGGGACGATGCAACAACTATGGACAAAAACCTTAGTTAGAGTGGTTATGAGCTAAATGAAAAATAAATATCTTACCATTATCGCATCCTTGGTTGCTCCGAACGCAAAAAACTACAAAATAGAACTAAATGGCTCAAGTAAATGTTGGATATAAACAAAAGAGAAAAGAAAAAGAAAGAAAATGAAAAAGAAAAAAAAGAGAAAGAATAAAGAAGAAAAGAAGATATAGAAAAAGAAAATAAAAAGAAAAGTAGAAAAGGAAGTGATGTGGGTGTCGGGATGCAAGAAAGAAAGAAAGGTCGGAAATGCCTAAGCAAGAGTTGTGTGCTTACAACTAATTTTGGGGGACCAAGGTAATCTAGTCAATCATATGCCTATATATTTCATTCCCTAACCCGATCAAACATTACAAGTCAATAGTGTTCTATAGTGATCCTATTCCAGTTGTTTGATAGTTAAGGTGTGGAAAATAAGGGAAAGCCTATGGTCTGTGAGTGTATTTGTCAGTCTCAAATCTTATTTGAAATCATTTGTGAGGGGCTCCTTTGAGGCGAGGGAACTTTTTTTGCACTTTCTAGTGGTTTAAGTTGACTGAAAGATTGTTACTTGCACAAGCATGATCGACTGTGTGTAATGGAATGTCATCCATAGATCCATGCATGTTAGCTAGATTATTGTGGGTGTAAATTTTTGTGGAAATACTAGGTGACTATCTTTGATAATTCTCTTATGTACTTGAGCATTGTTTATTGTTCTTTTTCATTGCTTGACAACAAGTAATGGTTCTAAGTTGAGGGTGTAGGTCCCAACTACCTCCTGCAATCATTCAACACAGCGTGACTCTATAAATTTGAAAAATGAAACAACTTACTACATTTTACAATTAAATCTTGGGTTTCCTCCCAAGTAGCGTGCAATTCAACGACTGGGTGTGACACAGGTTGCTTGATTACTTAGACTTCATCAAGATGGAGTTCCTCAACTATTTATTCCTCTTCCAAAACCCCATGTTCAACTTTACTCACTGTCCATTTGATTTGAACCGCTCACATTTTGTATTTTCAAGTTCCATAACTCTATACGGAAATATCTGTGTCACTTTAAATGTTCCCAACGACTTGGACCTCAACTTGCCTGGAAATAGCCTGACCCTTTAGTTGAACAGTAGTACCGAGTCCCCAGGACTGAAATTCCTTTTCTCAATATGTTTGCCATGGTACAACTTTATCCTCTCTTTTTATAAAGCAGACCTCTCATAGGCTCTCTGTCGAAACTCGTCCATCTTATTTTTCTTCTTCAACCTCATATTAGTCGTTTCACTCCAACTTATGCTTAGTTTCATTAGCGCCCACAACACCTTATGTTCTAGTTCCACGGGAAAATTACATGCCTTTCCAATAGTAATTGATAAGCTTACATATCAATGGGTGTCTTGAAAGCTGCCTAGTATGCCCATAGTACACCATCTAACTTTTTCCTAGTCAGTTCTATTGGCATTTAAAATCTTCGCCAATATGGACTTAATTTCTCGATTTGACACATTAACCTGCCTACTCGTCTACGAATAATATTGGGTTGCCACTTAATGTTGTTTCACGCCGTATTTATCCTGTAGTGTGTGGAACACTTGTTGCAGAAATGTGAATGTACATCAATAATAATCACCCTAGGTGTGCCAATCCTTGAGAAAATAATCTTCTTTAAGAACCCAACAACACTCTTACTATCATTATCTACCAATGTGAATGCTTCTACCCATTTGGAGAAGTAATCTACAGCCACTAAGATGTACTTTTGTCCATAAGAACTCATAAACGGCCCCATAAAGTTGATGCCCCATGCATCAAATAACTCCACTTCAAATATAAGAGTCATAGGAAACTCATGACGTCTATATATGGCTCCTTGCCTTTGAAACGTATTACAACCTTTGACCTGATCGCATCTTGATTAATTGTGGGCCAATAATAGTCACTCTGGAACACCTTGTGAGTAGTGCAAGCTTCTTCATGGTGCCCAGAAATTGGGGAAGAGTGACATACCTCAATAATACTCAACATCTCAGCTTCTAGTACACACTGCCTAATTAAATTGTCAGCACAAACCCTAAACAAGTAGAGCTTATCCCACAAGTATTTTCCCACATCATGCATGAACTTCTTCATTTGTTGAAAAGTCAAATCCTCAAGCATCAAATCACTAACAACATAACTGGAAAAGTTAGAAAACCAAGGAATAAGATCAAAAGTGGCTGCTAATACCTACTCATCTAGGAATTAGTCATCAATATCAAGCACAACTTCCTCTTTCTTTTCTTCTACTAATCAAGACAAGTGATCTACAACTTGGTTTTCACAACACCTTCGATCTTTAACCTGAAAGTCAAATTCATGTAACAACAGTACCCATCTAATCAGCCTCGCTTTTGTGTCTTTCTTCGCCATTAGATATCTTAATGCCGCATGGTGAGTGTGCACTATCACTTTTGTACTCAAAAGGTACGCTCTAAATTTCTCAAAGGCATACACAACTGCCAGCAACTCTTATTCTGTGACGACATAATTCTTCTGAACACCATTTAATGCCTTACATGAATAATATATAGGGTGAAAGATCCTATTACACTTGTAGCCCAACACAACTCCCAAAGCAACACCACTAGCATCACACATTACCTCAAATGGTTCAGACTAATGTGGGGGGAAAATAACTGAAGTTGAAATTAGCTTCTCATTTAGGCATTCAAACGCTTTCATACACACCACATCAAATGTAAACTTTATCTCTTTCTCAAATAACTTGCACAATAGGTGTGCCATCTTAGAGGAGCCCTTAATAAACTTCTGATAGAACCATGCATGCCCTAAGAAGCTACGAATTGCATTGATAGAAATAGGTAGGGGCAGCTTCTCAATGACCTCAATCTTTTCCCTATCAACCTCAAAACCTTTCTTAGAGACCTTTTGGTGTAACACTATGCCTTCTTTTACCATGAAATGACACTTTTCCCAATTAAGAACTAGGTTTGCCTCTTTGAATTTATGTACTGCCCTACTAAGATTTAACATATAATCATCAAAAATATCACCTACTATTGAGAAGTCATTCATAAATACCTTTAAGGTGTCTTCAACAATGTCCGAGAAAATGGACAAGATACATCACTCGAAAGTGGGAAGAGAATTACACAATCCAAATCGCATGCATTTGAACACAGAGGTACCATATGCTCCTATAAAAGTGGTTTTCTCCTGATCTTTAGGAGCAATAAAAATCTACTTGTAACCAAAGAACCTATCCAAGAAACAATACCAGCCTCTCCCTGCTAATCTGTCTAACATTTGGTCCATGACAGGCATTAGGAAATAGTCTTCCAAGGTCCATTTGTTAAACATTCGGTAGTCCATGCAAAATCACCAACTTGTGACTGGCCTTTGTTGGATCAACTCATTTTTAGCATTTGCTACCAGTGTCATTTCTCCTTTCTTAGGTACACATTGCACTGGGCTGACCCAATAACTATCAGAAATGAGATATACCACACTTGCATCAAACCTTTGATAATCTCCTTCTTTAAAACCTCTTGCATAGGCTGGTTCAATCTCATTTGGTGCTCTATACTCGAGCTACAGTCCTCCTCCAACTGGATTTTGTGAGTGCAAATACCAAGAGGTATGCCAATGAAATCAGCAATGGTCCAACCAACTGCCTTTTTGAATCTCTTTAGTACTTTCAAAAGTGCTTTCACTTGATCACCATTCAATTTTTTAGCCACAATAACTGGCAAAGTGTTATTTTTACCTATAAATGGCCAAGCAGTTTTTTTCAACTCAAGCACAGGTGCTCCTCAATGGATGGATTTGCCAGAGGAGTCGACATGTTTTTCAGATAAGGTGTAAATTCTTAGGAGTGTACGAATGTGATCCCATGCCTTGCAAAGACTTAGCAGTCTCCACATAATCTAATATGAAAACCTCATAAACTTTGTAATTACCGTGCCTAGCATTTCCACTGGGAACTGAAGTATGGATGTTTTACTGATCCCATCATCGGTTATATCAGTTGCAGACATAACACTTATATCTTTTGGTTGCTTCATAAATATGCACACCTTGAATTCCATCTCCTCATTATTTATCATGAATTTCAACTAGCCACTTTCCACATCAACCAATGCCCTACCTATGGACAAAATGGCCATCCCAAAATTATGGGAACATCAAAATCAATATCATAATCTAAGATCACAAGATCAAAAGGAAAAATGAAACTCTCTACTTTCACCAAAAAATCATAGAGAATATCCACGAGCTTGCACACTGACTTATCAGCCATCATTAGGCTCATTGTTGTAGGTTTAGGAGTTCCCAAGCCTAATTTCTTTTATATTTCTAGTAGCATGAGGTTCATGTTGACCCCTAGATCACACAAAGCTTTTGCAAATTCAAATGCACCAATTGTGCAAGGTATGGTAAACACACCCGGATCTTCTTTCTTTTGTACCATAGACCTTGTAGCAATAGCACTATAATGGTGCAAATTATCTATATGTTAGAAACATGCGGCTCTCTTCTTTGTCACCAAATCCTTCATGACCTTGGCATAATCTGGCATATGCTCCAAAGCATCGACCAATAGGATAGTTACTGAAAGCTGACCAAGTATATAGATGAACTTCAAGAGCTTACCATCTTCGACTTTCTTGTTAAGCCTTTGTGTAAATTGAGGTGGTTGTTTGGGATTTGTTGTAAAGGATTGTGATACCTCTACCGTAGGCTCCTTAATTTTCCTTCACCCTTCAACCTCTCCTGTCCTAATATCTACTTCTTGAGATACTTCAAGCTCTACTAATCCTTCTTCATCTTCATCATTTTATGCATGGTTGTTATTATTTTCTTCAATACTTCAAACAATGATTTACCACTCATAGTACTGATAGTCTTGGAGTGCCCATGCTTCTTTAGTCTTTGTATCGTACCACTGGGTAATGTCCCATTCTTTCCCTGGTTCAATGAAACTCAGAGTTGGCCCAATTGTTGTTCTAATTGTTTATATGGAAGTTGAGTGAGAATCCACTAGCTGAATCCTATTGGAAAAATGATTCTTCAGCTCATCTACCCTTGAGTCTATATATTCAACCCACTACAATACATTTGCCAAAACATATTCCATCTTGGAGCTATTATACCCATTAGTTGTTCTGTCTATGTTTCCCCGAGGTACATACACACCACTACGGTCATTTTTTATCCATCTTTATTTTTCCAACTTCCTTGGTCCCTATTTTAAGAGTTCCTACCTTGATTTCCAGAATTATAGCCTTGGTTACCCAAGTTATAATTCTAGAAACACGTTGGTTGTTGAGATATTTAGCTTATTCGACGTAGTCAAACTCCTGGTCTTCAAACCTACCTAAAATCCCTACTGCATTCACCTTTTCTGGACCAAATGCTAGTAAATGTTTAGTGAGTAAATCCTACTAAGTTTTCGTATGGGACATGTCTTGGTCATACTCATCTTCTCTGTTTCGATGCTCTACCAATAGCTCAAATGTGAACTTGAGATCCCCAATCAATGATCTTTGTGTGCCTACTCTATTATTCTTCGAAACCTCATCAAGAATAGTTGAGGCCTCCGAAAAAGGCTTGTTCATTAAATATCCTCCACAAATTGCATCGATGAAAATCTTGGTTGTAAATTCAACGATCCATAGAATACCTGCCTCAAATATCTATCTATTGGGTAGTGATTAGGCACCTCTTAACCTTCTGGATAAACCTCAATTTTGTGTCATGTAATGCTTCACCTAGTAATTACTTTTGAGCACCTATCTCATCCTTCAACTATAATTCTTTTCGTTCTACGGAAAATCTATCGAAAAAGGCTTCTCTCAATCCCACCTAGTTGGTGATTGAAACATTAGGTAGTTCATTTAGCCAATTTTTTGCCTCTCCAGCCAGGGACAATGGAAATAAACTCAACCGCATAGTTTTTTGGCTAACTCCTTGAACTTCTGCTGAATTACAAGTTCCTACAAAGCTTAGTAGATGTTGTTAGCATCCTCACCAGCTATTCCTCTAAATAACCCTTTCAAGTTCCATAATTTAATCATCATGCTGGTGATGGTAAATTTCACTCTTAGAGGTAGTGGTGGAAGCACTATAACTATAGTTAATTTAGCCTCATCCATATATGAATCATCATCATCAACAACAATATGCACCTATTGTCGACCTCTTCTCCTTGGAGCTAACGCATGTTTTTGACGAACCAACTCTTGTTCTTAATCATCCTCACCACTACCATGTATAGGTTGTTTGCATTATTGTTGGTACCCCATGCTTAGTCCTCAACATCCTCTCTCAATCTCTATCTTTATGTCTCAAGTTCTTAAGCATTAACTATTCTTTTAATATATCATGAAAACTCAAGATCGTAAGGAAGTAAAGGTACTCCCTTACTTTTGGTGTTTGGCATGCACTACCTAAGTCACCTGTAGAAGACACATATAAGAAACTAGAAGTAAAATTAGCAAATACCCCTACAAACTAAAAATATGGTTAGTAGAACATTTCTAAACCAAAATGTCCAAAAGTGACGCTAAATTTTGATACGTCCAAACTTACACTTCAATTAAAAAGTATAAATGGATGAAGTCAATTATAGAACTGAACAAGATATGAGGTCGATTTCATAGGGAAACCCCAGATTCGTAATAGGGCATAATGGCAAACTTCAGAAAAATTGTAGATTGAACCACGAGGGCCACCCATGGTTCGTGGATTGGACCACGGACTGTAGGTGTGGTCTATGGATGGCCTAACCAACCACAGCCCAGAACCACGGCCTGACCAACTGACCGTTGGTCAGACCACAGTTTGTGGTTAGGGTCCGTGGTTCAAGGCCCCAGTTTCCAAGTTTCTGACCACTATTGACGGCCATAGTGGGGTCTCATGGGTCACTATTGGCACTTAAGTTTCAGGGGTAGTTGGGTCTTTTCCTAATTAATTAAATCATATACTACGTCGTTTAACCCTTCACTAAGACCCATATATAAGCATTTTAACCCCCAAATTCAACCCATTCATATAATTCTTCCAAATTTAAAAAATAAAATCAATTCTCCTCTTCAAAATATTTCTCTCTAGAAACTTGAAGAAGAAGGAAGGTTCAACCTAGGGTTTCAAGGAAAGCCTCCATTGTCACCATTGATGATAAGTATTTGACTTTGAGGTATGATAGTTTTCATCCATGGATTCCTTCCATTCATGGAGTTCTCAAATTCCTCATTTATAAAGTTAAAATTACCCAATTGAGTTAGGGTTTTCTTAAATTCTCATGGGTTCTCTTGATTATTTATTTAGATGATTGAGTTATGATCTCTTATGCATGAATTGATGAAATACTATGATTGTATGATGATTTCCTCATGAACCTATGTAATTCCTATGTTTTCAAGTTATGAATCATATGATGTGGGATTTTGACTATAAAGGAAGAGTTTTATGAAATAAATCATGTATTGCTAGCTTTACATGAATTTATGATGAAATTTATATCTAACCTATGTTTTGTAAGTGTTGATGGTTGCAAGTGGGTTTTGAGACTTGAAAGGTAAATTATGGACTTATTCATTTTCTTATGATATCTATGCATATGTTTTAAGGATTCTTTGAGAGTAAAGTGTCAATGATGATGTTGTTGTTGTGTTGTTGAAAGGATTGCTCCCATATACACATAATAGCATGATGTGAAAGGTTTTCTTACATAGTAAAGTATTCTAAGGTTGAAAGGTTTTCTCACCTAATTGAATCAAAGATTAAAAGCTATCCTAATGAACCTAGCTTGGATTGGTTATTGAAAGATACCTTTCCATGGATTATGGCTTAGCTTGGATTGGCAATATGACTTGCATTTCCATGGATAATTAGAACATGAAAAATGACTATTTCGTGACATTTATGTTTAGCACCGAGAGGATATTGAGATGGAAGTTCTCCTATTAGTGAAGGTCGGGTTTCTAGAAGCAATCTCCTTATCCCTTACATATGTGCCCCAATAGGATGATTATCTAGATAGACATTAGCTAGTGGATGCACTTAAGCTAGAAGTTATGGTCCTTACCTTGGAAAGTAGGATAACTTTTTTTGGTGTGGGAGACACCGAGGGATCATGTTATAGCTCACGTGGTCTCTATATCGGTTAAGGCTAATTCCCCAAATTAATAATGAACTTAACCATGTTTTATGACTTAACCAAAACATGGATGCACTTAACCATGTTTTGTGACTTATGTTTTTCAAAACTTTAGTTCATTATTAATGTGGGGAATCAGCCTTAACCGACATAGAGATCATGTGAGCTTTAAAATGATCCCCGACGTCTCCCACATCGAAAAGGTGTCACGACCCAGGGGTACACCCTAGACGTAGCATGGCATACAAAACCCCGAGAGGCCTCATACAAGCCACTTAGATTTCATAACATAAGATAATAGAAAATGGTATGGAAATAAAAACACTTTTCAATATAATCAAAGTTTCATAAAACGAAGAGGAAGTCTTCAACATTGTCTCAAACCATCTAATACTTGAATTGTCTGGGGACACAGCCCATATAAAAGTTCTAAACATAAAATAAAGACATAAAAGAGAAAGGTGATCAAATGCTCAATGCTATAAGGACTCACAAAATCTTCACTCCTTGCTCTACTATGAACCTAGCCACAGGGATGGAAGCCAATGTCGCCGGACTTTACATTTGATAAGAATGTAGGCAAGAGTATGTGTTAGTACAAAGATGTACTAAATATGATGGCTAGCATAAATCATCAACATGTAAGCATAACATAGCCATTAGTCAACATAAGACATATGTTATAAGCATAAGAGACATCAACATAAGGCATAAGCTATAAGTATATTCAATGCACATAAATCATCATATCATAAGAGCAACACTTCTCAAGTAACCTCAAGTTATTCTTACTCCAGACTTGGGTCATCACCTCTAGTCATACATGTCAAAGAAAGCAACTTAATTAACAATCCAAGACATGCTATCATCAAATAGAATATACTTACAATACTTCCTTGAAGTAATCTTGTTTCATCATAATTATGCTACTTTGATTAGGAACTTGTCCCTCTTTAGTCACTAGTCCATGACATATCATCACTCATGAATGGTTACAATTTACCAATTCAAGGCTATCAAGGAAAAGCATCTCATTATGCTAGACCAAGTTTTCATGGAAAGCACCTTACTCATGCAAGTCCAAGCTACTCAAGGAAAGGTTCTATTGCTCAATCCAAGCTATCATGAAGTGGTGTGGCCTCACCAAGTCAAGTTATCATGCAAGCATCCTCTCATGCTAGTTCAAGCTACATTGGAAGGATACAATTTCTCAATCCAAGGCTATCTACGAAGTAGACTATCTCAAGCTACCATGCATGGTCTTATCTTACTAAATCAAGCTATTCATGAAGGGATATCACATCACTACTTCAAGCTAAGATAGTTCATACAATAAGCCTTTGAACACTGACGAGGTACTTCTTGAAGCATGCCTTAGTTCATTATAAAGGCTTATTAGATCATGTGTGAGCAATCATCACCATTCATGATCACTTTTACTCTTAGATTCATTTTTGGTGAGCAAACCTCTCAACTAAAAATCATTCTATGTGAGAAAACCTTTCACATCATGTTTATATGTGTTCGTAGGAATGTTGTTTCAAGCAACACAACATCAATATCATAGTCATTGACACTTTACTCTCAAAGTGTCCTTAAATCAATTACATAGGTTCTATAAGACATGCATTATCTGATACATTCATAATATAGGTCATGTTGGCAAGTTCCTCGACAACAACTCTACCTACAAGTCAACATCATATAAGCTTCACTCTCAAAGCCTTAACATCCATAGTTCATCATATTAGCTTTATTCTCAAAGCCCTAGCATTCAGCATTCATAACTACAAGTCTTACTCTTAGAGCATTACTTCCCATAATCATCACATATGCCTAGATCTCAAGACATTATACTCACATGTTTCATTCTTAAGCAATTCTAATCATACATAATCATATAGGCTCAATCTCAAGCACTATTAATCATGATTCATCATGTATACTTTAATCTAATTCATGTCTAGGTGATCTACTCACATGAAATTCATATCTATTTATATATATCATGTATTTCATCAATCCTAGAAGATTATCTCTAAATCCTCAATTTCCCCTTTCATGGCATAAAACTCAATTTTATCAATTCTAGGTTAGAAACAAGGGTTATGCATGGGTACATGTAAATTCATCCTATAAACATGGAATTCAATCATAAAACAATTATAAACAACTATAATCCACTCAATTGGATCAACATCCATCATAACCCACAATATTGGAAGCAACCCTAATTAGATTTGGGGAATTCTTCTTAAAATTTTGGAATTCTAGGGGACTCCATGGATGAAAGGATTCCATGGATGAATAAACCATCATACCTTGATTACAAAGCCTACCAAGCTTGGAGTAATGGAGACTTTACTTGACCTAGCTTGACCCTCTTCTTCTTCTTCAACTTTCTAGAGAGAGAATTATTTGAGAGGATGAACTTTGGGATTCTTTTGGGGTTCTAGAAATAATGACTTGAATGACTTAGGTTAGGGGTCTAAATTACTTATATAGGTGGTTTATACTAAGGTAAAATGACATCACTTAAGTCTAATCAAATTCGGAAAGGACCATTAATTCCTTAACTAAGTGCCTCACTGCCCATCCACGACACCCCGCCAACGGACGATGGATGGACCTACAGTCCGTCCTGGTCAGGCGTGGTCTTGACAGAGATTTTCTCCCATCAACGACTCCTGACCCATGGCCCGTGGTCCCACCTATGGACCGTAGGTAGCGCCGTGGGTGGCCCCAGGAGCTTACTGAAATTTGCTTAATTTCCCTCTTTTGGATACGGGGTACTACCCTAGCCCTCTCACTTAACTCTAATTTAGCCTACTAGATTCCGGGGTATTACAATATTCCCCCCTTGGGATCATTCGTCCTCAAATGACGTCCTAGGCACTTCTTAATCGAGACGACTCAAGACTATCAACCCATCATGCATAGAACACATCAAAATGCACACAACCAAGGAGGAATCATCACTCCAAGCTAAACATGCTCAATGCATCATATGGAAGGTAGGAACTACATCTAACAACCCAAAATGCATGAAATTCTAACATTGTCCATGTTCAAGGAGGAACTGCTATCTCCAAGCTAAAAATATGCTCAACACAATCTCATGGAGCCTATATGCAACCTATTCTCATAACATACATCCAAGGAGGAATCTCTCAACCCCAAGCTATGGCATGTTTCACAACACATCTCATGAAGTCTATAGGAAACTCATACTCAATGCACTACAACATAAGGAAAATCAATCATGCAAACTCATTTTCATTCAAAAAACAAGTTTTTAATGAACGTGCACAACATAAGGGAAATCATGGTAACATCTAAAAAACACATGACTTAACATAAAGAACAAACCATGAGGAACTCGTCATCTCAAGCTAAAGGAGGAATAGAAGGAAAAAGATGTAGATATCGGGACATCCTATTGGCCTCGGCCTCCCAAGTAGCACCCTCAACTTGAAACCCTCACTAAAAGATCACTCTTTAAAACTTTTCATAGAAATAATTTCCTTGTTCTTCTATTTCTTAACTTGCCGGTCTAAGATCTCATATGGGTTTACAAAATGGGGATTAAACTTTCCCAAACTCATTACACCTCTCAAAGTGAGAATTTCTAGCAACCCAACACAAGAACATTAAGAACACTCATTGACCTTCCTATCTAAGCACACAATCTCCCCTTTGGGAGTAAACCTAGGCAGATTTTCTAAGCACCATCTCTTTCAATTCTAAGGTCGGATCAAGTTATCCCTAAGCCTTCACATCCAACATACAAGAGGATTCTAAACCATGGTGAATTACACTACTACCCTTTAGAGGAGTTTACTCATTTACCCCATCAAAGTCTTATCTGGACAACTACTCACCAATCTTTTCAACATACCCCCAAAATTCATAATGACTAAGTCGGGTTCTACAATCAATACACATAACAATAATGCATCCAATTCATACTAAAAACAACATCAAAGTCTATCATATCATGTCTATCAAGTCATAATAGACAAGTAACACCAGAATCTAATAAAGCATAAAACACATACCGGTAGTCACATTCGGAGGGCATTCTTGTTCACCTCTAGCCTGGATGTCACGACCTAGGGTACCCCCTATATGTAACAAGGCACATAGAACCCTGAAAGGCATGTAAGACATTTAGCATATCATAACATAAGCAATAGAACAATAAGAGTAAAAACGCATTTCAAGTCTAAAATTTTCATCCAAGGAAAAGCAGAAGTCTAAACTCTAAGTCTCAACATATCCATCTATTACAATATTCGAATGAGAAAGGGAGGCACAACCTATACAACATATTCCGAAAAGGAAATACAAAAAAGGAACTACAAAGAGATAACATTCTTCCTTGAATCATGAGGACTCACCAACAAGCTAGGAGAATAGGCAAATCAAATCTTCTAGCCACAATGATTAGCACCTTGAGAACCAGACCCTACACTTGGGGGAAAAAGTAGGAAAAGTAGGCGTTAGTATGATAACCATGCATGAAAATATTGAAAACATACTAAAAGGGACATTTTAGTTGAATGCATGCAATTTACTAATATTTTAACATCATCGTGAAGATAGTGGAAAAGCATAAGTCATAAGCATATTCAACATATAGATCATTGTAACATAAGAGGAACATATCATAAATACCCTCAAATCATACTTGTGAAATGCGTAAATAAGATCCCATAAATCTCACCCATACTAAGTAAAGCTTCTTAAGTAACCATATTTCATAATTCATATTCTTGTTCATATTGCTGTTGTCATAGGATTTAGCCTTAACCGACAGAGACAATGTGGGCTAACATGGGATCCGGTGTCTACCCCACACCAAAAAGGGGTTGTCCTACTTGCCTAAGGTAGAACCATACTCTTAGCTTAGGTTTACCAACTACCTAAATACCTATGAGGGCACATAGTTTATGGGATAAGGAGATTGCTACTAGAAACTCGGCCTCTACTAATGGGAGAGCTTCCATCTCATGAGATCTCTTCTAGAAAACCAGGCATCTACTAGCGGGAGATCTTCCATCTCATTGTCAATATCCACTCGGTGCTAAGCATTAATTCCCATGGAGTACATAGTATGTCTTGACTGAAGTTCAAATTCATGGAAAAATGTCTTGCCACTCAATCCAACATAATTCATAAGATAGCTCATTAGATAATGCGTGAGAATAACCTTTCACCATCCATGTCTACATATAGATTCAATAGGTGAGAAAGTCTTTTAACCCTAGAATCATCATATTGTGAGAAAACCTTTCACATCATATCATATTCATGTATAAGTGTGTAGATGAGAATCACCTTTCAACAATACAACAACTAGATCATAATAATATTCACTTTACTCTCAAAGTGTTCTTAAAGCATATATTAAACTCTATAAATCATGCATAATATCATAATTTTCCTATCAAGAATCAAAGCTCATATTGAATCAACAAATCTAGAATTCACTACATTAGACATGTATAATTACATAATTCAAGTAGTTCAATTACTACAAGCATAATCTCATAATTTCCTTCTTTCATCCACAAATGCACATCACAAGATCATCAATTGGGAAATATGGGGATTTCATGGGTTCTTGGGGATTTCAACATAAAACCATAATAAATAATCAATTCACTCATAATATAAAGTAATTCAAGCATTAGAATCATTTTTGAAAGGAACTCGTGGTTTTGGAATCAAACCGCAGCTTTTGGGGATTTCTATCTTTGAAATTGGGGTTTTGAAGGGACTCCATGGATGAAGGTTATCCATGGATGAAAAGAAACTATACCTTAGCAATGAAATCCAATGAATTTGAGAAGAAAACCTTTCTCCTTGAACCCTAGATCCAACTTCCTTCTACTTTCTTGAAGTTCTAAGAGATAATTTTCTTTGGAGAGGATGAAGTTTTGGGACTAGTTTTGGGCTTAATAAATAATGAGGTAATTGACTTAGTTTAGTGAATTAAAACCCTTATATAGGTGATCTAATTTAGCCTAAAACGACCTCACTTAGTTATTAATTAAAACTAGAAAACCCCAAAGTGCCCTTACTGCCAAAAAAAGTAGTTCCAGGCATGAACCACGGACCCCTGACCTACGGACTGTGTAGGGAACCACAACCCGTCCTAGTTGGGCATGGTTCGTGGTCAGAGACTTTGTCCCTCACCCACGAGACCCTCACCTACGGACCATGGTTGGACTCGCGGCCTATGCTGGTGAAACGTGGATCGGGGTTCTGAGGACCTAATTTGCAAGCTTGGTCTACGGCCCCTCACCCACTGGTGTGGCCTAACCCACTGGTGCAACCTGACCCACGAGGCATGGGTCCCCTCCGAGGGTCACTGCCCTAGCAGTTTCAAGGGATCCTCCTCCAGGACCCATGGTTAGTCCTTGGGGGTTGTACCTTGATGTTCTAACATGAAACCCTCTATTTTTAAGTACAGATAGTTACTTTTACGACTCTAACCCTCATGTTAAGCTCTAGTTTAGCCTATTAGTTCCTGGGGTGTTACAATATCTACCCCTTGGTAACATTCGTCCTTGAATGACGATCGAAATACCTTATAGAAATAAAGACTCAAGACTAGCAGCCCATCATGCATGAAACATCAAAATAATGCGCAATTCAAAGTAGGAAACATCAACTCCATCTCAACATAATAAATGCATCACAAGGAAGTAGGAACTATATCTAACAACCCACTATGCATGAAATTTCAACATATCTCATATTAATAAGTGGAACTACCTTCTACAAGCTAAAAGCATGTTCAACACATTGTCATGGAGCCAAGATGCAATTTACCCAAGAAAAGCATACTCATATAAAGCATGTTCATTAATTCATCTCATTAAGTCAAATAGGCAACTCATACTAAATTCACAACAACATAAGGAATATAATTCATGAAGACTCATTTTCTTACTAATCATGAATTTCTCAAGAACATGCATAACATAAGGAAATCATGGAAAAAAAATACATGAATCACACATGTCCTCCAAAACAAGGAAACTCAAGAGGAACTACTTGCCTCAAGCTTGAATAGGAGAAGAAGGAAAAAGATGAGGATACCGAGACTTCATCTCTGCCTCGGCCTCCCAAGTAGCACCCTCAATTAAATTATTACTCCACAATACCTTCACAGAGGAAACTTCCTTGTTTCTCAACCTCTTGACTTGCCGGTCTAGAATATCAACAGGTACCTCTTCATAAGTAAGATTCTCCTTAATCTCTAAACCCTCTAAGGGAAATATGGTTGATGGATCCCCAATACACTTCTTCAACATTGAGACATAGAACACCGGATTCACCAACGCCAACTCATTTGGCAAATCAAACTCATATGCAACCTAGCCAACACTCCTCAAAATATCATAAGGACCCACAAATCGAGGACTAAGTTTACCCTTCTTTACAAACCTCATAACACCCTTCATGGGCGAGATTTTCAAATAAACCCAATCATGGACATCAAATTCTAGATCTCTCCTTCTGACATTGGCATAGGACTTTTGCCGACTTTGGGCCATTCTCAACCTCTCTCTAATAACTTGAATCTTCTCAATGGCCTCATGCACCAATTCCAAGCCTAAGAGAGAAACTTCCCCAACTTCAAACCATCCTACAGGAGATCTACATCTCCTACCATAGAGATCTTCAAAAGGAGCCATGTCGATACTCGAATGATAACTGTTATCATAAGCAAACTCAACTAACTGCATATGGTCATCCCAATTGCCTTTAAAATCTATAATGCATGCCCTCAGTATGTCCTCTAAAGTCTTAATGGTGCATTTCGCTTGACCATCCGTTTGAGGGTGAAAAGTTATGCTAAGCATCACCTTGGTACCTAGCCCCTTTTGGAAAGACTTCTAAAACTGTGAAGTAACTTTGGGACCTCGATCTGAAATTATAGACAAGGGAACCCCATGTGACCTCATTATCTCTCTCACATACAGTTTAGCATACTCTTCCGACGAGTAGGACACTTTGATGGGAATGAAATGAGCGGACTTAGTCATCTGGTCCACTATTACCCATATCGAGTCATGTTGTCGTCTAGTACGTGGCAAGCCTACAATAAAATCCATGTTCACATCTTTTGACTTCCAAGTAGGAATAACAATATCTTGGGACAAGCCTCCCGTTCTTTGGTGCTAAACTTTAACTTGTTAACAATTAGGATATTTGGCAACAAATTCCGCGATGTTCTTTTTCATCCCATTCCACCAATAGAATTTATGTAGTTCACGGTACATCTTGGTGGCTCCTGGGTGAATAGGATATTGAGAACTATGGGCTTCTTCTAAAATTTATTCTTTCAATCTGTCAAAATTTGGAACACATAACCTACCTTGATACCTCAACACCCCATCTCCCCCTTTGGAGAAAGCCTCAATGGGCATTTTGAGTACCGCCTCTTTCAACTCAACCAAGATAGGATCAAGACTTTGTTTAGACTTCACATCCATCACAAAGGATGATTCAGAATCATTACGGACCATGACACCACCCTTGCGGAATCCACTAGTTGAAAACCTAGTCGAGCCAACCTATGCACATCACAAACCAACTCTTTCTTTTCATCCTCTACGTGACCGACACTACCCATCGACAACCTACGAAGAGCATCCTCTACCACATTAGATTTTTTGGGTGATAAAGGACACTCATATCATAATCCTTTAATAAATTGGGGACCTCGATCTGAAATTATAGACAAAGGAACCCCATGTGACCTCACTATTTCCCTCACATACAGTTTAGCATACTCTTTCGACGAAGAGTACACTTTGATGGGAATGAAATGAGCGGACTTAGTCATCTGGTCCACTATTACCCATATTGAGTCATGTTGTCGTCTAGTACATTGTAAACCTATAATAAAATCCATGTTCACATCTTTTGACTTCTAAGTAGGAATAGCAATATCTTGTGACAAGCCTCCCCGTCTTTGGTACTAAACCTTAACTTGTTGACAATTAGGATATTTGGCCACTAATTCCGCGATGTCCTTTTTCATCCCATTCCACCAATAGGCTTCCTGTAGTTCACGGTACATCTTTGTGGCTCCCGGGTGAATATAATATCGAGAACTATGGGATTCTTCTAAAATTTCCTCTTTCAAGCCGTCAAAATTTGGAACACATAACCTACCTTGATACCTCAACACCCCATCTCCCGCTTTAGAGAAAGCCTCAACGGACTTTTTGAGTACCGCCTCTCTCAACTCAACCAAGATAGGATCAAGACTTTGCTTAGACTTCACATCCATCACAAAGGATGATTCAGAACCATTACGGACCATGACACCACCCTTGCGGAATCCACTAGTTGAAAACCTAGTCGGGCCAACCTATGCACATCACGAACCAACTCTTTCTTTTCATCCTCTACGTGAGCGACACTACCAATCGACAACCTACTAAGAGCATCCTCCACCACATTAGATTTTTTGGAGTGATAAAGGACACTCATATCATAATCCTTCAATAAATTGGGGACCTCGATCCGAAATTATAGACAAGGGAACCCCATGTGACCTCACTATCTCCCTCACATACAGTTTAGCATACTCTTCCATATAGTAGGACACTTTGATGGGAATGAAATGAGCGGACTTAGTCAGCTAGTCTACTATTAACCATATCGAGTCATGTTGTCGTCTAGTATATGGCAAGCCTACAATAAAATCCATGTTCACATCTTCTGACTTCCAAGTAGGAATAGCAATATCTTGTGACAAGCCTCCCGGCCTTTGGTGCTCAACCTTAAATTGTTGACAATTAGTATATTTGGCCACAAATTTCGCGATGTCCTTTTTCATCCCATTCCACCAATAGACTTCCCGTAGGTTATGGTACATCCTGGTGGATCCCGGGTGAATAGAATACCAAGAACTATAGGCTTCTTCTAAAATTTACTCTTTCAAGCCATCAACATTTGGAACACATAACTTACCTTGATACCTCAACACCCCATCTCCCCCTTGTGAGAAAGCCTCAACTGACTTTTTGAGTACCGTCTCTTTCAACTAAACCAAGATAGGATCAATACTTTGCTTAGACTTCACATCCATCACAAAGGATGATTCAGAACCATTACGAACCATGACACCACCCTTGAGGAATACACTAGTTGATCACCTATTCGGGCCAACTTATGCACATCATGCACCAACTCTTTCTTTTCATCCTCTACATGAGCCACACTACCCATCGACAACCTACTAAGAGCATCCTCTACCACATTAACTTTGTCGGGGTGATAAAGGACACTCATATCATAATCCTTCAATAATTCTAATCACCTGCTCTAACGAAGATTTAAGTCCTTTTGACTAAACTTGTATTGTAGACTCTTGTAATCGGGGAAAACATCCACATGGACCCCATACAAATAATGCCTTCATATCTTTAAGGCTAACACAACCGCCGCTAACTCAAGATCATGGGTAGGATAATTATTCTCATAGACTTTAAGTTTCCTTGGAGACTAGGCAATCACCTTACCATTTTGCATAAGCAAGCATCCCAACCCAACTCTAGAGGCATCACAATACACCACAAAACCATTTGTACCCTCTGGTAAGGTCAACACTAGAGTGAAAGTAAGTTTATCTTTCAATTCTTAGAAATTTTTCTCACAAGCTTCCGACCATAAAAACTTAGAATCAATGCCATTAACGGAGAAGTAATGGAGGAAAATTCATCAACAAACCTCCTATAGTAACCGACCAAACCCAAAATGCTTCTAATGTCAGAAGGAGTTAGTGCTCTAGGCCAACTCTTGACCGCATCCGTCTTCTTAGTATCTACCTCAATACCCTTGCTTGACATAATATCAAGAAAAGTTACGGACCTTAACAAAAATTCACACTTACTAAACTTTGCAAAAAGTTGTTGGTCCTTAAGAACTTGCAATACAATTCTCAAATGGTCTACATGTTCATTCTCACTCCTCAAATAGATCAAGATATCATCGATAAACATAATCACAAACATGTCTAGGTATTTCCTAAACACTCTATTCATCAAGTAGAAAGGTTTAGAATAGCTTAGAGTCAACAAGAATCGTATGTGGATGTGAGAAGAAAAGATCTTGAATTTTCCATTAATGATTGAGTTTACTTGAAAATATTAGCCATGAATGGTGTGATGATATTTGGGAAGAAATGGAAGCTTAATACCCATTTTGTAGGTCCACATTAGACTTTGAGGTGTTTCAATAATGTGGCATATGAGTTGGATATGCCTTTAGATTCGGCAGAGGTGCATCCGGTGTTTCATATTTCATTGTTTAAAAAGTGTATTGGTGATCCTACTTCATTTGTGCCATTAGAAAGTGTTGGTGTGAAGGAAATCCTTTCTTATGTAGATGTTCCTATTGAGATTATGGATTATCAAGTCGAAAGTTCCAGACTAAAAATGACGCTTTTGTAAAAGTTCTTTAGAGAAATCAGTTTGTTTAGGGTGACACTTTGGAAGCCGAAGTTGACATCATGTCCAAGTAACCCTATCTCTTCCACTCCGCTTCAGTTTCAGCATGAGGTTTTAGTTCCTCTCATGTACTCTTTTGGGTACATGCATTTTAGCTACTCTTATGTTTCCATATGCATGCATGTTCATAAAATTAGTTTTAAAGTTCATATTTTGGGTTGGGATTGAGTACTACTTGGTTTTATGCATTGTGATGTATAGTAGTTAGATCTATTTGCTTGCTCTATTCATGCTTGATTGAATCTCATTTAAGAATGAATATTCTCAAGGGGGAGATATTGTAACACCTTAGAAGTAGAAAAGTAAGATTGGAAATGGAAAAGTTGTAGGATATTGCTGGTGCAGTTGCATGAGCCCATGTATGGCCGGTGTAAGGTTATATGGCCCTTCGTGGATGAGTTGTTGAAATTGGGAATGATGGGTCAGTGTCCATGAGGGAAAATTAGTGTCTATTGTCCATAGTACGACTCATGGTAGTATTTCGTAGAATGGAGATTAGAAAATGGGAAAATAGCAAGTCTCTAATCCCTTTCTCAAAGCCAATGGGATGGCCCATGGTGGAGTAAGTGGGTCTTGGTATAGTGCATGGTGGAGTCCTTCAAGAAGTTAAAAGTTAAGCCTGTAAGCTCCATGAAGAGTCAATATGGGCCGTAGAAGGAAATATAGTATGAACACGGAGGCTCCTAGCCGATTTCCTAGACTTAGGAAGATTTACAGATTTGGGTTTATGAAGAAGGTGAACACAACGTAAAAGGTACTGCTAATTGTGTAAGGGTTTTTTGGTTCTTTATGAGAGATTGGGTTTCCAATAAAGTGAAGCACAGATTACTAATATGTTCCATAGAAGGATATATGGACCGTACATTGGGTCATAATATTCATATGGCAGTTTTTCTTCAGAGTTATTTCGGTATTTTCCTACCCTTTTAATTCCTAAACTACGCCATTTATATCCAATTTTTAAGGCATATAACTGTTTCTACGACTCTAACACTTTCCATTCACTTTCGTTCTCTAAAATCCCCAAGTCTTCTTCTCCAAGTTTTCTTGAGAGAGGATTCTAGGGTTCTTCAAGCTCTAAGTCTCCTCTGAAGATTTCAAGCTAGGTTTTCATCAAGGTATGTGGTAAATTCATGAATGGGTTCCTCTTCACCCATTGAGTCCCATATATATCTCAAATTCTCTTTATGATTCTTACCCAAATTATAAGGTTTTTATAATTTGTATGTGGGTTCAATTGATTTAAAACTTATTCATCATAATTGATCTTATTATTCACCATTTGATCATATTTGAAGGATTTCAAAGATATTTACATGAACCTTTACTATACAAGTGATTTTTATATGAAATCAAGCTTCGAAGATATGCATGCATTATGAATTGAAGGATTTATAAATCAATGATGCTTTTAGATAAAGTATCAAACATGTTTTATAAAATTAGGTTGTTTCCAAATGAACTATTCTCATTATAAAAGATTAACCTGATTTAGATACTTTCAATTACGTGTCTATTATTAATTGATTATGTTAAGAAATTATGATATTTTAAAAGAGTTATTCTTATGATTATAAGTCTTCATGAATGATTTGGTACTACTAGATTCTTACCATTTCAAAAACTATGAATGCTATGATTATGCATGTTTTCCATTGGGAGTTTACTTAGCACTGAGCGGAAGGCTCACCCGTTTGTTGAGGTATGAAACCTGTAGTAGCAATCCCTTTTTTTTGGAAACTATGTCCCACCGTAGGATGAGAAGGATCGTCTATTAGTTGAGGCTTGACTCCTTAGTATGTCATCCGTTAGTAGATAATTGACTTTAGCTAGTGGATTCACCTAAGCTTAAAATTATGGTCCTTACCTCGAGAAGTAGGACATTCTCTTTTTGGTATAGAATTAGTACACTAAACTTCATGTTATATCTAACATGGTTTATGTCGCTTAACGGTATCTCCCATAAATCTTATGCCTTCTACTTATGATATGATTTTCAAAATATTATTGTCCTTGTACTATGTTTTACAATTTCAGCTTATCAAATTATGTCATGCTTTACTTCATCATGCATTATCATATTTTATAACTTTTCACGTGATTATGCTTATACTCATGCACATTTCTTCATATGCAGTACCTTCCAAGTACAGATTGCATACATCTCTTGTGCCTATATTGCTTTATAATATAGGTTCTAAAGTTCCATATCCAGCTTGCAGTTAGCACAGATTATGATCCATTTTTCAAGATTTGGTGAATCCTCATGCTTCGAGGACATGAAAACTTTTATACTTTCTTGAAGTCATTTCATACTTGACCTTCAGTTTTAGATTATTTTGTGGGTTAGGACTTGTCCTAGGCACACCTATGTAGTAGATGCTCATGTAAAACTTAGTATGTTTACAAATTTATGGTCTTTGTACTCAGATTTTCTTTTATATAACGAGATTGCCATTTTAGATTTATCTTCCGTTAATCTCTTTCTTCATTCTTGTTGTTATCTTAGGTCATGTTATGTCAAGTGGTTCGTGTAAAATCTCTCAAATTCTATCCACCATGTCACGTATTGGGGGTAGTTTTGGGTCATGACAGATAATTTGTTCATCAATGAATAATTGTATAGAAATAATAGTATTATCCTATATTTTATTATTCTACTATTTAATAAATGGAAGTTGAATTTACTATGAAGGTGATATGTCGACATTAGAAGACACATTTGATGCTTTTTCACTATGATAGATGATATTTTGTGTCCAACAGTTATGTTATTTAATAGTTTTTAGGGAAAATGGTTGTATTTTCTCTTGTAATATCATAAACAAATTATATTTACCTTTCTTTATACTTTTTCGATATATTTGTCTTTCTCATCAAATTTGTAACACCCCAAAATCAAAAGAGGTAAAGTAGCCGCTTTTCTGACCTTCCAGGTATCATCCACGATGACCCAACCCCGGCCCATGGTGTGGGACCGCGCCCTGTGGTCCAGTGGTCATTGTTTGGCCCAAAAATCTCTGACAAGGAACTACGGATGACCAGGACGGACCATAGGTCAGTCGGGGATCCATGGATCAAGAGCTAGTAGTTAGTTTAGGGGCACATGGGTCTTTTCCGAATTTAATTAAATCAATATGGTGTCGTTTTGCCTAAACTTAGATAGCCTATATAAGTATTTTAGACCCCTAAGCTCACTAAATTAATTCATTCTCTCAATTCCCAAAAGAAAAGCCAAACCCTCTCTCAAATATTCTCTCTCTAAAAAGGTGGAAGAAGAAGGAGTTGAAGCTAGGTCAAGTTCAAATCTCCCAATCTTCAAGCTTTTGGTAGGCTTTGTGACTAATGTAAGATGGCTTTTCATCCATGGGATCCTTACTCCTATGGAGTCCCCTAGAATTCCATAATTTGAAGAAGAATTTCCCCAATTCTAGTTAGGGTTTGTTCCAATGTTGTGGGTTATGATAAATTTTTATCCAATTATGTGGATTATCATTGTTTATGATTGAATTGGTGGGATTACATGTTTTTAGGATGAAATTACATGTACCCATGCCTATCTTATGATTCTAGGGTAGAATTGATATGATTTGGGTTGGTGCCATGAAAGGAAACTTTGTGGCTTAGATATCTCCTTATAGGATTGATGAATTATGATTAGAATTTCATTAGATTAAAGAATATATGATGAATACAATATTAATTGCTTGAGAGTAAAGCATAAATGATGACCAAGAGATGTAATGGTTTGAGAGTAAAACCTAGACTATGAATTGTCGATTGTTAATGTTATGAAGTGAAAGAGATACTTCCCATAATGAATTGATAAGCATGATTGAAGAAATGTGAAAGGTTTACTCATATGAATGATTCTAGGTTGAAAGGATTGCTCACCTAAAATGAATCTAGACTAAAATGCTTTATGAATGATGAGGCTAAAGGCAACTACCCATGACCTCCATGTGTTAAGGATATGAAGTGATTCCCATACTCCTTAGAATTTTACAAAAGGGGATTCCCCACGTTTCGATTATGATGAATGGACATGGACGCGAGTACCCATGATCCTTATGAAATGATGTGGAGGTGAGTACTCGTGTCATGTGATGTGATTGTAAAGGTGAGTACCTATAATCTTAAAGTAAGTAAGGCAAGAAGTGAATACTCATTAGCCTTTATAAGCTAGACATAGAGGCGAATCCCCATGTCTTTAAAAGTAAGTATGAATAATATGATTATGTTATGAAGATGATTTTCTTGGAGTGTTGCTAGATATGACTTCCATGATGTAAGCTTGGCTAGAGGCGGATGGCCGAACTCTTGGCTAAGGTTAAGTGAGGTTACTTAAGGAAGTGTCTCTCTTTCATTATGATGCTTATTATGTCTTTATTATGCTTATGCCTTATGTCTTATGTTGACTAATTCTTATGTTATGTTGTTTATGTAGGCTATCATATTTAGTACATTCTTGTACTAATGCATACTCTTGCCTACATTTCTTATCAAAATGTAGGGTCCGGCACTCTTGATTCACACACTTATGGCTAGGTTCTTAGTTGATCAAGGAAGTGAAGATTTGGTGAGTCCTCAAAGCATTCGAGGATTGGATCATCCCTTTTCTCTTTTACGTCTTTCTTTTCATGTTGGACTATTGTATGGGCTGCGTCCCAAGATTGTATCTCTTCTGTTAGATGGTTTGAGACAATGTTGTTAGACTTCTGCTCGTTTTATGAAAGACTTTGATTGTTTGAAATGTTTTAAATTTATGCACCTTTTCTATTATTTTATGTTATGATATACTAAGTGGCTTGTATAAGGCTTCTCGGGGTCTCATACACCTTGTTACATCTATTGGGTACCCCTGGGTCATGACAAAACTTTTGGCACATATTTCTCCTTGGCTGTTAAGTCTCAGTCACACATTTATTAACCTAAGTGGCACATTCGTGGATACATTTTTTATGTCAATTGGAAATATGTTTCCTAATTAAATATTCTACCACTCAGCTATCGGAATTGAAATTTTAAAAAAGAAAATCCCATTCATGAGCTCGGATCTCAGCTTACACATTGATTTCTTTTTATTAAAATTGAGATTACTTACTTTTTTGTTTCTATAGATGAGTTTAATCATTTAAAAGGGGTTGGAATACAATAGAGAAACCCCATCTAGGTTTTCTCTAATTAAAATTCTGAAGTATTATTCTGATGCATCTGGCCTAATTACACGATTCTTAAATTGGGTTTTGGAATTTACTTTTAATATAATAGTGAGAAACTATTTTGATTTCTTAAGTTTCTAGGTTGTTTGATAAGCCACATTTAGTAGAGTTTTGTTTATGGATGTGAAGCGTGCTATATTTATGAATAGGAAGCTACGAAACGTTGAAGAACGTTACTTCTTTCATACTCTTAAGTTGTCTGATAGAATTGAACTCTAAAAAGTTCCCTTCAAAAACTTGTTCTTGGCGTTTCAGAACAAATGCCTCCAAGAAGAAGAGCACCGTTCAGAATAAACTTAAATGTGGTGTCTGAAGCTCGATAAGTTCCAATTGTACTGCCTTAAAGTGTCAATATTTCTAATGCAAAGTTTCGTGATGACATCTAGCCATTGGCTCGGGCTATGACCGCTTAATTGAACCAAAAAGGGTAGTCCCTGCAAATCCTTGTGGCAAGAAGAGAAAAGGAGAGAAAAAAAGAATGGTGTTGGGAAATAGTAACTTTAACAGTTAAAAGGTCTTTTGGAGAAATGATCTATTGGGCCCCAAAAGTTAGGAGGGTTAGCATCATCATCTACTAGTACTTTGTCTCTAACTTCTAAGTATCCTTTTGATTGTACGGGGGAAGCATTTGGCTTTTATTTTTGGAAGGGAATTGAAAAGGGAAAGTCCCACCTCTTGTACAACAAATGTGACAAGCACCATCTGAGAGATTGCTTAGCCAGTACGGGTATATTCTTGGATATGGAAAGACAAAACATAAAAAGAGGGATTTCTGTGAGGGTTCAAGATGAGGAAGAGATATCCATTAGTAAGTTAAGCGTAACACTCCTTCAGGTTGCTCGTCTCAACAAGGTACTCCATTTGATTTTTATGGTCAACATTAGAACATGTTTTATGCTCCTCAAACTCGACTTGATCAAGAAGTTTCCCCTAATATGGTCACTAGTATGTTAAGAGTCTTTTAGTTGGATTTTTATGCATTGCTCAACCCAGGTGCTACATTAACTTATGTGACTCTTTATGTTGCTATGAAGTTTGATGTTAGTCCTAAAATCCTTTTTGAACCTTTATTAGTTTCTAGCCTTGTCGGTGATTTTATTGTTGCAAAATAGGACTACAGGAGTTGCCCGGTCTTAGTTCATTACAAAATCACCTCAATCGATTAGTAGATTTAGATATGCTTGATTTCTATGTTATTCTTAGTCACTAAAAATTCTTAGTAATGTCATTTGGTAGAACAAATACTCATACATCTTTCATAGACCTTATAAACAGAGTGTTCAAGCAATACTTGGATATGTTCATGATTGTATTAATCAATGATATATTGATCTACTCTTGTAGTGAGGATGAGCGTACCGATCATCTAAGGATCATCTTGCAAGTTCTCAAGGATCGTTAATTATTTGATAAGTTTAGCAAGTGTGAATTCATGTTGAGGTTGGTTGCATTCCTTGGCCATATTATTTCCAATGAAGGTATTTAGGTTGATCTTAAGAAGTCTAAGTCAAATGAAGAGTTGTCCTAGACCTCTCTCTCGTTTAGATATGTAAAGTTTCTTGAGTTTATGTAGTTACTATAATAGGTTTTTGGAAGTATTTTCCTTTATTTCTTTGACTTTGAATACTTTGACTCAGAAAAAGGTAAAATACCAATGGTCAGAAACATGTGAGAAGAGTTTTCAAGAACTAAATACTCAACTAACTTCTACCCCATTTTTGAAGTTGCTAGAGGCTTTGATGCTTTTATGGTATATTACGATGACTCACAGATTGATCTTGGTTTGTTATGATGCAACACGATACGGTGATTGCATATACATTGAGGAAACTTAAAATACATAAAAAGGACTACCTATTCATGATTAGGAGTTAGCAGTGGTGTTTTTTGCTTTGAAGATATGGATACACTATTTTTACTGTGTTCATATGGATGTGCACTGATCATAAGAGCCTTTAATATGTGTTTAAACAAAAGGATTTCAATTGTCACCAAATGAGGTGGCTTGAATTCTTGAAGGATTATAATATGAGTGTTCTTTACCAACTAAGTAAGGTAAATGTGGTTGTCGACGCTCTTAGTAGATTGTCAATGAACAACGCCGCTCACATTGAGAAAATGAGAAATAGTTAGCTACTGATGTACATAGACTAACTTGTTTTAGTGTTTGTTGGTTGATTCAGAGGATAATGGGGTCATTGTTCAAAATGGTTCAAAATCATCTCTTGTGTTAGATATTAAGGCAAAGTAAAGTAATAATCCAACTTTGGTTGAGTTGAAGAAAGTGGTTCTTGAAAGAGCTATTGAGGACTCCCAAAGAAGAAAAGATGGTGTGCTTCGCTACCAAGTTAGGTTATGTATCCTCAATATTGATGAGTTGAGGCAATAAATATTATCAAAACTCATTGTTCTCGTTATTTTATTCACCCGGGAGCCACAAAGATGTATTGTGATCTACGGGAAATCTATTGGTGGAATGGAATGATGAAGGATATTGCAGAATTTGTGGATAACTATCCAAATTTTCAACAAGTGAAGGTTGAACATTAGAAACTAGAAGGTATGACTCAAGAGATCAGTATTCCTACGTGCAAGTGGGAAGATTTGAATATGGATTTCATAAGGTTCACATCGCACCCATCAACAACACGATTCTATTTGGGTTGTTGTGGAACAAATGGCTAAGTCGACATATTTCTTCTCGTGAAGACTTATTATTCAGCAAAGGACTATGGTAAGCTCTATATTGACAGATGGTAAATTGCATTTTGTTCCCTTATCCGTCATATCAGACTGAGGAACTCAGTTTACTTCTCAATTTTAGAGGTCATTACTCAAGTTAAGCCTAGGAGGACCCTCAATCTGTAGACTAATGGTCATGCTAAATGAATTATTCACACCTTGGATCATATGTTTATACCTGTGTAATTTACTTTAAGGGTAATTAAGATGATCATTTTCCTTTGATTGAGTCTGCTTATAATAATAATTATCACTCAAGTATTCAGATGGCTCAGTTTAAGTGTAACAGCCCGTATTAAGCATATGCTAGTGCTATTCATATGATACTTGGCATAGCCTTATAGTATGGGTGAGGGACTGTGCTTCTTATATGATTAGTGTTGGTTTAAACTAGCTCGGAAGGTAATGTAACGCCTTGCACGTTTCAGCATGTGTACTGTAAGTTAACTCCTACGAAAGTATTTACACTAGAAGTACTAAAGGTGGTAATTGAGCTTAAAGTTGAAAGTTAAGTGCTAAGTTGAAGAAAAAGGGATTAATATTTAGAAAATGGAATAAAATAAGTGAGCTGCTTGTTTGACTTAGCTAAGCTAGTAGGTGCATCACCTACTTTGACTTATTCACCTATCCAAAAGACCAAGTAGGTGCATCACCTACTAAGACTCTTTTTTTTGTTGTTTTTTTTTTACCATGTAATTGGGCCAAGTGCACTACCACATACTTCCATTAATCTGGCCCAAAGAATGAGGGAAAATGGACAGCCAAGGCCCAATAGTCTTAAGTCCAAACAGGCCCAAGTTAAAAGGCCAAGTAGGTGGGTCACCTACTTGACAATATATGGCCTAAAATTGGTCAAGAAAGTTGCCCATCACACATCCCTTTTAAAGGGATAAAGATCAAATCCTTTGCTCCATTTTTCACTTGCAAAATTTTCAGATTTCTTAAGTTTCTCTAAGGTCTCTCTTGGCTTCAATCAGCAGCCCTAAAACACCCCGGGTTCTTGAGTATTATCTCCCTTTCAAGTAAAAGTATGAAGGAGAGTTTCAGTTCTTGAAGTACAAGTTTAGAGGATAAATTTTCAGAAACTAAGGTAAGGCTACTGCCATATGTTTTTTTTTTTTTTTTTTTTTTAAGTTTGGATTTGTAAGAATATGGTCTACTGATTTAGTAATCCTTCATTATTCTCAAGATAATTTGGAAAAGACAACCTAAACCTTGAAGTTAGCAAGTGAGGTTGCTGTCCAACAAGGTGAGTTATTGAAATTTTCATCGCTCTTTTATGCTTGAATTGGTTAAGGGATTTGGTATGTGTTAATGAGCTGAGAATTGTTCCTTTTACATGGTGTGAGATGGGAGAATGTTCAGGTTGATTGTGCATGTTGGGACAGCCATGGAGGGGAGTCCCCTTTAACTCAATTGTTAGCTCATTTGAGCATTTTAAATGTAATGTTAGTTGGGTGCTCAAGGGACAGTGGTCGGAAACCGTGAGTTCATATACATAAGGAGGCATGTGCAGAAGTCATGAGAACTTGTTAAAGGATAAAACGGTAAAGGGTGCAGTAACGTACCATCTAATTGGGCGTTGCATGAGCTTGCTCCCTGCAACCCCTTTGTATACTATTTTGCATATGTTACAAATGCCCAAGGAGTTTCAGGGGACCTTATTAGAAGGTCGTATTGTATATGACGTTATTAAAGGAGAAGGGGTGGAATGCATACCATCGATTTGATAAGTATGGGTTTGCTACCTGATTACTGTTTGCCAAGTTCAAGTAGCCCAATCTGTTGGTTAGCTACTAATATTAGTTGTGTTACTTATTTCATTGTAGATTAATAATAGGAAAGGAAGGAGGTTAATTCGTTGTACTATCCGAGTGGTACAACAAGGTATGTAAGGCTATTCGATTCTATATTCTTTGGCATGAACTCTGCTTGTGTCACTACCAACAAGTGAGCTTCCTAAGTGCTCTTTCAAGTAAAAGACAAAATAGTGACAGCATACAATCCCAACCACAGCTAACAGTATTTCCCCTCTCCTTAGTGTGTCGAATTGCTTCAATATATGTGCATCTTTACTTTTCCAAGTATTGGTATGAGAAAGGGTAATTGCAGCAGTAGCTTTGTGATTCCTCCTATCAATCAAATGAGGTCCATTGTGTCATTTGAGCTCTTATGTAATTCATTAGTGTTACATTTCCGTCTTGTGTTATTGTTACTTCCCTAAGTGCATATTCACATGTTTCCTACTATTGATCCACAGTTCTGACGCTCAAAAATAATTATGACCACCAAAGTAACAATCTCAAAGATTAAAGAAACTATATGAAGCGGTATATGTGTAAGAGTGGCAGCCTAGGGGCGAAAGCCTAGCATGGGTCGATCCCAAAATTTATATATTTGAGGACAGCATCCCAGGGGTAAAAATGCCTAGCATGGGTCATCCTCTTTTACCACTGATCAGTTGGTTACTTGTATCACATGCTTTATAGAGATTACAATGTAAAGAAGATTACAGAAAAGAATATAATGTACATGATCCCACAACAACAGCAAGGGTGGTCTTTTAATCTGATCTATGTATTTACATATTAATACTTGATTTCAATTGAGCTCTTGTTTACATATGTTATTGCCTTACATATTCAGTACATTCTTCGTACTGACGTCCCTCTTGGGGGACGCTGCATTTCATGCTGCAGCCACAGGTACTCCAGCTAGTAGACATCCCCAGTAGGAGCGCAGGACACTCAGCCGCTATTGGTGAGCTCCAAGTTGATTTGGGGCTTAACCGAGTCTTTGGCATCTATTTTGTTACCGTATAGTAGTTAAGGGTAAGGCGGGACCTGTCCTGACCTAAACTAAGGTTGTCTATCTTGTAGAGACTTTGTAGACTAATGTATAAAGTTTAGTTGTGTCTTGTCTCTTAACAATTGTTGCCTCAACGGCCAAGTGTTGTACATAAGTTTTGGGCCTGTCTATGTCGGTCTTTTATCACTATAGTGCATATAAGCTTGTCATAGCTTCATAGTTATCATAGTTAAATGTATGGTAAGTGCAGGTTGTAAGTTGGTTCTCCCGGCCATTTAGGCATCGGGTGCCTGTCCGTCTTAATCAAATTTGAGGCGTGACATTAAGGCTTTCTATGGTAGGAGTTGTAGATATCCTATTAGTTGGTTTGTAGTTGGTGAGTTTGCTTCTATAGGGACCAAGTTAGTTCATGAGGCTAGGGAAAAGTTTCAACTTATTATAGAAAGGTTGAGAACAGCTCAAAGTCGACAGAAATCATATGTGGATATGAGAAGAAAAGATCTTGAATTTGTTGATGATAGTTGGATTTATTTGAAATTATCACCCATGAAGTGTGTAATGATATTCAAGAAGAAAGGGAATCTTAGTCCCCATTTATAGGCCCATATCATATTTTTAAGGGTTTTAGTATTGTAGCTTATAAATAGAATTTTCCTTTAGATTTTGTGGAGGTGCATCCGGTGTTTCATGTTTCTTTGTTGAAAAAGTGTATTGGTGATCCTTCTACAGTTGTGTCATTAGAAAGTGTTGGTGTGAAGGAAAGTCTGTCTAATGAAAAGGTTCCAATAGAGATTATCGATCGCCAAGTCTAGAAGTTGAGGACTAAAGAAGTTTCTTCCATAAAAGTTCTTCGGAGAAATCAGCTACTTGAGGGTGCTACTTAGGAGGCCGAAGTTTATATGATGTCTAAGTACCTCCATCTTTTCCCCTCCGCTTCATTTTCAGTTTGATGTGTTAGTTCCTCTCATGTACTCATTTGCATTAATACCTTTTGGCTACTCTTATGTTTCTATATACATGTATGTTCATAAAATTAGTTTTAAAGTTCATGTTTTGGGTTGAGGTCGATTATTGCTCGGTTTTATGCATTTTGATGTGTTTTACACTTATGTTGGGTTGTTAGATCTCTTTCCTTACTCTATCATGCTTAATTGAATCTCATTCGAGGACAAATTTTCCCTAGTGGGAGATATTATAGTACCTTTCAGGTAGAAAAGTTAGATTGGAAATGGAAAATTTGTAGAATGTTGCTAGTGCACGTTTGCATAAGCCAATGTCTGGATCGTGTAAGGTTCCACAGCCCGTTGATGGAAGTGGTGGTTAAGCTATTGAAATTGGGAATGATGTGTCAGTGTCGATGAGACAATTTGTGTTCATGGTCTGTAGTATGACTCATGGTAGTAGTTTGTAGAATGGAGATTAGAATATAGGAAAAAATAGTGAGTCTGTGATCCCTTTCTCCAATCTAATAGGAAAGATCATGGTAGAGTGTATGGATCTTCGTATAGTAATGGGGTTGAGTCCTTCAAGAAGTTAAAAATTCAGTACTTGAGTTCCACGAAGAGTTAATACAGACCGTAGAACGAAATATAGTTTGTACAAGGAGGCTCATAGTCAATGTCCTAGACATAGGACAATTTGAAGGCTCGGGTTTATTAAGAAGGTATAGAAATCGTAATAGGTATTACAGATCGTGTAAGGGTTTTGTGTTTCTTCATCAGAGTACGGACTGTACATTGGATCGTCGTATTGTTGTGGAAGATTTTCTTAAGGGTTATTTGAGTGGGTCTTATCCTACCTTTTTTATTCCTATGATAAGTCATTTATAGAATATTTCTAAGCCACATAATCATTTCTAAGACTCAAACCCTCTCCATCCACTCTCTTTCTCTTAAAACTTAAGTCTTCTTCTCCAAGTTTTCTCCCGAGATGATTCTAGGGTTCTTAAAGCTCCAAATCCCCTCTCAAGATTTCAAGTTAGGGTCTCATCAAGGTATGTTGAAAATTCATTAATGGGTTCCTCTTCACCCATTGAGTCCCAAAGAAACCTCAAATTCTCTTTATGAGTCTTACCCAAATTGTTTCATGATTTATATGTGGGTTCAATTGATTTAAAGCTTATTCATCATAATTGATCTTATTATTCACCATTTGATCATATTTGAATGATTTCAAAGATATTTATATGAACATATGCTATACAAGTGATTTTGATATGAAATCAAGCTTTGGAGCTATGTCTGCATTATTAATTGAAGGATTTATGAATCAATGATTCTTTAATATAAAGTATCAGGCATGTTTTAAAATTAGGTTGCTTCCAAATGAAGTATTCTTATTATGAAATGTTGTCATGATTTATATACTTTTGATTAAGTGCCTCTTATGAATTGATTATGTTATGAAATCAAGATATTTTAAAATAGTTATTCTTATAATTACGAGTCTTTGGGATTGATTTGATACTACTAGGTTCTTACTATTTCAAAAACTATGAATATGATATGATTATGCATGTTTTCTATTGGGGGTTTACTTAGAACCAAGCGGACTTCGGGATGAAGGCTCACCCATTAGTAGAGGTATCAGACTTGTAGTAGCAATCCCCTTGTCCCATAACTGCATCCCACTGTAGAATGAGAAGGATCAGTACCTAGTTGAGGCTTGACTCCTTAGTATGGCACCTGTTAGTAGAGGCTTGACTTTAGCTAGTGGATCTACTTAAGTTTAAGATTATGGTCCTTACCTTGGCAAGTAGGACACTCTCTTATTGGTGTGCAATACTACACTAAACTTCAAGTTATTTCTCACATGATTTATGTCAGTTTAGGGTATATCCCATATATGTTATGACTTCTACTTATGATATAATTTTCAGAATATTGCATTGACCTTGTACTATATTTTACGAACTCAGCTTACCAGATTATTCCATACTTTACTTGGCTATGAAATATCATGTTCTATGACTTATCACGTAATTATGCTTATACTCATGCAACCTCATACACAGTACCTGACTGCATACATATCTTTTGCCTAGATCATTATATAATATCGGTTCCGACACTCCACATCCAGCTTGCGATTAACAAAGATTTTGATCCAGTTTTTCAGGCTTGGTGAGTCCTCATGCTTTGAGGACATGAAAACTCTTAAGCTTTCTTGAAGTCATATTAGACTTGACCTTCACTTTCATATTTTTTTATGAGCTAGGACTTGTCCAAGCCACAACTATGTAGTAGAGGTTTATGTCAGACTTACTATGTTTCCACATTTATAATCTTTGTACTCATATTTTCTTTTATATTGAGATTTTCATTTGAGATTTATTTATCTCTTTCTTTCATTTTTGTTGTTATCTTAATGCCATGCTATGTCAAGTGGTTCGTTTAGAGTCTCTCAAAATTATATTCACCATGTCACGTCTTGGGGGTAGTCTTGGGTCGTGACAAATAGTTTGTTCATCATTGAATAACTGTATAGAAACAAAGTATTTTCCTATTTGTCATTATTCTACTATTTAATAAATGGAAGTTGAATTTACTATGAAGGTGATATGTCGACATTAGGCGACACATTTAACCCTTATTAACTATTAATAGATGCAAGTTCCTAAGCAACAATTGTTTTATTTAATATTTTTTAGGGAAAATGGTCATATTTACCCTTGTAATATCATAAAAAAGATTATATTTACCTTTCTTCAAACTTTCTTGATATATTTGACTTTGTCATCCAACTTTAGGCATATATTTGTCCTTGGCCTTTAAGTCTCATGTAACCACATCTATTAGCCTATGATACAATTTTTACCTCGATTTCAAATTTATTCCCTTGTTAAATATTCTACCATCTTAATTGAAATTTCAAAAAAAAAATTGAATCCCATTCATGAGCTTCAATCTCAGATTACACATTGATGTTTTCTAGTTAAAATTGAGATTACTTTTTTTGTTTCTATAGATGAGTTTAATCATGGGCTGTAATAAACTAGCGAAACTTCATCTAGTCTTTTTCCAATGCAAATTTGAAAGGATTATTCTAATGCATCTAACCTAATTACAAGATTCTTGAATTGGGTTTTGAAATTTACTTTTAATGTAATAGTGGAACACTATTTCGATTTCTTAAGTTTTGAAATTTTAAGTCTTTCTCTATGAATCTTTGCCGGTTTACACATTTCTGGGAATTGTGTTTTGAATCTTTCTTGTGAAAGATTAGAACTTTAGATGCTCTTGGAACCCTGAAAAGAAATAAAGATTTTTTGTAGGAAGATAAGGTGAAGGGGAAGAATAAGAGAGAAAAGGAAGACCTTGAAAATAGTTACATGTGTCAGTAATAAGATTTTCAAGAATTAGTATCTAAGGGTCTTGTTAACTTTGATTGTATTTATAATTAGAGTAGTTATTGGATTGACCTCAACCTTATGTATTAATAGGTACTTATTTTGTAATAGAATATTGCAAATGTGTCTCATCCATGAACTTCAATCTTAATTTACCAATTGATATTTTATGATGGGTAGAGTGATGCGAGTAAAAGGGTACAAGAGTAGGGTTATTGCAAATTTTTGATTGAGATTAAAATTACATCAACATAAGCACCACCTAGACTAATAAAAATTGATACATGATACTATAACACCTCAAAATTTAAAGGAATGGAAAAATGCAGTTTTTGGGTTGCAGGTGTGACCTATGGCTCCCACCTACGATTCGTAGAAGCATCTACTGATAGCAGATGGAATCCGTAAGTACAATGGAAATGAAGAAAATAATTTGGAAAAATTCTTAAGACCTCATGCTTGCCATGTATAGTCTATAGGTAAACCTACAAACTATACATGGCCCTGTCGATGGATGGTCCAAATTCAAGTCTCTGAACCTTACCGACGGTTGACCAGGAGGGTCCGTAGTAGGACCTATGGACTGTAGGTGAGGATTGACAATTTTATTTTAACGACTTTTGGGTCTTTTCCTAATTATCTAACCCAATACCATATCCTTTTACCCCTAAATCTAAACCCGATAAATACCCTTCACCCTTAGAATTTCCCCCAACTTACTTATTTTACCCATAAATCTAAACCCTATAAATATCCTTCACCCTTAGAATTCCCCCAACTTATTCATTGTCTCAAATTTCTAAGTCTCTCAAAGGTTTTCTCAAAAAAAAAATCTTCTCTCTAGATCATAAGTTCAAGTATCCTTTCTTCATCATTGCTTAGGGCTTCAATCAAGGTATGTAGGGAGTTCATCAATGGGTCCCAATTTTTCATTGAGCTCCCAAAGTTTCTTCAATTCTCCAATTCAATTTACCAAGATTTGATTAGGTTTTTTGACTCAATTCCTCATGAGTTCTATTTGAATGGATTTAGTTGTTTTATTATGATCTTATTTTAATGATTTGGACTTAATTACATGCTTTTCAACTAATTTCATGTAAACCCATGCATTGATCTATACAGATTGACTATCAATCCTAACTTACATGAAATTATGAAGAAACTTGAATCTATGAATGTATTTTTATGAGACTATGCATGTTTTTATGAAAGTAATATTTATGAATTAAGTAAACTTATAGATGAAGGTATCTATATGTTCTATTAAGCTTGTCCAAATGACACAAATGACATCTAGATTTGTCCTCAATACTTTTTGCACTATTTTCCTTAATTCGGTATTGATTAGTATGGTCTCTGGATATGTCATCAATCATTATAGATCACGCTTTCAAAACTACTTTCATTAGTAGTAGGGCACTTCTAGTATGAAGTTAATGACTATGGGCCTTAAAAAGATATTATGAAAAGATCATGGATGGTGAAAGGTTTTCTCACACACGGTCTAAGGAGATACCCTATGTTATTTCTAGCTTGGATTAGTATATTAATTGTACTTTTCCATGGATGATAAAATTTAATAAGATTATGACTATTCCGTGGGATTTATTCTTAGCACCGAGAGGATATTGAGATGGAAGCTCTCTTGTAGCTTGAGGCTGGGTTTCTAGTAGAAATATCCTTATCCCATAACTATGTGCCATCATAGTATGATTGTCTTAGATGGACATTAGCTATTGGATCCACTTTAGATTAGATTTATGGTTCTTACCTTGGCAAGTGAGGACACCCATTTTCGGTGTGGAGTAGACATTGGATTCCATGTTATACCTCAAAGGGTCTATTTGTAGGTTAATGGTAAACTTCCCACAAAATGAACTAAGTTAATTACTAATGTTTTATGAAGTGTCCTTTTATGATTTAAATATGCATTGAGCATGTTCATGATTCATGAATCTTCTTAAATGATTTTACTATGTTTATATTGGTCATGCATTTCATGTTTTTCGATTATATCCCCCTTATGATCACGTCTCATGATTTATTGCACTCCCCTCATACTTATACATTCCATGTACTAATGCATCCTTGTGCCTATATTGTTTCACTAACGTAGGGTCTGATGATTCTTATACTTCCGTTCGTGACTAGTTGATTGCATTAGAGATTTGAAGATTTAGTGAGTCCTCATACTTCGAGGACAATGCCACTTTTATAGATTTATGTCATTTCAATTTTTTAGACTTTGTATGTGATGTATGGGTTACATCCCAATCAGTTTCCTTATGATGTATTAGATGGCTTATTGAGACAAATGCTAGACTTCCGCTTTGATTAACAACTTTTTTGAAATATGAAATGCTATCTTTTGAACTCTTTATATTCTATTATCTTGTATGATGTATGCTAAGTGGCTTGTGGAAGGCCTTTTGAGGTCTTATACGCAATGTCACGTCTAGGGTGTACTTTGGGTCGTGACAAACTTTGTATTTGGAGCACAAGGTTTAGAAAGGTTCTAGGATGTCTCATAATCCACGTTGAGTAGAGTTTTTTTCATGAGTGTGAAGTGACCACATTTATGAATGAGTGTCTATAAGTTGTTTAGGAAACTTCGTTTTTTGTTACTCTAAAGTCATTAGAGTTTATCTCTATAAAGGGCCTCCTCTCCTAACCCCAGTTTATGCTTTTCAAATAATTCCCCCACAAAGGAATCCTTTGAGAAAGAATGTTCATGAAAATGTGGAGCCTGAGGTTCCCCAAGTGTCGGTCGACCCTTTGGCCGATCAAGTGACTAATGATGAGTTTCAAGGAGCCACATTTTATGCATTGTCCCAAGCTATAGTGGCTTAAGAAAATAGAGAGGTTGTGTGTCCCGTGAACCCAAGGGTTGGTACGGTGACAACAAGCGTGAGGGACTTTACTAGAATGAATCCTCCAAATTTCATGGGTCTAAAGTTGAGAAAGATCCTCAGAGTTCATTGATGAAGTTTATAAAATAGTGGGGGATCATTGGAATCACTTCGGTAGAAAAAATGGAATTGGCCGCTTATCAACTTAAGGGTGTTGCTCAAGTTTGGTTTAACCAATGGAAAGAAAAGAGGGTAATAGATGCGGGTCCTATTGATTGAGGAAAAATTAAGGTTGCTTTTCTTGATAGGTTTTTCCCCTTGGGATGAGGGAGGCAAAGGTACTTGAGTTCATTAACCTTCATCAAGGGAATATGAGTATGAAGGAGCATGCTTTAAAATTCATGCAATTGTCCAAAAGGGAGAAATATTACAAAAAATATTTTGTTCTCTAAAGAAATTATTGTAGATATTAGAAAAACAGATAAGCTTGATAATGTGGTGATTAAATTGGATATGACAAAAACATATGGTAGAATTGACCGAAGATTTTTCATGAAATTTATGGAGAAAATAGGCTATGACAATCTAGTTGTGGATATAGTCTATAGATGTGTTACAAACACTTGATATTCTATTATCGTTAATAGTCAAGTGCATGGTTTCTTTCACTCAACTAAAGGTGTGAAACTATAATGGTCAGCCTCTAGTGATATTGCCCAATATGGTCTTAGGCCTGCACGAATTTAAAACGTGTCATTAGTTTGTAAGATCTGCTTACTTATATGCCCAACATCTGTCATTTATTTTGCTAATGCAAGACTTCTTATCTTAAGTTGGGGTGTACATACACCTCTTCTATGGACTTAGCATCCTCGCTAAGGTTTGCCCAACCGCAGATATGCCTAGACTCAATATTGAGGTGTGCCCCGCCTTATCGGGATTTACCTAAACTCAGTTAAACTTTGGCCCACATCGACAAGGCTAACTCATGAATGACTCTAATATATTTGTAACGGCTCAGCCCACTAGTGATATTATCCGCTCTAAGCCTAGGCCCACACATCTTTAAAATGTGTCACTAGTTGGAAAGACATACTACTGATATACCCAACATCTCTCTTGTATTTTACCGATGTGGAATTTTTTATCTTAAGATTGGTGTTACAGAAACAGGGAGATTCATTATCACCTGCATTATTCATTCTAATTGCAGAGGTTCTATTTAGAGCTTTCAATTATTTATTCTTCTATAAGGATTACAAATGTTTTGGAATGCCTAAATAGAATGATCAAATAAATCATCTAGATTATGCTGATGATATCATCATATTGGTATCCACTGTTCAAAAGAGCCAGAAGATGACAAATGAAGACACTAGAGGGATATGAGAGGCGGCTAGGTCAAATGATTTACAAAGGAAAGAGATCCTTCTATGTTTGTCACAATACTACCAATTCTACTATTAAGGAATTTAAGAACCATATAGGATTCGTTCGAGGCAAATTTTCTTTTATTTTGCCCTATTGTACATGCTAAATTGCAAGCATGAAAAGGTAAGTTTCTCTCTTTTGAGGGTAACTTCAATTAACACTGACCTTCATAGTGTTGCTATATATTTGTTGTCTGTCATGTCTTTGTGGTTCATGATTTGCATAGAGTATTTGTTAGATTTCTCTGGATTTTTTTTAAAAAAAAATTCACCATAGTTTAGCTAAGAGAGCTTTAAAAAATCAAAGAGAGATCTCTGGATTTCTATGGAATCCATTACGGACTAATTTTCTATGGAAAAATATTCTAAAAGGCATAAACCTTAGGTATTAGAATGGAAAGGAGGCTCCTAGACTTGGAGGTATATGCTAGAGGCTAGAAAAGACATTTATCAACATATTTGGTGGTAGCCTAAGTGTGATCTTTCTAGTATCTGGTTTGATAATTGGACTCAACTTGGAACTCTTCATTATGTGGTACCTATTTCTAACCTCAATAATTATGACATGGAAAAGGCGAGTCACCTTATGATGAATGATAGATGGGATGGGGAGTTAAAATTTCAATTCTTTTCCAAAAGATGATTGTAATCATATTTTGAAAGAGATTGGGGGTAGTTGAGGATTTTAAAGATTGAGATCATAAGCCTTGGTGGATGTTGAACAATTCTGGTAAATTCATTGTGAGGTTCGCATCGAAACTATTGAGACAAAGACATTACATTCTTGATAACTTTTAGAAATTTTGGAATAAACGTGTGCCATTTAAAGTCTCATTTTTCTTTTGGTGACTCTAGAAGCAAAGACTATCAATTGGAGAAGTTCTGATGAGATTTGGTATTGCTAATGAGGTCCTATTTTGTTGTGGTGGAGATGGTGCTCTAGAACCAAGTCAACATCTCTTCATTTCTTGCTTTATGGATTTAAGAATTCTGAATACTTTTTCTACTATTACAGGGGTTATAAGTCCTTTTTTGCAATTCAAAATACCATTTTCAAATGGTGGAATACATAGTACTCCTCTAAGATTAAATATTTATATGACGCCATCTCAATCTTCATTCTTTGGAAAATATGAAAAAGAAAAGAAATATAATTTCATATGGTGGTAGATTGTCCTTTTATGAATGGTTATGGAAGTCACCAAAAATATCTACTCACTGGTAAAGAGAAGGTACCAATGGCTCATGCATATCCCCACAACTTGGCCAATGATAGTTAGATTCTTCGAGCAATACTCCCTCATCATTAATTGTAAGGTTGTCCACAAAAATTACCTAGCTCGAGATATTTCAAATGTAACTACAATGGTGCAACAACATGAAATCATGATCCTTGTTCACGAGCCTTTTGTATTAAAAATAAAGAAGGAAGTTTTGTGCATGCAGATCTAGAAGGCTAGAGAATGAAATAAATTTAATTTAGTGCAAGAAGTTGTAGCTTTAAGAATGAGTCTGGAATGTTGCATTAATCATAATCACATGTCATATTAGAAACTGACTCTTTGAATCTTGAGAAGATTTTGAATGGAATTTGGAAGGTCCCTTGATGAATCTTGATGGAAGTACATCAAATTAATCTGATGAGATCTAATGTTATGATAGTGGTGGAACATACATTTTGAGAATGCAACATGGTTGATGATCTCTTTGCTAATCATATTTTTAATTTTGTTGGTTCACAAAGTATTGTATTTTTAACCTAACAAGACATGCAGGCATAAGCTAAAACAACTCTCATTTTGGATAAAAATCAATGTACGAATCTCATAATGAGAAAATGTCAAAATAGAGGTTTCAGGATTACAGATACAAGGAATACAATAATCCCATAGAAGACATTATTAAGATGCAACTTGAGTTAAAAGATATTTTGTTAAGAAACAAAATTTGTAAATTCATGTTCAAATGCACACTTCAGGTCTTCTATTAGTTGAATGTCCTCCACTTTGCAATGTTGATATCTTCTTATAAGCTCATTACTAATCATAAAGGGGTGAAGGAATCCAATTGACAACTAAACTTGCATAGTGTTCTTGCTACTTTTGAGATGCTTAAGAGGTTAGTTCAAAGACTCACCCGTGTTCTTTGTTACGATGCAGTGATATCAGCTCTATGAACTTAACTTGTCAGAGGTGAAGAATACAAGTTTGTCGGATAACGACTGATGTTTTTGTTAGAATAAGAAAAAAGGTAAACAATTACTGATTTGCTCATAAGACTTGCAGTCATAGAGTTGAAGAAATCTTAGATGATATTCAATATATAATTCGCACCTACGTTTATATAATTGAGCTATTTTTGTATAAACTAGAAATAACGAATTTATACGAACATAAACATATGAACTTTAAACAATTATACAAATTATATTATACAAAATTACATCATACAAAATTTATACAAATTATATTATACTAATTCTGAATTATACAAATATGTGATTTATACAAACTCGAAATCTTAGCCCACATACTTATCACTGAATGTTAATTGTGAGTGGTAATTAACTAAAACTTTAGCTATAATGATTAATTAATTAGTATATGTTTGCTTAACCATGCAATTTTCCCGTCTTTTTATTTTATTTTAGAGACAGTAAACCCTTACTAAATTAATATAGGTGGAACCATGAAATATTATTATTTTGTAGAGGCATTATTTAATTGATAAATTAATATTTTATTAATTTAAAGAGTATTTCGAGTTTCGACACCACAATATTCCTTCGAAGATGAAATTTCTGAGAATTTGAATGAGCCTACTTGTGAAAACGTTATTCATGAACATGATGGGGTCATGATTAATGATCTTGATTACTACAAAAAATTGGATGTTAATAACTTGTTGGATGAGTGAAAAAATGATAAATGCTCAGAGGTCCTGATCTTTTGAAAAAATTGTGAATACCATCGGAAAAAAACAATATTGATGATAAAGTTGAAGATTATAGAATACCTTTGGAACCAGTCACGCGTGAGGAAGCACTTATCGCATCTAGAACTCTTCACAATTTTATGAATCAGTTCGAAAAGACAACACCAAAACTTTTGGATGCAGTAAGAAAAGTTAGAGATGAGCTTCAACTAGATTTAAACTTTAACAAAAAACATGACACAATAGAATTATATTTCACCAAAATGTCTTTTATATATATATATACATATATATATGTACTTTTAAAAAAAGTAAAAATTTATAATACTAATGAGACCATTTATTTAAATAGGGATCTTCTGAAAATATATTATATTATTATCTTATCGAAATATGTGATTTTTTTCCATTAGTCCAAGTCGTTACCAAAAGAAAATATTATCTTAAAGATATTATTAATTATTAATTAATCGAGTATTAATTTAGTGAGGTTTTAGTATAGTTTATTTATGATGGTGGGCTATTTGTTTAGGCATGAATTTTTTTTAAAAAAATAATATTGTGCATGTGTTAGGCAAATTAAATTATTGGCTTAAGTCATCTGCGGCTCCTTAAAGCTGTCCGCATAATTCATTTAGACACCTCAACTATGTCATGTACCTATTGAACACTTCTACCAACTTGAATTAGAACCATTTAAGCATTTTTTTTGACAATCAATTAAAAATATAAAAAGAGTGTATTACACTCGCGGTGATATGGCAAATTCACGAATAAACAACATACATGTGGCATTTTGAGTCAAAATAACAATGAAAAAATTATGACAAAAAAGGAAAACTATTTTTAGGTCAATGTCCACCCATCATCACCTCTTCAACTTTTCTTTTCCAGAATGACATCGTACACCATTGTCGTCGCCACCATCACCTTCGCAAACCGATCCTTCTTTAATTTCATCAGTTATATCCTCTTTGTTTCATGTTTGGACAAAAAATGAAGAAAAGTCAATAATTAATGGTGAAATTGAACTATTTCAATGGGAAAAAAAAAATCTATTTTGAAAAAGGAAAGTCAACAACAATTAATTTTTTTTTCTTCTTATTTTGGTATGAATAGCAGATCATTAAATTCCAAAATAGAAAAAGATAAAGACTTTAACAGTAACATTGTTACCCACTTCCCCTGCTACTCATCGACTGTCGACCACTTTTTTTTTCCTTCTTCTTTATCATAAATCAACAATGGCAGATTTAGATTTAAAAATAAAAAAAGAAATAAAATTTTAAGAGAAAAGTAATGTTCTAAGATCTGGAGGAAAAAAACAAAGCAAATATTAACGGTAAAGGTGATGGCGTTGTTTATATTGCAAATTTGTAATTTTGCTTACTTCCATACAATCAAGCAATTCTAGATCTGACAAAAAAAAAATCAAGTGGAGACGTTATGACAGAGGTGATGGTGGTTGCTCAAAAGAGGAGGAAGAAATGAATGTGAGAGTAGCGATAATGAAAAAATAAAATAAAATGATCATTAAGATAAAGGAGATAAAAGTAGCTAGAGAAAAAGGTTGGAAGAAGAAGGAAAGTGTATGATAGCATCAACAATATTGGTGGTTGCCGGAGAAAGTGATGCGACAAACACAAGGAAGAAGAAAGAGATTTTTTTTTTAAAAAAAAGTCTAATTAAATGTTTTCACGCGCTCATCAGATTTGAATTACACTCAAAATGCCACATAAGCAAAAAATGCTCAAATGGTATCAATTCGAAGTACTATAGGTGTTCAATAATTACAAGCCTTAATTGAAGTATCTAAATGAATTATGCGGACAACTTTAAGAGGCTACCTATGACTTTGGCCTAAATTATTTGAGTTCCATAAGACATAATATTATGCATAGGGAGAGTATATTGTAACTCAAACTAGTATTATGATAGTATAAAATATCTTTGCTCCAGTTGGTGGAGGTGAGAAAGATGGTTGGTTTATCTCTGCCCTCAACCTTCACCGGAACTTGCTGGAGAAGAAGATGGAGAATGAACACTCTGTTACTTCCTCCGCCGTCGCAACTGCCTTATCAATTCCGTCGCCGACATCAAATTCTTGGCCAACACTCCTCAACTTCCCATCTATCTATCTCCAACCAATTCAATATACAAGAAGAAGAAGAAGAGGATGAAGAATACCATGTCGGTTCATACTCAAATCAACGCTACGATTTCACTCCTCTCCTTCAATTTCTTTCCACCACCGAACCCAATTCAGATAATTCTTCACCCACACAACTCCACCCCACCGAGTTGCGGCTCGCTGAGTCATATCGAGCTGTGCCCGCTCCACTCTGGCACTCTCTTCTCAAAGGTCTCTCCTTCACCCCATCCTCAATTTCCATAGCCTATGCACTCGTTATATGGCTTCAGAAGCACAACCTTTGTTTCTCTTACGAACTTCTCTACTCTATTCTTATTCACGCGCTCGGACGCTCCGAGAAGTTGTACGAGGCTTTTTTGCTCTCTCAGAGGCAAACACTCACCCCTTTAACGTACAATGCACTTATTGGAGCTTGTGCACGAAACGGTGATCTCGAAAAAGCACTTAATTTGATGTGTAGAATGCGCAGAGACGGGTATCAATCTGACTATGTTAATTATAGTTTGATTATTCAGTCCCTTATTCGTAGTAATTCTATTGATTTGACCATGTTACACAAGTTCTGTTATGAAATTGAAGCTGATATGATTGAACTTGATGGCCAATTGTTGAATGATATGATTGTGGGTTTCGCTAAAGCTGGTGATGTTGATAGAGCTTTAGGTTTCATGAGTATTGTTCAAGGTAATGGATTGAGCCCTAAAACAGCTACTGTTGTTAACTTGATATCCGAATTGGGTAATTCAGGCAGGACTGAGGAAGCTGAGGCTATATTTGAGGAGTTGAAAGAAGGCGGGTTAAAGCCAAGGACGAGGGCGTTTAATGCCCTTTTAAAAGGGTATGTTAAAACTGGATCTTTGAAGGATGCTGAGTATATTGTGTCAGAGATGGAGAGTAGTGGGGTCGCACCAGATGAACATACATATAGCTTGCTTATTGATGCTTATGGAAATGCAGGTAGGTGGGAAAGTGCGAGAATTGTGTTGAAAGAAATGGAAGCTAATAATGTTCAGCCAAATTCATTTGTGTTTAGTAGGATCTTAGCTAGTTATCGTGATAGGGGAGAGTGGCAGAGATCATTTCAGGTGCTTAAAGAAATGAAGAATAGTGGGGTCAATCCTGATAGGCAGTTCTATAACATAATGATTGATACTTTTGGGAAGTACAATTGTTTGGATCATGCAATGTCTACATTTGAAAGGATGAAGTTGGAGGAAATTGAACCTGATACTGTTACATGGAACACACTTATAGATTGCCATAGTAAGCATGGCCATCACAATAAGGCGGAGGAGCTGTTTGAGGCGATGCAGGAAAGTGGATGTTCTCCCTGCACCACCACATACAATATAATGATTAATTCTTTTGGTGAGCTCGAGAAATGGGAGGAGGTGAAGGGCCTGTTGAGTAAAATGCAGAGTCAGGGCCTACTTCCCAACGTTGTTACATATACCACTCTAATTAATATTTATGGACGGTCAGGAAGGTTCAATGATGCTATTGAGTGCTTGGAGGTAATGAAGTCTGCAGGGTTGAAGCCATCCTCAACCATGTATAATGCCTTGATCAATGCCTATGCACAGAGGGTAAATAAGTCTAAACTTATCATGACCTATGATGAGCTGCTTTGTGAAATTTCCATAGCTTACTTACTCACACGATATCTTAGGTCATAATATCCCATAGTAGATATTTATTATGTGTATCCATATAGGTAGTACAAACTAATTGGTTACTTGAGTCAAATTCTTTATGGCATTCACATTTGGGTCACTTCAATTTCAAAACATTGCGAAAAATGATTAACTTAGAGGTATATTTAGTCGCTAGTACACTTACATGAGGTACTGAGTTTGGCAGGAGGTTTCTTAGTTTTGTTAGAGATTATAAGTCAGTGTTGGTAAATGTGATATTTCCAGAATCACTAGTTTTACTAAAAGACGAATAACTGATTATTAGAAATTTAGAATGAAAAGGTTCTGAATGGAGCAAAATGATTATGAAGATTTATATAGCCAATCTCTCAAGTTAGGTCCCTAGTAAAAACCAAAGATATCAAGAACAAGATTGTGTTACCTCCTAAAGAATGCTCTGTTGGGTTGCAAGGTAAATCTAAACTCACCACACACACAGGTATAAGGAAGATAACTTTCCATATTATTAATAATCTAAGGCTAAGAAAATGACGATAAACCCCTTTATATAAACCCCTTTATGTGAAAAGTTTCTTTCTCCACCTATAGGGATTGTCTGAACAAGCAGTAAATGCCTTTAGGATCATGAAGGGTGATGGTCTAAAGCCCAGCCTGTTAGCTCTCAATTCACTAATTAATGCATTTGGTGAGGATCGGAGAGATGCTGAAGCTTTTGCTGTATTGAAGTATATGAAAGAAAATGTGAGTTCACCTTATCTTTTTCCTATACATAGTAAATATACAAATTTCTGTATTTTCTCCCCTTAGTGTCTACATATCATTCTAACTTCCATACATATCCTACAACTGCAGGATATGAAGCCGGATGTTGTTACTTACACCACTCTCATGAAAACCTTGATACGTGTGGAGAAGTTTGAAAGGGTAAACACCTACTTTTTATTTATTCTGTTGAGTTGGAGTTTCCATTTTGTATCTTCTTGATTATTTCTCTTGGTTTTTTCCACCTAATGTCTTACTCTTGGTTCTTCTTTTACGTTAAGTTAGCATATTTCATTATATAAGCTCTGAACCTCAATCTTTTGATGCAGCAAAAGCATCAAGTTTCTAGAATAAATGGCAGAATTGTAATAAATATCACATTAAGATTGTTATCTTTGTCAAATATACGGGATTGTGTAGGAATCAGCTAAATATTTTGGCTTTCAGGTTCCAGCTGTTTATGAAGAAATGTTGTTGTGTGGATGCATCCCAGATAGGAAAGCTAGAGCAATGCTACGATCTGCTTTGAGATACATGAAGTCAACATTGAAATTGTAGCAGACTGCAAGTCACTCTAACAATAATGACCTTGATGAATCATGATTTTTCAGTTTTTAACTTTAAATTTAAGGTAAGGGAATGTTCTGTATATATTTGAGTTAACATGTTATTACATTGTGCTTGAGTCAGATAGGAGGATTCAATTAGAAAATCTCTTTCCTGGTGCTTATGTTTTGCTCAAACTAAAAATTTTGAACTTGAAAAATGTAGTCCTTTTTGGGTGTTTGTAATGTAATAACTTATCCTGAATTGTTTAATGTGCAGCTATGGTTCACATTTGTGCAGTAACCTATGTCACAATTCAAGTTTGACAGTTGGATTGGGAGAATTGGAAGTTAGACATTGAAGGTTAAGAAAGGATCCAAAGTCCATATTCGTCCCAGCATACTTTCATCTACATACTTGTACAGTTCCTATAGCTGCAAAGCGAATATTCATTCAGCTTGCCTTTTTTGTGTAACATGTAATTGCAGTGTTTTGAGTGTAGGAACAGAAGTTGCTTTACAGTCCATGTCATATCTTATGATAAGAGGTCACAAATAAAGTCTAGCTTGCAAATAATTGAGCTCCGAAACCTCTAATTGTAGCTCTCCATCTTTCGACCTTGTGGATGTAGACTAAGAGACTTGGCAATGTTTTTTCCAAAGGTGTCAGTCAAATGGGCTGAAATTGGAGACACTGAAATAGGCTAATCTATCAATTGGGTTGGATTGTTCAAATTTACTTCTGGGGATGGCAATGGGGCGGTGCCGGGTGGGGGTGGGGCTGATTGAACATAACCCGTAAAATTTTTAATCCGCCCCGCCCTTCATAACAATTTTTTCAATTTTCAACCTGTCCTACATAAACCTGCCCAGTATGAACCCACCTCGCATAACATTTTTGATATCTTCTTTTTCTAGTTAAGTTTGATACTCAAACTAAAATTTATAAGAATAAATTCTTTTTTTCATTAAGTTGTATTAATTTAATAGGATAGTGACTTAAAAATTTATTTTTAGAGGTCAATTGGAAAATATGTAAGAAATTGCATTATTTTTGTTGAATCATTTTCATTTACGATTTTGAATATTTTAGTAGATTTATAGAAATTATCTTAATAAATAATGCTTTTATCACTCTTATAACAATTTTGAATATTTTAGTAGATTTATAGAAATTATCTTAATAAATAATGCTTCTATCACTCTTATAACATGTAAAAAGTTAAAATTAAATTTGAATCCACATAAAATCACATATACCTGCGTTCCGCCCCGCCTCGCATTAATTTAAAAAAATCCACTTCAACCCGCCCTACATCCACCCTCCCAACACAACCTTAAACCTGCCCCCGCCTCACATAGCCTTAAACCCACTCCCCCTGCTCCATTGCCATCACTATTTACTTTGGGCTAAAAATTAGGTTGGGACATGACTTGTCTAATTAAACTTGCTTAATCTAAAAATATTAAGGGTCATTTACATTAATAATATATTATATAATTTTATTTATGAACTATTATCTATTCTCTTACATAGTAACCTTACTTTTCTTACCAGGTCCTTCTCTTTTCTTTCGCTTTCTCTCTCCTTCTGTTTTCTAACACCATTTTCTCTCTCTTTTCTTCCTCTCTATTTTTTTGTCATTTTTTTTGTCTCTTTCTTTTTAAAATTTCAATTATTTTAATAATTAATGATGATTTGTGAATGAATTTTTTTTTATGAAAATATGATTTCCATTAATAAAATAAATAAATATAAATTATATTTGTAATACATTTTGAATTCAATACATTATATATATTATATGCATTTTTCAATACACATTGTAAATACATAACTAATATATTTTTAATATAATAATATATTTTAACACCGTTAATAACAGAAAAAAAAAAAAACAATTGTAATACATTTGAATTCAATATATTATATATATTATAGACATGTTTCGACATACATGGTGAAACATATAGCTATAACATTTTTAATACAAATATAGTATAAGTATTATATGTGAATTTCAAATACTCCGATACTATTTAAATTAATTTACATTTTTTGAAATGTATTATATTTGTTCTGAAATAATAACTATCGAATTCTTAATAATGTGTAAAATTGAATTTGAATTGTATTACAACTATGTTTTTTTTATTTACTATAGTTTTAATACAATTTTTTTAGAGCTTTCACCCTTCTCCGGCGAATCACCACCACTAGACTATTATCAGATTATTAGTATCTCAAGTTTAAATAATTTTATGTTGTTAGAAATATATTATATTTGTTTCAGAATAAGAACTATCGAATATATAATAATCTATAATATTGAATTCTACTTGTATTATAACTACAGTTTATATTTAATATAATTTTAATACAACTTTAATACAATGTTTTTAGAGTTTCACCCTTCGTATCCGGTGAATTACCATCGTTGGACTACCATTAGATTATCAGTATCTCAAGTCTAAACAAATTTTGTTGTTTGAAGTGTATTACATTTATTCTGGAATGTGAGCTGTCAAATTCATAATCTATCTATATATAATTGGAGAAATAAAAAGTGACACATGTCAGGACCACAAAAATTCAACAATTTTAAGATCCAAAAAATAATTTAAAATTCTTTTAAATTTTTGTTAAAAAATGAAATAAAACGAGTAACCATCAAATAATTTGGATAACAATGAATTTGAATTGAATTCATTTTTCGTTACCACAAAAATTGTTTTAAATTCGAATTTTAACTTTTCCTCTTTTTAAATACTATTTAAAAATAAAAGGCAAAGTATAATTTGGATAACAATGAATTTGAATTGCATATTAGTTATCACGAACACAACTTTACTTGTGAATATCATAAAGAGAAGATCTACTGTTAAAAATAGTAGAAAAAAAGAATATGATATACCTCAACATCTAGATATACTTAATAAGTGGGCTATTTCGAAAATACCTCCCAGGATTATATATTAGATGGGAACATTTGAGAAACTCGGCCTCAAATAAGTGGTTAAAACCACTGAAGAAACTCTCACTATTGATAGTGATCATCAATCTTTTAGATTATTATCTGAAAATGATCTAGCCCTTATAGGGAAATTTACAGATTCATGCACATTGGTTTGGTTCAGGTGACATTTAAGCCCCTTAGTTTAAGAGGACTACCAGAAAGCTTTATAGTAGCTTTAAGAGATGGTAGAAATCAAAGCTGGAAGAAATCCCTTATAGGGACTATACAAACTAGTCTGACTTATGAACCATTGTATTTTAATGCTTATCCTAATTTGTAGATATCTTTACAGGATGAGAATTCATTAAGTTCTCTTATGCTTAATGTCAACTTCATGAATATGATTATATGTCTGGAACTGAAGTTGTTTGCTATTTACTCTTTTTGCTCCTATTTTTTGTTTACACGGTGTTGTGAACCACCAGTGTGTTTTTGTTATTATATGTGGATATAATTTTTCTAAAAATGGCATCCCTAATAGCATATCTTTTGTAGTTAGTTCAAAGTTATATATTTCCTCTATAGTTAATATCTTATCCCATATTTGTATTTTTATATTTTTTGCCTTATATGTGATCGTGTTTCCTTCATTATTAAATCTTGTTACTACTATCGGTGTTTTTAATTTTTCCCACTTATCTTCTGGTAAACAATTATATTTACATATATTAGCTTCTGCTCCCGTATCTATCATTGGTGTATAATATCTGTTGTAATATCCTTCTATTATTATTTTTGCAAGTATATATATTTTCATATTTTTATCATACTAAAGTCTTTTTTATTATTACTCTTTTATTTTCATAATTTATTATTAACTGTTTGTCTTCTAGATTATATGGTTCTACTTGTTCTAGCCATTTTATTCCTAAAATGATGTTTTCATCTCCTTGATATATTTTAAACTTTATTATTATTGGTATTCCTCCAATAATTATTTCCTTTTCCGTAGTTTCTGCGGTATATGTTAATACTTTTGGTAGTTTGTGTCACGACCCAAGCCTAGGGCCTAGACGTGACATAGCGAATGAGGAACCCGAAGGAACCCCAAACAAGCCTCTCAAAGTTGTCATCACACTTCATCGGTCGTGGAAGTACATTCAACATTAAATAACGAGAATTAAGGACTAAGGGCAAACCATTTCAAATTAACATCATAGAATAAGAGTCAAGCTCATTTACAAAATACTTGTCCAACGCACACCTCTACATACATAGATAGGACGAGGGCTATGAAATACTACCGGCTCCCCTCATAGTCAAAATACAATTGCAAGCTAAAGTCTCAAAACATAGGAGTAGGAAACATAACATACCCCTCGAATCATTGAGGACTCACCAACAAACTCGGATAAGCACCGTACTAGCCACGTGGATGGAGAGAAGGATCAAGAGTAGCTCTGGTCCCTACATGGTGACATCATGTAGGCAAAATATGTATTAGTACTTTGGAATGTACTAAGTATGCGGGTGCAATACAACAATAGACAAGGACACAATCGAAATGCAAGAAATAGTTCCATAGGCATAATGAATAACAATATGAGGATGCATGATCAAAGTGAAGTCAAAACATGTTTAAGTAAATCTATACTAATAGTAGATATCATATGTGTGTGCATGATCCAACCAATCTATAACCCCAACTTAGGATGGGGGATGCCGTTCACACCCGGACACCCTGGTGGCAAGGTATAAACCCCTCACATGGTTGATGTTGGTCACACCCCAAGCATCCTAGGTGGTGAGATATAAACCTCTCACATGGTTGATGTTGGTCACACCCCAATCATCCTAGGTGGTGAGATATAAACCTCTCACATGGTTGATGTTGGTCACACCCCAAGCATCCTAGGTGGTGAGATATAAACCTCTCACATGGTTATCCGGTTCTTTTCTCCCGGACCGGGCATGGTCATGCAACACTTTATATAGAAAATTCCCATTTGGCTCTAATGCAATCTCATGTATGGAATGAACATATACACAAGCTTAGTTTGTCATCAACACATCTCTGGAATGCCACACATCTCACAACTCAAGCCCTAAAGCATCAATTCATCAATTCTCCATAATTGGACATTTTGTCAAACACCTTGAATGCATGTAATGGGATCAAAGAGCATGAAAAATAGGGTAGTAATGAAACGACCCCAAAAAAGCCCGAAAATGTGCTTCGGAAACACCTAAAATTGTAATTTCCATATATCTCAAAATCCGTGCATCATTTCAAAAATTCGACTTCATATTCTTATTCAGGGGGTCAAATTGAGTGGGAAATGGGTCTAACCCGAATTTTAGAGCAACCGTATCAAAATTCGAAAATCGCAAAAATGCAATTTTGAGGGTCAACTTTAAAGGGGCATATCTCTCAGCACACAAGGAACTGGAAGGAGCTCAAACTATCAAAATTGAATCTCTATGAGTTAGCTTTCCAACGCAATTTGTTTCACCTCATTCCGAGTTAGGATGAAGGAGTTATGACCGTTTTCGTAAAACCTGTCCGGCAGAAAATGCAAATTCCAGTAGCCGAAAACACTGTTCACCGCCTCATTTTTTTTTCTAAGTGTTGGGACGTTTTTTTTTATAAAAAGGGGACATATCCATACTTAGTCATTTAACTTCAAAACATCCAAAAACTCTCTCTAAGCCCTTTCCAAAAAATTCCACCAAGATCATCCACCAAATTCAAGAATCCCAAGCTTTAATTCCGGATTCAAGATTCAATCTCAAGCAATTCTCCATTCCAATCTTCATCAAGAATTCTCCAAAGTTGAGGTATGTGGGTTGATTGTGGAAACCTTCCTTTCCACAAGTCCAACCATTTATCCTCTATTTTACTTCAAGTTTATGGGTCCTTATGATCATTTATGAACTCTTGAATTATGGAATCACTACTACACACCCTATTAAGGTCTATCTTGCATATTTTCATGAAATTGTATTATTATGTGATGTTTATGGTTTTCATGCCTCCATGATCAAATTATGAAGGTTGTTATATATGTATATATATATGTATGTTGTTGGTGGGCTGTTTTATATGGATTTTGAAAATTGGTTGGACTTAGTACTCTTGAAACACATGATTTTATTTACATGAACAAGTAGCCCACCATATGTTTTATAAAATGTCATTTATAGAATTCTTATGAAATGGAAGGTTCAATGTACGTCCTATGAGTCGGATGATTATATAAGTATTGAAATGATGATGAAATGGATACATGTATATGATTTTCTCTATATAGTGTGTGAGTCGACCAAGCCTAGCTCGGGGGTTGTAGGCTCGGGTAACCGTATCAAGGGGTTGGTACCTTGGTTGCCTAGTACGGGGGGTAGTAGGCCCGTATAACCGTATCTAGGGGTTTGTACCTTGGTTGCCTAGTACCGGGGGTAGTAGGCCCGTATAACCATATCGAGGGTTTGTACCTTGGTCCCTAGCTCGGGGGTGGTAGGCCCTGTAACCACATTGAGGGGTTTGTACCTCTTTCGCCTCTCAAGGGGGTGGTAGGCCTTGGAAATGCTATATTGATGGTCACTCACTACACATATACTATGCCCTACTAAATATGATTTTTATATAAGCATCATTATACATATCATCTCATTAATATGTTATCTATCGGGTATGATTATGCATTTTGCCTATAATGTCCATCCATTGTTGCATTGCATTGCATCCCATATACTTAGTACATTCAAACGTACTAATGCATACTCTATGCCTACATGATATCACCATGTAGGGACCGGAGCACCGTCTGACCATCCTCCTCCACGTGGCTAATACGATTTCCTATCAAGGTTATTAGTGAGTCCTCCATTCTGGGGACGTTGCTCATGATCTTTTGCTATGTATAAGACCTTTTCCTTTTTAATTATGTATTGACTATGAGGGTGAGCCCGGTAGTTTGTCTCGGCCCCCGCTAAGTATCCATGTTTAGAGGTGGTGTTGGACAAGTTGTGTATTATGTTTGAGCTTGACTCATCTATGATATTTATGTATTATTCTCTTTTTGTCTTGCTCCCTTAGTCCCAATTTCCCTTGATTATGCGTATCGCTTATGGTCATTTTAATTGCTTCCGCGACCAAGGATGTGTAATGATATGCTATGAGGCTTGTTTGGGGTTCCCTCGGGTTCCCCATTCGCCGGTCACGTCTAAGCCCTAGACTTGGGTCGTGACAAGTAATTATGTAGCCAAACCAGTGAACAACCTACAACTACGCCTTTTAACACCCACAAGACCACATGAAAAATTTCCACAACCATTCCAAATTTAGATTCAAGTTCTAGAGTCACAACATGCTCAAAACAATCACTTTTCATGTTTAAAATTCACTTGTGCAGGAAATTTATACAAGGAACAAGACTAATTTATGAATCTCAACTTAAACCATGAATTAGTGAGTAGAATAGAGTCTAGGCACTATGGGTGGAAGGACCCATGAGTTCAACACCACATACCTTGAGTTTTTATGAAGGTCTTGAGAGTGTCTTCAATGGAAGCTTGGAACTTGGAGCAAGAATCTCTTCAATCTTGAGTAAGGTTTTGGATTAGGGTTCTTGAGAGAAAGAGTGTCTAAGTATGGGAGAGGTATTTTGGGAAATGTTTTAGAGATGGGAATTGAATTAATGCTATATAGGAAATAAAATATGCCCTTGGAAAAACGGATTCAACACCTAGAAAAAAAAATGAGGCGGGTGAACAGTAATTTCGCTCTCTGGAAATTGCATTTCCTGCACGGATAGGTTTTACAAAAATGGACATAACTTCTTCGTCCGAACTCCGAATGAGGTGAAACGAAGTGCGTTGGGTAGCTAACTCAAAGGGCTTTCCATGGATATGTTATGGGCCACCCAATTATTTGTGTGCTAGGAGATATGACCCTCCAAAGTAGACCCTCGAAAAAGGCTTCACTTGAAAATTTCGGATTTTGATACGGTTGCTCTAAAATTTGGGTTAGACCCATTTCCCACTCAATTTGACCCCCTAAACAAGAATATGAAGTCATATTTTTGAAAAACTAAATGGATTTTTAGATATAGCTAAAACAAGTTTTCGATAACTTCCGAAGCACATTTTTAGGAACTTTTTGGGTCGTTTCAATTCGGGGCATCATTATTCAGTAGTTATTATTTCATCTTCCGTTACTAATTCTCTTGTAACATAGTTTTTTTCTAATCCTGTATTTATTAATATTGAATATTTTCGTTGTTCCATTATTCCCGTTATGTAGTAATGATGTGGTTTTATTTCTTCTTCCATTGATTTTTGTGGGATTTTATCTATTCTTTTTGAGGTGCTCATTTTTTATGATATTTGGGATATTTCATTGTTTATTCTTTTCGATATACTTAGTCTTTCTTTTACTATTTCTAAATCTTCTTCTATATCAATTTCATTATAACTATAATCATTATTAGTTATGGCTATAACTATTTTTTCAAAGGGATCTTCTATTTTTATTTTATCTATTTTATTTTTTGCTGTTATTTTATGTTTTGTTATTAGAACATATAAGTTTTTACATCTAGCTGTAAATATTTTACTTCTCGGGGCTAGTTCTATTCCCGACATTTTCCAATATAATACTAATGATTTATCTATATTTCTGTCATTTATAAGCACGAGTAGTTAGCACTTATTATAAATTTAAATTTTTGGTATATGAGGTTACCTTTTACTGCGCTTATTATACTTTTTTCTATAGGTTGTATGATCCTATCATCTGCTAAGTATATTTCTATGGACGTATCTATTCCTTCTCTAAAACATGTTTTTATTAATATTTCCGTTCCTCCTAAATGTACATATTTAATTGGATTTTTAGCCTTAATATCTTGTATTTCTTTATTTATTATTCGCTTGTTTATTATCGGTATTTTAGCCTTTCCTTTGGTGTATTTGCAATCTATGATATGTTCTCTTTGACTTACTACATAATATTCTTCTTTTTGTTGTTTAAACCAGTTTCTTATTGTTTGTATTTCGAATATTTTTGCTACACTTAGATCTAATTCTTTTCCTTTTATTTGTTCAAATATATTATTAATCAAATATTATTTTTTGTTCTGCCGATTCTTCATCTTGATATTTTTCTTTAGTTACTGTTTGTATATCTGCATCAGTCATTTATATAGTGTTCACTATTTGATTCTGTTAATGAATTACTTTCCATTTCGTCTATTTCATTTTCTGATAATTCATATATGCTGTCTTCACTTTTCTAATTCATAATCTACGTATTCTATTTGTAAATATTTTTCATTATCTATTATTATTTCTGATATTTGTGTTTTCTTTGGAATTTTAGGTAAGTTATAATCTCTAGCTATATGTCCTAATTTTCCACAATTATAACAAGTACATTCCGTTAGTTTTCTTTTTGGTCTATATGGTCTTTTGGTTTTGTAGTTTTTTACATAGTATCTTCCTCTCGGTTTTTTATATTTATATTTTGATCTGTATTTTTTATTATATTTCCTTTTATTTTTATAATACCTATCCGTACAGCTGAATTGAGGTGTTGTTTTATTTTTGGAATATGCCAAGTTTTTTGCTAATATTTTTTCCATTTTTGTTTCTTCTTTATGTTTTTCACATAGTTCTAGAAACCATCGTTGCAAGAATTTCATTCTAACTCCTAAGGTATCTGTTAATTATGCTTCATTCCAACTTTTTATTATTTTTGAACTAAAAGGTTCTGGTAATTTTGTAAAATATAATTTTCTTATTTCTTTACTTTCTTCTATGTTATATGTTCCTTTATAATAGTATTCTCTAAATGCACATGTATATTCATCTATGTAACACATATTACATATTGTTAGTTTTGTCGTTAGATTTCGATTTATGATTTTTTCTTTATTTTGTTCTTCTACTTTTGTTGTCATACTACTAAATTCATTTCTTATAGCTATTCCATATTTATATAATATTTCCATAGTTGTAATAGCTAATTCGCCATTAGATTTTTTTATTACTTCTTAGAGTTTTTAAACTTTCATCTGATAAATTTTGTAGCCATAATTTTACTGTTCCTATAAGTGTTCTTTCTATATAATCCTGGTGTCTCTGCTATTGCTATTTTGTTATCTACTAATTGTTTTGATATATATCCTATCCATAATTGGATTATTTTATTTATATCTGCTACACAGTTTAAACCTAAAAAATCATGTTGTTCAACTATTGGTTTAGGTGTCCATTTTTTATTTAATCTTTTATCCCATATAGGTTTTTCTCTATCATATTGTTCATAGTTTTCATTATAATATTTTGGATTAAATTTTTTTGGATTTTTTACTCCTGATGTGCTAGGTTTTTCATCCATGTCTATGTCACATGTATTTACTTCTAAATTTTTTGTATTATCTATGTTTGCTGAAAGTTCCGTATATGTTTCGCTTGTTTCTGAATGTTGTTCTATATCATCGTCGTTTATTTCATCAACTCTTATTTCGGGTAGATTATCTTGGTTATTTTCTTCTTTTTCTTCTAATCCATCTTCTAGTTGCAATTTTTCTTTAATTTTAATTATTTCATTTGTTAATTTCGATTTCTTTCTTTTTCTTTTTGTTTTATTTCATAGATTTCTTTTAATATTGCTAGCTCTTTTTCTAGCTCTATTATTTTAGTATTTTTTACTTCTTCTAATTGTTGTACTTTTTTTTTTGCTTGTTGTTTTATTTTTTCAATTTCCGTTTTTCTATCTATTTCTTCATTTTCTTTTGTTACTCTTACCATAGCAGTTAAACTATCTTCTAGTTTTACCGTTTTTTTTTCTAACATTAAACTTATATTATCACCTATTTTCTTATATCTTCTTCTTAGATTAGAAAATATTATGTTTATTTTTAATCCGTCATAATTTTCGTATATTTTTTCATCTATTGCGTATTCTTCCTTATTCATTTATAGATTATGTTGAAGTTTATATTCTAAGTTATTTATTTGTATTTCTAGATATAAATTGTCTTTCTTTGTGCTATTATAGATTTGTGACATATTCCTGCAAATATATTACTGTTAAGTCTATTTTGCCTATGTGCTAATTCTTGTCTTTTTGCTATAACTATTTCATTAAGTTTTTGTCTATATTCGTTATTCTCGTTATTCATTGTAATTTTAAGTATTGAATATAATTATATTCTACTTTAGATATATTATCTATTAAGTAATTTAATTTTTCGTTATCAGTTTTTGTGATATTAAGTTGTTTATACTCCGAATATAATTTTTTTAATTTTCTTCTTATTTTTCTTAACTTCCTACTAATACGGCTCTTCTTATATTTCTCGACATCCATAGCTCTGAAGAAGATACTATGTAAAAAACTACAAAACCAAAAGACCATATAGACCAAAAAGAAAACTAACGGAATGCACTTGTTATAATTGTGGGAAATTAGGGCATATAGTTAGAGATTGTAAATTACCTAAAAATCCAAAGAAAAAACAAATATCAGAAATAATAATAGACAATGAAAAATATATACACAAATAGAATATGTAGATTATGAATTAGAAAAGTGAAGATAGCATATATGAATTATCAGAAAATGAAATACACGAAATGGAAAATAATTCATTAACAGAATCAGATAGTGAACACTATATAAATGACTGAAGCAGATATACAAACAATAACTAAAGAAAAATATCAAGATGAAGAATCGGCAGAAAAAAAAAAAATATTTGATAATAATATATTTGAACAAATAAAAGGAAAAGAATTAGATATAAGTGTAGCAAAAATATTCGAAATACCAACAATAAGAAACTGGTTTAAATGACAAAAAGAAGAATACTATGTAGTAAGTCAAAGAGAACATATCATAGATTGCAAATACACCAAAGGAAAGGCTAAAATACCAATAATAAACAAGCTATGATAGAAAAGGAATAGATACACCCATAGAAATATACTTAGCAGATGATAGGATCATACAACCTATAGAAAAAAGTATAATAAGCACAGTAAAAGGTAACCTCATATACTAAAAATTTAAATTTATAATAAGTGTTAACTACTAAGTAGCAGTAAATGACAGAAATATAGATAAATCATTAGTATTATATTGGAAAATGTCAGGAATAGAACTAGCCTTGGAAAGTAAAATATTTACAGCTAGATGTAAAAACTTATATGTTTTAACAACAAAACATAAAATAACAGCAAAAAATAAAATAGATAAAATAAAAATAGAAGATCCCTTTGAAAGAATAGTTACAGTCATAGATAATAATGATTATAGTTATAATGAAATTGATATAGAAGAAGATTTAGAAATAGTAAAAGAAAGACTAAGTACATCGAAAAGAATAAACAATGAGATACCCCAAATATCATAAAAAATGAGCACCTCAAAAAGAATAGATAAAATCCCACAAAAATCAATAGAAGAAGAAATAAAACCACATCATTACTACATAACAGGAATAATGGAACAACGAAAATATTTAATATTAATAAATACAGGATTAGAAGAAAAATTATATTACAAGAGAATTAGTAACGGAAGATGAAATAATAACTAAGGAAATAATTATTGGAGGAATACCAATAATAATAAAGTTTAAAATATATCAAGGAGATGAAAACACCACTTTAGGAATAAAATGGCTAGAACAAGTAAAACCATATAATCTAGAAGACAAACTGTTAATAATAAATTATGAAAACAAAAGAGTAATAATAAAAAGGACTTTAATATGATAAAAATATGAAAATATATATACTTGCAAAGATAATAATAGAAGGATATTATAACAGATATTATACACCGATGATAGATACGGGAGCAGAAGCTAATATATGTAAATACAATTGTTTACCAGAAGATAAGTGGGAAAAATTAAAAACACCGATAGTAGTAACAAGATTTAATAATGAAGGAAGCATGATCACATATAAGGCAAAAAATATGTAATGACCCAGACCCGAAAGGTCATGTTGATAATTTTGAATAGTCATTTAACAATAGTTAATTAATTTACGAATAATTTATTTATTAGTGGGTGATTAATGGGCCAAGTCCATAATATAAGTAATACCCTATACCACTTAGCCCATGTAAAAATTAAATAAATCAGAGTTAAAGGTAATTAATATTATATTTTAGTCGAGCACGAAAGGGAAAAAATCAGTTGCGGCTAAAATCTGTAACCGAATGAGACGAAGAGAACATTAACAGACCTTCTGTTCAGGTAATGTAATCATCATCATTGCCTGAATTTTTGTATTTGTATATATGGGTAAGAACATATCATTGTTATTGTGAATTAAAGTGGGGTCGTAAGTGAAAAGTAAGTATAATTGAATTGCGAGTGGGAATGGATATACCTATTCGGATGTATTTTTTTTACTGGGAGAAACAAATACCTTCACTGCCATATGGATGTAATCATTAGATAATGATTGGATGATCCTATACTTACTAATGATTTAATAATTACAGGTATTTTGACATTGTATTCACAATCTACAAATTGAGTTTCTTAGACTTAAGTTACGGATATAGTAACTTGACGTTGGGTTCTATTTTTAATTGTTTATTTATCATTATTACTATTAAATATTGAGTGTATTATATTAGATGAAAACTATTAGGGTTGTAGTGTTTAGAGAAATTATGATTTAACCCTAGATTTGAAATTTCGGAAATATGAGATTTGACCTATCGATTGGAATCAAGATTTAGGAATTTTATTGTACATTTGAGCGAGTTTTTGGGTCAAGGCTAGACACATAATTATATATGTGTTGTTAGTTTGAAAACCTTATTGTGCTTATTCACTTGAATAGATTGCATTGATTTGGAATCTAAACGAAAGGGGAAGACTCAAGTCCCGAAGTGATTATTCGACTATTTGAGGCAAGTGAATTTCTAAACCCTTGTTAAGCGTATGAAATTCGTGTATTTCCTTGTGGTATATGGTTGGGAGTAATGTGATCAATTGTTTGTGTGATGTGTTGAGAATTGTTTGAAAGACTTGTTGAACCACTGTTGAAGTTGTACCATGATTGTGTTGTTGTGATTTGTGCAATGTTATGAAAATGGTCATCTCCTCATTATTTGTGTGAACATGTTATTTGCATTATTCTGAGACATGATTGTGATAAGTGTTATGTGATAAAATTATGTACCATTTCGAGGGACGTATCGCGCGCCGCGATGGATACTATATTTCGAGGGACGTATCGCGCGCTGCGATGGTTACTATTATCGAGGTTTGTATTGTGCGTCGCAATGGATGCATGGACATATATGTCCCCATGGGTCCCAGACTGAAAGACAACGGGTGTGTATTATTAGGTCAGACATGCGTCACTATATTTGACATTGCATTTCATTGCATTGCACTTTTTTATTATTGGTGAACTTGATCTTGTGTGTTGTTGATCTTGTGAGTGCCTTTCTGTGAAACTTGTTATTGAGGAATATTGAGATGTTACTGAGAATATATAATCTGTTAGAGTGCTGTTGTGGAGCTGTATGCTTTGTAAACTGTGAATTGTTAAATTGAGCTGGTTTTATGCAGGTTGTAGTTATGGAGGTTAGGATGGGGTGTAAGGAGAACCTGTATTCTGTACCCTTAGCTTGTGTTTAGAGGTTTGCTTGTTGAGTACCGTGTGGTTTGGTACTCACCCCTTGCTTCTACAATCTTTTGTAGGTTACGAGCTCGGATCTTCGTGATACCTTCAATTCTCTTCGTTTCCAAGGCTTTCTGTGGAGATCTAAGAGGTAGCTGTTTGTCATCTCAGCGAACCCTCTTACTCCTGTTTATGATTTTGTTTTTACTTTTATTTCAATTCTAGTATTTACATTAGAGGCTTGTGCACGTGACAATCAGGTTTTGGGATTGAATTAAGTTGACTTATTTTCGTAATAGTAATTGTTATTGAACTTTGCTTTATTTTCGCACTTTATAGAATGATTGGGTTTTAGGCTAACTTGTCTTGGTGGGATACAACGAGTGCCATCACATCCATTTTTGGGTCGTGACAAAATATAAAAATACAAATATGGGATAAAATATTAACTATAGAGGAAATATATAACTTTGAATTAACTACAAAAGATATGTTATTAGGAATGCCATTTTTAGAAAAATTATACCCACACATAATAACAAAAACACACTAGTGGTTCACAACACCGTGTAAATAAAAAATAGGAGCAAAAAGAGTAAATAATAAAAAACGAAAAACAACAGAATGGATAAAAGGAAGTGAAAAAATTACACAAAAATTAGAAAATATAAAAGAAGAAGACCCTAAAATAGAATTGATTATATTCTCTATAGATAAAGTAAAAATAATTCAAGATAAGTTACAATTATTATATAGTGAGGATCCTTTACAAGGATGGGAGAAACATAAAACAAAGGTAAAAATCGAGTTAATTGATAATAATAGTATAATAACCCAAAAGCCATTAAATTATAATTTTAATGATTTAACTGAATTTAAGATACATATAAATGAATTACTAGAAAAAGGATATATACAAGAAAGCAATAGTAAGCACACAAGCCTGACATTTATTGTAAATAAGCATAGTGAACAAAAAAGAGGAAAAAGTAGAATGATTATTGATTATAGAAACTTAAATGCTAAAACTAAAACATATAATTATTCAATACCAAATAAAATACTAAAAATAAGACAAATACAAGGATATAATTATTTTCGTAAATTTGATTGTAAATCGAGATTTTATCACTTAAAACTAGAAGAAGAATCTCAAAAACTAACAGCATTCACTGTACCACAAGGATTTTATGAAATGGAAGGTATTACCATTTGGATATAAAAACGCACCAGGTAGATATCAACACTTTATGGACAATTACTTTAAACAAATAGAAAATTGTGTAGTGTACATTGACGATATATTATTATATTCCAAAACACAAGATGAACATATAAGATTATTAGAAAAATTTATACACATCATAGAATATTCGGTATAAGTCTAAGTAAAAAGAAAGCGAGATATAATGAAAAATCAAATAGAATTCTTAGGAATACAAATTGATAAAAACGGAATAAAAATGCAAACACATATAGTACAAAAAATAATTAACTCAAATGAACAACTAGACACAAAAAGAAATTACAATCATTCTTAGGACTAGTAAATCAAGTAAGAGAATCCATACCAAGATTAGCAGAGAATTTAAAACCATTACAACAAAAATTAAAGAAAGATATAGAATATCGGTTTGATAAAAAAGTTCAAATACAAATACAAAAGGTAAAATTATTATGTAAAAACTTACCTAAACTATACTTTCCAGATGAAAACAAAAAATTTACTTATATAATAGAATCAGATGCGAGTGAAAAAAGTTATGGAGGAATATTAAAATACAGATATGATGACACCACGATAGAACATCATTGCAAGTATTATTCAGGAACATTTAATAATACAGAAATAAAATGGGAAATAAATAGAAAAGAATTATATTCAATATATAAGTGTTTATTATTATTTGAACCATATATTGTATATAACAAATTTATTATAAGAACAGATAATACACAAGTAAAATGGTGGCTAACAAGAAAAATACAAGATTCGGTAACAACAAAAGAAATAAAGAGATTGGTATTAAATATATTAAATTTTACATTCACAATTGAAGTAATAAAAACTTATAAGAATGTTATTGCAGATTACTTATCAAGACAAAGCTACTCAGACTGAGACTGAGGAAGAAGATACAATTGAAAAGATACTCAAAGCCATTACTACACTTTGTACAAAAGTGGATAGTATGGAAAACGAGATACAAAAGCTAAAGACTAATGAAGATAATCTGAAGTCTAAAGCTAGTCAGCAGCATGACTATAAAAATGTGGAGCTACGTCAATCGGAAGACGGAAAAAATCCAGAGCTAAAAGGAGACGATGGGAAATTCCTTAAAACCCATAATGTTTGTTTAAATACAGTTGCAGGTACAAGCCAACGAGTTAGTGAAAAATATAAGAACTCAAACTTAAACCAGTTATTCGAAAAACCATTTACCCCAAGGCTAACACCAAAAAATATATTGACTATAGAACCACAAACTTCTGCGTATGCGGATAGCATACACCATGACAAAAGAACATATAACCATATTACGCGAACCTACATAGAAAATATATACAAAATCCAAACATTTTTAAATCTTAACCCCAGATCTACCACAACCCAAGAACCCAACCAGGATTATTTAACCCAAAAATTACAAGGTTATAATAAACTGATTGCACAACCAAAAACTAACGTCAACTTAGTAAGGACATGTTATAGCTATGGACTATTAAATACAGTATATACATATGACGGAGAGGAACTAAGTGGAATACCGCAACTACATAAAGCATTTATTACATATAAGAGAGTTACTAAGGGAAATCTATTCTATGTAAAATTTTATACGGCAACAACAAAGATATTATACGAAGAAATAAAACCTCCGATACAAGTTGTAAAGATAGGTTTGACAAAAGATATGATAATACCAGAAGATATCGGACAACAGTCAGAAATACAAAAAATTGAGATACCCAATTTTTACGTCAGTAAGAAAATAATCGGTATATCAACTATCATCGAGGAGTTAGCTAACAATTATTTAAACGGAAACGCTATATGGAGCTACTATGCAAGAGACCAGCTAATGATTTATTCCAATTCAAGGGAGCTAAGGAAATCAGATATGGATGAAGTCCAAAGATGAATTTTATCACTACTTAAGCCAGAAGGACGACCTATGACACGAGCACTAAAAGAAGGATTTATTTCGGCAGAATTATTAACCAGATATTGCAAGCTAATTGGTCACAAATACCCTGACCATATATGTTCAAAATGTAACGGAGAAGATAATATAATCTCAGACGTCCAGCTGGAATAAAGAGATAAAGACGGAAGCAGAGGATAAGAAGATGAGATGATGAAGATGAAATGCGGACAAAATAAAAAGATGAGATAAGAGTAAAATTATTTGTCTTGTAAAATAGTCAATAAAGTATGGTGTGAATAGTAGTGTGTCATAATAAGGATGGGCACGTGTAAGGAATGGTAGGGGGTGTAATTTATTAAGTGGACAAGTGTATGGTGTGTCATAAGTAGTAGGTATGTGTCATACTATTATACTATATAGGTACATTATTGTAAGTAGTATAGTAAGGAAGATTTCTCCTCTATATAAGGGAGGATATATGTAAATGAAAGGTAGGCAATGCCTAACGTAATAAAAATTTTCTTGAAAACACTCTCTCACTAAGATATAAAAATACTTAAAAGATAATGGACAAATCTGAAATCCAATCAGATATTTCAGGTAGCATGGCTAATCAAGAGGCAAAGGTATATTGTTCAATAAATATGCAGAACTAATTTCATATATTTATGTTAGTTATTATGTATTAGAATTATTTGAATCATGATTTCTAGTTTATTAGCATACTGGAAACAGGGAGAAAACTTCTATACTATGCCATCCTAATGTTGAAACCGGTAGGCAAGGAAGCCGTTTAGGGGAGTAAACAAAGTTGAGGTGCTGATAAGAAGGAAGTATCCGCTAAAGTACGATGCTAGTAGTGACAGAAAAACATGATAAAGATAATCTAGTTCATAATGATCTAATATGAATTTAATCAATTATGAATATGATAGGAAGGAATAATTTGAAATAAAAGACCTGCATGATAAAGAACATAACTACATACTTGCATGATAAAATGATAAAAAACTATGAAACTTTAATCTTATATATACTTAAAGATATAAAAATAATCGAATTAAGAAGATTTATATCGGAAAAAATATTTAATGATAACGAATCAGAAGATATATTAAACCAACAATGGAATGAAATAGACCTACATAATTTAGACTACGAAAGAATAGAATGGTACGATTTAGAAATAAATTCAGATTAAAATGAACCACGAATATTTACGATATTGGACAGAATCTATGGAAGATATAAAACTATTAGAACAATTAATGGAAGAAAATTTATATATGTACCAAGAAACCCAAGATATGTTATATCTAGAATATATTACAAATAATATTAATGAAATATTCATATTAAAACAACTATCAAAAGAATATTACAATAAATATTATTACATTTTACCATGAATTTCGAAAATTCAAAAAATAGTATAAATTACTCATCTACCACTTCTATGAATCCTTCAACTACCAGTTCACCACCGAAAAATGGCATAGTATAGAAGTTTTCTCCCTGTTTTTAGTGTGCTAATAAACTAGAAATCATGATTCAAATAATTCTAATACATAATAACTAACATAAATTTATTCAATCATATATATGATATTCAGGAATTTCGAAAATTCAAAAAATAGTATAAATTACTCATCTACCACTTCTATGAATCCTTCAACTACCAGTTCACCACCGAAAAATGGCATAGTATAGAAGTTTTCTCCCTGTTTTTAGTGTGCTAATAAACTAGAAATCATGATTCAAATAATTCTAATACATAATAACTAACATAAATTTATTCAATCATATATATGATATTCAGGAATATATGAAATTAGTTCTGCATATTTATTGAACAATATACCTTTGCCTCTTGCTTAGCCATGCTATCTGAAATAGGTTTTTTATATTTATATTTTGATTTGTATTTTTTTATTATATTTCTTTCTATTTTTATAATACCTATCCGTACAACCAAATTGAGGTGTTGTTTTATTTTTGCAACATGTCAAGTTTTTTACTAATATTTTTTCCATTTTTATTTCTTCTTTATGTTTTTCACATAGTTCTATAAACCATCGTTGCAAGAATTTCATTCTAGCTCCTAAGGTATCTGTTAATTCTGCTTCATTCCAACTTTTTATTATTTTTGAACTAAAAGGTTCTGGTAATTTTGTAAAATATAATTTTCTTATTTCTTTACTTTCTTCTGTGTTATATGTTCCTTTATAATAGTATTCTCTAAATGCACATGTATATTCATATATGTAACACATATTACATATTGTTAGTTTTGTCATTAGATTTCGATTTATGATTTTTTCTTTATTTTGTTCTTCTACTTCTGTTGTCATACTACTAAATTCATTTCTTATAGCTACTTCATATTTATATAATATTTCCATAGTTGTAGTAGCTAATTCGCTATTAGATTTTTTATTACTTCTTAGAGTTTTTAAACTTTTATCTGATAAATTTTGTAGCCATAATTTTACTGTTCCTATAAGATTTCTTTCTATATATCCTGGTCTCTCTGCTAATGCTATTTTGTTATCTATTAATTGTTTTGATATATATCCTACCCATAATTGGATTGTTTTATTTATATCTGCTACACAGTCTAAATCTAAAAAATCAAGTCATTCAGTTATTGGTTTAGGTATCCATTTTTTATTTAATCTTTTATCCCATATAGGTTCTCTATCATATTGTTCATAGTTTTCATTATAATATTTTGGATTAAATTTTTTTGGGTTTTTTATTCCTGATGTGCTAGGTTTTTCATCCATGTCTATGTCACCTGTATTTACTTCTAAATTTTTTGTATTATCTATGTTTGCTAAAAGTTTCGTATATGTTTCGCTTGTTTCTGAATGTTGTTCTATATCATCGTCGTTTATTTCATCAACTCTTATTTCGGGTAGATTATCTTGGTTATTTTCTTCTTTTTCTTCTAATCCATCTTCTAGTTGCAATTTTTCTTTAATTTTAATTATTTCATTTGTTAATTTCATTTTTTGTTCTTTTTCTTTTTGTTTTATTTCATACATTTCTTTTAATATTGCTAGCTCTTTTTCTAGCTCTATTATTTTGGTATTTTTTACTTCTTCTAATTGTTGTACTTCTTTTTTTGCTTGTTGTTTTATTTTTTCAATTTCCGTTTTTCTATCTATTTCTTCATTTTCTTTTATTATTCTCACCATAGCAGTTAAACTATCTTCTAGTTTTACCGTTTCTTTTTCTAACATTAAACTTATATTGTCACCTATTTTCTTATATCTTCTTCCTAGATTAGAAAATATTATTTTTATTTTTAATCCGTCATAGTTTTCATATGTTTTTTCATCTATTATTATTCTTCCTTATTCATTTATAGATAGTGTTGAAATTTATATTCTAAGTTATTTATTTGTATTTCTAGATAGAAAATGGTCTTTCTTTGTGCTATTATAGATTTGTGACAAATTCCTGCAAATATGTTACTATTAAGTCTATTTTTTCTATGTGCTAATTCTTGTCTTTTTGCTATAATTATTTCGTTAAGTTTTTGTCTATATTCGTTATTCTCATTATTCATTGTAATTTTAAATATTGAATATATTTATATTCTACTTTAGATATATTATCTATTAATTGATTTAATTTTTCATTATCAGTTTTTGTGATATTAAGTTGTTTATATTTCGGATATAATTTGTTTAATTTTCTTCTTATTTTTCTTAACTTTCTACTAATACGGTTCTTCTTATATTTCTCGACAGTCATAGCTCTGATACCATTATTTTTAAAATGAAACTATTCTTATAGAAACTAATTTTGGTAAATCTAAAGTTGTTACCAGAAGACCTATCCAGTGGGACGAAATTGATTTCTCACAAGAATGGGTCATTGAAGGTGCAGCTCAATCACAAAATAATATTAATGACGAGGTTTCAAAAATTGAACAGTTGAATGATGGAACTGTTAAAATCAAATTTTCTGATCCTATAGCCATGCATAATAGAATTGATTACCATAGCATGCCTTCTAGACTTTCTAGATCTAACTCTTCTTATATCTCTCCCGTTGATTATATTATTCAGGTTCCCTTTAGAGCATCTACTTCTCAGATTAGAGAAAATTATTGACATGACAATATTAAAATTGATAAGGACAATATTGCTAGACATATGCCCAGGCCCAGTTCTGACTTAGATATAATTGAGTATGAAATAAACTTTTCAGATGGATTTTCCACATAAAAATTATTTTATGATGACTGACAAACAAATTGATTTTAGTCCGGGTTCACTAGCAAGAGAAAAGATTTCTAAAGAATTTTTGAAATCAAGATGGAAACCTTTCAGAAAATGGTTCTTTAGGAATTTTAACAAAGAAGAACAGATCGATTTTCAAGAAGAGTTTTATACTGATCTTATTGAATCAAAGCAAAATATTTTAATTGCTTTTGTTCCATGATTTATGACCAAGCATGTCCATAGTTATATCTCTATGATAGAAATAGATTTTACATTAAGTATTGGAAAAGTTACTAAATCTGTTTTTTCTCCCTTGCAATCATTTCAAATTAAAAAGGATGACACGTTTGTTCATTTTAATGCTCTTTCAAAATCATTTGAAGATAATACTGCTTTACTTACTACTCAGCATATTAATTTTATGATCAAGCAACAAAATTATGCTAACATTTATATGAGCATATTAGGAGAAAAGATTACTTCTATTCATGATAATGTTGATAAACTTCTTTCTAGACTCAATTCCAATTCTAAAGAAAAGGAGAAAGTAGCCAATACCAGTATCCAACCTCCCCCAGAGTTCGATGATTTTAAGTTAAAAGACTTTTCAGATCTAGAAAGTCTCTTAGAAAAATGATTCAAAGGCTATAGTCTGAAGCCTTTGGGGGTTGACGAGTTTTTAGGAGGAGAAAGCAGTTATAAAAAAGAGTTTTCTGATGAAATTAATAAAATCTCAGAAAAATATGCAAGAAAGCCTGTTCAAAGGATGTACTACTATCCTAGACCAACTCCTCAGGATGTGCTCTTGGAAGAGCATGAACATATTATAACTAATAGTTATAATGGAAAGTAAATCTATGAATGGAACATAGATGGTTATACAAATAGATAGATTTATACAACTGTACATAGAATGCTTATGTACAACACTATCTGTAAGGCTAATAAGAATAGTGATAAAACTATTGTTGATATGATAACAACAGATTTTACTGGTCAACTAAAAGGTTAGTGAGATAATTATCTAAATCAAGAACAAAGAGATAAGATTCTCCGAGCTGTAAAGCAAGAAGGAGAACATGATCTTACCCAAAATGCTATGTATACCCTTGTTCTTAATATAATAGAACATTTCTCAGGAAAATGGTCTGACAATAGTGAGACCATAATAACCTTGCTCCAAAACCTTAGGTGCAAGACCCTCACATTTTTCAGATTTTATAAAGATGTTTTCCTTAGCAGAGTTATGGAATTACTAGAGTGTAATAGCACTCACTGGAAATCCAAGTTTATAGATGGATTACCAACTCTTTTTGCCGAAAGAGTTAGGAAGACTCTTAGAGGAGATAGTCATAGTATTGACTATTACAATTATACTTATGGAAAACTCATAAGTGCTTGTGTACAAGAAGGACTTTCTTTAAACAATGAAATCAAGTTGAATCAACAGATTAAAAGTCATCATCTTAATGAAAGAAAAAAATTGGGAGAATTCTGTGAACAATTCGCTTTGGATATCCCTAAAGCAAGTTCCAAAGATAAGAAACACTCTTCTAAGAACAAATCTTCCAAAAAGGATTACAAGGAATGGAAGAAAAGAAGAATTGAGAAGAAAGAAAGAAGAGCTGAACCTTATAGAGAAAAGAAGAGATTTTATAAATCTAGACGAAAATTTGACAAAACAGATACTTGCCACAAATGTGGCAGATTCAGTCATTATTCTAAAGATTGCAGAGTCAAGGAGAAAATAAAAATTTTTGATATAGAGGATAATATTAGAGAATCTTTATGCAAAATCATGCTAAATTCTGATTTAGGAAAATCAGAGACAGAATACAACAGTCATGAGGAATCCTCTACAAGTGAAGATCTAAAAGCCCTTCACCAAGAAGATTATATGTCATCAGATGATGATTTCTTGCCTTGTCAACAAGGGCTAAGTTGCGAAAAGGAAGGGGAAGAAGGTGATCTTTATAAGATCTACTCCCAGTTTAAGGAATTAAGTATCAATGTCATTGATAATGACAAAGTCATAGAGCTCTTACAAATTGTTAAAGATCTGGGAATAAGAGCTCAGATTATTGATAAAATCAACAATACTTCCACTTCATAAAATCATATTACAGAAGAAGCCCCTACCAAAGAAGGTTCATATACCATGTCTAAGGTAAAAAATCTCCTTTTAGAAAGAAGGAAACTTATAAGTTCTCCTACTACAATCAGTGATCTAAATCAAGAGATTAATAATCTCAAAGATGACATTCATCGTTTAAAAGAAAAGAATGTTATTATAGAAAATAGACTTGTTAATATTGAAAGTCTTAAGGATCTGGGTAATAGCTCAGAATCTTCATCTTCTTGTGAAGGAGAAAGTAATAATCTTGACTTTCTTAAAACCCTTAATTTCGGCAATAATAATAAAGAAGATTTTTTACAAAGCTTGAAAGCTATCACTTCACAAAAAATTTATACTAAGATTACTCTTATTATTGATTATAATTACAAAAAAGAGTTTACTGCTCTAATAGACAGCGCAACTGATTAAAATTGCATTCAAGAAGGACTTATTCTTTCAAGATATTTTCATAAAACTATCCATAGCCTCATATCAGCGAATGGTAGTAAAATGGGAATTGAATATAAATTGCCCAAAGTTTTCATATGTAAAGGAAAAATTTATATTCCTCAAAGTTTTGTCTTAGTAAAAGATATTACTAATCAAATTATTTTAGGAGTTCCTTTTATAAATGATATTTTTACCCTTACTTATTGGGATAATAAAAAATTAATTGAAACTTGGAATGAAAAACTTTTTATATTAGAGTTTATTACAAAACTTTTTACAAGAATGATAAATGAATTATCTTCAAAATTGGCTTTAAAAAATAATCAAGTCAGTTTTATAAAAGGAGAGATTAATAGCATTGAGATTGATAATATTCTTCAAAATCCTAAATTACAGGATAAGATTGCTATTTTAAAGAATCATTTCTCCGTTCATAATTGTGGAGATCATCCAAATGCTTTTTGGAATAGAAAAAAGCATGTCGTTAGCCTTCCATATGAGGATAATTTCATTGAGGATAATATTCCTACAAAATAAAGACCTTGCTAGATGAATTCTGATTATCTAGAATTATGAAAAAAAGAAATTGACTCTTTGCTTCAAAAGGGCCTTATAAGGCATTCTAAGTCTCCATGGTCTTGTACAACCTTTTATGTTAATAAACATGCTGAACAAGAAAGGGGTACGCCTAGGTTGGTAATTAATTATAAACCTCTTAATAAAGCTTTGAAAGGTTAGGTCGCCTATCCCCAATAAGAAAGATTTATTGGATAGAGTTTATGATGCCATTATATTTTCCAAATTCGATTTAAAATCAGGTTATTGGCAGATTCAGATAGTTGAGTCAGACAAATACAAAACAACTTTCAATGTCCCTATGGGACAGTATGAATGGAATGTTATGCCATTTGGCTTAAAACATGCTCTCTCTGAATTTCAGAAGATCATGAATGATATTTTTATGCCTTACAGTAATTTCATAATAGTTTATATAGATGATATTCTTGTATTTTTCAAAAATGTGGAAACTCATTTTAAACACCTTGATCAGTTTTTAAAAAATTATTATCCAAAACGGCTTGGTAATATCCAGCCCTAAAATGACTTTGTTTCAAACTAATGTTAGATTTTTGGGTCATAATAGTGAAAGGGGTAACATTAGCCCTATTAATAGAAGTATTGAATTTGCATCCAAATTCCCTGATATTATGACTAATAAAACTTACTTACAGAGATTTCTTAAAAGTCTTAACTATGTTGCTCCTTTTATAAAGGATTTAGCCAAGGATACTGCTATTCTGTATGACAGGCTAAAAAATAATCCTAAAGCCTGGTCTGATAAACATTTTGAAGCAATTAAAAGGATTAAAACAAAGGTTAATAATCTTCCCTATCTTACTTTGGCCAACCCAGATTGGAAAAAATGATTGAGACAGATGCTTCAAACATAGAATATGGAGGTATCCTGACCCAATACTGTTAAGATAATAAACACCATTATATTATTTAGTTCTATTCTAGCAAATGAAATGACGCTCAAAAAAATTACGCCACTATAGCAAAAGAAATTTTGGCAATAGTTAAACGTGTTTTAAAGTTCCAAGGTCATCTTCACAACTAGAAGTTTTTAATAAAAACTGACTGCCAAGCAACTAAATTCATGTTTAATAAAGATTGTAAGCATGATGTTTTTAAACAAATGTTTGCAATATGGTAGGCGTTATTAGCATCATTTAATTTCGATATCCATTATAAAAAAAGGTTTAGATAATATTTTGCGATAATAGTTTACCTGATTTTCTTACAAGAGAATACTTAAACTAATCGTTATTTTTTTTGATAGGATGAGACCTTCTTGGTCTCCGCCCTCAAGAAGGGGAAGAGGAAGGACAAGAACTGGACGAGGTAATATCCTCGCTCAAATGGGAAACCAAAGATTGGTAACAACAAATATTGCTTCTACAAGTGGTCTTAATACAGACCATCCAATGTACAAGGAATTCTTGGATTTCATGCAATCCAAGCAAGGAAAGGATAATATTTCTCCATCATATTCCACAGTTCTCACAGATGAAGAGAGCACAAAAATATTTGATCAAAATGATAAAAAAAGAAGTTATACTTCTTCTAGAACATAGTGATCTGCGATGGAAAAATGATCCATGGCAAATAATGTCCAGGTATATGAATTCAGTTTCTTATACCACACCTGCTTATAGATACAAGATGCATTATGAGATGATACTCTCAGCAACAGGTTCTAGTGAATTTCAGCATTTTTACCCAACCAATACCAAAAAAGTTTATAACTTTTCAAAAATTATTATAAAAAGAGTTGGCTCCAGAAGAATGGGGAATGAGCCCCTTAAAGGAAAGAGATTATATCCATCTAGAATAAAGGTAGCAGTACAATATAATTACTTGGACTATATGGATAGCTTTAATAGAGCTTTATTATATGAAAATGTTAATAAAAAACATTTTTGATTTATAAAAATATGCTCTCATGTTTTTAACCAACCTATTCCAAATTGATTTTGTCAATGGTGGACTTTATATGGTCCCACAGTAAAAAATTTACCAGAACCTTACAAAAGATTATATTTTGAATGGGTGGATATCTCCCCTAAACTTATAAGTTTAGAACAAGATAATATATTCTTTGAAGGTATGTCCTTAATGTATTTTTTTTATAGAATTTTCAATCCCGTGAATTTTGAAATGGTCTGTAGAGGTTAACAATACCTCTGAAGGATTTTTGTTTACAGAGAACTTTTTATACAAAGTTTTGGAACAAATTAATACAAAAAAACCTTGAAGGAAAAATTCATGGTCAAGAAATCATAGATTTAATAAATACAACGATGGACAAATACCAAATACAGAAAGATAAAAATCACAGGTGGATGATCTTAGTCCATTCAAACAGATTGCAAGGAAGCTTCAGATGAAGAAAGGATTAATATCCAAATCGAAAGCAATAGCCATATATATGGTGGAAGTAAAAAAGATTTAATGAAAAACCTCGATATAGATATAAGGGATGATATATCCATGGCATCAGCTAGCCACACCAATGATGATGAAGAATCATGCATGGCAGGAGAAGCACAAAGTGCTAATAGCAAATTGACATTGATACTCTTCTCTAAAGACTCCAAGACCAAGTGGAAGAATCTTCGAGAAACACCGCCTGCAAAGGAAAAGGAAAGGTGTAAAGAAGGCCCCACAAATTGAATAATTGGGGTAATAAGTCAAAAACTTTAATAAAGTAGGCCATGATAATATGTCGGCCACATTTTTCAGTGGAAAGACCACGTCTATTTTTCGGTCTTATCCTTTTCTTACTGGCCATTGTAAATTGTGTGGGCCACCCCCCCCCCCCCCCCCTCTCTTGTAATACTTTCTTTTGTAAATTTTTGAGTTTGAATAATAAAAGCTTTCAGTTGGGTGCATACTTCAAGTTCCCCAGGAGTGCTACTCCAGGTACTATTTTCATTTTTGGTTTTTCTTTATGTGCTTAGCCTAAATGGTAGGCCTAGACTATTTGTGTTGAACTATACATACTAGGTTACTATAAGAAATGGCGATTATGTCTATCGTTGAAACTTATTGAACAGTTCTACTAAGATTAAGTTAAAATGATCTAGGCAGATTTTTGAAAGGCTGTTAAAATGATCCAGGCAGATTTTTGAAAGGTTGTCAAAGGAATCCGTTGGATTACCCGTTAGCCAGGAGGGTGTTAGGGCGGACCCGGATAATAGAAGCTTTCACTAATCTTGTCAGGATTGTTTATACTTGTAAAGACACCTTGAGTAAAATTGAACGATCCATAGAAATATATTATTATTATAGGAGAGGTGATATCACCTATGTGTCAACACCATAAGAACATGATTTTTAAATAATTAAAATAAATTATATATAATAGAATTAAAATTATTATTGTATTTTTAAAAATAGGGATTTATGAAAATATAGTAAAAGAAAACCAAACATAACTGCAAACAAATGAAAACGAAAAATACGGACCCGACTTTCTTGAAAACACGGAATTTAAAAATTCTAAATTTATTCAAATTTAAAATAATAATCACTATTTTATTTTTAAAATAGTTTTTACAATTAATAAATATTTTTAAAATAGTACCAAAAAGTAGGGCGATGTAATATGTGTGACACAGCCTCCTTATTTATAGCAAAATAAATATAGATAATAGTAATCTACATTTATAATAATTAAAATTAATTACATAAATAGGGTAACTAATATTCTTTTTAAAAAAGAATACTGATTTGTGAAAATCTAATAAAAATAAAAAGAAAAAAAAATAGACATAACTGCAAACAAAAGAAAATGAAAAATACGGACCCCACTTTCTTCAAAATCACGACATTTTAAAATATTGAAATTTAATAAAATTTAAAATAATAAATAATAAATTACTATTTTATTTTAAAAATAGTTTTTACAATTAATAAATATTATCAAATTTATGGAATTTTTTTACATTTAAAATTAATTATTTGTAATTATATTAATAATTAATAATTAAATTACAATTCAAAAAACAAAACAAAATTTTAATCAGTTTTTAAAAATTTAAAATAAATAAACATGAAAGCAGTTTTAAAAACTATACACGTGTATAATCTAGAACAACATTCGGAAACAAGCGAAACATATACGGAACTTTTAGCAAACATAGATAATACAAAAAATTTAGAAATAAATACAGGAGACATAGACATGGATGAAAAACCTAGCACATCAGAAGTAAAAAAATTATATTTTACAAAACTACCAGAACCTTTTAATTCAAAAGTAATAAAAAGTTGGAATGAAGCAGGATTAACAGATACCTTAGGAGCTAGAATAAAATCCTTACAACGATGGTTTATGGAACTATGTGAAAAACATAAAGAAGAAATAAAAATGGAAAAAATATTAGTAAAAAACTTGGCATGTTACAAAAATAAAACAGATAGTTTTAGAAAAAGTAGAAATATTTAACTAAAAAAAAAACTGAAACTATGATATTAAAACTAAAATTGTATATATCTTTTATAAAAACTGGAAGATCGTGGTTACTTAAAGAGTCCTTATTTATCTCTGTTACTTATAAAATTAAATATCATTTTTAAAAATAAAATAACATTTATTTAGATTGCGATCAAGTTTACTAATCATCTAAGGATTGTTTAGGATTATGAAGAACAGGATTTTGAAGTTCTTCATGATTTATTTATTTTTCCATTTGTTAATATTTTATAGTGTATTGTTTGTATTTCATGATTCATCTTCTCTTTGGTAGAGCTATTGAAAACTCTCCATGACCGATGAAGAAATGCTCTCGAAGATGCGTGAAATAGAGATTTATCTAGTTGAGAAGGTGAAGAACAATTTTATTGCGAGAAACGTGTTTTTGTCAAAAATGGTAATGTTTTGTTGGTATTTCTCACTATTTTTTTTCTTTATTTATGTTAGACGTGAATTTTTTTGTGATAGCTATCTATGTAATTTTGAATTTGTAACAAATATTTAACTATAATAGATTCTTTTTTTAATGCTAAGTTATCAAATTATGACTTCTTTGAATGGTACACCGAGCACAAGAATTATTGAAAGAGAGGCCAAATCGTGAATTATAAGTTTTGTGGTAAATTACAATAGAAATATGCGATAAATTATTAAGAAAAATATTAATAAATCACTCTACAATGATTAATGGTGAAGAACTTTACCTCACCCCCTATCCCAATCTTCTAAAATGGATGTGAAAATGTGACGTAATTTGAAAAAAATATATACAAAGATCATTATTTACCATTTAAATTTAAATAGATAGTTTTAAACCTTTTCATTACATTTCTACTTATTCACAAACTCTAAAAACTTATGAACAAAACAGTGATAAAATAGATAATTTTAGAAACACGTGATAGGAAAAATGGGGTAGTCCTTTTAGCATCTTTTTTTTTTCTTTACTTTTATCCAATAGATATTTGTTATTCTATTTTTAATTTTTTAAATTGGAAAGTCATTTAATCTTTCTATGTTGTGACAACACAAGTTGGTCAATACCAAGAGTTCATAAGGTAATACAATTTTTTTTCTCCCTTTTTTTTTTTTTTTTTTATGGTTTTTAGATTTTCAAAAAGCTGATAAATATTATTTCTAGAATTTTGTTCAATTAAAATTAAAATTAAAATTAATTATTTGTAGTTATTTAAATAAAAAATCTAAATTTTAAAAAAATATAGAAATTTAAAATTTTTATAAACATATTTGTATTATAGTGAATGTCTATTATGTGGAGTCCTTTTAGGGAGTAGTTAGGAATCCTACTTGAGGATCAAGTTAGGTTTCCCCTATAAATAAAGCGGTTTTCCTTCATTGTAACTTAGATCTGTGGATCCCTATATATCATTCAAGAAGAATAAGAAGTCTTCTCTCTTCTCCCTACTTTGTTATTCTTCTCATTGTTTTATATTATTTCATAACATGTTATCAGTACGAGTCTCTAAGCCGTAGATAGTAGCCTACTCGAAATCAAGTGAAAACAAAATAGTAAAACATCTTTGTGAAAGAAAATAATATCCGAGAGGATTTGGTGTCACGCCCCGAGGCTACCCCCTTGGCATAAACACGGGACCTAGGATCATGAATGACCCCAAGCTATCCTTGAGCTGGCATATCATACCATACTAAGATAAACTAAAATGAGAAATATTGTGCGGAAGCTTAAAATCATAATATAAACTGAATTGACGGGGAATACCAATACTATCTGAATATATAAACTGTGAGTTTAATAACAACTAAAGGATCAAACTCAAAACTAAAATTGAATTTAACTATGTTTGAAATAAGCCTCTAACTGACTAGAGATGCTGGGACATGCTCTAGCTAACTCTAGCAAAACTGAACCTGAAAGACAGAAAGTAAAAGAAAACATGTTTATCGTCCTCGAAGAATGAGGAGTCACCACTGATAATGCTAAATATGTGTAATGACCTATTCCCGTCGTTATAGAAAAGCCAACGGGGAAATTTTTTGGGCTGGAAGTAGTAACTTGGAATTTCCCACCCTAGTCCAGATTTGGATGAAATTGGAGTTAGTGAGATCTAGGGAAATCTGGTAACAAATAGGAGATCTAATAATGCATTCAATCACATGATGATAGCATCCAAGGAAGCACTACTCCATTGAAGGACAAGGATGAAGCTTTAGAAACTCCAAGGAGGCCCATAACAAGATCTCAAACCAAGGAGTTCAATGATAAACTCAATAGGCTTCAATCGCTGATCCAAAGGTGTCTTATTGGGGAAGAAGAGCTCAAGCCCAAGGAAGAGGAATTGTCCAAATGCTACAATTATTTGGTGGCCCAAATTCAAGCCCAAGATGAGTAATTTTAAGGCTCAATTTCGTGCAAATAAGGTCAAGAAGAGTCCAAGAATCAGCCACAACAAGAGTTGCTTTCTGCCCAAATTTTGAGAGAAGACTAGTCAAACTTTTCAAGATTGTCAAGATTCTTTTCCTAGTTGGGATTTACCTTATTTCTTTATGTATTTATAGGTTATTAATATTTTCCTTATTCTTTTTATGGTCTCCTAAGTACCATAGCTTTCCTACAAGTACTAAATTTGTTTTTAGTTAGGTTACTTTATTTCCTTTCTAGAGTAGGATTTCTTGTAATTGTCTTTTAGGGTCTTGGACGTTTTTCACCCCTTCTCCTATATATAGGGGTCCTTTTTATTCATTAAAGAGAATTTAGATTGATATTAATAATATTTGAGAGAGTTCTTTGAACCTTTGTGACTTGTTCTTTGAGAATTTATCTTTAAACCTTTACTAGTTTCATAGTTTAAGGTATAAAGTAACTTCTTCTTGTGATATCTTTGGTTTCTTTTTGGTATTCTTTAGAAGATGATTAGTTTCTACATACTAATTATTGTCTTTAGTTAGTCATAAAGCGGTCAAGATCCGAATCTATTGTTTTGATTCGTTTTCTCAAGTAAAGGCGTTCGATTTCTTCCATAAATCTATACGTTGTTACTTGGATCTTTTCAAGACCTTAGAACATCTAATCCTTGGAAATTTGTGGATCTTTCCTTCGAATTTCCCATATCTTTAGTTAGTTTTTTTGTTTCTTTTCTTTGTGCTTCCGCATTCTAATATTCAATTCTCTATTTGTGATCTCCTTAACCTAGCTGTTATCAAGTGGTATCAGAGCGGTTCTATCAAGATTCCGTTCTTGATAAATCTTGGAATTTCTTCTTATAGAAAAAAAAAATAAAAAATTGTAGCGTGAACAGTAGCGTAAAAAATACTGTAGCGTGAAAAAAAAAATACTGGAGCGTGAATAGTAGTGTGAACAAAAAAAAAAGTTATAACTTGCTCTCTAAGAAATCTGATTACTTGTCCTCCAAGAAATTTGATTACTTGGTACTCAAGAAAGCTTATTACTTGTTATTCAAGAAAGTTTATTACTTGCTCTCCAAGTTTTGCATTAATTTGTTTCCAAGCAAGAAGGTAGCAAGAAGAGGGGATTTTAGATCTTGAAGAATAAGGGAATTTTTTTTTCTTGTTCTTATAATTCTAAAATAAGTTCCTTTTTATTCGTGTTTTGTTTCAACTAAATCCTACTTGTTCTAGGACTAGTTCTTTACTTTCTTTTTGTACCCCAAGATTCCATACTTTATTACTACGAACTTGATACACGTTTTGGTTTAATTATAAATCTACAAAGTATTCTCGTTCAAAGGTTATTTTGAGTGGAAAAAGGCAAGTGTGGGTGAGTTTAAAAGAGGGTAAAAGCCATATTAAAAGTGTGATACTTGATCATAATTTTTAGATGTCTAATTCAGGTGGTGATGAGGAAAGGGCTTGTTTAGAAGCCGAGGTCAAAGGAAGGAACGACTTCACCCTTCAAGCTATGCACCAGCAATTTGAGAGATGGACCCTTCAATTTCAAGAGATGAGGGATATGATTATCGAGCAGAATGACACCATAGCTGCAATTAGGAGGGAGAATGATGTTGTACCCCGAAATAATATTAGACCCCAAGTTAGAAGGAATGTACCCCATATCCTTTTTGTAAATCCTGAATATGATAATAATGATTTTGATGTTGAATTTAATCTAGAAAGAAGCGAAAGTAGGGGACAAAGAGGTAGAGTAGAAGATGATAATATAAATAATATAAAGATGAAGATGCCATCTTTCAAGGGGACAAGGGATCTAGACTTGTACCTTGATTGGGAGAGACGAGTTGAAGCCATCTTTGATTGCCATAACTACTCTGAGGGTAAGAAAGTTAAACTTGCTGTTGTTGAGTTTTCTGATTATGCTGCTTCTTGGTGGAAAAAGCTTGCTAGGGAAAGATTGCAAGAGGAGCTACCACCTATTGCTACGTGGGCAGAGATGAAGAGGGTAATGAGGAAGCGATTTATTCTATCATACTTCCAAAGAGATCTACAGTCTCGCCTTCAACACTTGAAGCAAGGCTCCATGTCTGTGGATGAGTACTTCAAAAGCATGGTTATGGCTATGATCCAAGCTAACTGCATGGAGGAAGAAGAGGCTACAATAGCTAGATTTTTAAATGGTTTAAATACAGAAATAGCTAATGTAGTAGAGATACAACAATATGTAACTTTAGATGAGTTAGTTGATTTGTCTGTAAAAGTTGAAAAACAAATTGAGAAAAAGCGACAAAATAACTCATGGAGAAGTCGACCAAACACTATCTCTAAGAAGCCATGGTCAACTCAAGAGGGGAAAGCTCCTTCCAAACCTCAAGATGATAGAGGTAAAGGTAAAGTTGAGGAGGGAGGTAAAACCTTTAATCAATCCTAAATCTTCTAAACCTTCAAGTTCTATTCAATGTCACAAATGTCATGGAAGGGGTCATATGATGCATGAATGTCCAAGTAGAAGAACCATCCTACTTAGAGAGAATGGAGAATATGAGAGTGTAAAAAGTGAGCTTGAGGGAAAAGAAAAAGGCTAAGAGATAGAAAAAAAGAGAGACGACCGAGAGAAAGAGAGAGAGGGCAGCGATCTAAGTAAAGAGGTAAAAGAGGGTGTGAGTAAAAAAATAAAATATTTTGGTGAGAGGAAAGAGGCTAAGGAAAAGAAAAATGAGAGTCTTTATATAAAAGCCAAAGAGTGTTTGAATGCTAGGGGAGAGGGGCTGCCCATAATACTACTTACTTACAAAGAAGTATTGATTAATTTTGAACAACTAACTCCTTCTTTGCCAAATAGTGTTTCTTCTCTTTTGCAGAATTTTGAAGATGTTTTTCCTGATGACACTCCAAAGGGATTTCCGCCTTTGAGAGGGATTGAGCACCAAATAGACTTTGTGCTTGGGTCTCAACTTCCTAATAGGCCTGCCTATAGGATCAATCTTGAAGAGACCAAAGAATTACAAAGGCAAGTTGAAGAATTGCTTGAAAATGGATTTGTTCGAGAGAGTATGAGTCCCATGCTCTGTTCTAGTCCTATTGGTCCCCAAAAAGGATGGAACATGGAGGATGTGTGTAGATTGTCGAGCTATCAATAAGATAACGGTAAAGTATCACCATCCTATCCCTCGTCTTGATGACTTGTTGGACCAACTGTGTGGTTCCAAAATCTTTTCTAAAATTGATCTAAAGAGTGGTTACCATCAGATTCATATGAATCCTGGAGATGAAGGGAAAACTGCTTTTAAGACCAAATATCGACTCTATGAGTGGTTAGTTATGCCCTTTGGCTTGACTAATGCGCCAAGCACTTTTATGAGAAATCATGTTTTTAAAGATTTCCATGGAAAATTTATTGTGGTGTATTTTGATTACATCTTGATCTTTTCTCAAAATCTGGATGAACACCTAGAGCACTTAAAACAAGTTTTTGAAGTTCTTAGAAATCAACGCTTATTTGCTAATCTCAAAAAGTGTACTTTCTGTGTGGATCGTGTGATTTTCTTAGGTTTTGTGGTCAGTTCTAAGGGAGTTGAAGTTGTATATGGATCCAACTCCCTTACCCCCCTTGATTTATTGCCTTTGCCTACTAATGATTTTGCTAATCTTGATGGTAAGAAGAAGGCTGATATGATGAAGAAAATTCATGAACAAACAAGGCTTGCAATTGAAAAGAAGAATAAGGAAGTTGCATTGCGAAGGAATAAGGGCAGAAAATATGTTGTTTTTGAACCTGGTAACTTGGTTTGGGTGCATATGAGAAAGGAAAGATTTCCTTCCAAAAGAAAGACCAAACTAGATCCTAGAGGAAGTGGGCCATACAAAGTCCTTGAAAGGATTGGAGACAATGCTTACAAACTTGATCTTCCTGGTGAGTTCCAAGTTAGTGCTACTTTTAATGTTTTTGATCTTTCCCATTTTGATGCAGATTTGAATTCGAGGACGAATTCTTTTCAAGAAGAGGGGAATGATAGCATCCAAGGAAGCACTACTCCATTGAAGGACAAAGATGAAGCTTTAGAAACTCCAAGGAGGCCCATAACAAGATCTCAAACCAAGGAGTTCAATGATAAGCTCAATGGGCTTCAATCGCTGATCCAAAGGTGTCTTATTGGGAAAGAAGAGCTCAAGCCCAAGGGAGAGGAATTGTCCAAATGCTACAATTATTTGGTGGCCCAAATTCAAGCCCAAGATGAGGAATTTTAAGGTCCAATTTCGTGCAAATAAGGTCAAGAAGAGTCCAAGAATCAGCCACAACAAGAGTTGCTTTCTGCCCAAGTTTTGAGAGAAGACTAGTCAAACTTTCCAAGATTGTCAAGATTCTTTTCCTAGTTGGGATTTACCTTATTTCTTTATAGGTTATTAATATTTTCCTTATTCTTTTTATGGTCTCCTAAGTACCATAGCTTTCCTACAAGTACTAAATTTGTTTTTAGTTAGGTTACTTTATTTCCTTTCTAGAGTCGGAGTCCTTGTAATTGTCTTTTAGGGTCTTGGACGTTTTTCACCCCTTCTCCTATTTATAGGGGTCCTTTTTATTCATTAAAGAGAATTTAGATTGATATTAATAATATTTGAGAGAGTTCTTTGAACCTTTGTGACTTGTTCTTTGAGAATTTATCTTTAAACCTTTACTAGTTTCATAGTTTAAGGTATAAAGTAACTTCTTCTTCTGATATCTTTGGTTTCTTTTTGGTATTCTTTAGAAGGTGATTAGTTTCTACATACTAATTATTGTCTTTAGTTAGTCAGAAAGCGGTCAAGATCCGAATCTATTGTTTTGATTCATTTTCTCAAGTAAAGGCGTTAGATTTCTTCCATAAATCTATACGTTGTTACTTGGATCTTTTCAAGACCTTAGAACATCTAATCCTTGGAAATTCGTGGATCTTTCCTTCGAATTTCCCATATCTTTAGTTAGTTTTTTTGTTTCTTTTCTTTGTGCTTCCGCATTCTAATATTCAGTTCTCTATTTGTGATCTCCTTAACCCTGTTGTTATCATTATGCACTTAAGATCATGCCTCCTCATAGATCTTACGCAAGAAATGCTAATGCTCACAACGCTAACGTAGTTCCTCTAGTCCTAGACAATGAAGTTTCGAACACAGAGTTTCGGAATGTGATTCAGCTTTTGGCTTAGAGTATGACCAACCAGAATAATCAGCAGGTTCAAGTTCCTACTAATAGTAATGGTGGATCAGTGGCAGCTAGGGTTAGAGATTTTGTTAGTGATGAATACTCATGAGTTTCTAGGGTCGCAAGTAGGTGAGGACCCACAAAGTTTCATTGATGAGGTTAAGAAAATCTTTAAAGTGATGGAAGTGGCTGGTTGTGATAGAGTGGAAGTGGCATCTTATCAGCTTAAAGATGTGGCTTACATATGGTTCACTCAGTGGAAAGACATTAGGGGCTACTTTGTGTTTTGTAACTCCTTATATAATAGTAAACTTTGGTGTCAGTCCAGAAAATCTCTCATAACCCCTTTCAGTCTCTACTCTAGTGGGTGACCCACTTATAGCTAGACAGGTATATAGAAATTGCCCTGTCCCAGTTTCTCAAAAATTCACCTCAGTATATCTTGTAGAGTTAGAAATGGTATATTTTGATATAAATCTAGGAATGGATTGGTTACATTTTTGTTATACCTTGGTCGATTGTAGAACTAGGATTGTTTATTTTCTTTCCTTAAGGCTAGAAAGATGATTTCTAAGGGGTATCTCTATCATCTAGTTCGGGCTAAGGATTCTAGAGCTGAAACCCCAACTCTTGAGTCAGTTCCAGTAGTCAAGGAATTCCTAGAAATGTTTCTAGAGGATCTTCCCAGAGTTCCTCCAGAAAGGGAAATTGACTTCAGAATTGATCTCCTTCTTGATACCCAGCCTATCTCTCTTCCTCCTTACAGAATAGCTCCAGATGAGCTTAATGAATTAAAAGAATAGTTGAGAGACCTTCTAGAAAAGGGCTTTATTAGACATAGTACTTCCCCATATGGTGTACCAGTGTTGTTCGTGAAGAAAAAAGATGATTCTTTCAGAATGTGCATTGACTATAAGCAGTTGCACAAAGTCACAATCAAGAATAAGTACCCTATCCCTAGGATTGATGACTTGTTTGACCAACTTCAGGGTACCAGTCATTTCTCAAAGATAGACCTCAGATCCGATTATCATCAACTCAGAGTCAGAGATATTAAGATCCCAAAAATAGCCTTCAGAACTCGGTATGGTCATTACAAATTTGTAGTTGTGTCATTTGGACTAATCAATGCTCCTGCAACTTTCATGGATTTGATAAACAGAGTGTTCAAGTAGTATTTGGTCTTGTTCGTTATCATCTTTATCGATGATATTTGGTCTTGTCATTTGTCGGTGAGGGTCTAAGGCTCAACATGTAGGGAAAAACATGTACTTGACCCATGACCCCTTCCCATGGTGCGTGGGTCCGTCAACTGGCCGTAGATGCCCTTCATGGGAGGCTAATTTTTGATAACTTTTGGGGATGTTTTGGGGTCCTCCTCAAGGACCCCTTGAATGGTTCTTGGGGAGTCGTACCTTGATGTTTAACCCCTAAATCCCATATTATAAGTTCGGGAAGTTATTTTATGATTCTATCCCTGACATCATACTCTAAAACTGTCACGTAAGGCTCTAGAACTCTCTAGTTTAACTTACTAGTTTTTAGGGTATTACAAAATCGATCTTCGGTTATTATTAAATGACTAAGTTTATACTTAATAATTCACAAAATGACTAAATAGATCTTCAATTATTATTAAATGACTAAGTTTATACTTAATTCACAAAATGACTAGATCGATGTTTAGTTATTATTCAATGACTTAGTTTATACTCAATAATTCACAAAATGACAAAATCGATCTTCGATAATTATTAAACAACTAAGTTTGTACTTATTAATTCGCATAATGACTAGATCTATGTTATGTTATTATTAAATGACTTAGTTTATACTTAATAATTCACAAAATGACTAAATCGATCTTCGGTAATTATTAAACAACTAAGTTTGTACTTAATAATTCGCAAAATGACTAGATCTATGTTATGTTATGATTAAACAACTTCGTTTATACTAAAAAATTCACAAAATGACTTGATTGATCTTCGGTTCTTATTAAACAATTTAGGTTATACTTAATAATTCACAAAATGACTAGATCGATGTTCAACTATTATTAAATGACTTAGTTTATACTTAATAATTCATAAAATGACTAAATCAATCTTCGGTTATTATTAAACGACTAAGTTTATATTTAATAATTTAAAGAATGATTAGATCGATGTTTAGTTATTATTAAACAACTTAGTTTATACTTAATAATTCACAAAATGACTAGATTGATCTTCAGTTATTATTAAAAGACTTTGTTTATACTTAATAATTCACAAAATGACTAGATCGATCTTCAGTTATTATTAAACAACTTAGTTTATACTTAATAATTTACAAAATTAATAGACTGATCTTCAGTTATTATTAAACGACTTAGTTTACACTTAATAATTCTCAAAATGACTAGATCGATTTTCAGTTATTATTAAACGACTTATTTTATACTTAATAATTCATAAAATGACTAAATCTATTATCGATTATTATTAAACGACTAAGTTTATTCTTAATAATTCGCAAAATGACTAGATCGATGTTTAGATATTATTAAACAACTTAGTTTACACTTAATAAGTCACAAAATGACTCGATCGATCTTTAGTTATTATTAAACGACTAGGTTTAGAATTAATAATTTGCAAAATGACCATATCGATGTTCAGCTATTATTAAACAACTTAGTTTATACTTAATAATTCACAAAATGACTAGATCGATCTTCAGTTATTATTAAATGACATTTTTTATAATTAATAATTCACAAAATGACCAAATTGATCTTCGTTATTTATTAAACAACTGAGTTTGTACTTAATAATTCGCAAAATGACAAGATCTATGTTATGTTATTATTAAACAACTTAGTTTATATTAAATAATTCACAAAATGACTAGATCAATCTTCAGTTCTTATTAAACGACTTAGTTTATACTTAATAATTCACAAATTGACAATATTGATGTTCAGTTATTATTAAATGACTTAGTTTATAGTTAATAATTCACAAAATGACTAAATCGATCTTCGGTTATTATTAAACGACTAAGTTTATACTTAATAATTCACAAAATGACTAAATCGATCTTCGGTAATTATTAAACAACTAAGTTTGTACTTAATAATTCGCAAAATGACTAGATCTATGTTATGCTATGATTAAACAACTTAGTTTATACTAAAAAATTCACAAAATGACTTGATCGATCTTCAGTTATTATTAAACAACTTAGTTTATACTTAATAATTCACAAAATGACTTGATTGATCTTTAGTTATTATTAAACAAGTTTGTTTATACTTAATAACTCTCGAAATGACTAGATCGATTTTTAGTTATTATTAAACGACTTAGTTTATACGTAATAATTCACGTAAGAAATCCTAATGCTCGCAACGCTAACGTAGTATTTCTAGTCCTAGACAATGAAGTTTCGAACACAGAGTTTCGGAATGTGATTCAGCTTTTGGCTTAGAGTATGACCAACCAGAATAATTAGCAGGTTCAAGTTCCTACTAATAGTAATGGTGGATCAGTGGCAGCTAGGGTCCGAGATTTTGTTAGGATGAATACCCACAAAATTTTATTTATGAGGTTAAGAAAATCTTTAAAGTGATGTAAGTGGCTGGTAGTGATAGGGTGGAATTGGCATCCTATCAGCTTAAAGATGTGGATCACATTTGGTTCACTCAGTGGAAAGACAATAGGGGCTACTTTGTGTTTTGTAACACCTTATATAACAGTAAACTTTGGTGTCAGTCCAGAAACTCTCTCATAACCCTTCTCAGTCTCTACTCTAGTCGGTGACCCAGTTATAGCTAGATGAGTATACAGAAATTGCCCTGTCACAGTTTCTCAAAAAGTCACCTCAGTATCTCTTGTAGAGTTAGAAATGGTAGATTCTAATATAATTCTAGGAATGGATTGGTTACATTCTTGTTATGCCTCAGTCGATTGTAGAACTAGGATTTTTTATTTTCTTACCTTAAGGCTAGAAAGATAATTTCTAAGGGGTATCTTTATCATCTAGTTCGCGTTAAGGATTCTAGACCTGAAACCCCAACTCTTGAGTCAGTTCCAATAGTCAATGAATTCTTAGAAGTGTTTCCAAAGGATCTTCCCAGAGTTCCTCCCAAGAGGGAAATCGAGTTTAGAATTGATCTCCTTCTCGATACCCAGCCTATCTCTATTCCTCCTTACAGAATAGCTTCAGATGATCTTAAGGAATTAAAAGAACAGTTGAAAGACCTTCTAGATAAGGGGTTTATTAGACATAATACTTCCCCATAGGGTGCACCAGTGTTGTTCGTGAAGAAGAAAGATGATTCCTTTAGAATGTGCATTGACTATATGCAGTTGAACAAAGTCACAATCAAGAATAAGTACCCTATCCCTAGGATTGATGAATTGTTTGACCAACTTCAGGGTACCAGTCATTTCTCAAAGATAGACCTCAGATCCGATTATCATCAACTCAGAGTCAGAGATATTGAGATCCCAAAAATAGCCTGCAGAACTTAGTATGGTCATTACAAATTTGTAGTTATGTCATTTAGACTAACCAATGCTCCTGCAGCTTTCATGGATTTGATGAACAGAGTGTTCAAGCAGTATTTGGGCTTGTTCGTTATCATCTTTATCGATGATATCCTTATTTACTCTAGGAATGAGGAAGAACATGCCAATCATTTGAGGGTTGTCTTGAAAACTCTCAAAGATCACCAGTTATTTGATAAGTTTAGCAAATGTGAGTTTGGGTTGCAATCATTTGCCTTCCTTTAGCATATAGTGTCTAGAGAAGGAAACCGAATAGATTCTCTAAAATAGAAGCAATGAAACAATGGCCTAGACCTACCTCTCCTATAAGTATTAGAAGTTTCTTGGGTCTAGCGGTTTATTATAGAAGGTTCGTGGAAGGATTTTCATCCATAGCCTTTCCATTATATAAGTTGACTTAGAAAAAGGTCAAGTTTCAAAGGTCAGATGATTATGAGAAAAGCTTTGCAAAACTGAAAACTAGGTTGACTACAACTCCTATTTTTGACTCTACTAGAGGGTTCAGACGGTTATATTATCTATTGTAATGCATCGAGAGTCAACCTAGGTTGTGTGTTGATACAACGAGGTAAGGCTATAGCTTATGCTTCTAGGCTACCTAAGGTGCATGAGAAGAATTATCCAACTCATGACCTTGAGCTTGCAGTAGTGGTGTTTACACTTAAGATTTGGAGACATTACTTGTATGGTGTTCATGTAGATGTGTTCACAGACCATAAGAGCCTTCACTATGTCCAGAAAGAGTTTAATCTTCTCCATAAGAGGTGGCTTGAGTTCCTCAAAGATTATGATATGAGTGTGCATTATTATCTTGGTAAGGCCAATGTAGTTGTAGTAGATGCTCTTAGTAGACTACATATGGGTAGTGTAGCACATGTTGAGGAAGAAAGAAAGGAACTAGCAAAGGATGTTCACAGACTTGCTCGCTTGTGAGTTCATCTGACGAGAATATCAGATGGTGGTGTAACAGTTCAGAATGGGTCAGAATCTTCATTGGTAACAAAGGTTAAGGAAAAGCTAGATAGTGATCAATATTGCTTCAACTAAAGGGTGCAGTCCATCAACAAAGAGTTGAGGTTTTCTCCCCAGGGGGAGATGGTGTGATTCGCTATTAGGGTCGATTATGTGTTCCTAAGGTGGGTGAGTTGAGACAAAAGATTCTTGAAGAAGCCCATAACTCCATATATTCTGTTCAGCCAGGCACAACTAAGATGTATCGTGATTTGCTGGAAGTCTTTTGGTGGAATAATATTAAAAGGGATATAGCGATTTTGTGGCTAAGTGCCTTAATTGCCAGCAAGTGAAGGTAGAACATCGAAAACCAGGAGGTATGACTCAAGAGATCAACATTCCTACTTGGAAGTGGGAAGTGATCAACATGGACTTCATCACAGGTTTACCTCGTACTCGCAAACAACATGACTCTATTTGGGTGATAGTTGATAGAGTCACTAAGTCTGCGTGTTTTTTGGCTATTAAGACTACACATTCGATGGAGGACTACGCCAAGCTTTACATTAATGAGATATTTAGGTTGCATGGGGTTCCTTTGTCTATCATCTCAGATAGAGGTCTTCAGTTTACCTCTCATTTCTGGAAGTCTTTTCAGAAAGGTCTTGGACCGAAGAATTAGCTAGGGGCACATTGTGGTTCTCCAGTTTTTAAGTAATATTAACTGAAGTCGTTTTATTCTAATTTAGACTAACTATATATTGATTTAAGACCCCTAAATTTAGTCATCATCCTCATTATTCCAAAATCCCAATTATAAACTAACTATTCGCCAAATATTCTCCTTTAGAACTTCAAGGAAAAAGAAGAAGTAAGTTGTAGCTAGGTTTCTAGGATCAAGGTTTTCTTCTCAAATTCATTGTATTTCATTGCTAAGGTATGGTATTCCTTCATCCTTGGATAGAATTCATCCATGGAGTCCCTTCAAAACCCTAATTTTAAAGATAAAAATCCCTAAAAGTTAGGGTTTGATTCTAATTCATGGATTCCTTTCAAAAATGATTCTAATGCTTGATCTACTTTATATTATGATTGAATTGATGAATTATTATGGTTTTTATGTTGAAAGCTCCAAGAATCCATTAAATCGCCCTATTCCCAAATTATGACCTTGTGATGTGGGTGTATTAATGAAAGAATGATATTATGAAGTCATGCTTTTAGTAATTTGATTCCTTTAATAATGTTATTACCTAATGTAGTGAGTTCTAGATGTGTTGAGTTGATATAACCTTTGATCTTTGAAAGGGAAAATTGTGATATTATGCATGTTTATGAAGTCTTTGAATATGTTTTAAGAACACTTTGAGAGTGAAGTGAGTATGATTATGATCTAGTTTTTGTGTTATTGTGTCACAACCCAAGGGTACCCCCGATATGTAACAAGGCACATAGAACCCCGAAAGGCTCCATGTAAGCCACTGGCATACCATAACACAAAGTATTAGAACAATACGAGTAATAGCACATTTATGTCCAAAAATATTTATAAAGGACAGAGCAAGTCTAAACTTGTCTCAATTAGCCATCTATTACAATTCATGAGTCAAAATAGGGTCACAACCCCAACAACATAATCTGAAAATATAAAGTACTAAAAAAGAACTCAAAATGAAATGTCCCATCCTCGAATCATGAGGACTCACCACAATCAAGGAGAATAGTTAAATCCAAGCTTGAACCAAAGAGTAGTCTCTCTAAGAAGCGGAACCTACACTTTGGGAAAAATGTAGAAAATATGGGTTAGCACAAAAATGCACTAAGTATGATAGTCATGCACAAAATCCTTGAAAACATGCTAAAAATGACATTTTTAGTAGAATGCATGCCATTTAGTAGTTTAAAACATCATTTTGAAGAAAATAGAAAGGCCTAAGTCATATGCATAATCAACTCATATATCATCATACCATAATAGGAACATAACATAAATACCCTCAAAGCATACTTGTGCAATGCATGAACATGATTCCATAATCTCACACATACTAAGTAAAGCTTCTTGAGTAGCTATAGTTCTTATCTCTTCTTCTTGTTCATACTAACATAAAGGGAGATTAGCCTTAACCGACATAGACCATGTTATGAGTTCCCAAATTCTCCAATTTACAGAGTTAGAATTCTCCAATTGAGTTAGGATTTTCTTCCATGTCATGGGTTCTTTTAGATATTGATTTAACTGATTGTTTTATGATCTATCAAGCATGAATTGGTATAATTATATGATTTTATGGTGAATTCCCACGAGCCCATGTCTAACCCATGTTTTCTAGATATTGATGATTGAAAGTGGGTCTTTAACTATTAAAAGTGATTTATGGAATTATGCATGTTCATATGAAATTGATGTAAATGCTTTTAGAGTGAAGTATCAAAGATGTTGTTGTTGTGTTGTTGAAAGGATTACTCACATACACATGAAAACATGATTATTAAAGTATAATCTTAGATAAAAAGGGTTCTAAAGGTTTAAAGACTTTCTCACAAAAAAATGAACCAATGTTAAGGATCTATTCTAATTTTGTGGCAAGAGGTGACTACCCATGCTCTCTATTGAAAGACAAGAGGAGATTACCCATGTCACATGATGTAACAACAAAAGGTAAGAACTATTCTGTGGAAGTTAAAGCTTAGTACCGAGTGGACATGTGGCTATTACCCGTGTCCCATAATTATGTGCCAACATAGGATTGTCTAGATAGACATTAGCTAATGGATCCACATAAGCTAGAAGTTCATGGTCCTTACCATGGCAAGTGGGACAACCCCTTTTTGGTGTTGGAGACACCAGATTCCGTGTTAATAGCTCACATGGTCTTATATGTCGGTTAAGACTACTTTCCACAACCAAGCTATGATGAACAAAGGTTACTTCAAGAAGTATCTCACATGTGACTTAAGATGATGTCTAATTGCCATGACCATGTTTTGTAACTTATATCTTCTACTTACATCCATGTCTTAGCTTGGTCTTTGCATTATATTAAAATGTCCATTTTCTCAGGTTATCAAATGTTTTATGCATGGCTATCATACTTCGTACATATTTTGTACTACCGCATAGTCATGCCTACATTTCACCAAATATAGGTTTGGACATTCACGGTTCTCAATTTCATGGCTAGTGGTCGCTAGAGAGATTTAATGTTTTGGTGAGTCCTCATATTCTGTGGATCGAGCTTGATTCCCTTTTTATCTTTACTTTCAGTTTTCTTAAACTTGATGTATGGGCTGTGTCCCGATGAACTCTTTTGTACTAGATAGCTTTTGAGACAATGTTTAGAAGTTCCGCTCTTCTCTATGACACTTTGATATGTTGAAACTATCTTTTAAATCTTTTATGTTCTATTATCTTGTATGATGAATGCTAAATAGCTTGTATGGGGCCTTTCGAGGTCATATACGCCATGCTACGTTGGGACTACCTTAGGTCGTGACAAGTTAAAGGACTAAATCTGAAAAAAGTATAGTTAAGGGACCATTTAAGACCTATTCTTATAGTTAAGGGAGTAGTTATGTAATTTTCTCCTACTTTTGTCTTAGAAAAAATGGGAACAAGAAAAAAATTAGGGTTTTATTCGCACCACTATTCTTTGGGGCTAACTAAGACTTATATAGAAAAAACCCGCATTTATACAGTATAATGGACTCAAATCGCTGCCAAAAATCATTGGTTAATAGAATATCTTTGTATCAATATATTCTTAGATTATGCTAATAATACTATAATGAATATTAGTAAAATTTAGTCAATGACATGTAAGAAATAAAATTTAATAGAGAATAACGATCTAATCAAATAAAGACAATATTCTCAACATATTCATTGTGACAAAAACAATTTAATCAAAATCTTTTGAGAGGTTTAGAGAGTTTGAGAACACTCTATCTTTGAAGAATACTTTTATAGCTTTTTGGGTTTTACAACTTGGAGTTTTGCATTTGATAATTTGAAGTTAAATGCAAAGTGAGTTTACTCCCAATTTCTTGATTTCAAGTTACCTATGACTACTTTCATGGAAGGTATAAATTCTTTACGTTTTATGATGGGTCGGTAAAATCCCTAGATCTAGGGGTGCTAAAATGAGGTTAGGTGTTGATTTAATGTAGTGGGTATTGTGATATGCTCTGTTTTGTTGTTGTTCATACATGAATTGTCACGTCCTATGGTAGCCCCTAGGCGTAAAATGGCTTATAAAACCCTAAGAAGCCCCATACAAGCCACTTAGCATTCGTCATATAAGATAATAGAATATAAGAGATTTAAATGATAGTTTCAATATATAAAAGTTCTATAGATCGAATAAAGTTGAGGTCAAAACATCATCTCAAAGCCATATAGTACATATGATTGATCGGGGCGTAGTGCATATGTCAAGTTCGAAAACTGAAAGTAAAGACAACAGGGAAACCAAAGCTCGGTCCCCGGACTATGAGGACTCACAATATTCAAGCTTCTATATGAGATCCCTAGCCACACAAGTGTGAATCTGTAAGGTCGGTCCCTATATTTGGGGAAATATAGTCAAGAATATGTGTTAGTACAAAACATGTACCAAGTATGATAGCCATGTATGAAGCAATAAAATCATGATAAAGGGACATTTTCATAGTATTCAATAGCCAAGTTAAAAAATGATATGAATGAGTTAGAAAATATAGTCATAAGACATAGTCAATGGAAGTAGACATCATTTTAAAACACATGTGAGATACTTATGAAGTAACCTTGATTCATTAATGTGGGAGAATTACCTTTAACCAACATGTAAAACCATGTGAGCTATTAACATTGAATCTAGTGTCTCCCACATGGAAAATGAGTCTCCTACTTGCCAAGGTAAGACCATGAACTTCTAGCTTATGTGAATCCACTAGCTAATGTTTATCTAGACAATCCTATGTTGGCACATAGGTTATGGGACATGGGTAATAACTACTTGTCCACTCAGTGCTAAGCACAACACTCATAGAATATGCATTATTCTTATTCATCTTTACTTTAAGGGACTTGGGTAATTGCCTCTTGTCCTTACATCAGGTGATATGGCTAATCGCCTCTCGTCTTTTATTAGAGGTTGTGGGTAAGCACCTCTTGCCTCATTCTTAGGATAGCTCCTAAACGTTAATTCTTTTATGTGAGAAAACCTTTCACATTCATGCATGAGGTAGTTATGTGAGTAATCTTTTCACAAAAATTAATGACAACAACAACAACATATATGCTTTTACTCTTAAAGGAATTACATCATATCTCATCAATTCCGTAAGAACATGTATAGTTCCATAATTCACCTTTCATGGTTCAAAATTGACTTTCAATCATCAATATCTAGAAAACATTGGTTAGGCATAGGTTCATGGGGATTCATCTTAAAATCATGGAATATAATTAAATTTATGCATAATAATCAATGATACAATCAAATAAATCAATATTTAAAGGAACCCATGACATGGAAGAAAACCCCAACTCAATTGGGGAATTTTATCTTTGTAAATTTGTGAATTCCACGGAGGAAAGGGCTCCATGGATGAAAACTATCATACCGCAATGCCAAGAACTTCCCTTAAATGGTGAAATTTGAGCCTTGACTTGAAACCCTAGGTTGACTCCTTCTTCTTCAAGCTTTCTAAAGAGACAAATATTTTTGAGAGAAAGACTTGTTCTTCTTTTAGGAAATTGAGGGAATGATATCAATTGGGGAAATTTGGGGTTAAAAACACTTATATAGGACTTCTAGGTTAGGGTAAAATGACATAACATTAGGATAGAATTATTAGGAAAAGACCAAAAAACCCCTAATTTAAAGCTGACACAACCACCGGACGGTGGCCTTCACGAGCTTTCAAAGACCTTCAAGAGTCGTGGTCCTTGACCAATGTCCTAGGAGAGGCTCACTATTGCCTTTCCTCTTCACAACTACCTTAATAAGTCATTTGCCTCTTCACGACCTGTCTAGAGGTTCGTGGGAAAAGGCTAACTTTGGGGTAGGTTCTGCCTCCCCCAAATGGGCCGTTAAGGCCCTCCTGGGAGGGGTCCCTACTTAGCATGTCCTAGAGGACTTGCCACAGGACACCACACTGACAGTGGTCCCCTTCACCACCCATCTAGGGCTCTATGGAGGGTCCATGATCTAGGTGTTTACCTGTGAGTTGTTCCCTATTACCCCTTTTTAGGTCTTTCTCGAATCCGAGGTGTTACATAAATTTGGTCTAATTACCATGGAAATAACTCAAGGGTTAGAGTTGCAAACTTAATTACTACTTCTAATCTCTGGTTAATACTCGAAAGAGATTGATCGGAGTAGGTAATTAGTTAAATACTATTAATTTAGGTTTGTTGTCTTTCACTTGGTTGAAAAAGAGGTTAAGAGCCAGATCAATTCGGCCTGTTCTTATGAGAGAAAATATAGTAAGGTTTGGGTTGTTTAGATTGACATTTAAATGAGACAGAAAGGAGATTTTATGCATAGATGCTTTGAGATCGAAAGATGATTAGTGTCAATGAAGATGACTTAGCCTATTCATGAGTGTTCATCACTATAGAGCTGCACAATTACCTCTACGTGATATCAATTTCCTATCCTTACACTACTAGATTGCTTGTTAACTCTTGATTTCGTCTACATTTAAGTTCAATTGCGATAATTGATAACTACAGATTTATATTAAGTTGGTTGTATCATCCACCCAATTTTTCTTACTATTACAAATGAGCTAAATTAAAGTCCAAATTTCACGATAAGGAATTTTCCATGAGATACCATTCACTATGGGATTCAACCCCAACTATTCATTGAGTTTTTACTGACTAAGATCGCTCACTCTTTTAATTCATTCCGGAGAGTTATTTAAGAATTATTAAAAATGGCATTGTTACCAGGAATGATGGTTGAGAATTCTAATTGTGAAATTAGACTTTTTTAATCTTCTTAGTTTTAGTATATTTGTTGTTGGTTGATTTACTGGATGACAAGATGAGTGACCATGGAAGTTACAATGATAGTAACTATGGTCAAAAGAAAAACATCGATTATTTAAAAGACATGCCCATTAATGTCATTCAAACCACAGGAGCAATCCATATACCTTACAACTGGAGGACTATGTTTCACATCACATGAACCATGAAACAATTTCTCAAGATGAAAGTAAAATTTTGGGGTCTAGATCATGAGAATCCCCATGAACATCTTAGGAATTTAAAGTAGTTATTTGGACCATTTGTGTACAAGAATATCTTTGAAGAATTCTTAAGGTTGACGTTATTTCCATCCTCCTTAATGGGGGAGGCTACAAGATGGCTGACAGAGTTGCAAATGATTCTATCACTTCATGAGAAGAGCTAAATGATGCCTTCTTGGAGAGATTCTTTCCACCCTCATGGGAAAACATCGCCTCCAAATTTAAAATTTCAAGCGTATTAGAGGTGAGCCTTAACAAGAGACATGGCTGAGGTTCAAGAAGTTACTCTTGCAATGTCCAACACATGGCGTCACCACAAGAGAGAAGGTATTTACCATAAATATTTTTTGTTTCCATTTATTGAGTGTTTTTTTCAAAAGTACTTTTGGAAATAATCCAAAAGTTGTTGCAATAAGTGCTGATGGGAAAAGTTCTTATATTATTGCCAAAAATGACTCAATGCAACCAGAAAACTTGTATCTTTCCATTTGTATAGTTGTGGCGCATAAAACTTTTCGCAACAAAATTTAGTGGTTCCACCTGTTAAACGTTTTACCAACAATATTAGTGGTTACAAAAAATTGGCAAAAATTAGTTTTTAATTTGTTAGAAAGCCTTTTAGCAATGATAATTTTAATTGCAATAAAGTAGATATTTTCCATTCACCTATAGCAACAATTATTTAGTAGTTATTATATACACATTACACATTTCTTTCAAAAAATTTGCACAAATGTTGAAATTAAAAATTATATAAATTTGTAAAGGTCAATAAATAAGATTGATGCACTAGATATTTACCACTTCCTAAAAAACTAATACTTCTACATATCTCTACTAATTGTCGAAAAAAAATTAAATACATAAGAAAAGTCTTTTTATTTCAATCCTATAAGATTTTTTTCAAAAATCTTCTTCCTGTAGTACAACGTGTTTTGCAAGCTCCACATGTAAGAAATAATAGAACACTATGTTAGTGTTATGCACAAAGATCCTTTTATATATTTTAAAAGATTGCTGCGAACTGAACCTCAACGAGAATCAACCCTACCATGGCCAATTTGGCCACCGGTCAGCCAATTTTGAAGGCTGATCGAGCCTCTTCATCTCAATCATCCTTAGACCAATTTCCTCCATTACCAAATCAGAAAACCATTCCTTTGAGCCTTGACAAAACAAATCCGTTAAATTATAAAGCTTAACTCAAAAATAAAGATTATAATGTTACAATCCCTATAGAAATGAAAACTAGTGAATTTGTGGACGGGAAACCATTGGTTCTATAAAAAGAAGCAAAAGTGACAAGAATGAACATCCTTGAGAATGTTCAATATGCTGTGGTGGGGAAATTCACTTATGGATGGCCTAAGTTAGATGAGCTTAGGAAGATAATTTCGCAACAACGTGGAACAAAGGGAGATTTCCAAATAGGGTACCTGTGAAACAGACACATTTTAATCAGATTCAATCACTTTGACGATTTTGTGAATATCATGTCATAGAATGTGTACTACATCACTAATAGGGAGGGTTACTGTTATCAAATGAATAATGCAAAATTTAAATCTATAGAGGAGACAACACAAACCATGGCGTGGATTTCTTTCCCTAATCTTCATCCTACCTTTTTTTTTTTTTTTTTGTCAAATAGGTATTGTTTACACTGGATTCAACATTTGGAAACTCCAACTTTATATGGCTACTATTAATAAAACTAGGTCAAGTTGTGCTAAAGTGAAATTCAAATTAATCCTTTGGCTAAACATCCAAAGCAAGTGAAGCTAAGCCATTAACTTCATACCATGCTGCTACAAGTTTGAAGGATAGGATAGAGTTATTAGGGGAAAGGTTGCATTGCAATAGCTCCACATCTCCAAATAAGGTATTACATGATTTGGTGAGTCACAAGATTAATCCTCTAGAAATACAGAGTGAAAAGATTAGGGTTCAAGATAAAAGACACTAAGGAAAGTGATATACAAAGGGCACTTAAAGAAGTTGAAAGGCAGACAGATATTTCTCCAAAATCTAATTTTAAAGGGGTGAGGAAGAGGAACAACAAGGATATGGGGATATAAAAATCAAAATCTTCAAAAATTATTACAAGGAGTTTGGCTAAATCAAATCAATTAGATGATTAAGTCATTATTCGAAATATTAAATGAGTGAAGACACATCAAGCCTTTCATAGGCATCAAATGTTACACATGCATCATATATTCTATATTGTTGGATAAATTGATCCTTTTCAACAGGGAAATCATAGTGAGAAGTATGAAATAAGACTGGGTATGAATGATGCAAGACCAAATATAAATGGGAAAATCTAGTTTTTTGTTGCTCATGATATTCAGGTGGAGTTCATAGAAGATAAACCCCAGCAAATAACTTTGAAGTTGTGTCTTCAAGATCCTAGTATGGAGGTTATGGTGACTCTAATCTATGCAAAGTCTGATGCGAATCAAAGATTAGAACTTTGGAATGATATGTACCAACTGGCAAATAATTTTATGTCCATGGATGGTTGGAGGAGACTTCATTGTGGTGATGAACGGATAGGAAATGATTGGAGGTTTGCCTGTACAACCTTAGGAAGTAGAAGATTTTGCCTTTTGTATAAATTCATGTAAACTAGAGAAGATCACAAGGTGTAATGGAAGGGTTGGAGAAGGCTGCAATTTTAAAAGATTGGACAAAATGCTTGTCAATCATCATTTACAAAAACAATTTGGGTACATGGAAATGGAACACGAAGCTAGAACTGGATCTGATCATGCCCCTATTCTATGCTCATTTGATACTCATGCCCAAAATTTTGTCAAACCATTTAGGTTCCAAAAAATTTGGACTGAACATTTGGTTCCTTGGAAGTGGTTAGACAAATCTGGTTTGCATAAGAGGGACCAAACCCTTTCATTACCTTTAAGAACAAGCCAAAGAGAAAGAAGAGTGTCTTAACAAAGTGGAGCATGGAAGTATATGGTGATATTCTTAAATAACTTATTATTAGGGAAGAGATTGTGAGATTAAAAAAGGATATATTTGAGGAAGATCCAAGTCATAACAACAGAGGCATTCTACAACAAAGTCTGATAGAATTAAATAGATACTTACACTTTGAAGAATAGTACTATAGATAGAAAACAAGCATTGATTGGTATGTGGAAGGAGATAGAAACACTACATACTTTCATAATCTAGTGGAAAGGGGACGAAATAGATTAAAGATCAAAAGAATCAAAGACATGAATGATAACTGGATAGAAGATGAAGAAAAAATTGTAACTGAAGCACTTGAATCATACAAAAATCAATTTTCTCAAGAAGAAGAAAGCACTAGTCAAGATATTTTATAGAATGTACCTTGTTTGGTTACACAAGAGGATAATGACTTACTGAGTTAGATAACCACCATAGAGGAGGTAAAAGAAGTTGTGTTTAAACTTAATAGTGATAGCTTTAGTGGTCCTCATGGATTTTTCAGGTTTGGTTTATTAGAAAAGTTGGGATATAATGGGGGTTGAAATATTAAGATTGGTTTGTTGTTTCTTTCAAGGACAGACTCTTCCCAAATCAATTACTCGTTCACATCTTGTTTTTTTGCCTAAAAAAGACCTTGTCCAAACATATTCAGACCTTAGACCTATAGGCCTGAGTAATTTTATTAACAAGGTTTTTTCTATAGTCATTCATGGGAGGGTAGAGACTTTACTTCCTAATTCGATATCTTCTAACCATTCCGGTTTTGTGCAAGGTAGAAGTATCATTGAGAATGTGTTACTTACTCAAGAGATAGTCTCAAATATTAGCAAGAGAGGAAATCCTGCTAATGTGATTATTAAGGTTGACATGACTTAGGCATATTATAGGTGTAACACCTCGCATTCGAGAAGGGGCCAAATAGCAAGTTTTCAAGATTTTCTAGTGCCATCTGACGACGGAGGCCAACCACGGCTCGTGGACTGAGCCACGAACCATGGATTGGCCACCCAACAAGGCCCAGAGAACCACGAACCCCGGCCTAGATCAACGGACCATCGTTCGGTCCACGGTTCGTAGATTGAGGACCATAGGTCTTGGCCGCAATTTTCACTTTCTGATGCCCAATGACGTGCAGGACGGACCGTTGGTCAAACCACGGTCCTTCAGTCTGAGGCATCGTTTCGGGTCAACAGTTATTTTCTAGGGGTAGTTGGGTCTTTTCCTAATTATTCTAGCCTATTCCTATGTCGTTGTACCCTTCACCAAAATCCTTATATAAGTGTTTTAGCTCTAAAATTGCCCAATTGAGAATCATTCTCTCAAATTTACAAAAGAAGAACAAGTCTTCTCCCAAATATTTCTCTCTCAAGAAAACTTAAAGAAGAAGGGGCCAAGCTAGGGTTTGCAAGTCAATTCTCCAATTCATCCATTGAAGTTAAGCAATTGGCATTGTGATATGATAGTTGTTATCCATGGATTCCTTCCATTCATGGAGTTCCCAAATTTTCCTATTTTCAAAGCTAGAATTCTCCAATTGTGTTAGAGTTTCTCTCCATGTTATGAGTTCTCCTAATTGTTGATCTAATTGATTGATTTATGATCTATGATACATGAATTGATCTAGTATTATGTTTTTATGATGATTCCCTATGAACCCATGCAATTCCCATGTTTTCCAATTATCTGCACATAATTTGGGTCTTGGATTATGAATGAAAAGTTTAAAAAATCAAGCATGAATTGATATGAATATATGAATTTATAATGAATTTCAATGAATCCATGTCTAACTCATATTTTCTAGATGTTGATGATTGAAAGTAGGTTTTGAACCTTGAAAGGTGAAATATGGAATTATATATGTTCTCATGAATCAATGTAAATGTTTTAAGGATACTTTGAGATTGAAGTATCAATGGTGTCTCTATTGTTGTGTTATTAAAAGGATTTCTCACATACGCATGTAAGCATGCATTGTGAAAGGTTTTCTCACATGAAAATGGTTCTTAGTGTTGAAAGACTTTCCCACCTAAAATTAACCAATGCTAAGAAGTTATGCTAATGATGAGGCAAGAGGCGATTACCCATGCTCTTTAATTGAATGACACGAGGCGATTATCCATGTCACATGCTGGAAGGACAAGAGGTGATTACCCAAGTTTCTTCTTGAATGATTTGTTGGATAATGATTTCATCTGACCGAGTATCTCTTTTTGGGGTGCTCCAATTTTTTTTGTTATGAAGAAAGATGGTTCGCTTCGTATATGTATTGACTATCGACAATTGAATAAGGTGACTATTAAGAATAAGTATCCTCTTCCAAGAATAGATGATTTATTTGATCAACTCCAAAGAGCGAGTTACTTATCTAAGATTGACCTTAGGTTGGGTTATCCCCAATTGAGGGTGAAAGAGGATGAAATTCCAAAAATGTCTTTTCAAACTCAGTATGGTCATTATGAGTTTTTGGTGATGTCATTTGGTTTTTCTAATGCTCCAGCAACATTTATAGATTTGATGAATAGGGTCTTAAGACAATACCCTGATATGTTTGTAATTGTATTTATTGATTATATATGGATTTATTCGAGAAGTATGGATGAATACATCAATAATTTGAGAATTGTGTTGCGAATTCTGAAGGACCAACAAGTGTTTGCAAAGTTTAGAAAATGTGAATTTTGGCTTAGGTCTGTAGCTTTTCTTGGTCATATTCTTTCTAGTAAGGGTATTGAGGTAGATCCTAAGAAGACGGGTGTGGTGAAGAGTTTTCCTAGACCTCTAACTCCTTCACACATTAGAAGTTTCTTGGGTTTGGCTATTTATTACAAAAGGTTGGTTGATGGATTTTCTTTAATAACCTCTCTATTGATAGCTTTGACTCAAAAGAAATCCAAGTTCATATGGTGTGAAGCATGTGAGAAGATTTTTCAGGTATTAAAAGATAAACTTACTTTTGGTTTGGTGTTGATGCTACCTGAAGGGACAATTGGTTTTGTGGTTTATTGTGATGCCTTAAGAATTAGGTTAGGATGTCTGCTTATGGAAAATGGGAAGATTATTCCCTACGCTTCAATAAACTTAAGATTCATGAGATGAATTATCCTACCAATGATCTTAAATTAGCTGTGGTTGTTTTTCCTTAAAGATTGGGAGGCACTATTTGTATGGTGTTTATGTAGATGTTTTCACCGACCAGAAGAGTTTGCAATATGTGTTGAATCAAAAGGATCTAAATCTTCACCAAAGAAGGTGGCTTGAGTTACTTAGAGATTATGATATGAGTTTTCTCTATCACTCTGATAAGGCAAATGTGATGGCAGATGCTCTTAGCCGACTATCAATGGGTAGTGTTGCCACATAGAAGAGGGTAAGAGAGAATTTGTATGAGATGTACACAGATTGGCCCGACTGGGTGTTCGATTAATGGACTCCACCAATGGTGGTGTTGTGGATCAAAATGGTTCAGAATAGTCTTTTGTAACATATGTGAAAGCTAAGCAATGTCCTGATTCGACCTTAGTAGAATTCAAAGAAGCGATGATTAGAAAGTATGTTGAGGCTTTCTCACAAGGGAGAGATGGTGTACTAAGATATTAATGTCGCTTGTCTGTTCCTAATGTACATGACTTTAGGGGGGAACAAATCTTGTTAGAAGCCCACAGTTCTCGATATTTTATTCACCTGGGAGCCAAAAAGATGTACCGTGATTTACAGGAGGTCTATTAGTGGAATTGAATGAAGACATTAGTATTCCTACTTGGAATTGGGAAGATTTGAATATGGACTTCATAGTAGGGCTGCCTCGTACTCGGCAACAACATGATTTGATTTGGGTTATAGTAGATGGAAAAATGAAATCAGCTCATTTCATTCCCATTAGAGTTTCTTATACGACGGGAGACTATACTAAGTTGTATTTAAGGGAAATGGTAAGGTTACATGGAGTGACCTTGTTCATAATCTCCGATCTAGGTACTCAGTTTTGGAAATATTTCCAAAAAGGTCTAGATACTCATGTTAAGCTTAGCATGACTTTTCATCCGCAAACAAATTGGAAAGTGGACCGTAATATCCAAACTTTGGAAGATATGATGAGAGCATGTGTCATCAATTTTAAGGGTAATTGGGATAACCATTTGCCATTGATTGAGTTTGCTTACAACAATAGCTACCACTATAGTATTGGTATGGCTCCATTTGAGGCTCTTTATGGAAGGAGGTGTAAATCCTATAGGTGTTTTTGAGGTGGGTGAGGTTCCCTGATAGAACCCAAGTTAGTTCATGAGCCAATGCAAAAAGTTTGACTTATTAGAGAAAGGTTGAGAACAACCCAAAGCCGACAAAATTCCTATGCCGATGTTAGAAGAAGAGATCTTGATTTTAATGTTCATGATTGGATTTACTTGAAAATCTCACCCATGAAGGGTGTAATGAGGTTTGGAAAGAAATGGAAGCTTAGTCCCTGAGATGTAGGCCCATATCAGATTTTGAGACGTGTTGGTAAGGTTGCTTATGAGCTTGAATTTCCTAATGATTTGTCATCGGTGAATCTTTTTTTTCATGTCTCTATGTTGAAAAAGTGTGTTGGAGATCCGACTTATATAGTTCCCTTAGAATGTTTGGGAGTTAAGGAGAATCTTTTTTATGAGGAAGTTCTGGTTGATATTTTAGACCGATAAGTCAAGAAGTTGAGAAATATAGCGTGAAAGTGTTGTGGATGAATCAGTTAGTTGAGGAGGCTACTTGGGAGGACGAGGACGATATGATGGCTCGATATCTTCATCTTTTTCCTTCTATTCCTACTCTAGCTTGATGTAATGAGTTCTTCATGGTTTACTTTTGTGTTGGTGTCATGTGTTTTAGATATTCCGATGATTTCTTTATCTTATACATGTTCATGAAAACTTGATATTTTGAAAACAAATGAGTTTATATGATTGATTTTCCTCATATTGATATGCCTTGAGTATTAGTTGCATATAGACTTCGTGATATGAAATGTTGATAAAGCTTTATCTTGAAGTTGACGTTTCCTCCTTGAATATATGCATTTGAGTATGATTGCATATGGATTTCATGACATGATGATTTGAGCACGCTTTTAGCTAGGAGTTGGTATTTCCTCTTCGGATATGACTAATCTTGTATGTGCATGCATATTGAGCTGCTAGGTCTAGTTCTTCTCATCCTTATGGTGCTTTGAATATGTTTTAGCTTGGAGTCAAAGGTCCTCTTTTGTTATGTGTATTTAGATATGATTGCATGCATGATGGGCTTCTAGTCTTAAGTCTTTTCTTTCATGAGGTTCCTAGAACTCCATTGAAGGACGAATATTCCCAAGGGGGAGATAATATAACACCTCAAAATATAGTATACTAAGACAAGGATTTGAGGCTGGGCATACTCCATGAGGACCCAAATGTGCCGTGAAGGGCACCACGTGCTGTGGAGCTTCACATGAAGGCTCCCAGATTCCAGCCAAAAAGGGTTTCCCTTCCATGAGCACCAAGACAGCTTATGAAGGCCACCACGTGTCGTGGTGAAGCTTGTGAAAGGGAAGGTAGTAGCTACCTAAAATGTAACCCCCCAAATAAGCTACCTGACAGATCGTGAAGGCCTTGGTGGGCCATCGAAAGGATAGTGAGGGGAATGGAGTTTAAGGGATGGCAAGCCAAGCCACTGGTCAAAGATCACAACCACCATTACAGGCTGTGAAGCCCTTGACGGCTCATGGAGCCTGGCATGAAGGGGTTGTGTCAGTTATACGTTTGAGGGCAGTTAGGTCTTTTTCCGGATTTCTTTAAAACAATACTATGTTTTACTCATGCCTAGGACACCTATATAAGTGATTTTAACCCCAAATTCGACCCATTCAAGTAATTCTAATAAATTCACTAAAAGAAATGGGTTGTTCCTCTCCAAAATATTCTCTCGCTAGAAACTTGAAGAAAACGAAGAAGAGGTCATGCTAGGGCTCAAGGTAAAGTCTCCATTCTTCAATTGTTTGTGGCCTTTGATAGCAAGGTATGATAGATTTATTCATCCATGAAATCCTTTCATCCATGGAGCCCCAAGTTCCCTAATTGTAAAGAAGAAATTTCCCAATTTGAGGTAGGGTTTCTTCTAAGTTGTGGTTCTTGATAAATATTGATTTCATTGATTGAATTATTAATATTTATACATGAATTGAGAGGATTACATTCTTTAATGATGAATTTCCATGTACCCATGCTTTACCCATGTTTGTAAGATGAAATTGAAGTAAATGAATTTTACTCTATGAAAGGAGAAGTTCGGGATTTATGTATATCCTTCTAGGATAAATAAGGTACATTATAAATTGCTTTGACATTGAAGCATATGTCATCATTATGATATAAATTTCTTTCAGAGTGAAGCATAAGTTACGAGTTGATGATTATTGATGTAATTGTTTTGGAAGGGATCGTTCCCACATGATTCTATTATGTATGAATGTGAAAGATTTTATCACATTGAATTATTCTAGGTTGAAAGAGTTGCTCACCTAAAGTGAATATAAGTTTAGGAAATTTTGAGAATGATGAGGCTAGAGGCAATTACCCTTGACCTCCATGGGAAGAATATCAGGAGAATATCCATATTCCTTAGAGTTGGACTAGAGGCGAATACACATGATCATAAGTAAAAGACAAGAGGCGAGAACCCATGTCATATGATAGAAAAACAAGTGGCGAGTAGCCATGTCTCATGATGAAAGGACTAGAGGCGACTACCCATGATTCTAAAGTATGTTAGATAAGGGGCGACTGACCATGATCCTATAGTAAGTGGGACAAGAGGCAACTACCCATGATCCCAAGGTAAGAAGGACTATAGGTAATCCCATGTTCTTTTATAGTAAGACAAGAGGTGATTCCCCATATCTTTAAAAGATAAGCTAGAATATGTTATGATAGGTGAGAAGCTTGGATTGTTGCTTGAGTTTACCTTCCATGATGAGTACGACCAATGGAGAATTACCTATGTCTTGACTAAGTATGAATTGAGGTTACTGATACTTATCGTGACCAATGACACTATCCTACGGTATAAGTGTCTACGATCATCGATAATATAGTAATCCAACCAAGGGTTGCGGTCGTGTCCCAAGGGAGCGGTTTCGAGAATTGATAGAAAAATAGAAATACATTCTAACTAGTCGTAGCTAAAGATATTAACGAACAAAAACATAGTAAATAAAAGTGGGTGACATGAAAGTGTCAAATATCAAATGGGGGTTTTGTAACAAGTGATAAAACAACAAAATAAACACGAAAATCAAGTATGGGGAAATGTTTTTGGAATGTGACCGCAATACCAGTTGAGACAAATTGTTGGGTTCATGCTTTCAATAGGAAATTTGCCAGACAATAGTGACTACGCTAAGCTTTAAAAGGAAATAAGTTCTCTCTTGGGAAACTTGCCCCGTTTCAAATGCATTCCTCTCGGACACCCATTTGCCGCATGACGACCAACCTACGTCTCACCCCACTCACTCTCTTGAGCTGAGTGTTAGGATATGGGACTAGGGCCCACCCTCTCGGGCTGAACCTCATGTCGACCCACTCCTTAGGTCATCAGTCTAGTGGTTTTGGTTTCGCGACCGCTCTCTCGGGCAAGCCGAAAACACATGAGTGGCTTTGTATTTGCAACTACAAACCCTTTATATTAAACCACAACCACTAGGTGAAATCACCATTAAAATACATCTAACCTATCATCAAGCAAGACCCAACAAGAATATCAACCCATATTTGCTAAATCACACCCCAAAAATGGGGGGTTTTAGCCACACATAATAAAAAAGAATTTATACCTAACATGATAATGAAATCAACTGGGTATAAGAAATTAAACCTTAAATTAAGCAAAGGAAAATGAATAGAGAAGACCTACTTCCAACTTGGGGAAGAAGAACTCCTCTATTCAAGTCTCCACAAAACCCTCTCCAACCTTAAGAGAAAATATAGAAAAAATACTATAGACTAATAATAAAAAAATTTACTCTGAAATGTACCACTCCAAATGTTCCACTCAAAATTGTTCCATCCAAAATTATTTTACTCAAGACTACAACTCTAACTAGTATTTATAGTTTTCATAGAGTGTGCTACAGAGGATCGTTCGGTGACATTAGTCAATAACATCGATGAACTCGGTGATCCACCCTTTAATCAGCACATCACCTTCAGTGTCTGGCCTTTAGCATGCTCGCATTCTAGATCATTGGGAAGTATAGTACTACTTCGCAGAACTGATCGGCGACTCGCCGACTGCTCCTTTCCTCGCCTTTTGATCCACTTCCTTCAAGGCTTTGTGTACTGGAATGAAGGGAGGTTCATGTCGTTTTGGTGACTAGACCAGTTGAACTTGGGGATCCGCAGGATTCCATTTCTTGTTCTCTTCAGCCCTATTTGCTCTGTTTTGCGGCTAATTGTCCATGTTTCCATTAAAACTTCAAATACCTAAAACTTCAGCATTTTAATAAGGTATTAAGATAAAACAAGCATTCAAGGACACTATTTCTGTTAAAATAAAGCCTTAAATGAGTCCAATTTGTGGACTCATCAACACCCCTAACTTAAACTTTTGCTTGTCCTCAAGCAAACTGAAGTACATCCGTTCAAAAAGGGTGCCTCAAACAGTGCTACACAAGATTAAATCATGAATGCACACAATAAGACTCAATTTAGTTATGCATAGATCAATTGTGTACTCAAAGATTCAAATTGTGTCACACCTTTACCAAAGATTTTTATGCTCACAATACTTGTTACTTATGCAAGTTCAAGCTAAAAAAAATAATCTAAATGCCCTCGCACAAAGAATGATTTCATATTCACACACAAATATGAGTTAATTTAAGATCAGGAATCATATACAATGCTCACACTCAAAAAGAGCAACACAATGCATGTTTTCATCCATAGGTTTCCCCTTATTTTCCAATTAACTTTCAATCCAGCTTACTAAAGATCAAAAAGGTCTTTCTAAGGCTTGTAACGGGGTTGAGTGCAAAGGTATGGTCATTTAGGCTTACTGACATTTTCCTCATGAGATGTGGTATTCTCAAAGCATTTCCTTCTTTTCCTTTATCACTTCTTTTTCTAGTGCTTTAAAGTCATCCTTTTATTCACTCCCCATGAGTTGCTTGGAACCCCAATATACTTTGTACTTTATTCCACAAATTTCTTTTTCAATTTTTTTATTTTTATTTTTATTTTTATTTTTTTTGGAGTGCTCCATTGATCTACAACGTGGGTAAAGGGGGACTTCTTATAGCACTTCTTTTTCACCACACCCCCAACTTAGACTTTTTGTCCTAAGCTGGCTATTCACTATACCACAAATCAAGAGGATTATAGGTAGTGGATTAAGTAAGGTTTAGGGTTTATCAAGTTTCTTCCAAAGAAAGGTAACGCTCATAGGTGTTCAAAAGAGTTTCACACGCTCACAGGTAGGTCACAAAAAGAGGTATATGTCAAATTGGCTCACACTCTTTAAAATTGCCTAAGATCATCTCAAGAGTACACCTTTCTAAATCAATGGCAAGTTTTAGGTTTATTCATGCATGGTTCAAAGAAAGCTAATCACACAAGGCATCGATACTTCAGTCAAGCAAGACTACACACATTTGCTAGTGTGCAACAGTCATCATAAGAGAATCAATTTGATAAATGGCTAGTCACAATGAGATACAACGAGTGCACATATTGTCTATGTAACTTCATTTTTTCTCGTCGTAGCCGTGCATTCTTGTTTGTTTAATTGAGAACACTATTCAAGTCATAGGTATTGATCGAAACCGAGACTTAAATTTTTGCAAAAGAATAGCTACTTTCAACGAAAGAGGTGGTGAATTTATTTTGAAAGGATCAAAATTATTTTGCAAGTAAAACAACAGGAGCCATGAGCTCAAACATCCACAAAAAAGCCAGTATTTAAAACACAAATTAAAATAGACAGCCCAAACATCCAAATAACACACAAAGGTGGGCCTCATCCCACCACAAATAAAATAATTTGTCCTAAAATGGAAATAACAACGAATTTGAAAGGTAAAGTAAAGAAAGAAAGAGAGGGGGATAACGAGGTGATCCTGGCTACTTGATCGACTCATCTGTCTAGGTTTCAATGCTGGGGTAACCTCTAGAAGGACCGGCGCCACTGAATCCAGTGGCAGGAGCTTTGGCCAAGGAAGCCTGCATAACAACATCTATCTTGATTTCCCCAGTCTCTGCTATGTCATCTACTGTAGCTCCTTCGAACATCTCTTCATCAGTCTTTGCCTCTGATTTAGGATCTTCTGTCTGCTACGCTCTATCCCCATATCCAATAGTAGTCTGAGGCCTCTCAGGCATTGCTGGAATTTCCATTGTTCCAAAGACCATGGACACATCGGTGGCCTTCAAGTGGTTCACATCTCTTTGCAATTCATCAATGGCCGCTTTTAGAGCTATTATCTCACTAGTGGGCCCTTGATTTTGCTCACACACCACTATTCTAGCTGCTAGGGCATCAATGGTAGTGTTCAGGGGTGTAACAACATCAATTAGAACCTTTTGGATCATGCCTGGAACATATGATTCTAAATAAGCATCCTGGCGATAAGCAGACAGTGCCATTTGTCCCATCCGAATTAGGGAAGCGTGGGTGAGTGGGGGCATGGAAATAGCAGCAGAGGAACCTAGAGTGTTAGTGGAAGTAGCAATGGTAATGGATATACATGTAGGTCTAAGAGCTGGAGTGAGCAGAAGTGCTTCTGTAGGTGTAAATCTAGTTATCGCCACTTCAGTTAGCCTTTGTTTTTGCTTGATCCTTAAGATATTTGGCTTCAATCTTTTGGATATTAGTAGAGGCTATGGGCGTCACTTCTACATCCTCCTTGCAATTCAGAGGTACTCGAGCATTTTTGCACAATGCAGTGATTAGTACCGAAAAAAGGGAGAGATGTCAAGCTTTGCTTTGCACGCATATGGATTTCAGAAGCAATGATAGTTCCCAGATTGATCTTGGTTTTCTCTATGATGCATCCAAGATAGGCTGCTTTAGTGAGGCGAAAGATTGATTCTTTCTGTGACGGCATGATGGAACTGCTGATAAACCCAAACCAGTATCTTGTAGCTATGTTAAAATCTTTCTTTTCAATTGGGGTTCCTTTTGCTAGCCATTTCAGAGTGTTATCATCTGAGATTAGTTGGTCCAACCACTATTTCATCGCATCCAATTGCTTTGTTCTGATCAGGTGTTGACAGTGATCATTAATCTTAGTGGACATGCCCAAGGCTATGTTGATAGCCTTACTGTCACACACTACTTTCCTTCCTCTGTTAACCACGTCGTTAACTGCTTTGAAAGACGCGACTAGTCTCTTCCGCTGAGGTACCAATGCACTGTATACACTATAAAACTCTCTAACCCAGCTTGGTAAATAAGAGCCATGTGGTTTTGTGAAAACTTGAAATTTGTGATATTTCAGGTACTCCATTATCTCGGGATACCTATCAATCACTCCATTTATGGACAGCCATTTCTCTTCAATGATCCTTCTTGATCCATTAGACTTTAATCTATTCAATGATCTAGGTGGGGGGCCTTGTACTGGAGGCGCTAGTACAATTGTCTATTCTGAAGTTGGAGGAGTTTGAGCGGTGGATTGAAGATTTCTAATTCACGATGGGTCATTACTCTCTTTGGATCGTAACTCATTCCTCCGTGCTTCTCTCAATTCGTCTTCGCCTGAACTCATACTCTCACTATCATATGTTTTTGGGTCATTGGTGTAAAAACCAACGCTATTGAAGCTTGCATCTGATCACTCAACGGTTTTGTCCTTGCCTTTGTATTTTCTGCCATTGTTAAAACGTTGTACAACCCTGCTTTTGGATGCAGCTGTATCCTCGTTGATTGTTATACCTTTTATCCTACTTTGGGTTGGCTTGATGCTTCCTATAACTTTGGGTATGGCCATGTCTGCAATCAATCAGGATTAAGTTAGAAAAATTAAACTAGCGGTGTAGACGTTTAGTGGTAGACAGATTCACCGAACTCATCGACGAATCACCAAACCTCTTTGCCGACTTGGGTTGAGCTTGGGTAAGATCCTGTCCTAACAGACTTCACTAGCCGACAATGAGAAAGTTCCATCTGTGAATCGCCGACTACTTTCAACGATCAAGGGTTTGTTTGCAAAAAGTTACAGTGCAAAGAAGATTTAGGAGTGCAGACATAGGGCGATCTAAGCGACTTTTAGGTAAATTGCCTAGTTGTTTGACGAATCCAACCCAGTTCGCTAAACATCCTAACGTGTCTTCTTCTAATTCGAATTCACCCTCAAAAACTCCCAAAATACAATTTACAGTTGCACTAGTGAGATTAAAATAAGACCCATGACATTCATCCACCCAAAACTCAAATCATTTCATGCATGGGCAAGAAGGGATTTCAAAAATCAAGATCAATTAGGCACGATTCTCAGATCGAATCTGGCATTTAGACAAGATGGGTTTATTAGAGAGAGGCCTAGCACTTGCCAACCCAATCAGTTTTAATTTAATAAAAGAACAAAATTCTAGTAGTTTTGGGATTCGGGAGAAACCAACCTTTTATGATGCTTGAACTGTGTTGAAATGCTAGGAAACAATGTAATCCCACGCTTTAGCACTAAACGACAACTAAAATACCAGGAGTGTAGTGATAATGAAAATTACTTACTAGGTGTGGTTTTTCAATAGTAGAAATTGAGTAGAAAATGAACATTTTTCCATTTTTGAAACTATTGGACTTTAAAAACTGTCCAGTTGTTGCTCATTCGGCGATATTAGTTTGTACCGCTGAATGATTCAACGTTACGCCAAGTGATTGCCCTTGCCTCCGATTGTTATAGATTGTAGCTTGGATCTTGAGTCTGTCGGCGGTCTACAACGAAGTCGCCGAATAGTTTGGTTACTCACCAAATGGGACTATCAATTACCAATCCACAATTTTCATTCATTCTCCACGTTTTCTCCTACGAAATTATACACCATTATTTCTAGAATAATACTAAATCTCGTAAAGGTTTTAAGTTTCCTCCCAAATAGCGCCCTAGTTAACGTCATGGCACGACGCAAGTCAGCACTCAAACTTCATTTTTGGGGTTAGCCATGATATTACTAGGCAACCCTCTATTTTGTTGCGGGTGGAGATTGTACGATGCATAGCCCATGAGGTTCTCGAGCAGCTGGACAGCTCTGGAATGAGACCAAATTATCTGCTTCATTCCTTCAATGTCTTCCTTCATTCCTTTCAGCTCTCTATCTTGCTCAGTCACCTTGTGGAGAATGATTGAGAGCATTCCCTCAACGCGTTTAACCTCATTGTCCTTGAGACTTCTTCTCTCATGAGGAGGGATGTATTTATCCTTCCTTTTACACTGAATTTCAATCTTTGCCATATTTTTAGCCAACTCATCCATCTGCGCCATTAGGGCGGCCAACATGAAGTCCTTCTCCACTTCTTGGTTCGTTTCAACCATTTGATTAAGCAGTTGAGCTGCTATCACATATGGTTGTTTCGCAATGCCTCCCGGAATGAGTTGGTCGACCAACCTCTTGTTTCTAGGACCAAGACTTCTATAGAAACAGTCAAGAAGAGCTTATGTCGGGAATGCCATGATTTGGGCATTGATTGATCAGTTCATTAAACCTTGGCCTTGACTTGTGGATTCGTTCACCCTCCAATTGCTTGAAGGTGAGGATACGCTCCCGAAATATTGTTACCTCTAATGGAAGAAACTCCATTAGCTCCCACGTTCTTCTTGCCATACTCACTTCCTCTACTTATATAAAGACAAGAAAACAACACTACAAGTAAAGTTAGTAAACTATGACTAAGAAGACGGAAATTCTAGTGAACAAAAAATTCTCAAATAACACCACTCCTCGGCAGCGGTGCCATTTTGATGCTTATCATAACCAATGACACTATCCTACGCTATGAGTGTCAACGATCATCGATAATATAGTAATCCAACCAAGGGTTGGGGTTGTGCCCCAAGGGAGCGGTTTTGAGAATTGATTAAAAAATACAATTACATTCTAACTAGTCGTAGCTAAAGATATTAACGAACATAAACATAGTAAATAAAAGGGGGTGACACGAAAGTGTGAAATATCAAATGGGGATTTTGTAACAAGTGATAAAACAACAAAATAAACACGAAAATCAAGTATGGGGAAACGTTCTTGGGATGTGACCGCAATACAAGTTGACATAAATTGTTGGGGACATTCTTTCAATAGGAAATTTGCAAGACAATAGTGACTAGGCTAAGCTTTAAATAGTAATAAGTTCCTTCTCGAGCAACTTACCCCATTTCAAATGCGTTCCTCTTGGACACCCATTTGTCGAATGAAGACCAGCCTATGCCTTACCCCTCTCACTCTCTCGAGCTGAGTGTTAGGATATGGGACAAGGGCTCACCCTCTCGGGCTAAACCTCATATCGACCCACTCCTTTGGCCATCAGTCTAGTAGTTTTGGTTTCGCGACCTCCCTCTCGGGCAAGCCGAAAAAACATGGGTGGCTTTGTATTTGCAAATACAAACCCTTAAGATTAAACCACAACCACTACGTGAAATCGCCATTAAAATACATCTAACCTATCAGTAAGCAAGACTCAACAAGAATATCAACCCATATTTGTTAAATCACACCCCAAGAATGGGGGTTTTTAGACACACATCAAGAAATAAGAAATTATACCTAACATGATAATGAAATCAACTGGGTATAAGAAATTAAAGCTTAAATTAAGCAAAGGAAAATGAATAGAGAAGATCCACTTCCAACTTGGGGAAGAAGAACTCCTTTCTTCAAGTCTCCACAAAACCCTCTCCAAACTTGAGAGATAATACAGAAAAATACTATACACTAATAATAATTTTTTTTATTCGGAAATGTTCCACTCCAAATGTTCCAGACTAAATTGTTCCACTCAAGACTACAACTCTAACTAGTATTTATAGTTTCCACAAATTGTGCTGCAGAGGATCGTTCGGCAACATTAATCGAGATCACCGATGAGCTCGGTGATCCGCCCTTTAATCAGCTCATCGCCTTCAGTGTCTTACCTTTAGCATCCTCGCATTATGGATCATTGGGCGGTACAGTACTGCTTCACAGAACTGATCGGCGACTCGCCGACTGCTCCTTTCCTCGCCTTTTGATCCACTTCCTTTAAGGCTTCGCATACTGAAACGAATGGCGGTTCATGTCATTTTGGCGACTGGCCATGTCGAACTTGGTGATCCGCAAGATTCCATTTCTTGCTCTCTTCAGCCCTATTTGCTCCGTTTTACGCCTAAGTGTCCATGCTTTCACTAAAACTTCAAATACTTGAAACTTCAGCATTTTAATCATGTACTGATATAAAACAAGCATTCAAGCACACTATTTCCACTAAAATAATGCCCTAAATGAGTCCAATTGGTGGACTCATCGGTTACTTTAAGAACTACTATTTATATGTTGAAATGATCTATTATGTTCATTGATTATGCCTTATGACTTATGTTGTCTAAATCTTTTGTTTATGTTGTGTTTATGCAAGCTATCATATTTAGTACATTTTTGTACTAATGCATACTCTTTCCTAAATTTCTTATCCAAATGTAGGGTCTGGCGTTCTCGGCTCTCATCCCCGTGGCTAGGATCTATAGTAGAGGAAAGGTTGAAGATTGATGAGTCCTCATAGCATTCTAGGATTTGGCAACTACAATCTTATGTTTCATTTCATTTTAATTTTGAACATTGTTTTATGGGCTGTGTCCCAAGATTCTACTGTATTAGATGGTCTTTGAGACAAGTTTATTAAACTTTTGCTTCGTTTATAAAACTTTGATTGTGTTGATATTGTTTTAAATCTTATCAATTTCTATTATCTTTACTATGAATGCTAAGTGGATTATATGAGACCTCTCGGGGTCTTGTATACCATATTACATCTATGGAGTACCCTTGGGTCTTGACACATCACTATGTGAGAAAATCTTTCACAATCATGCTTGATGTTGCGTAATCAAGACACAACTTCCGATGCAAGTGTCTATGATCGTACAATAGTTTAGTAACCCAACAAAGGGTTGGGATCGTTCCCAAGAGAGTGGATTTGAGAATTAATAGAAAAATAAAATTTAGTTCTAACTAGTAGTAGCTAAAGACCGTAACGATTAAAACCATTGTAAATTAAAGGGGGCCACAAGAGTTGCAATTAACAAAATAACCAAGGGATTTTAAGTAATGAGAGGGGATCCTTGGGATATGACGGGAATACGGGTGAAGCTAGATTATTGTGTACATGCTTTAGATAGAATATTATTAGAGTAATTGTGGCTAGGCTAGACTTTAAGGGAAATAAGATCTCTCTCGAGCAACTTATCCCGTTTCAAATGTGTTCCTCTCGGACACCCACTTACCGTGTGAAGACCAACCTACACCTTAACCCACTCACTCTCTCGAGCTGAGTGTGTGGACATGGGACTAAGGTTTACTCTCTCGTGTTGAACCTTATGTCGACCCACTCGCACTGGCCATCAATTTAGTAGTCTTAGTTTTACGACCTCTCTCTTGAGCAAGCCAAAAACACATATATGAGATTATATTTGCAACTACAACCTCATTAAGTTCATCCACAACCACATAAAAAATCACAATTAAACTACGATTAAACTATCAACAAGCAAGACCTAACAATTATCTTAACCCATATTCGCTAAATCACACCACAAGAATTGGGGTTTTTAGCCACACATCAACAGATGTAAATTTAAACCTAAATGAACTTGCATTGAAATGGGTATGAATATTCAAGTCTTATTACAAGCCAAGTATGAAGAATCCAAAAGACCCAAGTACAAATCATTGGAGATGAAACCCTATATTTCTTCAAGTCTTCAAAATCCCTCTCAAACTTAGAGCAAAAATAGTAAAAAGTACTATTCTATATGAAAATTATAATAATTGTTCCACTCTTAAAACTACAACTCTACCTAGTATTTATAGCTTTCACAGATTTGTACCGTAGCGGATGATTCGGCGTTGTTAGTCGGAATCACCGATCAACTCCGCAATTCGCCCTTTGGTATAGTTCATCGCTGTCTTGAACCAGCCTTCCGCATCATCGTGCTTTGGGTCATTGGGCGACATGGTACTGCTTCACGAAACATCTCGGCGATGCAGCAACTGCTCCCTTTTTCTGCCGACTTGACCCTTTCCTTCAGGGCTCAACTTATTGGAACAAAAGTAGATGTAACACCCTTCGGCCACTCACCAAGTGGACTTAGCGATCCTCAGGCCTTCATTTCTTCGTTCTATTCAGCCTTTTCGTTCCTTTTGTGCGTAGTGTCCATGCTTTCCTTCAAACATCAAATACCTGAAACTTAAGGATTTTCATCAGATATTGAGATAAAATAAGCATTTGAGGACACAATTTCTATTCAAATATAGCCTTAAATGAGCCCAATTTGTGGACTCATCAACACCCCCAACTTAAACTTTTGCTTGTCCTCAAGTGAACTCAAGTTCAGCCATTCAAATAGGGTGTCTCGAACAGTGCTACACAAGACTCAATCATGAATGCACATAACTAGACTCAATTTACTTATGCAAAGATCAATTGTTTACTCAAAGATTCAAGTTGTGACACACTATTACCAAAGATTCTCAAGCTCACAATACTTGCTTCAAATGCAAGTACAAGCTCAACAAAAGCCTTCGAATGCCCTCACACAAAGATGATTCCATTTTCACACACAAAGGTAAAATTAATTTAAAGTTTAGGAATCAAATACAATGCTCACACTCACAAAGATGAACACAATTCATGCTTTGACCCATAGGTTTGCCCGTATTTTCCAATCAACATTTGCTTCGACTTTCTCAAGATCACAAAGGTCTTAACAAGGCTTGTAACGGGGATGAGTGTAAAAGTATGGTCATTTAGGGTAAGTTACTTTTATTCTCATGAAATGTGGTGCTCTCAACACTTTCTTTCTTTTTCCTTCATCATTTTTATTAGTGCATCATAGGTCATCCTATTATTCACTTCCCATGGATTGTTCAGAACTCTATTTCTTTGGTACTTTATTCCAAAATTTTCTTTTACATTCTTTTTCTTTTTCTTTCTCTTTTTTTTTTTTTTTTTATAGAGGGATTCCATTTTTCTTAAAACCATGGGTAAGAGGAGACTTTCCTTGCACTTCTTGACTTGCCATTATCTTTTCACCACACCCCCAATTTAGGCTTTTGTCCTAAGTTGGCTATTCAACTAACCACAATTCAAGAGGGCTATAGGTAATGGGTTAAGAAAGGTCTAGTTTTCATCAAGTTTCTTCCAAAGAAGGGTAAGGCTCAAAGGGCGTTCAAGACAGAATGACACGCTCACAAGGTAAGTCACAAAAAAGGTATATGTCAAATTGGTTCACACTCTTCGAAGTTTTCTAAGATTATATCAAGAGAAACTCTTACTTAGTCAACCGGACCAACATGGGAAATTCTAGGTGTTGTTATGCATGGTTCCAGGTAAGCTTATCACACAATGCATCGACACTTAAGTCAAACAAGACTCCAAATTTTTTATAGTGTGAAACGGTCATCACAAGAGAATCGATTTGATAAATAGCCCATCACAGCTAGATGAAAAGAGTTCACATATTGTCTATGCAACTTTATTTGGCCTCATTGTAGCCATGCATTCATGTTCGTTCGATTGTAAGTGTTATTCAAGTCATCAGTATTGATCGGTTCCGAGATTTAAATTTTACAAAAGAACATCCACATTCAACACACGAGAGGTGGTAAAAATTTTTGGACCAATCAAAATCATTTAGCAATTTAAAATCAAAGGAACCACAAGCTCAAACATCCACAGAAAAACAGTATTAACACAATTTTAAACAGAATTCCCAAAATACATCAACAAAACACAAACAAAAGTAGCACACAAAAGGTGTGGGCCTCACCCCACCACAAATAAAAACATTCTCCCTCAAATGCCAATAATAGAATATCTAGACTTTAGAATAAAGAAAGATAGTGAGGGAGATAAAGAAAAATCTTGTCTAATTGGTTGCTCCATCTATCTGGGCGTGAGTGCTTGGGGTCATGCTCGAGATTTGGGCATCAAGAACCGGGGCTATTTGTGATGCATCGACCCTATTAAGTCCATTCATTAGGAGTGACCTTGATAACAGCTAGGTTAAGGGAGATCACAAATAGAGAATTGAATATTAGAATGCGGAAGCACAAAGAAAAGAAACAAAATAAACTAACTAAAGATATGGGAAATTCGAAGGAAAGATCCACAAATTTCCAAGGATTAGATGTTCTAAGGCCTTGAAAAGATCCAAGTAACAACGCATAGATTTATGGAAGAAATCTAACGCCTTTACTTGAGAAAATGAATCAAAACGATAGATTCGGATCTTGACCGCTTTATGAGTAACTAAAGACAATAATTAGTATGTAGAAACTAATCACCTTCTAAAGAATACCAAAAAGAAACCAAAGATATCGCAAGAAGAAATTACTTTATACCTTAAACTATGAAACTAGTAAAGGTTTAAAGATAAATTCTCAAAGAACAAGTCACAAAGGTTCAAAGAACTCTCTCAAATATTATTAATATCAATCTAAATTGTCTTTAATGAATAAAAAGGACCCCTATATATAGGAGAAGTGGTGAAAAACGTCCAAGACCCTAAAAGACAATTACAAGGACTCCTACTCTAGAAAGGAAATAAAGTAATCTAACTAAAAACAAATTTAGTACTTCTAGGAAAGCTATGGTACTTAGGAGACCATAAATAGAATAAGGAAAATATTAATAACCTATAAATAAAGAAAGAAATAAGGTAAATCCCAACTAGGAAAAGAATCTTGACAATCTTGGAAAGTTTGACTAGTCTTCTCTCAAAACTTGGGCAGAAAACAACTCTTGTTGTGGCTGATTCTTGGACTCTTCTTGACCTTATTTGCACGAAATTAGGCCTTAAAATTACTCATCTTGGGCTTGAATTTGGGCCACCAAATAATTGTAGCATTTGGACAATTCCTCTTCCTTGGGCTTGAGCTCTTCTTCCCCAATAAGACACTTTTGGATCAGCGATTGAAGCACATTGAGCTTATCATTGAACTCCTTGGTTTGAGATCTTGTTATGGGCCTCCTTGGAGTTTCTAAAGCTTCATCCTTGTCCTTCAATGGAGTTGCGCTTCCTTGGATGCTATCATTCCCCTCTTCTTGAAGGGAATTCGTCCTCGAATTCAAATCTTATTCTTCTTTTCAATTGCAAGCCTTGTTTGTTCATGAATTTTCTTCGTCATATCAGCCTTCTTCTTACCATCAAGATTAGCAAAATCATTAGTAGGCAAAGGCAATAAATCAAGGGGGGTAAGGGGGTTGAATCCATATACAACTTCAACTCCCTTAGAACTGACCACAAAACCTAAGAAAACCACACGATCCACACAGAAAGTACACTTTTTGAGATTAGCAAATAAACGCTGATTTCTAAGAACTTCAAAAACTTGTTTTAAGTGCTCTAGGTGTTCATCCAGATTTTGAGAAAAGATCAAGATGTCATCAAAATACACCACAATAAATGTTCCATGGAAATCTTTAAAAACGTGATTCATTAGTCTCATAAAAGTGCTTGGTGCATTAGTCAAGCCAAAGGGCATAACTAACCACTCATATAGTCTATATTTGGTCTTAAAAGCAGTTTTCCATTCATCTCCAGGATTCATACGAATCTGATGGTAACCACTCTTTAGATCAATTTTAGAAAAGATTTTGGAACCATACAGTTGGTCCAACATGTCATCAACACGAGGGATAGGATGGTGATACTTTACCGTTATCTTGTTGATAGCTCGACAATCTACACACATCCTCCATGTTCCATCCTTTTTGGGGACCAGTAGGACTGGAACAGAGCATGGGCTCATACTCTCTCGAACAAATCCCTTTTCAAGCAATTCTTCAACTTGCCTTTGTAATTCTTTGGTCTCTTCAGGATTGCTTCTATAGGCAGGCCTATTAGGAAGTTGAGACCCAGGCACAAAGTCTATTTGGTGCTCCATCCCTCTCAAAGGTGGCAATCCCTTTGGAGTGTCATCAGGAAAAACATCTTCAAAATTCTGCAAAAGAGAAGAAACACTATTTGGCAAAGAAGGAGTTAGTTGTTCAAAATTAATCAATACTTCTTTGTAAGTAAGTAGTATTATGGGCAACCCCTCTCTCCTAGCGTTCAAACACTCTTTGACTTTTATATAAAGACTCTCATTTTTCTTTTCCTTAGCCTCTTTTCTCTCACCAAAACATTTTATTTTTTTACTCACGCGATCTTTTACCTCTTTACTTAGATTGCTGCCCTCTCTCTCTTTCTCTAGGCCGTCTTTTTTTTTTCTATCTCTTGGCCTTTTTCTTTTCCCTCAAGCTCACTTTTTACCTCTCCCTTTTGTTTTTCCATTGTTTCCCTCAATCGTTTTTGATCTTCAAACATTTGAGAAGGAGATAATGGTGCAAGAGTATACTTCTTACCATTATGCAGAAGACTATACCTATTCTTTCTTCCATGATGAGTAGTGTCCCTATCATACTGCCAAGGTCGGCCAAGTAAAACATGGCATGCTTGCATTGGAACTACATCACAAAGAATTTCATCTTCATACCTACCAACATTGAATGAAATCATGCATTGTTTGTTTACTTTTACTTCTCCACAATCATTCAGCCATTGGAGCCTATATGGGGTAGAGCGCTTCATACATGCAATTGCTAGTTTATCCACCAAGTATGAACTCACCACATTTGCACAACTTCCCCCATCAATAATCATAGAATAAGTCTTCCCTTTTATCCCACACCTAGTATGAAACAAATTCTCTCTCTGCCCTTCATCAACACTACCCAAATTGATAGTCATAATTCTCCTAACCACCCCAATTATACCATCATTAGGCAGTTCTAAATCATCTTCCTCACTTACACCTTCTCCCTCCTCTTCTTCCCCCTCACTTTTTTCACTCTCATATTCTCCATTCTCTCTAAGTAAGATGTTTCTTCTACTTGGACATTCATGCATCATATGCCCCCTTCCATGACATTTGTGACATTGAATAGAACTTGAAGGTTTAGAAGATTTAGGATTAAAGATTTTACCTCCCTCCTCAACTTTACCTTTACCTCTATCATCTTGAGGTTTGGAAGGAGCTTTCCCCTCTTGAGTTGATCATGGCTTCTTAGAGATAGTGTTTGGTTGATTTCTCCATGAGTTATTTTGCCGCTTTTTCTCAATTTGTTTTTCAACTTTTACAGACAAATCAACTAACTCATCTAAAGTTACATATTGTTGTATCTCTACTACATTAGCTATTTCTGTATTTAAACCATTTAAAAATCTAGCTATTGTAGCCTCTTCTTCCTCCATGCTGTTAGCTTGGATCATAGCCATATCCATGCTTTTGAAGTACTCATCCACCGACATGGAGCCTTGCTTCAAGTGTTGAAGGCGAGACTGTAGATCTCTTTGGAAGTATGATGGAATAAATCGCTTCCTCATTACCCTCTCCATCTCTGGCCACGTAACAATAGGTGGTAGCTCCTCTTGCAATCTGTCCCTAGCAAGCTTTTTCCACCAAGAAGCAGCATAATCAGAAAACTCAACAACAACAAGTTTAACTTTCTTACCCTTAGAGTAGTTATGGCAATAAAAGATGGCTTCAACTCATCTCTCCCAATCAAGGTACAAGTCTGGATCCCTTGTCCCCTTGAAAGATGGCATCTTCATCTTTATACTATTTATATTATCATCTTCTACTCTACCTCTTTGTCCCCTCCTTTCTCTTCTTTCTAGATTAAATCCAACATCAAAATCATCATTATCATATTCAGGATTTACAAAAGGGATATGGGGTACATTCCTTCTAACTTGGGGTCTAACATTATTTCGGGGTACATCATTCTCCTCCTAATTGCAGCTATGGTGTCATTCTGCTCGACAATCATATCCCTCATCTCTTGAAATTGAAGGGTCCATCTCTCAAATTGCTGGTGCATAACTTGAAGGGTGAAGTCATTCCTTCCTTTGACCTCAGCTTCTAAACGAGCCCTTTCCTCATCACCACCTGAATTAGACATCTAAAAGAAAAGATCAAGTATCACACTTTTAATATGGCTTTTACCCTATTTTAAACTCACCCACACTTGCCTTTTTCCACTCAAAATAACCTTTGAACGAGAATACTTTGTAGATTTATAATTAAACCAAAACGTGTATCAAGTTCGTAGTAATAAAGTATGGAATCTTGGGGTACAAAAAGAAAGTAAAGAACTAGTCCTAGAACAAGTAGGATTTAGTTGAAACAAAACACGAATAAAAAGGAACTTATTTTAGAATTATAAGAACAAGAAAAAAATTTCCCTTTTTTTTCAAGATCTAAAATCCCCTCTTCTTGCTTGAAAACAAATTAATGCAAAACTTAGAGAGCAAGTAATAAACTTTCTTGAATAGCAAGTAATAAGCTTTCTTGGGTACCAAGTAATCAAATTTCTTGGAGGACAAGTAATCAGATTTCTTTGAGAGCAAGTTATAACTTTTTTTTTTTCACGCTACTATTCACGCTCCTGTATTTTTTTTTTCACGCTATAGTATTTTTTCACGCTACTGTTCACGTTTTTTTTTTCTCTACTATAAGAAGAAATTCCAAGATTTATCAAGAACGGAATCTTGATAGAACTGCTCTGATACCACTTGATAACATCTAGGTTAAGGGAGATCACAAATAGAGAATTGAATATTAAAATGCGGAAGCACAAAGAAAAGAAACAAAATAAACTAACTAAAGATATGGGAAATTCGAAGGAAAGATCCACAAATTTCCAAGGATTAGATGTTCTAAGGCCTTGAAAAGATCCAAGTAACAACGTATAAATTTATGGAAGAAATCTAACGCCTTTACTTGAGAAAACGAATCAAAATGATAGATTCGGATCTTGACCACTTTATGAGTAACTAAAGACAATAATTAGTATGTAGAAACTAATCACCTTCTAAAGAATACCAAAAAGAAACCAAAGATATCACAAGAAGAAGTTACTTTATACCTTAAACTATGAAACTAGTAAAGGTTTAAAGATAAATTCTCAAAGAACAAGTCACAAAGGTTCAAAGAACTCTCTCAAATATTATTAATATCAATCTAAATTTCTTGAATGAATAAAAAGGACCCCTATATATAGGAGAAGTGGTGAAAAACGTCCAAGACCCTAAAAGACAATTACAAGGACTCCTACTCTAGAAAGGAAATAAAGTAATCTAACTAAAAACAAATTTAGTACTTCTAGGAAAGCTATGGTACTTAGGAGACCATAAATAGAATAAGGAAAATATTAATAACCTATAAATAAAGAAAGAAATAAGGTAAATCCCAACTAGAAAACGAATCTTGACAATCTTGGAAAGTTTGACTAGTCTTCTCTCAAAACATGGGCAGAAAGCAACTCTTGTTGTGGCTGATTCTTGGACTCTTCTTGACCTTATTTGCACGAAATTGGGCCTTAAAATTACTCATCTTGGGCTTGAATTTGGGCCACCAAATAATTGTAGCATTTGGACAATTCCTCTTCCTTGGGCTTGAGCTCTTCTTCCCCAATAAGACACTTTTGGATCAGCGATTGAAGCCCATTGAGCTTATCATTGAACTCCTTGGTTTGAGATCTTGTTATGGGCCTCCTTGGAGTTTCTAAAGCTTCATCCTTGTCCTTCAATGGAGTTGCGCTTCCTTGGATGCTATCAGACCTACTGCAAATTTGCCCAATAGGCATGTACAACGACATAGAATTCCTGGTCCCATAAAGGTACTTTATGGTTTCTTGGAATTTTTGAAATAGGTATTTGACTATAAGATGCACAAATTTCCCTGATTCCCTTGTCCTTTCCCTTATCTCTCTTCTCACCAAATGTGGGCAGTGTAGTAGCCTTGCATATGGATGTAGAGGCTTCCTCATTCACCGTCTTCCTTTCAGTCTTCTCTTGGGCTGGTACAATTCTCTCGGCAAATTTTGGTTTTGCCATATCTTCAAATCATCAAGAAGAATCGAAGAGATTGGCTCGAAGGTTCAATGAGTAAACCAAAAGTTGAAATGCATGCAAAATCAAAGGGGAAAAAAAAGGGATATCAAGAATACTTTCGGTAAGTCACCGAGCACTTTTGGCGACCTCAAGCTTCTCGGCAAAAGTTACTACATTAAACATCAAATTCCACAAGAAATTAAAGTGAGATGAGAGCATCTGGCGAACCGCCGAGTAGTTCGGCGGGCTAGACCTAGCTCTTCAAACAGCCTAATGCGCCTATTCTCAACCCACCTTATCGAATTCAACCCCTTAACCACCAAAAACAAAGTCAGCACATGAACTAGTGAGATTTAACTCAGTTCCATAATATCCAAACACAATCTCACAAAATATACTTATGCTAAAAACACAAACAGATCGGGTCTCAACACTTATAAACAAATTTAGCCATATTTAGAGATTAATACAGGCACACACAAGAACAAGTTACGGATATTGCAAATTATTACAAATTCTATAATATAGTTTCGAGTGTAAAGCAACCAACCTTTTATGTGTATAATAGTAAGACTGAAATGCAAAGCAGCAAAGAAATCCACTCCGAGCACAAATCAACCAACCAAAATACTAGTAAAATGTGAAAATAAGAAAAATACTACCTTGGTGTGGGTTTGTGAAGTCTAAAAGCGAGGAAAAATGAAGAATTTGGATTCTTAAGATGTGTGACCTTCATAAACTCTAGTTCGCGTCCACTCGGCGACATTAGTCACACTTGCCGATCCATTCAGTGACACACTGACTAGTCATTTCCCTCGCGAGTTTTATAGGATCTTCAGTCAATGAAAGGGTCCAAATGGCTATCTTAATCATGGTCGCCGACCTGGTTGGCGACACGCCGAACTGATTCTCAAGCTCACCGAGTTTTATAGGCTTCGATTTATACGTGTGTTGATCCAAATGGCGGGTCAAGTCAGGTATGCCGACCTCTTCGATGATTCGCCGACTAACCATTTTGATCACCAATCTGTATTTTCCAAACACTTTCCACACTTAAACCTGCACAACTAATACACCATTATTTATAAAAGCAAAAGAAGGCAGTAAATGGATTTGGGTTGCATCCCTAACAACACCTTAGTTAACATTATGGCACGACGTGAGTCACCATTTAAGCATCATTGTTGGGGTTAGCCATATCATCATTAGTCAACCCCTTATTTTTTGGCGAATGGAGTTGAGGCAACACATGAATCTTAAGGTTCTCGAGCAGTTGGACAACTCTGGAATGAGACCAAATCATTTGCTTTATCCCTTCAATGTCTTCTTTCAATTCTTCCAGCTCTCTATCCTACTTAGTCGCATTGTGGAGAATTGTTGATAGCATTCCTTCAATGCGTTTAACTTCATTGTCCTTGGGATTTCTTTGCTTCTGATGAGGGAAATATTTATCCTTCCTCTTGCACTGAGCCTCGATCTTCACCATCTTTCTGGCCAACTCATCCATCCGAGTCATTAGTGCGGTCATCATGAAGTCTTTTTCTGCTTGTTGGTTCATTTTGGTCATGTTGTGAAGCGGTTGGACTGCCATCGCATATGACTGCTTTGCAATATCACCCAGAATAGGTTGGTTGACCACCTTATTATTTTCATGGCCAAGACCTCTGTAGAAGCGGTCAGGGAGGAATATGTCAGGAATGTCATAAATTGGGCATTGAGTGATCAGTTCCTTAAACCTTGCCCATGACTTGTGGACCCTTTCGCCCTCTAATTGCTTGAAGGTTAGGATTCTATTCCGAATTATCATTACCTCTAATAGAGGAAATTCCATTAGCTCACAAGTGTTGGTTGATATATTCACCTCCTCTGCTTTTGAAGCACAAAACAGTAAAACAAAACTAAAAACAAAGTTAGTAAAACTACAACTAAGAAGAATAAAAATTCTACTACTCTAATAATTCTCAAATAACATCACTCCACAGCATCGGCGTCATTTTGATGTTTGCATAATCAAGACACAACTTCTGATGCAAGTATCTATGATCGTACAATAGTTTAGTAACCCAACCAAGGGTTGGGATCGTTCCCAAGAGAGTAATTTTGAGAATTAATAGAAAAATAAAATTTAGTTCTAACTAGTCATAGGTAAAGACAGTAAAGATTAAAAAAATTGTAAATTAAAGTGGGCCACAAGAGTGTCAATTAACAATGGGGGGTTTTGTCGCAAGTAAGGTAAAAACAATAAAATAACCAATGGTTTCTAACTAATGAGAAGGGATCCTTGGGATGTGACGGGAATACGGGTTAAGCTAGATTATTGGGTACATGATTTCGATAGAAGATTCATAGAGTAATTGTGACTAGGCTAGACTTTAAGGGGGATAAGCTCTCTCTCGAGCAACTTACCCCGTTACAAATGCATTGCTCTCGAACACCCACTTGCTCTGTGAAAACCAGCGTACACCTTAACCCACTCACTCTCTTGAGCTTAGTGTGTGGACATGGGACTAGGGTTCACTCTCTCGAGCTGAACCTCTTGTCGGCCCACTCGTACTGGCCATCAATTTAGTGGTTTTAGTTTTACGACTTCTCTCTCGAGCAAGCTGAAAACACATATATGATATTATATTTGCAACTACAACCTCATTAAGTTCATCTACAACCACTAAATGAAATCACAATTAAACTATCAGCAAGCAAGACCCAACAATTATCTTAACCTATATTCGCTAAAACATACCTCAAGAATTGGGGTTTTTAGCTACACATCAAGAGATATAAATTTAAACGTAAATGATCTTCCATTCAAATAGGTATGAAGATTTAAGTCTTGTTATAGGCCAAGAATGAGGAATCTAAAAGACCCAAGTCTAAATCATTGGAGATGAAACCCTCTTTTTCTTCAAGTCTTCAAAACCCTTTCAAACTTAGAGAAAAAAATACTAAAAAGTACTATTCTATATGAAAATTATAATAATTGTTCGAATCATAAAACTACAACTCTAACTAGTAGTTATAGCTTTCACAGATCATTTCGCGTTGTTAGTCGAAATTGCCAATCAACTCAGTGATTCACCCTTTGGTGTAGTTCATCGCCGGCTTGCACCAAACTTTCACATCATCGTTCTTTAGTTCATTGGGCGACATGGTACTGCTTCGCGAAACTTCTCGACGATGAGCCGACTGCTCCCTTTTTTCGCCGACTTGATCCTTTCTTTCAGGGCTCAGCATATTGGAACAAAAGGCGAAGTAAGACCCTTAGGCGACTATACTTTCTTGTGTATATTAGAAAATCCTTTCCAAAACACACGAACATCATCATCATTGATACTTTACACTCAAAGCATCCTTAAAACATATGCATAGATTTCATAAGAATATGTATAATTCCATATTTTATTTTTCAAGGTTCAAAACCCACTTTCAATCAGCAATATTAAGAAAACAAAGGTTAGATATGGATTTCATCATAAATACATGTAATGCTGTTGAAACGACCCCAAAAATACCTGAAAATGTGCTTCAAAAACACCTATAATTGTAATTTCCATATATCTCAAAATCTGTGCATGATTTCAGAAATTCGACTTCATATTCTTATTCATGAGGTTAAATTGAGTGGGAAATGGGTCTAACCCAAATTTTTGAGCAACCGTTTCAAATTTGAAAATCGCAAAAAATGCGATTTGGAGGGTCAACTTTAAAGGGGCATATCTCTTAACACACAACGAACTGGAAGGACCACAACCTATCAAATTAAAGCTCTGTGAGTTATCTTTCCAACGCATTTGGTTTCACCTCATTTTGAGTTAGGATGAAGGAGTTATGACCATTTTTGTAAAACCTGTCTGTGCAGATTTGCAATTTTTAGTGAGCTATTTTTTTGCTCCTTAAGCCTCATTTTTGAGAATATGTCCCATACTTAGTCATTTTTAACTTCAAAAACACTCTTTAAGCCCTCTCCAAAGTTCCAACAAGATCCTCAACCAAATTCAAGGATCTCAAGCTCTAATTCCGAATTCAAGATTCAATCTCAAGCATCAATTCTCCATTCCAATCTTCATCAAGGATTCTCCAAAGTTGAGGTATGTGGGCTTGATTGTGGAAACCTTCCTTTCCACAAGTCCAACCATTTATCCTCTCTTACTACTTCAAGTTTATGGGTCCTTATGGTTATTTATGAACTCTTGAGTATGGAATTACTACTATACACCCTATTATGGTCTATTTTGCATATTATCATAAAAGGGAATTATTATGTGATGTTTATGATTTTCATGCTTCCATGATCAAATTATGAATGTGGATATATATATATATATATGTATGTGTGTTGTTGGTGGGCTGATTTATATGGATTTTGGAATTGGTTGGACTTATTACTCTTGAAATACATGATTTTATTTACATGAACAGTAGTCCACCATGTGTTTGATTAAATGCCCATTTATAGAATTCTTAGGAAATGAAAGGTCCAATGTACGTCCTATGAGTCGGATGGTTATATAATTATTGAAATGATGATGAAATGGATACATGTATATGATTTTCTCTATATAGTGTTGTGAGTCGACCAAGCCTAGCTCGAGGGGTTGTTGGCCCGGGTAACCGTATCGAGGGGTTGGTACATTGGTTGCCTAGTACGGGGCGTAGTAGGCCCGTATAACCATATCAAGGGGTTTGTACCTTGGTTCCTAGCTCGGGGGGTGGTAGGCTTGGGTAACCACATTGAGGGGTTTGTACCTCTTTCACTTGTCCAAGGGGGTGGTAGGCCTTGGAAATACTATATTGATGGTGACTCGCTACACATGTGCTATGCCCTACTAAATATAATTTTTATGTAAGCATAATTATGCATTTTGCCTATGATGTCCATCTATTGTTGCATTGCATTGCATCCCATATACTTAGTACATTCAAGCGTACTAATGCATACTCTATGCCTACATAATGTCACCATGTAGGGACCAGAGCACCGCCTGACCATCCTCCTCCGCGTGGCTAATACAATTTTCCATCGAGCTTATTAATGAGTTCTCCATTCCGGGGACGTTGCTTATGATCTCTTGCTATGTATAAGACTTTTCCTTTTTAATTATGTATTGACTATGAGGGTGAGCCCGGTAGTTTGTCTTATCCCCTGCTAAGTACCCATGTTTAGAGGTGGTGTTGGACAAATTGTGTATTATGCTTGAGTTTGACTCATATATGGTATTTATGTATTTTTCTCTTTTTCTCTTGGTCCTTTAGTCCCAATTTCCCCTTCATTATGCTTATTGCTTATGGTCATTTTAATTGCTTCCGCGACCAAGAATGTGTAATGATATGCTATGAGGCTTGTTTGGGGTTTCTTCGAGTTCCTCATTCGCCAGTCATGTCTAGGCCCTAGGCTTGGGTCATGAAAAACTTAGTATCAGAGCACTAGGTTGATAGATCCTCAAAGTCCAACACACCGCGTTGATTAAGGTCTGATTCATGGTTGTGTTATGCACCACAACTATGAGTAGGAGGCTATGAGACGTTGTTGGAAATGTTTCCCTTCTCCATGTTCTAAGTCGTGCTGTAGAGTTGAATTAAGTTTTTCCCTAACGGTTGTTCTTTGCTATGCTAGAACATGCCTAAGACAAGAGGAAGACGAGCCCGCGCACCCGAGGAACAATCGACCAATGGGGATCTTCGGGATGCCCTTACTTTATTTGCACAAGCTATGGCTAATCAAGCCAACCACGGGGCCCAAGCCTCTCAGGATTCTACCTCGGCATCTCGGGTGAGAGACTTCGTGCGGATGAATCCCCCGGAATTCTATGGGTCTCAGTTAGATAAAGACCCTCAAGAGTTCATTGATGAAGTCTACAAGATATTAACTATCATGGGCGTGAGGTCAGAAGATAAGGCGGAGTTGGCGGCCTACCAACTAAAAGGGGTGGCCCAAATATTATACAACCAATGGAAGGAACAGAAGGGGGCAAACTATGTGGTGCGTTGGGAAGAGTTCAAAATGGCTTTCCTTAATCAATTCTTTCCTCTTGAGCTTAGGGAAGCCAAATTGGTGGAGTTCATGAATTTAAAACAAGGGTCTATGAGTTTGAGGGAGTATGCCCTCAAGTTTAACCAACTTTCAAGATATGCTCCACACTTGGTTGCCGACTCACGGTCTAGAATAAACAAATTCGTGATGGGTGTGTCCGACCTAGTGAGTGAAGAATGCCGGTCCGCAATGTTGATTAGTGACATGGACTTGTCCCGCTTGATGGTCTATGCCGAGCAAATGGAGGAGGAGAAGTTGAGGAAGAGGAGGGGTCATGAGGCCAAGAGGGCCCGTTTTGAGGGCAAGTTCCAAAGTTGAAGGGGAGGCCGGTTCCATCAAAGCCAAAGGTCTTCTCATGCGCCCCATAGGGGGTTTGCCAATGATGTTCCAAGGGCCTAAGGTGTTGGTGGTATGGGTCCTATTGATGTATGTCCGAAGTGTGGTAAGGGCCATGGTGGCCCGTGCTTGAGAAATATCGGTGCTTGCTACAGTTGTGGGGAAATGGGGCACAAGGCAATAGATTGTCGTCGGAATTGTAACAAGGATAAGGAGGTCCGTCCACAAGGTGCCAGTGCGGTTCCTTTGCGGAGAGGGGGCCGACAAGATGGTGCCCCAAGACACAATCGATTTTATGCTTTGCATGGGAGGCAAGGGGTCGATGAAGTCCCCGACGTCGTTACCGGTATGTTGAAAATCTTTTACTTTGATGTATATGCATTAATTGATCCGGGTGCCTCTCTTTCTTTTGTCACCCCCTTTGTTGCCAAAAAGTTTCATGTTGAGCCCGACTTGTTGCACGAGTCATATAAGGTGTCTACTCCTATTGGTACATATATTGTTGCTAGGAAGGTGTATAGAAATTATCCTATTTGCATCTTGCATAAAATATTGCCTTCTGATCTTGGTGAGTTGAACACGGTCGATTTTGATGTTGTTCTTGGGATGGATTGGTTGCATGCATACTATGCTTCCATTGTTTGTAGAATCCGTAGGGTGAAGTTCCAATTCCCAAGTGAACCCATTCTTGAGTGGGAGAGCCAAAATGTGGTAGTCAAGGGTAGGTTCATCTCTTGCATTAAAGCCCGTAAATTGATCTCTAAGGGGTGTCTCTATCACCTTGTGAGGGTTAGGGATGTGGAGTCCAAAACCCTTCTTATAGAGTCAGTTTTGGTCGTAAATGAATTCCTTGATGTCTTTCCTAATGACCTTCCCGTGTTCCTCTCGAAAGGGAAATAGATTTTGGCATAGACCTCCTCCTCGATACTCAACCCATTTCTATTCCCTCTTACCATATGGCCCTGACAGAGTTAAAGGAGTTGAAGGAACAATTGAGGGACTTTTTGGAGAAGGGTTTTATTAGGCCTAGCCAATCACCATAGGGTGCATCGGTGTTGTTTGTGAAGAAGAAAGATGGGTCCCTTAGGATGTGTATTGATTACCGACAACTCAATAGGGTCACCGTCAAGAATAAATATCCTCTTCCTAGGATTGATGACTTGTTCGACCAATTGCAAGGGGCTAGCCACTTCTCTAAGATTGATCTTTGGTCCGGGTATCATCAAGTGAAGGTGAGGGAGTGTGACATTCCCAAGACAGCCTTCCGGACTAGGTATGAGCATTATGAATTTGTGGTCATGTCCTTTGGGTTGACCAATGCACCGGCTATCTTCATGGACCTAATGAATAGGGTCTTTAAACCCTACCTTGATTCCTTTGTTGTGGTCTTCATTGATGATATTTTAATCTATTCGCATAGCGAGGAAGAACATATGGGTCACTTGAGGGTTTTGTTGCAAATATTGAGGGAGGAGAAGTTGTATGTCAAGTATGAAAAGTGTGAATTTTGGTTGAGGGAGGTTGCCTTTCTAGGTCATGTGGTATCGGGGGATGGTATTAAGGTGGACCCTAAGAAGACCAATGTGATTAGAAATTGGCCTAGGCCATTGACCCCGTCAGATATTAGGAGCTTCTTCGGCTTAGCGGGTTACTACCGGAGATTTGTGAATGGGTTTTCTTCTATTGCTTCTCCCATGACTAAGTTGACACAAAAGAAGACTAAGTTTTAGTGGACCGACGAGTGCGAAAGGAGTTTTCAAACCTTGAAAGATAAACTTATGTCCGCTCCTATATTGTTACTACCGGATGGGCTTGAGGGATTTGTTGTGTATTGTGATGCTTCTAGAGTTGGTTTGGGTTGTGTTCTAATGGAAAATGGTAAGGTGATAGCCTATGCTTCTAGACAACTCAAGGTGCATGAAAAGAACGATCCTATGCATGATCTTGAATTAGCCACGGTGGTGTTTGCTTTAAAGATTTGGCGTCATTACTTGTATGGGGTACATGTTGATGTGTTCACCGATCATAAGAGCCTCCAATATGTCTTCACCCAAAAAGCTCTCAACTTGAGACAAAGAAGGTGGCTAGAATTTCTTAAAAATTATGATATGAGTGTGCATTATCATCCTGGTAAAGCTAATGTGGTGGTGGATGCTTTGAGTAGGGTGTCTATGGGTAGCCTAACTCATGTTGATATTGGTGATAAGGAAATGGCTAGGGAGGTGCATCGGTTGGCTAGGTTGGGGGTTAGGTTGGTAATGGTGGTGTGGTCGTTGTAGATGGTGCTAGGTCTTCCTTGGTTGATGAGGTGATAGCAAAACAAGATCTTGACTCTTTCTTGTTAGAATTGAAGGCCAAGGTGAAGGAGGGCAAGGTGGAAGTTTTCTCCCAAGGGGGAGATGGTACCCTTAGGTACCAAGGTAGGTTATGTGTGCCTTATGTTGATGGTTTGAGGGAGAAAATTCTTGAGGAAGCTCATAATTCTTCCTACTCCATCCACCCCGGTTCCACCAAAATGTATAGGGATTTGAGGGATGTGAATTGGTGGGGAGGCATGAAGAAGGACATTGTCAAATTCGTCTCTGGTTGTCATAGTTGTCAACAAGTCAAGGCCGAACATCAAAGGCCTGGTGGCCTAACCCAAGACATAGAGATTCCTACTTGGAAGTGGAAAGAAATTAATATGGATTTTGTAGTTGGTTTACCCAAGACTAGAAAAGGTTTTGATTCTATTTGGGTGGTGGTTGATAGGATGACGAAATCGGCTCATTTTCTACCGGTAAAGACAACATATGGGCGGAAGATTATGCAAGGTTATATATTCATGACTTGGTAAGGTTGCTTGGGATTCCTCTATCCATCATATCAGACTGTGGTACTCAATTTACTTCACACTTTTGGAAGTCCTTTCAAAGGGGTCTAGGTAGGAGAGTTAAGCTAACTACGACCTTTCACCCGCAAATGGATGGACAAGCCGAAAGGACTATCCAAACACTTGAGGATATGCTTAAGGCTTGTGTATTGGAGTTTAAGGGTAGTTGGGATGATCATATTCCATTGATTGAGTTTGCCTATAACAATAACTATCATTCTAGCATCGGTATGGCTCCTTTTGAAGCTCTTTATGGGAGGTGTTGTAGATCACCGGCTGGGTGGTTTGAGGTTGGTGAGGTGGCCTTGTTAGGACCAGATCTAGTTATGGAGGCTCTTAAGAGGGTTAGGATGATTAGAGAAAGGATGAAAATGGCCCAAAGTCGCCAAAAGTCCTATGCTGATGTGAGGAGAAGGGCTCTTGAATTTCGAGTTGGTGATTGGGTCTATTTGAAGGTGTCACCCATAAAGGATGTGGTTCATTTTGGTAAGAAGGGCAAGTTGAGCCCAAGATACGTGGGTCCTTATAAGGTGATGAGGAGACTTGGCAAGGTAGCTTATGAGTTGGAATTGCCTAGCGAAATGGATTTGGTTCATCTGGTATTTCATGTGTCTATGTTGAGGAAGTGTGTGGGTGATTCGAATGCCATTGTGCCTCTTGATGTTGTGGGTGTTGTTGAAGATAATTTGACCTATGAAGAGGTTCCGGTCCAGATTTTAGATAGACAAGTGAAGAGGTTGAAAAACAAAGATGTGACTTCCGTTAAAGTCCTTTGGAGAAATCAACAAGTTGAAAGTGCTACTTGGGAGGCCGAAACGGACATGCAAAGGCGATATCCTTATCTTTTCCACTCCACTCAAGCCTAAGGTATTGATTTAAGCCCTTTATAAAATCTCAAGTCTTAAGTTCAACCCTCATGTCATTGCATACATTCATGTTTAAGTTGACAAGTTCATTGTGGTTTTACAACTATGTTGAGGTTTTTGAAATGAGGTGTAAGTGCTTTGTTCCATCCTTATGTGAGCTAAAATTTTCATGTTTGTGTCTCTCATGTACGTTTCTTTGACATTCGAGGACGAATGTTCCCAAGGGGGGAGATATAGAAACGACCCCAAAAATGCCCGAAAAAGTGCTACGAAAACATCTATAATTGTAATTTCCATATATCTCAAAATCTGTGCATGATTTCAGAAATTTGACTTCATATTCTTATTCATGGGGTCAAATTTAGGGGGGAATGGGTCTAACCTGAATTTTTGAGCAAACGTATCAAAATTCAAAAATCGCAAAAAATGTCATTTGGAGGGTCAACTTTAAAGGGGCATATCTCTTAACACACAATGAACTGGAAGGACCACAACCTATCAAATTAAAGCTCTGTGAGTTAGCTTTCCAACGCACTTGGTTTCACCTCATTCCGAGTTAGGATGAAGGAGTTATGACCATTTTCATAAAACCTGTCTGTGCAGATTTGCAATTTCCAGTGAGCTATTTTTTTACTCTTTAAGCCTCATTTTTGAGGATATGTCCCATACTTAGTCATTTTTAACTTCAAAACACTCAAAAACACTCTCTAAGACCTCTCCAAAATTCCACCAAGATCCTCAACCAAATTCAAGGATCTCAAACTCTAATTCCGAATTCAAGACTCAATCTCAAGCTTCAATTCTCCATTTCAATATTCATCAAGGATTCTCCAAAGTTGAGGTATGTGGGTTTGATTGTGGAAACCTTCCTTTCCACAAGTCCTACCATTTATCCTCTCTTACTGCTTCAAGTTTATGTGTCCTTGTGGTTATTTATGAACTCTTGAGTATGGAAATACTACTACACACCCTATTATGGTCTATTTTGCATATTATCATGAAATGAAATTATTATGTGATGTTTATGGTTTTCATGCTTCCATGATCAAATTATGAAAGTGGATATATATATATATATATGTATGTTGTTGGTGGGCTGATTTATATGGATTTTGGAATCGGTTGGACTTAGTACTCTTGAAATACATGATTTTATTTACATGAACAGTAGCCCACCATGTGTTTGATAAAATGCTCATTTATAGAATTCTTAGGAAATGGAAGGTCCAATGTACGTCCTATGAGTCGGATGATTATATAATTATTGAAATGATGATAAAATGGATACATGAATATGATTTTCTCTATATAGTGTTGTGAGTAGACCAAGCCTAGCTCGGGGGGTTGTAGGCCCGGGTAACCGTATCGAGGGGTTGGTACCTTGGTTGCCTAGTACGGGGGGTAGTAGGCCCCGTATAACCATATCGAGGGGTTTGTAGCTTAGTCCCTAGCTCGGGGGGTGGTAGGCCTGGGTAACCACATTGAGGTGTTTGTACCTCTTTCGCCTCTCCAAGGGGGTGGTAGGCCTTGGAAATACTATATTGTTGGTCACTCACTACACATGTGCTACGCCCTACTAAATATGATTTTTATGTAAGCATCATTATATATATCATCTCATTAATATGCTATCTATCGGGCATGATTATGCATTTTGCCTATGATGTTCATCTATTGTTGCATTGCATTGCATCCCATATACTTAGTGCATTCAAGCGTACTAATGCATACTCTATGCCTACATGATGTCGTCATGTAGGGACCAGAGCACCGCTTGACCATCCTCCTCCGCGTGGTTAATACAATTTTCTATCAAGCTTATTGGTGAGTTCTCCATTCCGGGGACGTTGCTTATGATCTCTTGCTATGTATAAGACTTTTCCTTTTTAATTATGTATTGACTATGAGGGTGAGCCCGGTAGTTTGTCTTGGCCCCTGCTAAGTACCCATGTTTAGTGGTGGTGTTGGACAAGTTGTGTATTATGCTTGAGCTTGACTCATCTATGGTATTTATGTATTATTCTCTTTTTCTCTTGCTCCCTTAGTCCCGATTTCCCCTTGATTATGCTTATCGCTTATGGTCATTTGAATTGCTTTCGTGACCAAGGATGTGTAATGATATGCTATGAGGCTTGTTTGGGGTTGCTTCGGGTTCGCCATTCCCTGGTCACATCTAGGCCCTAAGCTTGGGTCGTGACAGCTGTCAATACATGTTGGATTTCCTAAAACAGTTTGTTCATAATCAAAATCCCATATCATATGATAAGAACTTGAAAACTGTGGGGATTACATGAGTTCATAGGGGAATCAACATAAAATCATAGTATTTCATTATTTAATGCATATTAAATCATAATCCAATTATTTAAATAAATAATCAAGAGAATCCATGGCAATTGAAGAAAACCCTAACTCAATTAAGGATTTCCAACTTTGAAAATAATAGAATTTGGGAACTCCATGAATGAATGGAATCCCTGGATGAAAACTATCATACCTCAAAGCCAAATTCTGATCCTCAATGGAGGAATGGAGACTTGAGTTGAAACCCTAGGTTGAATCCTTCTTCTTCAAGCTTGCTAGAGAGAGAAATATTTTTGAGAGGAGACTTGCTTTCTTTTAGAAATTTGAGAGAATGAATTTTGTTTGGGAGATATGGGTTAAAATACTTATATAAAGGTCTTAGTAAAGGGCAAAATGACAGAGTATTAGGCAAGACCAATTAAGAAAAGACCCAACTGCCCCTGAAATTAATTGGTGACCTATTATCGATGCCCCTGCCGATGGACCATGGATTGACCGACAATCCGTTCTGCATCACCGTAATCCATGGTCAAAAACATGATTTAGGGGTCCCGACTTACGGACACTTGAACAACGGACCATGGACCCAACAATGGTCCATTGGTCATGTCGTGCATCTGGGCTTCTATCTGAAATTGGGGTGACCAACCATGGACCATACCTACGGTCCGTTGTCCCTCCATCGGCCATTGGTGGACTTCGTTGGATAGCACCTGCAGCTTCAGATATCTTCTATCTTACCCTTCTCGAATCCAGGGTGTTACAATATCTCCCCCTTGGGATCATTCATCTTTGAATGTGAATCAAGACATCATAAAAATGGTTGAAACTAAATTCCGCAAAATAGGAAAACATGACGGGAATGAAATGAGCCGATTTCGTCATTTGATCTACTATAACCCAAATCAAGTCATGTTGTCGCCGTGTGTGAGGCAAACCAACAATGAAGTACATATTCAAATTTCTAAGTTGGAAAGTTAATATCTTGGGATAAACCTCAGTTTTTGATGCTTAACTTTCACTTGTTGACAATTAGGACACATAGTCAAAAATTCTGCAATATTCTTCTTCATCCCATTCCACCAATAGATCTCCCACAAATCACAGTATATCATGGTGGCTCCCAGATGAATGGAATACCAAGAACTGTGGCCTTCTGACAAGATTTGTTCCTTCAAGTCAACAATATTAGGAACACATAAACAACCTAGATATCTAAGTACACCATCTCCCCCTTGGGAAAATGCTTCAATGGATTTCTTAAGCACAACTTCCTTTAAGTCAACAAAAATTGGTTTAAGTCCTTGCTAGGCTTTCACATCCTCCACCAAAGATGATTTTGCACCATTGTTAACCATAACACCAACCTTGGTGGAGTCCACTAATTCAACACCCATTCAGGACAATCTATGAACATCTCAAACTAACTCCTTCATATCTTCTTAAATATGGGCAACACTACCCATAGATAATCAACAAATAGCATCAACCACCATATTAGCTATACCAGGGTGATAGAGAACATTCATATCATTGTCTTTTAATAATTCAAGCCACCTTCTTTGGTGAAAATTTAGATCCTTCTGATGAAAAACATATTGAAAACTCTTGTGGTTGGTAAACACATCTACATGAAAATCATAAAAATATGGTCCGAAGCATCGAAGAAGAGTTTTCAAGAATTGAAGGATAGACTTACTTCCGCTCCGGTGTTGACTTTACCGAAAGGGACCATATGGTTTGTATGGATTCTCTCGGGGTCCTATACACCATGTTACATCTAGGGTGTAACCCAAGATCATGACAAGCTTGGTAATCAAAGCACAAGGTTTAGAATGGTCCTAGGATGACTCAAAAGCCATGTCAAGTAGAGTCTTGTTCATGAGTGTGAAGCATTCCACATTTATGAGTGAGAGGCTACAAGATGTTTAGGAAACTCCACTTCTTTCATTACTCTAAAAGTCATGCGATAGAGTTTTATTCTATAAGGTCTTTCTTTTAATCCTTATTCGAAGGAGTGTGAGGGAGAATGGGGAAGAAAAAACTCCTTAAGTTCTGATTGATCCATTGGCTGAACAAGTGACTAATGCAGAGTTTAGGGCTGCTTTTCAAGTATTAGCTCAAGCCATGACGACCCAAGCTCATAGGGAGGTTGTGGTCCCCGTGAACCCAAATATGGATACGACAACATCTAGAGTGAGGGACTTCACCAGGTCGAATTCTCCAGAGTTTCATGGTTCTAAGATTGAGAAAGATCCTCAAGAGTTTATTGATGAGGTTTATAAGATGTTGATGATCATGGGAGTCACGGCGGTAGAAAAGGTGGAGTTGACTGCTTATCAACTTAAGGGTGTGGCTCAAATATGGTACAACCAATGGAAATAATAGAGACCAGAAGATGCATATGCTCTTGATTGGGAAAAGTTCAAGGTTGATTTCTTTGACAGGTTCTTTCCCATTGAGATGAGGGATGCAAAGGGGCTTGATTTCATTAACCTACGTCAAGGAAGAATCAGTGTAAGGTAATTTTCTTTGAAGTTCACTCAATTGTTTAAATATTCTCCAACAATGGTTGCCAATCCTAGGGCAAGGATGAGTAAGTTCATTTCGGGTGTATACAAAATGGTAGTAAAAAAGTGTCATACTGCCATGCTCATTAATGACATGGACATCTCTCGTCTCATGTTTCATGCTCAACAGATCGAAAAGGAGAAACGTAAGAAAAATTCTAGGTAGACAAAGAGGGCTAAAATCTAGAACGGATGGTTTCTTTGGTTGTGGTAAAAGTGGTCATAAGATAAAGGATTGCCCAATGTTTACGGCTAAAGTAAGAGAGGGCAAGCAAGCTCCTCCTAGTGGTTCTAGTTCTAATGCTCCCAAGTAAAATTGATTCTGTGAACTTTAGAATCATGGTGAACATGAGGGTTCTCCCAATGTGGTTATCGGTATGTTGAAAGTCTTTCAACTTGATGGTTATGCTTTACTTGAACCCGGTGCTACCTTGTCTTTATGAGGCCATATGTGGCTATGCAGTTTGATGTTCTTCCGAATGTGTTGTTAGATCCTTTTTCTGTCTCTACTGCTATTGGTGATTCTATTGTGGCTAAGAGGTTCTATAGAAAGTGTCATGTCTCCTTGTCCCATAGAGTTACTCTTGTTGACTTTATAGAGCTTGATATGCTAGATTTTGATGTTATCCTTGGGATGGATTGGTTGCGTTCATTTTATGCCTCTATTGATTGTAGAACTCGTGTAGTCAATTTTCAGTTCCTGAATGAGCCGATCTTAGAGAGGAAATGGGGATATTCAATGCCTAAGGGTCACTTTGTCTATTGTCTTAAAGGGAGAAAGATAATTTCTATGGGTGGCATTTACCATCTAGTTTGGGTGAGGGAAGTAGATTCTGAAACCCCTACTCTTAAGTCGGTCCCCATTGTTAATGATTTTCTGGAATTGTTCCCGGATGATTTACCCAGTATTCCTCCCAAAAGGGAAATAGACTGGAGTATTGATCTTCTCCCAGACACGTAACCTATTTCTATTCCTCCTTACTGTATGGCTCTCGCAGAACTAAAGGAGTTTAAAGAGCAATTGAAAGTTTTGTTGGATAAGGTTTCCATTCGACCGAGTATCTCTCCATTTGGTCATCCAATTTTGTTTGTTAGAAAGAATCAAGGTTCTCTGTCTATGTGTATTGACTATCGTCAGTTGAACAAAGGACCATTAAGAATAAGTATCATTTTCCAAGGATAGATGATTTATTTGACCAACTTTAAGGAAAAAAGTTATTTCACTAAGATTGACCTTAGGTCGGGTTATCACCAATTGAGGGTGAAGGAATATGAAATTCCAAAGATGGCCTTTTCAACTCGGTATGGTCATTATGAGTTTTTGGTAATGTCATTTGGTCTAACCAATCCTCCAATGGTGTTTATAGATTTGATGAATAGAGTGTTTATATTATACCCTCACTTGTTCATAATTATGTTCATTGATGCTATTTTGATCTATTCGAGAATTGAGAATGAACATATTGATCATTTGAGGAATGTTGTAAATTTTTAAAGAACAACAACACTTTGCAATGTTTAGGAAAGGTGAATTTTGGCTAAGGTCCGTAGCTTTCCTTGGTCACATTTTTTCAAGTAAGGGTATTGAGGTAGATCCTAAGAGGATGGATTTGCTCAAGAGTTGGCCTAGACCTCTATCTCCTTTGGATATTAGAAGTTTCTTGGGTTTGGCCTGTTACTACAATAGTTTTGTTGAGGGGTTTTCTCCACTTTCCTCTACTTTGAAGACTTTGACTTAAAAGAAGGCTAAGTTCATTTGGTCCGAAGCATGTCACAAGAGTTCTCAAGAATTAAAGGATAGACTTACTTCCACTCCGGTGTTGACTTTACAAGAAGGGACTGATGGTTTCGTTGTTAATTGTGATGCTTGTAGAATTGGGTTAGGATGTGTACTTATGCATAATGGGAGGGTTATTGCCTATGCTTGAAGGAAACTTAATGTTCATGAAAAAAATTATCCTACCCATGACCTATAACTAGCGGCAATTGTTTTCACCTTAAGATTTGGAGGCACTATTTGTTTGGTGTTCATGTAAATGTCTTTACCGACCATAAGAGTTTGCAATGTGTGTTTAATCAAAAGGATTTAAATCTTCCCCAATAAAGGTAGCTTGAGTTATTGAAATATTATGATATGAATGTTCTTTATCATCTCAGTAAAGCGAATATGGCGGAGGATGCTCTTGGTCGGTTACCCGTAGCTCTTAGTCAGTTATCCATGGGTAGTGTTAATCATAGTGAAGAAGATAAGGAGTTGATTCGAGATGTTCATAGATTGGTCTGGTTAGGTGTTGAGTTAGTGGACTCCACCAAGGGTGGTGTTATGGTCCACAATGGTTCCGAATCATTTTTTACAGTGGATGTGAAATCCAAGTAAGGTCTTGATAAAATTTTGACTAAATTTAGGGAAGTCATGCTTAAAAAGTCTGTAGGGGATTTCTCCCAAGAGGGAGATGGAGTACTTAGATATGAAGGTCGTTTGTATGTTCCTAATGATGATGACTTGAGGGAACAAATATTTTCAGAAGCCCATAGTTCTGAGTATTCCATTCACTCAGGAGCTTCCAAGATGTACCTTGATTTGTGGGAGATCTATTGGTGGAATGGCATGAAGAGGAATATTGCCGGATTTGTTGCTAAGTGTCATAATTGTCAAAAAGTTTAATTTGAGAATGAGAAGCTGGAAGATTTATCCCAAGACATTAGCATTCCTACCTGGAAGTGGGGATATCTGAATATGCACTTCATTGTTGGTTTGGCTCGCACTCGGCGACAACATGACTCAATTGGGGTTATAGTACATCGAACGATGAAATCGTCTCATTTAATTCTCGTCAAGGTTTTTTATGCGGCAAAAGATTATGCTAAGTTGTATTTGAGAGAAACAGTAAGTTGCCTATACTGACTTTATCAGTTATCTCTGATCATGGTACCAAATTTACTTCTCAGTTTTTGAGATCTTTTCAAAAAGGTCTTGGTACTAATGTTAAACTTCGTACAACCTTTCATCCACAAATTGATGGGCAAGCGTAGCATACTATCTAAATCTGGAAGATATGCTGAGAACTTGTGTGATTGATTTCAAGGGTAATTACGATGATCACTTGCCTTTGATTGAGTTTGCTTATAACAATAGCTATCAATCGAGTATTGGTATGTCTCCATTTGAGGCATTGTATGGTGGGAGGTGTGGATCTCTTATAGGTCGGTTTGAGGTGAGTGAAGTCTCCCTAATATGTCTCGAGTTGGTACATGAGGCCATGGGAAAAGTTTGACTTATTTGAGAAAGGTTGAAAGTAGCTTAAACTCGAAAAAAGTCATATGCCGATGTAAGAAGAACAAATCTTGAGTTTGAAGTTCAAGATTTGGTTTACTTGAAAATTTCACCCCTGAAGCGTGTAATGAGGTTTGGAAAGAAGGGGAAGCTTAGTGATTTAACGTTTGAAGCACACCTCATCCAATTCTAAGTGTCAACGATCGTTAATCAGTATAAAACCCAACTAAATGAGTTGGGATCGAATCCCATAGGGAGATGTACTTGTTTTACATTCAATTAGGAAGTGCAAACATGGTCTAATCAGCCATAGGAATAGAAATTATTGAAAAGAACATAAATCAAGTTAAAGGGGTGACACGAATGTCAAATGGGGGTTTTGGTTTTACTTATCAACTATAAACAGACACAAAAACTTCGAACTAACAATAGGAAGAAGGATTCTCAGGATGTGATCGATTATTGGTAAATATAGGCACATGGGTAATTGTAACTACTAGTAAATAGCTAAATATCAGTGAGAAGGCTAGACTATAAGGGAAATAGCTTTCTCTCGAACAACTACCCTAAATAACATTTAGACTACTGAATAACACTTCTAAATAACATTTAGACTAGTAATTAACAATACCTATAAACTAATTCAATCCATAATCACATGATCACACACCAAGAATTGGTGTTTTAGCCAAACATCATAAAAAGATAAAAACAGTTACCGAATTTAGTCTTTACAATACTTCAATATGTCCAATCTTCCAAACCCACTTCCAAAATATCAAATTGAGCTTCCCGAATTCTTCAAAGCTATGAAAAACTATGGAGAAAAAAGTTCTAAGCTAAAATCGACCTTTCCACTGTATCAAGATGTGTCAAGATACTAAAATAAATGTTCAAAATCAAATTTATAATCGCCAAAAATAAGCCACGAATGGCTGTTCGGCAAAGTAAGTCGGGCTCGCCGAACCACTCGATGAGCTGCCCTTGGATCTCTTACATCGCCTTTTCACCTTTCATTCAGCATTCTTGAGTTCTCTAACTTTTGGCGATCTATCACTGCTTCGCGGAACTGCTCAGCAGCTGCTCCTTTTTGTTCCCAACTTGGTTTCTTCCCTCAGGGCTTCCACACTAGAATATTAGGCGGTAAAACTACCATTCTGCGATTCGCTACACGCTCTTGGCAATCACCAGGCTTGCCTTTCTTCAATTCTTCAGTTTGTTTTGTTCCTTTTTGCATGTTAGTGTCCTTGTTTTGTTCCTCAATCCATATACCTGAAAATCAAGGATTTAACATCATTTTATGGCACAATAAGCATTTGAGGACACTAAATCTAAATAACCAAAACCCCAAAAGAGTTCCTATCTCGGACTCATCAACACCCCCAACTTAAACTTTTCTTAACCTCAAGTAAAACTCAAGTTCAGCAGTTCAAAAAGGATGTCTCAAACAGTGCTACATAAGACTCAACATGAATGCATACTATGGTAATATATGGAATTAGTAGCATAGAATCGTGTGAGCCTCCTGGATTACAGCTTAGTCTTGTAATCTTAATGAAAAGAATGTTTAGTTGGATTGGGGAGGTAGAGGTATTTGATCCACTAATCTCTCTGGCAGAATCTAAGGTACTGACAGCTCTCGGTTGTTCTGTCCAAACAGTCAATGAACAAGGTCGATGATAAGATTTAAGACCTACGATGTTCTTCATGCCATATTGTTATGCTGAACTATATGAAAATCTTCTAGAGGCAAATTGGAGGCATGATCTATTGAGTAATATGACACTGTTTGGAAACAAATTTGAGGTGTATGAGCAACACGTGTCAGAGTGCAAAAACCTTAGACTTGCTAATTCTAGGAAGCATATCCTAGCAATCAGGTAGTTTGTAAAAGAGCTTCCCATTGATTCTAAGAAGCATATCGTAGCAATCAGGCAGTTTGTAAAAGAGCGTTCCACTGATCCTTTTTTAGTTCATCTATTTCGTGCCTTCCATGGTTCAAGTTGACATTTTTTCGACATTGATCCTCATTTAAATTTATGTGATGCTAAACCATGAACTCTTGTTTTTTGGATTGTACTCTTCATTGGAACTGAATATCAATTTTTTATAATGATTTAGGAAAATGTTCTCTCTTTAAAAAAAATACAAACAATGAGGAGAGACCTAAGACACCTCAAGAACAGATGGATCAGGACAATTCCCAGCAAAGTCACAGTCACACAGGTAAAAATATTATTACTCATAACTCTTATATTGATCTTGTTGAACCAGATCTGCCAAACAGTCCATGCAAAGAACTTTATTACTCAAGATCTGCCAAATAGTCCAAGCAAAAAGCTTTATTACTCAAGATCTGCCAAATAGTACAGGAAGTTCTTTATGTCTAGTAAAGCTGGTCATAATGCACCTGTATTTGAGAAGTGCCAGCAGAAAGCAAAGAACTTTATGTGTTCATGTCTTGCAAAGGATGACAGAAATTCCTCGAAAACTCCTGGAGGTCTCATCTATAGGCAAAGATGGAACAATATGTATTTTGTTACTAGGGATGCATTCCTTGCCACTACTTATTTTGACTATTTGGCCTCTGCTGGCAAATACCTCAAGTGTTCTTCTGGTTCTGTTTCTCCGAATAAGTTTCTCTCATTCTCTAAGTCTCAGGTAAAGATTTTAAATTTGATAGAGTACTACAAGCCTGTATTATGATGATTCATCATAAATTGAAGCATGGAACTAGCAATGTGTTCTTGGTGAACTAATCATCATGTTTGATGTTGTTCTAGGTGGACTACATTCCTGGTGACAACCCGAGAGCAACAAAATAGATAACTAATATACGGATCAAGACTACAATGATTATTAGACTAGTTGACAATAATATGATAAATTAACATAGTTCATAATTTCACTATACCAACTGAAAAACAACAACAACAAGAAGAACCAAAAGAAAAAGATGATCAATTTGACTGTTTATGTGTACATGATGCGCAATTAACAGTTTGTCAATTAATCCATATTAAACAAGAAAGAGGAATTAGTTGATCTTGTGATCATATATATGTTAGGATTTACGCATTTAAAATAAAATTTAAAATTTAATGAAATATTCTCTAACCTTTCTTGTGTGAACACCTGGACCAAGTGATGATGGTTGTTGACAATCTTTAAGTGGATTATCAGGAACCCATTGCAAAATAGGAAGACTATTATAATTAAGAAAAACTAAGTTCTCATCTAAAATAAGTATTTTTTTTGTGAGCAACACAATTATTTCTCCTATTCTGATTTTAAATTTGCATCAATATTAATTCCCATAGACTCTACATATGCTTATATTCCTTCCTTCACTTTATTTGCTATAATTTCTTCCATATCCATTTTTGCTTCCAATAATTTTCTCTCCATCACTTCGTTATTCTCTTTTGCTTTCTCTTTCGCTTCTAACAACTTTTTATCCATCACTTCTATCTTTTTTTTTTGCTTCATACATCTTCTCTGTCATCTCAATTTTCATAGCTGAGGTAGCTTTTTGAACTTCCATCTCAACCCTTGTATCAAAATCTCTTTTTTCAGCCTGAGATCGTTTATATACGGGGCCATATACTAAGCTAGGAGATGCTCCTTTTCCTAGAGTTCGAACAATTCCATGAGTGTATGATCCCATTACTTGGGAGTATAGATCATTAGGAGCACTTCCAGGGACATTCAATTCAGGATACACCTTGGCAAGATCATCCATTTGTTTCTTTTTGAAAGAAAGGTAAAGTAATGAGAAGTTTTTTATAAAAAATTGTAATAAAAAGAAAGTACCTCTATATTTTTAAAGACTAAGAGTTTACCATAACTTCACCAGTTATCTCATTTACTGGTTCTTTATTCGCTGTAATGTGAGTTATTTTGAACACCTCAATAGGAGTTTGCTTTACACCATTATTCATCTTTGTCATCTGTTTGAATAGTAAGAGATTGACATTAAATATTAACGATAAGTTATATTTAATATATAAGTTATAGAACATTAAAAGTGATTACTTCGTACATTGTCTATAATTTGAGAATGACTTTTTCTCCCTGATTTGTGTGGCATAGTCAAATTTTTTCGACTTTCTTTGTTTCTCTCACTCTTTTCCTAGAAATTTGAACACAACAATATATAAGAGGACATGAACAATCTTGAATATATAAAATAAATAACCAAGAAAAAAAATAAAAAAGCAGCATAGTTGAGTTTCACAAAGTCCAATCAATTTCTATACAAGAACATTTTGTGCAGGTTGGCAAATTGGACATGTACAACAACATTATTTCTACCATTTAGAAGAAAGGGACAAATTAGAAAGAATTTCTAGTTGTTCTACAATAAGAAGTATAATTAGGGAAAACATGACTTCAATAATTTATGACAATTTCTATGAAATTCTCATTTAGTAGAACAAATGCAGAAATAGAAATCTAGCACATACATTTGCTTCTTTTGAGCTCCAATAATGAACTAATGAACGCCATTGATCTTCTTCAACTCTATCTGGAGAACGAGCTAAACGCTCAATATCAGTGTTATATGGGTCATATCCAATGATTTTTACTTCATGCTTTGATTCTTTCCATTTAGATCCAAATGATATCATCAGTATGCGTTTCATGTCATCAGTTGCATTAGTATTTTCCTACACATATATTTAATACACAACTCATTTATAAAATAAAATATAGAAACAAAAACATCTTAGTATATAGGTTTTGTGTGTACTAAGAACCTTGATATGAGCCCATATTCTATCCTTGTACATACTAGGTACAAGCCTCCAATCTTTATGATTCAGTGGCGCTAAGATACCATTTTGTGCTAGCACACCAAGTTTTGAACTCAATCTAGTTCCTTCTGACCCAATAACTTGACCATGTTCATTCAATTCAATATGTAAATTTCCACCATCTTTCCCCCATCCCGAGTGCATCATAGTGGGACCCCTAGTTCGCTTAGATTGATCTTCACTCTCATTAGAATCTATAAATAATCAAAGATATAAAGAGGAAAATTTATTATTTATATAAACATTATCTAACTACATTATACTATGAAAGGAAGAATAAATGTCATAAGATTTAGTACTTGGAAGATGTTTTGTGTCATGCGATTCATCTCTTTCATTTTGTGGCCAATTTTGGGGCGGTTGAGGCATTGACATACTTCCTATTTGTTGTTTTTGTTGCTCAGAATCTATAAATAATCAAAGATAAAAAGAGGCATATTTTTTATTTATATAAAAATTATCTAACTACGTTATACTATGAAAGGAAGAATAAATATCATGATATTTAATACCTAGAAGATTTTTTGTATCATGTAATTCATCTCTTTCATTTTGTGGCCAATTTTGGGGCGGTTGAGGCATTGACATACATCCGATTTTTTGTTCCTCAAAATCTATAAATAATCAAACATAAAAAGAGGCAAATTTAATATTTATATAAAAATTATATAACTACTTTATACTATGAAAGGAAGAATAAATATCATGATATTTAATACCTGGAAGATTTTTTGTATCATGTGATTCATCTCTTTCATTTTGTGGCCAATTTTGGGGCTAATGAGGCATTGCCATACTTCCGATTTGTTGTTTTTGTTGCTCCGAAGAATCATATAAAAGCTCACCTTGACTAGAATTTTTCTGTATTTTTCTTGCCATTACAACGAAGTTCCTTAGTAGGTATGAATCCTGCCAAATTTAAAGTAGTTTCTACTATATAAAAGTATAAAATAATATCTAACTATCATGTCAAATAATAAGATATATAAACATATGACATTTTAACAACTGAATAAAGAGTAAAAACATCAAAGTCATTATTGTTCAAAAATCAATCGTACTGAAATAGTGATTATACTACTATAGTAACAAAAACTAAGATATGTTGTCATCTTCATCATATGCTTCATTACTTTCCAAAGTTTCTGGGTCAATTTCTAATCCTAGTACTCCTTCTCTAACCCATTCAATGTCTTCTTCAGTTTTAAATGTTGTGTCATCCAATTGTTGTTCAGGCCACAACTCCATATGTCCTTCCTTATGCTCAATTGTTGGTGTGTCATCACCTAAATCATAAAAACCTCTTGGCTTAAGTTTAACAACCATTCACCACTCCTTTTCCATAGGATGATCGACATAAAACACTTGTTGAGCTTGAGAAGCAAAGATGAATGGTTCATCTGATAACTGATGTCTTCTATAGAGTAGATGATTAAAATTCACAAGAGTAATCCATAATCATCTTTCTCAATAAGACCCTTGCTATTGTTCACCCATTTACATTTAAATAATACAAACTCGAGATTCTTGGAATAATATAACTCAATTATGTCTGTGAGGATTCCATAAAAAGAAACCTCTGCCAATATGGGATTTTTATCTTTTGTGCTTGCATAACTTTGAGTAGCCTTTAACATAATACCACTATTTTGAGTTTTTCTCTTAACATCACGAGACTCTGTTAAGTATCTAACTCCATCACATATATAGCCAGTCATTCTTTTTTCTTGTATTAATGGGCCAATAGTTAAAGTTTGAATATCCTCGGATATTTTTTCACCAGCCATATGCATCTTATCGACCTAGCATTCAAAAGTAAAGATGTTATCTAAAAGTTATAATTACCTATATAGTAATATATGAGCAAATATTTTAGCTAGTTGATACTTACATGATTTCTAAACCATAGTTGAAATCTTTCATTATGAATTCGATCCACATTACGTCTTGGTAGACGAGGATTTTCCTTCTTGATTTCTTTAATGTGTTCACTATGGAAGTAAAACACATAACTATTTAATAAAAAATTGAAAGAAAATTATTTAATAATTAATTACTAAGCATAAATTATGATTTAATACTTACTCACGATATGAAGTTGTGGAGGTCGAATTAAATAAAACATATATGTGGGCTTGAGCACGTGTAATGTCATCAAGTTTAAATCCTTTCTCTCTACTTGATCGATAACCCTCTTGGTTTGTCGTTTCATTAGATAAAACATCATTTCTTAAAGGTGGATTAGACTTTGTCTCGACGTCATCTAAATACCATGAGCAAAACGTCATTAATTTGTCTATCCAACGTCCCTCTACAATCGCACCTTCTGGATAACGTCTATTTCTTACGTAGTTTTTAAGACAAAGCAAGAACCTAAAATAGAAAATTATTAGAATACAAATACAATTTCTTGTAAGTGTGATAAAAAATAACAAAATAATACCGTTCGATAAACCACATTGACCGATATTGTAAAGGTCCTCCCAACATTGCTTCTTCGGCTAAATGGATAGGTAGATGTTCCATGATATCAAAGAAAGATGGAGGAAATATTCTCTCCAAATGACACAGAGTTATTGCAACTCGATCTTGAAGTTTTTCTAAGTCATCTATCTTCAGATCTTTTGAACAAATGCCCTTAAAGAAATTACTTAATTCAATCAATGGCTTAAGTACATTCACTGGCAGGAGATTCTGCAAGGCAATAAGAAGGAGTTGTTGCATTAAAATATGGCAGTCATGACTCTTCAACCCATGCATTGTGCGTTGCTTGAGATCAACACAACTTGAGATATTTGAAGCATATCCGTCTGGCACTTTCACATCTTTTAACACTTGTAAGAGGATGTATGTTTGTGTGTTACTCAATGTGAAACATGCAGGAGGAAGATAATATTTTCCATCACCCTTTTTCTTAGAATGCAAAGCTTTTCGGATCCCCATCTCTTGTAAATCTAAATGGGAGTTTAAATTATCTTTTCCTTTTCCATCAGCATTCAATAATGTCCAAAATATATTGTCAAAGACATTCTTTTCAATATGCATCGTATCAAGATTATGATGAATCATATTGTCTTTCTAGTATTCCAACTCAAAAAATATGCTCTTTTTGTTCCATATATTTTGCACCTAATTATCAACATCATCCCATTTCCTTTTACGATATTTGGCCAATAGATCTTTACCAAATTTATTTTTAATATTATTCAATTGCTTAAGATTCTCAATTCCAGTCAACTGTTTAGGTGCTCCATCTAACTCCACAAGGCCATTGAATGAAACTTTATCTTTTCGAAACTTGTGTCCATGAGATAACCATCGCCTATGAGACATGAAACAATATTTTCGCCCATTTTTCAATCTTGTAGATTTAGTTTTGGTAAGACAACATGGACAACCATATCTAGTTTTCACACCATATCCTGATAAGTTACTTAACGCTAGAAAATCACTAATTGTCCAAAGTAATGTTTCACGCATTTGAAACATGTGATTGTTTGATGCGTCATAAGTGGCAAAACCAACCCACAATTCTTTTAACTCATTAACTAAGGGTTGTAGATGGACATCAATATCATTACCTGGTGCACGAGGACCATCAATAATAGTTGATAATATCATATATGGTTGTTTCATGCACAACCATGGTGGCAAATTATATGGAATCAAGATAACAGGCCATGTGCTATGTGAGATAGACATAGACTTAAATGGACTAAAGCAATCTGAAGCCAATCCAAGCCTAACATTTTGACGATCTCGAGTAAAATTTGTATGCGCTTCATCAAATTTCCTCCAAGTAATACTGTCTGCAGGATGTCACATTACCCCATCTCTAGTGCGGCCTTCAGCATGCCATCTCATTTGAGTAGATGTTTTAGCCAACATAAATAGTCTTTGAAGTCGTGGTATTAATGGAAAATATCTAAATACCTTTGATGGAATTTTTGATGTTTCTGTACTGGAATTAACTGCACCTTTGAACTGTTTGTATCTTGGAGCTTTGCAAAACTGACAAGACGTTCTATCTTTGGTTTCATTCCAATAAATCATGCAATCATTTGGACATGAATGTATCTTTTTATATTCAAGTCCTAAATCTTTAATAATCTTCTTTGAATCATAAAAGGACTTGGGCAATGTTTCACCTTCTGGAAGCACATCTTTTAACAACTCTAATAGCATGGAAAATGATTTGTTACTCCATCCATTGAGACACTTTAAGTGTAATAGACGAACAAGGGATGAAAGTAGTGAATACTTGCTTTCAGGATATAACTCACGTTCAGCTTCTTTAAGTAAGCTAAAAAATTCTTCAGTCTTCTTATCAAAACCAATGTTATGTTGATTTGACCCATCAAATCCTTCAGCACTAGTGTCCATATCAACAAAATTACATGTAGGAGGAATTCCAAATGCTTCATGTAACATGTCTTACATCTCATCACCTTTATCTAACTGATTGATCAATTTTGATGAAAATAGCTCCTCACCATGATAAATCCAACTAGTGTAACTAGTTAAAAATCCATCAACCACAATATGTTCAACAATCAAATCTTTTCGAACAAATTTCATATTACGACACTTTCGACATGGACACAATATTGCAGATGCATTTGGCCTATCTAATGATGCAAAATGAAGAAACTCTTTGGCTCCATTCTCATATAAAGGATCAAGCCTATTCAATATATTTATCCAACTTTTATCCATTAAGTATATAACCTATACATATAGAAAACAAGAATTATACCCTTATACTATTAAAGACTAATACCTCCATACTATTAAAGAAAACAACAAAACACATACTAACCTGCAAAGTCCACACAAAGAGTCCTGAAATTAATATCAATGTTCTTCCACTACAGTTGCTTTCTTTGTAATCTTCAAACTGCAAATCAATAGTTAAATTTCAACAAATCAATATAATGTATGAAGGCTAGTCATGTGAAATTATCAGTACTTGTGGTAATATACTCATCTCAAGTAAATCAAGTAGTAAAAGAGAAGAGGAAGAGAGACAAAAGGTGAATTTATGGTCGAATTTGGAAAAAATGAGACAAAGAAAGAGGCTTGGTGGGAAGTGATGAGTCATTGTGATGTTTTTGATGGAATGTGGGTGAAAGATGATGCTAACCCTATGTATGAACCTGGTTCTTGTCCTTTTATTGACGAGTCATTTGATTGTTATCAAAATTGAAGGTCTGATAATGGTTAATAGAACTTTAGATGGCAGCCTAAGCACTGTAATATTCCTGGACCCTGCATATAGCATGAGTTGTGCACAAGTTTATTCTCTTTTACTTTTATGCATTGGTAGGCTTAATTTTGGTAATGTTCTTTTTGTAAAACAGTATTACTTCACTTTTCAGGTTGAATGCCAAAGAACTGTTGGAACTTTTGAGAGGAAAGCGGTTAGTCTATGTCGGTGACTCTCTGAAAAGGATATGTGGGAATCAATACATGGTTTGTTTGCTCAAAAATTATGTTGAAGACAAGAATAGAGTTTTTGAGGTATCTGGAGCAGAGACTTTCTAGAAAGAGGGTGCTTATTCTTTTATATTCGCAGTAAGTTTCATAATTTCACTTGTCTTCCGTTCCCACTAATATCAAAATTATCCAACAAAATGTTGTTACATCTTAGTAAACGGAGATGAAAGGAGTGGTGGATGAGAAGAGAGAGAATGAGGTTAAGGATGTATATGTTGTAGATGGTGCATTTGCATTGCCTGAAGCAAAGTTTTGGAAATTAACAATCTAACGGAATAATGAAGACAAAGGTAATTGTACATCATTACAATTTCTTCTCCAAGACTTGTACAAGATGCATCTAAATTGCTCGATAAAAGAGGTCAATTAGGTGAAGTGACCAAGCTGACTTAACAAATAAGACGTCTTGCATTATATGTAGGAATTAACATGGTTCTTGTTCTTTCAATATATAAGCGACAAAGCTTTTAGAAACTGAAATGAAACAAATAATGTCATACCATAACTAGGTATCATTTTTCCTAAGTTTGTTAGGAGTACAATACTTACCTGCAATTATAGGTTTGTTGTTCATACAATAAATTGTTCATATGACTGGCAAACTAAAAAAAGAAGAATAACAAAAACAATACAAACAATGAGGAGAAACCTAAGACACCTCAAGAACAAATGGATCAGGCGATTCCCAGAAAAGTCCTAGTCATAGAGGTAAAATTATTATTACTCACAACTCTTGTATTGCTCTTGTTGAACCAGATCAGTCCAATAGTCCAGGTACAGTAATAATAATCCTTTTTGGGATATACCATAGTCTCCCGATCCTATGATTGCCTAAAAATCATAATCATGTCGTGTAAGACCTAATAAGGGTGATCAACTAAGAACTAAACAACAGAATATACAGTCGACTGACAGGAAAAATAATTCAACATCATAGATAGATTTAAGGCAGCATCATTACCAAGAAGAAGAAGAGCCCAATTAGCAGGAAGAATAGTGTCAAACTCAAAAAAAAAAGAATAACAAAAACAATACAAATAGGGGTCCTAATGTAGTTGATTCAAGTAAAGAAATTGATATTCATCAATTAAAGTAACATTAGCAAATAGACTAATCAATTCCCTCAAATCAATAGCAGGCATAAGTCACTTAGTAAATACAGAAACAAATACTTTCATAAAATCACAAATCGTCACAATTGTTTGAATACCTGGGAATCAAAATATTTGTAGGATGAGATGAACCCAGTAAAACCTACAAGAAAATATAAATTAAGAACTAAATTGTGAAACCTTGAAACTTCACATGGTTCCGAAAATTAATATTTTTTCAATTAGTTAACAGAAGTTAACCCCAAAATCCTACCAGTGACTATGTGATCAAAGGTTTGTTTCAGTAAGATCATGAGTTTGTATGAAATAAAAACCTTAGGATTACCTGTGGATGGAGATGGCTACCATGAATTTCTTTGCTTGAGCGATGTGTTGAGGGCCTGAGGCGATATACAAATAACTCTAGACTTAAGCAGGAATAGGGTTTATTTTTTTTAGAGGGAAAAGTTAATCGCATGAAAAACTAGAGGGAAAAGTTAATAAATTTTCTTGTACTTTAAAAAACTTGAAATGAAAGTTTTATTTTTAAGTAAATAAGATGAAAGTTTTATTTTAAAACTAAATAAGATGAAAGTTTTATTTTTAAGCATAAATTAGATGAAAATCTTATTTTTAAGCTAAATAAGATGAACCTTTTATTTTTAAGCTAAATAAGATGAAAGTTTAATTTTTAAGTTAAATAAGATGAAAGTTTAATTTTTAAAACATATGACACAATCATGAAAATGCACACACAATAATATTTAAGCTAAATAAGATGGAAATTTTATTTTTAAGAATGAATAACTAATGCTCGCAAAGAAACTGTAAAAATAATAATTTAAATAGGGTGAGGATATTTTGTAAAAAAACAACTTATCCGCAAAAAGTATACAATGAATATTAGTTTGAATATGACAAACCAAACAAGCAATAAAAACTAATCCCATCATAACTTATCCCAACATAACTTATCCCAGTATAATTTATCCCAGCATAACTAATCCTAGCATAACTAGTAATCAAACCAAACGACTCTTAAAAGATATCTTTTAGTGGCTATAGTATAGATGCCGCTAATATTCGTCCAAGAAAGTGATTTTCATACAGATCAAGATAACGAAATTTAGGATGATTATCAAGCTCCTTAGATATGTCACCTTTCAAATTATTAAAACTTTACAGCTAAGGAGTGTTAAATTATACATCCCCCAATAAATTGACGTAGCAGTAGATACCATTGCAATTCGTAAGACATATGTAAATCACAATATAGGATGATGGAAAAAGAGGAAACTCAACTCCAACAACACCAAGACACTCTACTACAAACACCAAGACAAAGGAAAACAAGTTGTTGTTAGTGACAGACCTCAGCAACATCTCAGATGACTTAGCTTTTATTTTTTAATATGATATCTTTGGAGCTATTAACCATGATAATATTTAGTTAAAAACAAAACTCAACAGAGGAAATATTAAAGAAGTTGAATCCCAAAAAGAGAACAATGACGAGCATAACATCGAAGAGACCACGCAAGATTCAGGTATGACTGTTGAAACTTTTTTTGATAATCAGAGTTTTCTTCAGCAAAAAGAGATGCATATGGATATGAACTACAAAAAAGATCTAGAGGCCTTAACTAGTGAAATAGAAGAGGGCTGGAAACATCTGAAAAAGAAGAAAGGAAAGAGGAAAAACAATGAGGACACTAACCAGGTGAAACAACAACTAAACAAGATGAAGGAAAAAAACATTTTGATATTAACAGTAGCAAACATGAGAACAACAACATGTTCAATAACATTGTTGTACAGAAGATGATGGACTTAAACATTGAGAATAATGATGTGAACGAGGACAAGGATCACGAGCAATAAAACAAACAAAACACCTTGTTTCCTAATAGAAGTACAAGATGGGACAAAGACCGACAAAGCTATGTTATCAACTCTTTCAAGCATTTACATCACTAGATTATAGCAGATTGCAGCAGCTATATAAACACAGGTCATTATTTGGAGATTTTACAAGTTAGGCTTGTACATTTGACAAGCACCATGGAATTAATAAATGGATAGAATAATGTGGGAGATCATTGACATTGATTGGACCAAAAACAATTCATTCTACTATTAAAATCAGAATACCAACAAGAAGGATCTTCTGTGAAAATTCAAACTATTTATCATTCAGGAAAATGGACAGGTACCATATGAAAAGAAAAAACCAGAAACCAGTAACTAACAAACTTGATTGATACTCCTCTATTATAGATGACAAACACTAGAGAAATTATAAATTGACTAAACAAAAATTGAAATCAATAAGCTTAAGGCTCGTCCCACTCTTCAAAATTTGTATCACCATAGCATATAGGTGGAGGCATGCACTCTAACAATCATTTATCCCATTTTACCAGCAAAACTATACGAATGTTTCAGATAACCCCCTCCCCCCCAAACCTTGAGGTCTGTGAATATTGTCACTACCCAACTATTTTCAGAAAAATATAGATGACGTATCATTACATGTTCTACTGACCAAAAGAACTTGTTTCTAAAATCCACCTGTAATGTCCTCCTTCAACTTGTTTAAGATAACTAGTTATGGGATCCATCTAAAAGCTAATACATTTTAGTTATACCTTAGTGAAGTAGGACACCTCTTTTCGATGTGGGGCATGACACCGATTCCATGCAAGCTCACATGGTCTATGTTGGTTAAGGCTAATTCCCAAAAGGTCAAGTCTAGGATGAACTATGGCTACCCAAGAAGTACTACTTAGTGTGGGTGGGGGTATGAGACTTCATCTATGCATTGCACAAGTAGGCTTTGGGAGTAGTTATGGTAGGTTCCACTTTTTTCACGATGACTCATGTAATGAATGTGCTTGTGACTAAATTGAAATTTCATTTGATGTGAAGGATACTTGTAATGTTTTTTGCTAACTTTGATTATTTCTATTAGTTTCTTTCCTTGATGTGGTTGACTAAAATTGAATATTTCCTTGTCTATGGGAAATAGGCTAAGGAGGAGATGAAAAGATGGTAAACATGAATGAGGATCTAAAGTGACTTGTTTAACAAGGGTGGTATTATGGGATCTTATCCATACATTGCACAAGCTTTCCTTGTGGTGGCTCATGAAGTGTTCCTCTCATTTCAAGCTAAAACTAGATTGTATTGACTTTGTATATGTTCCTAGTGGTCTTTCATATGTTGACGATGTCTCTTATGCATATGACTTGTGTTTTCACACTACTTTCTAAATGATGATTTAAAAAAATAAAGTGCATGCATTCAACTAAAATGTCCCTTTTAAAATGTTTTTGAAGCTTTATATGCATGGCTATTATTCTTAGTGCATTTTTGTGCAAACCCATATTTCTTCTACATTTTTCACAAAGTGTAGGGTTTGGAATCGACCTCCATCCTTATAGCTAGGATCATAGTAGATCGAGATGAAGAAGTTGGTAAATCCTCATAGCATTCGAGGGTTTGACCATTATGTCCTTTAAGTCTTTTTTTTGTGTTTTAGACTTTTGTAATGGGTGCGTCCCTAAGATTTATTCAAGTTTTATATATGGTTTGAGACATAGTATTGTATACCTTCGCTTGTTTTAATAAAAGACTTTGATTGTTTGGATAAAGTTTTTTAAAAAATTTCTGCACCGTTTTCTTATGTTATGATATGCTAAGAGGCTTGTATGAGGCTCTTTAGAGTCTTGTACGTCGTGTTACGTCTAGGGGGTACTCTTGGGTTATGACATTATCCTAGGATACCTTTCCATGGATGATGAATTAGATTTGATTGGCAAGATGACGTGCCTTTCCATGGATAATAAGGTCAAGTAACAAATGACTATTCCATGGGATTTATGCTTAACACTGAGAGGATATTGAGATGGAAGCTCTCGAGTAGGTATGTAGAAGCAATCTCCTTAACCCTTACCTATGTCCCCCATAAGATGATTATCTAGATAGACATTAGCTAGTTGATCCACTTAAACTAGAAGTTCATGGTACTATATTGGCAAGTAGGAAAAACCATTTTCAGTGTGTGAAATAATAGGGATCATGTTATAGCTCCAATGGTTTCTATGTCAGTTAAGGCTTATCATCCACATTAATATTGAACTAAGGTTACTTCAAGAAGTATCGCATATGAGTTCAAAGGTATTAAAGATGATGTTAGCTTGCATTGACCAAGGTTTTATGAATTATGTTTTCTAACTGTCTTATATCATGTTTTAGCTTGGTCAATTGTATGACATGAAATGATATGTCCCTTTTAGCATGTTTTAAATGTTTTATGCATGGCTATCATACTTGGTACATTATTTTGTACTAACACATCCTCTTGCCTAGGTTTCCCCAAATGTAATATCTAATAGTCAGGGTCATCAGTTACGTGGCTAGAGGTTGACTTGAGATATTCTGAGCTTTGGTGAGTCCTCACGCTTCGAGTACAGACTTTCATTGGTTTAGTTACTTTTCTTGTATTTTATTTTTTGACATGATGTATAGGCTTGAGTCAATTTCATTCTATTCTATTAGATGGCTATGATGAGACAAGTGTTTTAGACTTCAGCTTTTCTTTTTTTAAAAAACTATTGGACTTGGACTTATGTTTTACTCTTATTGTTCTATTTCATATGTTATGAGATCTAAGTGGCTTGTATGGGGTCCTTCGAGGTTCTAAATGCGATGTCACATCTAGGGGGTACCCCTAGGTCGTGACAAACTTGGTAAACATGGTTTAGAATGGTCCTAGGATGTTTTATAAGCCACGCCTAGTAGAGTCTTGTACAAAAGTGTGAAGCGCCCCACATTTATGTATGAGGGGCTACAATATGATTAGGAAACTCGATTATATAAATCAAAATGATCCCCAATTACACATGGTACATATGTTTATGTGTTGGATATACAATCTACCCATATCATGCAAACTTGATTCAATTGTTTATATATATATGTCATCTTCTCACATGTTCCCTTTATTGGTTTGTACTCCCATTGTGTTAGACTATAATGTTACCTCACAAGATCCCTACTTGCTCTATTGTACATTTTATATGTACTTACTTGGAATATGTAATTGTCCTTAGGTTGAATCTGCCCACGTTCTCCATTGGTTCCACATTCATACGTACCTTGTATTTGATATTAGTTAGTAAGTATTTGGCTAGCATATAGAGGTCATATCTCTTTGTTGAATGTTAAATGCCTTCACTTGATATGTGCTTCAATTTGATATTTCAAAATGCTTACTGAGTCATATAAGATTCTAAGTATTACGTTGGTGTCACATTTGCTTCCAATGTCATTGTTATTATCATAAGTCCATATTCTTATGTCTTCTACTAGTGGTTCATAGTTCCAAATCTCAACAATGGCTACCACCACCAAAACAACAATCTCAAAAGTGTTATGAACATCAAAAGAACAATCTCAAAAGAGTTATGAACATCAAAACAACAATCTCAAAGATTAAAGATTGTAAGTGACGTAATCTGTATAATTATGGGTGGCAGCCCAGGGGCATTTTCCTAGCATGGGTCGATAACAATTGGTATAGAAGGGTGGCAGCTCAAGGGAGAAAGCCTAGCATGAGCCGATCCTAATTGGTATGGAAGGGTGGTAACTCAGGGGTGAAAGCCTAGCATGGGCCGATCCCAATTTGTGGAATTATGAGGACAACATCCTAGGGGTTAAAATTTCTAGCATGGGCCATCCTTTTCTACCACTGATCAGCTGGTCATTTGTATCATATGTCTTATAAATATTATAATGCACAGAAAAGTAAAAAAAAGAATGTAACATACACGAGTCCACAAGTATAAGCAATGGTGGTGTTTAATCCTTATCTATTGGTATTTAGTTTCATTTAAGCTCTCATTTTACATATGGTTGTATTATGCCTTACATATTCAGTGCATTCTTTTGTACTGACGTCCCTTATTGGGGATGCTGCATTTCATGTTGCAAGTATAGGTATTCAACTAGTAGATCTCCCTAATAAAAGCACATGATACTAAGTAGCTGTTGGTGAGCTCTAGGTTGATTCAGGACTTGACCGGGTCATTACTATGTATATTTTCATAGTGGTATAGTCATGGATTTTAGTAGAGGATTTGTAGACATTGTAAAGTTATCATCTGGATTCATAGCTTCACTTGTCATATGTATCGGTTTAGCTAGTCAACATATGTTGTATATGAAGTTTATCATCAGTAAATATATATGCATAGTAGTTTACTTTCTCATCATAGGTCACTTGAAAAGCATGTGTTCATATGGTACTTGTCCACCTCGCCTAGGGTTGGGGTGTGACAAAAGTGGTATCAGAGCAGTTCATCCTAGGGAGTCTTTAAAGCTGTGTCTAGTAGAGCCTTACTTATGAATGTGTTGCGTGCCACATTTATATTTAGGGGGCTGCTTGGACATTTAGAAAATGTTACCTTCCTTCATAATCTAGATCGTGCGATAGGGCGAAGTTAGGAATTCAATTTCCACTTACATCTGATCATGATATTGATATTATGCTTACGATGGTCAAGGTTAATGGTAGATAAAATGTCAACATGCTACCTACAAAAAAGGATTTGAACTTATAAAAATTTAGACTAGATTGAGCTCATTTTATTTGACCGTCCCACTCCACAACGTATGTAAAGGCTTTTATGTTATTTGCATTTTAAGTTTCTTTTGTGCCAGGTGGATCACGGTTGTTCAATTAAGAAAGATATAGTATGGTCATCCATATGCTTAGAAAAAAATTGTGTGTTACCTAGCTACATATATGAGTGGTAGCATTTCCAAGAACATCCCATTAGGAGGATATAACCAACTCTTGAGTTCTATATTTCCTCCATATTTAAAGGAACTATTCCTATAGAGGACACTCATTATTAGTCTATGCTATACATAGAATTTTCGGCATTACACATGTACTCGAAATTGATGTTGTTGAACCAGTTTCTTTTAGTTGGAAGAAGGGAGTGGCAAAATATGATAGCTGAATGTATTAGTGCAATACTTTTACTAGAGATACTCCTAATTGGCTAACAAGGGAAAATTCTCACCATATATCATCCCGAATATTTTAATAGTTGTCTTTTTATATGGTATGTGCCAACCAACCCAAATAAGTACTAGTAACATTTGTATTCTTTTTATGGTTATAAAACTTAGGGATAAGTGTGCCAATTGCTGCAAATGATATATGTAAGGTAGTTACTATTATGATCTATGTGTTGGCTATAGAGGATTAGTATGTGACTAAAGGGTAAGGTTAACAAAAGGAAATTGATTGGTTAGACCTACGTTTTGGTTAGTCGGTTGTACATAGAGGGATTAAAGTACATGAAGCTACTAGTTTTGATTAAAAGGTACTTGTTAGATAGGAAGCATGTGAGAATAAATCTTGAATGACACGGGTAGCATATATACATAGAAAGAGATGGGATATGTCAAATTCCCTAAACATAAGAGTAGGGGTGATATGAGGATGCTATAGAGAAGTGAGATAGGTAGTTATTGCTAAGTGTATGAGGCAAGAAAATAGTATCAACTCTTCAACCTAACGAGTTATAATGGCGCACCTGGGAACAACTTTCTGAATGTTTGTTAGGCAGAGAAGTCAATTTAGTATTGATCCAAGTCTTGATATTTGGTCTTGATAACAATAAGAAAAAAGAGGTGAATAGAAAGGTTACCTAGATAGAAAATACATGGGCCTAGTTCATCCACATCATTAGTACAAAAGAGAAGTAGAGCATTACACACATATATAGACTTCCATCAAATTGAATAGAGCTACTATAGGGTTCATTTAATATATGCTTGCGGTAATTTGTAAATCATAGTCCAGTTAAGGATATGAAAAATTGATCAATGCTAGTTGTTCTTATTTGCTATATTGCATGGGAAAAGAGTCGGAGTACCCTCACTTGTTATAAAAAAAACAAGGAAATTTATTAGTATGGCCAAACCTATCTAGTTAAGCCCAAAGTGGCTAACTCTAAGACATTATGAATCAAGATATAACCTTACTGACATTTACATGTTATTAGAGTTCATGCTTTATGGTGCTTTCAAGTTTCACTATTTAATTTTTATTTTGACCTTCAAAGGGCACCAGACATTGTGCGTGATATAACATAAGCTAGTAATGAAGGAAAAGTTGACCTTGGCTTCCTACTCTGAAAGATGAACTATTGAGGATTTTCTTTTTCTATTTTGACTGTAGTATTAATATTGACCTAGATGGAAGACAAGCCCCAATAGCAGAACGCCTATAAGAATTCTTAGGCGATTGAAGAGAGTAGATGGGGAAATCAATTGTATCTGTTTTGAGGTGAGTAAGGAATATGAGTAGAACTATCCCACCGGTCACTTAACGCTTAAGACAGTGTGTTTGCCCTTATTATGGTAGAATGGTTCTATAGGATATCTCGTAGTTTCCAAAGATGGTTTGTTATATAATTATACATACTGCATGTTCTATAACTTATTTATGTGTATGTCATTTGCCTTTAGTAGATTGCTTTCTCACGGGTTACCAAATGTCATAGAATGCTTGTATGTAAGTGTTATCCGCTTTGGAGCACCCTTGTTTATTGCTAGATGTTTTCGTAGGACCTTTTCCCTACATGTTATTTATTGCATTGGTTACTTTCCTCAAGTCACTTGTCCATATTGTGTTGGTACTACAGGCTAATTGATCATATGACCACTTCTATATATTTTACATGCCTCGTAGCCTACTTGCTTAAACATTACAGGCCTTATAGATTTTCCAGCCTTGTGTCATGTGCTCACTTGCTCATATTTTATATGTGTAATTATTGACATGTTAGTCCACATATCCATGCGATATAATGAACATGCTCAATGTGATTTGTTTTCCGTAGTTCATTTTCTTTTATATCTACATGTCTTATCGTCTACTTGCTCACATATTATATATTTCGTAGATCTAGTACTCATGCATCATGTGCTCATCTAGTCCATTTCATACATACGTTATAGCTCATTCGTTCACACACTACCCTATAGGTCATATGCGCGAGTACAACACATATTTATATAGCTTAATGCTAGTATGTAATGTGCTCCCTTTTGTGCTAGTCTGCCTACGTATCATACTCAATGTGACATATTTATCCATATTCTATGCCCTTATGTGCTTATTGACTTGAGTTTTAAAATTTTTGGGAAAATGATTCCTTGTATGATGATGTAGTGTTGATTTTGAACAGAAAAGGTTGGGCATATATGTAAATTTTATCACAACCATAGATAAATAACTTAACATAATGTCTTAATTGAAGGTGCGACATAAAACTTTAGAGTTCATATTAACATCTATGCGTTCTTAGAAGACTCACCTCTGAAAAACGTTATGAGATAAAAGAGAAGGGAAAGTAGTGCCCCGATAGGTTAGGCCTATGATTTTATGTGTCCGTTCCATTTACAAAAAAATTGGGAGATACTATAGTTATTCCTGATTGTTAAGGCCCGGAAGCTAAGCTCAAAAGGTGTAACCTCCATTGAAGTATTGTGGAAGGAATATAATATAACATAAGTTACTTGGGAATAGAAGATGGTAGAGATCCTAAATATCCCTCCTCACTCTAAATATCAACATAATGATCTGAGATCATGTGGTCCCCTTATATGATCATAAATCCTACTAGCATTTGTTCACTTGATATGTCATTTTCATGTCTTGTGTTTAGGTATATTAAAGTCCTTATTTATATGAGTTCTATCTGTGTATCTTTAGTGAATTACTTGGTTAAGAAAGGGCTTTAATTTGTCATATTATTGTTTCATGAACCATATCTATTGAAACTTCATGCTAGACTTGTCTATACGTGTTTTAGGTTAGTCTATGGATTTTTGATAGTCCTATTTAGAATGGGAACTCTCGCAAATCTCTATATGAAATTCCAAGATTAATCGAACTATCAGGTTCACCTATCATTCGATGACGAATGATCATAAGGGGGTGGATGTAACACCCCGTATTCTACGTGTACTAATTTTATTTACATGACGCTTATAATTTGTAGTGTAGTATAGTTATGGACTCGGTTCCCTATGCAACTAGTGACAATCAAATAAGTTTATAGCGACCTATCCGTAGATTTTGATGCGACCCGATTAAGTTAACGTCGATGGAAGTAGTTAAACTTAAGATCATAAGCTGGTATTTGAGTCTAAATTTTAAAGTGGCATAGTGTATATAAGTTTTAAGTTATGTTAAAGGTATTAAGGTCTAGAAATGGAATAAAATATTGATTCTTGACTTAACTAAGCTAGTAGGGGACAAGTAGGTGTATCACCTACTTTGACTTATTTACCAGCACAAAGGACCAAGTAGGTGCATCACCTACTGAGACTCTTTTGACCATGTTTGATAACAGCTAGGTTAAGGGAGATCACAAATAGAGAATTGAATATTAGAATGCGAAAGCACAAAGAAAAGAAACAAAATAAACTAACTAAAGATATGGGAAATTCGAAGGAAAGATCTACAAATTTCCAAGGATTAGATGTTCTAAGGCCTTGAAAAGATCCAAGTAACAACGTATAGATTTATGGAAGAAATCTAACGCCTTTACTTGAGAAAACGAATCAAAATGATAGATTCGGATCTTGACCGCTTTATGAGTAACTAAAGACAATAATTAGTATGTAGAAACTAATCACCTTCTAAAGAATACCAAAAAGAAACCAAAGATATCGAAGAAGAAGTTACTTTATACCTTAAACTATGAAACTAGTAAAGGTTTAAAGATAAATTCTCAAAGAACAAGTCACAAAGGTTCAAAGAACTCTCTCAAATATTATTAATATCAATCTAAATTGTCTTTAATGAATAAAAAGGACCCCTATATATAGGAGAAGGGGTGAAAAACGTCCAAGACCCTAAAAGACAATTACAAGGACTCTTACTCTAGAAAGGAAATAAAGTAATCTAACTAAAAACAAATTTAGTACTTCTAGGAAAGCTATGGTACTTCGGAGACCATAAATAGAATAAGGAAAATATTAATAACCTATAAATAAAGAAAGAAATAAGGTAAATCCCAACTAGGAAAAGAATCTTGACAATCTTGGAAAGTTTGACTAGTCTTCTCTCAAAACTTGGGCAGAAAGAAACTCTTGTTGTGGCTGATTCTTGGACTCTTCTTGACCTTATTAGCACAAAATTGGGCCTTAAAATTACTCATTTTGGGCTTGAATTTGGGCCACCAAATAATTGTAGCATTTGGACAATTCCTCTTCCTTGGGCTTGAGCTCTTCTTCCCCAATAAGACACTTTTGGATCAGCGATTGAAGCCCATTGATCTTATCATTGAACTCCTTGGTTTGAGATCTTGTTATGGGCCTCCTTGGAGTTTCTAAAGCTTCATCCTTGTCGTTCAATGGATTTGCGCTTCCTTGGATGTTATCAATGTTATTGGGCCAAGTACACTACCACCTACTTGCATTAATCTGGCCCTAGTTGAGTAGAAGAATAAGGGGAAAATGGACAGCCAAGACCCTATGTTCTTCAGTCCAAAAAGGCCCAAGTGAAAAGTTCAAGTAGGTGGATCACCTACTTGACAAATTATGGCCCAAAATGAGTGAGAAAGTCGGCCAAAGCAGCTCCCTTTAAAAGGGATTCGTATTAGCTTTTTCCAACCATTTTTACTTTGACAAAAAATTCTAATTTCTATAGATTTCTCTCTTCTCTCTCTTAGCTTCATACAACATCCAATAAATAATATTAGGGTTCTTGAATATTAGGCGGTTCAAGCTATTGGAAGGTATAATTTAAGACAAGTTAAGGAGGAGAACCTTTACCTTGAAGAATCCAAATCTTAACAAGTGGTAGTTTTGTCCAGTAAGGTAAGCTACTGCAATTTTCTCCCTCTTGTTCTTGAGTTAATTAGGAAATTTGGTATGTGTTAGTGAGTTTGAATTTGTTTTCTTGTTACATGGTGTAATATTGGGGAGGCTGGTCTGCTTATTAGTGCATGTTGGGGCAACCATAGAGGGGAGTCCTCTTTAAATTCAGTTATGAGCTTGTTTGAACACATTAAAAGTAATGTTAGCTCTTCAAGTGCTGGTGACCAGAAGACATGATTCATATTTCTTCTGTTACAGTATTATGTTTAAGGATTGTTTTATGTATGTTATGTTAAAGGATGTGACAGGATGTGCAAGGAGGTTATGCAGACGTTAAAGTACTTAAATATTGTAGGGAGTTTTGGGGAGGACCTGATACGAATGTTGTATAGTATATAGACACGATTTAAGGGAAAGGGAACTGGCTAGATAAATTGCATGCTTACCACTTGGTTACTATTTTGGTGAGATCAAGTTGCTCAAATTGATTGATTAGCTACTAATACTAGTCTTACAACTTATTTTATTGTAGATTAGTAATCTGAAGAGAAAGAGCTTAAGTCATACTTATTGAATTGTATAGAAAGGTATGTAAAGCTATTCAATTTCCTATTTTTTTGGCATGAATCCAACACTTGTATTACAAAAGTAAGCTTTCTAAGTGCGCTTGATAGTTACTGATCCATAGTTGCATATCCTACTCCCTAGAGCATTAAAGTGAGTATTCTAATATGAGTTTGTTACTAAATGTACGTGCTTACACTACCAAGTATTAGCATGCAAGGTTTAAACTTGTTTCATCATCAAAGTACCCTTGGCACATATTTCCCTTATATAAATCAAAATGATCCTAGATTACACACGGTACATATGTTTATGTGTTGGATATACATTCTGTCCATATCATGCCAACTTGTTTCAATTGTATATATATATGTCATATTGTCACATGTTCCCTTTATTGGTTATTGCTCCCATTGTTTTAGACTATAATGTTACCTCACAAGATCCCTACTTGCTCTATTGTACATTTTATATGTACTTACTTGGAATATGTATCTGTCCTTAAGTTGCATCTGCCCACGTTCTCCCTTGGTTCCACATTCATGTATACCCTGTATTTTGATATTAGTTAGTGAGTATTTGACTATCATATAGAGTTCAAATATCTTGGTTGAATGTTAAATGTCTTCACTTGATCTGTACTTCAACTTGAGATGTCAAAATGCTTACTGAGTCATATAAGCTCCTAAGTATTACATTGGTATCACATTTGCTTCCCATGTCATTGTTATTATCGTCAATCCATATTCTCATGTCTTTTAATAGTGGTTCATAGTTCCAAATCTCAACAATGGTTATGACCACCAAAATAACAATCTCAAAAGTGCTATGATCATCAAAAGAACAATTTCAAAAGAGCTATGAATATCAAAACAACAATCTCAAAGATTAAAGAATCTAAGTGACACATTCTGTATGATTATGGGTGGCATCCCCGGGGAAAATCCTTAGCATGGGTCGATCTCAATTGGTATCGACAGGTGGAAACTTAGGGGAACAAGACTAGCATTAGCCGATCCCAATTGGTAGAAGGATGGCAGCTCAGGGGCGAAAGCCTAGCATGGGCCGATACCAATTTGTGGAATTATGAGGACGATATCCCAAGAGTTAAAATGCCTAGCATGGGTCATCCTCTTCTATCACTGATCAGCTGGTCATTTGTATCATATGTCTTATAAATATTATAATGCACATAAAATTAAAGAAAAGAATGTAACATACACGATTCCACAAGTATAAGCAAAGGTAGTCTCTAATAATTATCTATTGGTATTTGGTTTCACTTGAGCTCTCATTTGACATATGGTTGTATTATGCCTTACATAATCAGTACATTCTTTTGTACTAACGCCCCTTATTAGGGACGCTGCATTTCATGCTACATGTACAGGTACTCAACTAGTATATCTCCCCAATAAAAGCACATGATACTCAACGGTTGTTGGTGAGCTCCAGGTTGATTTGGGTCTTTGTTGAGTCATTACTATGCGTATTTTCATAGTGGTACAATCATTCATTCCAATAGAGTCTTTGTAGACATTGTGAAGCTATAATCTGTATTCATAATTTCAGTTATCACATGTATTGGTTCAGTTTGTCAACATGTGTTGTATATGACGTTTCTAATTAGTAAATCTATATGCATAGTAGTTTACTTTCTCATAATAGGTCTCTTGAAAAGCATGTGTTCATATGATACATGTCTGCCTTACCTAGGGTTGGGGTGTGACAATTGGGATGACCATTTTCCATTGATTGAGTTTTCTTATAACACTAGCTATCACTTGAGTATTGATATGGCTCCTTTTAAGGCCCTATATTTTAGGAGTTGTAGATCTCCCATAGGTTTGTTTTTTGTGGGTGAAGTTGCCCTAATAGATTGCGAGTTGGTACATAAGTCCATAGAGAAAGTTCGACTTATAATGGAAAAGTTAAAAATGGCTCAAAGTCGACAAAAGTCATATGCCAATCTGGGAAGAAGGGATGTTGAGTTTAATATTCATGATTTGGTTTAGTTGAAAATCTCTCCCATGAAGGGTGTAATGAGGTTTGGTAAGAAAGGGAAGCTTTGTCCCCATTATGTATGCCCATATCAAATTTTGAAACGTGTTGGTAAGGATGCTTATAAGCTAGAATTTCCAAATAAGTTGGCATTGTTGCATCTGGTTTTCCATGTCTCTATGCTTTAGAAGTGTGTTGGAGATCCGACATCCATAGTTACCTTAGAAGGGTTGGGAGTTGATTAAAAGCTTTCTTATGAGGAAGTTCTGGTTGAAGTTTTAGTCTGACAAGTTAAGAAGTTGAGAAACAAGGAAGTGGCTTTCATGAAAGTATTATGGAGGAATCATTTAGTTGAGGGTGCTACGTGGGAGGCCGAGGCCAACATGATGTCCCGATATCCTGATATTTATCCCTCTACTCCTACTCTAGCTTTAGGTAATGAGTTCCTCTTGGTTTGTCCTTTGTTTTGGGAGTCATGTGTTTCCACGATTTCCTTATGTTATGCATGTTCATGAAAAACTTATGTTTTGAAAGAAAATGACATTACATGATTGATTTTCCTCATGTTGTTGTGCATTCAGTATGTGTTGCCAATAGACTTCATGAGATGAATCGATGAACATGATTTAGGTATGCTTTTTCCGAATGAATTACATATATGCTCCATGAGGTGGGGTTGAGCATGCTTTTAACTTGGAGAAGGTAGTTGCTCTTTGAATATGACAAAATATTGATTTTTTTTGTATATTTGTTTGTTAGGTCCATTTCCTACTTTCCTTATAGTGCATTGAGTATGTTTAGCTTGGGGTTGATGTTTCCTCCTCGATTTTGTGCATTTTAATGAGATTGCATGCATGATGGGATGCTAGTATTGAGCCTTTTCTTTCAAAAGGTTTCTAGAATGCCATTTTAGGACGAATGTTGTAACAACCTGTATTATGCGTATGCTAGTTCTATTCACGTGATACTTGACATAGCCTTATAATATAGGTGAGGGACTGTGCTCTTTATATGATTAGTGTTGGTTTAAACTAGCTCGCAAGGTTATGTAACACCTTGCACGTTTTAGCATGTGTCTTGCAAGTTAGCTCCGACGGAAATATTTAAACTAGAGGTAGTAAAGTGGTAATTGGGCCAAATGCACTACCACCTACTTGCATTAATTTGGCCCAAGTTGAGTAGAAGGATAAGGGAAAAATGGACAGCCAAGGCCCAATAGTCTTAAGTCCAAAAAGACCCAAGTGAAAAGTCCAAATAGGTGGACCACCTACTTGCATAAATTATGGCCCAAATTGACATGAATAGAGGGAAAATTCGGAATAAGGCCCAACAAGTGTTGAAGTTCCCAAAAGCCCAAGTGAAAAGGCCAAGTAGGTGGGTCACCTACTTGATAATATATGGCCAAAATTAGTCAAGAAATTCGGCCATTACACCTCCTTTTTATAGGGATAAAGATCAAATCTTTTGCTCCATTTTTCACTTGCAAAAATTTCAGATTTCCTAAGTTTCTCTAAGGTCTCTCTTGGCTTCAATCAGCAACCCTAAAACACCCTAGGTTCTTGAGTATTATCTCCTTTTCAAGTAAAAGTTTGAAGGAGAGTTTCAGTTCTTGAAGTACAAGTTTAGAGGATAAATTTTCAGAAACTAAGGTAAGCCTCTTTTGCCATATGTAAATTTTGTTTTTAAAAGTTTGGATTTGTAAGAATATGGTCTGGCGATTTAGTAATCCTTCATTATTCTCAAGATAATTTGGAAAAGACAACCTAAACATTGAAGTTAGCAAGTGAGGTTGCTGTCCAACAAGGTGAGTTACTAAAATTTTCATCCCTCTTTTGTGCTTGAATTGGTTAAGGGATTTGGTATGTGTTAATGAGCTCAGAATTGTTCCTTTTACATGGTGTGAGATTGGAGAATGTTCGGGTTGATTGTGCATGTTGGGACAGCCATGGAGGGGAGTCCCCTTTAACTCAATTGTTAGCTCATTTGAGCATTTTAAATGTAATGTTAGTTGGATGCTCAAGGGACAGTGGTCGAAAACCTTGAGTTCATATACATAAGGAGGCATGTGCAGAAGTCATGAGAACTTGTTAAAGGATAAAACGGTAAAGGGTGCAGTAACATACTATCTAATTGGGCGTTGCATGAGCTTGCTGCCTGCAACCCCTTTGTATACTGTTTTGCATATGTTACAAATGCCCAAGGAGTTTCAGGGGACCTTATTAGAAGGTCGTATTGTATATGACGTTATTAAAGGAGAAGGGGTGGAATGCATACCATCGATTTGATAAGTATGGGTTTGCTACCCGATTTCTTGTTTGCCAAGTTCAAGTAGCCCAATCTGTTGGTTAGCTACTAATATTAGTTGTGCTACTTATTTCATTGTAGATTAATAATCAGAAAGGAAGGAGGTTAATTCGTTGTACTATCCGAGTGGTACAGCAAGGTATGTAAGGCTATTCGATTCTATATTCTTTGGCATGAACTCTGCTTGTGTCACTACCAACAAGTGAGCTTCCTAAGTGATCTTTCAAGTAAAAGACAAATAGTGGCAGCATACAATCCCAACCACAGCTAACAATACTTCCCCCCTCCTTAGTGTGTCGAATTGCTTCAATATATGTGCATCTTTACTTTTCCAAGTATTGGTATGAGAAAGGGTAATTGCAGCAGTAGCTTTGTGATTCCTCCTATCAATCAAATGAGGTCCATTGTGTCATTTGAGCTCTTATGTAATTCATTAGTGTTACATTTCCGCCTTGTGTTATTGTTACTGCCCTAAGTGCATATTCAATGTTTCCTACTATTGATCCATAGTTCTGACGCTGAAAAATAATTATGACCACCAAAGTAACAATCTCAAAGATTAAATAAATTATATGAAGCGGTATATGTGTAATGGTGGCAGCCTAGGGGTGAAAGCCTAGCATGGGTCGATCCCAAAATTTATATATTTGAGGACAGCATCCCAGGGGTTAAAATGCCTAGCATGGGTCATCCTCTTTTACCACTGATCAGTTGGTTACTTGTATCACGTGCTTTACAGAGATTTCAAGGTAAAGAAGAGTACAGAAAAGAATATAATGTACATGATCCCACAACAGCAACAAGGGTGACCTTTTAATTTGATCTATGTATTTACATATTGATACTTGATTTCAATTGAGCTCTTGTTTACATATGTTATTGCCTTACATATTCAGTACATTTTTCGTACTGACGTCCCTCTCGGGGGACGCTGTATTTCATCTTTGCAGCCACGGTACTCCAGCTAGTAGACATCCCCGGTAGGAGCGCGGGACACTCGGCCGCTATTGGTGAGCACCAAGTTGATTCGGGGCTTAACCGAGTCTTTGGCATCTATTTTGTTACCGTATAGTAGTTAAGGGTAAGGCGGGACTGTCCCGACCCTAAACTAAGGCTGTCTATCTTGTAGAGGCTTTGTAGACTAATGTATAAAGTTTGGTTGTATCTTGTCTCTTAACAATTGTGGCCTCAACGGCCAAGTGTTGTACATAAGTTTTGGGTCTGTCTATGTCGATCTTTTATCACTATAGTGCATTTAAGCTTGTCATAGCTTCATAGTTATCATAGTTAAATGTATGGTAAGTGCAGGTTGTAAGTTGGTTCTCCCGGCCATTTAGGCATCAGGTGCCTGTCCGTCTTAATCAGATCTGAGGCGTGACAAATGTTCCCAAGGGGGAGATAATGTAACACCTCAGATTTAGTAGCCTTAGCAAGAGTCCAAGTGAGTGGTTACAAACCTAGGATTTAGCCTTGTGTAACGACCCGTAAAATGAATACGTGAAACTAGAGCCTAACGAGTTTGTCTCTGTGTTAATGTGAGGTTTCATGCGGTAGAATGTTGTCCCGAGCTTAGGTTGAGAGGTTTAGAGGTTAAATGTCAAGTTACGAATCACCAAGGACCACCCTAGGGGTCCTTGAGAAGGACCCTAAAGCCTAACTTCCAAGACCCCAAGAAACCAAAAAGCCACCAAAAGTCTGATCCCCAAGCGAACCGTTAGCCTTACTGACTATTTAGCAGAAGTCTTACTGAAGAATAAATAATATTTGAATACATAATTAAACTCCACTCAAATAAATTTTTGGAAATAATCAATTAAGTATAAGTAATAGTTTTTAATGTCTCAAAACAAAAAAAAACATTGTCAGAGACTCATCAACTTTAACTATCTATGAAGTGTCTAATACTAGAATAGATGTCGAGACATACCTACAATAACTCAACAATAAAAGAAAATAAATGTGAAATCCTCTGAAAAGCAAGGGGGCTCACCAAAGCTATCTAATGTTCAAAGTGATCTCAATGAAACAACTGTTAATGATCCTGAAGAACTTGTATCTGCATCATAAAAGATGTTGATCAAATGACATCAGTTTATTTGAATGTAAGAATATGTAAGATTGCCGAGGTGAAATAATTGAAAGAAAGGTTACAATAGGTATAACATAACATCATTTGAATTAAAAGAATTAAAGGAATGGATTCATTTAACTTAAAAAAATAATTTCTCATTCTCTGAACATTAACGTAATAAGTGATACATAGAATTACACTTGAACTCTATTAGGAAATTCCCTAACGACAACTATCACTATAATCTACATGATGATACAATATCTTGTCCATGCTGCAAGAACTGTCGTACATCATGTCGGTATATAGAACACCTCAACTAAGCGGTTCCACTAAGTTCTACCCAAAGACACTTATGATTCATCTAAAAAGTATGATCATGTACCCATGTTGGCAACACATGGTTTATGGGGGCAGTGAGTTGTTTGAATTCGCCCCCATATTGGTGTTTAATACTACTCCCAATAATATATACCTCTTCTCAAATGTATAAAAATATTATTTTTCTCTAGTTTGAGGTAATCTCTCAAATGATTATCTTAAAAGACGCAACTACTCTGAAATATATCTGAAACTCATTTCTTATTTAGAAAACAAGGTTTCAAGGCTCAATGTAAAATTACATTATGGGTTGAGATAATTACTCAAAAAGGGGGCCGAGGTTACTGATTTGTACTTAATCTTTATGAAAACTCTTTTAACTTTTTCACAAAAAAGTCTACTCTTTTTTTCATGTAAAAATGAATTATTTGGGAAATACATAGTTCCATTATACTCTTTCTCAAACTACTCTTTAATTCCTCAAAATGCAGTTTGAACAATACTATTTTTCTTTTAATATTCTCAATAAGAATTCACTAATACTCAAGAATAGGGTAAATCCTAAAAAATAGTCATGAATAATCAAATCAATAATCACAATGCCCAATGTTTGACAATTCAATTATTAGAAATAGGAATTTAATAATGAACAACTCAAGAATTAAGAACTCAATATCAACTCATCTTATGAACACTAAAATCTAAAGATAAAACCCTAGATTACTCTTTTAATAATTTGAATGTAGATGTAGGGCATGACGACATACTAGCCCAACACTATGATAGCCTTACATACATGGAAAAATGGAGTTCTTAGGCGAAATCGAAGAAACTTGAAGAACACTTGAACCCTAACTTTGCTCTAATGTCTTGAAGTATTAATGAACATAAATGAACTGATTAAAACTTTCTAAGCCTTAATTAGGTGTAAAAAATTATGGTCAAGGTTTAGAGTAGGGGTTAAAATGAACTAGTTAGAGTACCAATTGCATAGGGGAAATACCAAAATGACCCAGCATTAAAAACTGAAAATGTGCCGAAAATGGGATGTTTCAAGAACCATATGAAGCTACAACGACCGTCTAGTGGGTCGTCAAGTTGCACCTGCCCGACAAGGCTTCACTAAAATGGGCATAACTTTTTACTAGAAACTTCAAAGGAGCAAACTTGGTGGCTGATGAATCTGAGATTTCAACTCATTTAAGGCTTTGTTTTCATAGTTTTAGTGTCCTTAAATTCTTAATTTATGCTCTGAACATATGTTAAAGTGTTGATTTGCAGCAATGAAGGGTAAGGAGCAAGGCAAGGACACTATCGGACAAAAAGGAGCGAAAAAGGATGAAGAAGTTGAAGGAAGGCAATCCTGGTGATTGCCAAGATGAACCGCCAAGTTGCTCTTTAGGTCGACTAAAGTTCTAACATGCTAGCCCTGGGGGAGAACCTACTTTGCAACAGAAGTGGATAGTCACCGGACCGTGAAATAACTCAATGACATCAATCTTGATTGCCTAAAGTCATAGAACCCTGAGGACCAAAATCCAAGGCAAACCAACGATGGACTGGAGCAAAGGGCATATCACCGAACTGGTTGTAGATACATGACTTACCTGGCCTTTATGTATGAACAAAGGATGAGAGGAGTGTCAACGTAAGTAATGGTAGCCAACTAAGTTACGAATATGATATAGGAAATATGAATGATGTTAATGATCTGATTCATTTGGGTTGTTTTGCTACAATACATCTACCTCTTCTTAAGGGGAATGATATCTTCCATATCACGAGCACAATGCTACAACTCTTGCAAAAGAAAATGTTTTATGGAGTGATATATCATGAGGATCCCCATGAGCATATTAGGAATTTTATAGATGTATATGGTCCATTCTCATTCAAGAACATCTCTCAAGAATCAGTCTTTCTCTGGTTATTCCCATTCTCTTTGATGGGGGAAGCTACCAAGTGGTTAGCTGATCTCTCGAGGAATTCCATTACTACTTTGGATGAACTTATCGTGGCTTTGTGTGTAAATTTCTTTCCTCCTTCAAGGATGATGACATTAAGATATAGTATTCAAGGCTTCAAACGCTTGGAGAGTGAACCAATCCACGAGATGTGGCTGAGATTTCAAAAGTTGGTACTTCAATGTCCAACTTACAGACATCCAAACAACGTGTTGTTACAACACTTCTATAGGAGTCTTGACTCGGTGAACAAAGGTGTTGTTGATCAACTTGTTCCAAGGGGTATAATGCAACAACCTTAGGAGAAAACATCTAATCTCCTCGATGGTATGACCAATATTAACAGAGCATGGTACACTTGAAAGGACCAAGTGTCTCCTCTTACCTTTAGAATGAAAAAAAGGGAACATTGATAAGGACCAAGAGAGAGACCAAAATATGCCCAAAATAATGACCTAGCTGAATATCTTGTCAAAAAATGTGTTGGGTAGTGGATTTAAGAGTTTAAATGTTGTTGGTATTGGTGGAGAAAACCTTGATAAAAAACACTTTGAGGCTCTATATAATGAGGAAGTGAATTTTCTTCCAAATCAAAGAGGAAGTTTCCGTTCGAGCTTCCAAGGCCAAGTGGGAATCAAGGTTGGAATAGAGAAATGGATGATGGATGAAGAGATCGTGAAAAAGAATGGCCTGACCCCGGGCTAATTAGAAGGAAAGAGATGGTGACAAGGAAATATACATTCTATCAAATGAACGTCAAAACCCTAAGGAGCAAAAGGCTGACCCAGAAAACATCTGTACGGAAGACATGCTTGCACGCATTCTCAATAAGATAGAAGGGTCTGACAAAGTCTTAAAAGAAATGAAAGAGGACGTCTCAACACTCAATTAGACAGTCACCTCTTACTTAGTGTCCATCAAAGAATTGGAAATGTAAATGGGTCAAATTTTATCTCATTTGAACCCAAGGCAAAAGGGAGGTCTACCAAGTGATACCTTGGCTAACCCCAAAAATAAACCTTGAAAATTGTATCAATGTCGTGCCACTACGTTAAATAAGGCTCTTCTTCAGAGGCAACCCAAATATTAATGCTTTTATTACTATTGTTTGAATAATGGGTGTTGAATGTGCAGGTTGAAAAGTTGAAATTTTGGAAAATGGCAATTTGGCGATCCAAAGATCCCGTCAGTGACTCAATGAACATGTTGGCGAGCCCAATTTGGATCGTTGTTGGAACCACCTAGCTTGCTAGAGGTTCTGCAAAACACGGCGGGGTAAAGTTCGACTCGGCGCATCTCAAAGTGGGTCGGCAACCATGACTTACTTCACCGATCGGTACATGAACTAAAGAGTTTTAAAAGGCCAAACCATTTTACATTAAAAAATCCTTTCATTTTCTTACTTTTCAACTTTCGTACTCTCACGACCGCTATATATTTTTGGTATCATATTTTTGTTCTTACTTTTTCTTCGGATCATTTTCTTGGGATGGTCGGCTTGATTACATTGCTTCCTAGCATTTCAAATTTGAAACTTCTAAGGTTGTTTTACCGAACCTCATTCTATAATTGAATGAAATAAAATGCCAATTGTTGTTTTATGGTGGTTATCTGTGTTTATTGTTGTTGTGTTTGTCGTGTGTTAATTTGGTTTCCCATTTTTAATTTAAATCGTATTTAGTTGAATATACATGGTATTTTCTCGTGTCGTTGATTCCTAAAATATAGGTCTAGCGGGGTCAAGTCTGAGTAACCCCGTATTGTGCTAATTGTCAAATTTTCCTTGATGATAGAGCGAATGACGTCACTCTTAAGGGCAAACGATGTTAATTGGCCAATTTTTGCCAAATCGGGGGAGGGCTCAGTACCCTGAGGGCATAGGTCTGTAGTGAATTGCATGTGTTAGTGTTTTTTTTTTTTCGTGGGCTGCAGGCTTGAATTTTAAGTACATGGTCTAAATCTACCACGTTGGGCTATTCTGCGAGCTAGATCGAGCTAGTCGAGTGATTCAGTAGTTCGCCTAAAGCCCCCTTTGATCGTCTTTAATTCTCTAAATTTTGGGACTGATTTTTGTAACTTTTGGTTATATGCTTGAGCTTGCCGAGTTCACTCGGCGACTCACCGAAAGTCCCTTCTGATCGCCCTTTCTCACCCAAATCCTTATAATTGTTTTGTAACTTTCTGCGAGCTACTTCTTATTTGCCGAATGATGTCGACGATCCACCGAATGATCCTAGAAATCGCTAACCTACTTTAATTTTTGGATGCTTTTGCATTGAAACTTTCAGCGATCCCCACCTGGCTCGCCAGAGGTTTGGTGACTCGCCGACCAGTTTGGCGAGTGTTCCTACAACTATTTACCTGAAATTTTTCTTAACTAGATCTAATATTTTCTTAATTGTTTTGCATGTATGGCTATACCTAAGATAGTTGGTAGGAATCAACCGCCCTAAAAGCGGGCACGTGGTATCGTTATTAATGATAAGGTTGTTGTTTCTCGGGCCCCAATAGTCAAACTTCCTCCATGAGTGGGGATAAGGCAAAGGCACGAGCCCTGTGCACCCATCACCTCTGGCGCCAAGCTCCAATAATGGGGCAGATCAACACCATGCACCTCACCACATCTGACAGTGAGGGTGGTTCTAGGGATATTTCTCAAGCCTCTATCTCTTAGTCGGAAGATGCTCAACTCTTATAGGCTATGAGAGTGCAGCTACGCTCAAAGTCTACACATGATTCATGTAGGATTTTGGTGCCTCAAATACCTACTCCTCCAGCTTAAGCCCCAGCTCAGACAGTGGTACATGAAACACTTGGTCAGGGTCCTCTTCCCTGATCACTCAATCGACTAAAGACCGAGGTTTCGTGGACCATTTTGGAGGAAGAGAGATTTTATACCAATGGTGTGGTGGATAGATATCCAAAGGTATGGAAAATCTTACGATTCCACAAGTTTGAGGTTTTCACCAAACCACGAGGCCCTTACATTTCTTCTTGGGTTCGGGTGTTTTACGCAGCGTACGGAGGGCTGGTTCCAAAAAGTAAAGAAGAAGGCCAGCATGTTCAAGCCGGTAAATGAGGTTATGGTTCGAGGCCCGAAGGTTAAGTGCAGCAGCTCAAACATAAATGTTGTACTTGGGTGCACTCGAGATTTCATGCACGCCTACTCAGACCATGTTAAGAAGAAGATATTAGAGGAACTCAAGGGTTGGTTGGCACACCTTCTTTTCGATGCAACTCCAAGGTGGCTTGAGGTTGATGTGCAGATTGACAAGAAAGACCTGAATGTAGCCGCTTGGTACTGGTTCGGGTTTATCAGCCGCACTATCATCTCTTTGTAGAATGAGTCCATCCTCTGCCATCTGAAGGATGCCTGTCTGGGTTCGATCATAGCTAGGAAGAGGTTGAATTTGGGGCTACTCATTGAGCAAGAGATGGCCATAAGGGCCAAGCAGAGTTAGACGTCACTGTCGTTCCCTGTTTTTATCATAGAGCTGTGTCGAGGGGGCCATGTTCCTAGAGTTTAGAAGAAGGATGTAGAGGTTACCCCCACCTCTTCTACTCACATCTGGCATATAGAGGCTGAGTATATGCGTGATGAGGCCGATAAGAGGAGTGCTGCAACGGCGAATATGTCCCCAGTTGTTAATGGGGATATATTGTCGATCGAGGCAATCATGCCCACTCAGGCAAGTTTGCCTACAGGTAGTTCTAGACGGTCAACTTGTTAGATTCCTATTTATTCCGTTTCACCCCCTCCCTATATTTCTTCTTCTTCTGCTGCCACCCGACCCCGTATCACCCAGGCCATGCTTTATCATATGGGTCATCTGGCCCAGTCTGCTGATGTACGTGGCTGCTGAGGTAGATGTTGCAGTGCCTGGGTTGATAGAGAGGGTGATTACTACTGCCTTAGCCCCGATGGGGGGTTAGAAGAGGGAGCATAGAGAGATGATTGAGGGCTATAAGTTGTCTTTGGAAACTGATATGCTCAAATTACACTCCGTAAAAAAGTATAAGGGATCAGTGTAAAATAAAGAACCCAACTTGTATGTTGGTGTTGATCCCACGAGCAATATGGTTCAGACTTAATTTTAACTTACGATTATATTCTTTTAGTCAAACTATTTCCTAAACAATTAATTAAAGGGGGGGATTTGTGCAAGAAAATAACTGATTGTTGTTTAAGTAACAAGTGAGCAAGATTCAAACCTTGAGTTATAAATAAGAGAGAGAAACTAGGGTGTATAGGTTCCCTATAAGCTCTTAACGTGGTAATCATAGCAATAGTAATCAATGCCTAGTGTTTTAAATTTAAAGTTGGTAAGACATGAATCCCTAAGTGATTGGTCCTCCAAATAGTGAATTTCACTCCGCACCTTGGTTCGGCTATATGTGTATACTTTACTAACCCTTACCTTTACCTCATATTAGACATCACATCAATGTATGTCTTAGTTTTCATCCTCGCACCTATTGACATTAAACTATTAGATAGTATCACACTAAATCTCTGTTAATAATTCTTTTATTATTAACTACCTCCTTAGTCTGGTGAGTAGCAACAAGGCAAGCTCTAACGCGTGCACTGGGTAAAAAAACTTCTAAGGGAAAGAATTACCAATGCATGCTTCAGAACTATTCAAGAATTACTTAGTTATTATTCATACGTTTTTATTCGCTCATGGTTGCCACAACCCTAGTTGTGGATTTAGCTACTCATGCTTGAAAGAACACAATTCATGTTTTGATAATAAGAATTCATGAACTTGCGTTTAGAGTAGAAGAAACTCGAAATCTCGAATTGAATTCCAAATAAAAAATCTTTTAAACCAAAATCCATAAATCAAATTGCCAAAGTTTGCATGTGAATTCCCAAGAAAATATCAAGAACTAAAAGTAAACAATAATGTATAATCCCCAAAAATGAGGTTTACATACCTTATTTATAGAAAAACATGTCCTAAACAAAAAGGAAAAGAAATAAGGAAATAAACTTCTGGGGCGGCTTTGATGGACGACTCGACCAATGGACCGTGGGTCAACCTACGGTCCGTAGGTCCCCTCCGTTAGTTAACACTTAGAACTTTTCTGCAAAACCAAGAACCAACATTCTCTGATCATCATCAATGGACGTGCAGGACGTACCGTAGGTGGACCTACAGTCTGTGTGTCCTCTTCCATGGCTCCACACTTAGGATTTTCATCAGGTAATGGAACTTCAACTCTCTTAACACCTTCAACGGATGTGCAGGATGGCCCGTGGGTCGAACTATGGTCCGTGGATGGCTTCTTAGTTACACACTTGGTCAGAATTCCCTGATGCTCTTATCTACGCCTACCCATGGATTGACGGTCATAGGATGTACGGTCCATAGGTCCTTTCGTGGGTGGCCACTTTTGCAGATTTTCAGTTGTCATCTCACTTAATCACGTCCAAGCCTATTTCATGCAAATATAACACATAAAACATTATTTCCAATACAAAATGGCACTAGACACACACAACTCTTAAGTGAAATGCATCAAAAATACCGTAAAATCACGGTATATATACACCCTACCTTAAACTAAACTCTAAACGACACTAGTGTAGAAGTAGACATACAAACTCAAGCAATCACATGGCCATTTCAATGCATTTCGTTTTGTCAATGCAAATCTTTTCTCATAAACTCAACAAACAACTTCATACGAATTAAAACATGACATAGATAGACCAAGAAACACCAAAACATACACTATTCACAATCACCAAGGTATCAATTCTCCAATAATGTAACTAGTGCCCTCACTTCAAAAGAGATCCTTTTTCACTCGCAAGAGATATGACTTTCAAGTTTTTTAGTATTCGTTCAACACTCACGCACAAAAGTAACTTCAAGTATAGTTAGTGCTCAATACCATATGCCTACTCTTATTTACACTACTTAGACACTCCAAACTAGTTAGCAGGATCACTATAGGACTTTCTTAACTTGTAACGTAGGCTTAGGGTTAGGTGTGGTACATTTGGGTACTTTTTAGCGACTTTCTGCCCTCCTTGACATTACATTGGCTTTTTACCTTTTTTCTCAACCTATTTTTGACATCCTTTCATTTTACTTTCTTTCCCTTAACTCTTTTGAACATAGATGTGACTTTGAACTTTGAGGCTCTTCTTTTTCACTTTCTTCTTTTTCTTTCACTTTTTTTTCTTTATTTCTTTCAGCACTTTTGTTTATCATCTTTTTTCCTCTTTTACACATAGTCACACCTTTTACTTATCAGTTTCTCTCTTCAACACACAACTTTTTTAATACCCTTTTTCTACATGTTTCCTGTGTCACAACCACCCTCAACTTATATGTTTAGCATGAGTTGAGGTGCAAAATATCCGATGTCGGACCAAGGCCAAGATCATGGTAACTTTTTGAATTCGCCACCCTCAACTTAGGCTTTTTTCCTAAATCAAGGTGCACATGTCCAAAGAGGGACCAGGGACAAGACAATTATTTTAGGGAAGGTGAGTTAGGTGATTCAAAACAAATGGTCAATTTTAGGCTCAAATATTTGGATCAAAGGGAGCATTGTTTCATTTGGTTGGATAATTTTAGGCTGAAGTGGACTAGTTTGAAAAAGGGCCTACGATCAGTTCCCAACTTCTAGCCCAGATCATCTTAGCAGGACCAACGGGGAAAGTTCTAGATTGGCACATACTATCTGAACATTAAACTTTTCTCATACACTCTTTGCACATTGTTTCATTATCAGATTATCAGATTACCCAATTCAAGCTTTAGCTTAACTTATGAATGCAAATCAGTTCCTATCATGTCACATTGAGATCGAGCACATTCGACTTATCACACCTACAGATCTAGCACAATTCATCATTTTTGGACAGAGATCATTTTTTTCATGCATTTATGCCATCATGCTTTTGTTTTTCTACTTACTCCTACACATACATTCCTAAACATGCCGGGTTTTTTTCATACTTTTATGCCATCAAGCTTTCATTTTTCTACTTACTCCTACACGTACTTTCCTAAACAAGCCGATTCAACAGAAATTTAAACAGTCTCTTGGGGAAAAATAACACTGACAATCCGTTAGGTTATGAGTTAGGTTACTCAGGCTTCACCCTATCACTCACAATCCGTTTACCCCACCCCCTACAAAATAAAGTACAAGTGTCCCCAATGCACACAAAAAATATAAAAAGTAAAGGATCGGGGTGAAGCAAACCTGTGGCACATATGCGCTGAAGACCACTAAAAAAGTGGGTGGGTTCGATTTCTCGAAACCCGCTGGTTCAACACGTGGAACGCCATTAGTAGCGCTCCCATCTACCATCTCAGCATCCCCAGTAGTGATATCACCAATTCTTAAGGTACCATCAATAGTTCTCACACCGCTAGATGGGCCAACACCTACCTCCGTAGCCTTCTGATGTTTCAGTTCCTTATCAACTATGGATTCCCTTCGAGCCACCTCTGTCTGCTCTCGCTCTTTCTTCTTCATTCTATGGGCCTCAGCATCTTTCAAAGCACGATTGGAGTAGGAGCACTTCCTAGCAGCACGGGAAGAATCTGATAGTGGCACCCCATCACCAAATAAAGCAGATACAGACTTGGGAGGAACTAGGAGGGAATCCAGATCGGCAGGAAGGCTAGCCAACTCTTCCTAAAATGTGGATAGATCAATGGTACAATCTAAACTCTCCAAGACTCATAGCTCGAATGCATCCAGGTTCTTATGAATGGCCAGATTCTTCTGGTCCATGAGATACTCCATCTTATCCACAAACTGCTAAATAGAGCGCTGCATCCACGACCTAATGTGCTGTAGTAATGTGGCCATCTATGCCTCCATCTTCACAACACTAGCTAGAGGGATTATGGAGGAGCCGGAGGAGTGGGTGGTGCAGAATGAGCTCGAGGAGCGACTGGCAGTCGGAAATGGTGGAGCCTGGGTGTTTGTAGTAGTGGCTGGAACAATGGAGTCAACAGCCTGCATCTGTGTGACCTCGGCGGCAAGATCATCACCAAGAGATGGTACCTTCACAAGTGGCTCTGTGCGAGGTGCAGCTAGGTTGGCATCATCCCAAATCAACCTAATGTCTAGAGCCTTGGTTACCTGAAACAACCTGTCACATATCCAAACTGGTACACCAGAGTCCCCGTAAAACAGGAAAATGAGGCATATGAAGCGTAGAACTCCCAGACTATATCCTCGATATACGTTTTTAGGGCCGTTCCATCCACTCATACAATTGTTTACGGAAGTGCCCTTCAATGGCAGGACCTGTTTGGAGGCTACATGTGAGAGCCCGACGCTCCTTGGTGACAAGTCAAGTCATCTTATCTTTCTTATTCAGCATGCGTGCAACTTTATATATCTTATACTGGTCCTCCACACACCATCGATTCGGCTCCTCAGCAATTGGTGTAGGCTCGAAACTGGGGGGCACTGGAATGTCGCCCGCTCTATCAGCATCAAAAGATGTGGCGGTGATGCCATTAGAATTGGAGCCAGAGCGGAAGTCGAATGCGTACCTAGAGCCAACCGATGATCTGATCGGTGTCACCCCATCCTCAGACTAGGGGGTAGTGACTACGTCGGGAAAGACTAGTTGGGCTCGGTTGCTCGTAGTGCGAGGAGCATTAGGGGAGGTCCTGATGTTGGGAGGAATGCAGTCAATATCCCCCCTTTTCTCCACAATGATCAAACGCTGCGATGGAGCGACAAATTTCGATATTCCCTTTGTGATGTACGTCAGACCTCTATTAGAGGCCATAGTTCATGTAGAAGCTTAGTTAGTACCAAAAAAAGAAAATAAAACACTCGGAAGAATTTTAGAACAAGCAATGAATCAAAATGGAAACTTAAAAAAATATGGCCAGTAGCTGAACCACAAACCCACGGTGGGTACCTACGGTCCATCGAGGGATCGATGCTCCATAGGTGTTTCTAGCATACGATTTCACATTCAAACACCAAATTAACAACCCAAGGTCAAGTTTATTGTTGTGATTTCAAATGGAAACTCTGAATAACTTCAAAGTTTCGGAGAAATCAACATACCTTAAAAGTATACAACAATGGTGACTGTGTGATTGTAATAGAAATCTAGACCTTTTTTGCAAGCCTTTCACACTGAACCTGGACTTGTTGAATCATTGGGGAATGGGGATGAGGGACTTGGAAGAGAAAGGGGTGATTTGTGAATTCAAGCAATTGAATGGGGACTTGATCTATGGGATATTGGGATTAAATGGAGTGACTATGGGAGATAAAGGGTTTAAAAATGGTTGGGAGGGAGTTTTGAATGTTGGGAATGAATTAAAAATGAATTATTTTATTTTATACGGTGTCCGGGTCGGGTCGGGTAAACCCTAGGTTCTGGACCCACGAGACCTAGTCTACGGTCCATGGGTCGACCTATGGAACATAGGTCCAGTCCGTAGGTCACTCTGACACTTATAATTTTGAGAAAACTTACTTCGAGTCTACAGATGCCATTCACTGTCTGTGGATGGACCCACGGACCGTCGATGGGGTCCGTAAGCCACTACACACCTATTTTTCTACAGATTGTACCTTTCGCCCCTGCACAAGTAGCAACCATTAGGACTTTCTTTTTAAATTTTCTAGACACTTTTTAAACACGGACCCTATTCTATATCTAGCCAACACTAATACAAAAATATGACACCTATCTAAAGAGCTACAAAAATTAAAATAAGTGAATAAAAATTCCTATAACAAAAAGAAAAACCTATAGTTGAATAGATTGTACATCTTGGGTTGCCTCCCAAGCAGCGCTTGATTCAACATCGCGACACGATGCAGGCCTCTTGATTACTCATACTTCATCAAGATAGTAGGCCTCGTTCACATCTTGCACAGTCTCCTATTTCCCCATGTAGACTTTGATTCTTTGCACGTTCCCTTTGGACTTTGTTCCCTCTTTGTTCTCCAGCTCTACTACTCCATCTAGAAATACTTGAGTGACTCAGAATGGCCCGGTCCAGTTGAACTTGAGCTTGCCAGGAAACAATCATAGCCTTGAGTTGAATAGAAGAACTAGATCACCCACAACAAATTTGTTCTTTTCAATCTGTTGATTACGATACTTCTTCATCTTCTCCATGTACAAGGCCGAACTTTCATAAGCTTTTAAGAAAAACTAATCAAGCTCATTCAGTCTATGACTCGATGCAGCACCCCAATCAAAATTCAACTTCTTAAGCGCCCACATAGCCTTCTGCTCTAGCTCTACTGACAAATGGCATGACTTCCATTTACAAGTTTGTAGGGGGACATACCTATGTGAGTCTTGAATGAGGTGCGATAGGCCCATAGAGCATCATCAAGCCTCCTTGACTAATCAGTTCTATTGGCGTTCATAGTCTTTGCAATGATTTGCTTTATCTCTCTGTTTGACACTTTAACTTGCCCACTAGATTGCGGATGGTAAGTAGTGGATACATTGTGACGGACTCCATATTTATCTAGCAACGCCTTGAACAACTTATTACAAAAGTGGGAACTTCCATCGCTGATAATCGCCCTAGTTGTACCAAATCTGGAGAAGATACTCTTTTTCAAGAATGCGGCGACACTTTTCCCTTCATTGTTTGAAACAAGAATATACTTCATCCTATGTGAACTCACAAATGGACCCATAAAGTCAAGGCCCCATACATCAAACAACTCAATCACCAATATTGGATTCATAGGTAGCTCTTGCCTCTTTGAAACTCCTCCTTCTCTTTGGAAATGATTGCAAGACTTGGCGAAATCATAAGCATCTTGGTGGATGGTAGGCCAATAATATCCACACTGCAAGATTTAATGAATAGTCCAAATACCTTTATAATTCTCACTAACAGGTGATGAATGACACGCCTCTAGTATACTCCATCTTAACCTCGGGCACACAACAACGAATAATCCAATCAGCACAAATACGGAACAAGTAAGGCTCATCCCAAAAGAAATTCTTCACATCATGCATAAACTTTTTCATTTGGTGTAAAGACAATCTGATGGAACCAGATCACTTGCCAAGTAGTTAGAAAATTCTACGAACCAAGGAATAAGATCATGAGAAGCAGCCAATACCTGTTGATCTAGAAAACATCATTAATTTCATCCCCATATCCTAGCTTGAGCATAGCTTCCTCCTCTAATTTGGAAAAATGATCGGCAACTTGATTTTCTGTCCCCTTTTTATCTTTTACCTCAAAATTGAACTCTTGGAGCAACAATACCCATCAACATCGGTGTTGCATCCTTTTTAGCCATCAGATACCTCAATGCAGAATAGTCAGTATGCACTATGGCCTTAGTACCAAGCAAGTAGGATCAAAATTTCTCAAATGTGAAAACCACAATAAGGAGTTCTTGTTCAATCACAGTTTAGTTCTTTTGAGCCACATTCAGAGCTTATCTCGCATTGTAAATAGGATGAAGAATCTTCTCTCGCCTCTGTCCCAATACCACACCAAGTGCCACTCCACTCGCATCACACATCACTTCAAACGGTTGCCCCCAATCCAGTGAAATAATGATAGGTGTGGAAACTAGCTTTGCTTTTAACTCTCCAAATGCTCTCAGACAAGCATCATAAAAATTAAACTTACACTTCTTTTCGAGCAATTTGCACAATGGGTGTGTAATTTTGGAGAAATTCTTGATAAAGCACTTATAAAAGCCTACATGCCTAAGAAAACTTCTAACACCTTTAATAGAGATAGGTGGTGAAAGCTTTTCTATTACCTCAACTTTAGCTCTATCAACCTCAATACCCTTCTCAGAACTTCAATGACCCAGCACTATACCCCCTTTCACCATGAAGTGGCACTTTTTCCGATTGAGCACATGATTGTACTTTTCACACCATTTCTGTACCTCAGCCAAATGTATCAGACAACCATCAAATGAGTCACCTACCATAGAGAAATCATCCATAAATACCTCAATAGTGTCCTCCACCAAATCTAAAAATATCGACATCATGCGACGATGGAAGGTCACTAGAGCATTACACAACCCAAATAACATCCATTTCAAGGAGAAAGTCCCATAAGGGCAAGTGAAAGAGGTCTTCTCATTGACTTCTAAAGCAATGGATATAGAACTGTAGCCTGAATAACGATCAAGAAAGCAATACCAACCTTTACGTGCAAGCCGATCTAGCATCTGATCCATGAACAACATAGAAAAGTGATCTTCTTCTGTCCAAGCATTTAATTTCTGATAGTCCATGCATACTCTCTATCCAGTCACTGTCTACATTATTACAAGTTTATTTTTTGCATTAGGAACAACAGTAATCCCACCTTTCTTAGTAACACACTGAACATGATAGACCCAACTACTATATTGTGTAGGGTATATGCTTCCAGCATCCAACCACTTGATGATTTCCTTTTTCATTACCTCTTGCATAGGCAGATTTAGTCTCCTTTGGTGATTGATACTAGGCTTGTGTTCCGGCATGAGTTGGATTTTATGAGAACAAATGTCCGGAGGAATCCTAATAATAGCAGTAATAGTCCAACTAATAGCCCTCTTGAACCTTTTCAACACATAAACCAATGCATGAACTTGTACCTTACTCAAATTTTCCACAATAATGACCGGTAAAGTACCATCTCTCCCCAAGAATATATACCTCAAACGCGATGGTAGAGCCTTGAGCTCCAATTTTGGAGCCTCTTCAACAGACGGTTTTACGGGTCGAAAGTCGTGATTCCTCATATCTAGCTCCGATTTCTTCAGTTTGGAACAGAATTAAAACAAATGAAGTGTGGCGACTAATTCATCATAGTTTTCAATACCATCACCCTAAAAATTCATCATTACTGCTGCTAGTGCATCAACACCCAACCCCTCTTCAATAGACACATCAGAACCTCACTCCACCATATGATTCACCACTGATACTGACTTGAGATAGCTTTCCTTCATCATACACCTATAGATGTTGAAAGTTACCTCTTCATTATTCAATCAAAACTTCATCAGCCCTCTCTCCATATTGACCAAGGCGCGCCCAGTAACACGAAATGGTCTACCTAGGATAATGGAACCTCAAAATCAAGTATCACAAAATCCTCTGGAAAAATAAACGACTCCACTTTCACAAGTACATTTTGGAGAACACCAATGGGATTTTTAACAGTTATATCGGTCATGAGTAGTCGCATCACAATCGGTTTTTAAGCCCCTACACCCAACTTCTTGTAGATGGACAATGGCATCAGATATATGCTAGCACTCAAATTAAACAATGCCTTTCTAAAATGCAACAACCCATTGGTACAAGGAATAGTGAAAGAACCGGGATACTCTTTCTACATAAGTGACCTAGTAGCAATAGCACTGCAATGTTGCAACCTCTCATAATCTTCCAAACTAACAGCCCTCTTTTTAGTCACAAAATTCTTCATTAACTTCGCGTACCTAGGTATCTACTCCAAAGCATTGATCAATGGAACATTAATGGACAATTGCTTCAACATTGTAATGAACCTGCAGTGTTTTCCTTCTTCATTCTTCTTTACCAACCTCTGTGGGAATAGAGGTGTTCTAGGTATGGAAACAACTTTTTGGGTTATCTCTGCTTCATTTCTTGTAGAATTCTTAGACTCTCCAGTAACTTCAACCTCATCTTCATCTCTATCTACCACAATTCCAACCTCAGACGGCATAAGGGGATCAATGGTTTGTTTACCTTCACGATTAGTGACTGCCATGCAATGCCCATTATTCGTTGAATTCTAGATGATGTTGTTAGGAAATGTGCCAGGCTGACGTGGGTTCATAGTAGTTGACAATTGATTAAACTGCTGCTCAAGTTGCTTTATCGACACTGTATGGGCATCATATTTTTGACCGATTCCTGACAATTCATTCCGCATCTCTTTCACATTCTCATCATTCGAGTCAAACTTCTTCATCATCTTTTGTATCATACCTCAATCTGTGACATAATACTCCCAACTTTCTTATTACCAGATTCCTCATTTGTATGTGGAACATACGTCCTAACTCTCTCATTTCTATTGCCATAGATTTTTTTATTGTAGTTGTCGTGATTGTAGTTACCATCCCAGACATAGTTACCCTCTCGATTGTAGTTACCATAGTTCTGACGTTGGTTTCCTTGCCCTTGCCACCAATTATCCGAGTTGGAACCTTAGGCTTTGGCATGGAAACCCCCCATCTGATCATTTACCAAATAAGCATCTTCCTCATAGTAGCATTCCTAAACTGGTGGTGGTGGAGTTCAAGTAAAGTAGTTTACTGCATTCACCTTTTCTGCACCTCCACTCACATGCTTCAACACCATCCCAACTTTTGTCCTCATCTGAGCCATCTTCTCACGAATGCCATCGGCAGATTGACAAGGCACTACTTGAACTGCAAATGTGCTTCTTCAAGTGTTTGAATTTCAAGTGCTCCATGCTTTATTGTTTAACGAAATCTTTTTCAATTTATAAGTGATCTCCTCAAAAGTGGACTCACCATATGATCCTCCAGCAATAATATCAAGCACAACCTTACCATTGTCATCTTGACCTCTGTAGAAATACTCCTTCAGTGACTTATCGTCAATGCGGTGATTTGGAATACTTCTTATGAATGCAGTGAACTTATCCCATGAACTACTCACAGACTCTCTAGGTAGTGCCATAAATTTGTTAAGTTTTTCTTTGTGGTTCAACTTCGTAGACAACGAGAAGTACCTTTCAATGAACACCTTATGCAATTGGTCCCATGTGTGAATTGAGTTATATGGAAGCTCAGAAAACCACACTACAGCTTCACCGGTCAATGATAGAGGGAAGACTCTCAACCCTATGACGTTCATATCTAACTCTGGTCTCCCCAAAAAACTAATATAGATGCTCCTCAACTTGGCCTTGTGCCCATGCAAATGTTCTGAAGTCATACTAGAAAACAACCCCATTGCTTTAAGCATCTGCATCAAACTACTAGTCACCACAAATGTATGCCCTGGAGGTAAAGGAGGGAGAACAACAAGTCCTTCAGATTCAATGGTATTGAAGTGGACCCTGTAATTATCACACAGTCTTAGTTCTGGTGGAGCTTGTACACTCAATGCATGTCCAAGCAAATTAACACGAGGAACCTGAGCATTCTCATTACCAACACCTTCCTCATGGTCCTCTATGATTTGATTATTTTGGACCCCTTGATTATCCATCTTTCTCAAAGTTTTTCTCAACTCGTGATCGTATTGGGTCAATCGTTCACTTAGACTCCGTGTACTTGGCATACACTAGAGTAGAAACTTGAAGAAAACAAAAATAAAAGAAAACGTAAAGTTAGGAAATATTTGACTAAAGTTCAATAATGTAGTTAAACTTAATCTAAAATCCTTCTTTTTCGGCAGCGGCACCAAAATTTGATACGCTCAAATTACACATCCCTAAAAAACTATAAGCGATTGTTGTCAAATAAAGAACCCAACTTGTAGGTTGTGGTTGATCCCACGAGGAATATGGTTCAGACTTAAACTTTACTTACGATTATATTCTTTTAGTAAAACTATTTCTGAAATAATTAATTAAGGGGGGGATTTGTGTAAGAAAATAACTAATTGTTTTTTAAGTAACAAGTGAGCAATATTCGAACCTTGAGTTATCAATAAGAGAGAGAAACTAGGGTGTATGTGTTCCCCATAATCTCTTAACGCTGTAATCCTAATAATAGTAATCCTTTTTCTAGTATTTTACATGCAAAGTTGGTAAGATATGTATCCCTAAGTGATTGGTTCTCCAAATAGGGAACTTCACTCCGCACTTTAGTCCGACTACGTTTGTATATTTTACTAACCCTTACCTTTACCTCAAATTAGAGATCACATCAATATATGGCTTACTTTTCACCGTCACACCAATTGACATTAGACTATTAGATAGTATCACACTAAATCTTTGTTGATAATTCTTTTCTTATTAACTACCTCCTTTGTCTGGCAAGTAGCAACAAGGCGAGTTTTAACACGTGCACTTGTTAAAAAGACTTCTAAGCAAAAGAATTACCAATGCATGCATCAACACTATTCAAGAATTACTTAGTTATTACTCATACATTGTTAATCGCTCATGGTTCCTAGAACCCTAGTTGTGGATTTAGCTACTCTTCCTTGAAAGAAAACAGTTCATGTTTTGATAATAAGAATTCATGAACTTACATTTTGAGTAGAAGACACACGAAATCTCTAATTGAATTCCAAAGCAAAAATCTTATAAACTGAAATTCGGAAATCAAATTGTCAAAGTTTGCAAGTTAATTCCCAAGAAAGTATCAAGAACTAAAAGTAAAAAATAATGTCTAACCCCCCAAAAAAGAGATTTACATACCCTATTTATGAAAAAACATGTCCTAAACAAAATGGAAACAAAATAAGGAAATAAACTTCTGTGGCGACGCGCCTTTGATCTACCACTCGACCTACGAACTGTGGGTTGACTTACGATCCATAGGTCCCCACCGTTGGTCAACAATTAGAATTTTTCTGCAAGAACTAGAACCAACATTCTCTGATCATCCTCAATGAATGTGCAGAATGGATCGTAGGTTGACCTACGATCCTTGGCTCCTCTTCTATGGCTCTACAATTAGGATTTTCATTAGGTACTGGAACTTCAACTCTTTGAACACCTGTGTTGGATGTGCAGGATGGCCCATGGATCAACCTATGGTCCGTGGATCGCTTCGTAGTTTCATACTTGATTAGACTTCCCTGATACTCCTATCCACGCCTACCCATTGACGGACCGTCATAGGACCTACGGTCCGTAGGTCTCTTCATGGGTGGAAACTTCTACAGATTTTTAACTGTCATCTTGCTCAATAGCGTACAAGCCTATTTCCTACAAATATAACATATAAAACATTATTTCAAATAAAAAATAGATCTAAAAACACACAACTCTTAAGTGAAATGCATCAAAAATACCGTAAACTCACAGTATATCAGAAACCCTTTCTATGAGGGTTGATACTATTGGGTAGAGCCAGGGGCTACTATTCTTGTGAGGGACTTGAAGGCCGATGTTGTTGAGTTGAGAAGAGATGTGGACGAGCTGATGTCCAATGACCTATCGATGTTGTTCAATACAATGGAGATTCCAAAAGTCCCAAGCCTATATTCGAGCTAGTTTTGAGGTTCCTCCGAATGCTACTGGAGATGAGATTAGAATTGATAATGATGATGTTGAATCCAAGGCTAAGACTAATGAGGAGAAGCTAGGTGTTCAAGAGGAGACTGTGTACAAGGATTTGGCAGACTTGGAAGTTGCCATGTTCAAGACAGCTAACCAGGCATCGCGTTGGGACATTTATATGTTGGGCTCTAGTAGATCTAAGGATACTGTGGAGTCGAGCACTAATGCCCAGACAGAGGGAGTGGTGATATGCAGACTTCACCACAGGCCTATCCTAGAAGGATAACTCTTTTGTCTCATTTTCTGTTAATTTTTAGACTATTTTAGTTTTTCTTTCCATTTGAGGACAATTGCTTATTTTTGTTGGCGGGGTTGTTTTTATGAACATCATTTGTTGTTGGTTTTGGTTTTGTGAACATTAGAGCTTATTCGTGTTTATATATAAATCTTGGTTGTTAATCCATTTGAGTCCATTGTTTGTATTGTGCAAATGGTTTTGAATTGATTTTAAAAAAATTGCCACCTCTTTTGTGTTGGATTGTGGGGTTCTCTTACATTTTTGAGTGTCAATTATGGTCATTACCGATGACTTGAATAGTGCTCTCAATGGAACGACATGAATGTACAGCTACAATGAGGCAAACTGAGTTACATAGGCCATATGTGAACTCTTAGCATCTCGTTGTGACTAGCCGGTTGTCGATTAAGTCTCTTATGATGAACATTGCACTTTATCTAGAAAGTATGCAGTCTTGTTTGATTATTATATCGAATGCCTTGTATGGTTAGGTTGTCTTGAATATTATGCTTCATACACCTAGAATTTTTCCCCGTTGGTCCGATTGATTAAGTGAAGCAAGCAGTTGAGATAATCTTAGGCAAAAGTTTTGAAGAGTGAAACAAATTCATGACATATCTATTTGTGGCCACCTTGTGAGAAATGCGATCCTTCCTTGGCACTGTTTGAGCCTATCATTTTCCTTAGAAGAAACATAAACAACTTTGACCCTTTTTTGTCCCATCACTATAGCCTTCGTGAAGTTTTGGTGCATTTGAATAGGCAACTTAGGCCAAAAGCCTAAGTTTGGTGTGTAGTGAAAAAGGAGGAAAATCAAAAAGTGTGAAAAATTCCCCATGTTGAATGATTATTTTGAAAGAGATGGAACCCCTTCATGTAAAAAAAAGAGAAAGAAAAGAAAGAAACAAGAAACGGTTAAGATTAAAAAGACCGGAAAAGAGAAAAAGCTGTGAAATAAAGTGTGTGAAAGAAGTAAAAGAAATGGGGTATCAAATGAGTTTTGCCTAAATGGAATAAGAGGGGAAATTGTAAACATGTTTGAATGTGAAAGAGAAGGAGAAAACATGATTTTTAGGCCATACTTCATGAAGGTAGAAGCCACTAAGACAAAATGACCATTAGAAGCCTTGAAAAGACCTTTGTGATCTTGAGTGAGATGAAATGAGTGTTCATTGGAAAATAAGGGCAAACCTATGGGTGAAATTTTACATGTGTTCATCTTTGTGAGTGTGAGAGTTGTATTTGATTCTGGGACCTTAAATTGTTGAGGAATTTTGTGAGTATGCAATCATACTTTTGGTGAGGGCATTTGAATACTTTTGTAGAGCTTTAACTTTCATTTGAAGCAAGCATTATGAGCTTGAGTATACTTGATAACAGTGAGTCACAATTTGAAACTTAGAGTGCACAATTGAAAATTGTATTTGTACTTTGAACCTGTTTTGTGCATGTGCGTTGTGTCTTGAGTAGCACTGTTTGTAGACATCCTTGTTGAACAAATTGATCTTGAGTTTTACTTGAGGACAAGCAAAAGTTTAAGTTGGGGGTGCTAATGAGTATCAGATTTCAACTCATTGAGGGCTTTGTTTTCATAGTTTCAATTTCCTCAAATGCCTAATTTATGCTCTAAACTGATGTTAAAGTGTTGATTTGTAGAAATGAAGGCTAAGGAGCAAGGCAAGGACACTACCAGACAAAAGAAGCAATAAAAGATGGAGAACTTAAGGAAGGTACTCGGCAAACCGCCATGTTGCACTTTAGCTCGCCAAAAGTTTCAGCATGCCAGCCCTGGAGAAGAACCTTCATGGCGAAAGAATTAGATAGTCACCACCGAATGACTAGCAACATCAACCTCGATCACCTAAAGTCACAGAACCTTGAGGACAAAAAGCCAAGGAAAACTGGCGATGGACTGGAGCGAAGGGCGCATCGCTAAACTTGTTGGATATGCATGACCAACCTCACCTTATGGTCCTGCATGCCTAAATTTGGGGAACTACAAACTGAATTTCAAAAAGATCTTTTATAACTTTTGCACGGTTGAAAAGAATATTGAGTAGTTCATATTGTTCTTGATACCATTTTTCGTAGCGGAACTGGTAGTTAGTGAATTTGTGGAAGTGGTAGTGTTAGGTGGTAGTGTGGTAGGTGAGTAGTTTATTTTAAAGATTTTATTATAATTTTTTGGTGTTGAATTCATGGTAAAATGTAATAATATTTATTGTAATATTCTTCCGATAGTTGTTTTAATCTGAATATTTCTTTAATATTATTTATGATATATTCTAGATATAACATATCTTGGGTTTCTTGGTACATATATAAATTTTTATTTATTTATTTATTTATTTTTATTTTTTCAAGTAGAACTTTTGTCCATTGTAGAACCTTTCTGAAGGAGTTTTTTCAAGTAGATTGCAATTAGGTATTTGATTTAACTTGATTTGGAGCATTGTAGACACTTTGGAATCATTACCCAGCTTATGGCTAATATAGTTGGTAATTGTTTCTTTTTTTATGATGTATAGATAACAACCCCAATTCTGGTGGTGTGATCATGTGATCATTGGCTTAATTAGCTTATGGGTATTGTTCTTTACTGATTTTAATTCTTAATTGAAGTGGATTTAATCGATAGTTGTGTATTAATCTATGAATTATAGCTTCGTGTTTTGGGCTTGCTTAAGAAAGAGCTATTAGAACAAAGGTTTACAATTAATGATTGTAGTTGTTAGGTTTATGTGGATTCAACTCGAAAGAGTGAATCCTATACTCGATTCTACCTATCTAGCTCGAGAGAGTAGATAAATTAAGGTTTTGGGTTGTTTACATTGTTAAGCTTGTCGAGGTTCAAGAGAACTCACTTGAATCATAATAGTTGTTCGCATGAAAGCTATTACCTCTATAGTCTAGCCTATCTAGTGAGATTTGACAATTTTTAGTGAATTCCTATTACGCATATAGCGAAATTAGCCTATAAACAATCACATCGTCGAGAATGCATCTCTACTTGTTGATTCCCTTATTTTGATACTTGTTTTAGTTGCTAATTGATTTCATATATCAGGATACTTCATCCAACATTAAGTGCCAACGATCGTTAGTCAGTAATATAACCCAACTATGTGAGTTGGGGTTGAATCCCACAGGGAGTAGTACGTATTTGAGAATCAATAGAAAAGCATGAATGTGTTCAACTCAATCATAGGTAAAAACAATTATGAATAAAAACATGATTCAAGTTTGGGGTGACACAAGTGTCAAATAACAAGGTTTTTTTTTAAAATTTTAATTATCAACTACAACAGTAAATAATATGAAAATAACAAGTATAGAGACGGGTTCTTGGGATGTGATTCGATTATGGCCTAAGGTAGACAAATGGGTGATTGCAATTAATAGTGAATTGCTATAAATCTGTGAATAAGCTAAATTTTAGTGGGGATAAATTTTCTATCCAACAATTTAACCCGAATTAAATTGGTTTCTCTCGAACACCAATAAGCAGTAATTAAGAACAACTTACACTTTAGTCCATTCACTCTCTCAAGCTGAACGTGTGGAAAAGGGTTTAGGACTCACTCTCTCGAGCTGAACCCATGACAACCCAATACCCACAGACCATCAAATAAGTAATCTTGGTTTTAAAACCTCTCTCTCTCGAGCAAGCCAAAAACACGAAGGTAGAGTTGCAGTTGCAACTACAAGCCTTTAGATTAAGCCATAATTACTGAATGAAATCACTTTTAAACAACATTTACACTATTAGTTAACAATACCCAATAGCTAAATCAACCTATAATCACATAATCACACTCCAAGAATTGGGGTTTTAGCTAGACATCACAAAAAGATAGAAATCGTTACCAAATTGTGTTTCTATCAACTGGGTAAGATTAATATTGTCTTTACAAGGGTCTAAGATGTAGAATCTTCAACACCTACTTTCAATTTCTCAGAAATGGAAATCTTCAAAATTTTCAAAGCTAAGGAAATATCGTCTCCAAACTCAGTTCTAAGCTCTCTCACTTGAAAACTGAACAATAATGAAAACTAGATAAAAATCTCCTTAAAATTTGATACTAGACTAAAAATTAAAACATGTATTTATAGTCGCCAAAAATGTGCTGCTAAGGACCATTTTTTGCAATAAGTCGGGATCGCCGATCCACTCGGCGATCCGCCCTTTGGTCAGTTCCATCGCCTCTTTTCTTTGGCCTTTAGCAACTTCAAGTTCGGTAACTTTGTGCGATATAGCAACTCGGCAACTGCTTCTTTCTACCGCCGACTTAATTTTCTCCTTAAGGGTTTGGTACATTGGAACATTAGGTGAGATCATGGCCATTTGGCGAGTCGCCCAATGGTTTAGGCGATCCTCATGCCTTCTTTTCTTTGTTCTTTCAGCTGCCTTGTTCCTTTTTGCTTGTTAGTGTCCATGCTTTGTTCCTCAATCCAAATACCTGAAAATCAAGGATTTACATCAGTTATTGGCATAAATTATGCATTTGAGGACACTAAATTTATTAAAATAAAGTCGTAAATGAGTCCAAATCGTGGACTCATCACTAATTGACAACCTAATTCCTTTATCTGATATTCGCTGACAACCCATTCGACTTATTTAAATGTTTCGGATAATTTCTATTCTTATAACCAATAAAATCACATTTGTAACTTTGTAACTGAATTCAAACATGTACCACTCCCTATGGGTTCGACCCCAACACTTTGTAGGGTTTTATATTAGATTACGATCCCCTAGATCTAGTATTTGATGAAGTGTAGTTGAACATTTATCAACAACATCGAAAAGAGGAATCAAAGACCGTTAACTTGATAGGTCTTGGGTAACGTAATACCTTTTGTGTTGAGAGATATGATCGTTTAAAGCTTACCCAAAATTCAAAAATTGATGTGTGACTTGTACAAACCCCTAAACGGACTGTACAAGTCATCACTGACCGTCTAGGGTCTCGTGTTGGTGACCTTTAGCTTGGAATCCTTGGACAATCCTTCAAGATATGCAAGACGGGTCGTGGACCCCTAAAAAGGTCGTCTAAGGTGTTATGAAGGGTCCATGACCCATTTTGGGTTCGTGGACTTGCTTGTTTGCCCTTTTAAGCCATTTCTCAAAGTACGAGGTGTTAAAATATCTCCCCCTTAGGACAATTCATCCTCAAATGGGATTCAAACTAGCATGAAAGGACCCAACAAGAATCAACAAACATGGAAATAGCATAAACATCAATATATCAACTTAAAGAGTACTTTATAAAGAGCTAGCACCTTGGTATGGAATTGATTCCGAGGAAAAGAGGCAATGTTATCTCTTCTTCATATCCTCCTCGGCTTCCCAAGTAGGTTGATGATTAAGGATCTAAACTAGAATCTCCTCATAGGACAAACTGTCCTTTATGACACCACTCTTAGTAGGCACAATAAGTGTAGCATCACCCAATCACTTTGTTAGCATAAAAATATGAAACACTAGATGGACTTTTGCTAACTCGGATGGTAGCTCCAACTTATAACCAATATTACCAACTTTCTTGGATATCCTGTAAGGACAAATGTATTAGACACTAAGCTTCCCTTGCTTACCAAACCTGGAAACACCCTTCATGGGTTAAAACTTTATGATAAACCCAATCATCAACCCTCTCCAAAACTGTCCTTCTAACATTAGTATAGGATTTCTAACGACTCTGTGCTATTTTCAACCTCTCCTAACTTGTCTTCACCTTCTCCACGGTTTGATGATCCAAAATTTGGTCCCATCAACTAAGCTTTGCCAACATAAAAGTAGCCAGGATATCTACGTCTTCGCCTATATAGAGCCTCATACAAAGGAATCTGAACGTTCGAATGACAACTATTATTGTATACAAACTCAATAAAAGGCAAGTAATCATCCTAATTACCTTTGAAATCCAAACAACAAGCTCTAAACATGTCCTCCAATGTTCAAGTTGTGTGCTTTTCTTTACCATTGGTTTGAGAATGAAAAGCAGTACTGAGGTTCACCTTCGATACAAAACCTTTTTAAAATGACTTCGAAAATTGAGCGGTAAAGTGAGCACCTCTATCTCAAATGATTGACTGGGTAACTATATATAGTCAAACTATCTCCTGAATGTGGAGATTTGCATACTCTTCTCCTGTATTGATAGCCCTTACTATTAAAGAATGGCTTCACTTGGTAATCCGATCCACAATCACACAAATAGAATCATGTTGCCTGCGAGATCGTGGTATATCCATATGAAATCCATATTAATCATCTTCCACTTCCATTCATGAAGGGGTATATTCTGAGCTACACCACATGGACTTAGATGCTCAACCTTGACTTGTTGACGATTGGGGCACTTAGCAACAAACTTGACAATGCACATTTTCATGTCACTCCACCAATAGAATTCTCTAAAGTCATGGTACATCTTTGTGGCACCTGGATGAATCGAATATCGGGAACAATGGGCTAGTTCCATGATTCTCTCTGGGAGTTTATCCACACATGGAACACAATCATACTTTGATACCTCAACACACCATCTCCCCGTTTTGCGAAGATCATCATTTTCTACTTATGCACATTTGCCCTTAACTCAAATAAAATATGTTCCTTTTACTACTACTCATTCAATTCTAATACTAATGAGGATTTGGCCGAATTCATCACTACCACTTCACCTTCACTAACTCTAACAAATAGACTCCTAGATGTGCAAGTTTGTAAACTTCCTTAGTTAATTGTTTCATGCCATCCTTGACATGAGTAGTACTCCCCAAGGAAAACATGCTCAAGGCATCAACAACAATATCAGCCTTACCTAGATGGTATAAAATACTCATATCATAATCTTTGAGTAGTTCTAGTCATCTTCTTTGTCAAAAAACATATGGAGTCATAAAAACAAACTCTCACATGCATAAAGTAAGGCATAAACATCAAAACTAAGGACTTTAAGCATACTAGTGACAACATCTGGTGAGTTATCTTTATCTTGGCGACTAACTATAGCATATAGATGGTTTGTACCTCTACATGTTCGTGAAGTAGGTCCTCTCTCAGTATTTCTATCTGATGAAGTTGTTGAAGAAGATTGGGCTCTGTTGCCCAAATTATCCTACCTATATGTAGGGCATTCTCTCATAAAATGACATGTCTGACCACATTTGAAGCAACCATTGGAGCCATCAAGATGAACTCTGAAACCCTAGTGCCACACTACCTTGAGGCTGAGTACCTTGAACTTTGAAATTCTGAGAACTTTGATTTGTGCGATCATTCCTATTTCTTAGTGCACATGCACTAGCTGAAGATAGAGCATGTACAAATGACGTTTGCTGAAAAGATGACCGATGCCCATGCCTGATCATTTGTGGGCCAATCTCATTCCTTGTTGTCTTGGCCCACTCATTGCGAATATACTCTCTATCTTTTAAATTATCCTCCTCAACCTGCTGCACATGAATCATAAGTCTAGCTATGTACATGTCCCCTATTAACATAGAAGTTTTGCCTTCTTTGTTGGATAGGCGGGATAGCCTGGCCATGAATAAACTCATCCTACTTCTCATATCTACCACTATCTCTAGCGAATAAAGTGAAATGTTTCTAAATGTCTTAGCCTTCCAATTATAGATGTGGCATGCTGCACATCGATAAAAATGACTCTACAAACACTGCTGAATAAGCACCATAGGACTCTTAAACTTTGTAATATGATAGTAGGTTTGTCACGTCCCGAGCCTATATCCTAGACGTTGGCGCTACTCGAGAACCATGTCTAATCCCAAAGCAAACACTTTGCTTTGCTAAATATGTAGTGAAGACTTACTAAAGCATAAATATTCTTTTAATATATAATTAAACTCAACTTAAATAAATGTTTAGAAATACTTAATAAACTATAAGTAATAGGTTTTAAGACCTCCAAACAGAAAGAAACATACTGGGAGACTCATCAAATCAAACTATCTATAAAGCCTCTAATACTAGGATAGATGTCGGGACAAGACCTACGATACCTAAACAATAACAAAAAACAAACATGAAATCCTTCAAAGAGCAATGAGGTTCACCGAAACTATCTGAAGCGCACAATGATCTCAACTAAATGCATGTTGATAATCCTAAACACCTATATCTGCATAAAAAAAATTGCAGGTTTAACGACATCAGTACATTAGAATATACAAATATGTAATATAGATGAGGAAAAATAATTGAAAGAAAGGACTACAATAGGTATAACATAAACTTAACTTATTGTTAAGAATTAAAGGAATGAAACCATTTAGGACTACAAAATATTTTCTCAATCTCAAAATATTAACATAATAAGTAATATATAAAATTAAACTTTAACTCAATTGGGAGATTCTATAATCAACAACAATCACTATGAATTACGTGATGATACAATGTCTTGTTCACTCTGCGAGAACTATCCTATATCATGACGCGATATAGGAAACCTCAACAAGGTGGATCCTCAAAGCTCTGCCCGAATGAACCAAGGATTCATCTAAAAAGTATGATCATGTACCCATGTTTGGAAGACATGGTTTAAGGGGACTGTGAATTGTCTCAACTCTCCCCCATATCGATACTCAATAGAAATCCCACTAATATATATACCTTTTATCTAATGTATAAAAATATTCTCTTTGTGAGGTATAAGGTAATTGCTTAAACTATCATCTTAAAAGAGGTAACTGCTCTAAAATATCTCTGAAACTCATTGCTCATTTAAAAAATAAGGTTCTCTTTGCTTAATGTAAAAATACATTTTGGGTGAGATGATTACTCAAAAAGGGTCCTCTTTTATAGGTAACTACTCTGTATTTAATCTTTCTGAAAACTCCTCAACATTTTTCAAAAAAAGTCTACTGTTTTTCTTTCATATAAATGTGAAATATTTGGGAAATACTTAGTTCCTTTATTCTCTTTCTCAATCTTCTCTTTACTTCCTTAAAACTCAATTTAAACAACAATGTTTTGTCTTTAAGATCCTCAACAAGAATTCATTGAATACTTAAATGAGGGTACATGCTTAAAAATAGTCATGAGCAATCAATTCAATAATAACAATACCTAATATCTGATGATATAATGATTAGAAATAGGGATTCAACAATGAACAACTCAAGAATTCAGAACTCAATATAAACTCATCTACAGAATACTAAAATCTAAGGATAGAACCCAAGATTACCCTTTTACTAATTTGAATGTTGATGTAGGGAGTGAGGAAAAACTAGTCCAACACTATGGTAGGATTACATAACTGCAACAACACAGTTCTTTGGCGAATAGAAGAAACTTGGAGAATGCTTGAGCCTAGCTTTTATCCACTTGGAACCTTTCTCTGATGTCGTGAAGTGTTAATAAACATAAAAGAACTGATTAACACTATCTAAGTCCTCAATTACGTGTAAAACATCATGGTTAAGGCTTAGAATGGGGGTTAACATGATGTAGTTAACTACCAAATAGATAGGGGAAAGACCAAAATGACCCCTGATCTTAGGCATATTAATATGCCCGAGTTGTCAATATTTACCCATGAATTGATTAAATTAAAGAATGATCTTTTGTTACACTTGCGATGATTATACACTAATACATGTGATTAGAGGTTTCAGGAACTCTCAAGGAAATTAGCGTCAAATTGAATTAAAGACATTCAAGAAAGCATGAAAAATGGCTAAGGATTAAGGCCCCAGGGCCAGGTGCACTGCTAGGCGTGAGGTGCCAAGGGCCAAGATTTAGAGCCTTCTCTCAGGTGTACTGAGAGGCGCGAAGCGCCAAGGGCAAGAGTTCTGAGGCCCCTACCTAGAACTCTGCTAGGCGCGTCGTGCCAAGGTGGATAGTTCAGAGTTAATTTCCAGGCGCGATGGGAGGCGCAACACATCAAGTGCTATCCTAACTTCTCCTGCTTAAAAAGTGTTAAATAGGATTTTGAATTGTAGTAGGTTTTGTCTCCAATTATTTCGACTCTTATAAAAAGACCCTTAGGGCTCCATAGTTAGGGTTAGACTTTTTATTGGTGTGGAAGAGCAAGTATCAATGTTTGTAATAGGTTTTGATCTTCTAACTATTCAGTTTTCCAGAAATCATGAACAATTGTTTTTTGTGATTTTCTAATAACATGAGTGACTAAACACCCTAGTTCTAGAGGTATAGCTACGAATCGATTGTTGATTATTTAAGGCTTTCTGAATTCATTCTTGGGTGTCATTATAGGTTACTTCTATATTCTTGCTTTAGTATTTCTTGATTGTCCATCTAGAGAAAAATACATTGTCTAATCTTAAAATCTAGAGAGGATGGATTAGATAGACTAGAGAATATAGAGAGCGCGATCGACCCATTTGATTGAGGTGATTAGTGTTGAGGAGTGATGTCCAAACGAACAACTTGCTTGGTTATAAAATAGGATGAAATATAAATGCTCATCAGTTAGTCTATTATCCCCATTCAACGATGTAGTTAGATAGCTAATTAGAGTAGGAGACGAGAGGTGTATAGCCCTGCTCATACAATTAACCCTGTAAACCAGTAACTTGACAACTAATATTAGTTTAGGCCGATAATATGATATATAAGATTCAACACATGCTGCATCCCTAGAACCGTCTTTTACTTGCTTGAAACATCATCTTAAGGTTGTTCAATCTTGGTTACTTTTAGTTATTGCATAATTAGTAGTAGCTAACAGTAATCACAATTTCTTAAAACAGTTACTCTTATTTTCTTTTGTAGAACTAAGTGTCAAATACAAGTTGATCATAAGTCCATTGGGAATGATAACTCATTTCATTAAGAATCTATATTACTTGCGCGACCATGTACACCTGCGTGTGCAATTGGGAGCAATAAGTTTTTGGCACCGCTGCCGGGGACTTAGAAATTGATTTATATTCGATCTTTTTAAGTCTACAATGAGAATATCCAGGTATTAATTACTTGATCTTAGTTTGTTTATTGCAGGCACTTGAATTTCAAGCCTTGCTCGAAAATGAGAACTTGTCGAACTGGACAGCAAACCTGAAAGAGCATTACGCCAACGCAGAAAAATGAATCGAGGGCATCGAGAAGAATTGGGGTTAGGCCTTCATGGTAACAATGAGGAGAATAACCAAGATAACTTGAACAACCAAGAAGACTAGAATAATTAAGGGGTACCCCCTGTCGTACCTACAAGACCAGTCTGTGATGTGGCAGTCCCACTCACAGCCAATGTGGCATCTATTGTTAGGAAACCCATACCGTGTGGTAGATTTGAACTAAAACAAGGGATGGTATAACTCTTCCATTCTAATGGGCAATTCACAGGTTTCCCCCATGAGGATCCTTAAATCCACCTTAGGAACTTTATAGAGATTGCTGATGCATACATCCCAATTGGAGTCTCATCGGACTGTGTGAGACTAACGTTGTTTCCATACTCATTGTTAGGAGCCGCAAGGTGCTGGTTAGATTCCGAGCCACCAAACTCCATCACTACCTAGGATTATCTAGCAAAGAAGTTCTTGAGTCGATTCTTCCCATCCAAGAAAACCGCAAAGCTGAGGAATGAGATATTAAGCTTTAATCAAAACTAGGGAGAGGACATGTACCAAGCATGGGCTCATTTTAAACAAATGTTGAATGCCTTCCCACATCACATGTCAACTAATGAGGTATTTGCTCACACTTTCTTTGATGGTTTAGATTATAATGCATGTGTACTTCTGAATAGTGCAGCAAGTGGACAAGACATAGCAAATACTTGTGAGGAGTTGTTCAACTTACTCGATAGACTCTCCAAAGTGAACCCAAGTATGAGGGGGAAATTCCTAGAATGACAACCCAAAGGGCCGTGGGAATTTTAGATGTAGATCAAGCCACTGCCATAAATGCCAAATTGGATGCTATGCACCATATTATAGCGATGTATTTCAAATAGATGTCCTTAAATCAAGCACCGATTAACATGGTACAACAAGCATCTTATTAGTGTGGGGTATGTGGTACTGGAGCTCATGAAACCAAGCAATGTGAGGCAAACTCGACTTTCGTAAACTATTTGGGTAATGCTCAAGGGGGTGGAGGTCAGCAAAATTATGTTAGCACTTACCACCCTAGTTGGAGGAACCATCCTACTTCTCATAGGGTGGGAACCAAATCCAAAATAAGGCACAAGCAGCATACCAATACCGTTCTCAAGGGGCTGGGCAACTATACCAAAATCCTAACCAAGGCGCAAATCCTAGTGCACCAAAAGGAGGGATGACCAATGAGGAGCTACTCCAAAATTTCATGACTGAAATAGGGACCAAAATAAATGCTAGGGTAGATAAGCAGGATAAGAACTTCAGAAACATCCAAATGTCCCAAATGAGTTTAGAGAAACAAGTTGTGCAAGTAGCCAATTTCTGAACTTCCATCCCCAAGGTGGGCTGCACGGTGATACTAAACCCAACCCAAAGCAACTGCATGTGGTAAGTACTAAAAGTGGGTTACAATTAGAGGAACTAGCTCCAAATAAGAGAGACTGAGGCAAGTACTAAAGAAAATAAAGAGGAAGAGGTAGTAAAGAGTTCCAATGTTGAGGTACCTATTGCTCAAAAGAAACTACCACCTTCTTTTCCACAAACGCTCAAAAAGAAGAATGAGGATGAATGATTCGGTAAGTTTCTCTCTCTCCTTAAACAGGTTCACATTAATCTTCCTTTGGTTGACATTTTGCAGAGTATCCTGAAGTATGCTAAATACATGAAGGATATAATGGCTAACAAGAGGAGGCTCACGGAGTATGAGACTGCAACACTTACTGAAGAGGGCAGCTCTAGAATAAAAAATAAACTGCCCAAAAAGTTAAAAGATACGGTATTTTTATTGTGCAGTTTACAATTGGGCAAAGTGTTATCGCCCTGGGGTTGTGTGATTTGGGGGAAAGTATAAGTCTGATGCCCTTGTCATTGTATCAAAACCTTGGGTTGGGTAGTCTAAAATGAACCACTGTTATTCTCCAACTCGGTGATAGATCCATTGCTAGGCCAGAGGGGGTGATAGAAGATGTGTTAGTTCAAGTAGGTTCCTTGATTTTTTCGGTGGATTTTTTTGTCGTAGATTTTGAACCCGATTATGAAGTTCCATTCATTTTTGGAGGTTCATTCTTGGCCATGGGTAGAGCATTGATTGATGTAGCAGTTGGTCAATTAACTATGAGGGCACATGATAAGGTTGAGGTATTGAATTTTTTAAGCGTGTTAAATTTGTCTTCTATCTATGAAGAGTTGTCTACTATTACTGTGGTTGATCACATAGTAGAATTGCAAGTAGTTATACCCGAAGATCCCTTAGAGAGAATGTTAGTAGGTCATGAGGTGGATGGAGATACTGAGGCTCAAGCAATAGAAACATGTTTGAATCTAGCACTAGTTGAGACTCGTAATCTTCGAGTGTAGTCATTAGATCGTGAGTTAGGGTCCCCCACCAAAGCCATCAATAGAAGTAGATCCCAAGATGGAACTATAAACTCTGCCAGCTCACCTAAGGTATGCTTATTTCGGTTCTAATGAAACTTTTCCTGTTATACTTTCTACAGAGCTGTCTGAATTACAAGTTGAGGCGGCATTAAGGATCTTAAAGTGGAGGAAGAAAGAAATTGAATGGTAGATGTATGATATTCATGGAATTTGTTCAGCATTGTGTATGCATAGAATCTACAAGAAAGATGATCACAAACAAAGTGCACAACATCAATGTCGGCTAAATCCTTTGATGAAAAAAGTGGTAAAGGAAGTAATAAAGTGGCTAGATGCTAGAATTGTGTACCCAATCTATGATAGTAAGTGGGTAAGTCCGGTGCAGTGTGTTCCACAATATAGAGGGATAAAAGTGGTAATGAACGAAAAAATAATTTGATTCCTACTAGAAAGTGACCGGGTGGAGAGTTTGTATGGATTACCAGAAACTTAATGATGCCACCCGGAAAGATCACTACCCAGTTCCATTCATTGATGAGATGCTTGACCGACTAGCAGGGAAGGAGTACTATTGTTTCTTAGATGGGTATTCCGGATACAACTAGATCTTAATTGTCCCCCGAGTATGAGGAAAATACCACGTTCACTTGTCCTTATGATACATATGCCTTCAAATGCATGCCATTCAAACTTTGCAATGCACCGATGACTTTTCGAAGTTGTGTGATTGCCATTTTTAATGATATGATGGAAGACTTTGTAGAGGTGTTGATGGATGATTTCTCCATGTTTGGGAAGTCTTTTGAGGTATGTTTCTGGAATCTTGATAAAGTACTTGCTAGATGTGAAGACACTAACTTAGTGCTAAATTGAGAAAAGTATCATTTTTTTATTAGAGAGGGTATAGTGTTGGGTCACAAGGTGTCGAAGTCAGGTTTAGTGGTTGATAAGGCCAAGGTAGAAGTTATTGAGAAATTGCCCCCTCCTATTTCTATAAAAGGGGAACGTAGTTTTGTTGGTCATGCAGGTCTTTACTAGTGATTCATCAAGGATTTTTCCAAGATTGCAAGAGCTATATGCAGTCTTTTGGAGAAGGATGTGAAGTTTGACTTTGATGAGATGTTCTTGAAAGCTTTTGAGATGTTGAAGAGGAACTTAATTGAGGCTCCCATCTTAATTTCTCCTCATTGGGAATTACCATTTGAATTTATGTGTGATGCAAGCGACGTAACAGTGGGTGTACTATTGGGACAAAGAAAAAATAAAGTGTTCCACTCGATTGATTATTCAAGCAAGACCCTGGACTCTACACAAGCTAATTACACAGTGACTGAGAAGGAGATGCTAGATCTAGTGTTCGCCTTCAACAAGTTCAGATCATGTTTGGTAAGTACTAAGTTATTGTTTTTACTAACCATGTAGCTATTAGGTACCTATTCAACAAGAAGGATGATTTGATGGATATTATTTCTCCAACAATTTGACCTTAAGATTAAGGCTAGTAAAAGGTACTGAAAATCAAATAGCTGATCACTTGTCTAGATTGCAAGATTTTTCCCATGTGAATGAAGGTAAGCAAATCCGAGAAGAGTTTCCAGATGAACAATTGATGGCATTAGATATCTCTCAAGTGTCATGGTATGCAGACATTGTCAATCTGAAAGTAAGTGGAGATTACCCTCCGAGTGCAACCACCTAACAAAAGAAAAAGCTCAATCATGATACTAAGTTCTATATCTGGGATGAATCATTCTTGTTCATGCAAGGTGTGTATCGGGTGGTAAGAAGATGCATTCCAAAATATGAAGTTCAAAAAGTGCTCAAAAGTTGTTATGCTAACCCATATGGAGGACACCATAGAGGAGAGTGCACGATGCACACAGTACTACAATTTGGTTTCTTTTGGCCCTCATTATTTAAAGATTCTATTGCTTTTGTGAAGGGTTGGGATAAATGTCAAAGGTTGGGTACTATTTCAAAAAGACATGAGATGCCACTAAGTAACCATTTAGAGGTGGAAATCTTTTATGTGTGGGGAATTAACTTCATGGGTCCCTTTCCGCCATCTAGTGGAAACCAATACATTCTTGTGGCTGTGGATTATGTGAGTAAATAGGTGGAGGCTGTCGCTCTTCCTTCGAATGATTCAAGGGTGGTGATCAAGTTTATCAAGAAGCACATCTTCACTCGCTATGGCACTCCAAGAGAAATTATATGTGATGGAGGTAAGCATTTCATTAACCATCTAGTTAAAAATCTTCTTGCAACGTATGGTATTCGACATAAGGTTGCTACAACTTACCATCCTCAAATGTGTAGCCAAGTGGAACATTCGAATAGGGATTGGAAGTGAAGCAAATTTTGAAGAAAACGGTGAACGTGTAGAGGAAAGATTTGTATGAGAAGTTAGCTGATGCGTTGTGGGCATATAGGACTTATTATAAGACACCCATAGGGACTTCTCCTTATCATACAGTGTTTGGTAAATCATGTCATATTCTGACGGAATTAGAACACCAAGCTTATTGGGCGATTAAGAGGTTGAACTTGGACTCCGAGCTAGCCGGTAGAAAGAGAGTGAATCAACTGCATGAACTTGAGGAATTTAGGCTCCACGCGTATGAGAATGTCAATCTTTACAAATAAAAAATGAAGAGGCGACATGATAAGCACATAGTTACTAGTACGTTTGATAGCATCCAAGGAAGCACTACTCCATTGAATGACAAGGATGGAGCTTTAGAAACTCCAAGGAGGCCCATAACAAGATCTCAAACCAAGGAGTTCAATGATAAGCTCAATGGGCTTCAATCGCTGATCCAAAGGTGTCTTATTGGGGAAGAAGAGCTCAAGCCCAAGGGAGAGAAATTGTCCAAATGCTACAATTATTTGGTGGCCCAAATTCAAGCCCAAGATGAGTAATTTTAAGGCCCAATTTCGTGCAAATAAGGTCAAGAAGAGTCCAAGAATCAGCCACAACAAGAGTTGCTTTCTGCCCAAGTTTTGAGAGAAGACTAGTCAAACTTTCCAAGATTGTCAAGATTCTTTTCCTAGTTGGGATTTCCCTTATTTCTTTATAGGTTATTAATATTTTCCTTATTCTTTTTATGGTCTCCTAAGTACCATAGCTTTCCTACAAGTACTAAATTTGTTTTTAGTTAGACTACTTTATTTCCTTTCTAGAGTAGGAGTCCTTGTTATTGACTTTTAGGGTCTTGGACGTTTTTCACCCCTTCTCCTATATATAGGGGTCCTTTTTATTCATTAAAGGAAATTTAGATTGATATTAATAATATTTGAGAGAGTTCTTTGAACCTTTGTGACTTGTTCTTTGAGAATTTATCTTTAAACCTTTACTAGTTTCATAGTTTAAGGTATAAAGTAATTTCTTCTTGTGATATCTTTGGTTTCTTTTTGGTATTCTTTAGAAGGTGATTAGTTCTACATACTAATTATTGTCTTTAGTTACTCATAAAGCGGTCAAGATCCGAATCTATTGTTTTGATTTGTTTTCTCAAGTAAAGGCGTTAGATTTCTTCCATAAATCTATACGTTGTTACTTGGATCTTTTCAAGACCTTAGAACATCTAATCCTTGGAAATTCGTGGATCGTTTCTTCGAATTTCCCATATCTTTATTTAGTTTTTTTGTTTCTTTTCTTTGTGCTTCCACATTCTAATATTCAATTCTCTATTTGTAATCTCCTTAACCCTGCTGTTATCAAGTGGTATCAGAGCGGTTCTATCAAGATTCCGTTCTTGATAAATCTTGGGATTTCTTCTTATATTAGAGCAAAAAAAAAAAAAACTGTAGCGTGAACAGTAGCGTAAAAAAATACTGTAGCGTGAAAAAAAAATTACAGGAGCGTGAATAGTAGTGTGAACAAAAAAAAAAGTTATAACTTGCTTTCTTAGAAATCTGATTACTTGTCCTCCAAGAAATTTGATTACTTGGTACCCAAGAAAGCTTATTACTTGCTATTCAAGAAAGTTTATTACTTGCTCTCCAAGTTTTGCATTAATTTGTTTCCAAACAAGAAGGTAGCAAGAAGAGGGGATTTTAGATTTTGAAGAATAAGGGAATTTTTTTTTCTTGTTCTTATAATTCTAAAATAAGTTCCTTTTTATTCGTGTTTTGTTTCAACTAAATTCTACTTGTTCTAGGACTAGTTCTTTACTTTCTTTTTGTACCCCAAGATTCCATAATTTATTACTACGTACTTGATACACGTTTTGGTTTAATTATAAATCTACAAAGTATTCTCGTTCAAAGGTTATTTTGAGTGGAAAAAGGCAAGTGTGGTAAAGTTTATTCAAACTACTCCTTATGTAATTGCTTACAAACAAGGAAAGGAGAATGTGGTTGCTGATGCACTCTCAAGAAGATTTGAATTTGAGGACGAATTCTCTTCAAGAAGAGGGGAATGATAGCATCCAAGGAAGCACTACTCCATTGAATGACAAGGATGAAGCTTTAGAAACTCCAAGGAGGCCCATAACAAGATCTCAAACCAAGGAGTTCAATGATAAGCTCAATGGGCTTCAATCGGCGATACAAAGGTGTCTTATTGGGGAAGAAGAGCTCAAGCCCAAGGGAGAGAAATTGTCCAAATGCTACAATTATTTGGTGGCCCAAATTCAAGCCCAAGATGAGTAATTTTAAGGCCCAATTTCGTGCAAATAAGGTCAAGAAGAGTCCAAGAATCAGCCACAACAAGAGTTGCTTTCGCCCAAGTTTTGAGAGAAGACTAGTCAAACTTTCCAAGATTGTCAAGATTCTTTTCCTAGTTGGGATTTACCTTATTTCTTTATAGGTTATTAATATTTTCCTTATTCTTTTTATGGTCTCCTAAGTACCATAGCTTTCCTACAAGTACTAAATTTGTTTTTAGTTAGACTACTTTATTTCCTTTCTAGAGTAGGAGTCCTTGTTATTGACTTTTAGGGTCTTGGACGTTTTTCACCCCTTCTCCTATATATAGGGGTCCTTTTTATTCATTAAAGGAAATTTAGATTGATATTAATAATATTTGAGAGAGTTCTTTGAACCTTTGTGACTTGTTCTTTGAGAATTTATCTTTAAACCTTTACTAATTTCATAGTTTAAGGTATAAAGTAATTTCTTCTTGTGATATCTTTGGTTTCTTTTTGGTATTCTTTAGACGGTGATTAGTTCTACATACTAATTATTGTCTTTAGTTACTCATAAAGCGGTCAAGATCCGAATCTATTGTTTTGATTTGTTTTCTCAAGTAAAGGCGTTAGATTTCTTCCATAAATCTATACGTTGTTACTTGGATCTTTTCAAGACCTTAGAACATCTAATCCTTGGAAATTCGTGGATCGTTTCTTCGAATTTCCCATATCTTTATTTAGTTTTTTTGTTTCTTTTCTTTGTGCTTCCACATTCTAATATTCAATTCTCTATTTGTAATCTCCTTAACCTTTATAACTTGCTTTCTTAGAAATCTGATTACTTGTCCTCCAAGAAATTTGATTACTTGGTACCCAAGAAAGCTTATTACTTGCTATTCAAGAAAGTTTATTACTTGCTCTCCAAGTTTTGCATTAATTTGTTTCCAAACAAGAAGGTAGCAAGAAGAGGGATTTTAGATTTTGAAGAATAAGGGAATTTTTTTCTTGTTCTTATAATTCTAAAATAAGTTCCTTTTTATTCGTGTTTTGTTTCAACTAAATTCTACTTGTTCTAGGACTAGTTCTTTACTTTCTTTTTGTACCCCAAGATTCCATAATTTATTACTACGTACTTGATACACGTTTTGGTTTAATTATAAATCTACAAAGTATTCTCGTTCAAAGGTTATTTTGAGTGGAAAAAGGCAAGTGTGGTAAAGTTTATTCAAACTACTCCTTATGTAATTGCTTACAAACAAGGAAAGGAGAATGTGGTTGCTGATGCACTCTCAAGAAGATTTGAATTTGAGGACGAATTCTCTTCAAGAAGAGGGGAATGATAACATCAAGGAAGCACTACTCCATTGAATGACAAGGATGAAGCTTTAGAAACTCCAAGGAGGCCCATAACAAGATCTCAAACCAAGGAGTTCAATGATAAGCTCAATGGGCTTCAATCGCTGATACAAAGGTGTCTTATTGGGGAAGAAGAGCTCAAGCCCAAGGGAGAGAAATTGTCCAAATGCTACAATTATTTGGTGGCCCAAATTCAAGCCCAAGATGAGTAATTTTAAGGCCCAATTTCGTGCAAATAAGGTCAAGAAGAGTCCAAGAATCAGCCACAACAAGAGTTGCTTTCTGCCCAAGTTTTGAGAAGTCTAGTCAAACTTTCCAAGATTGTCAAGATTCTTTTCCTAGTTGGGATTTACCTTATTTCTTTATAGGTTATTAATATTTTCCTTATTCTTTTTATGGTCTCCTAAGTACCATAGCTTTCCTACAAGTACTAAATTTGTTTTTAGTTAGACTACTTTATTTCCTTTCTAGAGTAGGAGTCCTTGTTATTGACTTTTAGGGTCTTGGACGTTTTTCACCCCTTCTCCTATATATAGGGGTCCTTTTTATTCATTAAAGGAAATTTAGATTGATATTAATAATATTTGAGAGAGTTCTTTGAACCTTTGTGACTTGTTCTTTGAGAATTTATCTTTAAACCTTTACTAATTTCATAGTTTAAGGTATAAAGTAATTTCTTCTTGTGATATCTTTGGTTTCTTTTTGGTATTCTTTAGACGGTGATTAGTTCTACATACTAATTATTGTCTTTAGTTACTCATAAAGCGGTCAAGATCCGAATCTATTGTTTTGATTCGTTTTCTCAAGTAAAGGCGTTAGATTTCTTCCATAAATCTATACGTTGTTACTTGGATCTTTTCAAGACCTTAGAACATCTAATCCTTGGAAATTCGTGGATCTATTCTTCGAATTTCCCATATCTTTATTTTGTTTTTTTGTTTCTTTTCTTTGTGCTTCTGCATTCTAATATTCAATTCTCTATTTGTGATCTCCTTAACCCTGTTGTTATCAACGTTCACTCTAGGAGAAAAGTAACTACTCTTTAGCTCTAGATTGAGGTTATTCCCCGGAAAACTAAGGTCTAAATGGAGTGGTCCTTTCGAAGTGGTAAGAATGACACAACATGGGGGCTGTTAAACATAAAGGTGCGACTGTCCCTACCTTATTGGTGAATGGGCAAAGAGTGAAACACTACTTTGGTGTGGATTCAGATCGTGATCGGGAGGCTCTTGAGCTAAATAATGAATGATCCAAGCTGCATCGTGCCACGACGTTAAATCAAGCGCTACACGAGAAGCAATCTGTGAACAATATGAAATAGATAGGTAGTTCATTTTTGAATTTTGAATTTTGTTTTAGCGTAGTTTCAATTCTTAGACTATAAGAAGCACTTTCAATTATTAGTTTTAGCTAGATAGGATTTTTCATTAATTGTAACTTAGTATTGTAATAGTGAAAAACAAGAAAAAAAAATTATTTATTAAACCGAGGCACACTAGCTGGCGCACCGCAACTGGCATGATTAGTCAGAGAAGGTTTTTAGGCGCGATGCTGGCTCGTCACCCCTCTATCGCACCAGTGTCCAGTTGCTTTTTTAGATAGGCACTCTTAGTGGCACGCCGTGCTAGGCAACATAATTCAGAGCGCCTCACCAGAGGAGCATCGTCCCACCATCGAACCACTGCGCAGTTATTTTAAAAAAAACATGGTTTTCACCCGGATCCAACCTGACCCACTTCCCTTAAATCCCTAAAACTTCCATTCATCCCCCATTCTCACCAAAATCACCCGACCCAACCCCTCTAAATTCTCTCCAACTCTTCTTGTTCTTCATATCTCCCTCTCCAAATTCCTCCATTAAAACCCACCTCCAACTCTTCTTTTTTCCCTAAAAACCTCCCCATCTTCTTCAACTCTTCCTTCTCCCACACTCTACTATAAATACTTCCACTTCACTAACTTTTTCCTCACTCACAATATTTTTTTCCTTTTTCTTCCTTCCTCTCACTGTCCAACTGACCCCCCCTTATTTTTTTCTTCTGTTATATTTTTCTCCTTCTTAATAGGTTGTAATGACTCCTAAAGCCAAAAAAGTGGCAGGTTCTAAGCGGAGTAGAATGGGTGAAGCATCTGGGTCCGCCAGTCAGGAACCAGTCCAAAAATTAGGGAAAATAACGATTGAGAGGTATGGGTGGGAATGGTTTGAGACTCAGCACGAGGCTAAGTATATGGGGGATGAGTAGATGAATGAGATAAGATTACAATCTAAATATCTTGTTATTTATCAGACTGTGATTGAGTTGGGGTTTAGGTTTATTTTTGAACATCCGGGAGATTGTAATCAGGTTGCTTGGGTGTGGTTACAGATAGTTTCTAGAGGTGACGTGAGATAGGGTGGTTCTGGTTTATAAGTTGATGAAGGGGATGCCCATTAATGTAGGGGCAATTCATAGACAGAACATGATGAAATTTAGGAATAATTTGAGGTTGAGGTTTTTCTATGGAGTTTTGATAACCCATTTTTAAGAGCAGAGGGAATAGAGAAGGAGGCGGTGGACCTACATATTGCTTTTCACCCAGATCTGACGGGTAAGTTAGTTGATGTGACCAAAACAAAGGCACTAGACACGTCCCATGGACCTGTCTTGTCTGCCCAAGAGAGGTAAGCCCATGATGACACTGTCATGGCAAGAATATTCGGCATGGCAGGGCTGCAGCTTCGGATTGGAGGATGCCTGGTTACAGATGAGGAGATGGAAAACCTGACGGATCGCTACCCTTTGACCAAGAGTGCAGCATTATTATCCAGGACTGGTCCCGCATTTTTGGAGCCTCTAGATAATGATGAGGCTACTGTTGATGAGGAGATGGACGAGGATGATGATGTTGAGGAGGAGGCGAATGCCTTGTTAGTTTTTGATGGTCGTGATGACGAGGCCTAGAAACCCAATGGCGTATTCCTATCTCTATAAATTATTTTAATTGTGCACTGAGGACAGTGCTTATTTTTTAAGTGTGGGGTGGGTAATATATCTCTTTTGTATATAGTCGGTTACTACTTTATCGAGTCTAGTGTTAGTTTTAGGTTGGTTAAGTTATTTTTTTATTTTTTTATTTTAGTTCCTCAACATTTGTTTTCAGTACTTTTACTGAGGACAGTCCCTCTGAACCAACTAGGACTAGTTTTACTGCTTTATTAAGTCTTAGAATCGTCATAGGAGTAACAGTTCCCAATGATGGATGGATGACGACTGTCTTAAAGGAAAATTAGTCATATAGAGGAGTAGGATTGAGAAACCAACCTTGGTCTTTTGAAACTATGTCCGAAAAAGTTAGTCAAACGTCATGGGTAATCATAATTGGAAAAGTGCAATAGAATGCTAACCTTGAAACAAGCATGTAACTTTGTTTTAACTCAAAATAAAAAAAATGGGTTTAATTGTGTAGTGATACCGTAATGCAAGTTGTATGAGCATGTTAGTTTATATGGCCTTATATGTGTCATGCCATGTTTGGTGAGTGTTCTTGGTTTTTGCTTAACTTGATATCTAAAACTTGCCTTGTGTGTGTTGAATTAGTAGCTTATATGACTTAGGGAATGTGATTGAGGAATTTCTTTGAAATAGTCATTTCTTGAGTCTACTTATATGCCTACCATTGAAATTATCCCTAGTGAAGCCCCATTGAACCTTTAACCTTGTTGTTGATAAGCCACATGATAAGCCGAAACTCGTTTGTTTGATACCAAAGTCTTTTGATCCTAACAAAATCCTTAATGCACTATGTTAAGAAGAAGGGTTGAAAATGTTGGTTGATATGAGAAAGGGTGAAATGCTAAATTGTGTGAAAAAGAAAAGAAAAAGTGAAATTCTGTTTTGGTCCTGGTCCTAGTGACACTGTGCACGTCAACGCAATTGAGGGTGGCTACTTCAGAAAGATGCTCAAAACATTGGCCCTGGTCCTACCAAGGATATTATGTACCTCACTCAGACCATAAAATCTGGCAGCTAGTGTGAAGGCATATATATATATATATATAAATATTATTATAAAGAAATAAAGGGCAAATATGGAGCAACAAAAAGGGGTAAATATTCATAAAGTGTGCACTAGTAGGAAAGAAGACCTAAGTAGGAGGTTGCTGGCAAAACAATGACATGTGCATTAGGGAGGTGTAGTCACTAAAATGATTTCTAAATATTCTCTCCCTTTACCTTAAGTCGACATACAATCAAATGAAAGTACTCTTGATTCCTTGATAAATATAATGTGAAATTAGGAATACACTATGGGCAAGCTTATGGCATGTTGAGAGAAGTAAGAACTTCATTTGTGAGATTGAGTTGATTGTTTAAAAATTAGGCCTTGTTGTTATTGTGATTGCTTGAGTGAAAGGTTTTACTAAACACAAATAAGTGAGGGCATTCATGGCATGTAATCGGATTATCTAATTGGTATGTTTGTATATGTTTGCATTAGCCCGGAAAAATAATAAAAGAGTCATTCTTTGAGAATATGTGTTGTAACTTGGTGTAAATATTTCAAAATGTTGCATCCATTGTGAACTACAAGATCAAGATGAAAAAAGTTTGGTTGATTTTAAGGTTAGTTGATAAGTCCAAGTGATACGAAAAAGAGTTGATAGTCTAGAGATTGTATGAGGACAAACAAAGGTTTAAGTGTGGGGTGGTGATCTTAGGCATATTTATATGCCTAAGTTATCAGTATTTTCCCATGAATTGATTAAATTAAAGAATAATCTTTAGTTATTAACTACATTTCGTTACACTTGCGATGATTATGCACTAATATATGTGATTAGAGGTTTCAGGAACACTCAAGGAAATTGTAGTCAAATTGAAGAAAAGAGATGCAAGAAAGGATGAAAAGCGGCTAAGGATGAAGGCCCCAGGGTCAGGCGCACTGCTAGGCACGAGGTGCCAAGAGCCAACCTACAGAGCCCTCTTTCAGGCATACTGAGAGGCACTGACCAAGGGCAAGAGTTCTGAGGCGCCTGCCTGGTACTCTGCTTGGCGCGGCACGCCAAGGTGTATAGTTCAGGGTTGATTTCCCGGAGCGATGGGAGGCGTAACACGCTAGTGCTATCCCGACTTTTCCAGCTTAAAACTGTTAAATAGAATTCCTAATTGTAGTAGGTTTTGTCTCCAAGCTTTCCAACTCTTATAAATAGACCCTTAGGACTCCATAGTTAGGATTCGACTTTTTATTGATGTGCAAGAGCAAGTATCAACATTTGTAATAGGTTTTTTATCTTCTAACTCTTCTATTTTCCAAAAATTGCATGAACAATTATATTTTGTGGTTTCCTAATAGCATGAGTGGCTAAACACCCTAGTTTTGGGGCTGTAGCTACGAATCAATTGTTGATTATTTAAGACTTTTTGAATTAATTGTTGGTTGTCATTATATGTTTCTTCTATAATCTTGCTCTAGTATTTCTTGACTGGCCATCTAGAGATAAATACATAGTCTAATCTTATAATCGAGAGAGGAGGGATTAGATAGACTAGAGTATATAGAAAGCTCGGTCGACCCATTTGATTGAGGTGATTAGTGTTAAGGAGTGATGCCCCGACGAACAACTTGCTTGGGTACGAAATAGGATGAAATATAAATGCTTGCCAGTTAGTCTATTTATCTCCGCTCAACAATGTAGTTAGATAGCTAATTGGAGCAGGCGACGAGAGGTTTGTAGCCCAACTCATACAATTACTCCTACAAATCAGTAACTTGACAACAAATATTAGTTATAAACCAATAATATGATACAGAAGATTCAATACATGCTACAGCTATGGATTAGTCTTTTACTTTCTTGAAACATCATCTTAAAGTCGTTCAATCTTGGTTACTTTTAGTTATTGCATAATTAGTAATAGCTAACAATCATCACATTTTCTGAAAAACTGTTACTCTTATTTTATTTGTAGAGTGAGTGTTAAATATAAGTTTATCATAAATCCCTTGGGAATGATAACTTGTTTCTTTAAGAATCTATATTACTTGCCCCACGACCCACACTTGCGTGTGCAACTGGAAGCAACAACCCCAACTTTTAAAACTAAAATCGTGCCTCAAACTAGAGGTACGAGCCGTCTAATAGGTCGTCAAGTTGCTCCTTCCCAACAAGGCTTCACTAAAATGGGAATAACATTTTACTATGAACTTGAAATGAGGCAATCGTTATGGCGTTCGAAAGAGGACTAAACTACCTTCAATTTGACAAGTCATGCTTCAACTAGTTCTTTGTGCTAAGAGATGTGATCATTTGAAGTTGACCAAAAACTCAAAAATTGATGGGTGACTTGTACGGTCCCCTAAAAGGCTTGTACAAGTCACCACGGGCTGTCTAGGGTCTTGTCTAGGTGACCTTCTATCACGACGAAAGTTTACTCCCTAGAAGTAACATGGCATACAATGAACCGAGAGAGCTCATATAAGCCACTTATCTTTCATAACTATAACACTCTAGAAACTAGTAGACTAAACTAGAGCTTAACATGAGGGTCAGAGTTGTAAACGTAACTCCCCGTACATAAAAATAAAGGGTTTAGTATGACAATGTCAAGGAACGACCACCAATGTACAACCATGGGTCCTTGAGGAGGACACCAAAAATGTTGCCTGGACAGTGACCCACGAAGAGGACCTGCACCCCGTAGGTCCACCCACGCCATGTGGGTCAGTTCATTGATGGGCACCTTAAAGGCTACCTGAGCTTTGACCCACGAGACAAGGAGCCACGCCCAGTGGGTGGGTCCACGCTTTATAGGTCATAGGGGTGTGGATGGTCAAAATTCTCTATCATGACCATGGAATGTCAACACGAGCAGTGGTCCTGAGGTCGTGGGTGAAGCCTGAAACTGCCTTTTGGCAGTTAATTGTATTAGTACTTTTGGGCTTTCTGCTTTAAGTTTATATTAAGTTACGTATTTTTAAACTAAACTAGACTATTTATATACTGATTTAAGACCCCCAAATTATGTCATTTTCCTCACAATTCCATAATCTCAAATAAAAACCAACTTTTCCCCAAAATTCTTGATAACAGTAGGGTTAAGGAGATCACAAATAGAGAGTTGAATATTAGAATGTGGAAGCACAAAGAAAAGAAACAAAAAAACTAAATAAAGATATGGGAAATTCGAAGGAAAGATCCACAAATTTCCAAGGATTAGATGTTCTAAGGCCTTGAAAAGATCCAAGTAACAACATATAGATTTATCGAAGAAATCTAACGCCTTTACTTGAGAAAACGAATCAAAACGATAGATTCGGATCTTGACCGCTTTATGAGTAACTAAAGACAATAATTAGTATGTAGAAACTAATCACCTTCTAAAAAATACCAAAAAGAAACCAAAGATATCACAAGAAGAAGTTACTTAATACCTTAAACTATGAACTAGAAAAGGTTTAAAGATAAATTCTCAAAGAACAAGTCACAAAGGTTCAAAGAACTCTCTCAAATATTATTAATCTCAATCTAAATTGTCTTTAATGAATAAAAAGGACCCCTATATATAGGAGAAGGGGTGAAAAACCTCCAAGACCCTAAAAGACAATTACAAGGACTCCTACTCTAGAAAGGAAATAAAGTAATCTAACTAAAAACAAATTTAGTACTTCTAGGAAAGATATGGTACTTAGGAGACCATAAATAGAATAAGGAAAATATTAATAACCTATAAATAAATAAAGAAATAAGGTAAATCCCAACTAGGAAAAGAATCTTGACAGTCTTGGAAAGTTTGACTAGTCTTCTCTCAAAACTTGGGCAGAAAGCAACTCTTGTTGTGGCTGATTCTTGGACTCTTCTTGACCTTATTTGCACGAAATTGGGCCTTAAAATTACTCATCTTGGGCTTGAATTTGGACCACCAAATAATTGTAGCATTTGGACAATTCCTCTTCCTTGGGCTTGAGCTCTTCTTCCCCAATAAGACACCTTTGGATCAGCGATTGAAGCCCATTGAGCTTATCATTGAAATCCTTGGTTTGAGATCTTTTTATGGGCCTCCTTGGAGTTTCTAAAGCTTCATCCTTGTCCTTCAATGGAGTTGCGCTTCCTTGGTTGCTATCAATTCTCTCTCTAGAACTTCAAGGATGAAGAAGAAGGAAGTTAGAGCTAGGGGTTGAAGGAGCAAGGTTTTCTACTCAAATTCGTTGGAGATTCATAGCTAAAGTGTGGTAGTCCTTCATCCATGAATAGTCTTCATCCATGGAGTCCCTCCAAACTCAATTTCGAAGATAGTGATTCCCCAAAAGCTACGATTTTACTTCAAGTGATGAATTCCTTTCAAAAATGATTCTAATGATTTAAATACATTATATTATGATTGAACTGATGATTTATTATGGTTTTTATTTTTAAATCCCCAAGAATCCATAAAATCCCCATATTCCCAATTTATGACTTGTGATGTGGGTGAATTGATTAATGAAAGACATTATCAGATTATGCTTGTAGTAATTGATATATTTGAATCATGTTTTTATCGATGTCTAATTTAGAAATTCTAGATGTGTTGATTAGATATAAGCTTTGACCATTGAAAAGGCAAGGTATGATATTATGCACATTTTATGAAGGTTATGTATATTATTTAAGAACACTTTGAGAGTGCAGTGTCCGTGATTATGATAATGTTGTTGAGTTTATTGAAAGGATATTCTCATGAACACATAATGAACATAATGTGAAAGGTTTTCTTAAATAATGGAGATTCATGCTTGAAAGGCAATTCTCACCTAATTGAATCTAATGTTATATGTATACATGGATGGTGAAAGGTTATTCTCACATATGAATGGGCTATCCTAATGAAACAAGTTATGACTTAATGAGTACTCCGTGGGATAAATGCTTAGCACCGAGTGGATATTGACTATGAGATGGAAACTCTTCACTGAGAAAGGCAGGGTTTCTAGAAGCAATCTCTTGAGATGGAAGCTCCCCCACTATAAAGAACGAGTTTCTAGTAATAATCTCCTTATCCCATATCTATATTCCCCCGTAGGATATTTTGGCTAGTGGATCCACCTAAAGATAAAAAGTGATGGTCTTACCTTAGGCAATTAGGACAACCCTTTTTAAGCTCACACAGTCTATGTTGGTTAAGTGTTATTCCCACTATGACAAGAATATTAATTAAGAACTATGGCTACTCAAGAAGCTTTACTTAGTATGGGTGAGATTATGGGATCTTATTCACACATTGCACAAGTATGCTTTGAAGGTAATTATGGTATGTTTCTTTTATGATATGATGATCTATGAAATGAATATGCTTATGACTTATGCTTTTCTGTTATCTTCAAAATGATGCTTTAACTTAGTAAATTGCATGCATTCAACTAAATGTCCCTTTTTGCATGTTTTCAAGGTTTTTATGCATGGCTATCATACTTAGTGCATTTTTGTTCTAACCGATGCATATTTTCCTACATTTTTCTCAAGTATAGGATCCGGTTCTCAAGGTGGTCCTTATTGTGGCAAAAGCTTGGAATTGCTCATTTTTCCTAGCTTGTTGGTGAGTCCTCATTATTCGAGGACGAACATTTCACTTAATAGTTTCTTTCTTCTATTTCCTTTTTGGACTATGTTTGTATGGGCTATGGACCTTTTCATTTAGGTGTGGTCCGTGGGTTGGCCACCCTAGCAAGTTGATTGAGACCCAGAATTACGGCCAGACCTATGGACTGTAGGTCAGACCATTGTCTGTGTTCGAGGTCCGTGGTTTGAGGCCCCCAAAATATGGTCTTTGATGACAACTGACGCATCACCAGGACGGACCATAGGTCAGACCAAAGTCCGTTGACTGGGGTCCGTTAGTGGTCAGCTGGCAGTTATTTTTGGGCTTAGTTGGGTCTTTTTCTAATTAATTAATTCCTATACTATATCTTTTTGACTACATTTAGAACCCCTATAAAAGACTTTTTACCCCCAAATTCACCCATTTAATTCATTCTTCCAAATTCACCAAAAGAAATCAAACCTCTTTCCAAATGTTATCTCTCTAGAAAACTTGAAGAAGAACAAGATTTCACCCAGGGAATTCAGCTAAGGGTTCAATTTCTCCATTGAAGATTACTATTTGGATTCAAGGTAATGGTAGTTTAATCCATGAATCTCTTTTATTCATGGAGTCCCCAAATTCCTCTATTTCAAATGGTGGAATTCCCCAATTAGCTAGGGTTTTCTTCAATCACCATGGGTTCTTTTGATTATTGATCTTAATGATTGAATTATGTTTAAATATACATGAATTGATGATTTACATTGCTTTTATGATGTTTCCCCTATGAACCATGCAAACCCCTATGTTTTCTAAATTATGATCTCATAATATGGGTTGTTGATTATGAAAGAGGAGTCTTATTATCTTAAGCATTAATTGATAGAATCACATAAAATTATGATAAAATCCCTATCTAAACCATGATTTCTAGATTTGTGGATTGAAAGTAATCTTTGAACGTTGAATGGGTAAAGTATGAGTTTATGCATGATTTTATGAAAATTATTTAAATGTTTAAGGGTTCTAGGGTCGAAATGATGAATTTTTATGATGTGTTGTGAAAGGCTATTATCATAAACACATACTAGCATGGTGTGAAAGGTTTTATCACATACCAAGGAATCTTAGGTTGCAAGGATATTCTCACTTAATTGAATCAAAGAGTAAGAGTTATCCTAATTAAACTAGCTTGGATTGGCAAGATGACATGCCTTTCCATGTATGATAAGAATAATTAAGAAAATACTAGTCCATGGGAATTATGCTTAGCATCGAGTGGATATTGACATTGAGATGGAAGCTCTCCCGTGAGTAGAGGCCAGGTTTCTAGAATAAGTCTTATTAGATAGAAGCTCTCCCACTAGTAGAGGCCGAGTTTGTAGTAGAAATATCACTACACCATTTTAGTCCTAAGGCCACACTAAATCTAGACAACACGTATAAAGTGTTGCCAAAATATTTTTGGGCACACTTTTACAGTGTAGCTTTAGTTATTAGCTTTTGGCAACGATAATATTGGCAAGACTTGTAAAACGTGCTCTTTAGTAGTATAGGCTACACTTTATAAACGTTGTCAAATTATGATATAATTGAAAACACCTATTTACACATATGACTACACTTTTAAAGTGTGCTATTTTTATAATTTTAAAAACAACACTTTACAAGTGTAGCATTATAATTTTCCCAAAATTTTCACTAAAATATTGTATTCCCTCCAATGTACTTAACTTTCCCCCCAATTTCTAATTTGTCAATAAAGGAACTAACAAAAGAAAAATTCTATACAAAGAAATATACTCTAAAAAACATTTTGCCCCAAATTAAAATAGGAGCTACTCTTTATCTAAATCAAAATAGGAGCTATTTTTTTGCCCAAATCAAAATGTACTTTTGCCCCAAATAAAAATCTCATACCCTAAACCCTACAACTTGCTGTATTCCTTTCTCTGAATGTAGAAGAAACACAGTCGTAGCTTTGAATCGTCCAAATGGGTACTTGAAAGGGGAGTAGCAGATAAAGAGAGCGTGGTCTCATTGGAAGAAGTTAGGCGAGCCCAAACTTATAGTGGTACCAATGGTTGACAACTCAGAGCTTCCTTTCTATCTTCTATGTCGATGCATTGATGATGTACACAATTGCTTGGAAGAAACTGATGATGATGACCACTTTCAGCAGATCCTCTTCTTGAGAATCCAGCCCTCTTTGCTGGATATCAAACTGCTGAATGGGGGATCGGGTGTTGCAGGAATGAAGGAAGACGATAAGTTAGATATGGCTGAGTTACTGATAGAATATTTGAGGTTTTGCGAGCGATATCCAGTGCCTTGGAGAATTATCTGTTCTCATGTACACAAGTTGTTGGGAGAGTGGTTTAGGATGCAGCCAAATGTGCGAGAGGATTTTAACAAACAATACAAACTCACCTTTGAATTTCTTTATGATTTGGTGAACAAATTAAAGAAACTTGGGGTGAGAATACCACTTTATGCTGAAGGATACTCAACAAGCAGTAACTACAAATTGACTTGTTGCTCAAGTTTTGTTCTAACCTGAAAGATGGAGCCAGCTATGGTGAATCACCAGGTCAATTTTCTCACTCCAACTCGTTCTTGTAAAATGTTGTACGCTCACTAATGTTGGTCAGAGCAGGTGTAGGGTTAAACGTATCTCAGCCTTTTACCTCATGTTTTGTATAATTGACTTTTTTCTCGTATCATTGACATAATTTACATACTTTTTTTATACATCTTGATTTGTATCCTGACTAATTATTTGTAAGGTGACTAAATTGTTATCCAATAAATGGAATTGGACTGATTATTTCGAAGGTTATGCTATAGTGCTTCGACCGTATGATCAAGACCTCCTTAGTTTATTTTTCATAAAGTGTGGTGCTGGGTGCTTGTAGTGTCAAGAGCACCAAGTAGACAACTTTACTCTCTGCTAGTTTGAAAACATGAAAGCGAGAACAGACTGAACAATGCATGTCTTAAGTTTAAACTTTTATAATGCGACATTGTATTTGGCACTCGTTTATTTTCATCGGCAACAAAAAAAGGAAACAAATTCATACTTGCTAAAAAACAGAGTTCATTGTTCTGCAAATCTCATCTTCATTGTATATTTCTCTCTTCTTCAATGACATATGGTGATTTTCCCTAGTCCTTCCTTACCTTCAATCAGGAAACTGAAAAAATAGAGTCAAGAATTCCAACATCATTTGGAGGAATTGAGGAATCTAAGGGAGCAAATACGAGCTCTGGCAAGGGAGATACAATCAGTCACTCGACTCATATATGTCGTTTTCATGGGTATCTTATGATAGCATCCAAGGAAGCACTACTTCATTGAATGACAAGGATGAAGCTTTAGAAACTCTAAGGAGGCCCATAACAAGATCTCAAACCAAGGAGTTCAATGATAAGCTCAATGGGCTTCAATCGCTGATCCAAAGGTGTCTTATTGGGGAAGAAGAGCTCAAGCCCAAGGGAGAGAAATTGTTCAAATGCTACAATTATTTGGTGGCCCAAATTCAAGACAAAGATGAGTAATTTTAAGGCCCAATTTCGTGCAAATAAGGTCAAGAAAAGTCCAAGAATCAGCCACAACAAGAGTTGCTTTCTGCCCAAGTTTTGAGAGAAGACTAGTCAAACGTTCCAAGATTGTCAAGATTCTTTTCCTAGTTGGGATTTACCTTATTTCTTTATTTATTTATAGGTTATTAATATTTTCCTTATTCTATTTATGGTCTCCTAAGTACCATAGCTTTCCTAGAAGTACTAAATTTGTTTTTAGTTAGATTACTTTATTTCCTTTCTAGAGTAGGAGTCCTTGTAATTGACTTTTAAGGTCTTGGACGTTTTTCACCCCTTCTCCAATATATAGGGGTCCTTTTTATTCATTAAAGACAATTTATATTGATATTAATAATATTTGAGAGAGTTCTTTGAACCTTTGTGACTTGTTCTTTGAGAATTTATCTTTAAACCTTTACTAGTTTCATAGTTTAAGGTATAAAGTAATTTCTTCTTGTGATATCTTTGGTTTCTTTTTGGTATTCTTTAGAAGGTGATTAGTTTCTACATACTAATTATTGTCTTTAGTTACTCATAAAGCGGTCAAGATCCGAATCTATCGTTTTGATTCATTTTCTCAAGTAAAGGCGTTAGATTTCTTCCATAAATCTATACGTTGTTACTTGGATCTTTTCAAGGCCTTAGAACATCTAATCCTTGGAAATTTGTGGATCTTTCCTTCGAATTTCCCATATCTTTATTTAGTTTTTTTTTTTCTTTTCTTTGTGCTTCCGCATTCTAGTATTCAACTCTCTATTTGTGATCTCCTTAACCCTGCTGTTATCATCTTATCCCTTAACTATGTGCCCCCATAGGTTAATTAGCTGGTTGATCCACTTAAGCTAGAAGTCTATGGTTCTACCTTAAGCAAGTAGAACAACCCTTTTCAGTGTGGGAGACACTGGTGGATCATGTTATAGCTCACATGGTCTCTATGTTGTTTAAGACTAATTTTTCCACAACAAGATGATCAATGAACTAAGGTTACTTAAAGAAGTATCTCATATGTATTCAAACAGTTAAAGATTATTTAGCTTGCATTGACTATGATGTTATGACTTATATTTTCCAACTCTCTCTATGATGATGTTTAAACTTGGTAAATTGCATGCTTTGAAGTGAAATGTCCTTTTTAGCATGTTTTAAATGTTTTATGCATAGCTACCATACTTAGTGCATTTTTGTACTAATGCATACTCTTGTCTACATTTTTCCCAAATGCAGTGTCCGACAAATAGGATTCCCATTTTAGTAGCCAGAGCTTGGACTTTGATTCTTCCCCGAGCTTGGTGAGTCCTCTTGGTTCGAGGATTAATTACTTTCATTTTAGTTTCTCTTTTGTATTTCCTTTTCAGACATGATGTATGGGTTAGGTCCAATTTCTTTCGATTGTAATAGATGGCTATGATGAGATATTAGTTTAGACTTCTACTTTTTATAAAACTATTTTAGACTTAAAATGTTTCTTTACTCTTTATTGTTCTATTACTTTATGTTATGATATGCTAAATGGTGTGTATAGAGTCCTTTTGAGGTTCTATACGCCATGTTACATCTAAGGGTTACCCTTGGGTCATGACAACTGCTTTCATTACTCTAAAGTCGTGCGATAGAGTTTAACTCTATAAGGTCTCTTACCTAATCCTTATCCAATGTTCTACATGATATGGCTACTCGAAGAGCATATGCTAGAAGGACTGTGAGGGAGAATGCGGAAGAAGAAGCTCTTCCCAATGCTCCTCAAGTTCTGATTGATCCTTTGGCTAAGCAAATGACTAATGCGGAGTTTAGGGATGCTTTTCAAGTGTTGGCTCAAGCCGTGACGGCCCAAGCCAATAAGGAGGTTGCGGTTGCGGTTACCGTTAACCCAAATATGGGTACCGCAACATCTAGTGTGAGGGACTTCACTAGGATTATTCCTCCGAAGTTTCATGTTTTTAAGGTTGAGAAAGATCCTCAAGAGTTCATTGATGAGGTCTACAAGGTGTTGATGATCATGGGAGTGATGCCGGTGGAAAAGACGAAGATGGCCGCTTATCAACTTAAGGGTGTGGCTTAAATATGGTACAACCAATGGAATGAAGGGAGATCGGAAGATGTGAGTCCTATTAATTGGGAGAAGTTTAAGGCCGCTTTTATTGATATGTTCTTTACCTTTGAGATGAGGGAATCCAAGGTTCTTCAGTTTATCAACCTTCAAAAAGGAAGTATGAGTGTGAGAGAATATGCTCTAAAGTTGACATAATTGTCTAAATATGCTCTAACAAGAGTTGTTTATTCAAGGGCAAGAATGAGTAAGTTCATTTCGGGTGTGTACGAAAGGGTGGTTAAAGAGTTCCATAACGCCATGGTCATTAATGACATTGACATCTCTCATCTCATGGTTCATGCACAACATATTGAAGAGGAGAAACTTAAGGAAAAGTCTAAGAAGACAAAGAGGGCTAAAACCGATGATGGTAATTTCTCTCATGCAAGGTCCTATGGACATGGTTATCCTAGGTTTCGACAAAAGTTTTCTTGTCAAAGTTTCTCCAATGCTCATCCTAAGTTATAAATAGATAGGGTGTCTAACCCTAAGCCTCAACGAGAGAAATGCAGTGGATATTCATTTCCTATGTCTACTTGTACTAGGTGTGTAAAGAAGGACTAAGGTAAGTGCCTAGCTGGCATGGATGGTTGCTTTAGTTGCGGGAAAAGTGGTCGTAAAATGAGGGATTGCCCAATGCTCACTGCTAAAGAAAGAGAGGGAAAGCAAGCTTCTCCTTGTAGTTCGAGTCATAATGTTCCCAAACAAAACTGATTCTATGTACTTCAGACTCGTGGTGAAAAAGAGGGTTCTTTGAATGTGGTTACCAGTATGTCGAAAGTTTTCCAACTTGATTTTTATGCTTTATTTGATCACAGTGCTACCTTGTCTTTGGTGACGCTATATGTGGATATGAGGTTTGATGTTCTTTCGGATGTGTTGTTAGATCCTTTTTATGTCTCTACTCCTGTTAGTGATTCTATAGAAAGTGACCCGTCTCCTTGTTCCATAGAGTTACTCTTGTCAACTTGGTAGAGCTTGATATGCTAGACATTGATGCTATTCTTGGTATGGATTGGCTGCACTTATGTTATGCTTCTATCGATTGTAGAACTCGTGTAGTCAAGTTTCAATTTCCGAATGAGCATGTTCTAGATTGGAAAAGGGGAAATTATACCTAAGGGTCTGTTTGTCCCTTGTCTTAAAGCAAGAAAAATGATTTCTAAGGGTTGCATTTACCATCTAGTTAGGGTGAGGGATGTAGATTCCGAAAACCCTACACTCGAGTCAGTCCTCGTTGTTAATGAGTTTCCAGAATTATTCCCAAATGATTTACTCGGTATTCCTCCCGAAAGGGAAATAGACTTCAATATTGACCATCTCCCCGATATGCAAGCTATTTCTATCCCTATTTACCATATGGCTCCGACATAACTTAAGGAGTTGAAAAAATAATTGAAGGATTTGTTCGATAAAGGTTTCATCTAACAGAGTATCTCTCCATAGGGTGTTCCAATTTCATTGTTAGGAAGAAAGATTGTTCTTTTCGTATGAGCATTGACTATCTTCAGTTGAATAAGGTGACCATTAAGAATAACTATCCTCCTCCAAGGATAGATTATTTATTTGACCAACTTCAAGGAGCAATTTATTTCTCTATGATTGATCTTCGATCGGGTTATCACCAATTGAGTATGAAGGAAGATAATATTTTGAAGAGGGCATTACGAACTCAGTATGGTCATTTGATGAGTTCACAAATTGGACTCATTTAGGCCATTATTTTAATGGAAATAGTGTCCTTGAATGCTTGTTTTATCTCAATACCTGATTAAAATGTTAAAGTTTCAGGTATTTGAAATTTTAGTGGAAACATCGACACTTTGGTGCAAAACGGAGCAAATAGGGCTGAAGAGAACAAGAAATGGAATCATACGGATCGCCAAAGTTTAACTTGGCGAGTCGCCAAAATGACATGAACCGCCCTTCGTTCAAGTACGCGAAGCCTTAAAGGAAGTGGATCTAAAGGTGCGGAAAGGAGCAGTCGGCGAGTCGCCGATCAATTCCGTGAAGCAATTCTGTACGGCACAATGATCCAGAATGTGAGGATGCTGAAGGCAAGAAAATGAAGGCAATGAGCTGATTAAAGGGAGGATGCCGAGTTCATCGGCGGTCTCTACTAATGTCTTCGAATGATCCTCCACAGTACAATCTGTGAAAACTATAAATACTAGTTAGAGTTGTAGTCTTAGTGTGAAACAATTTTGAGTGGAACATTTGGTGTGGAATGATTATTTTTATTATTTTTACTTTAGAACTGATTTTGGCAGATATTTTTCTCTCAAGTTTGGAGAGGGTTTTGTGGAGACTTGAAGAAAGGAGTTCTTCTTTTCCAAGTTGGAAGTGGGTCTTCTCTATTAATTTTCCTCTGCTTAATTTAAGGTTTAATTTCTTATACCCAGTTGATTTCATTATCATATCAGGTATAATTTCTTATTTCTTGATGTGTGGCTAAACACCCCCATTCTTGGGGTGTGATTTAGCAAATATGGGTTGATATTCGGGTTGGGTCTTGCTTGCTGATAGGTTAGATGTATTTTAATGGTGATTTCACCTAGTAGTTGTGGTTTAATATAAAGGGCTTGTAGTTGCAAACACAAAGCCACCAATGTGTTTTTGGCTTGCCCGAGAGGGAGGTCACGAAGCTAAAACCACTAGGCTGATGGCCTAAGGAGTGGGTCGACATGAGTTTCAGCCTTAGAGGGTGAGCCCTAGTCCCATATCCTAACACTCAGCTCGAGAGAGTGAGTAGGGTAAGGCATAGGCTAGTCTTCATGCAACAAATAGGTGTCTGAGAGGAACACATTTGAAACCAGGTAAGTTGCCCGAGAGGGAACTTATTTCCACTTAAACCTTAGCCTAATCACTATTTTCTTGCAAATTTCCTATTGAAAGCATGTACCCAACAATTTAACTCAACTTGTATTGCGGTCACATCCCAAGATCCTTTCCCCATACTTGATTTTCGTGTTTATTTTGTTGTTTTATCACTTGTTACAAAATCCCCATTTGATATTTGACACTTTCGTGTTACTCCCTTTTATTTACTATGTTTTTTTTTGTTAATATCTTTAGGTACGACTAGTTAGAATGTAATTCTCTTTGTCTATCAATTCTCAAAACCACTCCCTTGGGAAACGACCCCAACCCTTGGTTGGGTTACTATATTATCGACGATCGTAGACACTCAAACCATAAGATAGTATTGTTGGTCACGATAAGCATCCAAATGGCACCGCTGCTGGAGAGTGGTGTATGTGAGAATTTTTACTCTAATAGAATTGTTGTTCTTGTTAGTAGTTGTTTACTCACCTAACTTTTAGTTTTGTCTAGTTGTTTGCATGTTGAGGTAGGACAATGAGTATACATGATGGAGAAGGTGGACTAATGCAGCACCTTCCAGCAGAGGTGATGAGGCTCAGGGATCACATCCTAAATTTCAAGCATCTCGAAGGAAAACCCTTTCATTAGTCGTGGCTGCGGTTTAAAACACTATTGATGCAATGCCCAACTCATGAAATGCCTAATTTAGTTATACTGAAATGCTTCTACAGGGATCTAAGTCCCGAAAACATAGAAATAATAAACCAACTCATGCCAAGTGGATGTGAGAAATACCCCTATGAGACCGCAACCAAATTCATTGACCTTACTGCTAAAACCAACAAGGATGGAGAGAAGGACTAGCAATTGACCATTTTGTTGGGTCAAATGAATAGCTTGACCCAAAAGGTTGAAGACCTGGAAGTGATGACCAAAGGCAATAGCAAGTACCCGTCATCTACGAAGCAGGGAAGATGTATGGACATTGAAAACAGACGTATTAACGATACATTATTAACCATCCTCCAAAAGCTGAATGAGCAAGATAAAGTACTAGAAGAAATTAGAGAAAGTGTCAAAACGATGAATCAGATGAGTGGCTCTCATTCTAGGTCTATTCAGCTAATGGAAAACTCTCTTGAATCTTGCACTACCTCAGCTTCATCCGTATGAACAAGCAGGATGACCTAGTTACACTAGGTGTAACACCAAAAAGCCGGTTTGAGCATTGACTTGCGTCATGCCACGACGTTAACTAAGGCGTTGTTTGGGAGGCAACCCAAAACCATTTATTTGCTTTTTAATTTTCTTGATAAAATAATGGGGTTTTATTTGAACAGGTTGAAACTAGGGAAGTTCTTCAAAAGATGTATGAAAGCAAGCAACATGTTTAGTTTGCAGGTCGCCAATAAGTTCGACGAACTAAAAAATTTTTGCGGTCTAATCAAAGGCATCCTCAGATGGGCTTCTGTAAAACTTAGTGGTCTATAAAAATTACAAGCGCATCGCCAACCATGTAGGTGATCTCGATAGAGACCGCCGTTGGGATCCATGCATAAACCAAAGATCCTGCTAACTTCGGCGAAGAAATTAGAAATTCAGCGTGTTGCCGAATGACTAGGCGAACTTGACTCACATCGCTGAACGGGTGGGAACTGGACGGTTTTTGCAGTCCACAAGTTTAAAGTCCTATTTCACTCACTTTCTCTCATTTCTTCATCCTACCAAACTCACACCTACACCGTAGTTTTACATTTATTGCACTTTTGGAATATTGTGGTTCATTGATTTGTGCGCGGATTTGGATTGCATTACTACCTGCATTTCGTTAGCATCTATTCAGTATCTAAGGTTGGTAGTCTGAACCTCACATTTAAAAATATTATAATTGTACTCATTTGCATAATGATGAATGTATTAAATCTCTGTTGAGTCTCTGAGTTACTGGAATTACATGTATTTTCTATCATAATGTGGTACCTAGTGCATTATTCGAGGAGTTCCCACTTAGCTATGCTTTGAGTTAAATTTTTGCATGGTGGGAATAGAAGTGTCTATGTGTTTTCACTGAAATTCATTTATATATGCGAGGTTACATTAACAGGGCTTGCTCGGTGAAAATTGAAAGGTACGATTGATAATGGACAAAATTAGTTGATCGGCGAAATGAGAAAACGTCACCGAATTGTTCAGCAGTTCACCTAACAGTCCCATCTCATTCTTTTCTTCTATTTTTATGTACTGATTGAACTGTAACTCTCGGCGGTCTGTTTGGTTCGCATAACACACCCAGTGGCTCATCGAAAGAGTCCTTGTTCTCCTTTCACCTACCCCTTTTGTATCATCGGTACATCAATTTACGCACATAGAAACACCAGTTTGGCTCTTATTTGAATTACTATTTAACTTATCCTCAAAGTGGTTGTGGAAAAGGCTAGACCAAAAGTTGCAGGGAGAGATGACCCACCCAGGCATGTAAGAGTACGAGAATTTAGAAAATAGGAAAATAGAGCCAAGATGGCCAGGACAAGAAAGTACACCAAGGAAGCTAGGGAAAAGAGATGAATTCCTTTCGATCTTAATGTCCTCCCATGTGATTAGAGCTTAGTATTAGCAATACATGCCTTTAGAGCAGCTCAGGAGATAGATCAGAAGATTGCAGCAAATCTTGCTGCAGAGTCTAAGGCAAAGGTAAACAGTGGAGACCAAAATGACAATGCTCCGGGGACCATTATTTTACTTTAGAAAGATGCACCGGGAACTGATGCCCAGAAAGATGGAGTGACTGCTTAAACATGATCCCCCTCTTTACCTCCCTCTTTGTTTTTCTTTATATGACCTTTTGGATACTTATTACTTGCATTTGAGGACAAATAATTTTTTATTTGTGGTGGGGTGATGACCACACCTTTTGTGTTGACATTCATGTTTTGTTCTGTATATATTTGGGTTGTTTGCTTTAATTTGAGTTTTAAATACTGCTTTTCTATGGATGTTTGAGCTCATGGCACCTGTCGTTTTACTTGCAAAATAATTTTGATCCTTTCAAAAAAAAATTGCCACCTCTTGTGTTGAAAGTGGTTGTTCTTTTGCAAAAATTTAAGTCTCGATTTCGATTAATACCGATGACTTGAATAGTTCTCTCAATTGAACAAACAAGAATGCACGGCTACGACGAGACAAAATGAAGTTACATAGACAATATGTGAACTGTTTGCATCTCATTGTGACTAGCCATTTATCAAATTGATTTTTTTGTGATGACCGTTGCACACTAGCAAACGTGTGTAGTCCTGCTTGACTGAAGTATCGATGCCTTAATGCCTTGTGTAATTAGCTTACTTTGAACCATGCATAAATAAACCTACAATTTTCCCTGTTAGTTTAATTGATTTAGAAAGGTGTACTCTTGAGATGATCTTAGGCAATTTTAAGAGTGTGAGCCAACTTGACATATACCTCTTTTTGTGACCTACCTGTGAGCGTGTGAAACTCTTTTGAACACCTTTGAGCCTTACCTTTCTTTGGAAGAACCTTGAAAAACCCTAGACCTTACTTAATCCGCTACCTGTAATCCTCTTGATTTGTGGTTTAGTGAATAACCAACTTAGGACAAAAAGCCTAAGTTGGGGGTGTGGTGAAAAGGAAAAGGAGAAGTCAAGAAGTTCTATAAGAAGTCCCCCTTTACCCATGTTGCAGAACAATGGAGCCCTCCAAAAAAAATTGAATAAATAAATTTATGGAATAAAGTACAAAGTATATTGGGGTTACAAGTAACTCATGGGGAGTGAATAAAAAGATGATTTAAAAGCACTAGAAAAAAAAGTGATAAAGAAAAAGAAGGAAATGCTTTGAGAATACCACATCTCACGAGGAAAAAGTCACTAAGCCTAAATGACCATAGCTTTGCACTCAGCCCCGTTACAATCCTTAGAAAGACCTTTTTGATGTTGAGTAAGCTAGATAGAAAGTCAATTAGAATATATGGGCAAACATATGAGTAAAAACATGCATTGTGTTCCTCTTTTTGAGTGTGAGCATTGTATCAAATTCCGGATCTTAAATTGACTCATATATGTGTGTGAATATGGAATTATTCTTTGTACGAGGGCATTTAGATATTTTTGTTGAGCTTGAACTTGCACAAGTAGCAAGTATTGCGAGCATGAGAATCTTTGGTGATGGTGTGTCACAATTTAAATCTTTGAGTACACAATTGATCCATGCATAAGTAAATTGAGTCTTGTTCTATGCATTCATGATTTAGTCTTGTGTAGAACTGTTTGAGGCACCCTTTCTGAACGGCTAAACTTGAGTTTGCTTGAGGACAAGCAAAAGTTTAACTTGGGGGTGTTGATGAGTCCACAAATTGGACTCATTTAGGGCTTTATTTTAATGGAAATAGTGTCCTTGAATGCTTCTTTTATCTCAATAACTTATTAAATGCTGAAGTTTTAGATATTTGAAGTTTTAGTGGAAACATAGACACTTAGGTGCAAAACGGAGTAAATAGGCCTGAAGAGAACAAGAAATGGAATCCTGTGAATCGCCAAGTTCAACTTGGCAAGTCGCCAAAAAGACATGAACCGCTCTTCGTTCTAGTACACGAAGCCTGCAAGGAACTGGATCAAAAGGTGAGAAAAGGAGCAGTCGGCAAGTCGCTAATCAGTTCCACGAAGCAGTACTATACCGCCCAATGATCCAGAATGAGAGGATGCTAAAGGCAAGACACTGAAGGTGATGAACTGATTAAAGAGCGGATCGCCGAGTTCATCGGTGATCTCGACTAATGTCGCCGAACCATCCTCCGCAGCATAATCTGTAAAAACTATAAATATTAGTTAGAGTTGTAGTCTTAGTGTGGAACAATTTTGAGTGGAACATTTGGTGTGGAACGATTATTATTATTATTTTACTTTAGAACAAATTTTAGCTGATTTTTTTCTCTCAAGTTTGGAGAGGGTTTTGTGGAAACTTGAAGAAAAGAGTTCTTTTTCCCCAAGTTGGAAGTGGGTCTTCTCTATTCATTTTCCTTTGCTTAATTTAAGGTTTAATTTCTTATACCCAGTTAATTTCATTATCATGTTAGGTAGAATTTCTTATTTCTTAATGTGTGACTAAAAACCCCAATTCTTGGGGTGTGATTTAGCATATATAGGTTGATCTTCTTGTTGGGTCTTGCTTATTGATAGGTTAGATGTATTTTAATGGTGATTTTAGCTAGTGGTTGTGGTTTAATCTAAAGAGTTTGTAGTTGCAAATACAAAGTCACCCATGTGTTTACGGCTTGCCCGAAAAGGAGGTCGCAAAACCAAAACCACTAGACTGATATCCTAAGGAGCGGGTCGACATGAAGTTCAGCCCGAGAGGGTTAGCCCTAGTCCCATATCCTAACACTCCGCTTGAGAGAGTGAGTGGGGTAAGGCGTAGGCTGGTCTTCATGCAGCAAATGGGTGTCCGAGAGAAACGCATTTGAAATGGGTTAAGTTGCTCGAGAAGAAACTTATTTCCACTTAAAGCTTAGCCTAGTCACTATTGTCTTGCAAATTTCCTATTGAAATCATGTACCCAACAATTTATCTCAACTTGTATTGCGGCCACATCCTAAGAACCTTTCCCCATACTTGATTTTCGTGTTTATTTTATTGTTTTATTACCTGTTACAAAACCCCCATTTGATATTTGACACTTTTGTGTCACCCCCTCTTATTTACTATGTTTATGTTCGTTAATATCTTTAGTTACGACTAGTTAGAATGTAATTCTATTTTTCTATCAATTCTCAAAACTACTCCCTTGGAACACGACTCCAACCCTTGGTTGGGTTACTATATTATCAACGATCATAGACACTCATACCGTAGGATAGTGTCATTGGTCATGATAAGCATTAACATTATGAGTTTTTGGTAATGTTAGTTAGGTTGACTAATGCTCCGGTGGCGTTTATGGATTTGAGGAATAAGGTGTTTAGACAATACCTTGATATGTTTGTGATTGTGTTCATTTATGGTATATCAATCTATTCTAGAAGTGAGACTAAGTATATTGATCATTTGAGGATTCGTGTTGCAAATTCTTAAGGACCAACAACTCTTTGCAAAGTTTAGAAAGTGTGAGTTTTAGCTAATGTCAGTAGATTTTCTTGGTCACATTGTTTCAAGTAAGGGCATTGACGTAGATCCTAAGAAACAGATGCGTTCAAGAGTTGGCCTAGACCTCTAACCCCTCTGATATTAGGAGTTTCTTGGGTTTAGCCGATTACTATAGAAGGTTTGTTGAGGGATTCTCTTCAATTGCCTCTCCTTTGATGGCTTTGACTCAAAAGAAGGCTAAATTCATATGGTTTGAAGCGTGTGAGAAAAGTTTCCAAGAGTTGAAGGATAGACTTACTTTCACTCTGGTGTTGACATTACTGGAAGAGACTGATGGTTTTGTTGTTTATTTTGATGCCTCAATAGTTGGGCTAGGGTGTGTGCTTATGCAAAATGGGAAAGTTATTGCCTATGTGTCAAGGCAACTTAAGATTCTTGAGAAGAATTATCCTACCCATGACCTTGAATTAGCGGCGGTTGTTTTTGCCTTACTGATTTTGAGGTATTATTTGTATGGTGTTCATCTAGATGTGTTTACTGACCACAAGAGTTTGCAATATCACTTTAATTAGAAGGATTTAAATCTTTGTCGAAGAAGTTGACTTGAGTTATTGAAAGATTATGATATGTGTGTTCTTTATCACCCCGAAAAGGCAACTGTGGTGGCGGATGCTCTTAGTCGGTTATCAATGGGTAGTGTTGCTCAAATTGAAGAAGGTAAAAAAGCATTGGTTTGAGACGTTCATAGATTGACTCGATTGGGTGTTCAATTAGTGGATCCGACCAAAGGTGGTGTTACAGTTCATAATGGCTCAGAATCATCTTTTGTGATGGATGTGAAAGCCAAGCAAGGTCTTGATCCAATTTTGGCGGACTTAAAGGAAACGGTGCAGAAGAAGTCCATTGGGGCTTTCTCCCAAGGGGGAAATGAGTACATAGATATCAAGGTCGTTTGTGTGTTCCAAACATTGATAACTTGAGGGAACATATCTTGTCATAAGCTCATAGTTCTCGATATTCTTTTCACCCTAGAGCCACGAAAATGTACCATGATTTACGGGAGGTCTATTGGTGGAATGGGAAGAAGCGGGATATAACGGAATTAGTGATTAAGTGTCCTAATTGTCAAAAAAGTGATAGTTGAGCATCAGAAACCTAGAGCTTTGGCCCAAGACATTAGAATTCCTACTTGGAAGTGGGAAGATTTGATCATGAACATTATTGTTAGTTATCCTCGCACCCGGCGACAACATGATTCAATTAAGGTTATAGTAGATCGGATGAAAAAATCGGCTCATTTTATTCCGATTAAGGTTTCCTATTCGGTGGATGAATATGCTAAGTTGTACTTGAGAGAAATGGTAAAGTTTTATGGAGCGCCTTTTTCCATTATTTTTTATCGTGGTGCCCAATTCATTTCTCTGTTTTGCAGGTCTTTCCAAAAGGGTCTTGGTACTTGTGTTAAGCTTAGTACGACCTTTCACCCCCAAATGGGTCGGCAAGCGGAGCTTACTTTCCGAACATTGGAAGACATGTTGAGAGCATGTGTGAGTGATTTTAAGGATAATTTTGATGACCATTTCTCGTTGATTGAGTTTGCTTATAACAATAACTATCACTCTAGTACCGATGTGGTTCCATCTGAGGAATTGTATGGTAGGAGGTGTAGATCTCCTATAGGGTGGTTTCAAGTGGGTGAAGTTGCCCTAATAGGTCCTGAGTTGGTACATGAGGTCATAGAGAAGGTTCGACTTATTAGAGAAAGGGTGAAAATTACTCAAATTCGGCAAAAGTCATATGTCGATGTAAGAAGAAGATATCTTGAGTTTGATGTTCATGATTGGGTTTACTTGAAAGTTTCACCCATGAAGGGTGTAAATTGATTTGGTAAGAAAGGGAAGCATAGTACCCGATATGTTGGCCCATATCAGATTTTGACACGTGTTAGTAAGGTTGCTTATGAACTAGAATTTCCAAATGAGTTAGCATCATTGCATTCAGTCTTCTATGTCTCTATGTTGAAGAAATGTGTTAGTGATCCGAGATATATAGTCTCCTTATAAGGTTTGGGAGTTAAGGAAAATATTTCTGATGAAGAAGTTTCGGTTGAGATTTTAGACTGGCAAGTCAAGAAGTTGAGAAATAAAGAAGTAGCTTCTGTGAAAGTGTTGTGGAGGAATTGATTAGTTTAGAGTGCTACTTAGGAGACTGAGGAAGATTTGATGTCTCAATATCATCATCTCTTTCCTTCTACTACTACTCTAGCTTGAGTTAATGAGTTCCTCATGGGTTGTTCTTTGTTTTGGAGTCATGTTTCTTGAATAATTCCATGATTTCCTTAATATGCATGATTTATGAAAAATTCAAGTTTTGAGAAAATGAGTCAATTTGATTTTTTTCTACATGTTTATGTGCATTTGAGTATGAATTGCATGTAGATTACATGATATGATGATATGAGCATGTCTTTAGCTTGAAAGAGATGTTTCCTTCTTGGATGTTAGCTTGGAGTTGATTTTTCTTCTATGGATATGTGTATTGCATGAATCATGGGAATTTAGAATCAATTACACCCCTCTTATGATGTTTGGGTTACGTCCTAGGTTGAAGTCGATTATTCCTCCTTTGTTATATGCACTTAGATGAAGTTGCATTGATGGTTGGGTTGTTAGCTCCTCTCCTACTATTTTCTTACTAGCTTTAATCTCATTCGAGGACGAATAATCCCGAAGGGGAGATATTGTAACACCCCAGATTTGAGAAGGGGTAACACAACATTTTTTAGATGTTATAGATGCCAATAAACGGAGGCCACACACGGCCTATGGATAGGACCATGGACTATAGGTCTGTCCTAAAGGTCCACGACCACGGTCTGACCAATGGACCGTCAGTCAAACCACGGTCTGTGGTCAAGCGTTCATAGGTCAGGACCCCAGAAACAACTTTCTAACCATGGACGACGGTCGTGCAGGACAAACTGTCAGTCAGTCCACGGTCCGTCAACCATCTTCTGTCGATGGTGGGTTTGGCAGTTATTTCAAGGGTAGTTGGGTCTTTTTTAATTATTTTATCCCTATATTTTAGTGTTTTACCCTTCACTAGGACCCTATATAAGTTATTCAAACCCCAAATTAGTTCATTCACTTCATTCTCTTCAAATTCAACAAAAAGAACTCTAAAATATTTCTCTCTCTAGAAAGCTTGAAGAAGAAGAATTCAACCTAGGGTTCATGGCCAAGTTTCAATTCCTCAATTGAAGAAAAGCAATTGGCTTCAATGTACGATAGTTTTCATCCATGGATTCCTTCCATTCATGGAGTTCCCAAAATCTCCTATTTTCAAAGTTAGAAATCCCTATTTGAGTTAGGGATTTCTTCAATTGTCATGGGTTCTCTTGATTAATTATTTAAATGACTGAATTACTATCTCTTATGCATCAATTGATGAAATACTATAATTTTTATGATGATTCCCCTATGAACCTATGCAATCCCCATGCTTTTAAAGTTATGATCATATGATATGGTATTTTGATTATAAAGGAAGAGATTTATGAAATCAAGCATGTATTGATAGAATTACGTGAATTGATAATGAAATCCTTATCAAACCCATGTTTTCTAAATGTTGATGATTGAAAGTGGGTTTTGAGCCTTGACATGTAAATTATGAAATTCTACATGTTCTTATGAAATATATGCAAATGTTTTAAGCATGCTTTTATAGTAAAGTATCAATGATGATGTTGTTGTTGTGTTGTTGAAATGATTTTCTCACTTACACATGAAAGCATGATGCGAAAGGTTTTCTCACATAATAAGGATTCTAAGGTTGAAAGGTCTTCTCACCTAATTGAATCAAAGATTAAGAACTATTCGTATGAATTAGCTTTGATTGGTTATTGATTGATTCCTTTCCATGGATAATTACTTTGCTTGGATTTGCAAGATGACGTGCCCTTTCATGGACAATATGAACAAGTAAGAAATGACTATTCTATAGGAGTTATGCTAAGCACCAAGAGGATATTTAGATGGAATTTCTCCCGTTAGTAGAGGCTGGGTTTTTAGAATCAATCTCTTTATCCCTTACCTATGTGCCCCCATAGGATGATTGTCTAGATAGACATTAGCTACTGGATCCAACTAAGCTAGAAGTTCATGATCCTTACCTTGGAAAGTAGGACAACCATTTTCAGCAATTTTGGAGGGTTTGGAGGGTGGTGTGGAATTCATGTTAAATTAGAGTTTTTACCTTTGGTTATAATGCTTATTGTAATATTATTTTGATAGTTGTTTTAATCTAAATATTTCTTTAACATTATTTGAGATATATTCTAGGTATAATACATCTTTGGTTCTTAGGTACATATATAAATTGTTTTCCATTATTTGTTCTACTAGTTCTATATCTTCTATAGCTTCTGTCCAACATTGTAAATATTTATAATTTATTTTTTAATCTGAATATTCTATTTCTAAATTATATAATTCTATTCTTTCAATATCTAAATATAGATCTTGTAAATCTATTTCATACCATGTTTGGTTTTCTAATTCCATTTCATAATTAAATGTCTTTTTCCATATTATTTCTCTTAGTTCAACAATATTTATATCTTTGAGTACATATAAAATTAATGTTTTGTAACTTCTTATCATTTTGTCATGTATAAATGTATTCATGTTCTTGTTATTCTCAATTTTTATCAATTATTCCTTCCTATCATATTCATATTTGAATAGGATTATATTAGATCATTATGAACTAGATTATCCGCTTATCATGTTCTCCTATCACTATTAGCATCATATTTTAGCAGATACTTTCTTCCTAAACAGCGCCTCAACTGTGTTTACTCCCCTATCACGGCTTTTCTTGCCTTTTCGGTTTCAACTTTAGCATGGTATAGTTATAGAAGGTTTTTCGCTTTTCATGTTTGCTAATAAACTAGAAAGCATGATTTCGTATAATTCTAATACATAATAACTAACATAAACTTATTCAATCATATTTATGATATTCAGGAATATATGAATTTAGTTCTGCATATTTCATGAACAATATACCTTTGCCTCTTGCTTATCCATGATATCTGAATTATCTAGTTGCTCCATTAGGTTTCTAAAATGCAGATATATTAAGAGTGTTTTTACAAGTGAGCTTGCTTTACAATGTTTACACCTATGCCTATTTATAGGAAAATAAATGACTCCTTCTATTTACCTTCTACTGTTCACAAATGACTTCTACTATTCATTGGCCCTTACTATTCACACTATGGCCTTTCAGAAAAGTAAATGCTATTTACTTTTTGTCACTATCTTCTTTTTCTTTAAATCCTTTCTTCTTTATCTTCTTGTCTCTCTTATCTTCTTCTTTTCATATTTATCTTCTTGTCTTTATCTTTTTCTTTGCATCTTCTTGCTGATCATTCCAGTTGGACATCTGGAATTATATTATCTTTGCCATTATATTTTGAACATATATGATCAGGGTACTTATGTCCTATTAACTTACAGTACCTAGTTAATAACTCTGCTGAAATAAATCCTGTCTTTAGTGTTCGTGTTGTAGGTCATCTTCTGGTTTAAGTAATGATAAAATCCATCTTTGGACTTCATCCATATCCGCTTTTCTTAGCTCTCTTGAATTGTAATAAATCATTAACTGATCTCTAGAATAATAACTCCATATAGCATTTCCGTTTAAATAATTGTTAGCTAACTCTTGGATGATAGTTGATATACCGATTATTCTCTTATTAGCATAAAAACTGGGTATCTCAATTTTTTGTATCTTTGATTATTGTCCGATATCTTCTGGTATTATCATATCTTTTGTCAAACCTATCTTTACAACTTGGATCGGAGGTTTTATTTCCTCATATAGTATCTCTGCTGGTGTTGTATAGAATTTTATATAAAATAAGTTTCCCTTGGTTACTCTTTTTCTGGCATTCCACTTATTTCTTCTCCATCGTAGGTATATACTGTATTTAATAATCCATAATTATAACATGTTTTGACTAAATTTGCATTGGTTTTTGGCTGTGCAATCAATTTATTATAACCTTGTAATTTTTGGGTTAGGTAATCTTGGTTTGGTTCTTTGGTTATAATGGATCTGGGGTTAGGGTTAAGGTAAGTTAGGATTCTATATATATTCTCTATATAGGTGCGTGTGATATGGTTATATGTTTTCTTGTCATGATGTAGGCTATCTACATATGTAGAGGTTTGTGGTTCTGTGATCAAAAGGTCAAGATATTTTTGGGGTAAATGGTTTTTCAAATAACTTGTTCAAATTTATAATCTTGTACTGTCTTTCACTAACTTGTCTGCTTGTACTTGCAGTTGTAATTGAACAAATGTTATGGGTTTTAGGGAGTTTCCCAACGTCTCTTTTTATCTCTGGAATTTTTTCGTCTTTCGATCGACGTAGCTCTGCATGTTTAGAGTCATGCGACTGACTTTTAGACTTCAGATTAGTCTTTATCTGTTTGATTTCTTCACCCATGCTATCTACTTTTGTACAAAGTATAGCTATGGTTTTAAGTAATTTTTCCATGGTTGTATATTTTTCAGTTTGTTTAGCTTTCTCTTGATAAGTGATCTGCAACAATATTCTTGTCAGTTGTTATCACTTCAATTGTAAATGTAAAATTTAATATATTTAATACTAATCTCCTTATCTCCTTTGTAGTAACTGAATCTTGCACCTTTCTTGTTAGCCATCATTTTACTTGTGTATTATCTATTCTTATAATAAATTTGTAATATACAACATATGGTTCAAATGCTAACAAACATTTATATACTGAATATAATTCTTTTTTGTTTATTTCCCATTTTATTTCTGTATCTGTAAATGTTCCTAAATAATATCTACAGTGATGTTCTATTTTATTTTTATTATACCTATATTTTAAGATTCCTCCATAACTCTTTTAACTCACATTTGATTCTACATTTCTTTTATGGTTAATATTTTATCCCATATTTGTATATTTATATTCCTTGCTTTATATGTGATCATACTTCCTTCATTATTAAATCCTGTTACTACTAATGGTGTTTTTAATTTTTTTCATTTATCTTCTCGTAAACAATTGTATTTACATATATTAGCTTCTGCTCCTGTATCTATCATTGGTGTATAATATCTATTGTAATATCCTTCTATTATAATCTTTGCAGGTATATATATTTTCATGTTATCATAATATTATAATAAAGTTCTTTTTATTATTACTTTTTTATTTTCATAATTTATTGTTAATTGTTTATCTTCTAAATTATATGGTTTTACTTTTTCTAACCATTTTATTCCTAGTGTAATATTTTCATTTCCTTGATAAATTTTAAATTTTATTACCATTAGTATTCCTCCAATAATTATTTCCTTTTCTGTTGTCTCTTCAGTATTTATTAATGCATTTGGTAGTTCAGGACATAATTGTGCATAAGTTATTATCTCATCTTCTGTTACTAATTGTCTTGTGATATAATTTTCTTCTTGTCCAGTATTTATTAATACTAGGTATTTTCGTTGTGCCATTACTCCCATTATATAGTAATGATATGGTTTTAATTCTTCTGTCATTTGTCCTATTGGTTTTGGAGTTTGGTAATCTATTTTTCTTGATGTACTTATTTTTGATGATGATGTTTGAGGTATTTCATAGTTTATTCTTTTTTATGTACTTGATGTGCTTAATCTTTCTTTTACTATCTCTAAGTCTTCTTCTACATCAATCTCTGCGTAAGTATAGTCATTATTATCTATAACTGTAGCTATTTTTTTAAAAAGGATTTTCTATTTTTATTTCATTTATCTTATTTTTTGCCATTATTTTATGTTTTGTTGTTAGTACATATAATTTTTTACATCTTGCTGTAAATATTTTACTTCCTAGGGCTAGTTCTATTCCTGACATTTTCCAATATAATACTAATGATTTATCTATGTTTCTATCATTTATTGCTACTGAGTAGTTAGCTCTTTTAAAAATTTAAATTTCTGATATATTAGGTTACCATTTACTGCACTTATTATACTTTTTTCTATAGGTTGTATAATTCTATCGTCTGCTAAGTTGTAATGACCTGGAAGGTCATTTTTGGAAATTTTCATAAAGTTACTATTTTACCCCTCTCGATAGTTGCCCCGAGTAATTTCTTGATCAGTCGGTGATGTTGGTTTTGAAATTTTGGACTTTTTGTTTAACTATGGTTATTAATTTATGAGAAATTTTAAAAAATTTATATTAGTTGGTGGTTAATGGGCCAAATCCACAATTTAATTATTATCCTATTCTACTTGACCCGAATAGGGTTTAATCTGATTTAGTCGCCGGACAAGCATATTTTGGCTCAAATTCTCGAAGAGAAGATAATTATAATAATTGACAAGACTACTTTTGGCGACAACCAAAAGCCAACTAATTTCATGAGGTAATGTAACCTTGCCCAAATCCTTGTATTCGGAATATTATTAGTATACACAGAATTAAATTGCTCAATTTTAGAATTGTCCACTGCGGTACATTATTATTATCTTCGAATTTAATGGGGGACAAACAATCTATGTATAAAGATGATATGCCATGTGTTAGTTTTATAATTTAATGTCTTATTCAATTTACTCTCATCAGAATGTTAAAGAAGGTTCTGTTCCATTTGCACGAAAAGGTCTAACTTATATTTTGTATGGATATAGAAGTTAGAAGTCATGTTGTTATTACTATTATTATAATTTTATGTGGTGGAACAGAAAGTAAGAAAAACAACTAGATTTCTTTGTTTTACAAATTGAGTAAATATTGTAGTGTTGACTTGGTGGCTAGGCTTTGATAGCCAATTATGGGGTAATAATTGCCCGATTGGGAGAAAATCATTATAGAAGAATGAAAGTGATAACTAGGTTAAGGTTCTTTATATTATTCCACAGTAGAGATTACGGGTTATGTCCTTGATTTTGGATACAAAATTTTGATAGATTGAGACATGTAATTAAATATTAGGTACTATCATTAGATTTATGGTATTGCAGAATGGAAACTTAAACCTAGACTTGAAATTTGGAAATATGAGGGTTGACATGATAATTGGCATCAAAATTTAGGAACTTGATTTTAGGTTAGTGTAAGTTTTTGGGTGCATGCTAGAATTATAAAATGAGTGTTGCTAGTTTTGAAATCTTATTGTGATTATCAATGTGAATATATTGCTTTTAGTTGGAAGCACAACGAAAAGGGGAGGCTCAAATTTTGGTGTGATTGTTCGATTATTTGAGGCAAGTAAATTTCTAAACCCTTGTTAAGTGTATGAAATTCGTGTATTTCTTTGTGATATGTGTTTGGGGGTAACGAGACTTGATGATGGGTTGACTTGTCCACATTAATTAATTCTAATTATGAAAAAGGGGTAATAAAAGGCAATGTTATTAATTTTTTGTCTGTGATGTGTTGAGAATGGTTTGAAAGTCTTATTGAATCATTGTTAATGTTGTATCATGATTGCATTGTTGTGAATTGTGCAATGTTATGAAAATGGTCATCTCCTCATCTATTTTGTGTGAACATGTCATTTGCATTGTTTTGAGACATGGTTGTGTCAAGTATTATGCAAATTGATAAAAAATGTAGAAATTAAAGAGGATGCACCATTTCGAGGGACGTATCGTGTGCCGCGATGGAAACTATATTTCAAGGAACCTATCACGCGCTGCGATGGTTACTATTATTGAGGGTCGTATCGCATGCCGTGATGGATGTATGAACAGGTATGTCCCCCATGGGCCCCGGACTAAGAGACAACGGATGTGTATCATTAGGTTAGACTTGCATCACTATACTTGACATTGAATTTCATTGCATTGCTTCTTTATTATTGATGAACTTGATCTTGTGTGTTGCTGATCTTGTGAGTGCCTTTCCGTGGAACTTGTGGCTGATGAATATTGAGCTTGTTGTTGAAGATATGCAATTGTTAGAGTGTTGTGGTTGAGGATATGAAACTGTTGTTGTTGAGGATATGAAATTGTTAGAGTGTTGTGTTGAGCTATGCTTTTTGTAAACTTTGAACTATTATGTTGGGCTGGTTTTAAGCAGGTTGTAGTTGTGTAGGTTGTAATTGATGAATATTAAAATTGTTGTTGAGAATATATGATTATTAGAATGTTGTTGTTGAGATATGTGCTTGTAAATTGTGAATTGTTCGGCTGGGCTGGTTTTATATAGATGGTAATTGTGAAGGTTCGGTTGGGGTGTAAGGAGTACTCGTATTCTATCCTCTTAGCTCGTGTTTCTAGGTTTACTTGCTGAGTACCGTGTGGTTTGGTACTCACCCCTTTCTTCTACAATTTTTTGTAGGTTACGAGCCTGAATTTTTGTGGTACTTGTCATTCTCTTCTTTTCCAAGGCTTCTTATGGAGGTTTGTGAGGTAGATGCTTGTCATTTAAGCGGACCTTCTTACTCCTATTTATGATCTTGTTCTATTCTAGAAACAATGTCATTTTAGACTTGTGTTTTCTTTTGAATCAATTGTAATACTTTAGAGGCTTGTACACGGGACAATCAGATTTTGAGGTATTTTTGAGTTGATTATAAAATTTCCGCATTTTATTATAATGGTTGAGTTTTAGACTGACTTGTCTTGGTGGGATAAGATGAATGCCATCACGTTCATTTTTGGGTTGTGACAAAATGGTATCAGAGCCTCAGGTTCATAGGTCTCACATGTGTACAGGCTGAGCTAAGTAGAGTCTCAAGGATCGGTGCGGAGACGTTTGTAAGTATCTTCGAGAGGCTATATTGACTTTTAGGAAAAATCTTCACTTGTTAGATCTTTATCATGCGTACTTGATCTAGTTTTGATTCTTATCACTTTATTCCATTCACTCTCACTTATATGATGACTCATGCGTAGTTCCTCATGTGAGTAGTTGATGTTATGTATGGTTTGAATGTTAGATTTGATATTAAGGTGGAAGTAATATACTTATGGAAAGGATGTGTGGTTAGATTTATAATGTTTAACAATTTGAAGGGGTTGTGTAAGGTTAGCTACCCTAGTAAAGTTGATAACAGCTAGGTTAAGGGAGATCACAAATAGAGAATTGAATATTAGAATGCGGAAGCACAAAGAAAAGAAACAAAATAAACTAACTAAAGATATGGGAAATTCGAAGGAAAGATCCACAAATTTCCAAGGATTAGATGTTCTAAGGCCTTGAAAAGATCCAAGTAACAACGTATAGATTTATGGAAGAAATCTAACGCCTTTACTTGAGAAAATGAATCAAAACGATAGATTCGAATCTTGAACGCTTTATGAGTAACTAAAGACAATAATTAGTATGTAGAAACTAATCACCTTCTAAAGAATACCAAAAAGAAACCAAAGATATCACAAGAAGAAGTTACTTTATACCTTAAACTATGAAACTAGTAAAGGTTTAAAGATAAATTCTCAAAGAACAAGTCACAAAGGTTCAAAGAACTCTCTCAAATATTATTAATATCAATCTAAATTGTCTTTAATGAATAAAAAGGACCCCTATATATAGGAGAAGGGGTGAAAAACGTCCAAGACCCTAAAAGACAATTACAAGGACTCCTACTCTAGAAAGGAAATAAAGTAATCTAACTAAAAACAAATTTAGTACTTGTAGGAAAGCTATGGTACTTAGGAGACCATAAATAGAATAAGGAAAATATTAATAACCTATAAATAAATAAAGAAATAAGGTAAATCCCAACTAGGAAAAGAATCTTGACAATCTTGGAAAGTTTGACTAGTCTTCTCTCAAAACTTGGGCGAGAAAGCAACTCTTGTTGTGGCTGATTCTTGGACTCTTCTTGACCTTATTTGCACGAAATTGGGCCTTAAAATTACTCATCTTGGGCTTGAATTTGGGCCACCAAATAATTGTAGCATTTGGACAATTCCTCTTCCTTGGGCTTGAGCTCTTCTTCCCCAATAAGACACCTTTGGATCAGCGATTGAAGCCCATTGAGCTTATCATTGAAGTCCTTGGTTTGAGATCTTGTTATGGGCCTCCTTAGAGTTTCTAAAGCTCCATCCTTGTCCTTCAATGGAGTTGCGCTTCCTTGGATGCTATCAAAAGTGAATGGTACTTGTGTGGTATATATGATATTTAGAGTAGTTTAACAATTGAAAGTGGAATAATTAAAAGAATGGCTAGATAATGAATATTGTAACTTTGGAAACTACAATTAGTAAAGTTATCATAACATAAATGGGCTGCTTAGAAAATGATTAATATGATGATCCATCAATTGAGGTTAGAATTTCTACTACGACTTTATAGATTGTGTGTATATCAAAGAAGGTGATGATATGACTGCTATAATAGTATCGATGCTTACTTGGTTAGAGTTATGAAATATGTTACTTTTGATATTGACCTGGCCTATGAAAGAATACATATAACTTGGTCTAGATACGGAGCTGATTTGGTGATATTTTACAGCTATTTGACGGGTTGAAATGTGTGACCTATTTGGATATGATCTTCTCAGTAGGTATGATGTGTTCTAGTGGTGGATCTAATGGACTTTCACGATGTGGTACTAGTGGTACATGGAAATGGATACGTCGATTGTCAAGTGCGAATAATAACTATTTAAAGAGTTATCAGTTGTATCATATGCTCGTATAATGAGATGCAGTGTTGCATTTACATTTGAGAAACCAATTAGGTTGTTACTGTGGATGGATGGGTTAAGCATTATTTATAAGAAAGCTTTTAGTGGTGGATCTTTGGTATGATATTGATGTGTTTAGGTTGTGAAATGTATCTTGAGGATATTAGATGAGTGTTGATTTCACCATAAGCTCCTTGGAAGTGGATCTACATTAGGATGACAAGCTTATAGGTAAAGGAAGTCTCAACGAGTATACTTGTGTGAACGTAATTGAGAATTTTAGTAAGAAAGTGTGTATAAAATTGGGTTAGTCCTTTGATTTTTGTTGGTATAACTGGATTAAGATGCCATGTCGATGACAAGGTTGACTTCTAGATGATGGCAATGGCTACTAAGTATAATGTAATAAGAGTTCATGATAGATTATACAAAGATGCAACTATATGATAAAGATTATTGGTTAAATAGATTTGTTTTTTCTATGGTAATGACGACTTGCGAGTATCTAATGTTATGACTTGATACTATTTGATGAGTAACGTGGTTGCATGGAAAGTTATAGGAGATGCTGAGACACCACTCGAATAGAATTGAAATGAACTAGAGTCGTAATAAAAAATAGTGGGATGTAGTGTAGCCTTCGTAAAGAGGTGAGAGCAAGAATAGTTTCTCTTATTGCAAGGGCTAAAGAGGTATCTTCAAAGGGATTGAAAATTGAGGTATAAAGACACGTGGTTCCATCTATTTTGCTATGGTTATGGTGATAGTGTTACATGTCGTTAATAACAGCTAAAAGTTATTTGGATAAGATTTGAGAAGGAGTGTACAGACGTTTAGCTCAACTATGATGATAAGTTCTTTTGTGGTCTTGAGTTTGATAATAAGTATGGTTGGATTTTTTTTTGCAAAGGATATGATAAGGTTGATAGAGAGGCAATCAATGATAAGCTAAGATACATGAATTCATAAAGATCTTCAATGTATGAGCTAATGTTGGTAGATAATGGAATTGTGTTACACAATTGAAATCAAAATTCAAATTCATTGTGAGTCTATGTTCGTGGTAGTATGTTTTGTCGAGGTATGGATTAGTAAGGTAATAAATGATTGATCGCATTAAGTATTGAGCAGTTGAAAGGACTTGTGCATAATTTGAGTCATAAAATTGATTACTTTTGATTGTTAATGGACATAAAAGAGGGTTTTACTTGAAGTTTTGGTTTAGAAGGTGATGTAAATTTCATGGGGTGTTGGTCAAATGACAAGAATTGTAAGCGAGTTAGCGAACGAAACAAGAGTTTGGTATATTGAAGGGTTCAAGGTATTTGAAATTTATGTCATAGGAAGAATCTAAGAAAGGTGCATGAATAAGACACCACGTATAGACCCTGGGTTCGGATTTGAAGGACTTTTTGCCTTTGAGTCCAGATATGACTATGAGATGTGATATGGTTCGGCATAGACTTATTAGGGATCTATCATCAACTTTTATAAAGATTGGATTTTGATTAGGGTGAAAAATAGTGATGCGTGTAAGATTGTGTGTTGTTATGTGGGGATAAATAGTTCAGATTATGGTAGATGACTTATGGATGCACAACAAATATGGACCTGCAGTTATACACGGTTATTAAGAATTTTGAGGGGATTGAAACTACTCTTTAAATGGGACTATAAAGACTGATGTGATGTGTTACATAGATACTTGATAGTAAATAGAGGCTATGTGCTCATAGTATATAGAATTATTGGGGTGACCAAGAATTTCTCTAAGTTTTTACATGAGGTATATGATGGTTTGAATGATAGTTGAAACTTGGTTGGTAAAAGATTTTGTATAATTGATATGTGACGTGATTCAGCAGTTTGAGCTCGATGGGAAGTACACTCAGATTTGAAATTTGTACTACTAACATTGCGTGAGACCTGTATCTGTCATGAAATGGCTACATGAAAAGAGAGGGAGTCATAGTTTGATATTTTTGGAGACGACAATATGTTTGCTAAGAAGACTTTGATACTAGTGACAGTTTAAGTGTAAAGTAAATGGCTGGTGTAGTTATGATGTTTGTTAGTATTAAGAGTGTTAGCTTCAATGGAGTACTATGAGAAGTATGTGGGGTTTGACGAATTGAATATTTGTAATATTGTGATGGAGATCAGACTGGTTTATTGTGGGTGACTAAAAATTAAGAGATGGATTCAAATGAATGGAATTTTATTTATATGGGCACTATGGAAGGAGTATCTTGTGTTATTCGACCTTGCTTTCGTATATTCTTATGTGACCACCTTCTTCGTACTGGACATTATTTGGAGTATGATTCACTGCTTATGCTACGCGTGTTTACATATCTATAGGTGAATCCCTAGTGGTGGATCAGGTGTAACGATCTTGCGATTGTCCTCCTGGAAGGGTGGCATCCTTGGACAAAGTTGATCATTTCAATTATGATAGATTTGGTGTTGCTTGGGATAGTTGAAGTATACCAGTAGTTTTACATGCATAACCTTGTTTATGAGAACTTATATAAGAGCTACTATGAAGAGTTACAATTGTTTAAAGAGTGTTGTTAAAGGTTTTGCATTTTGAAGTGTATCGCTTGTTGGGTGTTGACTTGATCTTATTCTTCTTTGGGGTTAGATAAGTTTTATTCTCCCTTGATGAGTACCCTATGTCTAAATATTAATCTTTTATAACTTAAGCTCGTGAAAAGATTTTGTTGTGAAAAAAAAATCTTGGTAAGATCTGTGATGGTTTGTGCATTATGAGTGTGTGGTGGTAGTTCACTTTTAATTGTAGCCGGTATCGATTCAAAATGTTCTCTTGGTTATGTGATAAAAGATTCGTCATGATGGTGGTGCTGTGGTACAATAGGTTTCATTTTAGATTGGGTTCATGAGCTAGTCAGTGCTGGATAATCACTCCTGATTTGTGGATCTATCAAATTTTGATTCGAAAGTTCAGTATTTAATAGTTGCTCTTGATGGGATGTTCTTAAGGATGAGCTCACTTGGAGAGATAAACATTGACTCTAAAAATTATACATCAAGCTTCTGGTAATGTCAGTTTCCTTCCTTTTTCTTTATGTTCGAGGACGAACATGGTTTTTAGTGGTGGATAATGTAATGACCCGGAAGGTCATTTTTGGAAATTTTCATAAAATTACTAATTTACCCCTCTCGATAGTTGCCTCGAGTAATTTCTTGATCAGTCGATGAAGTTGGTTTTGAAATTTTGGACTTTTTGTTTAACTATGGTTATTAATTTATGAGAAATTTTAAATAATTTATTTTAGTTGGTGGTTAATGGGCCAAATCCACAATTTAATTATTATCCTACTCTACTTGACCCGTGTATAAAAAGAATTAAGTTAGTAGGGTTTAATATAATTTAGTCGTCGGACAAGCATATTTTGGCTCAAATTCTCGAAGAGGAGATAATTATAATAATTGACAAGACTACTTTCAGCAACAACCAAAAGCCAACCGATTTCATGAGGTAATGTAACCTTGCCCAAATCCTTGTATTCGGAATATTATTAGTATACACAGATATGAATTGATTAATTTTAGAATTGTCCACTGTGGTACATTATTATTATCTTCTAATTTAATGAGGGACAAACAATCTATGTATAATGATGATATGCCATGTGTTAGTTTTATAATTTAATGTCTTATTCAATTTACTCTCATCAGAATGTTAAAGAAGGTTCTGTTCCATTTGCACGAAAAGGTCTAATTTATATTTTGTATGGATATAGAAGTTAGAAGTCATGTTGTTATTACTAATATTATAATTTTATGCGGTGGAACAGAAAGTAAGAAAAACAGTTAGATTTCTTTGTTTTACAAATTGAGTAAATATTGTAGTGTTGACTTGGTGGCTAGGCTTTGATAGCCAATTATTGGGTAATAATTGCCCAATTGGGAGAAAATCATTATAGAAGAATGAAAGTGATAACTAGGTTAAGGTTCTTTATATTATTCCACAGTAGAGATTACGGGTTATGTCCTTGATTTTGTATATGAAATAGATTGAGACATGTAATTAAATATTAGGTAATATCATTAGATTTATGGTATTGGAGAATGGAAACTTAACCCTAGACTTGCAATTTGGAAATATAAGGGTTGACATGATAATTCGCATCAAAATTTAGGAACTTGATTTTAGGTTAGTGTAAGTTTTTGGGTACATGCTAGAAATATAAAATGGGTGTTGCCAGTTTAGAAATCTTATTGTGAATATCAATGTGAATAGATTGCTATGAGTTACACGCACAACGAAAAGGGAAGGCTCAAATTTTGGAGTGATTGCTCGATTATTTGAGGCAAGTGGATTTCTAAACCCTTGTTAAGTGTATGGAATTCGTGTATTTCTTTGTGATATGTGTTTGGGGGTAACGAGACTTGGTGATGGGTTGACTTGTCCACATTGATTAATTTTAATGATGAAAAAAGGGTAACAAAAGGCAATGTGATTAATTGTTTGTATGTGATGTGGTGAGAATGGTTTGAAAGGCTTGTTGAATCATTGTTGCTGGTGTATCAAGATTGAGTTGTAGTGAATTGTGAAATGTTATGAAAACGGTCATCTCCCCATCTATTTTGTATGAACATGTCATTTGCATTGTTCAGAGACATGGCTGTGACAAGTGTTATGTGAATTGAGAAAAAAAAATAAGGGATTAAAGAGGATGCACCATTTCGAGGGACATATTGCACGCCGCAATGGAAACTATATTTCGAGGAACGTATCTCGCGCCGCGATGGTTACTATTATCGAGGGTTGTATCGCGCGCCGCGATGGTTGCATGGACAGATATGTCCCCCATGGGCCCCAGACCGAGAGACAGCGAGTGTGTATTATTAGGTCAGACATGCATCACTATACTTGACATTGCATTGCACTTCTTTATTATTAGTGAACTTGATCTTGTGTGTTGCTGATCTTGTAAGTGCCTTTCGGTGGAACTTGTAGCTGATGAATATTGAGCTTGTTGTTGAAGATATGCAATTGTTAGAGTGTTGTTGTTGAGGATATGAAATTGTTGTTGTTGAGGATATGAAATTGTTAGAGTGTTGTGTTGAGCTATGTGCTTTGTAAACTGTGAACTGTTATGTTGGGCTGGTTTTAAGCAGGTTGTAGTTGTGGAGGTTGTAATTGATGAATATTAAACTTCTTGTTGAGAATATATGATTATTAGAATGTTGTTGTTGAGATATGTGCTTGTAATTTGTGAACTGTTCGGTTTGTCTGGTTTTTTACAGGTTGTAATTGTGAAGGTTCGGTTCGGGTGTAAGGAGTACTCATATTTTATCCCTTAGCTCATGTTTTGAGGTTTACTTGCTGAGTACCGTGTGGTTTGGTACTCAACCCATGCTTCTACAAATTTTTGTAAGTTACAAGCTTGAATTTTTGTGATACTTGTCATTCACTTCTTTTCCAAGGCTTCTTTTGGAGGTTTGTGAGGTAGATGCTTGTCATTTCAGTGGACCGTCTTACTCCTATTTATGATCTTGTTCTACTCTAGAAGCAATGTCATTTTAGACTTGTGTTTTCTTTTGAATCAATTGTAATACTTTAGAGGCTTATACACGTGACAACCTGATTTTGGGGGTATTTTTGAGTTGATTATAAAATTTCCGCATTTTATTGTAATGGTTGAGTTTAAGGCTGAGTTGTCTTGGTGGGAAAAGACGAGTGCCATCACGTTCATTTTTGGGTCGTGACATAAATATATTTCTATAGGTGTTTCTATTCCATCTCTGAAACATGTTTTTATTAGTATTTTTGTTCCTCCTAAGTGTATATATTTAATTGGATTTTTAGCTATAATATCTTGTATTTCTTTGTTATTATTCAATTGTTTATTATTGGTATTTTAGCCTTACCTTTGGTGTATTTACAATCTATGATATGTTCCTTTTGACTTACCACATAATATTCTTCTTTTTGTCTTTTAAACCAATTTTTACTGTTGGTACTTCTAATATTTTTTCTATGCTTAGGTCTAATTCTTTCCTTTTATTTGTTCAAATATATTATTATCAAATATTATTTTTTGTTCGAAAGATTCTTCATCTTGATATTCTTCTTTAGTTATTATTTGTATATCTTTCTCAGTCATCTATATAGGATTCATTATCTGATTATATTACTAAATTATTTTCTATTATTTTATCGTTTATTTCATTTTCCGATAATTCATATATACTATCATCGCTTTCTAATTCATAATCTATATATTCCATTTGCATATATTTTTCATTATTTATTAGTATTTCTGATATTTGTTTCTTCTTTGGATTTTAAGGTAATTTGCAATCTTTAGCTATGTGTCCTAATTTTCCACAATTATAACAAGTACATTCCATTAGTTTTTTCTTTGGTCAATATGGTCTTTTAGTTTTGTAGTTTTTTACATAGTATTTCCTTCTTGGCCTTTTATACTTATATTTTGATCTATATTTTTTATAGTTTCTGCTTTTATTATACTTCTTTTTATAGTACCTATCTGTACATCCAAATTGGGGTGCTATTTTATTTATACAACATGCTAAGTTTTTTACTAATATTTTTTCCATTTTTATTTCTTCTTTACGTTCTTTACATAGTTGTATAAACCATCATTATAAGAGTTTCATTCTAGCTCCTAAGGTGTCTGTTAATCCTGCTTCATTCCTACTTTTTATTACTTTTGAACTAAAAGGTTCTGGTAATTTTGTAAAAAATATAATTTCCTTATTTCTTTACTCTCTTCAGTACTATATGCTCCTTTATAATAGTATTATCTAAAAGCACATGTATATTCATCTCTATAACACATATTACATATTGCTAATTTTGCCATTAGATTTTTTTTTATAATTTTTTCTTTATTTTGTTCTTCTACTTCTGTTGTCATACTACTAAATTCATTTCTTATAGCTATTTCATATTTATACAATATTTCCATAGTTGTTGTAGGTAGTTCACCATCAAATTTTTTATTACTTCTTAAAGTGTTTAAACTTTCATTTGTTAAATTTTGTAGCCATAATTTTACTGTTCCTATAATTGTTCTCTCTATATATCCTGGTCTTATGAACGACCTGGACCGTTTGATCCATCAAGTGCTCCATCTGTACCTTGGACTCTGCTATCGAACACTATATCCAGGTCTTCACACGCTGAAGCAACGTAGCCGTCTGCGCCTCAAGCTTCTAGACTCGGGCTAGAGGGATAAGAGTGGATCCAGAGGAAGTAGTTGCTCTGGAAGAGCTAGGGGCCTGACTGGTGCCCTGACGGAGAAGCCTCTGCTATGGTAGCTGAAACAATGGGGTCTTCTACCTACATCTGTGCAACGTTAGCAGCAAGATCATCACCAAGTAGTGGCACCTCAACCCACTGTGGCTCCCTACAAGGTGTAGCTATATTGGCCTCATCCTAATGAAGAAGATATCCAAAGTCTTAGTTGCCTATAACAATCAGTCACAATGCCAGACTGGTACTCTCGCATTGCTGCAAAGATGGAAGATAAGACATGGGAAAGATAGGTGGTGGTAGCCTTGAAGTCCCTCTCATGTATTTCCACAATTTGTATGCGAGCAAAGTCAACCTCCATCCTAGTAACTAAAGCTGCAACTATAACTTCTCGGTCCTATGTAGGTATATTATCCGCCTGAGTAGGGGACACACGGTTCAGCACCAACAACCAAAAGAACTTGGCCTCAAATGTCAGGGTGGCCTTCTTGATACCCATGCTCGAGGTATGGACCCACTCGACGCACTCTTTGTTTTTCGCAAGATGACGGGCTAACCAACGCAAAAGAGACTCCTTTTAATCGGCATTCCTCTTAAATGCCCCACTCCAAACGATGTCCATGGGATAGTTGAACTTGGCCGTGTTGGTAAGAAGAGTGTGTCCTGGATCCTAGAGGAACCTACGGAGAGTGGTCTGTGATATGTCAACTGAATAACCATGCACTAGTGTAGTCGTGAGTTGAGACTGGGCGGTGGACTTTGGCCATTTGTCGATCGATACTTTGAGGGTGGCGGTGTAGGAAACATAGAACTCCCTAACTATCTCCTCACTGAATGACCCTTGGCTACGGGCAATCCGTTCGCGCCTACGCCCTTGGAAGAGCTCGTGGATAAAGGGTGCGGTGTGCAGGATTCTTGTGAGAACTCGGTGCTCCTCGGGTACTAGACGAACCATCTTGTCCTTCTCATTCAGCATCTTAGAGTCCCTGTATATCTGATATTGGTCACTCATGCACCAGCGATTGGTTCCTCAGCAACTGGTTCAGGATCGATTATTGGGAGCATTGGAATATATCCCGCACTATCAGCATCAAAAGAATAGGTATTGGCACCATTAGAACTGGAGCCGGAGCTAGATACAGACTTAGAGCCAGCTTGTGAACCGATCAGTGTGACCCCCTCATCAGACTAGGGGGCAGTGACCACGTTGAAAATCACCCGCAAGGTTTGATTTTGTGTAGTGCACGGTGCAGTGAGGGATGTCTTGGTAGGAGGTGGAACATAATCCCCATCAGTCTCCACATTAGTGTCCTCATCGATCAGCCGAAAGGACGGTGCCATAGATTTTGATTTGTCCTTCGCGGCATCAACTAGAGCTTGCTTGTGGACCATAGTATCTATAGACGTGACGAGTCCATAAGTTGGGCTTATTTAGGGCTTTATTTTGATAGAAATAGTGTCCTCGAATGCTTATTTTGTCTCAATATCTGATTAAAACTCTTAAGTTTCAGGTATTTGAACATTTAGTGGAAGCATGGACACTTAAGCGCAACAAGGAACTAAAAGGCTGAAAAGAACGAAGAAGTTGAAGCCTGAGCATTGCCAAACACCTTTGTCGATTCGCCAAAAGGACAGATTCTGCCCTTTGTTCCAATAAGCGAAAATCTGAAAGAAGAGGATCAAAAAGGCGATGAAAGGAACAATCGGTGCTTCACCGAATAGTTTTGAGAAGCAGTACTATACGACCCAATGGTCCAGAACGTGGAGATGCTGAAGGCAAGCACTAAACAATGATGATACAGAAGAAGGGCGAGTCACTGAGTCATTCGGCAAACTCGACTAACCTCCCCGAACTATCCGCCCATACTAATTTTTGATGGCTATAAATACTAAACTTCTTTTTAATTTTTATAAGTTTTGAACCATTAATATAATTTTCACAATAGAATAGTACTTTTTAGATATTTTCTCTCAAGTTTGGAGAGGGTTTTGTGGGAGACTTGAAGAGAGAAGGATTTCATCTTCCCCAAGTTGGAAGTGGGTCTTCTCCATTCTTCTTCCTTTGCTTAAATAAAGATTTAATTTGTTATACCCATTTGATTTTAGTATCATTTTAGGTGTATTTTGTTATTTCTTGATGTGTGGCTAAAAACCCCCATTCTTGGGGTGTGATTTAGCAAATAAGTGTTGATATTGTTGTTGGGTCTTGCTTGCTGATAGGTTAGATGTATTTTAATGGTGATTTCACCTAGTGGTTGTGGTTTAATTTAATGGGTTTGTAGTTGCAAATACAAAACCACCCATGTGTTTTTGGCTTACCCGAGAGGGAGGTTGCAAAACAAAAACCACTAGATTGATGGCCTAAGGAGTGGGTCAACATGAGGTTCAGCCCGAGAGGGTGAGCCCTAGGCCCATATCCTAACACTCAACTCGAGAGAGCGAGTGGGTTAAGTTGTAGGCTGGTCTTCATACGGCGAATCGGTGTCTGAGAGGAACCCATTTGAAACAGGGTAAGTTGCCCGAGAGGGAACTTATTTCCATCTAAAGCTTAGCGTAGTCACTATTATCTTGCAAATTTCCTATAGAAAGCATGTACCCAACGGTTTATCTCAACTTGTATTGCGGTCATACCCCAAGAAATTTTCCCTATACTTGATTTTCTTGTTAATTTTTGCTGTTTTTACTACTTGTGACAAAACCCCCAATCGATATTTGAAACTTTTGTGTCGCCTCCTTTAATTTACTATATTTTTAATCATTAATGTCTTTAGCTACGACTAGTTAGATTTTAATTTTATTTTTCTATCAATTCTCAAAACCATTCCCTTGGGACACGACCCCAACCTTTAGTTGGGTTACTATACTATCGACGATCGTAGACACTCGAACCATAGGTTAGTGTCCCTGGTCACGATAAGCATCAAGAAGCTTAGTTAGTACTAAATCAAACAGATAACACACTCAGAAAAATTTTAGAAAAAGAAAAGAACCAAAAAAAAAACCAAAAAAATTGGGACAGTAGCTAAACTATCCACTTATGGTCCGTAGGTTAGAGTTACCAGAGGTTGGGTCTCTGATGTGAACCACAGATGTGCAGAATGGCCCGTCGATGGAACGACGGACCATAGTCAACCTTCGGGGTTCCATACTTAACAAAAATTATGTGTGCTTATGACCCACGGACCTGACCTACAGTAGGTAGAATGACCTATGGTCCATAAGAGGGGTCTCGTGGGTCAATTTTGTTCCAAATTTCAGATGAATTTGTTGTGTGCCATTTCTTTCAACACATACAAACATATTAGGCCTACAAATGTATTTCAACAAGTGATTAGGTTGTTAATCATCCTTAGAGTTCCATTTTCACAAGAATTTAAAGATTATCATACCAAAACCTATGAACCCTAAGTTAAAACTTCCATTTCAGCCTATTACATGAGATATTTTTGTTAAAATAAATATCACATTTACATTCCATCGTCCCAAGGGTGTTTTAACTATAATCTAACATGAAATTTAGTAGAGAAACAACCCAAGGTCAAGATCCACTTCCTAAATTCATGATTTGAGCAATGACTAACGAAATTCATAGCTAGGGTGAGGTCTTTTTACCTTACAAGTAAGCGAAGTGGGTGAGTGTATGATTGCAATGAACCCCTTAGACCATTTGGCAAGCCTTTGACACCGAACCCGGACCAAGAACTCTCTGGGAGGGCAAATGGGATGATTTTGGGAGAGAAATGGAGAATTATGGAACAGTAGAGTGTTTTCTGAAATTTGAGAGTGATATGGGGATTTAATATGGGAGTTTTGTGATTTGGAGGGGTAAGAAACAGTTAAGAGGGAATTTGGGTTGTGGGGGATGAATTTAGAATAAGGGGTTTTATTAAAAGGGGGTCCTGGTCGGGTCTCCAACAACCCTAGGTTTGACCCACGAGACCCCGTCTACGGTTCGTGGGTCGGCCTATGGATCGTAGATCCTGTCTGTAGGTCACTTTGACACTTAGAATTTAAAACTTACCTAGGGGGTCAAAAGATGCCATTCACAGTCCATGGATGGACCCACGGACCGTCGATGGGGTTTGTAGACAACTGGACAACCTTTTTCTACAGATTTAGCTTTCAATCCCTGCACAGGTAGCAACCATTTGGATATTCTTTTTACATTTTCTCGACACTTTTTAAACACGGACCCTATTCTATATCTAGCCAACACTAATACAAAAAAAAATAGTTACATAAATTGAAATAAAAGAAGAAACTTCTGAATCAAAAAGAAAAACCTATAGTAGGTTAGATTGTACATCTTGAGTTGCCTCCTAAGCAACACTTTATTTAACGTCATGGCACGACATAGGCCCCTTGATTACTCAAACTTCATCAAGGTAATAGGCCTTAATCATTTCTTGCACACTCTCCAACTGCCCCATGTAGACTTTGGTCCTTTGCCCATTCACCTTGTACCTTGTTCCCTCCTTGTTCTAGAGCTCAACCGCTCCATGTGGAAACACTTGAGAGATTCTGAATGTCCCGGTCAACTTGGACTTTAGCTTGCCCGAAAACAAGCGCAACCTTAAGTTTAATAGAAGCACGAGATCTCCTATAGCAAATTCATGCTTCTCAATCTTTTGATCATGATACTTCATCATCTTCTCCTTGTACAAGGCTGAACTTACATAAGATTTTAGGCAAAACTCATCAAGCTTATTCATGTCATTCACTCTTTGACTCGATGTGGCGCCCCAATCCAAATTCAATTTCTTTAGAGCCCACATAGCCTTATTCTCTAGCTCTACTGAAAAATGGCATGACTTCCCATATGCAAGTTTGTAGGGGGACATACCTATGGGAGTCTTGAATGCGGTACGATAAGCCCATAAAGCATCATCAAGCCTCCTTGACCAATTAGTTCTATTTGCATTCACAGTCTTTGCAAGGATTTGTTTAATCTCTCTATTTGACACTTCAACTTGCCCACTAGACTGCAGATAGTGAGGAGTGGCTACATTGTGATGGACTCCATATTTCTCTAGCAACGCCTTGAATAACTTATTACAAAAGTGGAAACCTCTATCGGAAATTTGGAAAAGATACTCATTTTCAAGAACGCGGTGACACTTTTTCCTTCATTATTCGAAAGTGCAATTGCTTCCACCCATTTCGACACATAATCAACCGCAACAAGAATATACTTCATCCCACGTGAAATCACTAATGGATCCATAAAATCAAGGCCCCATACATCAAACAACTCAATCACCAATATCAGATTCATAGGTAGCTCTTGCCTCTTTGAAATTCCTCCTTCTTTTTAGCAACGATAACAACACTTGGTGAAATCATGAGCATCTTGGTGGATGGTAGGCCAATAATACGCACACTGTAGAATTTTATGCACAGTCCGAATACCACTATGATGCTCACCAACAGGCGAAGAATCACACACCTCTAGTATAGTCATCATCTCAACCTCGGGCACATAGTGACGAATAATCCCATCAGCACAAATACGGAACAAATAAGGCTCATCCCAAAAAAACTTCTTCACATCATGAACCAAGATCACTTTCCAATTAGCTAGCAAAGTCTATGAACCAAGGAATTAGATCATGAGAAGTAGCCAATACCCGTTTGTTTGGAAACGCATCATTAATTTTAGCCCCATCCCTTTGCTTGAGCATAGCTTCCTCCTCTAATCTGGACAAGTGATCGCCAACTTGATTTTATGTCCCCTTTCTATCTTTCAGCTCCAAAACAAACGTTTGTACCAACAACACCCATCTAATAAACCTTGGTTTGGCATCCTTTTTAGCCATCAGATACCTTAATGTAGAATGGTCAGTATGCACCATGACATTAGTACCAAACAAGTAGGATCGAAATATCTCGAATGCGAAAACAATAGCAAGGAGTTCATGTTCAGTCATTGTATAGTTGTTTTGAGCCACATTTAGAGCTTTGCTGGCATAGTAAATAGGATGAAGAATCTTCTCTCACCTCTGTCCAAGTGCCACTCTATTCCCATCACACATCACTTCAAACGGTTGCCCCCAATCTGCTGAAATAATGATGGGTGCAGAAACTAGCTTTGCTTTCAACTCTGCAAATACTCTCAAACAAGCGTCATTAAAATCAAACTTACACTCCTTTTCGAGCAATTTTCACAATGGGTGTGCAATTTTGGAGAAATCCTTGATGAACCTCCTATAAAAGCATGCATGCCCAAGAAAACTTCTAACACCTTTAAAGAAGATAGGTGGCAGAAGCTTTTCTATTACCTTTACTTTAGCTCTATAAACCTCAACACCTTTCTTAGAAATCCGATGACCCAGAACGATCCCCTCTTTCACCATGAAGTGGCACATTTTCCAATTGAGCAAAAGAATGCACTCTTCACACTGTTCCAGTACCTCGCCAAAAGGCATCTGACAACTATCAAATGAGTCACCAACCATAGAGAAATCATCCATAAATACCTAAATATTGTCCTCCACCATATCTTAAAAAATCAACATCATGCAACACGTGAAGGTCGCTGGAGCATTACACAACCCAAATGACATCCGTTTGAAGGTAAAAGTCCCATGAGGGTAAGTGAGAGTTGTAACAGCCCGTATTAAGCATATGCTAGTGCTATTCATATGATACTTGTCATAGCCTTATAGTATGGGTGAGGGACTGTGCTTCTTATATGATTAGTGTTGGTTTAAACTTGCTCGAAAGGTGATGTAACGCCTTGCACGTTTCAGCATGTGTACTGTAAGTTAACTCCTACGGAAGTATTTACACTAGAAGTAGTAAGGTGGTAATTGAGCTTAATGTTGAATGTTAAGTGCTAAGTTGAAGAAAGAGGGATTAATATTTAGAAAATGGAATAAAATAAGTGAGCTGCTTGTTTGACTTAGCTAAGCTAGTAGGTGCATCACCTACTTTGACTTATTCACCTGTCCAAAAGACAAGTAGGTGCATCACCTACTAAGACTCTTTTTTTTGTTGTTTTCTTTTTACCATGTAATTGGGCCAAGTGCACTACCACATACTTCCATTAATCTGGCCCAAAGAATAAGGGAAAATGGACAGCCAAGGCCCAATAGTCTTAAGTCCAAACAGGCCCAAGTTAAAAGGCCAAGTAGGTGGGTCACCTACTTGACCATATATGGCCTAAAATTGGTCAAGAAAGTCGTCCATCACACATCCCTTTTAAAGGGATAAAGATCAAATCCTTTGCTCCATTTTTCACTTGCAAAATTTTCAGATTTCTTAAGTTTCTCTTAGGTCTCTCTTGGCTTCAATCAGCAGCCCTAAAACACCCCGGATTCTTGAGTATTATCTCCCTATTCAAGTAAAAGTTTGAAGGAGAGTTTCAGTTCTTGAAGTACAAGTTTAGAGGATAAATTTTCAGAAACTAAGGTAAGGCTACTGCCATATGTTTTTTTTTTTAAAGTTTGGATTTGTAAGAATATGGTCTGATTTAGTAATCCTTCATTATTCTCAAGATAATTTGGAAAAGACAACCTAAACCTTGAAGTTAGCAAGTGAGGTTGCTGTCCAACAAGGTGAGTTACTGAAATTTTCATCCCTCTTTTTGTGCTTGAATTGGTTAAGGGATTTGGTATGTGTTAATGAGCTGAGAATTGTTCCTTTTACATGGTGTGAGATGGGAGAATGTTCAGGTTGATTGTGCATGTTGGGACAGCCATGGAGGGGAGTCCCCTTTAACTCAATTGTTAGCTCATTTGAGCATTTTAAATGTATTGTTAGTTGGATGCTCAAGGGACAGTGGTCGGAAACCGTGAGTTCATACACATAAGGAGGCATGTGCAGAAGTCATGAGAACTTGTTAAAGAATAAAACGGTAAAGGGTGCAGTAACGTACCATCTAATTAGGCGTTGCATGAGCTTGCTGCCTGCAACCCCTTTGTATACTGTTTTGCATATGTTACAAATGCCCAAGGAGTTTCAGGGGACCTTATTAGAAGGTCGTATTGTATATGACGTTATTAAAGGAGAAGGGGTGGAATGCATACCGTCGGCTTGATAAGTATGGGTTTGCTACCTGATTATTGTTTGCCAAGTTCAAGTAGCCCAATCTGTTGGTTAGCTACTAATATTAGTTGTGTTACTTATTTCATTGTAGATTAATAATCGGAAAGGAAGGAGGTTAATTCGTTGTACTATCAGAGTGGTACAGCAAGGTATGTAAGGCTATTCGATTCTATATTCTTTGGCATGAACTCTGCTTGTGTCACTACCAACGAGTGAGCTTCCTAAGTGCTCTTTCAAGTAAAAGACAAAATAGTGACAGCGTACAATCCCAACCACAGCTAACAATATTTCCCCTCTCCTTAGTGTGTCAAATTTCTTCAATATAAGTGCATCTTTACTTTTCCAAGTATTGGTATGAGAAAGGGTAATTGCAGCAATAGCTTTGTGATTCTTCCTATCAATCAAATGAGGTCCATTGTGTCATTTGAGCTCTTATGTAATTCATTAGTGTTACATTTCCATCTTGTGTTATTGTTACTTCCCTAAGTGCATATTCACATGTTTCCTACTATTGATCCACAGTTCTGACGCTCAAAAGTAATTATGACCACCAAAGTAACAATCTCAAAGATTAAAGAAACTATATGAAGCGGTATATGTGTAAGGGTGGCAGCCTAGGGGCGAAAGCCTAGCATGGGTCGATCCCAAAATTTATATATTGGAGGACAGCATCCCAGGGGTTAAAATGCCTAGCATGGGTCATCCTCTTTTACCACTGATCATTTGGTTACTTGTATCACATGCTTTACAGAGATTACAATGTAAAGAAGATTACATAAAAGAATATAATGTACATGATCCCACAACAGCAGCAAGGGTGGTCTTTTAATCTAATCTATGTATTTACATATTGATACTTGATTTCAATTGAGCTCTTGTTTACATATGTTATTGCCTTACATATTCAGTACATTCTTCGTACTGACGTCCCTCTTGGGGGACGCTGCATTTCATGCTGCAGCCACAGTACTCCAGCTAGTAGACATCCCCGGTAGGAGCGCGGGACACTCGGCCGCTATTGGTGAGCTCCAAGTTGATTCGGGGCTTAACCGAGTCTTTGGCATCTATTTTGTTACCGTATAGTAGTTAAGGGTAAGGCGGGGCCTGTCCCGACCTAAACTAAGGTTGTCTATCTTGTAGAGGCTTTGTAGACTAATGTATAAAGTTTAGTTGTGTCTTGTCTCTTAACAATTGTGGCCTCAACGGCCAAGTGTTGTACATAAGTTTTGGGCCTGTCTATGTCGGTCTTTTATCACTATAGTGCATATAAGCTTGTCATAGCTTCATAGTTATCATAGTAAAATGTATGGTAAGTGCAGGTTGTAAGTTGGTTCTCCTGGCATTGGGTGCCTGTCCGTCTTAATCAGATTTGAGGCGTGACAAAAGTTTTCTTCTCTTGGTCTTCTGGAGCAATGGAGATCTGATTGTTGCCCCAATAACCATCAAGAAAATAATACCAACAAGGCGGTCGAGCATCTGATCCATGAATGGCATAGGGAAGTGGTCCTTTTCTATCCAAGAATTTAATTTACGATAATCCATGCATACTCTCCATCCAATCACAGGCCGCATTGGAACAAGCTCATTTTTCTCATTAGGTACCACCGTAATCCCACCTTTCTTGGACACACACTGAATAAGACAAACCTAACTACTATCTGCAATGAGATAAATTACCCCAACACCCAACCACTTGATGATTTCCTTTTTTAGTACCTCTTACATATGAGGATTTAGTCTTCTTTGGTTCTCAATACTAGGCATGTGATCCAACATGAGTTGATTTTATGAGAACAAATGCCAGGAGGAATCCCAATAATGTCTGCAATAGTCCAACCAATAGCCCGCTTGAACATCTTCAACATAGAAACCAAAGCCTCAACATGTACCTCACTCAAATCTGCCATAATAATGACAGGTAAAGTACCATTTCTCCCCAGGAATACATACCTCAAATGCGATGATAGAGCCTTGAGCTCCAATTTTGGATCCTCTTCAACAGATGATTTTGCGGGTGGAGAGTTACAATTCTTTATATCTAACTCCAATTTCTTCAGTTTGGAAAAAATTCAAACCTATCAGGTGTGGCAACTAACTAATCATAGTCTTTAATACCATAACCCTCAAAATTCATCATTACCGCTGCAAGAGCATCAACACACAACCTCTCTTTAATAGAAAAATCACAACCTCGCTCCACAATATGATTCACCACTGACACTGACTTAAGATCACTTTCATGCTTCATGTGCCTACAAATATAAAAAGTTACGTCTTTACTATTCAATCAAAACTTCTTCTACCCTTTCTCCATAACGACCAAGCTGCGCACATTAGCAAGGAATGGTCTTCCTAGTATGATGGGAACCTCAAAATCGACCTCATAATCAAGTATTAGAAAATCCGCTGGAAAAATAAATGACTCCACTTTCACAAGTACCTCTTGGAGAATACCAATGGGCCTCTTCACAATTCTATCACCCATGAGTAATCGCATTGCAGTCGGCTTTGGACCCAACTTCTTCTAAATAGACAATGGCATCAAATTAACACTAGCACCCAAACCACACAACGCCTTCGCAAAATGCAATAACCCAATGGTATAGGGAATAGTAAAAGCACCAAGATCCTCTTTTTTTTGCACAAGCGATCTTGTAGTAATAACACTGTAATGTTGCAGCCTATGAACATCGTCAAAAGTGACAATCCTCTTCTTAGTCACCAAATCTTTCATAAATTTTGCATACCCATGCATTTTCTCCAAAGCCACTATCAACAGAACATTGATGGAAAGTTGTTTCAACAAAGTAATAAACCTACGGTATTTCCCTTCTTCATTCTTCTTTACCAACTTCTGTGGGAATGGAGATGGAGGTCTAGGCATGGGGACCACCTTTTGGGTTATTTCTTATCCTTTCTATGTAGCATTCTTCGACTCTCCAGTAACCTCAATCTCATCATCATATTTTTCAACCATAATTTCAACCTCAGACGGCATAGGTGGATCAATGGTATGTTTACCCCCTCGAGTAGTGATTGCCATACAATGCCCATCATTCTTCGGATTCTAGATGGTGTTGCTAGGAAGTGTTCTAGGCTGATGTGGGTTTACTGTAGTGGAAAGCTGATTCATCTGCTAGTCAAGTTGCTTGATCGACACTGCATGGGCATCAACTTTTTGACCAATTTCAGACAAGTCATTTCACATCTCCTTGATATTCTCATCAGTCATATGAAACCTCTTTATCATCTTCTGCATCATATCCTCAATCCATGACATACTACCCTCAGCTTCCCTATTGCCAGATTCTCGATTTACAGGTGGAACATAAGGCCCAACTCTCTCATTTTTGTTGCCATAGTTATTTCGATTGTAGTTGTTGTCACGGTTGTAGTTACACTCTCGATTGTAGTTACCATAGTTCCAACCTTGGGGCCAATTATCCGAATTGGAACCTTGGGCGTTGGTTTAGAAACCCCCCATCTGATCATTCACCAAGTAAGCATCCTCCTCATAGTAGCATTCCTCAACCAGTGGTGGTGGATTCCTAGTCATGTAGTTTACCGCATTTTCCTTTTCTGGACCTCCACTTACATATTTCAACACCAATCCAAGTTCTATCATTATCTGAGCCATCTCCTCATGAATGTCATCAGTAGATTGACTAGGCGTAACTTGAACAGCAAAAGTGCTTCTTCTAGTGTCTGACTTTTGACTGCTCTATGCTTTATTGTTTCGCGAAATCTTCTCCAGTTTCTCAGTGATCTCCTCAAAAGTGCACTCACCATATGATCCTCCAGCGATAGTATCAAGCACAACCTTACCATTGTCATCCTGACCTCTATAGAAATACTCCTTCATTGACTCATCATCAATGCGGTGATTCGAAACACTTCTGATGAATGCAGTGAACCTATCCCACTAACTACTCACTAAGTCTACAGGTAGTGTCACAAAGTTGTTGAGTTTGTCCTTGTGAATCAACTTCTTGGACAATGGAAAATTCTTTGCAATGAATACTTTGTGCAATCAGTCCCATGTGTGAATTGAGTTGTACAAAAGCTCATAAAACTATACCACAACACCATCGGTCAATGATAAAGGGAAAATTCTCAACCCTATGATGTTCATATCTAACTCTAGTTTCCCCACACAACTCATGCAAACACTCCTCAACTTGGTCATGTGCCGTGTGGATCTTCCGAAACCATACATGAAAACAACCCCCTAGAAGTAAGAATTTATATCAGACTGCTTGTCACCACAAATGTATACCTTGGAGTTAGTCGAGGGAGAACAATGGGTCCTTTTGATTCAACTGTGTTAAACTCGACCATGTAGTTATCTTGCAGTCTTGGTTTTGGTGAATCATGCACCCTCAATGCATCTTCAACTAAATTATTACCAGGAACCTGTGCATTCTCATTTACAACCCCATGAGGCTGTAACTCAACTCCATCACCTAGATTCCCTTCGATTGGGCTGATTTGGACCCCTTCATTATTCATATTTCTCAAAGTTTTGTTCAACTCTGGATCGCATGGGGTGAAAGGTTTGCCTTGACTCCGTGTACTTGGCATACACTAGAGTAGGAACCTGTAGAAGACAAAAACAAAAGTAAACGTCAATTTAGGAAATAATTGACTAAAGTTCAATAATGTAGATAAACTTAATCAAAAACCCTTAATCCCCGACAATGGCGCAAAAATTTGATACGCTCAAATTACACCTCCCTAAAGAAGTATAAGCGATTGTTGTAAAATAAAGAACCCAACTTGTAGTTTGAGGTCAATCCCACGAGGAATATGGTTATACTTAAACTTAACTCACTATTATATTAGTTTAGTTAACTTATTTCTAAGACAAATAACTAAAGGTAGGGTTTTTTTGTGAAACAAATGACTAATTGTTGTTAAGTAACAAGTGAACAAGATTCAAACTTTGTTGTTATCAATGAGAGAGAGAAACTAGGGTGTATGTGTTCCCCATAAGCTCTTAACGCGGTAATCCTAATAATAGTAATCATTTCCTACTGTATCACATGCAAATTTGTTAAGCTAGGTATCCCTAAGTGATTGATCCTCTAATTAGGGAATATCACTCCGCACCTTGGTTGGGCTACGCGTGTAAAATTTATTAACCCTAACCTTTACCTTAGATTAGACATCACATCAATGTATGTCTTAGCTTTCACCCTCACACCAATTGACATTAGACTATTAGATAGTATCACACTAAATCTCTGTTGATAATTCTTTTCTTATTAATTACTTCATTGGTCTGGCAAGTAGCAACAAGGCTAGTTCTAACGTGTGCACTTGTTAAAAAGATTTCTAAGCAAAAGAATTATCAATGCATGCATCAACACTAATCAAGAATTACTTAGTCCTTATTCATACGTTGTTAATCGCTCATTGTTCCCCCAACCCTAGTTGTGGATTTAGCTACTTATGCTTGAAAGAACACAATTCATATTTTTAGAAGAAGAATTCATGAACTTACATATTGAGTAGAAGAAACCAGTAATCTCCAATTGAAATTCAAAGCAAAAATCTTTTAAACCAAAATTCGGAAATCAAATTGCTAAAGTTTGCAAGTTAATACCCAAGAAAATATCAAGAACTAAAAGTAAACAATAATGTCTAACCCCCAAAAATGAGGTTTACATACCCTATTTACATAAAAACACGTCCTAAACAAAAAGGAAACAAAATTGGGAAATAAACTTCTGGACGCGGCTTTGATCGATGACTTTGACCTACGAACTATGGGTCGACCTATGGTCCATAGGTCCCATCCGTTGGTCAACACTTTGACTTTTCTGCAGAGGCTGGAACCTTCAACTCACACATACAAACAACGGACATGCAGAATGGACCGTAGGCTGACCTACAGTCCTTGGGTCCTTTTTTGTGGCTCCATACTTAGAACTTTTAATCAGGTACTGGAACACCAAACTCTCTGATCCACCGATGGATATGTAGGATGATATGTGGGTCTACCTACGCTCCGTCACTTGCTTCCATAGTTCCACACTTTTTTCAGACTTCCCTGATGCTCCATCTACCCCATCCATCTATGGACTGTGACAAAACCTACGGTCCATAGGTCACCTCCGTGGGTTGCTTCATCTGCAGATTTTCAGCTGTCATCTCACAGTTCCATGTCCAAGCCTATCTCCTGCAAATATAACACAAAAAACATTAATTCCTAATACAATATGGCCCTAGACACACACAACTCTTAAGTGAAATATATCAAAAATATCATAAACTCACGATATATCACTTACACGGAACTCCAGTCAAAATGAACTCATATTCATATTTTGATGATTCCATTTTGAACAGAACGTCAAGTATAATCAATTTTCAAATATGATTTGTATGTACGAGATTCCAAACAAATCTTGATAGTCCTTTTGATGTTTTGAGAGTAAGCTAGTTTTCTTAGTCCATGAGTTATATACCATTCCTGTTTGTAATAGGCCTTTTGCTTAAGCGACCTTCACTTAAGCCAAGACATGATCTCTACAGCAAAGGGAAAAATTTAGTGGGGTTAGCTTAAGTGAGCCAAGTCTTTCTTTAGGGATGATTAATTAAGTGAAGCCTGGCTTACAAAACCGAGACCTCTACTTTAAGTGGGGTTTGCTTAAGTGAAACCTGGTTTCGCTTAAGGCATCTAAGAGGGGTTTCAACTTACCATTTTAGCGTTTAACCCCCTATTTTCTATTTTTGAGCTTTGTAAAATCCTTACAGGTGATTTCAAAAATATTTCTTGGGCTAATCCATTTGGATAAGCCTTTGTGACCGTAAAACTTCTGTTTTCTTTAATCATTTATGGATTTAAACAAAAAAAGTTGGTGTAACACCTAGAAAATTTCTAAGCTAAAGGCCGAACCATTTTTTATTTACATGTAAGGTTGTATCAGGTTATGCTTATATTGATCATAGGTGTAAAGGTCAATTCTTTAGTGGGGGAATGGTTTTTTATATGAATTAATGTCATTAGAACCCCTAGCACAGAGTTGATTTGAAAGCTTCCTTACCGATTAAGTTTTGATATAAGATTTTACCTATTCAAACTTCAAACAACCATATCTCTTAGCACAAAATGAATTAGGTGACCTATGACCTATTCAATTGAAGTTCTATGAGTCCCCTTTCCAACGCATACCAAGTTTTCCACATTTTGAGTTCAGAGTAAAGAGTTATGGCTATCTTATCGGAGAATGTCACATCACAGTTTCTGAGTCAATTCTTACTAATTGCTTCTACGAGCTGTAGAAATTTAGATGACCAGTACAGTCAATTCGTAGAAAATTTAGAGAAGTCAAATTTTGGGTCCAATTCCTACGGAACCATTCTACGGGCTGTAGGAACTTCTACCGCCCGTAGTTTTGATCAAGAGAATGAATATTGGAGCCTAAAATTTTAGTATAGATTCTACACATTGCCTTTGCGATCGATAGAAATTTCTACAGGTTATAAATTGTAACTGTAGAGTGAAATTTGATCCTTAAAATTTAGTTGAATTCCAAAAATGGGATCTGCAGTTCGTAAAACATACCACGAACAGTAGATGGCCTCGTTAATGGTTTTTGTCACCTTTGTAAGAAGGGTATTTCAAATTTTTCCCACCCATTCTTAGCCTAAAACTTGACTTTTTACTCTAAGTTAAGGTTTAAAATAGTATTAGATGATCTGTTACATTCATTAACACTCCAAGTCAATACAAAAAGGTTACTAGAGGTCAAAAGTTAGAGTTCGAGCGTTTTCTAAATTTTCACTGATCTCTCTAAGTAATTTGTTCTTCTAGGTATGTAAGACTATCATAGTGATGGACTGAGTTCGTCCTCACACCCCACATGTACTATTTTATTAGTAAAGAATTATCTAGGGTTACATCGTTAGTTTTTATAATTCTTTAGATGAGTTTCGTTGTTGAGTTCTGAAATTATATTCCTGATTTTGTAGTTGCTATATCTTACATTGAGATTCTTGAGTTGATTGTTCATTTCTTTTTCTTAGGATTAACCCTATTTCTAAGTTATTATTTATTCATTACCGAGTAAGCATTGAGAAATCTTTAACAATTTTTTTTTCTCTTAGATTGATATTTAAGAAAGTAAAGATGATTTTTACGTAGGGTTGAAAGAGTGATTTGAGTAAGAGTATAAGGGAACTACGTATTACCAGATGTATCAGTTTTAAATTGGGAAAGGTGAAATTTTTATTTATTAACGAGTTAATGAGTTTAGAGATATTCCATAGAAGTATACTCGTTTAATAGGAATTTTTGAGCAATTACATCAAATTGAGAAAGAGTATTGATAAGTTAGAGATTTCGACTCACTTAGGGCTTGTTTTAATAGTATAAGTGTTCTCAAATGCCTATTTTATGCTTTAAACTGATATTTAATTGTTGATTTGCAACTATGAAGGCTAAGGAGAAAGGAAAGGATACTACTGGGCAAAAAGGAACTAACAAGATGAAGAAGTGAAGAAAAGTGATCTTGGTGATCGCCAAGACCACTCGGTGAACCTCCAAGTGGTTCTTTAGCTCACCCAAAGTTTCAGCGTGCCAGCTATGGGTAAGAACAAACTTGGCACAAGAATGGGCAGTCAGTGAATCATCAAATGACTTGCGATGGCAACCTTGATAACCCAAAGTTACATGACTTGGAAGACTGATGGCCAATGCAAATTGGCGATGGAAGGGAGAAAAGGGCGGATCGCCGACCTATTCGGTGAGGCGAGACTTATTTCGCCCAATAGCCTTTCAGGCCAAAAATGGTACAACCATAAATTGTAATTTTAAATGTAGAGACTAGGAGTTCTGATCCCCAATTTTGAAAGTTAGAGGTTTCTCTTACTTTTTGAGTTTCGATTGTAGACTTTGAGGATTTCTAAGCTTAACTTTGAAGATTTGCAAGTGGGTTTTTGAACTTAATCAATTTGGAGAATTGTAATGGCTTGGAGACTTTTACCTACTAATGGCTAATCTAGTTGGTAATTATTTTTATCTTTTATGATGCTTAGCTATAACCAAAATTCTAGGGGTGTGATCATGTGATTATGGGTTGAATTACCCTATGGTTATTGTTATTTACTGATTTAAAAACTTGATTGAAGTGTGTTTAATCATTAGCTGTGTTTTAATCTATAAATTGTAGTTGCAATTGCAATTTTAGCTTAGAGTGCTGGGCTTGCTTGAGAAAGATGTTTTAGAATCGAAGCTCTCGATTAACGATGGTAGTTGTTAGGTTGATATGGGATCAGCTCGAGAGAGTGAATCCTGAACTCGAATCTACCTATCTAGCTTGAGAGATTAGTTGTATCATGGTTTTGGGCTGTTTATATTGATAAGATTGTTGAGGTTAGAGAGAACTCACTTGAATGGTAGTAGTTGTTTGAGAGAAAACTATTGCACTTATAGAATAGCCTACCCACTGAGATTTAGCAATTTGTTAGTAATTTCAATTACCCATATAGCGAAATTGGCCTATAATCGATCACATCCCAAGAATTCCCCTCCATATTGTTGTTTCCCTTGTTTTCGTAGATGTTTTAGCTATTAATTGCAAGTCCAACCCCCCATTTCACATTCGTTGTAAACCCTTAATACTTGTCTGTATGTTTTCAATAATTTCTATTCCTATAACCGCTTATACCACATTTGTAGTTCGTAATTGAATTCAAACATTTTACCACTCCCTATGGGTTCGACCCCAACTCTTCGTTTGGTTTTATAATAGATAATGATCGTCTACACCTAGTACTGGATGAGGTGTAGTTGAGCATTAATAAAATTTAGTGGTGCTACTGGGGAGTGGTGTTGTTTAGAATTCTATTATTGAAGTTGAATTGTGATTTTTTTGTGTTATAGTTGAATCAACTTACTTTGTTTTGTGTTTGTGTTGATTTGTTTTAAGCAGTAGAAGAAATGAGTATGAACGGGAGTAATGGTAGCCAAGTTGGCCACCAAGACGATATTGGAAATTTGATGTGAATGACCCAATTTAATTTGGGGTGTTCAAAAGAGGTTCACACATACTCACAAGGTAGGCCACAAAAGAGTTATTTGTCAAATTGGCTCACACTCTTCGAAGTTGCGTAAGATCATATCAAGAGATAGCATCAGTTAGTCAACCGGACCAACGGAGAAAATTCTAGGTATTATCATGCATGGTTCACGGTAAGCTCATCATACAAGGCATTGACAACAAAGTCAAACAAGACTCCACACTTTCACTAGTGTGCAATGTTCATCATAAGAGAATCAATTTGATACTTGGCTAGTCACAACGGGATGCAAATATTTCACATATTGTCTGTGTAACTTCACTTGGTCTCATCGTAGCCACACATTCATGTTCGTTCGATTATGTGCACTATTTGAGTCATCGATATTGGTCAAAATTGAGTCTCAAATTTACTAAAGAACAGCCACATTCAAGTACATACAAGAGTGGGAAAAAAATTTGGAAGGGTCAAAATAATTTCCAATTGAAGCAAAAGGAGCCACAAGCTCAAACATCCACAACAAGTAGTGTATAACATAATATTAAGCATTATGACCCAAATATAAAGCAAAGCATCAGTCATGAATAGCACACAAAGGTGGGTCTCAACCCACCACAAATAAAAACATTTGTCTTCAAATGCAAACAATTTAATACTATCTAAAATTTAAAATAATGAAAGACAGAGAGGGAGGTAAAGAGGGGATCATGTCTACTCAGTTGCTCCATATCTGTCCGATGCATTGGTCTGGATTTGGGCATCAGTGCCCGTAGTCACCGTGAAAGGAACAATAGCACCAGACTCATTAGGGGCTGCCAATGGTGTATCCGCCAAAAATCTCCGTACAACTGAGAAAAGTCCCTGGGGCCATGAAGGAACAGAGGTGTCTCGGGGAGTAGGCCTCTTGCCCTTGCTTTTACCTCTAGATGGATGTTTTTACTTGCCCTTCTTTGGAAGATTCGACCTCTCTTCATTCATTTTAAAATTTAGTGCTCTAATCTTTCGGGGTGGCACGATTTTCCCAGCAACTTTTGGTCTAGCCTAGTCTGCAAAGCTTCGAGGAATATTTAGAAAATATTTGAACAACAACATTGAAAATCAGTTGCAGGTAGATTCACCAAAAAGGTCGGCGAGTCACCAAATCACTTCGGCGACCCAAACTTCTCACCGAAAGCTACAAAGCCAAACAACAGGTATAGCATGAATTTAAAGGCGTAATTGGATTATTAGGCAAACCACCGAGTGGTTCGGCGAGTTTGACCCAGCTCGCCAAATGGCCCAACCTGCCTATTTTCGACCCAACTTCTCGAACTCAACCCCGTGACCTCCAAAAACAAAATCAAACATGACCGATATCATACGAGGATAACCCCACAAGATTTAACATAATCCAATGCACCAAATTATAGGATTTCAATAGATAGAGAAATATGGGTAATGTTTTTGAATTAAAAATAGGCATTCAAACATACTGATTCTGTCAAAGAGGTCCAGCACACAACAAGATGGTAAGATTATTACGAATAAGTCAAAAATATCAAGAATAGACTGAGGGATTTGGACACCAACCTTTAATGCTGACTAAATTGGGATTGAATCGCTAGGTAGCAATGTAATCCAAGTTCCGAGCACAAATCGAGAACTAACACACTCAAAGAATGCAAAAATATTGGGAATAATGTGTAGGTGTGAGGTTGGAAGAATGAAAATGCATAAAAGTGAAAGAGTTTGAGAATTTAAGCCTTTGGCATAAAAAACCATCAAGTTCTTACCCATTCGGCAACATTAGTCATGATCGCCAACTCATTTGGGTACACACCTAGTAATCACTTACTTCACCGAGTTTTACAGAACCCCTAGTCAATTTGGGAGCCTAAACGATGATAGGAATCGAAATCGCCAACCAAGTTGGTGACTCGCTAATAATTTCATGGGCCCGCCTAGTTTTACAAACTCTCCCTCAAAGTTGTCTTTAGTCCAACGACGGTCTGAGTTGGGATCGCTGACCTCTTCGGCGATACACCGACTTGGATTGTTTTGATCATCAATCTCCTTCTTTTCCAACACTTCCCACACTTCATCCTGCACAACCAACACACTATTATTTTACAAACAAACAAAAACTAATAAAAAATATTTGGGTTGCCTCCCAAACAGTGCCTTAGTTAATGTTGTGGCATGACGCAAGTCCACCTTCAAACCTCATTCTTGGGGTTAGCCATAGTATCAATAGGAAAACCCCCCTGCTGTCTCAGATTGAGATGATATGATAAATGACCTATTTGGGTCTCTAAGTGCTTGATCGACACTAAATGGGAGGTGACGGTCTGGCTAAGGGTAGACACATCTTCTTTCATTTCTTTTAAAATCTTGTCTGACCCTTCAACTTTTTGAGGATACGAGTGAGCATATCCTCAGACCTACCACCTTCTGAATCCTTTGGCTTTTGTCGCTCATGGGGAGGCACATACCTATCGTCACCCCATCCTTCCAGTTAGGATTTTGGTCCCTCCATTTTCTGTCGCAATCCTTCCAGCCATCCTCTCTAGCCCAACCTTGGTTACCACCTTGCTTAGGGTAGTTTGAACGATAACCACCGCATTGGTTGGCTAGAAAATTTACCTTCGCATATAAACAAGTCTTCAAACATTGTTTTCTCAGAATTTGCACACCCGACCCCCATGGAATTGACACCACGAGCACTAGTCCCCATGGCATTTTTAGATAAAATGTCAAGTTGCATTATGATCTTGGACATGTTTTGGTCTCTCTCATGGTCTTTCTCCATCTGCTCCTTAGTTAGCTTGAATGTGAGAGGGGAGACCTAGTTTTCACGGGTGTACCATACCCTATTTATGGTAGTCATGCCATCTAAAACTTGAGCAGCTATCACATAAGGTTGTTTCATCAAACCTCCCGGAGAGAGTTGGTCTGCAACACCCTTATTTACCGAATCGAGACTATAATAAAAATACTACAACAACACATTATCAGGCAAGCCATGGGTTGGGCATTGAAGCACCAACTTTTTGAACCGCAACCAAGTTTCGTGTACAAGCTCCTCTTCTAGATGCTTAAAGCTCTAAATGATATCCCTTAGAGTCATCATCTTCAAAGGAGGGAAAGATCGCACTTGAAATTCAGTTACCAACTCCTCCCACGAATTGATGGATTCACATGGCAAGTCGGCCAGCCACTTGCACACCTCTCCCATAAACAAAAACGGGAATAACCCTAACTGGACTGACTCTTGGGAGATGTTCTTGAAAGAGAATGGTCTGCACACATTCACGAAGTTTCTTAGATACTTATGAGGGTCCTCATGAGCCAAACCACTAAAAAACCCCTTTAGTTGCAAGAGTTGGACCATGATACTCATGATGTGAAATACTGCATTCCCTTCGACCGGAGGCAAGCGAATGGCACCAATACCTCCCATCAGATGGGGGTCATTAGTATGAGGCTTATGGACATTGTTGAGGTTTCCGATGTAGTCTTGATGGCCTACTTGGCTGCCATTGCTGCTATTTATGAGCATACTTCTTGTTTCCAACACAATCAAGCAAAACAAACCAAAAATTAAGTAATTAGAACTATAACTAAGAAGAACTAAATTTTTACTAAACTAAAATTTCTCAACTAACACCACTCCCTTGCAACGGTGCCATTTTGATGTTTTATACGTAATCAAAGCTACGACTTCCAATTCAGCTGTCAACAATCGTGTGCAGTAATATAACCCAACCGAATAGGTTGGGGTCGAGTCCCAAGGCAGTGTTTGCAAGAATTAATAGAGAAGTAAAATCAAGTTCTACTTATTCATAGCTATAAACATTAACGAATAAAAACATACTAAATCTAATAGTGACATGAATATCAATTATCAATGGGGTTTTGCTTTCAACTAAGAAGCAACAATAGAAAAAAATAAAAAGATACAAGATAAGGGAGACGAAATTCTTGGGATGTGATAGGAATATGGGATAAAATATACTATTGGGTAAATGTTATTGATAGTGAATCACTTAATATTTGTACCTAGACTAGACTTTAGTGGGGCAAATTCTCTCTCGAGCAACTTACCTCGAATCAACTCGGTTTCTCTCGAACACCAAGTTGTAGCATTTATGCATAACCTCTGTCTTAGCCCATTCACTCTCTCGAGCTGAATATGTGGGAGAAGGTCTAGGATTCACTATCTCGAGCTAAACCCACGATGACCTAATAACCATCGGTTATCGATTTAGTAGTCTTTGTTTTAAAATCTCTCTCAAGCAAGCCAAAAAAAGAAGAAGATGAAATTGTATTTGCAACTACAATCCCATTAAGTTCAAGCATAACTACTAAACGAAATCACATTTAAACAGTAAATAGACTAATAGTAAGCAACACCCAATAGGAAATTTAGCCCCTATTCACAAAATCACACCCCAAGAATTTGAGTTTTAGCTAGACATGAAAAGGAGATAGAAATCACTACCAACAAGTATTTCCATAAAGTGGGTATAATAGAAAATGTCTTTAAACACGTCTAGTATTAAGATTCTTGGATTTCCACTTTCAATTTCTTAGAGTTGAAAACCTTCAAACTCAAGAACAATGTCTCCCAAAACCTCTAAGAACTAAAATTTGAAAGTATTTTAAGTCTCAGTAATTCTCTACAACTTGCTTAATTTATGGATACTAAGCTACAAAATGAAATGGGTATTTATAGTTTTCAAAAAATTGTGCTACGAAGAGCCACTGGCATAGTTAGTCGGGATCGCCGATACACTCCGCGATCCTCCTTTTGGTCTGGTTCATCTCCTTTCATCTTTTGCCTTCGACATCTTCACATTTTGATTCATTGGACGACAGGAAACTACTTCGCGAAAGTGCTCAGCGATGCGCCGACTGCTCCCTTTCCTCGCAGACTTGATCTTTTCCTCAGGGCTAAAGCTTACTAGAACTTTGGATGAGGTTAAGGCTATTCGGCGACTCGCCTAATGCATTAGGCGATCTTGAGGCCTTCTTTTCTACCTTCTTTAAGCCGCTTTATTCCTTTTTGCTCGATAGTGTCCATGCTTTGTCTCTCAAGTCAAATACCTGAAACTTAAGGATTTATATTAGATATTGATACATGATATGCATTTGAGGACACTAATTCAATCCAAATATAGCCCTAAATGAGTCTAAATTGTGGACTCATCAGGTGACTTGTTGAATTATAAGGCCATCCCAATCTAGATTGCCTAAATTTACAATAGTCGAACCAAGAAGAAGTGGAAAATGAAGGCGACATAAAGAACAATCGGTGATTTGCCGATCTGTTAGCATAGCCCGACTTACCTCGTCAAGTGATCTTAAAAAGCTATACATCAGACTTGTTTAAATTAATTTTGGGAGAGAGAGAAATTCATTCAAAAAACGTAAGAAATAGAAAATTGAGAGCAAAAGCATTACCATTGTGGTTTTGAAGGGATCTTTAGCTAGATTCTTGGTTGAGATTTTGTAATAAAGAAGATTTTAGTAATTCCTAATTTTTGAATTTCAATTACCCATCTGTAGAAAAAATGGCATATGTTGATTTTCTTATTTTTGCTATGAGTGGCTAAAATCCTTTTCTGGGGGTTTTGAGTATGAAACAAATTGTTGAGTTTTACTAAGTGGGTGTCATTGAATTGCAAATAATGGCATTAATTTGAAGCCGGTCTAAGTTGCTGTTGTGTTTTGTAGTCGTGTAGTTTAGTGTTGTACGCTTTCTCGAGTGAGAGGTGCACAACCAAAGAAGCAATCTTAGTATCCTTAGTAGTTGGTTACCATGATTTCAGCTTAAGAGACTGAAACATGGGATCTATCCTTTGTATCCCGTTCGAGAGAGTAGATTTGATGAGGACCAAGGGTTTGGCATCTTCTGGTTAGTGTTGAAGTTTGATAGAATTCGACATAGATAAGGTAATTGTTCGAGAGAAAGTTACTTTACATATGGTCCGACCTACCCACGACAAATTATCCTATTGTGCGCATCAACATTCACCGACAAAGTTAGAATTCGGCAATTGATTGGTCATTACCCCAAGTTTTACTTTACTATTTGATCGTTTTGTGTTGAAGTGTGAAATAGAAGAGATAATAGAAATTAGATATTTGAAACTAAGACAAAAAAGGTGAAGTACTTGCTCAATTAAAGATATTGTTGTCATACTTTCATCATTGAATTTGGCACTTAGTATTGGATGAAGTGTCCTGATATGTGAAATCAAAATGGCACCGCTGCAGGGGAGTAGCATTACTTAGAGTTCTTTGATTGAAGATTTGGCACTCTCGAATTTGTTGGTTATAGTTGAATTAGCTTTGGCTGCTTTGTGTAAGTGTTGGTTGAACTACATAGAAGTGAACATGAGTTAAGAAGAGATGGATGATCGTCAAGCAGTTCATCGGGATGGTATCGACGATATCAATAGTGTTTACAACCCAGCTCAATTGGGTGGGATGGGTGCAATTTGCATTCCACAAGCTGATGAGTATGCGATGTTTGAAGTCACTAGGAAAACTATTCATCTACTCCAATGGAGAGGACTATATGGAGGGCTGGAACACGAAGACCCGCATAAACATGTAAGAAATTTTACAGAGGTTTGCTGCCCATTTTAATTCAAAAATATGTCATAAGAGTCAATTCGATTGCGGTTATTTCCACTACCCTTAAAGGATGAAGATAGTTAGTGGTTAACTGAGTTACCAAACAATTCCACCACATTATGGGAGGAGTTGAATGTAGCATTCACCACAAGGTTCTTTCCTCCATCAAGGATGATGAAACTTAGAGACGATATTCAATGTTTCAAGCGATGGGAGAGAGAACCCATCCATGAAATGTGGGTGAGGTTTAAAAAACTCTTACTTAAATGCCCAATCATGGGTTACCAAACGATTTGTTACTCCAATATTTTTACCGGAGTCTTAATTCGGTTAATAAAGGAGTGGCTGATCAATTTTTATGAGGAGGAATAATTTTACAATCATTCGAGGTGGCTTCGTTCTTTCTTTATTACGTGACTAAAATAAACCAAGCGTCCTACACCTAAGAGGATCAAGTTTCTCCGTTTTGTTTTCGATTAACGCAGGATCAACTTGATAAAGAGAGAGAGAGGGATGAAAACATCAAGAATATATTGGTCCAATTGTAATTTACACAAGAGCATATGAAGGGAACATGTGTAGTGTTTAGAGTTGAGGCGGATTCTTCTGCCGGTTACTCAAGGCCGGGGGATAATCAAGGTTGGAACTCCAAAGATATGAGGAGGGTTTATACCCACTCTATCTACAACGAGGCGGAAATCAAGGTTGGAACTATCACAAGGGACAAGAGCAAAGAGGATACTATCAAGATTGGGCTGAGCAAGGCGATTATTGTAGAAGGGAAGATGATCACGATGTGAACCATACTCACTCGAGGGAGAGACCAAAATCTAAAGGGAGTACAAGTAGTCCTCTGGTGAATGACTTGTTGTCACGTATACATGATAAAGTTGAAGGTTCGGATAATTTGTTGAAAGGGATGAAGGATGACTTTTCATCATTAAACAGTAAAGTGAACTCTCATGCCGATGCCATCAAGATACTTGAAAGTCAGTTGAGTTACTTTCAGCACAATTGGAACCAAAGTTCATAATGGAAAATAATAATAAATAGCTGGATGTGGTTACTCATAGCAGAAAAGTGCTAATAGGTGATGTGATGGGAAATAAAGAAGCTTAAAAGCATGGAGATGATAAAGGCATGGAGGAATAAGAGATATTTATCCATCAAATCATTGCCAAAGAGCCACAAAAAGAAGTGCAACAAAACATTCCAATCCCAAAAGTCATGAAACCTTTGACCAAAATATCTCCTCCATTTCACCAACGCCTAAAGAAGAAGAATGAGGATGAGAAGTTCGAGAAGTTCTTATCGTTGTTTAAGATATTATCAATTAATCTCCCCCTTGTGGAGGCATTGTTGGAAATGCCGGGATATGCCAAGTTCATGAAAGAGTTAGTAACAAAGAAAAGGAGCTTGGATTTTGAGACAATTGAAGTTTCCCATTTGATGTGCATGAGCGAACGTCTTGAAGTCGTGCTTTATAACTATGATGAATTCGAAATTCAAGGCTATGAAGTGGTAGTAGCTGCTCTTTCAGGTTTAGGAGGTTATTCAAAGACTCCATTGAAGTTTGACATTGATTTGAAAAATATGAAAGTCTTCCTACAAAGCCATCAACAGAAGAACCACCAAGCCTTGAATTAAAAGCAGTTCCGCCCGTCTCCGATATGCTTTCTTGGGGGAAAATAACACTCTACCGGTGATCATTGCGGATAACTTGCTTGAATGGCAGGTGAAATTGCTCCTTGAGGCTTTAAGAAGGTATATCAAAGCTATAGGTTGGACCATAGCTGACATACTGGGAATTCCTCCCGGTATTTGTACTAACAAAATTTAGATTAATAGTGAGTGTAAATCGAGTGTTGAACATAACCCACCTATGGAAGAAGTAGTGAAGAAGGAGATAATAAAGTGGTTTGAGGCAGGTGTGATCTACCCTATTGCGGGTTGCAAATGGGTAAGTCTGGTGCAATATGCACCAAAAAAGGGAGGTATCACAGTGGTTCTGAATGAAAAGGGGGAGTTTGTATCTATGAGACTGATGACCAGATAGAGGGTATGCATGGATTACCGAAATTTAAACTCGTGGACTAAAAAAATCACTTTCCCATGCCCTTCATGGATCAAATGATTGATCGACTCTCAGAAAGAGGTTGGCATTGCTTTTTGGATGGGTATTCCAGTTACATCCAAATCTCCATTGCTTTGGAAGATAAAGAGAAAACCACCTTCACATGTCCCTATGAGACTGTTTCCTTTAAAATGATGCCATTCGGATTATGCAATGCTCCGGCAACATTCCAATTTTGCATGCTATCTATTTTTGCTGACATGGTGGAAGATTTAATGGACGTATTTATGGATGCCTTCTCGGTTGTGCAGGATACTTTTGAGGCGTGTTTGAAATACTTAGGGAAAGTTCTCCAAAGATGTTTGGAGACAAACATGGTCCTCAATTGGGAAAATGTCACTTCATGGTTAAAGAAGGGATAGTACTTGGTCACAAAGCGTCGCAAAAAGGGCTGGAGGTTGATAAAGCGAAGATTGAAGTGAATGAGAAATTACCACCACTAATTTTAGTAAATGGGATTCGTATTTTCTTAGGTCATACCGATTTCTACCAGAGGTTCATGAAGGACTTCTCAAAGATTGCACATCCTCTATGCAAACTCTTAGAGAAAGAGGTAAAATTCCATTTTGATAATGCCTGTATGTTGGCTTTTAGGTGCTTGAAGGAGAAATTGGTATCCACCCCAGTCATCATTAGCCCTGATTGGTCAGAATCTTTCGAAGTAATGTGCGATGCAAGTGGAACGACATTGGGTGTTGTGCTGGGGAAAAAATGCAACAAATTATTTCACCCAATTTACTACGCAAGCAAGACTCTAAGAAGTGCTCAAAGTAACTATACTGTTGCTGAACAAGAGTTGCTTGCGGTAGTTTATGCATTTGAAAAATTCCGAGCGTACTTTCTAGGTTCTAAGTTGATTGTTCACATTGATCATGATGCGCTGCTTTACCTAATGGCAAAGAAAGATGCCAAGCCAAGGTTGATAAGGTGGGTACTACTTTTACAAGAATTTGACTTTGAGGTCAAAGATAGGAAAGGTTGCGAAAATCTGGTGGCTGACAACTTATCAAGATTCAAGGGTAAGGAGAATGACGAACCTAAAGTTGACATAAATGATTCTTTTCCCAATGGACAAGTGCTTGTGGTAACTCTCAACCAACCTCTTTGGTATGTCGATTTTACCAATTACATAGTATGTGGGTTAATACCGGATGAATTTAACTTCTACCAACAAAAGAGGTTCATGTTCGACATTAAAAAGTACATTTGGGATGAACCATATTTGTTTCGAGAGTGTGCAGACCACATCATAAGAAGATGTGTTCCGGAAGAAGAAGCGTTAGAAATTCTCCATGTTTGTTATGCTTCACCGGTGGGAGGTCATCATAGCAGTGTGCGTACAGCCGCTAAAGTTCTCCAAAGTGTCTAGTACTGGCCAACCCTCTACAAGGATGCACACAGATTTGCGAAAAAATGCGCTCAGTGTCAAAAGAAATGTGGAGTATCCAAAAGACACGAGTTACCCCTCACTCCTATTCTAGAAGTTGAACTATTTGATGTTTGGGGAATAGATTTCATGGCCCAATTTGTGAGTTCTTTTGGTAAAAAGTATATCTTGGTGGCCGTAGATTATGTTTCTAAATGGGTGGAAGGTGTTGCACTTCCAAACAATGAAGGGAAAAGTGTGGTTCAATTTCTGAAAACCTACATCTTCGCTAGATTTAGCACTCCTTGAGCTATCATCAGTGATGGTGGATCCCACTTTTGCAATAAATGGTTCTTAGTTGCATTGAGTAAGTATGGGGTGAAACACAACGTAGCAACTCTATATCATCCCCAAACAACAAGTCAAGTTGAAGTGTCCAACCGAGAGATCAAAAGCATCTTGGCCAAGACTGTGAATGCTAATAGAACTGATTGGTCTCGAAAGCTTGATGACGCACTATGGGCGTATCATACCGCATATAAAACTCCAATCAGTATGTCTCTATATCAGCTAGTTTTTGGAAAGTCTTGCCATCTACCAGTCGAATAAGAACCCAAAGCGATGTGGGCATTGAAAGGTCTGAATTTGAACTGGACAAAACCCTCAAAAGAGAGAATAGAGCAGTTAAACGAGTTGGACGAATTTAGGTTCAAAGTTTACAAAAGATCAGCTCTCTATAAGGAGAATATGAAGAAGCGACATGATGCTAAAATACTTAAGAGAGAGTTCAAGGTGGGAGATTGGGTATTACTATACAACTCCCGACTTAGACTCTTTCCTGGAAAGCTCAAGTCAAAATGGTCAAGACCATTTAGAGTGACACGAGTATTCACAAATGGTTCCATTGAAATTGAGGTCAAGAATGACCTGCATTTAAGGTGAATGAGCAACTCTTGAAATTATACTTTGGAGAACGCCAAGAGATTTCTTTAATTGAGGTAGTATACCTGGAAGATGACTGAGAGCATTTCCACGTCATGCCACGACGTTAAATAAGTCACTTCTTGGGAGGCAACCCAAGTGTTAGTATTTTAAATAATGTGTGTTGATTTTGCGGGAGCTAGATCATAAGCGAGACAAAAGTGCTTTTGGTGGGTCGCCAAACCCGTTCGACAAGCACGATTTAGTCTGCCTTATGGACCTCAAAAATAGGGCTGAGACTCGGGAACATTCGACAGGATACCTTCATCATTTGGCGTGTTGCCAATGTTTTTAGGCGACCTAACTTTCCTCACCCCTTTACTTCAATCCTGACAATGTCCCTCTAGGATCATCCGACGATGTTCTGAGTCCATTATGTGAGTTGCCAATTTGTTCTACGACCTCCTACATCTTTACCGAATGCTCTTCTCTGAGAGTGCAGCCCGCTAGAACTAAGAGCGATCTGAAGATCACGGGTGTATTGCTGAAGAGTTCTGTGACTGGCTTACTCTCTCACCAATTGGGCACTTAGTGAAGATCCCTGGTTACCTTATTCTACTTGTTTACACACTAGAATGTTATTATTTCTTGTTAGTTTTTCTTTATTATTCTTTTTTTGTCTTATTTACGACTATGACCATTCTTTAACCACATTGAGGACAATGTTGAATGCTTTTGGTGGGGGGTGGCGGTTGGTCAGTGAGCCCACTCCTCTTTGTGCCACCTTTCTTGTTTGTGTTTGAATGTAGCTGTTCTATTGGAAATTTGAGTATCGGCCGTGATCAATACCGATGACTTGATTAGTGCTCATAATCGAAAAAAATAAATGTGCGGCTCCGATGAGGCCAAATGAAGTTGCATAGACAATATATAAATTTTTTGCATCTTGTTGTGACTAGCGAAGTATCAAATTGAATCTGTTGTGATGAACATTGTACACTAGCGAAAGTGTGGAGTCTTGTTTGACATTGGTGTCAATGCCTTGTTTGTAATGAGCTTACCATGAACCATGTGTGATGACACCTAGAAATTGTCTCGTTACTCCGGTTGACTAAGTGATGCAATATCTTGATATGATCTTAGGCAATTTTGAATAGTGTGAAATAATTTGACATTACACCTCTTTTGTGGCCTACCTTATGAGTTTGTGAATTTTGTTTGAACACCCTTTGATCCATAACCTTTTCTTGGAAGAGACTTGATGAAATCGTGACCTGTCTTGATCCATTACCCATAATGCTCATGATTTGTGATTTGTGTGAATTGCCAACTTAGGCCAAAAGCATAAGTTGGGGTGTGGTGAAAAGAGAAGGCAAATCAAGAAGTGCAAGAAAGTCCCCTATGACCCATGGTTTGAGAAAAATGGAACTCTTCCACAAAAAAAAAGAAGAGAGAACAAGAAAAAAAATGAAAAAGAAAAAGAACGAAAAAGTTGTGAAATAAACTTGTGAAAATGCAAAGAAAATGGGGTATGAAACAGTCCATAGAAGATGAATAATGGGGTGAATTATGAGAATGATGAAGAAAAAGAAAGAAAGTGCTGTTCGCACCACATTTCATGAGGATTGCAGCCATTGAGCCTAAATGACCACACATTTGTACTCGGCCCCATTACAAGCCTTGAAAAGACCTTTTTGATCTAGAGTGAGAGGAAACAATTGTTGATTGGAAAATAAGGGCAAACCTATCGGTTGAATCATGCATTGTGTTCATCTTTGTGAGTGTGAGTGTTGAATTTGATTCTGGAGCTTTAAATTGTGATCCATTGTCTGTGAATATGGAATCATTCTTTGGTTGAGGGCATTTGAGTACCTTTGTTGAGGTTGAACCTGCATTTGAAGCAAGTATTGTGAACTTTATAATCTTTGATAGTGGTGAGTCACAACTTTAATCTTTGAGTGCACAATTGATCTTTGCATGAGTAAGTTGTGTCTTTTTGTGTGCATTCATGATTGAGTCTTATGTAGCACTATTTGAGACATTCTTTTTGAACGGCTGAACTTGAATTTTACTTGAAGACAAACAAAAGTTTAAGTTGAGAGTGTTGATGAACCCACGATTTGGACTCATTTAGGGCTATATTTTAATAGATTTAGTGCCTTAAATGCATGTTTTGTGCCAATAACTGATTTAAATTCCCTGATTTTCAGATATTTGGATTTATGAACGAAGCATGGACAGTAATGTACCAAAAGAAACAAAGCAAGCTAAAGGAATGAAGAAATGAAAATCTGGTGATCATCGATGTCACTCGGTGAATAGCCAAATTGCGATGATACCGCCTAAAGTTACAGAATGCCGGAGCAAAACAAGGGGTAACTTAGGAGAGCAGTAATTTTATTCGGCGTGTCGCCAATCCATTTGGCGAAGGACGACCAGATAGCCAAAAGTGCTAAAGAAGATTCAAACAATTGTTGATGGGTGAGATAGAAGGCAAATGGGCAACTCAAGGAAATATTTGGTGATCTCGATCTGGATCACCTACAGTTACAGTAGCCGAACTAAGAAGAAATGGAAAATGAAGGCGACATGAAGAACAATTGGCGATTCGCCGATTTGTCGGTGAAACCCGACTTACCTCGCCGAGGGTTCTTAAATAGTTACACATCAGACTAGTGTAAATTAATATTTGGAGAGAGAGAAATTTATTCAAAAAAGCGTAAGAAATAGAAAATTGAGAGCAAAAGCATTACCATTATGGTTTTGAAGGGATTTTTAGCTAGATTCTTTATTCAGATTTTGTAATAGAGAAGACTTTAGTAATTCCTAATTTTTAAATTTCAATTACCTAGTTGTAGAAAACATGGCAGATGTTGATTATTTTTGCTATGAGTGGCTAAAACCCTTTTCTTGGAGTTTTGACTATGAAACCAATTGTTGAGTTTTGAAGTCGTGTTGCATGTTTAGTGTAACAAGTTCAGTGTTATGCGCTTGCTCGAGAGAGAAGTGCACAATCGTAGTAGCAATCTTAGCATCCTTAGTAGTGGGTTGCCATGATTTCAGCTTGAGAGAGTGAAACATGGGATCTATCATTTGTATCCAGCACGAGAGAGTGGATTTGATGAGGACCAAGGGCTGGGCATCTTTCGATAAGTGTTGAAGTTCGAGAGAATTAGGCATAGATAAGGTAATTGTTCGAGAGAAATTTACTTTACATATGGTCTGACCTACCCACGATAAATTATCCTATTGTGAGCATCAATATTCACCCACTAAAACCAAGTTTTACTTTACTATTTGATCGTTTCGTGTTCAAATGTGCAATTGGAGGGATAATAGAAATTAGATATTTGAAACTAAAACGAAAAAGGTGAAATACTTGCTCAATTGAACAGATTGTTGTCATACATTCATCATTGAATTTGAAGGAGAAACTACTCCTTGTGGGTTTCGACCCTAACTCATTTAGTTAGTTATATTACTGACTAACGATCGTTGGTACTTAATATTGGATGAAGTGTCCTAATATGTGAAATCAAAATGGCACTGTTGCCGGGGAGTAGCATTACTTAGAGTTCTTTAACTGAAGATTTGACACTCTCGAATTTGTTATTAGCTTTGGCTGCTTTGTCTAAGTGTTGGTTGAACTACATAGAAGTGAACATGAGTTAAGGAGAGATGGATGATAGTCAAGCAGTTTGTCGGGATGGTATCGGCGATATCAATAGTGTTTACAACCCAGCTCAATTGGGTGGGATGGGTGCAATTTGCATCCCACAAACTCATGAGTATGCGATATTTGAAGTCACTAGGACAACTCTTCATCTACTCCAAATGAGAGGACTATATGTAGGGCTAGAACATGAAAACCCGCACTAACATGTAAGAAATTTTACAAAAGTTTGCAGCCCATTTTCATTCAAAAATGTGTCACAAAAGTCAATTCGACTGCAGTTATTTCCACTATCCTTAAAGGGAGAAGCTACTAAGTGGTTAGCCGAGTAACCAAACAATTCCATCACATCATGGGAGGAGTTGAATATAGCATTCAACACAAGGTTCTTTCCTCCATCAAGTATGATAAAACTTAGAGATGATATTCAAGGTTTCAAGCGACGGGAGAGAGAACCCATCCATGAAACGTGGGTGAGGTTTAAGAAACTCTTTCTTAAATGCCCAACTCATGGGATAACAAACGATTTGTTACTCCAATATTTTTACCAGAGTCTTGCTTCGGTTAATAAAGGAGTGGCTGATCAATTGGTACGAGGAGGAATAATGGTACAACCATTCGAGGTGGCTTCGTTCCTTCTTGATTACATCACTAAAATAAACCAAGCGTGGTACACCCAAGAGGATCAAGTTTCTCCATTTTGTTTTCAATTAACGCAAGAGCAACTTGATAAAGAGAGAGAGGGTGATGAAAACATCAAGAAGATGTTGGCCCAAATGGAATTTATACAAGAGCATATAAAGGAGACATGCAGAGTGTTTAGAGTTGAAGAGAGTTCTTCTTCCGGTTACTCAAGGCCGGGGGATAATCAAAGTTGGAACTCCAAGAGATATGAGGAGGGTTTCTACCCACGCTAGCTATAGTGAGGCGGAAATTAAGGTTAGAACTATCTCAAGGGAGAAGAGAAATGGGGATACTATCAAGATTGTGTTATTGGAGAAGGGAAGATGATTATGATGAGAACTATACTCACTCGAGTGAGAGTCCAAAATCGAATGGAAGTCCAAGTAGGCCTCAAGTGAGTGTCTTCTTGTCACGCATGCTTGATAAAGTTAAAGGTTTGGATGATTTGTTGAAAGGGATGAATTATGACTTTTCATCATTAAACAGTAAAGTGAACTCTCATGCCGATGCCATCAAGATACTTGAAAGTCAATTGAGTTTACTTTCAGCACAATTGGAACCAAAGTTCGCAATGGAAAATAATAATCAAGAGTTGGTTGTGGTTACTCGTAGTGGAGAAGTTGTAATAGGTGACGTGATAGGAAATAAAGAAGCTCAAAACCATGGAGATGATAATGGCATAGATGAACAAGAGATATTTATCCATCAAATCATTACCAAAGAATCACAAAAGGAAGTGGAACAACACGTTCCAATCCCAAAAGTCATGCAACCTTTGCCCAAAATACCTTCCGCATTTCCCCAATGCCTAAAGAATAAGAATGAGGTTGAGAAGTTCAAGAAGTTGTTATCGTTGTTTAAGATATTATCAATTAATATCCCCCTTGTGGAGGTATTGTTGGAAATGTCATTGTGGAGGCATTGTTGGAAATGTCGGGATATGCCCAAGTTAATGAAAGAGTTAGTAACAAAGAAAAGGAGCTTGGATTTTGAGACAATTGAAGTTTCCCATAGTTGTAGTGCAATTATGATTAATGAGCTGATAAAAAAGAGAGAAGATCCTGGGGGATTCACCATTCCTTGCACCATTGGCATTCTCAAATTCGCTAAAGCGTTATGCGATTTGGGAGCAAGCATCAACTTAATGCCCTATGCGATCTACAAACAACTTGGGTTGGGTGAACCGAAAGCAACCACAATGAGACTATTAATGGCAGACTGTTCAATCAAACATCCCATGGGGATACTTTATAACATCTTGGTGAAGATTGATCGGTTCATTTTCCCGGTTGATTTTGTCATTCTCGATTGTGAAATAGATGCTGAACTTCCCATTATTTTGGGAAGACCATTCCTAGCAATCGGAAGAGCATCAGCGGATGTTGAAAGAGGAGAATTAAAGTTTTGGGTGAACGAAGATGAAGTAACCTTCAATATTAGCAAATCAATGAAATACCCAAATGATATTCATATGGTTTCCACCATTGATATTATTGATGAGGCGGTGGCTAGCGCTAGCCATTTGATGTGCATCAGCGAACCTCCTGAAGTCGTGCTTGCTAACTATGATGAATTCAAAATTCAAGGCTATGAAGAGGTAGTTGTTACTCTTTCAGGTTTGGGAGGGTATTCAAAGACTCCATTGAAGTTGGACATTGATTTGAAAAATATGAGAGTCCTCCTGCAAAGAAATCAACAGAAAAACCACCAAGTCTGGAATTAAAAGCATTTCCCCCCATCTTTGATATGCTTTCTTGGGGCCAAATAACACTTTACCGGTGATCATTGCGGCTGACTTGCTTCAATGGTAGGTGAAATTTCTCCTTGAGGTGTTAAGAAGGCATATCAAAGCTATAGGTTGGACCATAGCTGACATATTGGGAATTCCTCCCAGTATTTGTACTAACAAAATTCACCTTGATAGTTAGTGTAAAGGAAGTGTTGAATATTAGCGGAGATTGAACCCACCGATGCAAGAAGTAGTGAAGAAGGAGATGATAAATTGGTTAGATGTAGATGTGATCTACCTTATTGCGGATAGTAAATGGGTAAGTCCGGTGCAATGTGTATCAAAAAAGTGAGGTATTACAGTGGTCCCAAATGAAAAGGGGAAGCTTCTATCTATGAGGCCGTTGACAGGATGGAGGGTATGCATAGATTATTGAAAGTTAAACTCGTGGACTAAGAAAGATCACTTTCCCATGCCCTTCATGGATCAAATGCTTGATCGACTCTCAGAAAGAGTTCAGTATTTCTTTTTGGATGGGTTTTCCGGTTACATTCAAATCTCCATTACCTCGGAAGACCAACAGAAAACCACCTTCACATGTCACTATGTGTCACGACCCGAGGTTACCACTTAGAGACGTAACATGGCATTGTTGACCCCGAAGGGGTTGCATACAAGCCCTTAGCATAATCATACACAAATGTCAAAAGAAATAATGTGGAAAATTAAAAACTTTCTAATAGAAGTCAAACTTCAAACTTCATATAATAAGAGTTATGGAAACACTAGACTTGTCTCATTAAAACCATCTAAAACAAAAGAGTATGAAATTAGGGAATCAACCCTTTACATCAATGAATGTCTGAACATAAGAAAATACTATTAAAAGCTAAGACTAAAATAAAGCATGTAGCCCTCGAAGTGGAGGACTCACCAAAACTTAGGGAATAGTAGACCCAAGATTTACTCTAAGGAAGGATGTAATGAATCAACGTCCAGGACCTACACTCATAGTATGTAGAAAAGAAGGGGTTAGTACAAATATCTACTAAGTATGGAAACATGCATAAAACCATTTAAATATGCTAAATAGGACATTCTTCTTGGAAGCATGCATTTATCAAGTTTGGAAAGCCAATATGCATTTTTCAACATAGAAGACAAGCTATAGTCACAACACACTAATAAAATAGTCATACCAATACCATAGCAACAACCTATAAGAACACTTGTGCAATGTATGGTTGGCATCCCATAATACCAACCTTACTAAGCATCCCTTTGAAGCCACATATCCATTAACTTCATCTTCAAGCTTACCATGATCCATAGTCATAAATGAGGAATTATACAAGTAAATAAACTAAACATAAAGAAAATCATTAATTCATATCTTATCATACCGTAAGGAAACCATTCCATAATATTCTAATAAATCTACTTGTGCAATGTAGGAGCGAAGTCCCATACCCCTACTCCTACTAAGTAAACCCATTAAGAAGTCATAGTATAGTTCCTATCATATTCATTATCTCATTATTATTATTAGGGAAGATTAGCCATAACCGACATAGACCATGTGAGCTACATGGAATCCGGTGTAATATTACCCCACACCGAAAGAAGGCGTTCTTACTTGCCGAAGGTAAAACTAATCATATTTAGTTTCTAAGTGGATCCACTACCTAAGTCCTATATTTGGCACATAGTTATGAGATAGGGAGATTGCTACTAGAAATCCAACCTATTGCATTAGTGGAGGAGCTTCCATCTCATGAGTTTACTATAGATGACCCAACCTATTGCATTAGCGGAGAGGCCTTTTCCTCATTGTCCATATCCACTCGGTACTAAACATTATTCCTAAATTTACATAATTAGCATTAAGTTGTACTTACATATGTGAAGGCATACTTTACCCTTCATTCAATATAATTCACTAAATAGCTCACATATTCATTTTAGTGAGAACTACCTTTCAGCTTAGAATCATCATTAAAGGGTGAGTAACTTTCACCTCATTATTCATAGTGTTTTCATGAGAATTAGACTTTCAATCAACACAACAACATCAACATCATCCTAGACAAATTATACATAAACATGTTTAAGGATAGAGGAAAATTAGTCTTCCAACAACACCTGAATTCACACAATAGTCATAGGATTCTCACCTAACAAATGAGTTCATAAGTTCATCAATAACTAGCAACAACCATCAACAATCCTTCACAATTTACCCTTTTCAAGGTCATGAACCAGGTGTCACAACATCATTTAAGATATACTATTATCAACATGAACAAGACATGGTTTCATAACCAAATTAACATAACCACAATTCATAGTAGTAATCATATTGCCTAAATAACTTCATTGAAATTCATGAAATTCGGGTCATGAGGTAGTTCATGGGTTCATGGGGAGTTTTACTATAAAATCACCATTAAAACATCAAATCATCCATAATATACATAAAATAATATAATGAAAATGTTTTTAGGTAGAACCCATGGCTAGAATGAAAACCCTAGTTTTTTTAAATCTTAAACCCATTTTCGAAATTGAGTTGAGAGGGCTTCATGGAGGAAAGTATTCCCTGAATCAAGGTTCCCATACCTTATTTGAAGATTTCCCACGAAATTTGGAGTGAAAAAACTTGGAGCTTCACCCTAACCTTGACCTTCTTCTTTGTTCTTCAATGGAGAAACTTCTAAGAGAGAAAAGAGAGAATTTGGAAAATCTTTGGGATTTATGAATTTATGACTAAGTCTTGTGTTTTATGACTTAAAATCAGTGATATTTTACCCCTAAATACGCAAAATGCCCCTAAATTAATTGAATGAAATAAGGAAAAGACTTGAAGACCCTCATTAAGTGACTACGCTAAGGCATCAAGGGCACTTTCACGGGTCGTGGTGATGACCACGGTCTATGGTCATACCCGTGGAAGCTTGGGCAGTGTCTAGGATTTGGGCACCTCAAGTTCACAAGCCCAAGGCATCAGCACGAGAGGTTTCACGGTCCGTGGTGAAGACCACGATCCGTGGTTCCTCCCGTGGTCCTTGAGGCAGTGAACTTGCTTCTTGGACCTTGAGGCTAACTTCCTAAGGAATCTTCACGAAGGACTCCACGAGTCGTGGTCAAGACCACGAGCCATGGTTCCTTCCGTGGAGGTTGAGGCAGTGGCATGGCCAAAGGGTGGCCATTTTCCCATGGCCAAGGAAGCTTCACGAGCCCCTTCACGAGCCGTGGTGAGGACCACAGTCCGTGGTCCCCCTCATAAAGGTGAGGCAATGTGTTTCTTGGCTGGGGCAGACTTGTCCTTTGTCCTTGTCTAGGCCTTTTTGCCATGTCACTCGCCTCTCAGCTAATCTTCAATTAGACCACATCTCACACCATAAACGACTTATAACAATCGGGGAGTCATTAAAAGATTTAGGACCTTAGGTGTAGGCTCTAGTTCAACTTATCATTTTCCGGAATGTTACATTATCTCCCCCTTAGGAACATTCGTCCTCGAATGACACTTTAAAACACCCTAAGGGGGGTTAACGACTCAAGACTAGCATTCCAACAACATGCCACATTAAAACAATTCTCCAAACGTAAGAGAAATATCAATCCACCTCAAGACAAAATCAATGCAATTACAAGGAAGTATAAGCTACAACCACAACCCATTATGCACACAACTTATCATTTCACATCATCTTATGAGGAACTACCTTCTCCATGCAATAAGCTCAACAAAGTCAATCAGTAAAGAGCCATTTAGCCATATCATCAAAAGTATAGCACACATGAGGAATACATAAATCATGAAAATTCAATGCATAAAAAACATGAATTCTCACAAGAACATACACACATAAGAAAATCATAATGAAAACTTATAGTACAATTTTTTCAAAACACCAACTCAAGAACCAATTACCTCAAGTAGGGGTAGGAGTAGAAGGATAGAGACAAGGATAGCGGGACTTCATATCGGCCTCAGCCTCCCAAGTAGCACCCTCAACTAAGTGATTCCTCCATAAGACTTAAATAGAAACAACCTCTTTGTTCCTTAACTTCTTAATTTGCCAGTCTAAAATCTCAACCTGAACTTCTTCATAGGAAAGATTCTCATCAACTCCTAAACCCTCTAAGGAAAGGATGGATACCGGATCACCAATGCACTTCTTAAGCATGGAAACATGGAACACTGGGTGAACCGGAGCCAACTCATTGGGTAAGTCTAATTCACAGGCAACCTTTCCCACACGAGTCAAGATTTGGTATGGCCCCACATATCGAGGACTAAGTTTCCCTTTCTTGTCATACCTCATCACACCTTTCATAGGTAAGATTTATAAGTAGACCCAATCACCAACCTCGAATTCAAGATCTCTTCTTCTAGTGTCGACATAAGACCTTTGCCAAGTTTGAACTATCTTTAACCTTACTCTAATGAGTCGAACCTTTTCAATGGCATCATAAACTAGATCAGGACTAATTAGTCCAAACTCACCTATTTCAAACCAACCCACCGGAGATCTACATATCCTACCATAGAGTGCTTCAAACGGAGCCATGGCAATACTTGAGTGGTAACTATTATTGTAGGCAAATTCAATCAATGGAAAATGATCATCCCAATTTCCCTTGAAGTCAATCACACATGCCCTCAACATATCCTCCAAGGTTTGAATGGTCCATTCCGTGTGACCATCTGTTAGAGGGTGGAAAGCGGTACTAAGTTTAACATTGGTACCAAGTTATCTTTGGAATGCCTTCCAAATATGTGAAGTAAATTGAGTACCCCGATCTGATATGATGGACAAAGGAACCCTATGTAATTTCACTATTTCATTAAGGTATAACTTAGCATACTCTTCCGACAAGAAAGAAATCTTGACAGGAAGAAAATGTGCTGATTTTGTTAACCTATCAACAATGACCCAAATTGAATCATGTCTCCTTCGAGTAAGAGGCAATCCCACAATGAAGTCCATATTCACCTCCACCCACTTCCAAGTGGGAAGATCTATATCTTGCAATAAACCTCCTGGTTTTTGGTGTTCGGCTTTGACTTGCTGACAATTTGTACATTTTGCTACAAAGCCTGCTATATCCTTCTTCATGCCATTCCACCAATAGACCTCCCACAGATCACGGTACATCTTGGTGGCTCTCGAATGAATAGAATATCGTGAACTATGAGCCTCTTTTGGAATGTGATTCCTCAAGCCACCAAAATTCGAAACACACAATCTACCTTGGTACCTAAGCACCCCATCTCCCCCTTGGGAGAAAGCCTCAATGGATTTATTGAGAACCAATTCTTTCAACTCCATCAAAATTGGATTAAGATGTTGCTTAGACTTCACATCAACCATAATAGATGATTTGGAACAATGGTGAACCATGAATCCACCCTCGGAGGAATCTACTAGTTGGACACCTAATCGGGCCAACCTATGCACATCGCGAACTAGCTCCTTCTTCTCATCTTCTAAATAAGCTACACTGCCAATACTCATTCGACTTAAGGCATCGACAACTACATTAGCTTTGCCAGGGTGGTAAAGGACACTCGTATCATAACCTTTTAAAAGTTCCAACCACCTCATTTATTGGAGATTCAAATCTCTCTGACTAAACACATCAACATGGACCCCATATAAGTAGTGCCTCTGAATTTTTAAAGTAAAAACAACCGTCACCAGTTCTAGATCATGGGTCGGGTAATTATTTTCATGTACCCTGAGTTTCCTCGAAGCATAGGCAATCACCTGCCATGTTTCATAAGGACACATCCTAAACCTACTCGAGAAGTCACAATAAACTACAAACCCATCAGTACCCTCAAGTAAGGTAAACACCGGAGAGGTGGTGAGTCTATCCTTCAACTCTTGGAAACTCTTCTCACAAACCTCAGACCACTCAAATTTGGATTTCTTTTGAGTTAAGGTTGTTAACGGAGAAGCAATAGATGAGAAGCCTTTAACAAATCCTCTATAATACCCAGCCAAGCCTAAAAAGCTTCGTATATCAGTGGGACTCAGAGGTCTAGGCCAATTCTTAACCGCATCAGTCTTCTTAGGATCAACCTCTATACCTAGGCTTGACACTATATGACCGAGGAACGCAACCGACCTTAGCCAAAACTCGTAGTTGCTAAACTTAGCATACAATTGCTAGTCCTTAAGGACTTGCAAAACTATCCTCAAATGCTCCATGTGATCACCCTTACTATTAGATTAGATCAAAATATCGTCAATAAAGACGATCACAAATAAATCAAGGTATTGTCTAAACACCCCATTTATAAGATCCATAAAAGTTGCCGAAGCATTATATTGACCAAAAGACATCACTAGGAATTCAAAGTGACTATACCTAATTTGGAAGGTTGTTTTAGGAATTTTAGCATATCTCACCCTTAGTTGGTGATAGCCCAAACGTAAGTCAATCTTTGAAAAGGTGACTAAACTACCTCCAAAGAAAGCTAAAAGCAAGAGCAAGGCGCCCGTGGTTGTGACACCGGAGGAGGCAAGTCAGACAGTGAGGGGGTCTACGAGACACACCTTACCATATATTTCACTGAGGGGGACATACATGATTCTCATGCTTTTATCTCTGATCCTGAGGATGACCAGCTACTACAGGCCAGGAGAGCGGAGCTATGCTCCAAATTGATGAACTATCCATCTAGGATCCCAGTGCCTACAACACCTACTCTTCCAGCTTCATCTTAGTGCCTCCTCCAACACAGATAGTAGTGCAGGCACCACTTGTTCAGGGTCCTCCTCCTCGATCACTCAATTGACTAAAGACCAAGGGTTTGAGGACCATCTTAGAGGAGAAGATATTGTCTACCGACGGTGTAGTGGACAGATATCTAGAGGTGTGGAGCACTCTGAAGTACCAAAAGTTTGAGATATTAACAAAACCCTAGGCCCCTACTAATAGCATCCAAGGAAGCGTAACTCCATTGAAGGACAAGGATGAAGCTTTAGAAACTCCAAGGAGGCCCATAACAAGATCTCAAACCAAGGAGTTCAATGATAAGTTCAATGGGCTTCAATCGCTGATCCAAAAGTGTCTTATTGGGGAAAAAGAGCTCAAGCCCAAGGAAGAGGAATTGTCCAAAAGCTACAATTATTTGGTGGCCCAACTTCAAGCCCAAGATGAGTAATTTTAAGGCCCAATTTCGTGCAAATAAGGTCAAGAAGAGTCCAAGAATCAGCCACAATAAGAGTTGCTTTCTGCCCAAGTTTTGAGAGAAGACTAGTCAAACTTTCCAAGATTGTCAAGATTCTTTTCCTAGATGGGATTTACCTTATTTCTTTATTTATTTATAGGTTATTAATATTTTCCTTATTCTATTTATGGTCTTCTAAGTACCATAGCTTTCCTAGAAGTACTAAATTTGTTTTTAGTTAGATTACTTTATTTCCTTTCTAGAGTAGGAGTCCTTGTAATTGTCTTTTAGGGTCTTGGACGTTTCTCACCCCTTCTCCTATATATAGGGGTGCTTTTTATTCATTAAATACAATTTAGATTGATATTAATAATATTTGAGAGAGTTCTTTGAACCTTTGTGACTCGTTCCTTGAGAATTTATCTTTAAACCTTTACTAGTTTCATAGTTTAAGGTATAAAGTAACTTCTTCTTGTGATATCTTTGGTTTCTTTTTGGTATTCTTTAGAAGGTGATTAGTTTCTATATACTAATTATTATCTTTAGTTACTCATAAAGCGGTCAAAATCCGAATCTATTGTTTTGATTCGTTTTCTCAAGTAAAGGTGTTAGATTTCTTCCATAAATCTATATGTTGTTACTTGGATCTTTTCAAGACCTTAGAACATCTAATCCTTGGAAATTCGTGGATCTTTTCTTCGAATTTCCCATATCTTTATTTAGTTTTTTTGTTTCTTTTCTTTGTGCTTCCGCATTCTAATATTCAATTCTCTATTTGTGATCTCCCTTAACCTAGCTGTTATCAAGTGGTATCTGAGCGGTTCTATCAAGATTCCGTTCTTGATAAATCTTGGGATTTCTTCTTATAGTAGAGCAAAAAAAAAAAAAAAAAACTGTAGCGTGAACAGTAGCGTAAAAAATACTGTAGCATGAAAAAAATAAATTACAGGAGCGTGAATAGTAGCGTGAACAAAAAAAAAAAGTTATAACTTGCTCTCTAAGAAATCTGATTACTTGTCCTCCAAGAAATTTGATTACTTGGTACCCAAGAAAGCTTATTACTTGCTATTCAAGAAAGTTTATTACTTGCTCTCCAAGTTTTGCATTAATTTGTTTCCAAGCAAGAAGGTAACAAGAAGAGGGGATTTTAGATCTTGAAGAATAAGGGAATTTTTTTTTTTCTTGTTCTTATAATTCTAAAATAAGTTCCTTTTTATTCGTGTTTTGTTTCAACTAAATCCTACTTGTTCTAGGACTAGTTCTTTACTTTCTTTTTGTACCCCAAGATTCCATACTCTATTACTACAAACTTGATACACGTTTTGGTTTAATTATAAATCTACAAAGTATTCTCGTTCAAAGGTTTTTTTGAGTGGAAAAAGGCAAGTGTGGGTGAGTTTAAAAGAGGGTAAAAGCCATATTAAAAGTGTGATACTTGATCATTTTTTTTTAGATGTCTAATTCAGGTGATGATGAGGAAAGGGCTCGTTTAGAAGCCGAGGTCAAAGGAAGGAACGACTTCACCCTTCAAGCTATGCACCAGCAATTTGAGAGATGGACCCTTCAATTTCAAGAGATGAGGGATATGATTGTTGAGCAGAATGACACCATAGCTGCAATTAGAAGGGAGAATGATGTTGTACCCCGAAATAATGTTAGACCCCAAGTTAGAAGGAATGTACCCCATATCCCTTTTGTAAATCCTGAATATGATAATGATGATTTTGATGTTGAATTTAATCTAGAAAGAAGAGAAAGGAGGGGACAAAGAGGTAGAGTAGAAGATGATAATATAAATAGTATAAAGATGAAGATGCCATCTTTCAAGGGGACAAGGGATCCAGACTTGTACCTTGATTGGGAGAGACGAGTTGAAGCCATCTTTGATTGCCATAACTACTCTAGCGATTTATTCCATCATACTTCTAAAGAGATCTACAGTCTCGCCTTCAACACTTGAAGCAAGGCTCCATGTCGGTGGATGAGTACTTCAAAAGCATGGATATGGCTATGATCCAAGCTAACGCATGGAGGAAGAAGAGGCTACAATAGCTAGATTTTTAAATGGTTTAAATACGAAAATAGCTAATGTAGTAGAGATACAACAATATGTAACTTTAGATGAGTTAGTTGATTTGTCTGTAAAAGTTGAAAAACAAATTGAGAAAAAGCGGCAAAATAACTCATGGAGAAGTCGACCAAACACTATCTCTAAGAAGCCATGGTCCACTCAAGAGGGGAAAGCTCCTTCCAAACCTCAAGATGATAGAGGTAAAGGTAAAGTTGAGGAGGGAGGTAAAATCTTTAATCCTAAATCTTCTAAACCTTCAAGTTCTATTCAATGTCACAAATGTCATGGGAGGGGGCATATGATGCATGAATGTCCAAGTAGAAGAAACATCCTACTTAGAGAGAATGGAGAATATGAGAGTGAAAAAAGTGAGGGGGAAGAAGAAGAGGGAGAAGGTGTAAGTGAGGAAGATAATTTAGAACTGCCTAATGATGGTATAATTGGGGTAGTTAGGAGAATTATGACTATCAATTTGGGTAGTGTTGATGAAGGGCAGAGAGAGAATTTGTTTCATACTAGGTGTGGGATAAAAGGGAAGACTTATTCTATGATTATTGATGGGGGAAGTTGTGCAAATGTGGTGAGTTCATACTTGGTGGATAAACTAGGAATTGCATGTATGAAGCGCTCTACCCCATATAGGCTCCAACGGCTGAATGATTGTGGAAAAGTAAAAGTAAACAAACAATGCATGATTTCATTCAATGTTGGTAGGTATGAAGATGAAATTCTTTGTGATGTAGTTCCAATGCAAGCATGCCATGTTTTACTTGGCCGACCTTGGCAGTATGATAGGGACACTACTCATCATGGGAGAAAGAATAGGTATAGTCTTCTCGCATAATGGTAAGAAGTATACTCTTGCACCATTATCTCCTTCTCAAGTGTTTGAAGATCAAAAACGATTGAGGGAAACAATGGGAAAACAAAAGGGAGAGGTAAAAAGTAAGCTTGAGGGAAAAGAAAAAGGCCAAGAGATAGAAAAAAAGAGAGATGGCCGAGAGAAAGAGAGAGAGGGCAGCGATCTAAGTAGAGAAGTAAAAGAGGGTGTGAGTAAAAAATAAAATGTTTTGGTGAGAGGAAAGAGGCTAAGGAAAAGAAAAATGAAAGCCTTTATATAATAGCCAAAGAATGTTTGAATGCTAGGAGAGAGGGGCTGCCCATAATACTACTTACTTACAAAGAAGTATTGATTAATTTTGAACAACTAACTCCTTCTTTGCCAAATAGTGTTTCTTCTCTTTTGCAGAATTTTGAAGATGTTTTTCCTGATGACACTCCAAAGGGATTGCCACCTTTGAGAGGGATTGAGCACCAAATAGACTTTGTGTCTGGCTCTCAACTTCCTAATAGGCCTGCCTATAGGAGCAATCCTGAAGAGACCAAAGAATTACAAAGGCAAGTTGAAGAATTTCTTGAAAAGGGATTTGTTCGAGAGAGTATGAGCCCATGCTCTGTTCCAGTCCTATTGGTCCCCAAAAGGGATGGAACATGGAGGATGTGTGTAGATTGTCGAGCTATCAACAAGATAACGGTAAAGTATCACCATCCTATCCCTCGTCTTGATGACATGTTGGACCAACTGTGTGGTTCCAAAATTGATCTAAAGAGTGGTTAACATCAGATTCGTATGAATCCTGGAGATGAATGGAAAACTGCTTTTAAGACCAAATATGGACTTTATGAGTGGTTAGTTATGCCCTTTGGCTTGACTAATGCACCAAGCACTTTTATGAGACTAATGAATCATGTTTTTAAAGATTTCCATGGAAAATTTATTGTGGTGTATTTTGATGACATCTTGATCTTTTCTCAAAATATGGATGAACACCTAGAGCACTTAAAACAAGTTTTTGAAGCTCTTAGAAATCAGCGCTTATTTGCTAATCTCAAAAAGTGTACTTTCTGTGTGGATCGTGTGGTTGTCTTAGGTTTTGTGGTCAGTTCTAAGGGAGTTAAAGTTGTATATGGATTCAACCCCCTTACCCCCCTTGATTTATTGCCTTTGCCTACTAATGATTTTGCTAATCTTGATGGTAAGAAGAAGGCTGATATGATGAAGAAAATTCATGAACAAACAAGGCTTGCAATTGAAAAGAAGAATAAGGAAGTTGCATTACGAAGGAATAAGGGCAGGAAATATGTTGTTTTTAAACCTGGTGACTTGGTTTGGGTGCGTATGAGAAAGGAAAGATTTCCTTCCAAAAGAAAGACCAAACTAGATCCTAGAGGAAGTGGGCCATACAAAGTCCTTGAAAGGATTGGAGACAATGCTTATAAACTTGATCTTCCTGGTGAGTTCCAAGTTAGTGCTACTTTTAATGTTTCTGATCTTTCCCATTTTGATGCAGATTTGAATTCGAGGACGAATTCTCTTCAAGAAGAGGGGAATGATAGCATCCAAGGAAGCGCAACTCCATTGAAGGACAAGGATGAAGCTTTAGAAACTCCAAGGAGGCCCATAACAAGATCTCAAACCAAGGAGTTCAATGATAAGCTCAATGGGCTTCAATCGCTGATCCAAAAGTGTCTTATTGGGGAAGAAGAGCTCAAGCCCAAGGAAGACGAATTGTACAAATGCTACAATTATTTGGTGGCCCAAATTCAAGCCCAAGATGAGTAATTTTAAGGCCCAATTTCGTGCAAATAAGGTCAAGAAGAGTCCAAGAATCAGCCATAACAAGAGTTGCTTTCTGCCCAAGTTTTGAGAGAAGACTAGTCAAACTTTCCAAGATTGTCAAGATTCTTTTCCTAGTTGGGATTTACCTTATTTCTTTATTTATTTATAGGTTATTAATATTTTCCTTATTCTATTTATGATCTCCTAAGTACCATAGCTTTCCTAGAAGTACTAAATTTGTTTTTAGTTAGATTACTTTATTTCCTTTCTAGAGTAGGAGTCCTTGTAATTGTCTTTTAGGGTCTTGGACGTTTTTCACCCCTTCTCCTATATATAGGGGTCCTTTTTATTCATTAAAGACAATTTAGATTGATATTAATAATATTTGAGAGAGTTCTTTGAACCTTTGTGACTTGTTCTTTGAGAATTTATCTTTAAACCTTTACTAGTTTCATAGTTTAAGGTATAAAGTAACTTCTTCTTGTGATATCTTTGGTTTCTTTTTGGTATTCTTTAGAAGGTGATTATTTTCTATATACTAATTATTGTCTTTAGTTACTCATGAAGCGGTCAAAATCCGAATCTATTGTTTTGATTCGTTTTCTCAAGTAAAGGCGTTAGATTTCTTCCATAAATCTATACGTTGTTACTTGGATCTTTTCAAGACCTTAGAACATCTAATCCTTGGAAATTCATGGATTTTTTCTTCGAATTTCCCATATCTTTATTTAGTTTTTTTGTTTCTTTTCTTTGTGCTTCCGCATTATAATATTCAATTCTCTATTTGTGATCTCCCTTAACCTAGCTGTTATCACCTACATTCCAATTGTGTTTGGGAGTTTTATTCGGCCTATGGTGAGCTGGTCCCTAAGGGGAAGAAGAAGGCCAGCATGTTCATGTTGGTTGACTTCTTGATGGTTCGTGCAAGAAGGTTAAACGTCGTTGTTTAGACATCAATGAGGTACTCGGGTGCACTTATAATTTTATGAATCAGTACATTGATTTGGTCCAGAAGAAGACATTGGAGCACCTTAAGGGTTGGCGGGCACCCCTTATCTTCGATGCCACCTCGAGATGGATAGAGGCAGGTGCAAAGATAGAGAAGAAGGAACATAAACGTGGCTGGTAGATACTAGTTCAGGTTCATCAGCAACACTATTATGCCATCCCAGAGTGAATCCATCCTCAGACACCCGAAGGCATCATGTTTAGGATGTAATATTGATCGCCAGAAGCTGAATCTGGGCTACTGATTTGTCACCACCTAGGGGTACCCCCTAGATGTAACAAGACATACAATACTCTTAGAAGTCTCATAAAGGCCCCTTAGCATATCATAAAATAAGACAGTAGAAAAGTTCAGAAATTTAAAACATTTTCCAATACAATTAAAGTCTCAGAAAATGAAGCGGAAGTCTTTAACATTGTGTCAAACCAACTAATACATGGAAGTCTTAGGGACACAACCCATACAAAAGTTCTGAACATAAAAGAAATAGATCAAGGAAAGGGGGTCAAGCAATGATGCTATGAGAACTCACCAAATCTTCATTAAGACTTAGCCACGGGAATGGAGGTCAAGATCGGTGGACACTACATTTGATAAGAATGTAGGCAAGAGTATGTGTTAGTACAAAATGTACTAAATATGATGGCTAGCATAAATCATCAATATAAGCATATCATAGGCATTAGTCAACATGCGACATATACCATAATCATAAGAGATACATCATAAATATAAGCTATAAGCATAAGAGATACAGCATAGTCATAGGAATAATCAATGCATGTAGATCAACATAACATAAGAGAAAAACTTCATTAGTAACCTTAAGGTATGCTTGTGCAATGTGTGGATAATACCCCATAATCTCACCCATACTAAGCAAACTACTTTAGGCCTTCATTCATATTTATCATCTTTTGACCTCATCCTTAGCTTATTTCTCATAAACATCGGAACCTTCACCTTTAGTCAAACATATCAGGGAAGACAACTATAGCAACAATCCAAGGTAAGCATACATCATAAAATCATTCTCATATATAAACATACTTAAAATACTTCCTTGAAGTAAATCTTCTTTAATCATAAACATGCTACTTTGATTAGGGACTTGTCCCTCATATTCTTACTAATCATGGAAGAGTAACTCTCTACTAGTCCATATAATAACCACACTCATGAATGGTCACTATTTACCAATTCAAGGCTATGAAGGGAAAACACCTTACTATGCTAGACCAATCTATCATGGAAGGCTTACTCTCATGCAAGTCAAAGCTACTCAAGGAAAGGTACTATTGCTCAATCCAAGATATCATGGAATGATGTGGCCTCACCAAGTTAATTTATCATGCAAGCATTCTGTTAGTCCAAAAAACATTGGAAGGGTGATATTTCTTTATCCAAGGCTATCCATGAGTTCTATTATCTCAAGCTAACATGAATGGTCTTTTCTTACGAGATCAAGCTATTCATGAAGGGATATGACATCAATAATTCATGCTAACATAGTTCATACACGAAGCCTTTGAACACTCACAGGGTACTTCTTGAAGTATGCCTTAGTTCATTATGAAGTCTTATTAGATCATGCGTGAGAACTTGTCACCATCCATGATCACTTTTACTGTTAGATTAATTTTAGGCAATTCTATAGATATGGATATTGTTGCTAGAAACCCAGACCCAACTAGTGTAAAAGGTCTCCATCTTATGATATATACTTGGGAACTCGGACTCAACTAATGTATAAGGATCCCATTTGGAAGCCAGACTCAACGTATGTAAAAGTTTCCATCTCATATTCCATATCATAATCATAGATATTTTACTCTCAAAGTGTTATTAAAGCATTTACATTGGTTCTATAAGACATGCACAATCTCATATACTCATAACATAGATCATGTGGGTAATGTCCTTCCACTACAATATACAAATCAACATACATATAAGATTCACTCTTAAAACCTTAACATTCCTAGTTCATCACATTTGCTTTTACCCTCAAAGCCCTAGAAATCACTTTCATACTACAAGACTTACTCTCAAAGCAATACATCTCATGATCATTCTATATGCCTAATTCTCAAGAAATTCTAACCACATGCTTCATTCCTAAGCAATTCTAATCATATATCATCATATATACTTAATCACAATTCATGTCTATCAGCTTTACTCTTAAGCAATTCATATCTGGGTCCTCTAATCTCAAGTAATCTATAATGAAATTCATCAATCTTAGAAGATCACATCTAAGCCTTCAATTTCCCCTTTCATGGCTTAAAACCAAACTATATAAATTTCACCTTAGATCCTTAGGTTAATCATGAATACATGTATAATCATACTAAAAACATGAAATTCCATCATTAAAAATCACAAAAAACAATGAAAAATCATAATCCACCCTATTGGATTTGAATAAACCATCATACCTTGATTACAAAGCCATCAATGCTTGGAACAATGGAGACTTAACTTGGCCTAGCTTGATCCTCTTCCTCTTCTTCACTTTCTAGAGAGAGAATATTTGAGAGGGACTTGGGTTTCTTTTTTGTGAGTTGAGAGAATAATTTAATTTAGGGGTAAGTCTTTATATAGGTAGTCTAGATTATGGTAAAATGACACCACTAAATCCTTAATTAATTCTGAAAGTTTTATTAAGCCCACACTTAATCGACCTTACTGCCCCATCCATGAGATCCCGACCACGGGGCACAGGGTGACCTACAACCCATCCTAGTTGGGCATGGTTTGGGGTATGCAACCTTGGAAGTTGGCCCTTGCCTACGGAGCATATCTACGGGGTGTCAACCAATACACGAGGCATGGGTCTTATTGTAGGTCATTGCCTTGGGTAATTTACTAGGGTGCTCATCTACGTGGCTTTGCACGAAGCATGGGTCCAACCACAGGGCATGGATGTCCCTAGTGGGTGACACCTTAATGCTCTAACATGCTAAACCCTCTAAAACATTTTAAACTTCCCTCTTAAGGCTATGTGATGTTACATGAGTAACCAGGATATGGCCATAAGGGCCAAGCAACGTCAGACTTCCCTTTTGTTCCCTATACTAATTACAGAATTCTGTAGGCGAGCCCATGTCTCGAGTAATACGAATAAAAATGCGGAGGTCACACCCACCTCCTCTATTGACATTCAGTGTATTAAGACCGAGTACTAGCGATATGAGGCTGAAAAGAGGAGGGCAACACTGGTGGATACATTCTTGGAGGTCCACATTTGAATGTTGGTTACAGAGGCAGTCATGCTTAATCAGGCTAGTAGGCCCTCAAGTACTTCTGGACCCTCTGCTTCTAAGACCTTGAGTACATCTGTTGCACCCCTTCCCCCTAGATCTTATGTTGCTTCTGCTTCTGCCTACCTACGTTGTATCACAGGCGATGCTTTACAAGATGGGTCATTTGGCCCAATCAATCGATGTGTGTGCTTCTCGGGTAGAGGTCGTTATTCCTAGGATGATAGAGAGGACTGTTGTTATTGTCTTAGCCCCTATCAGGGTGGTTGAGATAAGGGAGTGTGGTGTCTAGATTAAGAGCCACAAAGTGGTGTTAGCTGCCTTTACTATGAGGAAAGAGGAGTGTGAGAAGAGCCAGGGTGCCACAGATGCTGTCATGACCTTAAAGGCCGACATTGTTGAGCTACATAAAGATGGGGACGAGTTGAAGTCCACTGATTTGTCCTAGTTTTTTGGCATAGTTGAGATCCCAGATGTCCCGAGCAACGATGTTCCAACTTGTTCTGATGTGCCTCCCACTACTACTAAAGATGAGACTAGAGCAGATAATGTTGCTACTAAGTCCAAGGATGAGATAGAAAAGGAGAAACTTAGTGATTGTGAGAAGACAGTGTATGAGGATTGGCCAACTTGGAAGGTGTATGTTTGAGACTGCTATAGAGGTATCGCTCTGAGAAACTTCCATGGTGGGCTCCAATGGAACCAAGAATATAAAGATACAGGGCACTAACTAGATAGAGGAAGGTACGGATATGCAGACTTCAACTAGGCCTAACTTAGAAGGATGATTTCTTTGCCTCATTATCTGTTAATTTTTAAACTACTTTGGTTTTTGTAGCATTTTAGGACAACTGCGTATTTTTTGGGTGGGGTGAGGTATTACCATAGCTACCTCTTTTGGGCTATTTTGTGAATATTGGGTTGATTTTGATTGTTTTTTTGTGAATGTGAGGTATTTTCATACCTACATCTTTTGGGTTGTTTTGTGAATATTACGTTGATTTTGATTGTGTTTTTGTGAATATTGGAGCGTATTGTTTTTTATATATCTTTGTTGTTGAATTGTGGCACATTGTTCTCTTATTAAAATGATTTTGATCCAAGTTTTAAATTTTTGCCACCTCTTTTGTGTGTGATTGTGGCTTTTCTTCTGCAGATTTAAGTGTCGGTTGTGGTAAATACCAATGACTCCAATAGTGCTCTTAATTGAACAAAATGAATGTGTGGCTATTATGAGGTAAACTAAGTTAAATAGGCAATATGTGAACTTTTAGCATCTTGTTGTGACTAGCTGGTTGTCGAATGAGTCTCTTGGGATGAACTATGCACGCTAGCTAGAAATGTGAAGTCTTGTTTGCTAATTGTATCAAAGCCTTGTGTGGTGAGGTTACCTTGAACATTGTACTTGGTACACCTAGACTTTTTCCCGTTTGTTCGATTGATTGTATGAAGCAAGCAATTGAAAATATCTTAGGCAAGAATTTTGAAGAGTGAACCAACTTTACAATATACCTCTTTGTGGCCAACCTTGTGAGATGTGTGAAACATTCTTTGAATCTTTTGAGCCTATCCTTTTTTTGGAAGAAACTTGAAAAATTTTGATATCTTTATCCCATCACCCATAACCTTCATGAAGTATTGGTCCACTTGAATAGCCAACTTCGGCCAAAAACCTAAGTTAGGGGTGTGGTGAAAAAGAAGAAAAGTCAAGAAGTGTGAAAAGTTCCCCCTTTGATGGATTGTTATAAAAAAAATGGAACCCCTCCATGTAAAAAAAGGAAAGAGAAGAAAGAAAAGAAAAGAAAAAGAATGAAAAGGAGAAAAAGTTGTGAAATAAAGCGTGTGAAAATAGTAAAGGAAATGGGGTGTCCAGTGATTAATGTTTGGTTGAATAATAGGGTGGATTATGATCATGTTTAAATGTGAAAGAGAAGAAGAAAAGGTGATTGTCAGGCCATACTTCATGAAGGTAGAAGCCACTAAGTCTAAATGACCATACCTTTATGCTCAACCCCGTTACAAGCCTTAAAATGATATTTGTGATCTTGAGTGAGCTGAAACGAATGTTGATTGGAAAATAATGGCAAGCTTATGGGTGGTCATGCATATGTTCATCTTTGTGAGTGAGAGAGTTGTATGTGACTCCGAAACTTTAAATTAACGAGGAATTTTGTATGAATATGGAATCATCTTTGTTGTGAGAGCATTTGATTACCATTGTTGAGCTTGAACTTCCATTTGAAGCAATCACTGTGAGCTTAAGTACACTGGATAATTGTGAATCACAATTTGATACTTTAAGCGTAGAATTGGTCATTGTGTGTGTAGTATGACCCTTTTTGTGTGTATTTATGTTGAGTCTTAAGCAACACTATTTGGAGACATCCTTGTTGAACTGATTGCTCTTAAGTTTTACTTGAGAAAAAGCAAAAAGTTTAAGTAAGGGGTGTTGATGAGTCCGAGATTTTGACTCATTTAGGGCTTTGTTTTGATAGTATAAGTATCATCAAATGACTATTTTATGCTCTAAACTGATGTTAAGGTGTTGATTTGCAGCTATGAAGGCTAAGGATCAAGGCAAGGACACTATAGGGAAAAAAGCCACGAACAAGCTGAAGAAGTGAAGAAAGCTGATCTTAGTGATCCCAAGACCACTAGAAAAATCACTGAGTGATTTTTTAACTCGCCCAAAGTTCCAGCGTGCCATCCCTGGGAAAGAACCAACTTGGCTACAGGAATGGGCAATCGGCAAATTGCCGAATGACTCCGTAATGGCAACCTTGATTACCCAAAGTTACAGAACCTGGAGGACTGATGGCCAATGCAAAATGCCGATGGAAGGGAGAAATGGGAGGATCACCAACCTGTTTGGCGAGGCACGACCTATTTAATCCAATGGCCTTTCAGGCCAAAAATTGGACAACTATAAATTGAAATTTTAAATGCAAAGACTAGGAGTTCTGATCCCCAAGTTTGTAAGTTAGAGTTTTCTCTTAGTTTTTGAGTTTCCATTGTAGATTTTGAGGATTTCTAAGCTTAACTTTGAAGATTTGCATGTGGGTTTTTGAACTTAATCAATTTGGAGTATTGTAAAGGCTAGGAGACTTTTAACTAGTTGATGACTAATCTAGTTGGTAATTGTTTTTATCTCTTTATGATTCTTAGATAAATGCCCAATTCTTGGGGTGTGATCATGTAATTATGGGTTGGATTAGTTTATGGGTATCGTTATTTACTGATTTACACGCTTAATTGAAGTGGGTTTAATCATTAGCTATGTTTTAATATAGGAATTGTAGTGGAAAATACAATTCTAGCTTAGAATTCAAGGCTTGCTTAAGAAAGAGGTTTTAGAATAAAAGCTCTCGATTAATGATTGTAGTTGTTGGGTTGATATGGTTTCAGCTCGAGAGAGTCAATCCTTAACTCGATCCTATCTATTTAGCTTGAGCTCTGATTACCAAGTTTGTCATGACACAGCGGTACCCCTAGACGTAATATGGCATACTTGACCCCGAAGTGGTCTCATATAAGCCCTTAGCATCATAACATAGGTAATAGAAATGAAAATACGGAACAATTTAAAACTTTTACAATCAATGTCATATTTCATAAAAGCTAGCGGAAGTCTTTACTAAAACCTTGTCGTAAACCATCTAACATAATTCTTGAATACAACTCTTTGGGATGCAGCCCATATAAAGTCTAAAACCATAAAGAAATGACATAAACGAATTAAGGGTTTGTCCTCGAAGCTATGAGGACTCACTAATTCTTCAACTCTTCTAGATCCTTGGAAACCTAGCCTTCAAAGCAACTCAATCTCCTCAACCCTACATTTGATTAGAATGTAGGCAATATGCGTTAGTACAAAATGTACCAACTATGAAAGATAGCACAACGTCATAAGAGCATCTCAAAATGGTTAGTCGACATAGTCATACAATAATCCCTAACATGAGCATCATACAAAAATAGGTGAACATAATACATAGTTAATGAGCATACGAGATAAGTCATAATCATAATAAGAATAATTGACTCTTAGTCGCCTATACCATAGTAGCTCCATTCTCAAGCAACCTCAAAAGCATACATGTGCAAAGAAAGCATAGCATCCCATAATACCACCCAAGCCAAGTATCCCTTTTTGGTCATCTCAATCATTGTCTATATACATGGTCCAATCTCTAAGATTTTCTATACCATAAGGGCCCCACACTTCTAGGTAACCTCAAAACACACTTGTGCAATGCACGAAAGGTATCCCATACAACCCTTCACACTAAGTATAACCTTGCAATCATCCTAGTCATATTCATCGTCCTTTGGTCTTACTAATGGCTATCTTCATAACTAAGGAAATCTCTCACCTTTAGTCCACTATAGCTAGGAAGGGCAACTATGGTACTATCCTATTTGAAGACTTCTCTTTAATAACCCTAAGTCATACTTGTGCAATGCATGAATAGAACCCCATAATGCTACACATGCTAAGTACTACTTTTAGGTGCTAATACTCATATATCTTAACTTGGAACCTAGTTCGTCTCTTTAACTTTAGAACACTATGATGTACTCTCTTAAGTACATCTTAGTTCATCTCTCTTTAAAGCCTTGGAACACTATGAGTTACTTCCTTAAGCACTTCTAAGTTCATTACTAACATGGATTATATGAGACACTTACTTAAGCATTTCTAAATCCCTTCTACTTTGAACACTATGAGATATTGTCTAAAGTATGTCTAAGTTCCTTCTTTCACATGGACCCTATGATATACTACCTTAAGCATTTCTAAGTCAACTTATACTCTCGAACAATATGAGGTACTTCATTAAATAAGTCTTAGTTCAATTATGCTTTAGAACACTATGAGATTCTTCTCAAGCAAGTCTTAGTTCATAGGATATGGAGATTACTACTACGAACCTTAACTCAACTAAGTGAAGGCTCCTATCTCATGAGACCTAACTTTGGGAAAACCCACACTCTACTGCATAAGAGTTTCCCCTTATTCTTTTATAGTCCTCACATCGACTATAAGTGGTCTAAACTAATATAAAACTACACCACTTAATAACTAATTAATTCTAGAAAGTTCCCTAAGCCCTTCACCTAGCCGTCTAAACCTACACACTGCCTTACCCATGAGACCAAGCCCATGGGCTGTGGGTGGACCCACGGGACGTGTTGCTCTTCCGTGGGTGGATTCCTGCAACTCAACTTTCTGGGCCTAGACCCACGAGGCATGGATCCCCCAACAGGGTGTCTAGGACCCCAATTGTGGGTGGCCTATTTTTGGGCAGCTTTTGGCTAGTTTCCAGCTTGGTTGGTCCTTATGGAGTTGTCCTTAGAATTTTTTACCCTAAACACTTCATTCTAAGTAGGGGAAGTCAAATCTACCACTCTAACCCTTACATTAAGCTCTAGAACCCTCACATAAGGCTCTAGTTTAGTCTATTAGTTTTTGGGATGTTACAATGTTGTATGGGCTATATCCATTTCTCGTTTCGACTATTATAATAGATGGCTAAATTGAGACAATTCTAGACTTTCGCTTTCATTTATGAAAACTTTTAAGACTTGAAATGTGTTTTTTTCTCTATATTGTTCTATTCTTATGTTATGATATGTTAAGTGACTTACATAGAGCATTTTGGGGTTCTATGTGCCTTGATACATCTAGGGGATACCCTGGGTCGTGATATAAATACATGCAACTCGATTAATTCAATCATAAACAATCATAATCAACTCAATTGGATCAACATTCATCATAACCCACAACAATGGAAAAAACCCTAACTAAAGTTGGGGAAATTCTTCATCAAATTGTGATATTCTATGGGATTCCATGGAAGGAAGGATCCCATGGATGAAAATTCATCATACCTTAGTCAAATAGCCCACAAAATCTTGAAAATTGGAAGACTTGATCTAGACCTAGCTTTAATATCCTTCTTCTTCTTCTACCTTCTGGAGAGAGAATATTTGAGAGAGGATTTGGGTTTTCTTTTGTGATTTGAGAGAATGTCTTAATTGGGGGATTTTGGGGATTAAAAATACTTATAAAGGTGGTCTAGGTCTAAGAAAAATGACACAACATTTATTTAATTAAAACCGGAAAAGACCCTTAAGTACTTAACTTAATTGTCCCCATACCCCATCCACGAGACCATGCCGATAGACCATTGACGGACCTATGGCCCGTCCTTGTGAACCGTGGTTTGTGATTTGGGACTTGGGTTTCAGGACTTTGATCCAGGACTTCCTAACCACGGACCGTGGACCCATCCATGGGGCATGGGTCTTGGTCATGGTTCATTGCCCAAAAAGATGCACCAAGCTGCCCATCCACGAAGCCCTTCCACTGGGCGTGGGTCTAACTACATGGAGTGGTTGACCGTCGTGGATCACGCTTATAGTTTCCCTAAAGCTGCAATTTACATCGCTTCGAATTTGGGATAGTACATTATCTCCCCCTTGGATCACTCGTCCTCGAATGAGATTCTAGGCACATTTCTAAACGACAAGACTTAAGACTAGCAGCCCATCATACATACAACATATCTAAATGCACGCAACTACGAAGACAACCTCCACTCCAGTATCCACATACTCAATGCACCACAAGGGAGTAGGAACTACATCTACCAACACAATATGCATGAAATTTTCAGATTCTTGTACTTAAGGAGGAACTACCTTCTCCAAACTCAAAAACAATGCTCAACACAATGTCATGGAGCTCATATGCAATTCACTCTCAAAAAGAATAACTTCAAGGAGGAGATCTCCACTCCAAGTCAAGGAATGTTCTACAACTTATCTTATGAAGACTATAAGCAACTCATACTCAATACTCAACACCAGTGAGGAAAATAATGCACATAAGCCATTTCTTTCAAGACTTAAGCAATTCATGAACATGCATAATCATAAGGAAATCATGGAAACACATAAAGCACACATGACTTCAAATACAAGCAAACCAAGAGGAACTCATTACCTCAAGCTATAATAGGAGGATAAAGGTGAGGATAGTGGGACTTCATATTGGCCTCAGCCTCCCAAGTAGAACCCTCAACTAAGTGGTTTCTCCACAAAACCATTAGGGAAGCTATTTTCTTGTTCCTCAATCTCTTAACTTGACAGTCTAGAATCTCAACCGAAACTTCTTCATAAGAGAGACTTTAATCAACTCCCAACCCTTGAAACTATGGGTGTTGGATATCCAATACCCTTCTTAAGCATAAATACATGGAAAATGGGATGCACCACTGCCAAATCATTGGGAAAATCAAGTTCACATGAAACCTTACCAACATGTCTAAAGATATGATACGAGTCCACGTATCGTGGACTAAGCTTCCCCTTCTTACTAAATCTCATCACACCTTTCATGGGTGAGATTTTCAAATAGACCCAATCACTAACTTCAAAATCTATGTCTCTTCTTCTAACATCGGCATAAGACTTTTATCGGCTTTGGAAGGTTCTCAAACTCTCTCTAATGAGCCGGACTTTCTCCATAGCCTCAAGAACTAATTCGGGTCCAATTGAAGAAACTTCACCCACTTTAAACATCCCCATAGGAGATCTAAACCTTCTACCATAAAGGGCTTAAAAGGGGGCCATACCAATACTAGAATGCTACCTATTATTATAGGCTAACTCTATTAACGGCAAGTGATCATCCCAACTTCATTTGAAATCAATGACACATGCTCTCAACATATCCTCTAAAGTTTGTATCGTTCGCTCTACTTGCCCATCGGTTTGTGGGTGAAAAGCTATTTTATGCTTAACCTTAGTGCCAAGTCCCTTTTGAAAGGATATCCAAAATTGAGAAGTATACTGAGTACCTCTGTCAGAGATAATGGACAAAGGCACACAATGTAATCTTACCATTTATGTCAAATACAACTTGTCATAATCTTCTACCGAATAAGAAACCTTGACGGGAAGGAAATTTGTCAATTTTGTCGTTCGATCAATAACCACCCAAATAGAGTCATGTTGACACCGGGTGCGAGGCAAACCGACTATAAAGTCCATATTTATATCTTCCCACTTCCAAGTGGGAATTCTAATATCTTGAGCTAAACCTCTCGGTTTCTGATGTTCAACCTTTACTTGTTGACAATTCAGACATTTGGCCACAAATGCTACAATATCCCTTTTCATCCCATTCCACTAATAGACTTCCCGTAAATCACGGTACATATTTGTGGATCCCGGGTGAATATAATATTGATAACAATGGGCTTCAGATAAAAAAAAATTACCTGAAGTTATAGACAATTGGAACACATAATCGACCTTGATATCTAAGGACACCATCTCCCCCTTGGGAGAAAGCCTCAACGGACTTTCTAAGTACCACCTCTTTCAATTCAACTAAGATCGGATCAAGACATTGCTTCGCTTTAACCTTGGCCTTGAAAGATGATTCGAAATCATTATGGACCATAATACCACCCTTGGTGGAATCAGCTAGTTGAACCCCTAATCGGGACAACCTATGAATATCTCTAACCAACTCTTTTCTCTCATATTCAACATGTCCCACACTACCCATCGATAATCAACTAAGAGCATTGTCGACTACATTCACTTTTCCAGGATGATATAGGACACTCATATCATAGTCCTTCAACAATTCAAGCCACTTTATTTGGCGGAGATTCAAGTCCTTTTGGGTAAACACATATTGTAAGCTTTTATGATCGGTGAAAACATCTACATGGACCCCATACAAATAATGCCTCCAAATCTTTAAGGAAAATACCACCGCCACTAATTCAAGGTCATGGGTAGGATAGTTTTTCTTGTGAACTTTTAGTTACCTCGAAGCATAGGTAATCACCTTACCATTTTACATAAGCACACACCCCAATCCCACTCTAGAGGCGTCACAATATATATGCCACAAAGCCCTTCGTACCTTCTGGTAAAGTCAACACAGGAGCGGAAGTAAGTCTATCTTTCAATTCTTTGAAACTTTTCTCACAAGCACCCGACCGCATAAACTTGGTCTTCTTTTGAGTCAAAGTCGTCAATGGAGAAGCAATGGAGGAAAACCCATCAACAAACTTTCTATAAACCGGCTAAACCCAAGAAGCTTCTAATATTTATTTGCGATAGAGGTATAGGCCAACTCTTGACCGCATCCATCTTAATTGGATCTACCTCAATACCCTTTCTTGAAACAATATGGTCTAAGAAAACCACCAACCTTCTCTAAAATTCACATTTGCTAAACTTTGCATAAAGTTGTCTTTCCTTCAGGATTTGCAACACAATCCTCAAATGACTAATGTGATCATCCTTGCTCCTTGAATAGATCAAAATATCATTGATAAACACTATCAAGAACACATCAAGGTATTGTCTAAACACCCTATTCTTCAAGTCCATGAAGGTCGTTGGAGCATTAATCAACCCAAACGACATAAACAAAAACTCATAATGACCATATCGGGTTCTAAAAGCCGTTTTTGGAATATCTTCTTCCTTCACCCTAAATTGGTGATAACCCGATCGGAGATCAATTTTAGAGAAATATCTTTCCCCTTGAAGTTGATCAAATAGGTCATCTATTCTCGAAAGAGGATATTTGTTCTTGATGGTCACTTTGTTCAACTGTCGATAATCAATACACATATGGCGTGAACCATCTTTTTTCTTAACAAACAATACCAGAGCACCCCACGAAGAGATACTCAGTCAGATGAAACCCTTATCCAGTAGATCCTTCAACTGTTCTTTGAACTCCTTAAGTTCCATCATGGCCATCCTATAAGGAGGAATAGAGATAGGTTGGGTATCGGGGAGGAATTGATGCTTATCGTGACCAATGACACTAACCTACGGTTCGAGTGTCTACGATCGTCGATAGTATAGTAACTCAACTAAAGGTCAGGGTCATGTCCCAAGAGAGTGGTTTTGAGAATTAATAGAAAAATAAAATTTAGCTCAAATTAGTCATAGATAAAGACATTAACGAACAAAAAACATTGTAAATTAAAGGGGGCGACACAAAAGTGTCAAATATCGATTGGGGTTTTGTCACAAGTAGTAAAAACAACAAAAATTAACAAGAAAATCAAGTATAGGGAAACGTTCTTGGGGTGTGACCGCAATACAAGTTGAGATACATCGTTGGGTACATGCTTTCAATAGGAAATTTGCAAGATAATAGTGACTAGGCTAAGCATTAAATGGAAATAAGTACCCTCTCGGGAAACATACCCCGTTTCAAATGGGTTTCTCTCGGACACCCATTTGTTGCATGAAGACCTGCCTACGTCTTACCCCACTCACTCTCTCGAACTGAGTGTTAGGATATGGGACTAGGGCTCACCCTCTCGGGCTGAACCTTATGTCGACCCACTCCTTAGGCCATTAGTCTAGTAGTCTTGGTTTCGCAACCTCCCTCTCGGGCAAGCCGAAAATACATGGGTGATTTTGTATTTGCAACTACAAACCCATTAAATTAAACCACACCCACTAGGTGAAATCACCATTAAAATACATCTACCCTATCAACAAGCAAAACCTAATAACAATATCAACACATATTTGCTAAATCACACCGCAAGAATGGGGTTTTTAGCCACACATCAATAAATAACAAAATACATCTAAAATGATACTAAAATCAAATGGGTATAAGAAATTAAACCTTGATTTAAGAAAAGGAAGAAGAATGGAGAAGACCCAGTTCCAACTTGGGGAAGATGAAATCCTTCTCTCTTCAAGTCTCCCACAAAATCCTCTCCAAACTTGAGAAAAAATATCTAAAAAGTACTATTCTATTCTAAAACTAATAATAAAGGTTCAGAACTTGTAAAATTAATAAAGAGTTTAGTATTTATAGCCATCAGCAATTAGTGGAGGCGGATAGTTCGGCAAAGTTAGTCGAGTCCGACGAATAACTCGGCGACTCGCCCTTCTTCTGTCTCATCGCCATTGAGTGCTTACCTACAGTATTTTCACGTTCTGAACCATTGGGCGGTATAGTACTACTTCGCATAACTATTCGACGAAGCGCCGACTGCTCCTTTCATCAACTTTTTGATCCTCTTCCTTTAGGGCTTCGTATACTAGAACAAAGGGCGGAGTTTGTCCTTTCGGTGAACTGCCAAAGGTTCTTGGCGATGCTCATGCTTCAGCTTCTTCGTTCTTTTTAGCCTTTTTGTTCCTTTTTGCGCCTAAGTATCCATGCTTCCACTAAAACTTCAAATACTTGAAACTTAAGATTTTTCATCATATATTGAGACAAAATAAGCATTCGAGGACACTATTTCTATCAAAATAAAGCCCTAAATAAGTCCAATTTATGGACTCATCAGGAATCAATCCCAAAACCTATTTCCCTTTCGGGAGGAATGCTGGGTAAATCATTAGGAAAGTCTTTCAAGAACTCTCTTACTACCGGGACCGACTCAAGAATACGAGTGTAAGACTCCACATCCCTCACCCTCACTGTATAGTAGACACAACCCTTCGAAATCATTTTCCTAGCTTTTAGGTAAGAAACAAATTGACCTCTAGGTATATAATTTCCCCCCTTCCACTCAAGTATAGGCTTATTTGGGAATTTAAACTTGACCACTCTAGTTCTACAATCAATAGAGGCATAACATGAATGCAACCAATCCATGCCCAAAATAACATCAAAGTCAATCATATCAAGTTCCACCAAATCTATTAGAGTGACTATATGGGATAAGGAAACAGGACATCTCCTATAGACTCTTTTAGCCACGAAAAAATTACCAACAATGGTAGAAACAAAAAAAGGTTCTAACAACACCTCGGGGAGCACATCAAACCTCAAAGCTACAAATGGAGTCACAAATGGCAAAGTAGTACCCAGGTCAATTAAAGCATACACATCTATATGGAAAACTTTTAACATACCAGTCATAACGTCCGGGCAACTCTCTTGATCACCTCAAGTTTGGTGAGCATAAAAACAGTTTTGCTTAGGAGCATTTCAACTTGAGCCACTTGGATCGGATGAACGGTAGGGTTGAGCCCTATGACGAGTGGCTCCATCATTTGTAGTAACCGAAAGGAAATCCCTTATTTTATGATCCATCTTACTATACTCGAAACAACCATTAGAGCCCACTAGACACTTCCATTCATGATTTCTCCCACATTTAGCACAAATAGGCATCAAAGACCTATTACTATCTCCTTGCAGTTTTGGGTTAGACACCTCTCACTCTTTGGCCTCGGAGGAGCACTTGTAAAACCTTGCCTAGAGAACCTTTACCAGAATCTACAACGACCCCGTCCATCGGACCTAGCATGAGAATAGTTGCAATCATCCACTCTAGCCCTTTTTATCTCTTTATATCTTTCCTTAAGCTTTTCTCCCTCAATTTATTGGGCATGCACCATAAGGCAACAAAAGTCCATGTCATGGACAAGCATAGCAGTGTGCACTCTTTCACAACTAAGTCAGACACTCCTGACACAGACTTACTCATCTTGGCCCTGCGATCCGCCAAAATGGAATGAGCATACTTGGATAGTTTAGTGAACCTCAAAGCATATTCCCTTACACTCATATTTCCTTACCTAAAATTGATGAACTCAAGTACCTTGGCCTCTCTCATCTCAAGAGGAAAGAATCAATCAAAAAATGCACTTTTGAACCTTTCCCATTCTATGGGACCCACTTCCACCGGCCTTGACTGTTTCCACTAATTAAACCAGATCTGAGCAACCCCTTTGAGTTGGTAAGAAGCTAGCTCCGCTCTACTGAAGTCACACCCATGATAGAAAGTACCTTATAGACCTAGTTGATAAATTCTTGAGGGTCTTACTCATGTTTGGAGCCATAAAATTCAGGCGGGTTCATTTTTATGAAATCTCTCTCTTGCCGCCGCCATACCCACACTAGGGTTCATGGGGGCTACCACCTCTCTATTAGCTTGCGCCGTCAGGGCTTGAGCCAACACTTGGAACGCCAATCTAAACTTTGCATTTGTCACATTTTCATTCAACGGGTCAATCGGAGCATGAGGATGAACTTGGGGAGGAACCTCTTCCTCAACATTGCCTCTCTCCAACCTGCTAGCGTAAGCCCTTCTAGTAGTCATTTCTTGAAAACCATCGAGCATGGGTTAGGAGAAAGACTTATAGAGTTAAACTCCATGGCACGACTTAGAGAAGTGAAGAAGTAAAATTTACTAAACATCTAATAGCCTCTCATTCATAAATGTGGCGCACTTCACATTTATGAACAAGACTCTACTAGACGTGGTTTGAAACATCCTAGAACCATTCTAAACTTTGTGTTCTGATTACCAAGTTTGTTAAGACCCAGGGGTTTCCCCTTAATACATTAGTGGGATGAACACATGACAATCAGGTATTGGGTTCTATTAGAATGACTAAGTTTTTCTCTCATTTATTTATCTTTTCTTCCTTTCCGCATTTCTTAGCATTTTATGGGTTTGAGGCTTATTTGGTGTAGTGGGATAGACGAGTACAATCTCTTCCATTTTAGGTTTGTGAGACTAATTTATTCTCAATTTTTTTATGTATTCCTAGAAATTATTAATACCTATTTTTAGGATTTTATTAAGGTGGTTCTTAATTTAGTTTTATCTAGTTTGTGAGTTCTTAAGATGTTATTGTAGAGAGATGTAATTTGTAGCTACCTTGTGATTTAATCTTTAGTTATTGAAGAGAATCTTGTCTCTTAACCCTTCTTGGAGATATAAGGTTCAAGATGCGCGTATTGAGAGCCTTGTCTCTATGTTATTAAGGTTTCTCTTAAATAAAACCCTAGGAAATTATTAGGAAGAGGCAACTCTTTTCAAATATGGACTAAGAAGAGAAGGAGTAAAATTATTGGGGTCAATGTTGGGTGCTGTTATGATGGCCAAGAGACCAGTAGAGTGATTCGAGCTATAGCAGCCAAGGGACTGCTATAGTGGTCCAAGACAGTCCTTTCCTTTATAATCCTATGTAAGAGAAATATATTTTACCCCCAAGGTGGGTCAATCCCAGCCTTACTCTACTAGATAGACCCAATTGTAGACTCAAGAATTTTATCGCAGGTATTTTTTAAAATTAAAGGATGGATCATTACATTTAAAAAGGTTTAACTAAACATGACATAAGCTTAATAAAATTTAAGTTTTTTCTTGCCCACTAGTATAAAGAGATAGACATTAGTTAGAAAGATCAAAGAAATATATATATATATATATATATATATATATATATATATATATGATCCCAATATAAAAAATATTTATCGTATTGACCATAAAAGAAGATTATTTCATCAAAGTAATAAATGTACATATTCATTTAATAAAAATTTAGTAAGACATCTTCAAATAATTTCTCATTGTTGACATCCTTTGAGAGGGCGCAATGTCGCAGTGACTCACCAAAACATAAGTTTATTCAATTTTTAAAAGGGTTAAAAGAATTTAATAAGGGAAAGGGGGTTAAAGGGAGTCTCCACCTAATTTTTAGGAAAACTAGGAAACCAATTAACAAATTAACTTAAAAGAAATGTCTACGAAACCAATAGATTCTCGGTAAGGAAAACTGAATTCATTTTTTTTAAATTGAGGAGGCGATAAGAACAATATACAATTATAATAAACATGCAATATACACAAATAATAAAATAAATAAGAAATGGGAGTATAATTCAAACTTCATTTGAATAATTTCAATGGGAAGCACCTTTGATTACCTGTAAAGACACTTTGTAAAAGTGTTAGTAATAAATAAATATGAATAAAAAATAATAAATAAAATAATAACTTAAAAATAAAACCCATCTTATTAACATCGGAGGCCTTGAAAATCGACAATGATTTCTTCATCGGCCAATTTTAACAAAAAAAATATAAACATAAGCTAAATTTACATCTTTTAACATTAGGGAGGCATCCAAAACCGACGGAGATTTTTTCTCATTGGCCATTTTAACATACAAATAAACTAATATCCAAAAATAATAATATTCCTCACATAACAAAACTAATAAAGAACATATCAATAACTTAACAACAACAAAAAGTAAGAAAAAGATTATGACAATTAACATCATATTGCTAAGACAATCTTTCAATTAATAAAATGTATCCACTAACTATATAACAAATAAATAATAATAATAATAATAATAATAATAATAATAATATTTAATACAAAATGGATAAACTATTCAACAATCAAAGAAACAACCAATGTCATAACTACGTAATAAAGAATATAACAAATGTTAAATAACAATAAAACTAAAAAATATTAATAACAAACTAATAAAATTTATGACAAATGGTAATTAAAATGATAAAATTGTAATATCATAATAAATGGAAAAAACATCACACGTAACAATAGTGAATAAATAAATTTTGCACACCAAACAGTAACAAGAAAAACTCAAAAATAAAATATATTTTAAAAGAAATAAAAAAGCATCTCCAATAATATTGGCAACAAAGAAAAATTAATATACATCACACTTGATTATTTAAAATAAAACCAATATAAACAGTGAACCAAGCAAAGGAAAACAGAAAAGAGGGAGCTAATGTATCAGTGAAAGTACGTCGGACTTGTGGAGCTCGGAGATTGGCCAGAAAACACATATCCGATCACATCTTGTGGTTGTTTTGTGCGTTTTGTGGTTGTTCGCCGGAGCAACGTCTTTGAGACAGAACACCTGCAAAAAGAAGAAGAAAATGTGAAAGGGGAAGGGGAGAAGCTAGTTCGCTGTTGTTTGGTAGTTCGCCGGAGCAGGAAGAGAACAGAGGTGGGTTTGAAGTGGGGTTTCGATCGGGGTTTGGTCGGATCGACTATTTGGGTCGATGTTTTGGTGATTTGAATGGCTGGTTCGATAGTTGTTGTTTCAAGTTGGTCGTTTTCCGATGGGGTTTTGCCGGAGATCTGGTTGTGAATTCGAGCACGATGGCTTGATGGTTTTAGGTGGGTATTTGGATAATGCCAGTGTCGTGTCTGATGGTTGTTTTCTAGTGGGGTTTTGGAGGCAGTGAGGAGAGGATCGATAGGTCTGTGGGTGGAAAAATGATGGAACTTAAGGTTGTTTTGGCTGTTGTGTAGCCGGAAAAAATGGAGAAGGGTCTCGTTTAAGTGTGTTCTTTGTTTTCCAGAGAAATGGGAGAAAACAAACGGGGGTTTTGGTGGTGGACTTGTCGGATTCCGATGGAACTCCAGCGACTTGCTGAAAAAAATAATGCACAATAAAAGAGAATTGTTTGAACACTAAAAATCTGGAAATTGCCCCTAAATTTTATCCACCATCACTTAACTTAATGAACAAACAATTCTTTGAATAGGGAATTGAAGACAACCAATAGTACAATACCACTATTTTAAAATCGTGAGCCAAAACTACGTGTTAATAAAATGTATGTGTATGAAATATTATCCATATTAGAATAAATTTTTGGACTATGCACAATATCAAAATGAATATTAACAAATGTAATAGATAAAATGAATATGAAAAAATGTAATGAATGTAACCAATGACATGTAAAAAATGTATTTTAATAGAAATAATGATTTTAGAAAAAACGAACAAATATTTGAACGTATTCTACAGGCTGTGACAAAATAATATAAACAGAATTAATCGATAAAGATCTTAATACTTTGAGAATAAGGATAATTATCAACAAATTGCATTAAAATGACAAAACATGTATTTTGAACTATTTAAAAAATAAAATACTTATAGAGTATTAACTTCAGAAATATCATACGAAAATTTGATGTCAACAACTTGCCCCTTTGTTTGATTAGGACCAATGAAAGAGATCTTGGTCAAACAAAGTTGACGAACTCAAATTTGGTCTGATAAACATTGAACAGAATAATATGAGACCTTAGTAGAGATTTTGAACAATACTCTACATCCGCTAATGGGTAGAAAATAAAAAACAAAAGGCAAGGATTGATTGAAAAACTGAACAACATTCACATACTTTTGATGTTACTTTCAAAATTGGACAATGAAGATAGTGTACCTCTTTGACGGGAAGACCATGTGAATAACATGTTACATTGAACAAGGTGACAACGAAACGTGTGTCTTTGACAGGCGGACGACCTAATTTGAATATAACATGTCACTTTGAACGAGCTGACAACCCATCGTGCTTTATTTATTATACGTTTATTTATTATAGGAATTCTTGCTTTTCCTTTGGTATATTTACAATCTATTATATGTTCTTTTTGACTTACTACATAATATTCTTCTTTTTGTCTTTTAAAAATGTTCCTTATTAGGGGTAACTTAAATATTTTTTCTACACTAAGATCTAATTCTTTTCCTTTTATTTGTTCAAATATATTAACATCAAATATTACCTTTTGTTCTGTAGATTTTTCATTTGTATATTCTTCTTTTATTATTTGTACATCTTTGTCAGTCATTATAATTATTATCTTCTTCTATTTCATTTTCAGGTAGTTCAGTCTCATGGTCAAATTCGTTTATACCAAATTCATATATACTATCATCACTATTTGGCTCATAGTCTATATGATCTATTTGGGTATATATGTCATCATTAATTATTATTTCAAATATTTGTTTTCTTTTTGGATCCCTAGGTAATTTACAATTTTTAGCTAAATGTCCTAATTTTCCGCAATTATAACATGTACATTCTGTTATTTTTTTCTTTGGTCTAAAGGGTCTTTTTTCTTTAGTGTTTTTTATATAATATCTTCTTTGTGGTCTTTTATATTTATATTGGGATTTAAATTTTTAAATTTTCCTGGTTTTCTATTTTTCTTTTTATAATAGTTATCATTACATCCAAATTTGGATGCTATTCTATCTTTACAACAGGCTAGATTTTTTATTATTGATTTTTCCATTTTTATGTCTTCTCTATATTTTTCACATATTTTGGAGTACCATTTTTGTAAATATCTTATTCGTGCTCCTAGTGTATCTTGTAATCCTGCACCATTCCAGTCTTTTATTATTTTAGAACTAAATGATTCTGATAATTTTGTAAAATACAATTTTCTTATTTCTTGTGCTTCTACTGGATCATATGTTCCTTTATAATAATATTCTCTAAATACGCATGTATATTCATCTATGTAGCACATATTACATATAGCTAATTTTAACATCAGATTTCTATGTAACTGTTTTTCTTTATTTTGTTCTTCTAGTTCTATTGTTGTACTGCTAAATTCATTTCTTATAGCAAGCTCATATTTATTTAATATATCAATGGGCGTAGTTGCATTTTCTCCATCTATTTTTTTACTGTTTCTTAATATTTTAGTACTTTCTTCTGCTAGATTTTGTAACCATAATTTTATCATTCCGATAAATGTTCTTTCTATATATCCTGGTACTTCTGACATTCCTATTTTATTATCTATTAATTGTTTTGATATGTAGCCTACCCATAATTGTATTGTTTTATTTATGTTTGTCACGTAATCTAAATCTAAAAAACTAGTATTTCTGGTTATTGTAGATGGTGTCCATTTTTATTTAATCTTTTATTCCATAAAGTATCATATCTATCTGATTCTTGGTAACTAACTGTGTAATAATTCGGACTCATTGTTCTTGGATTTTTTACAGTTGTGCTTGTGCTTGTACTTGCTTTATTCTCTACTTCTTCAGTATTAACCTCTATATTATTGGTTATTTCAGTTTCTTTTATTTTTTCTAATATTTCTGTATATGTTTCACTTATATCTGAACCTTGTTCTGAACAATTTTCGTATATATCAATATTATCAATGCTTATATCTGGGTTTAATTGTTCCTTAAATTTTTTTATTTCTATTTCTAATTCCGTCTCTTTTTCTTTTTCTTTTTGTTTAGCGGCATATAATTCTTTAAGCATGGCTAGTTCTTTTTCTAGTGCAAGTATTCTATCATTTTTTACTTCTTCTAACTGTTGTAGTTCTAATTTTGTTATGTGAGGAATATTATTATAGTGAAGATACTCTGCAGGTACATATATCCATCATTATATCTATAATCATGATTATGAATAGCTAAATTGCTTGATTCCTGAATATCATGATATTGATAAGATAAATTTATATTAAGTTATTATATACTAGAATTATTGTCAAATGTTTTTAAGTTTGTTAACATGAGGAAAGAAAAGAAAACTTCCGACTATGCCATCCTAAAGTTGAAACCGTAGGCATGGGAAGCCGTGAGGGAGTAAACACAGTTGAGGCGCTGTAGGAAGAAAGTATTTTCGAAAGTACGGTGTTAACAGTGACAAGAAAATGTTTGAAAAAAATCTAGTTATAATGATCTGATATAAATACTATCTGTCAGGATTATGATATGAAGGAATTGTATTAAATTGCTATTGTGATGATTGATATGACTCATTTACATGATGAAATGACTTTAGCACATAAAATATTAATTTTGCATATACTCAAAACTATACCAAAAGAAATAAGGCAGATCATATGGGAAATTATATTTGAAGAAGAAGAAATAGATAATAATGATTATAGTTATAAAGAAATAGATATAGAGGAAGATTTAGAAATAGTAAGTGATAGAATAAGTACATCAAAAAGAATAAAAAATATAGATAAAACAGAAAATACATCTCAACCTCAACGGAAATCAGTAGAATATCCAATAATAAAAGAAATTGAACCATACCATTATTATATAACTGGAATAATAGAACAAAGAAAACATATATATTATTATAATAAATACTGGACAAAAGAAAATTATATACCAAGAGAACTAGTAGATGAAGAAGAAAATTATATACCAAAAGAACTAGTAGAAAAAGAAACGGTAAGATTAGAAGATAGCTTAACCGCAATGGTAAGAATAACTAAAGAAAATGAAAAAATAGATAAGAAAAAAGAAATAGAGACAATAAAACAACAAACAAAATTAGAACTACAACAGTTAGAAGAAGTAAAAAATGATAGAATACTTGCACTAGAAAAAGAACTAGCCATGCTTAAAGAATTATACGCCGCTAAACAAAAAGAAAAAGAAAAAGAGACGGAATTAGAAATAGAAATAAAAAAATTTAAGGAACAATTAAACCCAGATATAAGCATTGATAATATTGATATATACGAAAATTGTTCAGAACAAGGTTTAGATATAAGTGAAACATATACAGAAATATTAGAAAAAATAAAAGAAACTGAAATAACCAATAATATAGAGGTTAATACTGAAGAAGTAGAGAATAAAGCAAGTACAAGCACAAGCACAACTGTAAAAAATCCAAGAACAATGAGTCCGAATTATTACACAGTTAGTTACCAAGAATAAGATAGATATGATACTTTATGGAATAAAAGATTAAATAAAAATGGACACCATCTACAATAACAAGAAATACTAGTTTTCTAGATTTAGATTACGTGACAAACATAAATAAAACAATACAATTATGGGTAGGCTACATATCAAAACAATTAATAGATAATAAAATAGGAATGTCAGAAGTACCAGGATATATAGAAAGAACATTTATCGGAACGGTAAAATTATGGTTACAAAATCTAGCAGAAGAAAGTACTAAAATATTAAGAAACAGTAAAAAAATGGATGGAGAAAATGCAACTACGCCCATTGATATATTAAATAAATATGAGCTTGCTATAAGAAATGAATTTAGCAGTACAACAACAGAACTAGAAGAACAAAATAAAGAAAAACAGTTACATAGAAATCTGATGTTAAAATTAGCTATATGTAATATGTGCTACATAGATGAATATACATGCGTATTTAGAGAATATTATTATAAAGGAACATATGATCTAATAGAAGCACAAGAAATAAGAAAATTGTATTTTACAAAATTACCAGAACCATTTAGTTCTAAAATAATAAAAGATTGGAATGGTGCAGGATTACAAGATACACTAGGAGCAGGAATAAGATATTTACAAAAATGGTAGTCTGAAATATGTGAAAAATATAGAGAAGACATAAAAATGGAAAAATCAATAATAAAAAATCTAGCCTGTTGTAAAGATAGAATAGCATCCAAATTTGGATGTAATGATAACTATTATAAAAAGAAAAATAGAAAACCAGGAAAATTTAAAAAATTTAAATCCCAATATAAATATAAAAGACCACAAAGAAGATATTATATAAAAAACACTAAAGAAAAAAGACCCTTTAGACCAAAGAAAAAAATAACAGAATGTACATGTTATAATTACGGAAAATTAGGACATTTAGCTAAAGATTGTAAATTACCTAGGGATCCAAAAAGAAAACAAATATCTGAAATAATAATTAATGATGACATATATACCCAAATAGATCATATAGACTATGAGCCAGATAGTGATGATAGTATATATGAATTTGGTATAAATGAATTTGACCATGAGACTGAACTACCTGAAAATGAAATAGAAGAAGATAATAATTATAATGACTGACAAAGATGTACAAATAATAAAAGAAGAATATACAAATGAAGAATCTACAGAACAAAAGATAATATTTGATGTTAATATATTTGAACAAATAAAAGGAAAAGAATTAGATCTTAGTGTAGGAAAAATATTTAAGTTACCCCTAATAAGGAACATTTTTAAAAGACAAAAAGAAGAATATTATGTAGTAAGTCAAAAAGAACATATAATAGATTGTAAATATACCAAAGGAAAAGCAAGAATACCTATAATAAATAAACGTATAATAAATAAAGAAATCCAAGCAATTAAAGCTAAAGACCCTATAAAATACGTACACTTAGGAGGAACAGAGATACTAATAAAAGCCTGTTTTAGAGAAGAAATAGATACACCAATAGAAATATACTTAGCAGATGATAGAATAATAGAGCCAATAGAAAGAAGTATAATAAGTGCAGTAAAAGGAAATTTAATATACCAAAAATTTAAATTCATAATTAGTGCAAATTATTCAGTAGCCATAGATGATAAAAATATAGATAAATCATTAGTATTATACTGAAAAATGTCAGGAATAGAGTTAGCCCCAGGCAGCAAAAATATTCACAAATCATTTGTAAAAACCTATACGTACTAACAACAAAACACAAAATAACAGCTAAAAATAAGATAAACAAGATAAAAATAGAAGACCCCTTTGAACAAATTGTAATGGTCATAGATAATAATGATTATAGTTATAAAGAAATAGATATAGAGGAAGATTTAGAAATAGTAAGTGATAGAATAAATACATCAAAAAGAATAAAAAATATAGATAAAACAGAAAATACATCTCAACCTCAACGAAAATCAGTAGAATATCCAATAATAAAAGAAATTGAACCATACCATTATTATATAACTGGAATAATAGAACAAAGAAAACATATTATTATAATAAATACTGGACAAAAGAAAATTATATACCAAAAGAACTAGTAGATGAAGAAGAGATAATATCTAAAAAACAAACATGTCCCGAATTACCAAAAGAATTATCATACATAGAAGACACGACTGAAAAAGAAGTTATTATAGGAGGAATAATTATATTAATTAAGTTTACAATATACCAAGGTGATAATATAATATTAGGAATAAAATGGTTAGAAGAAATGAAACCTTATAATCTAGACAATACACAATTAATTATAACTTATAAAACCAAAAAAGTCACAACAAAAAGAGCATTATGAAAATCTATATACTTGCAAAAATAATAGTAGGAAATTATTATAATAGATATTATACTCCAATGTTAGATACAGGAGCAGAAGCAAATATGTGTAAACATAATTCTCTACCGTATTTAAAAATGGGAAAAATTAAAAACCCCTATAGTAGTAACATGATTTAATAATGAAGGAAGTATGATAACATACAAAGCAAAAAATATAAAGCTACAAATATGGGATAAAATATTAACCATAGAAGAAATATATAGTTATCAATTTACTAATAAAGATATGCTTTTGGGAATGCCATTTTTAGAAAAACTATATCCCCACATAATAACAAAAACACACTGGTGGTTTACCACACCATGTAAACAAAAAATAGGAGCAAAAAGAGTAACAAATAAAAATAGAAAATCTACACCATGGATTAAAGGAAGTGAAAAAATAACACAAAAATTATAAAATGTCAGAGAAAACACTCATAATATAGAATTAATAATATTTTCAATAGACAAGATAAAAATAATCCAAGAAAAATTAGAACTATTATATAGTGAAGATCCCTTAAAAGGATGGGAAAAACATAAAACAAAGGTAAAAAATGAACTAATTCATGAAAATAGCATAATTACCCAAAAACCATTAAAATACAATTTTGATGATTTAAAAGAATTTAGAATGCATATAAACGAATTATTAGAAAATAAATATATTCAAGAAAGTAATAGTAAGCATACAAATCCAGCATTCATAGTAAATAAACACAGTGAACAAAAACGAGGAAAAAGTCGTATGGTTATTGACTACAGAAATTTAAATGCAAAAACAAAAACATACAATTACCCCATACCAAATAAAGTATTAAAAGTTAGACAAATACAAGGTTATAATTATTTTAGTAAATTTGATTGTAAATCAGGATTTTACCATCTCAAGTTAGAAGAAGAATCTAAAAAATTAACAGCTTTTACAGTACCTCAAAGATTTTATGAATGGAACGTATTACCTTTTGGATATAAAAATGCACCAGGTAGATACCAACATTTTATGGATAATTATTTTAATCAGCTAGAAAATTGCATAGTATACATAGATGACATATTATTATATTCACGAACAGAAGAAGACCATATAAGGCTATTAGAAAAATTTATTCATATAATTACACACTCAGGAATAAGTCTAAGCAAAAAGAAAGCTGAAATAATGAAAAATCAAATAGAATTTTTAGGAATACAAATAGATAAAAATGGTATAAAAATGCAAAACCATATAGTACAAAAAATAATAAATTCTGAGGAAAACATAGACACGAAAAAGAAATTACAATCATTTTTAGGATTAGTAAATCAGGTACGAGAATATATACCTAACTTAGCAGAAAATCTTAAACCATTACATAACAAATTAAAAAAGGATGTAGAATATTATTTTGACAAAAAAGACCAAGCCCAAATACAAAAAATAAAACTATTGTGTAAAAAACTACCAAAATTATGTTTTCCAGACGAAAATAAAAAATTCATATACGTAGTAGAATCAGATGCTAGCGAAATAAGCTATGGAGGAGCATTAAAATATAAATACGATAAAGAAAAAATAGAACATCATTGTAGATATTACTCCGGAACATTTACAAATCCCGAAATAAAATGGGAAATAAATAGAAAAGAACTATATGCTTTATATAAATGTTTGTTAGCTTTTGAACCATATATTGTTTATAATAAGTTTATTGTAAGAACAGATAATACGCAGGTGAAATGGTGGATTACAAGAAAGATACAAGATTTAGTAACAACTAAAGAAATACGAAGACTAGTATTAAATATACAAAACTTCACATTTACGATAGAAGTGATAAGTACTAACAAAAATGTTATTGCAGATTACATATCAAGACAAAGCTACCCAAACGGATCTAGACAATGAAAATAAAATTGAAAAAATATTGAATACAATGACATTATTTTGTACAAAGCTAAATACAATAGAAAAAGAGCTACAACAGATAAAAAGTCAGCAGCATGACAAGAAACATGCGGAGCTAAGTCCATCGGACGACTCAAAAAGTCCATCTGTCTCTTAGAAAGGCAAACGACCCAACTTGAATATAACATGTCACTTTGAACGAGGTAACAATCCAACGTGCTCTTTGAAAGGAGGACGACCCAACTTGAATATAACATGTTACTTTGAACGAGGTGACAACCCAACGTGTCTCTTTGAAAGGAGGACGACCCAACTTGAAATATAACATGTCACTTTGAAATAGGTAACAACCCAACGCGTCTCTTTGAAAGGCGGACGACCCAACTTAAATATAACATAACACTTTGAACGAGGTGACAACCTAACGTGTCTCTTTGAAAGGCGAACGACCCAACTTGAATATAACATGTCACTTTGAAAGAGGTGACAACCCAACGTGTATCTTTGAAAGGCGGACTACCCAACTTGAAAATAACATGTCACTTTAAATGAGGTGACAATTCAACGTGTCTCTTTGAAAGGTCGATGACCCAACTTGAATATAATATGTCACATTGAACGAGGTGACAACCCAATGTGTCTCTTTGAAAGGGTAGACGACCCAACTTGAATATAACATGTCACTTTGAATGAGGGGACAACCAAACGTGTCTCTTTGGAGGCAGACGATCCAACTTGAACATAACATGTCACTTCGAAGGGAGATGACAACCCAATCTTGTACTTGATAAGAATTGTATATCACAACAAAAGTAACATAAAGCAACATAAACTATGCAAAAGTGGTCTCATATGAACAACGTATTAACCAATGCAACAATTCAAACTTAATAACATTATGAAATAATTAAAAAATATGTCAATTTGAAATGGATTAACAAAATAAAAAGTGTCATATTGAATGGCATGACAAACCAATTTGAAAAAGAATCATTTTATTCAAGATAACAAATTAATTTTTAAAAGATGTCATTTTGAAATGTATGACGACCTAAATTTAAAAAGATATCATTTTAAAGGGTATGACTACCAAAATTTAAGAAAATATCATTTTGACGGGTAAGACGACCCAAATTAAAAAAATATCATTTTGAAGAATAGAACGATCCTAAAATAAAATTTTAACCAAGAAACAGTCCACAAAGTTACTTCGGACAAGTATCAACAGTGAAACGGTACAAAAAGTTGGTTTGGGCAAGTATTGAAAAGTGGGTGTTAACCCATTTTTAATTTTGAACAATGAAACATAATTTAACTTTGTTAGCACCAACAATAGTTTTGTACAAGATTTCTCACAATTCTTTCAACTAAGATTGACTTCGAGGTAATTCGTATGGATTCAAGTGGTACCTCAAATGTACTCACGTAACGATAAGATTTGTTCATCTTGCTACAAACAAAGGCTTTGAGCTAGACCTAAAATCATTTTTCAAGTGCCCTCACTACAAAGAAAGTCCCAATTTGCACACATTTAAAGTATTTTGTTTTGGGAACATTTGGAAAAGCACACTCACACTCAAAAAAAATGTTCAACACATGCAATTGTGATACCATATGCTTGGTCTTCATGTAAATCTCCACTAATGTGAGAAAATTTGAATTGAAATCATATAGGGCTTGTTAATAGCTTGTAATGTAGGCATAGGGTCGGGTAGGATAGTCATTTGGGATAAAACTGACATATTCCCTTCTTGAGCATTGCACTAAATTGATGTTTTCAATATTGTTACGCTTTTAGTGTTTGATCCTCTTTGTTGTCCCTTCCTTTGTACTTTTGACTTCTTTTGAAGATTTGCTTGTCTGAGTTTTTCCCCGTCTCATCATCTTTTGAACTTTCTCCTTTTGGTTTGAAGCATTCTTCTTCTTTTGTTGAAATTTGCTTGCTTGAACTTGTGGGGAATTTTCAATTCTTTCTTCTTTCTTTTGAAGTCATTTTTGTATTTTCGACTTTCAAGGACTTTGGTAACTTTTGTCATTGACAAATTTGAACATTGAAGCTTCTTTTGTAACTTGCACGTCTTCAGTGCGTTCAAGAAAGTCAGGCCAAAAGAGCTATAGTGTGTATAGGCACTTAGAAAGGGTATAGGTTAAGATGTGGTTATCCAAAGAATAGGATTCAGGCTCAAAGTGGGACACACTAAGGATTAATGTCATTTGGTAAGCTTTGAAATACTCAAACGGATCAAAGAAGGCCTACGATCATTTTTCAAATCAAACATTACTCTTGTTTCGCCTCAACCAACATTCAGGCCAAGTTCTAGATCAACAACACAATACAATTGAATTTAATAAAAAAAATCACCACACAATGCACATGAAACAATGAATCTGATTATATTCTCACCTTAAATGAATGCAAGAGAATACTTTTAAGTGTAACAAAAGTATGAATGAGAGGTACCAAAAGAATCCATGGCTTAACAAAATGTCAATCCTCTCCGTTTCAAAAATTATTTTTCATATGCACACTCAAACTATGTTGGCACCAACCAAGTCAAAAATAATATAACATTTTAAAAAGAATAAAAAAAATAAAGAATCTTTTGAATAAAGAATACCGAACCCTAAAAGGCCTGCCTATGTATCTCACTGATGAAAATTAGGTTTGCGTAGTTCGTTCAGATATGGCATAAAACCTATATTATGAACAAAAAATGAATTTTTTAAAGAAAAAATAATGGGAATGAAAAATCAATGAGCCACATTGAAAAGGCGAGTAACCCAAATTTCACAAAAAATATATTATTATTTAAAGAAAAGTTAACAAGAATGAAGAAATCAGTAAGTCATATTGAAGGGCGGACCACCCAAATTTATCAAAAAAAATGTTTTATTAATTAAAGAAAAAGTAAAAAATGAGTTAGATTGTAGAGAGGACAACCGAACTTAAAAAATGTCAAACAATTTTATTTTAGTTTAACTGGAATGAAAAAAATTAATGAGTCACGTTCAAGGGCAGACAACCCAAACTTTAAAAATGTCAAATAAAATAATGTTTTTAATGGAATGTAAGATAAATAAAATTGAAGATATACAATGAATATAACATATGTACAAAAAATTAATGCAAATGGTACAAACCAACTCAGAGTGATGCCTCATAAATCTGGGGTCTGAGTACAACCATGGTGAATTTTATTTAGGGTATTCCTTAAAAAAAATTGTCCTTCTTATAACTTTAACAACCTCTGGTATTCAATCTTGTAGCAATTTTCTCCTGTGTAAAATTTTTGGAGACCTCCTGAGAAAAGAGTTTCCCAGTTTCCATTTTGAAATATTAGAAAGCTTACGAGGAACATGATCGAGCCATTATGGTGCCTACATATCCCATTGAAGCAGGAATCAGGTCAAAAGTAGGTCCAACAGATTCTAACTTGAATAAAGATTGGACTTGGATTATGAATATTTTAAAACTAGGTTAGCATGAGTGGCTTTGAAATAATGGACTATCATACAACATATTCACGTATAATATCACATAGCATACAAACAATGAATGCATGTCTTATACAAATGTTCCTTAAGTGTTGTGTCACCTCAAGCAAATGCACTAAATACGAGGGTTTGACTTCGCTCTACACTAGCTGACTAAGAGTGGGCTTTGAAAAGAGACTTGGTTACCCGAGTTGGAAAAACTACGGAGTGAAGTATAATAAACGACGTTGGATGACCACAAGCCAACTATTCGTTTGTCACTTCAAAAGAATTCCAAGGTTCTTTTTTGAAGGACATCCGTAGAAAGCCACGTATCAGCTTTTGTCATAATGCATTATATTTGCCATTTGGTGGAAATTATGCCATGAAATGCAATGAAAATATACAGACGGTTAAATGAATAAACAACAAGTACAATATATAAATAATCAACAAAATATACAAAATACAAGGTATAACACAATAAAAGAAAATGATCCTCAATCTGAAAAATGAACTCCTAATGGTTAGAACCTCTATACCCACAACAGAGTCGCCATTTTGTTGACATCCATTGAGAAGGCGCAACGTCGTGGTGACTCACCAAAAAATAAGTATATTCAATTTTTAATAAGGGAAAGAGGCTTAAAGGGAGTCACCACCTAATTCTTAGGAAAACTAGGAAACCAATTAACAAATTAAATTAAAATAAATGTCTACGAAACCAATAGACTCTAGGTAAGGGGTTCAAGTTATTTCAAAGAAAAGGTGTTAGACATCCTTCTAAATCCACAATTGTGGGTCCCGACTGAATTCATCTTTTGAAATTGAGGAGGAGATAAGAATAATATACAAGTATAATAAAAATACAATATACACAAATAATAAAATAAATAAGAAACGAGAGTATAATTCGAACTTCATTCGAATAACTTCAATGGGAAGCACCTCCGGGTACTTGTTAAGACACTTAATAAAAGTGTTAGTAATAAATAAATATAAATAAAAAATAAAAAATCAAATATTAACTTAAAAATAAAATCAGTCTTATTAACAAGGGAGGCCTTCGAAATCGATGGTAATTTCTTAATCGGCCAGTTTTAACAAATAAAATATAAACATAAACTAAATTTTCGTCTTTTAACACTGGGGAGGCCTCCAAAACCGACAAATAGATTTTCTCATTGACCATTTTAACATAGAAATAAACTAATATCCAAAAATATTAGTACTCCTCACATAACAAAACTAATAAAGAACAGATCAATAAGTTAACAACAACAAAAAGTAAGAAAAAGATTATGACAATTAACATCACATTGCTAAGCCAATCTTTCAATCAATAAAATATATCTGCTAAATATATAACAAATAAATAATAATAATAATAATAATAATTAATGCAAAATGGATAAACTATTTAACAATCAAAGAAACAACCAATGTCATAACTACGTAATAAAGATATAACAAATGTTAAATAACAATTAAACTAAACAATATCAATAAAAAACTAATAAAATCTATGACAAATAGTAATTAAAATGATAAAATAGTAATATCAGAAAAAATGGAAAAAACATCACCCATAACAATAGTGAATAAATAAATTCTGCACACCAAAGAGTAACAAGAAAATATCTAAAATAAAATATATTTTAAAAATAATCAAAAGGCATCTCCAATAATATTAGCAACAAATAAAAATTAATATACATCACACTTAATTATTTAAAATTAAACCACTATAAACCAGTGAACCAAACATAGAAAAAGAGAAAAGAGGGAGCTAACATATCAGTGAAAGCACATTGGACGTTGTGGAGCTCAAAGATTCGCCGGAAAACACATATATGGTCATATCTGGTGGTTGTTTTGTGCGTTTTGTGGTTGTTCGCCAGAGCAACGACTTTGAGACAGAACACCTGCAAAAAGAAGAAGAAAACATGAAAGGTGAAGGAGAGAAGCTGGTTCGCTGCTATTTTGGTAGTTCGCCGAAGCAGGAAGAGAACAAAGGTGGATTTGAAGTGGGGTTTCGATCAGGGTTTGGCCGAAGCAGCTGTTTGGGTCGATGTTTTGGTGATTTGAACGGCTGGTTCGATAGTTGTTGTTTCGAGTTGGTCATTTTTCGATGGGGTTTTGCTGGAGATCTGGTTGTGAATTCGAGCTCGATGGCTTGCTGGATTCAGGCGGGTATTTGGATATTGTCGGTGTGGCGTCTAGTGGTCGTTTTCTAGTGGGGTTTTAGAGGCAGTGAGGAGAGGAGAAGAGAGATGGGTTTGTGGGTGGAAGAACGATGGAACTTAAGGTTGTTTTAGTTGTTGTGTAGCAAGAAAAAATGGAGAAGGGTCTGGTTTGAGTGTGTTCTTTGTTTACCGGAGAAAATGGGAGAAAACAAACGGGGTTTTTGGTGGTGGACACACCGGATTTCGGCGAAAATATGGCGACTTGCCGGAAAAAATAATGAATAATAAAAGAAAACTTTTGAATACTAAGAATCTAGAAATTAACCCTAAATTTTTAGCCAACACTAAGAATCTGGAAATTACCCCTAAATTTTTAGCCACCATCACTTAAACTTAATGAACAAATTATTCTTTGAATAGGGAATTGAAAACTACTAATAGTACAATATCACTATCTTAAAACAGTGGGACAAAACTATTGGTTAATAAAATATCTGTGTATGAAATATCATTCATATTAGAATGAATTTCTAGACTGTGCAAAATATCAAAATGAATATTAACAAATGTAGAAGATAAAATGAATATGAATTAATATAATGAGCATAACCAATGACATGTAAAAAATGCAATTTAACAGAAATAGTAATTTTAAAAAAAAATGAAAAAATATCTGAACATATTCAACCGGCTGTGACAAAATAATATAAAATGAATTAATCGATAAAGATCTTAAAACTTTGAGAATAACGATAATTATCAACAAATTGCATTAAAATGACGAAAACATGTTTTTTGAACTATTTAAAAAATATTTACTAAAAAAGTATTAACTTCAGAAATATCATACCAAAATTTGGTGTCAGCACTCGTCATCTTGACTATTTTTCTTAACATGAATAAAATATTGATAACAGCTAGGTTAAGGGAGATCACAAATAGAGAATTGAATATTAGAATGCGGAAGCACAAAGAAAAGAAACAAAATAAACTAACTAAAGATATGGGAAATTCGAAGGAAAGATCCACAAATTTCCAAGGATTAGATGTTCTAAGGCCTTGAAAAGATCCAAGTAACAACGTATAGATTTATAGAAGAAATCTAACGCCTTTACTTGAGAAAACGAATCAAAACGATAGATTCGGATCTTGACCGCTTTATGAGTAACAAAAGACAATAATTAGTATGGAGAAACTAATCACCTTCTAAAGAATACCAAAAAGAAACCAAAGATATCACAAGAAGAAGTTACTTTATACCTTAAACTACGAAACTAGTAAAGGTTTAAAGATAAATTTTCAAAGAACAAGTCACAAAGGTTCAAAGAACTCTCTCAAATATTATTAATATCAATCTAAATTGTCTTTAATGAATAAAAAGGACCCCTATATATAGGAGAAGGGGTGAAAAACGTCCAAGACCCTAAAAGACAATTACAAAGACTCCTACTCTAGAAAGGAAATAAAGTAATCTAACTAAAAACAAATTTAGTACTTCTAGAAAAGCTATGGTACTTAGGAGACCATAAATAGAATAAGGAAAATATTAATAACCTATAAATAAATAAAGAAATAAGGTAAATCCCAACTAGGAAAAGAATCTTGACAATCTTGGAAAGTTTGACTAGTCTTCTCAAAAAACTTGGGCGAAAAGCAACTCTTGTTGTGGCTGATTCTTGGACTCTTCTTGACCTTATTTGCACGAAATTGGGCCTTAAAATTACTCATCTTGGGCTTGAATTTGGGCCACCAAATAATTGTAGCATTTGGACAATTCCTTTTCCTTGGGCTTGAGCTCTTCTTCCCCAATAAGACACCTTTGGATCAGCGATTGAAGCCCATTGAGCTTATCATTGAGCTCCTTGGTTTGAGATCTTGTTATGGGCCTCCTTGGAGTTTCTAAAGCTTCATCCTTGTCCTTCAATGGAGTTGCGCTTCCTTGGATGCTATCATTCCACTCTTCTTGAAGAGAATTCGTCCTCGAATTCAAATCTGCATCAAAATGGGAAAGATCAGAAATATTAAAAGTAGCACTAACTTGGAACTCACCAGGAAGATCAAGTTTATAAGCATTGTCTCCAATCCTTTCAAGGACTTTGTATGGCCCACTTCCTCTAGGACCTAGTTTGGTTTTTCTTTTGGAAGGAAATCTTTCCTTTCTCATATGCACCCAAACCAAGTCACCAGGTTTAAAAACAACATATTTTCTGCCCTTATTCCTTCGTAATGCAACTTCCTTATTCTTCTTTTCAATTGCAAGCCTTGTTTGTTCATGAATTTTCTTCTTCATATCAGCCTTCTTCTTACCATCAAGATTAGCAAAATCATTAGTAGGCAAAGGCAATAAATCAAGGGGGGTAAGGGGGTTAAATCCATATACAACTTCAAAAGGAGTCTTACCAGTAGAAGAATGGAAGGTCCTATTATAAGCAAATTCTACAATAGGTAAGTAACCTTCCCAAGAAGTCAACTTTCCTTTCAAAACAGCCCTCAACATGTTCCCTAAAGTTCTATTAACCACTTCCGTTTGCCCATCCGTTTGTGGGTGACAAGATGTAGAAAATAGCAATTTAGTTCCCAACTTTCCCCAAAGAATTCTCCAAAAGTGACGTAAGAACTTGGCATCCCTATCACTAACAATAGTTCTAGGTATTCCATGCAATTTAACTACTTCCTTTACAAACAAGTCAGCCACATGAGATGCATCATTAGTCTTTTTACATGGGATAAAACGAGCCATTTTAGAAAATCTATCTACTACCACAAATATACTATCCTTACCATACTTAGTCCTTGGCAGCCCAATATGAAATCCATAGAAATATCAATCCAAGGGGAATTAGAAACAGGTAAAGGAGTATAATGACCATGCGGCAATGTTCTAGACTTAGCCTGTTTACATTCAAGACAATAAGAACACACTTTTTCAACATCCTTTCTCATGCTAGGCCAAAAAAAATGTTCAGAAAGTATTTCCAGTGTTTTGGGTACACCAAAATGTCCCATTAGCCCTCCACAATGTGCTTTCTTAACAAATAGTTCACGCAACGAGCAATTAGGAACACATAATTTATTTTCCTTGAATAGAAATTCATCTTGAAGATTAAATTTCTCAAAAGGACCTAACTTACATTCAGCAAAAATCTCACCAAAATCAGAATCATTAGCATAGAGGAACTTGATTTGGTCAAAACCCAACAACTTTGAAGTAAGAGTAGATATCAAAATATACCTTCTTGAGAGTGCATCAACAACCACATTCTCCTTTCCTTGTTTGTAAGCAATTACATAAGGAAAAGTTTCAATAAACTCTACCCATTTAGCATGCCTACGACTAAGTTTACCTTGGCTCTTCAAGTATTTTAATGATTCATGATCAGTCTTGACCACAAATTCTCGAGGCCACAAGTAGTGCTGCCATGTAGCTAATGCCCTTACCAAGGCATATAGCTCCTTATCATAAGTTGAGTAGTTCAATGTTTCTCCACTTAACTTTTCACTAAAGTAGGCAATTGGCTTGGAGTCTTGCATCAAAACTGCACCTATGCCCTTACCAGAGGCATCACACTCAACTTCAAAAGACTTATAAAAATAAGGCAATTGCAAAAGAGGAGCAGAACACAATTTATCCTTCAGCAAGTTAAATGCATCATCTTGTTCCTTTCCCCATTTAAAAACCTTATCTTTTTTAATAACTTCAGTTAAAGGAGTAGCAATGGTGCTAAAGTCTCGCACAAACCTCCTATAAAAACTAGCAAGTCCATGAAAACTCCTAACTTCAGTTACACTATTAGGTTTAGGCCATTCTTTTATTGCCTTGATTTTCTCATCATCTACTTCAACTCCCTTAGAACTAACCACAAAACCTAAGAAAACCACACGATCCACACAGAAAGTACACTTTTTGAGATTAGCAAATAAGCACTGATTTCTAAGAACTTCAAAAACTTGTTTTAAGTGCTCTAGGTGTTCATCTAGATTTTGTGAAAAGATCAAGATGTCATCACAATACACCACAATAAATTTTCCATGGAAATCTTTAAAAACATGATTCATTAGTCTCATAAAAGTGCTTGGTGCATTAGTCAAGCCAAAGGGCATAACTAACCACTCATAAAGTCCATATTTGGTCTTAAAAGCAGTTTTCCATTCATCTCCAAGATTCATACGAATATGATGGTAACCACTCTTTAGATCAATTTTAGAAAAGATTTTGGAACCATACAGTTGGTCCAACATGTCATCAAGACGAGGGATAGGATGGCGATACTTTACCGTTTTCTTGTTGATAGCTCGACAATCTACACACATCCTCCATGTTCCATCCTTTTTGGGGTCCAATAGGACTGGAACACAGCATGGGCTCATACTCTCTCGAACAAATCCCTTTTCAAGCAATTCTTCAACTTGCCTTTGTAATTCTTTGGTCTCTTCAGGATTGCTCCTATAGGCAGGCCTATTAGGAAGTTGAGACCCGTGCACAAAGTCTATTTGGTGCTCAATCCCTCTCAAAGGTGGCAATCCCTTTGGAGTGTCATCAGGAAAAACATCTTCAAAATTCTGCAAAAGAGAAGAAACACTATTTGGCAAAGAAGGAGTTAGTTGTTCAAAATTAATAAATACTTCTTTGTAAGTAAGTAGTATTATGGGCAGCCCCTCTCTCCTAGCATTCAAACATTCTTTGGCTTTTATATAAAGGCTTTCATTTTTCTTTTCCTTAGCCTCTTTCCTCTCACCAAAACATTTTATTTTTTTACTCACACCCTCTTTTACTTCTTTACTTAGATCGTTGCCCTCTCTCTCTTTCTCTCGGCCATCTCTTTTTTTTTCTATCTCTTGGCCTTTTTCTTTTCCCTCAAGCTCACTTTTTACCTCTCCCTTTTGTTTTTCCATTGTTTCCCTCAATCGTTTTTGATCTTCAAACACTTGAGAAGGAGATAATGGTGCAAGAGTATACTTCTTACCATTATGCAGAAGACTATACCTATTCTTTCTCCCATGATGAGTAGTGCCCTATCATACTGTGAACTCACCACATTTGCACAACTTCCCCCATCAATAATTATAGAATAAGTCTTCCCTTTTATCCCACACCTAGTATGAAACAAATTCTCTCTCTGCCCTTCATCAACACTACCCAAATTGATAGTCATAATTCTCTTAACCACCCCAATTATACCATCATTAGGCAGTTCTAAATCATCTTCCTCACTTACACCTTCTCCCTCTTCTTCTTCCCCCTCACTTTTTTTCACTCTCATATTCTCCATTCTCTCTAAGTAGGATGTTTCTTCTACTTGGACATTCATGCATCATATGCCCTCTTCTAAGACATTTGTGACATTGAATAGAACTTGAAGGTTTAGAAGATTTAGGATTAAAGATTTTACCTCCTCCTCAACTTTACCTTTACCTCTATCATCTTGAGGTTTGGAAGAAGCTTTCCCCTCTTGAGTTGACCATGGCTTCTTAGAGATAGTGTTTGGTCGACTTCTCCATGAGTTATTTTGCCGCTTTTTCTCAATTTGTTTTTCAACTTTTACGACAAATCAACTAACTCATCTAAAGTTACATATTGTTGTATCTCTACTACATTAGCTATTTCGTATTTAAACCATTTAAAAATCTAGCTATTGTAGCCTCTTCTTCCTCCATGCAGTTAGCTTGGATCATAGCCATATCCATGCTTTTGAAGTACTCATCCACCGACATGGAGCCTTGCTTCAAGTGTTGAAGGCGAGACTGTAGATCTCTTTGGAAGTATGATGGAATAAATCGCTTCCTCATTACCCTCTTCATCTTTGCCCACATAGCAATAGGTGGTAGCTCCTCTTGCAATCTGTCCCTAGCAAGCTTTTTCCACCAAGAAGCAAAGATAATCGAAAACTCAACAACAAAGAAGTTTAACTTTCTTACCCTCAGAGTAGTTATGGCAATCAAAGATGGCTTCAACTCGTCTCTCCCAATAAAGGTACAAGTCTGGATCCCTTGTCCCCTTGAAAGATGGCATCTTCATCTTTATACTATTTATATTATCATCTTCTACTCTACCTCTTTGTCCCCTCCTTTCTCTTCTTTCTAGATTAAATTCAACATCAAAATCATCATTATCATATTCTGGATTTACGAAAGGGATATGGGGTACATTCCTTCTAACTTGGGGTCTAACATTATTTTGGGGTACAACATCATTCTCCCTCCTAATTGCAGCTATGGTGTCATTCTGCTCAACAATCATATCCCTCATCTCTTGAAATTGAAGGGTCCATCTCTCAAATTGCTGGTGCATAGCTTGAAGGGTGAAGTCGTTCCTTCCTTTGACCTTGGCTTCTAAACGAGCCCTTTCCTCATCACCACCTGAATTAGATATCTAAAAAAAAAAGATCAAGTATCACACTTTTAATATGGCTTTTACCCTCTTTTAAACTCACCCACACTTGCCTTTTTCCACTCAAAATAACCTTTGAACGAGAATACTTTGTAGATTTATAATTAAACCAAAACGTGTATCAAGTTCGTAGTAATAAAGTATGGAATCTTGGGGTACAAAAAGAAAGTAAAGAACTAGTCCTAGAACAAGTAGGATTTAGTTGAAACAAAACACGAATAAAAAGGAACTTATTTTAGAATTATAAGAACAAGAAAAAAAAAATTCCCTTATTCTTCAAGATCTAAAATCCCCTCTTCTTGTTACCTTCTTGCTTGGAAACAAATTAATGCAAAACTTGGAGAGCAAGTTATAAACTTTCTTGAATAGCAAGTAATAAGCTTTCTTGGGTACCAAGTAATCAAATTTCTTGGAGGACAAGTAATCAAATTTCTTAGAGAGCAAGTTATAACTTTTTTTTTTTGTTCACGCTACTATTCACGCTCCTGTAATTTTTTTTTTTCACGCTACAGTATTTTTTACGCTACTGTTCACGCTACAGTTTTTTTTTTTTTTTTTTTTTGCTCTACTATAAGAAGAAATCCCAAGATTTATCAAGAACGGAATCTTGATAGAACCGCTCTGATACCACTTGATAACAGCTAGGTTAAGGGAGATCACAAATAGAGAATTGAATATTAGAATGTGGAAGCACAAAGAAAAGAAACAAAATAAACTAACTAAAGATATGGGAAATTCGAAGGAAAGATCCACAAATTTCCAAGGATTAGATGTTCTAAGGCCTTGAAAAGATCCAAGTAACAACGTATATATTTATGGAAGAAATCTAACGCCTTTACTTGAGAAAACGAATCAAAACGTTAGATTCAGATCTTGACCACTTTATGAGTAACTAAAGACAATAATTAGTATGGAGAAACTAATCACCTTCTAAAGAATACCAAAAAGAAACCAAAGATATCACAAGAAGAAGTTACTTTATACCTTAAACTACGAAACTAGTAAAGGTTTAAAGATAAATTCTCAAAGAACAAGTCACAAAGGTTCAAAGAACTCTCTCAAATATTATTAATATCAATCTAAATTGTCTTTAATGAATAAAAAGGACCCCTATATATAGGAGAATGGGTGAAAAACGTCCAAGACCCTAAAAGACAATTACAAAGACTCCTACTCTAGAAAGGAAATAAAGTAATCTAACTAAAAACAAATTTAGTACTTCTAGGAAAGCTATGGTACTTAGGAGACCATAAATAAAATAAGGAAAATATTAATAACCTATAAATAAATAAAGAAATAAGGTAAATTCCAACTAGGAAAAGAATCTTGACAATCTTGGAAAGTTTGACTAGTCTTCTCTCAAAACTTGGGCGGCAACTCTTGTTGTGGCTGATTCTTGGACTCTTCTTGACCTTATTTGCACGAAATTGGGCCTTAAAATTACTCATCTTGGGCTTGATTTGGGCCACCAAATAATTGTAGCATTTGGACAATTCCTCTTCCTTGGGCTTGAGCTCTTCTTCCCCGATAAAACACCTTTGGATCAGCGATTGAAGCCCATTGAGCTTATCATTGAACTCCTTGGTTTGAGATCTTGTTATGGGCCTCCTTGGAGTTTCTAAAGCTTCATCCTTATCCTTCAATGGAGTTGCGCTTCCTTGGATGCTATCAAATATATCTTTTAATTTTAACACTATTGTAAACACATTATTTTGATAAGTGTTCTCTGCAATTATTTCAGATTGACTTTTCTGAAAACTAATATAAATAAATAAATAAATATATATATATATATATATATATATATATATATATATAAAAGCAAGAATTAGTAACAATTATTTTTGGAAGCAACATAATATTTTAACTAAATATGGTTTATCCAAAATGAAAGTAAATAATAATGTGCTTCGACAAGCGATGTAACTTCTTCAATCATACAAACGTCACCATTTAAGATCTAAAAAATATTTGTGTTTTTAAAATTAACCATCAATTTGAATATTTTTTTGCATATTCAAATACTGTCAAAATTTATATTTCAATATTCCTAACCAATATTTAAAATGTTCCCTTTTTTTAATATTTAACTATGTACATCCTTGAATCAAAATATATTTTTTATTTTTAAAAAACTCGATGAAGGAAATGAGTAAACAAATACGTTTGTGATAACTTTATGACCAGTTTTCTATTGACACTACTTAAATTTAAACCACATTAATATTTTTCCTAATATGTTGGTCAACATAATACCGGAGCCATAAGTAAATATATTTCAAGATGATTCTATCCAACTTTTATCTAATATCCACTCATTTAGTGTTTTTTCAAAATAGTTCTTGCTAGCAAGAAAAAAATTTCTAATTCAAACTTTTAAAAATATACAGAATTAAAATTTTCTCTATAAATAGGAGTCAATCCTAGGCATGAAAATCAGAACAACTACTACTACTACAAAAGCCATTTTATCCCTCTTATCCAAACAAACACATTTCTCCTCCACTTTAGCCATGACTAGAAACAAAGTGAACTATGCTTTGATTGAAGATGATAGTAAAATAAAAGTCTCTATTGTTTTCAAAAATGTTTCCTCCAATGGTTCCACGATTGTTTTCTCCAATGCCTCAACACATGGCTGTTGGAAAAACACCTAGACTGACACCTCCAATGCCGTCAACAATAATGGATTCTCAGATTCCTTCACCACTGATGGATTCTGTGATTCCTTCACCAATAATTGATTCTTCAATGACTTTACCAATGATGACTCCTCCAATGTATTCTCCAGTGTCTCCTACAATGACACAACAAATGAAACCTTCAATGGATATTCCTTCAATTGGTGTATTAACGTCAATGAATAACAATCGAGATTCCTCTGTTAACTTACTAGATAGTCCTACAATTTATGGATTGCTCAACTAGAATGATGATGTTGTGATGACTTTATTGGATGATCCATTTTTTTAAAATATTAATGTGCAAGATCCAAACCACACCAAATATTTCTAAGGACCAATGTGTGTATTTTTAATTAGTATTGTTTTATAAGTACATATGGCCAAATGGAGTATTTATGTCATGTACCAGTTTTCATATCTAAATTGTGTCATTGGACTCTCTGAATCAATTTTCCTTCGTCCTCATTGGAAGTGTCCTTCTGTTGTATTCCTTGATATATTTCAAAGTTTGTAGTTTCATTCAATTATTAAATCTATGTTCAATTATTATAATGTTTACTAGATACTAATATATTGATTGTTTATTTATTACTAGTATTATTGAAATGTTGTTGTTAGTATAATTTTTAAAAATGACCTCTTACACTTCAAAATCTAACAAACCAAATCACATATATGGTAAAAAAAAATTGAAACTTTTTAGTGGAAACTAGTAACACATCTAATAGTAAAATTGAATTTAAGAATATTAGCAAGTGACTTACTTAATATTCATATATTTTTAAATATGGTGATATGGCAAGATTCGCTAATTTTGTGACTTTTGTATGTTAATTTTTTTTTTTGTGTGTTTATTTATCAATTGGAAGACACAAATATTCAGATAAGAAACAAAAAAAATAAGGCAAGGGAGATGAGAATATATTAATAAGTAAAAACTAACCCAGGACGGTTGAGAAAACACCAAATTTAATATAAAAATTGACATTAACAAATATCCTAAGGTTAGTGAAACATGTTGGTGAAGGTTTTAAGCTTGTTGAAATATATATTTTTTTATAATATTTATTTGATCTGAATTGACATGTTTATGTTGTGATAATTTTTCCCGTTTGGGCATGTACTGTTAATTTTGAATAACAGTTGGTCTGTATATCTATTTTTGGTTGTGCATCTTCATGTATTATATTATATCTTTTGGGTTTTCTTTATTCTATAGTTCTTTCCAAAGAATTGTCTTTTATTGTCAAAACGAAATACTTATTCAATTCATGATTTGCTAGAGACAAAGTCAATGTTAGATGGTATGGATATTTTGGTCGATAACATGTAACTTATATGATGCCAATAAATTAAGTCAGTTTAAAAATGATTCATGATCTTGAGTGTTAATCTTCTTGTTTAGTTGATGTCACTCTTATAGAGTCTAATGCGTCAAGATGATATTTATAGTTGTTTTCTACTTGGTGGACATTTTCCATGAGTGGTAACTGTTTATCTTCACTTTTTAATTTTCCGTGCCCAAGAAGTCGTAATTGATCTTAAACTGAGTATGTATGAATTAGCAAAAAAGTACATAACGGAAAAGCCTATGATACTACGTGTGTGCACGTTGACATCTTCCTGAGGGTAAGTGTTTGATTCTGAATCTTAAATTTCTAAATGTTGATGACGTTGCCTGTCCGCATGTGGCGCCGCATCAGTAATTCATTGAATTTCAACTAGAGGAAGAATGATTGTAGAAAAAGGTTGGTGTGTGGTGCATTGATACGACCACAACTCGTGGTATGGGGATGCATCTCACCTGTCACGCCCCTAACCTACACCATGGGGGGGACTAGCACTTGAGAACCATTGCTCGCCCCAAGCGAACCCTTGGCCTGGCTTACTACTCAACAGATGACTTTACTCAACATTTAAGACTACTTCATGAAATAAACTTAGAATGTATAACGCAAAACATTCAACTGGACATAAAGGCAACTCAAGTCTTATAATCAAAACAACTTAAATGAATAAGACTAATGAACTACAAATGTCTAACTGTCTATGAAGCCTTTAATATTTATGAGGGGTGTTGGGACAATACCCATGATCATCCTAACAACTGAAATAAACAAAGAAATAAAAAGGAATTCTCCGAAAAGCAAGGAGGCTCACGAAATGACTTTGAAATACTTAACTCGATCAACGAAGCACTGGGTGTTGATCCCTCTTACCTATATCTACATCATAAAAGATGCATACCAAATGGCATCAGTACATTGAATGTACGAGAATGCAAGGGGTCTAAACTGAAACGACCCAAAAAGTTCCTAAAAATGTGCTTCGAAAGTTACCGGAAGCTTGTTTTAGCTATATCTAAAAATCCATTTCGTTTTTCGAAAATCCGACTTCATATTCTTGTTTAGGGGGTCAAATTGAGTGGGAAATGGGTCTCACCGAAATTTTAGAGCAACCGTATCGAAATCCAAAATTTCCAAGTGAAGCCTTTTTCGAGGGTCTACTTTAGAGGGTCATATCTCCTAGCACACAAATAATTTTGGTGGACATAATATATCCATGGAAATCCCTTTGAGTTAGCTACCCAACGCACTTCGTTTCACCTCATTTGGAGTTCGGATGAAGAAGTTATGCCCATTTTCGTAAAACCTGTCCGGGCAGAAAATGCAATTTCCAGTAACCAAAGTTACTGTTCACCCGCCTCACTTTTTTTTTCTAAGTGTTTGTTCCGTTTTTTTCCAAAGGGCATATGTTATTTCCTATATAACATTAACTCAATTCCCATCTCTAAAACATTTCCCAAAACACCTCTCCCATACTTAGACACATTTTCTCTCAAAGTTCTCTCAAGAACCCTAATCCAAAACCTTCATCAAGATTGAAGAGACTCTTGCTCCCAAGTTCCAAGCTTCCATTGAAGACACTCTCAAGGCCTTCATAAAAACTCAAGGTATGTGGTGTTGAACTCATGGGTCCTTCCACCCATAGTGCCTAGTCTCTATTCTACTCACTAATTCATAGTTTAATTCATGGTTTAATTCCTGGTTCATAAATTAGTCTTGTTCCTTGTATAAATTTCCTGCATAAGTGAATTTTAAACATGAAGAGTGATTGTTTTGAGCATGTTGTGACTCTAGAACTTGAATCTAAATTCGGAATGGATGTGGAGATTTTTCATGTGGTCTTGTGGGTGTTAAAATGTGTTATTGTAGGTTGTTCACTGGTTTGGCTGCATAATTACTACCCTATTTTCCATGCTCTTTGATCCCATTACATGCCTTCAAGGTGTTTGACAAAATGTCCAATTATGGAGAATTGATGAATTGATGCTTTAGGGCTTGAGTTATTAGATGTATGGCATTCCGTAAATGTGTTGATGACAAACTAAGCTTATGTATATGTTCATTCCATACATGAGATTGCATTAGAGCCTAAGGTGAATTTCCTATATAAAGTGTTGCATGACCATGCCCGGTCCGGGGAAAAAAACCGGACAACCATGTGAGAGGTTTATATCTCGCCACCTAGGATGCTTGGGGTGTGACCAACATCAACCATGTGAGAGGTTTATATCTCGCCACCTAGGATGTTTGGGGTGTGACCAACATCAACCATGTGAGAGGTTTATATCTCGCCAGCTAGGATGTTTGGGGTGGGGCCAACATCAACCATGTGAGAGGTTTACCCCCATCCTAAGTTGGGGTTACAGATTGGTCGGATTATGCACACACATATGATATCTACTATTAGTATAGTTTTACTTAAACATGTTTTGACTTCATTTTGATCATGCATCCTCATATTATCATTTATTATGCCTATGGAACTATCTCTTGCATTTCGATTGCGTCCTTGTCTATTGTGGCATTGCACCCCGCATACTTAGTACATTCCAAAGTACTAACGCATATTTTGCCTACATGATGTCACCATGTAGGGACTGGAGCTAATCTTGATCCTTCTCTCCATTCACGTGGCTAGTACGGTGCTTATCCGAGATTGTTGGTGAGTCCTCAATGATTCGAGGGCTACGTTATGTTTCTTACTCTTATGTTTTGAGACTTTGGCTTGCCATTGTATTTTGACTATGAGGGGAGCCGGTAATATGTCATGGCCCCCGTCCTACCGATGTATGTAGAGGTGTACGTTGGACAAGTATTTTGTAAATGAGCTTGACTCTTATTCTATGATGTTATTTTGAAATGGTTGCCCTTAGTCCCTATTTCCCGTTATTTAATGTTGAATATACTTCCGCGACCGATGAAGTGTGATGACAAGTTTGAGAGGCTTGTTTGGGGTTCCTTCTGGTTCCCCATTCGCCATGTCACGTCTAGGCCCTAGGCTTGGGTCGTGACATAAACATGACATAAGCTTGAACTGAAATCTGAAAGAAACACTTACCTCAGTCTTACTTAACTCATGGATACTCAACTCAATGCAGGAATAAATAACAGTAAAGGTGCAGTTTATATAAAGTATTTAAAATAGTAGATAACATCTCTAAGTATTGAAAATACCAGAATATCTCAGTTGTATACAAGAATACAAAACTAAACTCGGTTTTGTGAGATTCTCTAACTGACAACCATCACTATGATCTATGTGATAATACAACGTCTTGCCTATGCTGCTAGAACTGTCCTATAACATTTCGGGATATAGAATGCCTCAACTAAGTGGATCCACGAGTCTATGCTAAAAAGAATTAAGGATTCATCCAAAATGTATTACCCTTTCTACCCACGTTAGCTACATAGTTTATGGAGACTTGAGTTATTATGAACTCGTTCCCATATCAGTGCTCAATACTACTCCCAAAATATACTCAGCTCATCTGTTTAAAAACATAACTCTTTCTCTATGATTTGAGATTATTGCTCAAAAACTTGCTCAAAGGCTCTCTTGGAAAATCAATGTTTTCTCTTTTGTTTAAATGTGAAAACATTTGCTCTTTGGGAATATTTAGTTCCCATGCAATCTTTTAAAGAAAATGAACTTCGCTCTTACTCTTACTCAACTCAATGCTCAAGTCTTAAAACAAGTTTAAAAACATTTGTAAAAGACTTTTGAAATGACTCTATGAACTCTCTAAACTTGACTCTTAACTTCCCTTGAATTTGAATTTATGAATTCAAGGTTGTGATTCATGTTTATGAATGATTTCTAGATGTTTGAAACTTATTTAGAGTAGCTAGAATTGATAGGTAGTTTTAGTACACTTTAGAAGAACTCAAATGAGCTAAATGACAAAAAATGGGTAAGGGAAGACGTCCCGGGCGCACTGCTGACGCAGGGTGCCAGCCCCAAAGTTCAGAGACCCATTTCAGGCGCACTGCTGGCGCACCGCCCAAGCCTCTATAGCCCATTTGGGGTGCGTCGCATCAGCCCTTCCCCAGGCATTCCTGACAAATTTTTCCACTCTTTTTCAGATCTTAATTCGATTAAATTTGATCTTTCTCATTTTCTCTTTAGATTTAGATACCCAAAACATGTACACAAGAATCTAACTCAAAGCAACTCTAATAATCGACACAATTATCTCAAGAAACTCATCAATCTCAGCCTAATTCAATTGCCAAAGAAAATTCAAGAACATCAACCTTTCAACTTTTTTAGATGAATTTACGCTAAACAAAACATGTTTGGTGCATGGGTGAATGAATCCAACGCTATGTGAACTCACATACCTCTTTGGGATCAACCCTTGGAAAAATCTGCAACCAAAATATTAAGAACTTGACGAATTTTAGCATTTTCTTCTCCTTACTCCTCTTGAGTTTTTTCTCTAAAACCCTAGCGTGTAACCTTTGAGTGTGTAAACTGAAAAAATTCAGTTTAGACCCCTACTTAATTACCAAAAATGAATTAACTTAATTGGGTAATTCAAAGACTAAAATACCCGTCTTAAATCCATGTAACTTTCCTTATCTAGACAGACCAACTACAAATGGGCATTTCTCCCTCATACGAGCTCAAAAATTAAAATTCTAGATGGCATTGGAAAGAGGATTCCAAGACCTTTCATTTGATATCTTATTTTCCACCTAACTCTTCCTGTACCGAAAGTTATGGTTGCTTGAAGTTGACCCAAAACTCACACTTAGCATACTTTTTTGCTAAATTTCAAATTTTCCTTTTTTCCAAAAATGGTTCTTTCTAAATCTATCTCTTTCAAATAGAGAGGTGTTCCAATATCTCCCCCTTGGTAACATTCATCCTTGAATGAGGTTACTCTAAGTAGACTAAGGGTGTAACATCTAACATTCAGCTCAAATACCCAACAAGAAAATTTAACCCATCCAGTATATCAATTAAAGAGTACTAAGAAAAGAATTAGTACCTTGCTCTGGATTGTCTCCAGATTCAAAGAGATGTGGATTTATCTTCTTTCTGTCCTCCTCAGCCTCCCATGTGGCTTCCTCAACAAACTGATTTCTCCATAAGACCTTGGCTGAGGCTACCTCCTTGGTTCTCAATTTGCGATCCTGGCGGTGTAGAATTTGAACAAGAATCTCCTCATAAGACAAGCTATCCTTAATAACAATATCTTCAGTTGGTATAATTAGTGAAGGATCTGCCATTCACTTTTTCGACCAAGAAATGTGAAACACTGGATGAACTGTTGCTAACTCTTGTGGTAGCTCTAACTCATAAGCTACATTACCAATTCTCTTGGATATTCGGTAAGGACCAATATACCGAAGACTAAGCTTCCCCTTTTTACCAAATCTCTTAAAACCATTCATGAGTGAAACCTTCAATTATACACAATCATCTACTTCAAACTCTAAGTCTCTTCCCCTAACATCAGTGTAGGATTTTTTATGACTCTGCGCTCTTTTCAACCTTTCTTGAATAACTCTCACTTCTCCATGGCTAGATGAACTAAATGTGGTCCTATCAACCCATCTTCACCAACTTCAAACCGTCCCAATTACCTTTGAAATCAATCACACAAGCCCTCAACATATCTTCTAAAAACTAAATAGTGCACTCTGCTTGACAATCAGTCTGAGGATGAAAAGTAGTACTCAAGTTCACCTTTGAACCCAAGCCTTTTTGGAATGACTTCCAAAATTGTGCAGTAAATTGGGCACCTTAATCTGAAATAATAGACACTGGGACTCCATGAAGTCTAACTAAATCTTGAAGGTATAACTTGGCATAATCTTCTGCTGAATGGGTAGTCTTTACCGAAAAAAAGTGGGCTAATTTTGTCATTCGATCTACAATCACCCAAATAGAATCATGTTTCCTGCGAGACCCTGGCAAGCCAGTAATGAAATCCATATTGATCATCTCCCACTTCCATTCCAAAATCTCTATATTTTGAGCCATATCACCAGGCCTTTGATTCTCTACTTTAACTTGTTGGCGATTCGGGCATTCACCAACGAACTCAGCAAGACCTTACTTCATAATATTCCACCAATATACTTCTCTCAAGTCACAATACATCTTTGCGGAACTCGGATGGATAGAATATCTGGAGTTATGAGCTTCCTCCATGATCCTCTCTTGGAGTTCATCCACCCTTGGTACACACAACCTACCTTGATACCTCAATACACTATTTCCCCTTGTTGAAAAGCCATCACTTTTATCTTATGAACATTTGCCTTCAATTCAAGCAAAATAGGATCTTGGTCATGTTTCTCTTTCACTTCAGTCACTAATGATGATTCAACCCCATTCATCACCACTACACCTCCTTGGGTAGAATCCATTCATATTAGTCTTACCTGGGTGATATAGAATATTCATGTCATAATCCTTGAGTAACTCTAACCACATTCTCTGTTTGAGATTAAACACTTTCTAACTTAATACATACTAAAGACTCTTATGATTGGTGAACACATCTACATGAACACCAAAATGATAATGACGCCATATTTTCAAAGCGAATACTACGGCAGCCAACTCTAGATCATGGGTTGGGTAATTCTTCTCATGAACTTTTAGCTGTCTGGAGGAATAAGCTATAACTTTACCATTCTGCATTAACACACAACCCAATCCTACTCTGGGTGCATCACAATACACACGTTAAAACCATGTGTACCTTCTGGTAATGTCAATACTAGGAAGTAGTCAACCTCATTTTCAATTCCTGAAAGCTTTTCTCACAAGCTTCATACTATTGAAACTTCACTATTTTCTGAGTCAACTTAGTCAATGGGTATGAAATAGCTGAGAACCCCTTAACGAACCTTTTATAATATCCAGCCAATCCCAAGAAACTCCTATTATCAGTTGGAGATGTGGGTCTAGGCCAAATCTACACTGCCTCTATTTTCTGAGTATCAACCTGAATTCCATCACCAAAAATAATGTGACCTAAGAATGTCACAGACTCAAGCCAGAACTCCCACTTAGAGAATTTGGCATACAACTCTCTATCCCTAAGAGTTTGGAGCACTACTCTGAGATGACCAGTATGATCTTCCTCATTCCTCGAATAGATTAGTAAGTCATCAATGAATACAATGAAAAACATATCTAAATAAGGCTTGAATACTCTATTTATAAGGTCCATGAATGTTGCATGAGCATTGGTCAAACCAAAGGACATTGATGAGTCTAAGATTTGGACTCATATAGGGCTTTGTTCTAATAGTTTTAGTGTCCTCAAATGCTTGATTTATGCAATAAACTGATGTTTAAGCCTTGATTTTCAGGCATGTAGACTAAGGAGCAAAGCAAGGACAATAACATGCAAAAAGGAACGAAACAAGCTAAAAAAGTGGAGAAAAGCAATCATGGAGATTGCCAAGACCACTCAGCGAACTATCGAGTGGCTCTTCAGACTGCTCGAAGTTCCAATGTGCCAGCCCCGAGTGAAGAAACTAAATGGGTGATAGATATAGGTAGTCGGTGAATTGCCGATCAGTTCTGTGACAACAAATATTGGATCGCCCAAAGTTACAGGACCTGAGATATGATGTGCCGCGAAATCTTGGCTCATTTGATGCTTGAAAACTAAGAATTATTCCTAGAATCGAGTGTATTTATGTTGATATAATGTATTTGGTAGTGCTTGTACTGGTGAAACGAGTGGAAGAGAAAGGAGATAGAATAGATGAAAATGCAAGCTGAAATCAAGTGAAGATCACGGATGTCTTTACAGGCTGTGAAGATCAAGACAGCGTGATAGCATCCGTGGTACAATTTCCAGTAGGCTAGCATTAAAGACCCAAACTTGGGGAAATTTTAAGTGAAGAACACGGACACCCAGACGGACCGTTGTCTCTTTAAAGGTCTGTGGTGTTGTCCGTGATGCAACTTTCAGTGTGATTTGATGTTTGCATACTCAAGACAAAACTTCCGATGCAAGTGTCTACAATTGTACAATAGTTTAGTAATCCAACCAAGGGTTAGGGTCGAGTCCCAAAGGAGTGGGCATGGGAATTAGTGGTTAAGTGTGAAAGTGCTAAAGCTAATCATAGCTAAATACTTTGATGAATGAAAACATAACAAATTAAAACGGTGACGCAAGCGTCAAGTATCAAATGGGGGTTTGTAAGCAAAAAACAACTAAAACAGTGAAAATAAGGAAAAATACAAGTGTGAAAACGAGATTCTTGGGATGTGATAGGAATACGGGATAGAATATATCATTGGGTACATTCTTTTGATAGTAAACTCATTGAGTATTTGTGACTAGGCTAGTCTTTAAGGGGGATAAGCTCTCTCTCAAGTAACTTACCCCATTTCAAATACGTTCCTCCTGGACACCCACTTGCCGCATGAAGAACAACCTCTTCCTTAACCCACTCACTCTCTCGAGCTGAGTGTGTGGACATGGGACTAGGGTTCACGCTCTCGAGCTGAACCTCATGTCGACCCACTCACACTGGCGATCAATCTACTGGTTTTAGTTTTATGACCTCTCTCTCGAGCAAGCCGAAAACACATATATAAAATTGTATTTGCAACTACAGATTCATTAAATTCATCCACAACCACTAAACAAAATCACATTTAAACTACAAATATTCTATTAGAAAGCAAGACCCAACAACTAACCTAATCCATATTCACAAAATCACACCCCAAGAATTGGGATTTTAGCTACGCATGTAAAAGAGATAAAAACGTATACCAATATCAGTTTCCATCAATGGGTATGCAAGATTATTCTTAAAACAAGCCAAAATTGAAGAATCCAGGAAACCCAAGTTCAATTTCTTGAAGATGAAACCCTTGAAAGCTCCAAGTTCTTCAAAACCCTCTCCAAAACATATAGAGAATATCTCCAAAACTCTGTCTCAAACTTAATAATCTAAAAACTAGATAAAATAAGGTAAAATTTTCTACTAAGAATAAAAACTGAGCTAGTATTTATATTCTTCAGAAAATGTTCTCTGAAGAATCTTTCGACGACGTTAGTAGGAAACACCGATGTATATGGCGATTCGCCCTTTGGTATACTCCGTCGCCTTTCATCAGTTGCCTTCAGCATCTTATTGTCCTGGATAATTGGGCGATGTAGCATTGCTTGGCAGAGTCACTTGGTGATATGCCGACTGCTCCTTTTCACCGTCGATTTGCTCCTTTCCTTCGGGGCTTGGCACACTAGAACAATAGGTGAATAGGCAATCTATAGGTGATTTGCCCAATAAGTTCGGCGATTCACAGATCTTCAGTTCATTGTTATTTTAGCTTCTTTTGCTCTGTTTTGCTTGATATTGTCCATGCTTTCCCTCAAACTTCTAATACTTGAAACTTATAGGTTTTTATCAGATATTGAGGTAAAATATGCATTTGAGGACACTAATTTCCTCAAAATATAGCCCTAAATCAGTCCAAATCGTGGACTCATCAACACCCCAACTTAAGATTTTGCTTGTCCCCAAGCAAACTCAAGTTCAGTCATTCAAAAGGGTGTCTTGAACAGTGCTACAAAAGACTCGACCATGAATGCACACAACAAGACTCAATTTACTTCTGCAAAGATCAAGTGTGCACTCAAAGATTCAAGTAGTGACTCACCAATATCAAAGAATCTCATGCTCACAATCCTTGCCTCAAATGCAAGTTCAAGCTCAACTAAAGTGTTTGAATGCCCCCACACAAAGAATGATTCCATAATCGCTTATAATGACTTAATCATCTAAAGTTCAGGAATCAGATGCAACGCTCACACTCATAAAGATGAAAACAATGCATGCTTTCACCCATAGGTTTGCCCGTATTTTCCAATTGACATTTGTTTCAGCTTTCTCAAGATCAGAAAGGTCTTTTCAAGGCTTGCAATGGGGCTGAGTGTAGAGGTATGGTCATTTAAGTTTAGTGGCTTTCATCCTCATGAATTGTGGTGCTCACAACACTTCCTTCTCTTTTCCTTCATCATTTTCTTTAGTGCTCATAAGTCATCCTATTATTCACTTTCCCATAGTGTGTTGGAAACCCTCTTTCTTTTGCACTTTATTCTGCAACTTTTTTTTTCATTCTTTTCTTTTTCTCTTTCTCTTTTTTTTATATATGCAGGGGTTCCATTTTTCTCAACACCATGGGTTAACAGAGACTTCTCTTGCACTTATTGATTTTCCCTTTTCTTCTCACCACACCCCCAACTTAAGTTGGCTATTTATTAAATCACAACACAAGAGGATTAACGGTAATGGATTGAGAAAGGTCTAATTTTCATCAAGGTTCTTTCAAAGAAGTTCAAGGTTCAAGGGGTTTTCAAGAGAGGTTCACACACTCACAAGGTAGGCCACGAAAGCAGTATATTCAAATTGGCTCACACTCTTCAAAGTTTCTTAAGATTATGTCAAGAGAAAGCTTTACTTAGTCGATCGGACCAACAGGGAAAATTCTAGGATCTATCATGCATGATTAAAAGTACGCTCATCACACTAGGCATCGAAACTATAATCAAACAAGACTCCACACTTTCGCTAGTGTGTAACGGTCATTACAAGAGACTCTATTCAATACTAGGCTAGTCAAAACGAGATGCAAAGAGTTCACATATTCTCTATGCAACTTCATTTGGCCTCATCGTAATCGCACATTCATGTTTGTTCGATTAAGAACACTATTCAAGTCATCAGTATTGATTAAAACCGAGACTCAAATTTTGCACAAGAACAACCACATTCACTGACAAGAGGTGGCAAAAAATTTTGGACGGGTTAAAATCATTTTTGCAATAACATAAACAAAAAGAACCATAAGCTCAATCATCCAATGAAACAGATAAAACACAATTGTAAAACATCACAACCCAAATATATACACAAAACACAACTATCAACACAAAAGGTGTGGGCCTTACCCCACCACAATTAAAAAGTATTTGTCCTTAAATGCAAATAAAAGTATCCAAAAGTAAAAATATAATAAAACAGAGAGGGAGGTAAAGAAAGGTCCTGTTTATGCAGACTCTCTCTCTCGAGGTCTCGATGGCTAGTGTAGCAATCTGTATATGGGCATCAGTTCCCGGAGTAGCCTCAGAATGCCAGATCCACTAGGAGCTGTTGCAAACGTCTCAGTAGACAATGTCTTGATCACTGGATGCACAACCGTCTCTATAAGATCTGGCAAGTCTCTGAATATGCCCTCATCTCTGCTCTCCTCAGCATGTACTGATATTATTTCCTCATCGGTCTCTGCATCCGACTTTGCATGTGTTGTGCCATCCCTCTGCACATCTCCGGTGGTAGCTGGAGAAATCCCCGAGGTCTCAGGAGCATCCTCATCATCTGTATCCCACATCAATGAAGTGAAGTTTGTAGCTTTCAAATAGTCTACATCCTTTCTCAAACTCGCAACCTCAGCGTTTAAAGCCGTCACCTCAGAGGCCTCCCCCTATCTGCTCTCACAAGCAATGGCTGTCACTGTCAAGGCATCAACAGAAGTTTGAAGAGGGATAAGTGTTGCTAGTATGGAACTGTCAATCATCTCCGGGATGGATCTCTCCAATCGGGTAGCTCTCATATCAGTTGAATAGGCCAACTGCCCCATCTTCAGTATTATGGCCTGAGTAATCCTGGCAGGCTGGGAGGATTAGGAAGCACATGGAGCTTGTGAGGAAGAGGAAGAAGGAGCGGGTATACCTGAGGGCCCAGAGGTCGGAGTAGGAGAAGATACCTCTGCAGGTAATGAGTCAACATTGACCTCTAAAGATGTGTCTGTTAGAGCTGCTCTCCTCCTGTCAACCTCCTCTCGAGTGAACTCGACCTTAATATGCAGGATCTCCGTGGAGGATGAAGGGATGACCTCTATATCATTCACAGAATCCCAGGGTACTCTATGACCCACATAGGCACAGTGACCCTACCCTATAAAGTGAAACAAAAAGCAGTAATTAGACTCTTTGCCTGGTTTTATGCTCATTAAAATCAACTTCAAAGGAGAATTCTTTTTATTGGCCATTGTTTTGTTTTCTAATGGTCAATTTCAGCCTTCTAAATTAGAACTTAACATGCCGACATAACTCAGTGATCAAGACCAGGAATGGCAGAGAGGTAAGTCTCTACTTGGCTCTCATGGCCATTTCCTGCGAAGTCAGCAGTCCTAGGTCGATCCTCCTCCTAGCCATGATAGAACCAAGGCAAGCAACCTTAGGATGGCACAAAATAGACTTGTTCTGGGATGGCATGATAGTGCTTCTGATGAAGCCAAACCAGAACTTGGAGGCGATGTTCATGTCCCTCTTCTCAATGGGAGCTCTTGCATCCATCCACCTCGAGGTGGTGTCAGCAATCATCAGAGCCAACCAATTCTTCAAGTTATCCAGGGACTGAATAATTGGGAACCCATCGTAAGGGAGTGTAGAGTGTAGCGGTCTACCTAATACAACATTAATATGCTCGTTGTGACACTCCACCTCCTTGTCTTTGACCATGACCGACTTCACCGGTCAAAACTCACTTGCCTTCTTCTTGTTCTAAGGTACCAACTCCTCATAAGCAGTATAAAACTCTCTTACCCAGGAGGGAATGTGGGGGTCTCGAGGTCGTCTGAACTACTCGAATCCATGGTATTGGAGAGTTTCAAGAACATCAGGATGCCCTCCAAGAAAGTAACTTCTCCTCTATGATGGTTCGTAAACTATCACCCTTCAATCTGTTTAATAGCCTCGGTGGAGGAACTATAGGAAGTGTAGGAGTTACTGAGGGTGCTTGGACTGGCACTAAGTCTGTAGTCGGAGGAGTAGCAGCTGAGGGACTACTGGCGGCTATGGACTGAGATCTGGCCCGGAGTGCATCCCTTCAGTTAATCAGAGGTTTTTCATCCTCTGGTTCAGAGAAATCTGGCTCAATAGCTTCTTCTTTCTTTGCTATATGTTTTTTTCGTTTGCCTTTATACCCCGGTGGGAGATCTTGCTTTCTTTTCTGTGAAAGACGTGATCCTCCATCTATTATTTAATGGACTCTTTCTTTTTCTAAGGTGGCTCGGTTAGATTGGTGCATACCATATCTACAAAAGATCGAGAAGAAACTCAAATGCAAGCATAGAAAAAATATTGTAGACAGACTCGCTGATCCAGTCGGCGAGTCACCAAACCTCTTTGGCGAGCTAAGTCGAGCTCACCGAAGGGATTGGCTCAACAATTAATACAAGTCAGGGATAAGGAGGATCTTCTGGCGAATCGCCAATTACTTTCGGCCAGCAAGCTTTCTCTGCCAAAAGTTACAGTTCTCAGGGGTTTTAGGGATGCAAATAAAGGGCGATAAGTATACTTTCGGTGAGTCGCCAATTGCTTTTGGTGCCCTTAGACTTCTCACCAAAAGTTAAAGTATCAAATATCAATCAAAGTCCCAAATTATCGGTGAGATGGGGACATTAGGTGAACTATCGATTTGTTCGGCGAGCTCGACCTAGCTTGCCAATCGATCGAACATGCCTGTTTTTAACCCATCTTCTCAAATTCAATCCCGCAACCCCCGAAAATGAAATCAAAGCATGCACTCATGGAATTCAAACAAGACCAATACTACCCATCACCCCGAAATACTCAGACTTTTCTTGATTTGCCGAATTTGGCCATTTGCCAATATTTGCTGTTAAGAGCGGTGTCACCCACTCTATCTTTGAGTAAATATTTGACATATAGCACAAACGTGGGCTACTCAAACTTTACCCAATCAATTTAACAACATGCAATCACAATCCAACTATGGGCATTTGGCAATCAACATTACGGGCAAGATTTTTAAGTTAAAGTAGGCATTTCATCATTTTAATCTTATCAGAGAGGCCCAACACACATCACTAAGAGACAATTATTGCAAATGAGTAAACAATTTTTGAATGTACACTAGAGATTCGGAAACAAACCTTTGATACCGATTAAATTGCGATTGAAAAGCTAGGCGGCAGAGTATCCCAACTCCAAGAACAAATCAACAAACTAGAATTATAGAAAAGTGCTAAAATAAAGAAAATATTACCTTAGTGTGAGTTTAGGATATTTAAGAGTGAGGGAAAGTGAAGAATTTCAAATTTGAAGTCTCTTGGCCATGATAAGCCATCCAGTTCGCGCTTGTTTGACGATGTTAGTGGCACTCGCCGAGTGATCACTTGCCCGCCGATTGCTAAAGTTCTTTCAGTTTCTTAGGGGTTAAGATGGCGATCTGCATCGAGGTCGGTGACACGCCGAACTGCTTCATAAGCCCGCCTAGTTTTACAGGCTCTAACTCAACTTTTAATTGAGCCAAACGACGGGTCGAGTCGTGCTTGCCGACTAACCATTTTCTCGCCAATTAGTATTTTTGACAACTTTCCTCATTCAAACCTGCACGACTAACACACCATTATTTATAAAAGAAAAATAAAGCAATTAGAACCTTGGGTTGCCTCCCAAGAAGCACCTTATTTAACGTCGTGGCACGACGCTAGTCATTACTCACTCCTCATTGGTTGGGTTGGCCCTAGTGGTACTAGGTAACCCCAATAGTTCGTTTGAGTGAATAGGAGGCACCACATAGTTTAGGAGTGTCCTAATCAACTGAATTGATCTAGAGTGAGAGCCAACCATTTGATTTAATACTTCAATACTCTTATTCATCTCTTCCAACATTAGATCTTGTTCGGTAATCTTTTGGAGAATGATTTGAAGTGTGTCCTTGACACGATTGTTCTCCCTGTTTCTACACTGCTTTCTCTCGTGAGGAGGTATGTACCTCCCTTGACTCTTGCACTGGTTTTCCACCTCTGTTATTTTGGTGGATAATTCATTCAGCTGAGTTACCAGTGCGATTAATTCGAAGTCCCTCTCGACTTCTTGGCTCATCTCAGTCGAGTTATCACCATTTCCCCAGGCATTCTTAGGGTACCTACCTATATAAACAAATTCAAAGGAAAACAAAACTATAAATAAGATTAGTAAACTACAATTATTGAAAGCAGAATTTGACTTAAACCAAAAACTTTCACATAACACCACTCCCTGGCAGCAGCACAATTTTGATGTTTGAGTAATCAAGACACAACTTCCGATGCAAGTGTCTATGATCATACAATAGTTTAGTAACCCAACCAAGCGTTGGGTTCAAGTCCCAAAGGAGTGGGCATAAGAATTAGTGGTTAAGTGCGACAGTGCTAAAGCTAATCATAGCTAAAGACTTTGGCAAATGAAAACATATCAGATTAACAGGGTGACGCAAGCGTCAAGTATCAAATGGTGGTTTGTAAGCAAGAAACAACTAAAATAGTGAAAATAAGGAAAAATACAAGTATGGAGACGAGATTCTTGGGATGTGATAGGAATACGGGATAGACTACATCATTGGGTACATGCTTTTGATAGTAAATTCATTGAGTATTTGTGACTAGGCTAGATTTTATGGGGGTTAAGCTCTCTCTCGAGCAACTTAACCCGTTTCAAATGCATTCCTCTTGGACACCGACTTGCCGCATGAAGAACAACCTCCTCTTTAACCCACTCACTCTCTCGAGTTGAGTGTGTGGACATGGGACTAGGGTTCACTCTATCGATATGAACCTCATGTCGACCCACTCACACTGGCCATCAATCTAGTGGTCTTAGTTTTACGACCTCTCTCTCGAGCAAGTCTAAAAAACATAAGTAAAGTTGTATTTGCAACTACAAATTCATTAAATTCATCCAAAACCACTAAACGAAATCACATTTAAACTATGAATAAACTATCAGCAAGCAAGACCCAACAACTAACCTAACCCATATTCACAAAATCACACCCAAAGAATTGGAGTTTTAGCTATGCATGTAAAAGAGATAAAGACATATACCAATATCAGTTTCCATCAATGGTGTATGCAATATTAGGTCTTAAAACAGGCCAAAAGTGAAGAATCCAATAGACCCAAGTCTAATTTTTTGAAGATGAAACCCTTGAAAGCTCCAAGTTCTTCAAAACCCTCTCCAAAACTTAGAGAGAATATCTCCAAAAATATGTCTCAAAGTTAATAATCTAAAAACTAAGTAAAATAAGGTAAAATTATCTACTAGGAATAAAAACTGAGTTACTATTTATAGTATTCATAAATTGTGCTCCGAAGAATCTTTCGGTGACATTAGTGGGAATCGCTGATGCATTTGGCGATCCGCCCTTTGATCTACTCCGTCGCCTTTCATTAGTTGCCTTCAACATCTTTGTTTCCTGGATAATTGGGCAATGTAGCACTGCTTTGTAGAGTCGCTCGACGATACGCTGAATGCTTCTTTTCACCACTGATTTGCTCCTTTCCTTCAGGGCTTGGCACATTAGAACAAAAGGCGAATAGGCAATCTATTGGTGATTTGCTGAATGGGTTCAGCAATTCACAGATCTTCATTTCTTCTTTCTTTTAGCTTCTTTTGCTCCTTTTTGCTCGATAGTGTCCATGCTTTCCCTCAAACTTCAAATACCTAAAACTTAAAGGTTTTTATAAGATATAGAGGTAAAACATGCATTTGAGGACACTAATTTCCTCAAAATATTGCCCTAAATAAGTCCAAATCATGGACTCATCAACGGTATTGAAGATCCAAACTTGGGGAGTTCTAAGTGAAGACCACGGAGACCTAGACGAACCGTGGTCTCTTCAACAGTCTGTGGTGTTGTTCGTGATATGATTTCCAGTGTGCAGGCATTAAAGACCTAAGTTGGGGAGTTGTAAGTGAAGACCATGAAGGGATTCACGGACCGTGAAGCCCTTGACGAACCCTGATAGCACCCGTGAGGTGTCTGATAGTTCAGTTTTATTTCAAGTAGGACTCTTTTTGAAACACTTTATTTGAATTAATTAGGTCATTTTTTATTTTTTATCTTGCCTTACCTTGAATGACGAACAAGTTTCCTTTATTATTAGTTTTTGGTTTTCGATTTTAACATTGAATCAAGTTTGAAGTTTGGATTTCTGGTTCTTGAAGTATCAAAGTGGCTTGATGATTTTCTTATTCTAGTAAGTACTTTATAAACATGTTTTCATTTTATATTTCTGAATGTTTAAGTGAAATCATGAGTGGCTAAATAACACAACTTGGATTGTGGGATCTATGACGTAATTCGAAGTGTAATTCCGTAAAATGGGTGATAGGTTATTTATATGTGCAAATTATAATTTAGCTTTCGTTATTCATCTATTCTAATTAGTTCACGCATTGGAGTGAGCCCATATCTATCAGTTGTTCGAGAGAAAAATGATAGTTAGTAAAAAGTTAAATTAATCAAAAGAACTGGTGTCCAAGTTCGAGTTGGAGAGAAAAGAACTTTAACACTATAGTAAGCGAGCGTAAAGCTAGTAACACTCTTGGACCGAGAGGACTTGAGTGAAAATTATCTAATTAGACTGAGAAGTATCATATATATTTTACTCGTATCTATTTTGTAGAGACAAATTGCATGAAACTCAATTACGAAAGAACATTAGATGTAACATTATGGGCAACACAATCCTAGTTTCATTTAATCATCGAAATAATTTTAGAACTTAAATCTCTATTAATTGTTAATCTGGAATTTGATTACCAAGTTTAGTTACTAGAACATCACAACTACACCCATTTTACTTTCCGAAATTGTTACTTTAGGAAATATAACGACATTTGAGTAAACGTGATAGTAAAATCATTTCTATAAAGAAATTTTCTGTGGGATTGACTTCAACTCACGTTGAGTTCTACAAATTGACTTCAACCGTTTATATCTCTTAACTGAGGTGTAAGTTTGGACGCATCAAATTTTGGCACTGCTACCAAGGAATTTCAATTCAGAAGTGTCTTACTAGCTTTTATTCGAGTTGTAGTTATATTTCCTAATTTTACGTCTTGTTCTTTGTTTGTGTCTCTTTCAGGTGAGTTTGACGGTGTATGACAAATACCAGATGTTAGGGAGACACATTGATCCCATAGACCCTGAACTTCGGAAGACACTCCGTAAAATGGTAAATGCACGAGAACTTGAGGCTCAGAGGTAAAGACTGGGACTGGAAGCTGAAACCGCTGCAAGAGTTATTCAGCAAAATATTGTGGACAACCCACCTAGGGTGGTGGAAGAAAATATAGTTGTGGATGAAATCATTTCTCCCCACCGTGAACCAATAGCTCCAAGGAGTCCAGCAGAGTATCCATCTCACATTATGTATAAAGAGGATAACTTAGATTTGGATGGAGCTAGAGCCAGATGAGCGATAATGTTACCTGCACTACCTCCAAGTGTGAAATTTACAACCAGCAGCACTATTATTCAACTGCTGAATCTAAAAGGTATGTTCAGGGGTGCACCTGGTGATGATGCAAACCAACATTTGATGAGACTGAGGCTGTTTCCATTGTCTCTTACTGGAGAGGAAACCAATTGGTTGAATGAGATGCCGGATGACTCAATAAGGACTTGGACTGAGTTAAAGGAGGATTTTCTAGAATGATTCTTTCCATAATCAAAAGAGCTACAGATGAAAGATAAGATAAGTGCCCACAAACAGCTACCAAGAGAAGCGATACATGACACTTGGTGGAGATTCAGCCAAAAGCTGAAGAAGTGTCCAAGCCATGGTCTCACTTAGAGACATCTGAAACAGGAATTTTATAGATCTTTAAATTATGTTACTAAACCTATTGCTGATCCAGTGTGTGGAGGATCATTTGTGAAGAAGCCATTATCAGAGACCATGCAACTGATGGATGATATGTCAAAGAATAACAGGGCATGGTACACCAGGGATGCAGAAGTAGGAGATCTTGGGTACACTTTTGAACTTTCAGCCGAACAAAGGAAAACAGAAGAAGAAAGGAATTAGAACATGGCACATATGAGGACCCAAATAGATCTACTCACAAAGCATATTATTTTAAAGTCTGAAAAGGTAAATGTTGTGGGACATCCAAACAGGTATAAAGATCAGGATATCAATCTAGATGATGAGGCTAATTACCTGGGAAACCAAGGAGGTTTTTGGAATTATAACTCAGGAAACTAGGGTTACAACTCTGGAAATGTAGGTCAGAACTACTCTAGAGAAGGGCAGTATGATAGGCCAGCAAACAAAGAGCAGGGAAACTAGAAAACAGAGATGGGTATAGAAATGATCGCAGTGGTGTGTATGTGCCACTAGGTAATAGAGACCGGGTAAGTGGTAGTTCCAGCGGGTCTAAGTTGGAAGACATATTGGCCAAAGTGCTCTGAATCAATTGATGTAGGTGTGAAGGAGATGAGAGGTGATTTCTCTAGTATGAGTCAACTGGTAGACTCTCACACCACCTTTATCAAGCAAATTGAGCAGCAGTTGGGGCAACTTTCAGCCTTATTAAATCAAAGGAAGAATGGGTCACTACCAAGTGACACGATCCAAAATCCTAAAAAGGACGGGGATTGCATGGCTATCATCACTAGGAGTGGTAAGATTCTTAATGACCCAATTTCAGTAGGTGCTAAACATGAGCAGGTGTTGGAGCAAGCTGGAAGAGAGGAGGATGAAGCTGAGCAAGTAGATGACTTAGAGGATGCTCAACCAATAACAAAACCAGCAGGAGCAAAAGGAAAAAGAGGTTGAGGGAACTATGCCTCTTAAGCAGATACCAAGACCACCTCCTTATTTCCCTCAAATGATTAAAAAGAAAGCCGTAGAGGGAAAATTTTCAAAGTCCATCACCATGTAAACATACCATTGGTGGAAGCCCTTGAACAGATGCCAGGATATTCCAAGTTCATGAAAGACTTGGTTACAAATAAGAGAGATGTAAGTATTGATTTGACTAACCATGTTCATTATTGCAATGCTTTTTCTACTAGGTCTCTGGTACAAAAGACAGAGGATCCGGGTGCATTCACCATACCGTGTACCATCGGATCAATCAAATTTCCAAAGGCCTTGTGTGACTTAGGGGCCAGTATAAACTTGATGTCACTGGCCATCTACAAGCAACTGGGGTTAGGAGTTCCAAAACCCACAGCCATGAGGCTGATGATGTCAGATAGGTCATTGAAGCAACCTGTGGGCATCCTATGTGTTGTGCTCGTAAAGGAGGGCACGCTCATCTTTCTGGCAGACTTCATGATCTTGGACTACGAAGTGGATTTTGAAGTTCCCATAATTTTGGGAAGACCATTTCTAGCCACAGGACGAGCATTGGTAGATGTTGAGAGAGGAGAACTGAAGTTCATACTCAGCAAAGATGAAGTAAAGTTTAATATTTGCAGGTTAATGAAACATCCACATGACATGAATGTGGTGTCTGCGATAGAGGTGTTTTATGAAGAAGAAATGGGAGCAATCATTGAGGAGAGGTTGGTTGTTGGAACCTTAACTATCGTACTGATGAATTTTGAAGTTGATTTCTGGTCTGACTATGTAGAGATCACGAATGCTTTGTAGGGAATGGGAGGACTCTCTTATGCTCCAAATAAACTGGACTTGGATTTGAAAAACAAGCCAAGTCCTCTAGCGAAACCATCTATTAAGGAGCTATTTGTGCAGGAATTGAAATAGTTACCTAATCACCTGAGGTATGTAATTTTGGGAACTAACAATACTTTACCTGTGATTTCAGCTATAGATTTGAATAAGGAACAGGTTCATGCTGTGATCAAAGTATTTATAAGGTACAAAAGAGCTGTTAGGTGGACCATTATTGACATCATCGGGATACCTCCGGGTATATGCACCCATAAGATCCAACTTGAGGAGGACTGCAGCCCAAGCATTGAACACTAGCGGAGGTTAAACCCACCTATGTAAGCGGTGGTCAAAAAGGAGATCATTAAGTGGTTAGATATTGGGGTGGTGTATCCCATTTCTGACAGTCACTAGGTCAACCCAGTTCAATGTGTGCCCAAAAAGGGTGGTATGACTGTGGCTGAGAACGTAAATAATGAGTTGGTCCCAGAGAGACCAGTCACTGGATGGCGAGTGTGCATGGACTACAGGAAGCTAAACAAGTGGACCTTGAAGGATCACTTCCTGATGCCTTTCATGGACCAGATGCTTGATAGGTTAGTTGGAAAAGGGTGGTACTGCTCCATAGATGGATACTCTGGCTACAACCAGATACCAATTGCTCCCAAAGATCAGGAAAAGACCACTTTTACATGTCCTTATGGCACCTTTACATTTAAATTCATGCCATTTGGATTATGTAATGCATCGGCAACTTTTCAGAGGTGTATGATATGTATCTTCTCAGACATGGTGGATGACACTCTAGAGGTCTTCATGGATGGATTTTCAGTGATAGGTGACACTTTTGATGATTGTTTACTTAATCTCAGTAGGGCCCAACTGAGATGCGAGGAGGCCAATCTAGTGCTGAATTGGGAGAAGTGTCATTTCATAGTTAAGGAAGGAATAGTCCTTGGGCACAAGGTGTCACAAAAGGGGTTAGAGGTTGACAAGGCCAAAATTGAGGAGATTGAAAAGTTGCTTCCACCTATCTGTGTGAAGGGTGTTTGAAGTTTCTTAGGACATTTCGGATTCTATAGGAATTTCATCAAGGACTTCTCAAAAATTGCACACCCCATGTGCAAACTTTTGTAGAAGGAGGTGAAATTTATTTTTGATGCGGCATGTCTCAGAGCCTTTGAATGCCTAAAGGAGAAGCTGATTGTTTCCGCAGTGATCATTGGCCCAGATTGGGCTGAGCCATTTGAGGTAATGTGCAATGCTAGTGTTACTGCTTTAGGAGTTGTATTGGGGCAGAAGTGCAACAAGATGTTCCATCTGATTTACTATGCTAGTAAGTTACTAAATGGAGCACAGCGAAATTACACAGTTACTGAATAGGAACTACTGGTTGTGGTGTATGCTTTGGATAAATTCAGAGCTTACTTGTTGGGTACTAGAGTGATAATCCACACAGCTCATGCACTCTCAGATACCTCATGGCAAAGAAAGATGCCAAGGTTGATCAGATGGGTGTTGCTACTTCAAGGGTTTGATTTTGAGGTCAAGGATAGGAGAGGTTGTGAGAACCAGGTGGTTGATCACCTGTCTAGGTTGGAGGCTGAAAAGAAAGAAGAAGTTGAGCTTGAAATAAATGATTTGTTTCCGGATAAGGAATTATTAGATGCTACTTTTGATCTTATTCCTTGGTTTGCTGATTTTGCTAACTTTCGTGTTAGTGACTTGATGCCTAAGGGTCTGACATTTCAGCAACGGAAGAGGTTCCTGCATGATGTGGGTAAGTATTTTTGGGATGAACCTTATTTGTACAGGGTGTGCTGATAACATCATCAGGCAATGCATCCCTGAAGGTGAGATGTTGCACATTCTAGAAGCATGTCACTCCTCTCCAGTAGGTGGCCATCATGGAGATGCTCGGATAGCCCACAAGATACTTCAGTGTGGGTACTACTGGCCCACAATTCATCAAGATGTGATGGACATAGTAAGGAGTTGTGATGTGTGCCAGCGGTAAGAAGCCATCTCTCGGTGCCATGAGTTACCCATGAAACCTATTCTGGACGTGGAGCTGTCTGATGTGTGGGGCTTCGATTTCATGGGCCCATTTGTGAGCTCCTATGGGCAAAAGTACATATTGGTAGCAGTGCACTATGTGTCCAAATGGGTTGAGGCAGTTTCTTTTCCTTAGAATGATGGCAAGACTGTTTTCCAAAGAAGAATATATTCTCAAGGTTCGCACACCCATAGCTTTCATCAGTGATGGCGGTTCCCATTTCTGCAATAAGGTATTCAGTGTGCTTCTGGACAAATATAGGGTTAAACAACACAAGGTGGCAACTCCTTATCATTAGCAGACCAGTGGTCAAGTGGAGGTGTCCAATAGAGACATTAAGGCGATTTTGGCTAAAATAGTTAATGCCAACAGGACAGATTGGGCACGAAAATTAGATGATTCTCTATGGGCATATTGGACAGCTTTCAAGACACCTATCGGTATGTCTCCATATAAATTGGTGTTTCAAAAGGCATGTCATTTTCCGGTTGAGCTTGAGCATAAAGCACTCTGGGCTTTGAAGAAGCTGAACCTTAGTTGGAGTGAAACTGCAAACCTGAGACTGGATCAGATTAATGAGATGGATGAGTTCCATTTGAGAGCATATGAGAGGTCTGTATTGTACAAGGAGAGGATGAAGTTGTATCATGATAAGCATATTGAGAAGAGAACCTTCTCTCCTGGTGACTTGATGTTACTTTTCAATTCTAGACTTTGTCTATTTTCATGAAAATTGAGATCCAAATGGTCTGGGCATTTTAAGGTAACTCAGGTGTTCCAGTCGGGTGCTATTGAGCTTGAGAATGACAACGGTGAGTGGTTCAAGGCCAATGGTCAGCAAATTAAGGCATACTTGGTTGTTCCAGAAGATGTGAAGATAGTGGGGGAATGTAAACTTCATGAAGTCTGAGTAATCAAATAACCTCTATTGTGCCGCGATGTTAAATTATGCGCTGCTTGAGAGGAAACCCAAGATTGTCATTGTAATAGGTACTTTCATTTTTCTTATTTTTTCTTTGTTTTTTTTAAGAGCCACTGTGTGTTGATGCATGCACGAAAGTTTTGGACTAAGAATTGTAGGAATTGGGTGCAGACAACTCTTTATGAGCAGTCCCACGGGCCGTGGTGCCCTTCACTGGAAACTTCATGGCCCATCATCCTCAACAACAACCAACTGAGGCTATTGGAAATTGCCTTAAATTGGTTCACGGAAGGGTTCACGGTCTGTCAGAATTTGTACGGACCGTCTAGCCTCTCGTGAACCACAGGTAAGTACTTTGTTTTCAAGTCATGTTCACGAATATGTCCAAGGACTGTGATACCCTTCATGGGTAACTTCACGGTCCATCGTATGTAACTTAGCAGTACCAGTACTCGACCCGACCCGTGCCAACACCAAAATTTAAAGAAACGTGTATTAGCTTACTAAGCGCCAAAGGTCGGGTTGTCCTCTTATTTTCTCTCCATTCTTCATCTTATAACGGTTACTAAAGGGTTAAAAAATGATTCCCTTCATCTTAAAGTTCTAAATATCACCAAGAATCAAAACACTAGTCCTATTGTTTTCCAAGGCTTTAACATCAAGTTAATCTTCTTCTTTTTTGGGCAAAATTCTCCATTACTTCAAAGTAAGTCACTTCATAATTTGTTACAAGTTTGATCTTGTCTCAAAGCAAGTTAGATTTACTTTGAATTAGTTGAGATTAGAATGATCATGTGATGAATAATCTTGATTGATATTAAACTGTTATGGGTTAGTTTAAATTACGTAAATGTTATTGTCATGTATGTGGGTATGGTCACAGTAGATCGTAATTGTGTTTATAATTGTGTTTGTCTAAATTGGTGGTGATCTTATGTGGGGTAGTTGAATTTAAGAAGAAAAGTGTTGATGTGTGGATATGTGTTTGGTTGAATAAGTATTACGTTCAGTTTCCTTGGGTTTGATGGATATTAGCATGTGTTAGGTAAAACTGATGATTTGTGTGTGGGTATAACAAAGGCATGTGCGTATTGAATGAATATTATTCCTGTTGGCATTATGCTTGTTGAAATTCAGTGGTGTTAGTAGTGGTGCTGTGATCCTGTGTCAAAATGGGGGTAACATATCCTATAGTGAAATGGGGGATACAATGATTGATTGATTGCCCAAGTGTAAGACCATGATAGGCTTCACGGATCATGGAAGCTACTACGAGTTGTGAAACCACTCGTGGACCATACTTGGGCATTTCACACCATCACTAGTTATGTTCACGGACATTATTACGGACCGTGGTTCACTCCACAAATCGTACAATCGTCCGTGAAAAATACTTGGTTAAACCATTATTGCACACTGACTCTGTATTAAATCCACGTGTGGTTTTACGGACTGTGGTACCTACCATGGCCCATGTGAGCTCCCTGTATAGTTTACTTGTTTTGTAAAAGTTTACTTTCTGTACTTTTATTCCATTTTCTTCTTTTGATTATGTGGCCCTTCCTAATGATAGATTGGGTGACGACATTCTTAAGGCAAGGCGTCACGATGTAATTACACAAGGGAAGTCTGAGTACCCGACAGTGTGTCATTTTAATAAATTGGGTATTAAAGGGTGTTTTTATTGTTCAGGTACTATGGCTCCCCGAAGAAAGAGTGTAGCTCCTCCTTCCTCATCTATTGCTTCACAATCTGAAGGTAACGCTTTGGAGTCTAGTAGTTCGGAGATACCAATAAATGTTATACCTGAATATCACCCACCTCAAGCTACTAGATCCAGAACAGCGAGGGCCATTCTCCAGGACACTCCTGCCTAGTCTGAAGAGAGAGATAGTAGTTTCGGTCGCGATGAGAAATCGGGAAGTAAATTGGATGCTTATTCAGTAAGCCAGTCGAATGATGGTTCGGGAGGCAATGGAGAGTCTGAAAAAGGCTCTCAAGAAGATGCAACCACATCTCCACCCGCAGTAGGACCACATGCTAAAACTGGAGCTCAGATAAAAGCAGGTGCAGTAAAGGGGTATGATTAGGTGACTCCATATGATACAATGGTTCAGTATGTTCACCTCCACAAATTTGACCCAGTGGTGAGACATCAGATGATTGATTGTTTCAGATCTATGTGGACGGTGAATGGGTTGGAGGAGTTCTTCAAAAATGGAATTGTGAACAAGTCAGGGGGATTTAGAAAGAGACCACTCATGCCCGAGACTAGGGTAGTGATGGCAGACATTGAGACATTTCTAGAGATTTACATACTGTTTCAAATTCATCAGTTAGAATAGATGAACAATGCTCTTGGGAATACACCAGCAATCTACCTCGAGATTTCTATGTTATCTACGTTGCCACCCTAATGAACATTGATGTAGATACTGAAACAACAAAGCGAGCACAAAAGACATTTACAGCTACATTGGCTCCATTAGATACAATCATTGTGCGGGGTAAGATTGTAACATCTCTGAGGAAATTATTAATAGTATGCTACATGTCCCCGAGTATACGACACTAGTTTTTGTAGGACTATTTTAGGGCAAACACCACGCTGTCATGAGTGAATCGGAGATGGGGGATCCTACTTCGAGAGTGCATCATGCGTTGGATGCCAGTTTCATTGCTACAGAAAGAGAAGCAGTAGAATGGTTATCTTATCCACATGTGCCGATTACAAAGGCATCCTTCACCATTTCGGCCAAGGTTTAGTGGTCAATAGTTCGGGCACAGCTGCGACCCACAACAAATGATAATACAATGTCTCCAATACTAACATCATTAGTCACTTTCCTCATGGCCGATTACCTAATGAATATAGGTTCCCCATCGCCACGGAGATGCGAGATAGAGCGCTGAATGAGCGAGCAGGTTTGCCATTTCCCAGTCTGATAGGGAACCTTTGTTTGCAGGCGAATATTCCTCCAAATAAGTTGGTGGATAAACTAGTGGAGGCATCCATGATAACTGCAGCTTCCAAAATTCAAGATGTCAACAATCCTCATTATGGGAGGAAATCAGGAGCAGCGGGACCATTAGCGATAGTACCTCATACACCAATAGGTATCCCATAGGTTGCAGACCAAATTGAGCAGGATGAGTCATCACAGCCATCTACGGAGGAACCATCATTGTTGTAACAACCCTAGAAATGAACTAGTGAAACTAGAGGCTAAAGTGTGTGCGTTTGTGTTCATTATGAGTTTTGATGTGGTTTAATATTGTCCGGAGCCATGGTTGAGGTGTTTAGGGGTTAGACGTCAAGGTACGACCTCCCAAGGACCACCCTAAGGGTCCTTGAGGAGGACCCTAAATCTAAACCCCAAGACCCCAAGGAAACCATCAAGTTGGCCCAAACTTGGTGACCTACAGATGGGGTTTGTGCCCCATAGGTCTATCCATACCCCATGGATGGCCTCCGTAGGTCAACAGGCCTAAAACCAACTTGCAGCCCCAGACTATGGACCAGAAGCACGGTTTGTGAATGGACTAACTGTCTGTGAGTCCAGGGCGTGACTAGGCACTATTTTCTGGTACAGTCTCGGCCAAGCGAGGGGTGAATTCACACCAAATCCTAATTAATATATGGATGACTATTGTAATTGTTTTAAGGTATTTTAAGAGTATTAAAACATTGAAACCCTCATTTAGATTTCATCTCTCAAATCAAAACCCTTCCCTCCTGAAAAGTTCTCGCTAGAAACTCCATTGTAGATCAAGGTCAAGATCAAGCTAGGGTTGGGGATTTCAAGGTGTTTCTTCTTCAATTTCATGGGATTCTTCAAGTATATGGTATGGTGATCCTTCATCTAGGGTTAGTTTTCACCCTAGAGTCAATTTCAAAGAAGTTTTCAAGGTTTTCAAGTTACACAAAAACCCTAAGTTTCACTCAAACTCATGGGTTCTTGCGTCAAACATTTTTAAATGATAAAATATGATTATATTGATTTCTATTGATGATTTAAGATGATTTTACTCTATGAACCCATGATTTCTCTCAATTTCTAAATTTTGACTTATAAAGTGGGCTTGATGATTATGAATGAATGTTGATGGATATATGCCTACATTTATTTAGGTTGTTGAATTTTATCATCATATATGTATAATTATGGTGAATTTTTGGTGAATTGAGGATTTGTGATCATAGCCTTGAAATGGAAAGTTTGACCTAATTTCATGTTAAAGTAGAATTGTCTTGAATTGTTGATCCACTTGAAAGGTGGAGGTGTTTACTTACTATGTACATTGTGATCATGGCCTTGAAAGCATAGTTTGAGGAATTTAAGTCTTATCATGATGTTGTATATATGAATGTGATGTGAAGCATGTGTGTGGTCTCAATAGATAAATTATGATTTTGTCTAGAAGCTAATTGTGTTAAGATTGAATATTATCTCTCTATTAACACTCATGAATATTGATGATGGAATGTGAAAGGTTCTATAATGTAATGTTGAATGAGATCTCTTGAATTGGTAGGCTTAGGCATCCTTTTCTTATATGATGAGTATATCTTGACTTGATGTCTTAATGTCTTGAATTGGTAGATCTAATGTTGGTAGACTATTCATGAAAGAATGAATGAATGAGTTAAATGAATGTTGTGTCTATTGAAAGGTTATTCTCAGTTGTACTCTATTAAATGCTAATGATGTGTTGATTGAAAGGATATTCTTGATCTTGCATTAATGAATGATAATAGGGTTCTTAGATGAAAGGTTATTCTCAATTTAAAAATATGAGCTATCTAATGAATGAATGTTGTGTTAAGATGGATGCCCTCACGTGAGTTGAGGCGAGGTATCTAGTAACAATCTATTATCCCTTAATGTAATGAATGTTAAAATACTCTATGGGAATATAGGCTAAGCACCGAGAGGATATTGAATGAGAAGGAAGCCCTCACGTGAGTTAAGGCAGGGTTTCTAGTAGAAATCTCTTGAGATGGATAACCTCATGTGAGTTGAGGCGGGGTATCTAGTAGAAATATCCTTGTCCCTTAACTATGTGCCCAAATAGGTCTAGCTAGTGGATCCACTTAAGCTATATACCAATTTACCTTAGGCAAGTAGACCATCCCTTATGATGTGGGACAGTACATCAGATTCCATGATCTAGCTCTCACGGTCTATGTTGGTTTAATGCTTATTCCCATCATGTGAGATGTTGTGCATTATGGTTTCTTGAGAGGTTCTACAAAGTGTGGGTTACCAGTATGGGATGTCATCCATGCATTGCACGAGTAGGCTTTGAGAGGGTCATAGTGAGTTATCTAAGTCTTAATGACTATTGTTTGAAAGTCCTCTAAATGATGTTATTGAGTAATGTTGACTCGTAAATGCTTAAATGTAAAGATGCATTCTATACTTGGATTGTATTATGAGTTACTTCCTTGTCATGCCTATTGTATATGAATGTGTCATATCTAGGGTGACTTCAAAGGAGTACTTAGTGTGAGTATTAGTATGGGATGCTACTTGCACATTACACAAGTAGGGCTTAGAGTTGTCTTAGACGTTGGTCTTAATGTGATGATGTGACTCATGTATTGCTTATGTCTCATAAATGCTTTATTGTGTAAAGATGGAAAGGATGAATGGTAAGTTCACTTTTGGTGACCTTAAGGTGGTGCCTTAGTGTGGGTGGTGGTATGGGATGCTACCCATGCATTGCACAAGGTATAGCTTGAGGGTTACTTGAGGTGGAGCCTCAAGGTGAAGGTAAAGGTTTATATGTGATTTTGTTTAAATGTGAATTATGTGACCTTGTATTTTGGTTGTGACTTATATTATGCCTCTTGTATCAATGTTTATGGAGTTTTACAAAAATGGCATAAAAACATGGTTTTCAATCAAATGTCCCCTTTTAAGCATGTTTTTGCGTGGTCATCATACTTAGTACATCTAATGTGCTAACCCCATTCTTTTCCCTTTTTACCAAAGTGTAGGCTTTGGAGATGTCGGTGTTCTATGCTTGATGGATAGGTTTCTAAGGTGCTCGAAGATGAAGACTTGGTGAGTCCTCATAGTTTTCAAGGACAAAACCAGATGTTCCTTTTATGTGTTTTAGTATTGTTTAAGCTTTTGTATGGGATTAGTCCTAATGTTGTATTCAAAGTATTAGATGCTTTGAGACAAAGTCTAGAAAGTTTTCTTCTTGCTTTTCACGAAAATGACTTCAATAGTAAAGAAAGTTTTTAATTCTTCTCTATTATTCTATGTTCTTATGTTCAAGAATGCTATGAGGCTTGTATTAGACCCCTTCGGGGTAGAGTACGTCGTGTTACAACTAGGGGATGCTCTCGGGTCACGACAATCACCACTAGCTTCAATCTCCCAGGCTACATATACTTATATCACTCTCTTAATTGCTTTTCTTGAGAAGTTGGTTGCAAATCAGCTGCAGACCAAGACTTTGGTCAACCAAATTGTCCACCAAATGCCCCAACTTATACAGTGTGATATCAGTGTTAGCTGCGGAAAAGCGTGTAAAAGATGAAATACGGAGGGAGCTTGATGTTTTGAAAAACATGATGGATGTCTTGGAGGCACATGTCCAAACACAGTTGCAGGCTACCGAGTCAAGCAATAATAAAGAGTTCAAGAAGTAGTTGGCCGAAATAAGAGCTCAAGTTGCTAAACAGGCTCAAAAATCTGTACAGGTGCCCACTCCAGTCATGCCAGAGTCCTTAATGAAGATATTCAATGAGCAGCCTACCACTCAGTCTCTTGACGATCTCTAGGGAGAACTCCCTAAAAGTAAATCCGGCAAGAGAAAGAAAAAAGCTGGAGAATCTAATGATGAGCTATCGGCTGACCTAGTTAAAGAGGAAAGAAGGCAAGAAAAGAAAGCCAGTAGGGCATCAAAGAAGGAAGCTAGAGAAAGAGAAGCACTTGAGCAACAACAATGAGATGTAGTGTTAGTTGGAGCTTCTGGTAGTGCAGTACCTCTCCCGATGAGTGGTAGCCAGGCTGATCCTGCGCTGGTTTCTAAGAGTGCACCCGTTGATAAGGGTGTCAATACTGATCCGAATACTCGCGCCTACAGCGCCATAGGTATGACCCCTCCTCATCGCCCTATTTTGTTTTTTTTCATTGACTTTGAGGGCAAAGTCTTTTTTTTTTGGGGAGGGGGTGGTGAGCAACTTGCCATTCTAGCTGTTAGGATGAATGGAGGTTGACTCTGTGTTTAGTGTGGAAAATGTTATTGTCTTGTGTTTGTTTTGGTGTGTTGAGTTGTGCAGCAACTAGTCCGTGTGAAATGGTTACCTTCACCTGAGATTTGATTGTAAGGATCCATAGATGACATCTTAGATTCTTACATGTCGAACATTGTTAGTCTGATCAATAAATTGATGAACCAAGAAACTGGAAATGTAGTCCAGTGTCATGTGTGTGTGTGAGTTTTGCTCGAAGTCTAACACAAGGAGCAGAAACTAGAACTTGCCCGATTAGTCTTGCTTAAATCAGAGAATAACTGGATAGGAAAGGATCAGTAGACCATTTTTGTTAAGCCATTAAAAAGACAAAAATAAAACAGCCAAATAAAAAGCTTATCATTTGAACCCGATTTGAGCCTACAAATCATTTTTTCCTATTACCCGGTAAATATCATATCCTTTGGTCTCCGAAGATACGATGTCACAACTCAGGCCAAAAGCCTAAGTTTAGGGTGATTGCAATTCGAGCAGAAAGAAGAAGTGTAAAAGAAGGTTCAACCAGTTTGTTGAATGCATATAAAAAAATAAAAAAGAAGTGTAAAGAAAAGAAAAGAAAAAGAAAAAGAAAATAATGGTTGTTGGGATGTGCTGAAATGATGAAAAAGAGGGTATCGCTCAGAAAAGAGTGGTGTGCAACTGAAACTTTGGTAAACCAAGGGACTAGTCACTGACAAACCCAAATATCCATTCCCTAGCCTGAGCCTATGTTACAAGCTGATAAAGTCCTACAGTGATCCTATTTCGTGTGTTTGAAAGATAGATCGTAGAAAACAAGGACAAGCCTATGGTAGTTTATTGTTATTGTGATAACAGCAGGGTTAAGGAGACCACAAATAGAGAGTTGAATACTAGAATGCGGAAGCACAAAGAAAAGAAACAAAAAAACTAAATAAAGATATGGGAAATTCGAAGGAAAGATCCACAAATTTCCAAGGATTAGATGTTCTAAGGCCTTGAAAAGATCCAAGTAACAACGTATAGATTTATGGAAGAAATCTAACGCCTTTACTTGAGAAAACGAATCAAAACGATAGATTCGGATCTTGACCGCTTTATGAGTAACTAAAGACAGTAATTAGTATGTAAAAACTAATCACCTTCTAAAGAATACCAAAAAGAAACCAAAGATATCACAAGAAGAAGTTACTTTATACCTTAAACTATGAAACTAGTAAAGGTTTAAAGATAAATTCTCAAAGAACAAGTCACAAAGGTTCAAAGAACTCTCTCAAATATTATTAATATCAATCTAAATTGTCTTTAATGAATAAAAAGGATCCCTATATATAGGAGAAGGGGTGAAAAACGTCCAAGACCCTAAAAGTCAATTACAAGGACTCTTACTCTAGAAAGGAAATAAAGTAATCTAACTAAAAACAAATTTAGTACTTCTAGGAAAGCTATGGTACTTAGGAGACCATAAATAGAATAAGGAAAATATTAATAACCTATAAATAAATAAAGAAATAAGGTAAATCCCAACTAGGAAAAGAATCTTGACAATCTTGGAAAGTTTGACTAGTCTTCTCTCAAAACTTGGGGAGAAAGCAACTCTTGTTGTGGCTGATTCTTGGACTCTTCTTGACCTTATTTGCACGAAATTGGGCCTTAAAATTACTCATCTTGGGCTTGAATTTGGGCCACCAAATAATTATAGCATTTGGACAATTCCTCTTCCTTGGGCTTGAGCTCTTTTTCCCCAATAAGACACATTTGGATCAGCGATTGAAGCCCATTGAGCTTATCATTGAACTCCTTGGATTGAGATCTTATTATGGGCCTCCTTGGAGTTTCTAAAGCTTCATTCTTGTCATTCAGAGGAGTAGAGCTTCCTTGGATGCTATCATATTGTTAGACGTTCTTTGAGAGTGCGAGCGTAATACTTAGTCCCAATTATCATGAGTGAGGGACTTCTTTGGTGTAAGGACACAGTGATTGCATTTGAGAGTAGATTGTGTTAGTTGATAGTTCACAGGAATAAGCATGATCGACTATGAGTAATGAGATGTCATATATTGATCCTTTCATGTTAGATTCATGGTTTTGGATACAAATTGTACTTGAGATGGCTGCGGCGTAAGTTCAAAAGTGTTTGAATGGTTTGAGGGCTGAATATATTGTTTGCTCATCACTTGAGGACAAGTAATGGTTCTAAGTTGAGAGTGTTGATGTGCCGCAAAATCATGGCACATTTGATGCTTGAAAACTAAGAATTGATACTAGAATCGAGTGTAGTTATGTGGATAGAATGTGTTTGGTAGTGTTTGCATAGGTGAAACTAGTGGAAGAGAAAGAAGATAGAAAAGATGAAAATGCAAGCTAAAATCTGAGCGCTGACAAATCAAGTGAAGATCACAGACGCCTTTACGGGCTGTGAAGATCAAGACGGATCTTGATAGCATCTGTGGTACAATTTCCAGTAGGCTAGCATTGAAGACCCAAACTTGGGAAATTTTAAGTGAAGACCACGGACACCCAGACGGACCGTTCTCTCTTTAACGGTCTGTGGTGTTTTTCGTGGTCTCTTCAATGGTTTGTGGTGTTGTCCGTGATGTGATTTTCAGTGTGGAGGCATTGAAGACCCAAGTTGGTGAGTTCTAAGAGAAGACCACGAAGTGCTTCACAGACTGTGAAGCCCTTGACGAACCGTGACAATACCCATGAGGTGTCCAATAGTTCAGTTCTATTTCGAGTTGGACTCTTTTTGAAACACTTTATTTGAATTAATTAGGCCATTTTTTAGTTTTTATGTTGTCTTACCTTCAACGATGAACAACTTTCCTTTATTCTTAGTTTTTGGTTTTCAATTTTAACATTGAATCAAGTTTGAAGTTCGGATTTCCTGTTCTTAAATTATCAAAGTGGGTTGTTGATTTTCTTATTCTCGTAAGTACTTTCTAAACATATTTTCATTTTATATTTCTGAATGTTTACATGACATCATGAGTAGCTAAATACCGTAATTGGGACTGTGGGATCTATGATGTCATTTGAAGTGTAATTCTATAAAATGAGTGATAGGCGATTTACATGTGCAAATTATAATTTAGATTTAGTTATTCATGTATTCTAATGAGTTCACGCATTGGAGTGAACCTGTATATATCAGTTGTTCGAGAGAAAAATGATAGTTAGGAAAAAGTTAAATTAATTGGAAGAAATGGAGTCAAAGTTTGAGTTCGAGAGAAAAGAACTTTAACATTATTGTAAATGAGGTAAAGCTAGTAACACTCTAGGACCGAGAGGACTTGAGTGAAAATTATCTGATTAGACTAATAAGTATTAGATATATTTAACTCGTATGTATTTTGTAGAGATAAATTACCTTAAACTCAATTATGGAAGAACATTAGATGTAACATTATGGGGAACACAATCCTAATTTCATTTAATCATCGAAACAACTTTAAAACTTAAAACTCTGTTAATTGTTAATCTGGATTTTGATTACCAAGTTTAGTTACTAGAACATCACAACTACATCCATTTTACTTTCCGCAATTTTTACTTTAGGAAATAATGACATTTGAGTAAATGCGATAGTGAAATCATTTCTGTAAAGAAATTCTCTGTGGGATCGACCTCAACTCACGTTGAGTTCTATAAATTGACTTCGACCATTTATATCTCTTAATTGATGTGTTAAGTTTGGATGTATAAAGATGCTGAAGGCCAATACAAATTGGTGATGAAGTAAGACACTGAGCGGATCGTCGATTGGTTCGAGGCGCGACTTAATCTGCCAAGTGGACTTTCAGGCTTAATTTTGGGTAACTATAAATTGGATTTTAAATTGAAATTTAAGGGAGTTCCATTCCATATATTAGAGTTTTCTCTAAGATATTACAGTTCTCATTCTAGACTTAGAGTTTTCTCTGAATTTTTAAGGTCGAATTGTACAAGTTTGGAGGATTTGGAAAGTGGGTCTTTCAATTTCATTCTTAGAAATCATTTTAAAGGCTTGGAGACTCTTACCCATACCATGGCTAATGCATTTGGTAATCGTTTCTCTGTTTTTATGATGTGTGGCTAAAACCTCAATTCTTGGGTGTGATTATAAGTAGTGATTATTACTAGTTTAAATGCTATATTGAAGTGGTTTTAATCATTAGTTATGTTCAAATCTATGAATTGTAGTTGCAAATGCAGTTTTAACTTTGAGTTCTTAGCTTGCTTGAGAAAGAGGTTTTTGAACCAAAGCTTTTAATTAATGATTTCTAGGTATTGGGTTGATATGGGTTCAGCTCGAAAGAGTGAATCCTAAACCAAATCCTACCCATATTGCTTGAGAGAGATGATGTATTAAGGTTGTGGGTTGTTCTTATTTGTTAAGCTTGTCGATGTTCAATAGAAATCACTTGAATCGAAGTAGTTGTTCGAGAGAAATCTATTTCAATCATTGCCTAGCTTACCTACTGATCTTTAGCTTTTTATTAGTAGTTTCAATTACCCATATAGAGAAATCTTCCCATAATCAATCTTATCCTGAGAATTCCTCTCTATATTGTTATTTCATTGTCGTTTGATTGTGTTATAGCTTATACTTGCAAACAAAAACCCCTCATCTAACATTTGTGTCACCCCCTTTACACTTGTTTACATGTATTTTTGAGAATTTCTATTCATACAGCTGATTAGACCACATTTGTACTTCATAATTGAATTTGAACACGTACCACTCCATGTCGGTTCGACCCCAACTCTTCGTTGGGTTTTATACTGCTTAACAGTCGTTTGCACCTAGAATTGGATGAGGTGTGCTTGAAACGTTAATTAAAATGGCACCGCTGCTGGGGAGTGGTGTTGTTTGAAATTCTTTCATTGAAGTTTAATTGTGATCCTTTTTAGTTGAATCGACTTACTTTAGTTTTTTTTTTGTTGCTTGTGTTGAACAGAGGAAGAGAGCAGCGTAAGCGAGACTAATGGTAGCCAAGTGGGCCACCAAGATGATATTGGGAACCTTAATGATGTAAATGACCTAATTCCATTGGGTGGTGTGGGTGCAATACGTCTGCCTCCAATCGAAGGGAATGTCGTCTTCCATGTCACTAGAACAATGCTACAACTCCTCCAAATGAAGGGATTGTATGGAGGATTGGCTCACGAAGACCCACATGAGCATATTCAGAACTTCGTGGATGTTTGTGGTCCGTTCTCATTCAAGAATGTATCACACGAATCAGTTCATCTAAGTTCATCTAAGGTTGTTCCTATTCTCTCAAATGGGTGAGGCTAGTAAATGGTTGGTTGAGTTACTAAGGGGTTCCATTACCTCTTGGTATGAGCTTACTACAGCATTCCAAGTGAGAATATTTCCCCTGTCAAAGATGATGACCCTTAGGAATAGTATCCAAGGTTTCAAACACTTGGAAAGTGAACCTATCTATGAGACGTGGTTGAGGCTTAAGAAGTTGGTGCTTCAATGTCCAACCCACAAGCTGTCGAATCATATATTTCATCAGTACCTCTATAGGAGCCTACACTCGATCAACAAAGGAGTTGCTGATCAACTTGCTCCCGGAGGTATAATGCAGTTGCCCTATGAAGTAGCATCTTAGCTTCTTGATGGCATGACCAAGATCAATAGGGCTAGTACACTCGTGAAGACCAAGTCTCTCTTCTCACTTTTAGAATGACAAAGGAGCAGATAAAAAAGGATCAAGAGAGAGACCAAAACATGGCAAAAATGATGACCCAGCTGGAAGTATTGGTGAAAAATGTGATGGGTAGTAGAATGAAGAGTGTTAATGTTGTGGGTGTTGGTGGAGTGAAGCTCATATTGAAGTGCTTCACAACGAGGAAGTGAACATCCTAGCTAATCAATGAGGTGGATATCGGTAAAACTATCCAAGGATGGGTGGACATCTGGATTGGAATAGAGATGAGGGATGGAGACACCGTGAAAGGGATTGGCGTGATCTTAACACCACTTGGAAAGAAAGAGAGGGTGACAAAGAAAGGTACGTCCCACCCGATGAGCGACAAAAGCCCAAGGAATCTAAAAAAAATGTTCGTACTGAAGACATGCTCTCACGTATTTTGAACAAAGTTGTGGGTCGAAAAATGTGTTGAAAGAGATGAAGGAGGATGTCTCTACGCTTAATCAAACGGTCACCTCCCAGTCCGTCTCAATCAAGCAGTTGGAGACCCAAATGGGTCAAATTTCTTCTCATCTAAATCTAAGGCCAAAAGGGGCCCTACCAAGTGATACCTTGGCAAACCCCAAAAATAAGCTTAAATAGGTATTTTCGTCGTGCCACGACGTTAACTGAGGCGCTTCTTGGGAGGCAACCCATGTTTTTAATGCTTTAGTTTTTTATTTTGAATAACAGGTGTTGATTGTACAGGTTGAAAAGTGAAAAGGGTTGGAGAAAGGGTAGTTTGGAAAGTCAAAGTCCAGTCGGTGACACACCAAACAGGTCGATGAGTCCTGACTTGGACTTTTGTTGGAACCACCAAGATTGAAAGGGAACTCTGTAAAACTCAGCAGACTAAATGCTCATTCGGCCACTCACCGAACAGGTTGACGAGCTCAACTTTATTAATCATTTGAACCCCCAAATTGTTAGGAGTCCTGTTAAACTTGGCGAGGTAAATTACCACTCGTTGTATTGCCGAGTTGTTTGGAAATCACGACTTATTCCGCAGAAGGTACCGCACACTAAAAGGTTTTAAGGCCAAATGGTTTAAAATTTCAAAATCCTTCATTTTCTCTCATTTTTAAATCTCGTAACCTCTCACCCAACTTTAGATTTTTCTTATTTCCTTGTTTTTACCTGCTCTTTTTGGGAACTCATTGCTCGAAACTGGGGAACTTTGCCACCTAGCTATTCAAATTCTAAATTTGGCATAAAGGTTGGTTTTCAAAACCCCATACTTGAAATTTGTTGTTGTTTTGTGTTGGGAAATTTCTATAATCGTGTTAATTGTTGAATTGTTGGTAATGAATTTAATTTGTTCCTAAATTCTTAAAATTGATCGATTCCCGTGCTCTTGCTTGTAAAATCAAATCTAAATTTGTTGGGTTGCGGTATATTTGTGTTGGGTCTAGCGGGTGAAGTCTAAGTAACCTTGAATTGTGCTAAATGACATAATTTGCCCAATAATGGAGCATTTGACGTCATTCTTTAGGGCAAAAGTCATCAAATGGTCAATTTTGGCCAAATTAGGGGAAATCTGAGTACCCCAAGGGCATGGGTAATATAGGTATAGTGTTAATTGAATGGTGTATGTGTTTAATTTTGAATTCTGGAGAAATGGGGTTGAAAACTGGCACGTTAGGCCATTTGGCGAGCTAAGTCGAGCTTCCCGAGTGGTTCAGCAGTTCACCAAAATCCTCCTGATATCGCCCTTAATTTCCATAATAGGTTGAGTTTGTTTTGTAACTTTCTTTGAGATGCTTGAGCTCACCAAGTGCACTCGGTGACTCGCCGTAAGGTCTTCTTGATCGCCTTTTCTGCGCCCCTAACCCCTAAAATACATTGTAACTTTTAGTGAGCTGCTTCTTGCTCGTCGATTGGTGTCAGTGATTCACCAAATTTCCCTGAGCATTGCCGACCTATCTTGATATTTGAAATTTTTTGAGCCGGTACTTTCGATGAGCCCGATCTGGCTCGCCTAAATTACTTAGTGACTCCCCAAATGGTTCGGCGAGTCTTTCTGCAACTAAATTTCTGCATTTTTAAAAAAAAAATCTAACATTTTTCTATGTGGTTTGCAGGAATGGCTATAACAAACTTGAAAGATAGTGGCATGCCACCTTGAAAGCGGGCGCAAGGGATCATAAGAATTGAGGGAGCAGCTGCTTCTAGCGACAAGGGAAAGAAGTTACCTTAGAAGGGAGGCAAGGGAAAAGGCAAAGACCCCATAGCTGAGACACCGGGGCACAACTTCGGCAGTGAGGGAGAGTCATGTGATTCTCAGGCTTCATTCTCTAAGCCTGAGGACGACCAATTGTTACAGGTCCGGCAAGCAGAGCTACGCTCCAAAGCTCACCATAATCCATGTAGGATTTCGGAGATGATCCCTCTATCTTCAGATGCAGTGCCTCCTCCGGCACAGATGGTGGTTCTGGCACTACCAGTATAGGGTCCTCCTCCCCGGTTACTCAACCGGTCAAAGGCCGAGGGATCGAGGACCATCTTGGATGAGAAGAGATTGTCCACGGATGGTGTAGTGGATACCCATCCAGATATGTGGGACACTCTCTGGTTCCACAGATTCAAAATCTTCACCAGGCCCCGTGGCCCATACATTCCCACATAGGTCCAGGAATTCTACTTAGCCTACAATGATCTAGTACTTCAAGGGAAGAAGAAGGCTAGTGCCTTCAGGCTAGTGAAGTTTGTGATGGTCCGGAGAGGAAGGTTAAATGCAGCAGCGATGCTATCAACATTGTACTTGAGAGGGCTTTAGATTTTGTACCCAAGTACCAGAGTATGACTACTACAAAGACTCTGGATGACTTGAAGGCTGATATCGATACATTACCTGCAGAGGTAGCCTGTCCTACTCCGGCCTCTTGGCCTTCAAGTACTTCCACCTCCACTCCTTCTGAGGTCCCGAGTTCTTCTGCTGCTCTCCCACCCCCTAGATCTGCTGCTAGTACTACTGCCTCCAGGACTTTGATCACCCAGGCCATCTTTCTCAAGATGGGGCACCTAACCCATTCTGCCGATGTTCGTGCATCCCGGCTAGAGGCCGAGATTTCCTGGATGATTGAGATAGCTATTAAAGCTACACTGACACCTCTCGGGGTTTCTATTGATGCCTTCACAGTGAGAGTAAAGGTTTGTGACAGAGGGAAGGGAGTTAATGATGTAGTGATGACTTTGAAAGCTGATGTTTCTGAGCTGAGAAAGGATGTGGACCATTTGAAGTCCACAGATTTTACTACACTACTTGAAATGGTGGAGATCCCAGATTATACAAGTTTTGATATTCCAGCCTGTGTTGAGGTGCCTCCAGCTACCACTGGAGATGATTCTAGGGATGATTTGTTGTTGTTGAGTCCGAGACCGAGACAGATGAGGAGTTGCTTGAGCTGCAAGATGACGTTTCTTATAAGGACTTGGCTGACCTAGAGGGTTTCATGTTTGAGATAGCTAGACAGTCCTCTGATGTTTGCGTAATCAATGACACGTCTTACAGTTCGGGTGTCTACGATCGTGCAATAGTATAATAACCCGTCGTGTCCCAAGGCAGCGGTGTTGACAATTAATAGAAAATTAGAATTTCATTCTAATTAGTCGTAGTTGAAGAAGTTAACGATTAAAAACATAGTAAATAAAGGGGGTGACACAAAAGTGTCAAATATCAAATAGGGGTTTTGTCACAAGTAAGCTAAAATTAGCGAAATCAACAAGAAAATCTAAGCAATGAAAGGGGGATTCTTGGGATGTGACCGGAATACGGGTTAATCTAAATTATTGGGTACATGCCTTCGATAGAAAATTTATAGAGTAATAGTGACTAGGCTAAGCTTTATGTGGTAATAAGTTCTCTCTCGAGCAACTTACCCTGTTTCAAATGGGTTCCTCTCAGACACCCACTTGTTGTATGATGACCAGCATATGCCTTACCCCACTCACTCTCTCGAGTTAAGTGTTAGGATATGGGACTAGGGTTCACTCTCTTGAGCTGAACCTCATATCAACCCACTCCTTAGGCCATCAATCTAGTAATCTTGGTTTCGCGACTTCACTCTCGAGCAAGTCAAAAAACACATAAATAAACTTGTATTTTCAACTATAAATTTGTTAAATTCATCCACAACTACTAGACGAAATCACCATTAGACTACATATAATCTATCAGCAAGCAAGACGCTACAACAATCTTAACCCATATTCACTAAATCACACCCCAAGAATTGGGGTTTTTAGCCACACATCAAGAAATAGAAATTTATCGCCAAAAGTTACAGAAGCCACAAGAAATAAAGCATGATAACAAAGGTCAAGTTTGGGTGATTGGGTGAACCGTGGAGTGGTTCGGCGAGTTCGTCACAACTCACCAAATGACCCTACGTGCCTACTTTTGACCCAATTTCTCGAACTAAGCCCCACAAACCCCGAAAACACAATTAAAGCACAAATGGCACAAATTCGACCAAGACCCATATTCTATGAATAGCACCCATCACACATTAACTCAACTAGACACATCGAAGAAAAAGATTTCAACTTTAATGAAGATTATCGAATAACAATCGACAATTAGCCAATTCTATCCATCAGGGAGGTTCAACAAATTTTAACAATATCAAAGATTTTCAAATGAGTACAATGTTGACAAAATAATTACAGATATTGAGAAGCTAACCTTTTGTACTGATTAAAATGCTACCGAAATCTAGGCAGTAATGCAATCCAAATCCGTGCACAAATCAATGAACTAAAATACTCCAAAAGTGCAAGAATAATAAAACTAGAGTGTAGGTGTGAGTTTGGGAAGGTGAAAAAGTGATGGAAAGAGAATGAAGTTAGAACTTTTTAAACCTTTGGCTAAAAGACTATCCAATTTTTGTCCATTGGGCGACATTAGTCTCGATCGCCGAACATGTTGGTGATTCGCTAGGTTATCACTTGTCTAGCCGAGTTTTACAGGACCTTCAGTCAAGATAAAGATCAAAATGGCAGTCTGTATCAGAATCATGGATTACTCGGCGACTCGCCAATGATTTTCGTTGAGTCCGCTGAGTTTTATAGATCCAAACCCGAACTAGGTTGGACCAAATGGCAGAGTATGTCGGGGTCACCGAACCTTTTGGCGATTCACCTATCGGGTCTTCCGTTTGTCAATCTATACTTCTCATTCAACTTCCACACTTTCACCTGCGCAATCAACACACCATTATTTTATCAAACACAAAATAGAAATAAGATTAAGGGTTTTGGGTTACCTCCCAAACAGCGCCTTAGTTAACATCGTGGCACGACGCAAGTTCACCTTTAAACCTCATTCTTGGGGTCAGTCGTGGTATCACTCGGCATACCCGCTGGTTGTCTCAAATTTAGGTGAGACGAGATATGACCCATCTGGGTCTCTAACTTTTTGATTGAAACTAAATGAGAGGAAACGGTTTGGCTAAGAGTAGACACATCTTCTTTCATGCCATTTAGCATTTTGTCTGACCCTTTAATTTTGTTGAGGATGTGCGAGAGCATATCTTCAGAACTACCACTGTTCGAATCCTTTGGCTTCTGGTGCTTATGGGGAGGCACGTATCTATCCTTCTCACCATCTTTCCAATTTGGATTACGGTCCCTCCATTCACAATCTTGGTCTTTCCAACCTTCGTCTCTAGCCCAACATTGGTTACCACCGCCTTGGGTAATTTGAGCGGTAGCCACCACTTTGGTTAGCTAGAATATTTACCTCCTCGTTATACAAGGCTTCAAACTTTATCTCCTCAGGATTTGCACCCCCGACCCCAACAGCATTGACACCACGAGAACCAACCCCCATGAAATTTTGGATAAAATATCAAGATGTGTTATGATTTTGGGCATGTTCTGGTCTCTCTCATTGTCTTTTTCAATCTGCTCATTTGATAGCTTGAAGGTGAGAGGGGAGACTTGGTCCTCACGAATGTACCATGCTCTGTTGATGGTTGTCATGCCATCTAAAAGCAGGGCTGCTACTACATAAGGCTGCTGCATTAAGCCTCTCGGTGAAAGTTGGTCGGCGACACATTTGTTTACCAAGTCCAAACTCCAGTAGAAGTACTGAAGTAGCACGTTATCAGGCAAGCCATGGGTTTGGCATTGTAGCCCCAAAATTTTAAATCGTAACCAAGTCTCATGCAGAGGCTCTCCTTCCATACGCTTAAAGCTCTGGATGTTATCCCTAAGTGACATCTTCTTCGAGGGAGGGAAAAATCGCACTTGAAATGCGGTTACCAATTCCTCCCGAGAAGTGATAGATTTTCGTGGCAACTCGGCTAACCATTTGACGCCTCTCCCATCAACGAGAAAGGGAATAACCTTAATCGGACTAACTCCTGTGAGATGTTTTTGAACGAGAATGGTCCTCATACATCTACGAAGTGTTGAAGATGCTCCTGAGGATCCTTATGAGTAAATCCACTGAAAAGTCCCTTTAGTTGCAAGAAATGCAACATGGTGCTCGTTATGTGGAACACTGTATTTCCCTCGGCTTGGGGTAAACGGATGGCTCCAACACCTCCCATGAGATGGGGGTCATTGATGTTGGGCTCTTGGACATCGTTGAAATTACCAATGTCGTCCTGGTTGCCCACCAGGCCACCGTTGCTACCGTTAACACTCATGCTTACTGAAATATTCACACAAGCAGACAAAACAAAACTAACAATTAGGTAAGTAGGCTAGAACTAAGAAGAACAAAAATTCTACTAATCTAAGAATTCCCAAATAACACCACTCCCCGGCAGCGGCACCATTTTGATGTTTGCATAATCAACGACACGTCTTACAGTTCGAGTGTCTACGATCATGCACTAGTATAGTAACCCAACCAAGGGTTGGGGTCGTGTCCTAAGGGAGCGGTGGTGAAAATTAATAGAAAATTAGAATTTCATTCTAATTAGTCGTAGTTGAAGAAGTTAACGATTAAAAACATAGTAAATAAAGGGGGTGACACAATAGTGTCAATTATCAAATGGGGGTTTTGTCACAAGTAAGCTAAAATTATCGAAATCAACAAGGAAATCTAAGCAATGAAAGGGGGATTCTTGGGATGTGACCTGAATACGGGTTAATATAAATTATTGGGTATATGCTTTCAATAGAAAATAGAGTAATAGTGACTAGGCTAAGCTTTATGTGGGAATAAGTTCTCTCTCGAGTAACTTACCCCATTTCAAATGGGTTCTTCTCGGACGCCCACTTGCCGCATGAAGACCAGCCTACACCTTACCCCCCTCACTCTCTCTAGCTGAGTGTTAGGATATGGGACTAGGGTTAACTCTCTCGAGCTGAACCTCATGTCGACCCACTCCTTAGGCCATCAATCTAGTAGTCTTGGTTTTACGACTTCTCTCTCAAGCAAGCTGAAAACACATAAATAAACTTGTATTTGCAACTACAAATTTGTTAAATTGATCCACAACTACTAGACAAAATCACCATTAAACTACATCTAATCTATCAGCAAGCAAGACCCAACAACAGTCTTAACCCATATTCGCTAAATCACACCCTAAGAATGGGACTTTTTAGCCACACATCAATAAGTAGAATTTTATACCTTCAATGATGTTGAAATCAATTGGGTATGAATATTTAAGTCTCAATTTAGGCAAAGAGTGAAGAATCCAAGAGACCCACTTCCAAATTGAAAGAGATGAAACCCTCTTCTTCTTCAAGTCTTCAAAACCCTTTTAAACTTAGAGTAAAAATATGAAAAACTAATATTCTAGATGGAAATTTATAATTATGTTTGACTCTTAAAACTACAACTCTAACTAGTATTTATAATTGTCACAGATTTGTGTTGCGTTACGTCATTCGACGAAGTTAGTTGGGTCACCAAGCGTGTCAGTGATCCACCCTTTAACTTGGTGTACCGCCCTTCTACTTCATCCTCAATGTTTTATCATTATGGAGTGTTGGGAGATAGGGGACTGCCTCACCGATTTGTTCGGCGATTCACCGACTTTCTCTTTTATTGCAGTTATGACTTCTAGCATCGTCGTGTTTTGGTCCATTGGGTGATGAGGTACTGCTTCGCGGAACTACTCGACGATGCGCCGACTTCTTCTTTTTCCATATATTTGATCCTTTTCTTCAGACCTCAGCACACTGGAACAAAAGGTGAAGTGAGATCCTTAGGCAATTCGCTAAGTTGACTCGATGATCTTCACGCTTTGATTTCATCGTTCTTTTCACCCCTTTTTCTCCCTTTTCGCTACGTGGTGTCCATGCTTTCTTTTAAACTTCAAATACTTGAAACTTAAGAGTTTTCATCATATATTGAGATAAAAGAAGCATTTGAGAACATAATTTCTATTAAAATATATCCCTAAATGAGTCCAATTTGTGGACTCATCATCTTCCTTAAGAGATACTTATATGGCAGGCTCCAGTGGAGCCAAGGCTGATGAGACATCTGGCACTGATTCCCAACTTGAGAGGGTTACACCGGGCACTGATGCCCCAACAGATAGAGTGACTGAGATGCAGACATCACCCCAGGCTTAGCCTAGCAAGATCACTTTTTACCTACCTCTTTGTTATTTTATTGACTTTTCTTTTTTAGTTGCATTTGAGGACAACTACTTATTTTTGTGGGGTGGGGTGAGGTATTTCCATACCTATCTCTTGTCATCATTTTAAGAATATTGGACTTATTTCGTTGATATATATAATATAATATATATATATATATATATATCTTGTTGTGATCTTAATCTTACAGATGTTTCAGCTTGTAGCCCATTGTTTTGAATGAAATTGGTTTTGAACCTAATTTAAAAATTTTGCCACCTCTATTGTGTGTGATTGTGGCTGTTCTTATGCGAATTTGAGTGTCGGTTGTGATCAATACCGATGACTCGAATAGTTCTCCTAATTGAACAAAATGAATGTACGCCTATGAACAAAGTTGCATAGAGAGTATGTGAACTTTTAGCATCTCGTTGTGACTAGCCGATTATCGAATGAGTCTCTTGTGATGAACATTGCATGCTAGCTAGAAAGTGTGGAGTCTTGTTTGATATTGGTAAGTCTGAACCAACTTGACAATATACCTCTTTTGTGGTCAACCTTGTGAGATGTGTAAACCTTGCTTGGCACCTTTTGAGCCTTACCCTTTTTCTTGGAAGAAACTTGAGCAATTATGACCTCTCTTTGTACATTCACGCATAACTTTCATGAAGTATAGTTTGTTTGAATAGCCAAGTTAGGCCAAAAGCCTAAGTTGGGGGTGTGGTGAAAAGAGAAGGAAAGTCAAGAAGTGTGAGAAAACCCCCTTTGTGTGATTGATGTGAAAAAGATAGAACCCCTCCATGTAAAAAAGAGAGATAAAAGAGAAAAGGAATTGAAAAAGAAGAAAGAAAAGAAAAAGACCGAAAAAGTTGTGAAATAAAGTAGTGAAAATTGCAAAAGAAATGGGGTATCTGGTGGTTCACATGAAAATGAATAATGGGGGGAATTATGAGCATGTTTGAAATGTTATAGAAAAGGAGGAAAGTGATGTTCAGACCATACTTCATGAAGGTAGAAACCACTAAGCCTAAATGAACATACCTTTGCACTTAGCCTCGGTACAAGCCTTGAAAAGACCTTTGTGATCTTGAGTCACAATTTGAACTGTGTTGTGTGCATTTATGTTGAGTCTTATGCAACACTATTTGTAGACATCCCCATTGAACTGCTGATCTTGAGTCTTACTTGAGGACAGGCAAAAGTTTAAGTTGTGGTGTTGATGAGTTCGAGATTTTGACTCATTCAGGGCTTTGTTTTGATAGTTTTAGTGTCCTTAAATGCCTAGTTTGTGCTAGAAACTGATGTTAATGCCTTGATTTTCAGGCTTGTGGACTAAGGAGCAAAGCAAGGCCAATAACAGGCAAAAAGAAACGAAACAAGCTGAAGAAGTAGAGAAAAGCAATATTGGTGATTGCCAAGACCACTCAGCAAACCGCCGAGTGGCTCTTCAGACCGCCCAAAGTTCTAGTCTGCCAGCCTTGAGGGAAGAAACCAAATTGGTGACAGATATGGGCAGTCGGCGAATCACCGATCGGTTTCGCGACAATAAAAATTGGATCACCCAAAGTTACAGGATCTGAGATGCTAAAGGCCAATGCAAAATGGCGATGAAGTAGGACACTCGGCGGATCACCGATTGGTTCGACAAGGCGTGACTTAATCCACCCAGTGGACTTTCTAGCTTAATTTTGGAAAACTATAAAATGGATTTGAAATGTAATTTTAGGGGAGTTCCATTCTATATATTAGAGTTTTCTCCCAAATATTACAGTTCCCATTCTAGACTTAGAGTTTTCTCTGAATTTTTGATTTCGAATTGTAGAATTTTGGAGGATTTTGAAAGTGGGTCTTTGAATTTCATTCTTAGAAATCATTGTAAAGGATTGGAGACTCTTACCCATACCATGGCTAATGCAATTGGTAAATGTTTCTCTATTTTTATGATGTGTGGCTAAAACCCCAATTCTTGGGGTGTGATTATATGATTATGGGTTGAATTAGCTTATGGGTATTGATTATTACTAGTTTAAATGTTATATTGAAGTGGGTTTAATCATTAGCTGTGTTTAAATCTATGAATTGTAGTTGCAAATGCAGTTCTAACTTTGAGTTCTTAGCTTGCTTGAGAAAGATGTTTTTGAACCAAAGATTTTGATTAATGATTTGTAGGTATTTGGTTGATGTGGGTTCAGCTCGAAAGAGTGAATCCTAAACCATCCTACCCATCTTGCTCGAGAGAGAGGATTTATTAAGGTTGTGGGTTGTTCTTATTTGTTAAGTTTGTTGATGTTTGAGAGAAATCACTTTAATCGAAGTAGTTGTTTGAGAGAAAATTATTTCAATCACTGCCCAGCTTACCCACTGATATTTAGCTATTTATTAGTAATTTCAATTACCCATATAGAGAAATCTTCCTATAATCGATCACATCCTGAGAACTCCTCTCTATATTGTTATTTCATTGCCTTTTGATTGCGTTGTAGCTGATACTTGCAAACCAAAACACCCTATCTGACATTTTTGTCACCCCCTATAGACTTGTTTACATGCCTTTTTCGAGAATTTCTTTTCCTATAGTTGATTAGACTACATTTGTACTTCCTAATTGAATTTGAACACGTACCACTCCCTGTGGGTTCGACCTCAACTCCTCGTTGGGTTTTATACTGCTTAACGATCATTTGCACCTAGAATTGGATGAGGTGTGCTTGAAACATTAATCAGACATAACTTGGAACTCATAATGACCATAACGGCTCCTGAATGTTGTATTAGGTATATCACTTTCTCTTACTCTCAACTAATGATAGTCAGATCTGATGTCTATCTTAGAAAAACAAGTGGCACCCTGAAGTTGATTGAAGATATCATCAATTACAAAAGAGGATACTTATTATTGATAGTAACCTTGTTCAACATACAATAATCTATACACATTCTAAAAGAACCATCCTTTTTTCCTCACAAATAAGACTAGAGTGCCCTAAAGTGAGACACTTGGTCTAATAAAACCTTTCTCAAGAAGATCTTTCAACTGCTCTTTTAACTCTTTCAACTCTGTTGGTGCCATTCTATATGGCGGAATAGAGATAGGATGAGTATCGAGAAGAATATCTATAGCTAAGGCTATTTCTCTCTTAGGAGGGACTCCGGGAAGACCATCTGGAAAGACCTCTGTAAACTCAATCACAACTGGAACTGACTGAATAGGAGTTGTATCAACACTAGAATTATTAACTCAGACTAAGTGATAGACACACCCCTTGGAAACTAACTTTCTCAACTTAAGGTACGAAATGAAACAACCCTTAGTGTCACGACCCGAGAGCACCCCCTAGTCGTAACATGATGTACTCGACCCAGAAGGGGTCTAATACAAGCCTCATAGCATTCTTGAACATAACAACATAGGAAAATAAAGAAGAATTAAAAAGCTTTTTTTACAATCGAAGACATTTTCATTAAAAGCAAGTGGAAGACTTTCTAGACTTTATATACTATGTCTCAAACCATCTAATACTTTAAATACAACATTGGGACTTAGCCTATACAAAAGCTTTAACATAAACTAAAGACATAAAAGGAACATAATGGGTTTTGTCCTCGAAACTATGAGGACTCACCAAGTCTTCATCTTCAAGCACCTTAGAAACCTATCCTTCAAGCATAAAACATCAATATCTTCAAGCCCTACACTTTAGTAAGAAAAAGGGAAGAATGGGGTTAGCACATTAGATGTACTAAGTACGATAAATATGCAAAAACATGCTTAAAAAGGACATTTGAGTTGAAAGTCATGCTTTTATGCCATTTTTGTAAAACATCATGAACATTCATACAAGAGGCATAACAGAAGTCACAACCAACATACAAAGTCACATAATTCACATTTGAATAAGATCACATATCAACCTTTACCTTCACCTTGAGCCTCCACCTGAAGTAACCCTTAAGCTATACCTTGTGCAATGTATGGGTAGCGTCCTATACCACCACCCACACTAAGGCACCACCTTAAGATCACCAAAAGTGAACTTACCATTCATACTTTACACCTTTACACAAGAAAGCATTTAAGAGACATAAACAATACACGAGTTACATCATCACATTGAGACCAACATCTAAGACAACTCCAAGTCATATTTGTGCAATGTGCAAATAGTATCCCATACTACTACTCACACTAAGTACTCCTTTGAAGTCACCATAGACAAGGCACATTCATATACAATAAGTCATGACAACAAAGTACTCATAATACAATCCAAGTATAGTATGCATCATTTACATTTAAGCAAATAAGAGTCAACATTACTCAATAACATCATTTAGAGGACTTTCATTTATTAAACATTAGATCAACATTCTCCTTAACTTATTCCTAGGAGGACATTCAAACAGTAGTCATTAAGACTTAGAGAACTCACTATGTCCCTCTCAAAGCCTACTCATGCAATGCATGGATAGCATCCCATACTACTACCCACACTTTGTAGAACTCCTCAAGAAACCATAATGCACATCTCATAAGATGGGAATAAGTGTTTAACCGACATAGACCATGCAAGCTAGACATGGAATCCGGTGTCATGTAACCCCACATCGAAAGAAGTGCTCCAGTTGCCTAAGGTAGAATGCTAACATTAGCTCGGATGGACTCCGCTGGCTAATATCCTATGTGGGCACATAGTTTTGGGATAGGAAGATGTTTGTTGGAATTCTAGCCTAACATTGGGAGAGTTTCCATCTAAACATATCCACTCGGTGCTTAGCCTACATCCCTATAGATTATTTCATTCACATTACATTAGTGTTCTAGGGAGGAATGCATTTGGCCTATCGACCCAAGTTACATCATTACACATGGAAGGAATGTTATAAGCCTATCAATCCATGGTACATTCAAGGATAGCTCTAGAGTCCTAATGAAAGGAATGTCATAATACTATCTATTCATAGTACATTATTACATTCTTATACTTATGAAAGGAATGTCATTAGCCTATTGATTCATAGTAAATTGACTCATTAAGAAAGGAATTCCACTAGCCTATCGATACTAGAATCTTTATTACATTAGATTATTTATGAAAGGAATGCCTTAAGCCTATCGATACATATTCATCAAGTCAAGGCACATTCATTACTCATATATGAAAGGAATGTCATAGCCTATCGATTCATATTCATCAAGTCAAGACACATTCATTATACAAGAAAAGGATCCCTTAGCCTACCATTTCAACAGATCACATTCAACATAGATTTCATTTATCAAGAAGAGGGCACCTAACTAAGTCTACCCATCCAAGATACAACATTACATTATAGAAACCCTTCACATTCCATTATCAACATTCATGAGTGTTTAGTGAGAATATGCTTTCAATCATAACACATTTACCTTTTATAAACATCATCATTCTATCATTGAAATCACATGTATATCCTTCTCATCACATTCATATATACAACATCGTGATAATACTTCAATTCTTCACACTATGCCTTAAACGCCATGATCACAATGTACATAGTAAGTAAACACCTCCACCTTTCAAGTGTATCATCAATTCAAGCACAATTCTACTATAACATGAAATTAGGTCAAAATTTCCCTTACAAGGCTATGATAACAAATCCTCAATTCACCAACATTTCACCATAATTAGGCATAGATTATGATACAATTCAATAATCTAAAACAATCTAGCCATAATCCATCAAAAATTCATTCTTGATCAACAAACCCACTTCATAAGGTACAATTTAGGAATTGAGAGAAATCATAGGTTCATAGAGTATTTTCATCTTAAATTCTCAATTAAACATCAATACAATCATAATTTATCATTTGAAAACGTTTGATGCAAAAACCCATGAGATTGAGTGAAACTTGAAAACTTTGAAACTTCTTTGACATTGACTCTAGGGTGAAAGCTAACCCTATATGAAGGATCACCATACCTTTTACTTGAATAATCCCAGGAAAATATACCCAATAGCCTTCCTTTTCAAGCCCTAAGTCTTCTTCTCCTCTTGGTCTTCAATGGAGTTCTTTGAGAGAAGATATTTTGGGAGAGAGGGTTTTGATTTGGGGAAAAGTGAATAATGAAATCTAAAATACCATTTTAATGTTTTAATACTCTTAAAGTACTTAAAATAACCGTCCATAAATTAATTAGGACTTGGGATGAATTTACCAACTCACCCCTAGCTTGGCCACACCACTTGACAGCAAACAGTCATAGTTCCCGAGACCCCCATCCATGGTCAGTGGATGGGGTCACGGACCTTACTGTCCTTCCGTCAATGGTGGTTGTGGCTTGGTTAGGGGCCCCTTGACCGATGGAGGCCATCCACGAGGCGTGGACCCCTTCAGTAGTCACCCATTTTTGGCCAACTTTATAGTTTCCTTGGGGTCTTGGGGTATAGACTTAGGGTCCTCCTCAAGGACCCTTAGGATGATCCTTGGGGAGTCGTACCTTGACGTCTAACCCCTAAACACCTCAACCATGACTCGGTATGAAATACAACACCATCAAATCTCATGACAAACACAAACGCACACACGTTTGGCTCTAGTTTCACTAGTTCATTTTTTTAGGGTCGTTACATTTTCCCCCACATAGGAACATTCGTCCTCGAATGACACTTTAAACACATTTAGGGGTAACGACTCAAGACTAGAAGCCCACAATTATGCATGCAACATCAATATAAATGCATAACATAGGAGGAAACATCAACTCCACATCATATAACTCAGAACGCAACAAGAAGGTAGGAACTACATCTACAAACTCATTATGCATCAAAACTTCACATTCTTCATTTCATTGGAGGAACTTCCTTCTCCAAATCCCATCATGCTCATCACAACATCATTAAGCACATTTAAGCAATTTTCTCATAAAAGCTCATTATGCAACTTTTCAATAAAGCACATTTAGGAATGTTTAATATTTAACCTCATAAAGCATATAAGCAACTCAAACTAAATGCACATCAATATGAGGAACATCAAATCATGAAAACTCATTTTCTCAACTAAACAAGAATCCAATTAGATCATTGATAATATAAGGAGAACATGGAAACACAATGTCACACATGACTCCAAAAACATGAAACAAGCCAAAAAGGAACTCTTTGTCGTAGGCTTGAATAGGCACATAAAGGAACAGCTAAGGATATTGGAACTCTCAACAACCTTACTACTCAACATACTATCCCCCACTTAGGAGTAAACTGAACTAAGGTCAACATGAACACCACAAGGGAACCTTAATCAAGACATCCACAACTTACAAGAAACCATCAACATACCGGTACTTTTAAACTAGGAAGGTCCTCATTAAGCACTCTTGCTCACCATCAACCTTACCACATCACTCAAGGTCTCATATGAGTCTACTACACCAGGTCTTAAATTCCTCAACTCACTACACTTCATAAGATGAGAACATCAATCAAGCCTAACTCATGAACATCAAGGACACTCAAAGGCCTTACCATCTAAGCACATCATCCCCCACTTGGGAGAAAGCTTATACTATCTCTTTCAAACTTCACTTCTTTCCACTCTAAGGTCAGAGCAAAACATCACTAAACCTTCTTACACATCACACCTAGGCATTCCTACAAAACACCACATTTTATCAACTCTTTCAACATACCTCAAAACTCAACATTAACCTCTACCAACAAGACACATAACCAATAAGCAACTCATTCATACTAAAGTCACACCACAAACTATCATCTCACATCTATCAAGTCACATAGCCATAATTGGCATCACAACCAACCTATTCTATCCCTCAATACTTGTAACACACTCCTTTCAAGTGGTCAAACACTAAAGACCATCACATAATGAATAAGGGAAATATATTATAGAGTTAAACTCTATGGCACGACTGGAAGAATGAAGAAGTGAAGTTTTCTTAACATCCAATAGCCTCCTATTCACAATATGGCGCGCTTCACATTATGAACAAGACTCTACTAGATGTGGTTTGAGACATCCTAAGACCATTCCAAATTCTCGTGCTCTGATACCATGTTTGTCACGACCCGAGAGCACCCCCTGGTTGTAACACGGCGTACTCAACCCCGAAGGGATCAAATACAAGCCTCATAGCATTCTTGAACATAACAACATAGGAAAATAGAGAAGAATTAAAAAAGTTTCTTTACAATCGAAGACATTTTCATTAAAAGCAAGCGGAAGACTTTCTAGGCTTTATATACTATGTCTCAAACCATCTAATACTTTGAATACAACATTGGGACGTAGCCCATACGAAAGCATTAACATAAACTAAAGACATAAAAGGAACATAATGGGTTTTGTCCTCAAAACTGTGAGGACTCACCAAGTCTTCATCTTCAAGCACCTTAGAAACCTATCCTTCAAGCATAGAACAACAATATCTTCAAGCCATACACTTTAGTAAGAAAAGGGAGAGAATGGGGTTAGCACATTAGATGTACTAAGTACGATGACCACGGAAAATCATGTTTAAAAAGGACATTTGAGTTGAAAGGCATAGTTTTATGCAATTTTTGTAAAGCTTCAAGAAAATTGATACAAGAGGTATAATAGAAGTGACAACCAACATACAAAGTCACATAATTGACATTTGAACAAGATCACATATCAACCTTTGCCTTCACCTTGAGCCTCTACCTCAAGTAACCCTTAAGTTATACCTTGTACCATGTATGGGTGGCGTCCAATACCACCACCCACACTAAGGCTCCACCTTAAGGTCACCAAAAGTGAACTTACCATTTATCCTTTCCACGTTTACACAATAACGCATTTAAGAGACATAAGCAATACATGAGTCACATCATCACATTGAGACCAACATCTAAGACAACTCTAAGCCATACTTGTGCAATGTGCAGGTAGCATCCCATACAACTACTCACACTAAGTACTCCTTTGAAGTCACCATAGACAAGGCACATTCATATACATTAAGTCATGACAAGTAAGTACTTATAATAAAATCCAAGTCTAGTATGCATCATTTACATTTAAGAATATGAGAGTCAACATTACTCAATAACATCATTTAGAGGAATTTCATTCATTAAACATTGGATCAACATTCTCCTTAACTTCTTCTTAGGAGGACATTCAAACAATAGTCATTAAAACATAGAGAACTCACTATAACCCTCTCAAAGCCTACTGGTGCAATGCATGGATAACATCACATACTACTACCCACACTTTGTAGAACTCCTCAAAAAACCATAATGCACATCTCACATGATGGGAATAAGTGTTTAACCCACATAGACCATGAAAGCTAGACATGGAATCCGGTGTCATGTAACCCCACATCAAAAGAAGTGCTCCAGTTGCCTAAGGTGGAACGATAGCATTAGCTCGGATGGACTCCACTGACTAATATCATATGTGGGCACATATTTTTGGGATAGGAAGATGTTCATTGGAACTATAGCCTAATCTTTGGAGATTTTTCCATCTAAACATATCCACTCGGTGCTTAGCCTACATCCCTATAAATTATTTCATTCACATTACATTAGTGTACTAGGGAGTAATGCCTTTGGCCTATCGACCCAAGTTACATCATTACAAATGGAAGGAATGTTATAAGCCTATCGATCTATGGTTCATTCAAGGATAGATCTAGAGTCCTCATGAAAGGAATGTCATAATACTATCTATTCATAGTACATTATTACATTCTTATACTTATGAAAGGAATGTCATTAGCCTATCGATTCATAGTAAATTGACTCATTAAGAAAGGAATTCCACTAGCCTATCGATACTAGAATCTTTATTACATTAGATTATTTATGAAAGGAATGCCTTAAGCCTATCGATTCATATTCATCAAGTCAAGGCACATTCATTACTCATATATGAAAGTAATGCCATAGCCTATCGATTCATATTCATCAAGTCAAGACACATTCATTACACAAGAAAAGGATTCCTTAGCCTACCAATTCAACAGATCACATTCAACATAGCTTTCATTTATCTAGAAGAGGGCACCTAAGTCTACCCATCCAAGATACAACATTACATTATAGAACCCTTCACATTCCATTATCAATATTCATGAGTGTTTAGTGAGAATATGCTTTCAATCACAACACATTTACCTTTTATAAACATCATCATTCTATCATTGAAATCACATGTATATCTTTCTCATCACATTCATATATACAACATCATGATAATACTTCAATCCTTCACACTATGCCTTCAACGCCATGATCACAATGTACATAGTAAGTAAACAACTCCACCTTTCAAGTGTATCAACAATTCAAGCACAATTCTACTTTAACATGAAATTAGGTCAAACTTGCCCTTTCAAGTCTATGATAAAAAATCCTCAATTCACCAACATTTCACCATAATTATGCATAGATTATGATACAATTCAATAATCTAAATCAATCTAGCCAATATTTCCCCAAATATAGGGACCGACCTTACAAATTCACACTTCTGTTGCTAGGGATCTCATATAGAAGCTTGAAGATTGGGGAGTCCTCATAGTCCGAGGACCGAACTTTGGTTTCATTGTTGTCTTTACTTTCCGTGTTCAAACTTGATGTATGCGCTACGCCCCGATCAATCATACACACTAGATGGCTTTGAGATGATGTTTAGACCTCAACTTTATTATAAAAAACTTTTATATATTAAAACTGTCATTTAAATATCTTATATTCTATTATCTTGTATGACGAATGCTAAGTGGCTTGTATGGGGCCTCTTAGGGTCTTATACGCCATGTTACACCTAGGGGTACCATTGGTCGTGACAATTCATGTATGAACAACAACAAAACAAAGCATATCACAATACCCACTACATTAAATCAACACCTAATCTCATTTAAGCACCCCTTTATCTAGGGATTTTATCCACCCATCACAAAATGAAAAGAAATATACCTTCCATGAAAGTAGCCATAGGTAACTTGAAATCAAGAAATTAAGAGTATTCGTCAACTATAAAGTGTTCTCAAACTCTCTAAACCTATCAAAAGAGAACTTTTTGAACTATTTTTTTAACTCCCTAAAATTTTTATCCTTTTGGCTATTTATACTTTAACAAAATCCACTTTGTGTCTGACTTGGCAATATAGGTCGGGCTCACCTAACTTGATTGGCTAATAACCCTTCTCTTCTTAGCTCTCCTTATGATGCGCTAGGCTCTTGTTGGCGAACTCAATTGAGTGAGTCTTTTACTTTCGGTGAATTGTCGAGTACCACCTTGATTCATCTTTCAGGCATTAAATCTTTGCTTTGTACACTATCGCTTTGGGCAATATGCATCAAGATCGTCATTCTCATCAGGCGCATCGCCTTATCTATTAGAGCCCACCAACTTTGTTTGGCAGATTAACAATGTTTACATTGCATTTGTTTTTGTATTTTTGGTAATTCCTTCAAAAACCAGTCCGTCCAATTGCATTTATAATTGCAAATTATCAAAATTCTATTTGAGTAGGACAAAATAGGCATTGAGGACACTGTTTATTGTGCTAAATGGACTTTCAATGAGTGAAAATCTACCACTCATCCAATACTTATCCTCATTTCTCAATATTCTAGGACTTTTATTGTACTTTTAAATAAATTTATCGATACTTATCCTTTTTTCTCAAAATTCTGTGCTTTTTATCAATTAATTTTGTTTACATTATTTTTGTCACAAGGAATATATTGAGAATATTGTCTTTATTTGATTAAATCGTTATTCTTTGGTAAACTATATTTTCTTACATGTCATTGATTACATTTTGTTAATATTCATTATAGTATTATTAACATAATCTAAGAATATACTGATACAAAGATATTCTATTAACCAATGATTTTGGGCAGCGATTTGAGACATCAATCCTAAACACCATCCCAACATCTTGTGCTCTGATACCATACTTGTTACAACCCGAGACTACACCTAGGATGTAACACGGTGTACAAGACTCTAAAAAGCCTCATACAAGCTTCATAGCATTCATAACATAAGACATAAGAAAATGGTGCAAAATTTAAAAGCTTTAATCCATACAATCGAAGTCTTTATTTAAAAACATCGAAAGTCTAACTTTATCTCACATGGAAATATAATATAACTTTAGAATAAAAGATAGGGTCACAACCCTTCAACATAGTTCGAAACGTAAAATGACATAAAAGAAACTAGAAATGACAACTCTCGTCCTCGAACCATGAGGACTCACCATCTAGCTTTGGAGAGAATCGATCCAACCTTTAAACACAAGAAGTCACCTTAAGATCCGGAACCTACACTTTGTAGTAAAATAAAAGAAATATGGGTTAGTACAATTAATGTACTAAGTATGACAGCCACGCAAAAATCAAGCTAAAAAGGACATTTTGGTTGAAAACCATACTATATGCCAAGTTTGAGAAACATAGATACAAGCGTAATCATCATATAAGTCATTATAACACATTGGAACAATCCCTTAGGTAACCTTAAGTTATACTTGTGCAATGTATGAATGGCATTCCATACTACCATTCATACAAAGTACCCCTTTGAGGTCACCATAGACATGTTCACCATTATTCATTCTCATCTTTAGTTAATAATCATGGATAAGGAACATTCACACTTAATAAGTCATGACAAGGAAACCAACTCATGATAACATTTCCAAGTTAAGCATTCATCATTACATTAAGCATCTAAGTCAACATTCTTATTAGCATCATTATGAGCACATTCATTCATTAGACATTACGACATTAGAGAAACACACCATAGCCCTCTCAAAGCCTACTCGTGCAATGCATGAAATGCATCCCATACTACCACCCACACTTCATAAAACCTCTTAAGTAACCATAGGACGTAACTCACATGATGGAAATAAGCATTAACCGACATAGATCATGTGAGAAAATAATGGAATCCGGTGTTTGTCCCACACCATAAAGGGTAGGTCTACTTGCCTAAGGTAGGACCGGTAACATTTTAGCTTAGGTGGATCCACTAGCTAATAACCTATGGGGGTACATAGTTATGGGATAAGAAAGATGTTCATTGAAACCCAACCTAACATGGGGAGAGCTTCCATCTTACCATATCCACTCGGTGCTAAGCTTTAAATTCCCATAGAATAGTTCATTCTCATTAACATTGTTATACTTTAGAGGGCTACCACCATTAGGTCTACCGACCCAAAGTACATTATTAACACATGAAAGGGCCACCACCATTAGGTCTACCAATTCAAGGTACATTATTAGGATACCTCTTTGAATCCACAAGAAAGGGCCCCACCATTCGCTTTACGGAATCAAGGATCATAATTATAGTAGTTCATAAACTTATCATGAAAGGCTACCACCATTAGGTCTACCGGTTGAAGACATAGCCTTAGAATACTTCATTAATCATTTATGAAAGGGCTACCACCATTAGGTCTACCAATTCAAGGTACATTATTAACCACATGAACGGGCTACCACTATTAGGTCTACCGATTCAAGGTTCATGAAGTCAAGATACTTTAGTTACACAAGAAGAGGATCCCTTAAGCCTACCATTTCAAAGTACATCAATCAAGATCACTTTCAATTACACAAGAAGAGGATGCCCTAAGCCTACCAATTCAAGGTATAACATTACATTTGAGAAACCTTTCACAATATATCTTCATCATTCACAAGTGTATAATTGAGAATAACCTTTCAATAATAACACAATTGTATGGTAGTCATGATCATCTTACTTTCATTGAAATAACAAAGCATATACATAGGCATCATGATTATACATCAATCGTCATCATTTGGCCTTCAAGGCCATGAATCACAATTCACCAATGCACCTAGAATACTACCATTTAGGCATGAATAATGACATAATTCAAGTAACTACACCATTAAAAGGACAATTGCATAGTATTCATCTTATTACAATTCCCCCACATCCAAGTCATAAATTAGGGTTATGGGGAAATCATGGATTCATGGAGGATTTTATCTCAAAGCCACCATAAAACATCAACTAAATCTTAATATATGATAATCAAACCATTGAGAACGTTTTGACAAAGAATCCATGAGAACATTTTAGCTTAGGTGGATCTTTCCTTCGAATTTCCCATATCTTTATTTAGTTTTTTTGTTTCTTTTCTTTGTGCTTCCGCATTCTAGTATTCAACTCTCTATTTGTGATCTCCTTAAACCTGCTGTTATCACAAATAAGCACTGATTTCTAAGAACTTCAAAAACTTGTTTTAAGTGCTCTAGGTGTTCATCTAGATTTTGTGAAAAGATCAAGATGTCATCAAAATACACCACAATAAATTTTCCATGGAAATCTTTAAAAACATGATTCATTAGTCTCATAAAAGTGCTTGGTGCATTAGTCAAGCCAAAGGGCATAACTAACCACTCATAAAGTCCATATTTGGTCTTTAAAGCAGTTTTCCATTCATCTCCAGGATTCATACGAATCTAATGGTAACCACTCTTTAGATCAATTTTAGAACAGATTTTGGAACCATACAGTTGGTCCAACATGTCATCAAGACGAGGGATAGGATGGCGATACTTTACCATTATCTTGTTGATAACTCGACAATCTACACACATCCTCCATGTTCCATCCTTCTTGGGGACCAATAGGACTGGAACAGAGCATGGGCACATACTCTCTCGAACAAATCCCTTTCCAAGCAATTCTTCAACTTGCCTTTGTAATTCTTTGGTCTCTTCAGGATTGCTCCTATAGGCAGACCTATTAGGAAGTTGAGACCCAGCCACAAAGTCTATTTGTTGCTCAATCCCTCTCAAAGGTGGCAATCCCTTTGGAGTGTCATCATGAAAAACATCTTCAAAATCCTGCAAAAGAAAAGAAACACTATTTGGCAAAGAAGGAGTTAGTTGTTCAAAATTAATCAATACTTCTTTGTAAGTAAGTAGTATTATGGGCAGCCCCTCTCTCCTAGCATTCAAACATTCTTTGGCTTTTATATAAAGACTCTCATTTTTCTTTTCCTTAGCCTCTTTCCTCTCACCAAAACATTTTATTTTTTTACTCACACCCTCTTTTACTTCTTTACTTAGATCGCTGCCCTCTCTCTCTTTCTCTCGGCCATCTTTATTTTTTTCTATCTCTTGGCCTTTTTCTTTTCCCTCAAGCTCACTTTTTACCTCTCCCTTTTGTTTTCCCATTGTTTCCCTCAATCGTTTTTGATCTTCAAACACTTGAGAAGGAGATAATAGTGCAAGAGTATATTTCTTACCATTATGCAGAAGACTATACCTATTCTTTCTCCCATGATGAGTAGTATCCCTATCATACTGCCAAGGTCGGCCAAGTAAAACATGGCATGCTTGCATTGGAACTACATCACAAAGAATTTCATCTTCATACCTACCAACATTGAATGAAATGATGCATTGTTTGTTTACTTTTACTTCTCCACAATCATTCAGACATTGGAGCCAATATGGGGTAGAGCGCTTCATACATGCAATTCCTAGTTTATCCACCAAGTATGAACTCACCACATTTGCACAACTTCCCCCATCAATAATTATAGAATAAGTCTTCCCTTTTATCCCACACCTAGTATGAAACAAATTCTCTCTCTGCCCTTCATCAACACTACCCAAATTGATAGTCATAATTCTCCTAACCACCCCAATTATACCATCATTAGGCGCCTCTAAATCGTCTTCCTCACTTACACCTTCTCCCTCTTCTTCTTCCCCTCACTTTTTTTCACTCTCATATTCTCCATTCTCTCTAAGTAGGATGTTTCTTCTACTTGGACATTCATGCATCATATGCCCTCTTCTAAGACATTTGTGACATTGAATAGAACTTGAAGGTTTAGAAGATTTAGGATTAAAGATTTTACCTCCCTCCTCAACTTTACCTTTACCTCTATCATCTTGAGGTTTGGAAGAAGCTTTCCCCTCTTGAGTTGACCATGGCTTCTTAGAGATAGTGTTTGGTCGACTTCTCCATGAGTTATTTTGCCGCTTTTTCTCAATTTGTTTTTCAACTTTTACAGACAAATCAACTAACTCATCTAAAGTTACATTTGTTGTATCTCTACTACATTAGCTATTTCTGTATTTAAACCATTTAAAAATCTAGCTATTGTAGCCTCTTCTTCCTCCATGCAGTTAGCTTGGATCATAGCCATATCCATGCTTTTGAAGTACTCATCCACCGACATGGAGCCTTGCTTCAAGTGTTGAAGGCGAGAATGTAGATCTCTTTGGAAGTATGATGGAATAAATCGCTTCCTCATTACCCTCTTCATCTCTGCCCACGTAGCAATAGGTGGTAGCTCCTCTTGCAATCTGTCCCTAGCAAGCTTTTTCCACGAAGAAGCAGCATAATCAGAAAACTCAACAACAGCAAGTTTAACTTTCTTACCCTCAAAGTAGTTATGGCAATCAAAGATGGCTTCAACTCGTCTCTCCCAATAAAGGTACAAGTCTGGATCCCTTGTCCCCTTGAAAGATGGCATCTTCATCTTTATACTATTTATATTATCATCTTCTACTCTACCTCTTTGTCCCCTCCTTTCTCTTCTTTCTAGATTAAATTCAACATCAAAATCATCATTATCATATTCGGGATTTACAAAAGGGATATGGGGTACATTCCTTCTAACGGGGGTCTAACATTATTTCGGGGTACATCATTCTCCCTCCTAATTGCAGCTATGGTGTCATTCTGCTCGACAATCATATCCCTCATCTCTTGAAATTGAAGGGTCCATCTCTCAAATTGCTGGTGCATAGCTTGAAGGGTGAAGTCGTTCCTTCCTTTAACCTCAGCTTCTAAACGAGCCCTTTCCTCATCACCACCTGAATTAGACATCTAAAAAAAAAAGATCAAGTATCACACTTTTAATATGGCTTTTACCCTCTTTTAAACTTACCCACACTTGCCTTTTTCCACTCAAAATAACCTTTGAACGAGAATACTTTGTAGATTTATAATTAAACCAAAATGTGTATCAAGTTCGTAGTAATAAAGTATGGATTCTTGGGGTACAAAAAGAAAGTAAAGAACTAGTCCTAGAACAAGTAGGATTTAGTTGAAACAAAACACGAATAAAAAGGAACTTATTTTAGAATTATAAGAACAAGAAAAAAAAATTCCCTTATTCTTCAAGATCTAAAATCCCCTCTTCTTGCTATCTTCTTGCTTGGAAACAAATTAATGCAAAACTTGGAGAGCAAGTAATAAACTTTCTTGAATAGCAAGTAATCAAATTTCTTAGGTACCAAGTAATCAAATTTCTTGGAGGACAAGTAATCAGATTTCTTAGAGAGCAAGTTATAATTTTTTTTTTGTTCACGCTACTATTCACGCTCCTATAATATTTTTTTTTGACGCTACAGTTTTTTTTTTTTTTTTTCCTCTACTATAAGAAGAAATCCCAAGATTTATCAAGAACGGAATCTTGATAGAACCGCTCTGATACCACTTGATAACAGCAGGGTTAAGGAGATCACAAATAGAGAATTGAATATTAGAATGCGGAAGCACAAAGAAAAGAAACAAAAAAAACTAACTAAAGATATGGGAAATTCGAAGGAAAGATCCACAAATTTCCAAGGATTAGATGTTCTAAGGCCTTGAAAAGATCCAAGTAACAACGTATAGATTTATGAAAGAAATCTAACGCCTTTACTTGAGAAAACGAATCAAAACGATAGATTCGGATCTTGACCGCTTTATGAGTAACTAAAGACAATAATTAGTATGTAGAAACTAATCACCTTCTAAAGAATACCAAAAAGAAACCAAAGATATCACAAGAAGAAGTTACTTTATACCTTAAACTATGAAACTAGTAAAGGTTTAAAGATAAATTCTCAAAGCACAAGTCATAAAGGTTCAAAGAACTCTCTCAAATATTATTAATATCAATCTAAATTGTCTTTAATGAATAAAAAGGACCCCTATATATAGGAGAAGGGGTGAAAAACGTCCAAGACCCTAAAAGACAATTACAAGGACTCCTACTCTAGAAAGGAAATAGAGTAATCTAACTAAAAACAAATTTAGTACTTCTAGGAAAGCTATAGTACTTAGGAGACCATAAATAGAATAAGGAAAATATTAATAACCTCTAAATAAATAAAGAAATAAGGTAAATCCCAACTAGGAAAAGAATCTTGACAATCTTGGAAAGTTTGACTAGTCTTCTCTCAAAACTTAGGCAGAAAGCAACTCTTGTTGTGGCTGATTCTTGGACTCTTCTTGACCTTATTTGCACGAAATTGGGCCTTAAAATTACTCATCTTGGGCTTGAATTTGGACCACCAAATAATTATAGCATTTGGACAATTCCTCTTCCTTCGTCTTGAGCTCTTCTTCCCCAATAAAACACCTTTGGATCAGCGATTGAAGCCCATTGAGCTTATCATTGAATTCCTTGGTTTGAGATCTTGTTATGGGCCTCCTTGGAGTTTCTAAAGCTTCATCTTTGTCCTTCAATGGAGTTGCGCTTCCTTGGATGCTATCATGTATAGCCTCTCATACATAAATGTGGCGTGCTTCACACTTATGAACAAAACTTTACTATACGTGGCTTATGAGACATCAATCCTAAAAACCATCCCAACATCTTGTGCTGTGATACCATGTTTGTTACGACCTGAGCCTACACCCCAAACGTAACACGACGTGCAAGATTCTAAAAAGCCTCATACAAGCCTCACAACATTCATAACATAAGACATAAGAAAATGGTGTGGAATTTAAAAGCTTTAAATCCATACAATCGAAGTTTTTATTTGAAAACAGTGGAAGTCTAACTTTATCTCAGATGGCCATCTAATACAACTTTAGAATCAAAGATAGGGTCATAACCCTTCAACATAGTCCGAAACGTAAAATGACATTAAAGAAACTAGAAATGACAACTGTCATCCTTGAACCATAAGGACTCACCAACTAGGTTTGGAGAGAATCGATCCAATCTTTAAACACTAGAGGTCACCTTAAGATCCGAAACCTACACTATGTAGTAAAATAGAAGAAATATGGGTTAGCACAATTAATGTACCAAGTATGATAGCCATGCAAATATCATGCTAAAAAGGTCAATTTGGTTGAAAACCATCCTATATGCCAAGTTTGAGAAATATCATGAACTATAGTATAAAAGGTAGGAGATACAAGCATAATTATCATATAAGTCTTTATAACACATTGGAACCATCCATTAGGTAACCTTAAGTTATACTTGTGCAATGTATGAATGGCGTCCCATAATACATTTCATACTAAGTACCCCTTTGAGGGCACCATAGACATGTTCACCATTATTCTTTCTCATCTTTAGTTAATACTCATGGATAAGGAACATTCACATTTAATAAGTCATGACAGGGAAACCAACTCATGATAACATTTCCAAGTTAAGCATTCATAATTACATTAAGCCTTTAAGTCAACATTCTTATTAGCATCATTATGAGCACATTCATTCATTAGACATTATGACATTAGAGAAACACACCATAGCCCTCTCAAAGCCTACTCGTGCAATGCATGAATGAAATCCCATATACCACCCACACTTTATAAAACCTTTTGAGTAACCATAGCACGTTACTCACATGTTGGGAATAAGCATTAACCGACATAGACCATGTGAGCAAATCATGGAATACGGTGTCTGTCCCACACCGTAAAGGGTACGTCTACTTGCCTAAGAAAGGACCGGTAACATTTTAGCTTAGGTGGATCCACTAGCTAATAACCTATGTGGGCACATAGTTATGGGATAAGAAAGATGTTCACTGAAACCTGACCTAACATGGGGAGAGCCTCCATCTTACCATATCTACTCGGTGTTAAGCTTTAAATTTTCATAGAGTAGTTCATTATCATTAACATTGTTATACTTGAGAGGGCTACCACCATTAGGTCTACCGACCCAAAGTACATTATTAACACATGCAAGGACCACAACCATTAGGTCTACCGATTCAAGGTACATTATTAGGATAGCTCTTTGAATCATCAAGAAAAGGCCACCACCATTAGGTCTACCGAATCAAGGCTCATCATTATAGTAGTTCATAGACTCATCATGAAGGGCTACCACCCTTAGGTCTACCAGTTGAAGACATAACCTTAGAATACTTCATTAATCATTTATAAAAAGGCTACCACCATTAGGTCTACCGATTCAAGGTACATTATTAACCACATGAAAGGGCTACCACCATTAGGTCTACCGATTCCAGGTTCATGAAGTCAAGATACTTTAGTTACACAATAAGAGGATGCCCTAAGCGTACCAATTCAAGGTACATCAATCAAGAACACTTTCAATTACACAAGAAGAGGATTCCTTAAGCCTACCAATTCAAGGTATAACATTACATTTGAGAAACCTTTCACAATATATCTTCATCATTCACAAGTGTATAATTGAGAATAACCTTTCAATAATAACACAATTGCATGGTAGTCATGATCATCTTACTTTCATTGAAATAACAAAGCATATACATAGGCATCATGATTATACATCAATCTTCATAATTTGCCTTTCAAAGCCATGAATCACAATTCTCCAACACACCTAGAATACTACAATTAAGGCATGAATAATGACATAATTCAAGTAATTAAACCATTACAAGGACAATTGCATAGTATTCATCTTATTACAATTCGCCCACATCAAAGTCATAAAGTAAGGTTATGGTGAAATCATGGATTCATGGGGGATTTTATCTTAAAACCATCATAAAACAGAAATTAAATCTTAATAAATGATAATTAAACCATTGAAAATGTTTTGATAAAGAATCCAAACCTAGAATGAAAACCCGTAGTTTTGGAGAATTTCCAACTTTGAAATTGAAGGTTTGAGGACTTCATGGATGAAAAGTTAACCATGAATCAAGACTACCATACCTTATTTGAAGATTACTCAAGAGATTGAGTGGAAAAGTTGAGTTCTTGAGCCCTTGACCTTGACGTTGACCTCTTCTTTTTCTTCAATGGAGGTTTAGAGAGAGAAATATTTGGAGATGAGTTGATTATTATTTGGGTTTGGGAATTATGAAGTGTAAAGGGGTGGTTAATAGTTTAAAAGGTTTTAAATAAGTCTAAATAATCAATATAAACCGACCTCTTACTTAACTAACCACCCTCAAAATTTACCAAGTTACCCCTCCCTTGGCCGAGATTGGACAGCAACACAGGTGGGAGCTACGACCTAGGACTGACGGACCGTGAGTGGGACTTGCCCCGTCCTATAGGTCCATGGGTGGTGGTCTTCAACTCTACATTTTGTCCCTTGACCAACGACTTGGTTCCACAGGGCGTGGTTGGACCTACGCCCAGTAGGTCCCATTCTTAGGTCCTAACTTTTTGACAGATTTTTAATTCTTGGGGCAGCCTTGGGGTTAGACTTTAGGATCCTGCTCAAGGACCCTTGGTTGGTCCTTGGGGGGTCATACCTTGACGTTTAACCCCTAAACCCCTCAGCCTAAGCTTGGGAAAATCATTTTACAACATAAAACCCCACATCAAACTCAACAACTCACACGTAAAGCTCTAGTTTCACTTATTTGTTTTTTGAGTCGTAACAGTAAAAGTACTTATATAGGGATTTAGGTGAAGGTTAAAACGACCCAAAAGACCCAAGCTTAAAACTAAAAAAAAAGGAAAGGCAGGAGCTCGCCAAAGGCCACTCAGCAACTCGCCGAATGAGCCTTTAGCTCACCGAAAGTTCCAATGAGTTGGCTCATGGACTAAGCCAACTCGAAGACTGGAATTTATTTCGGTGACTCTCCAAATAGAACAGAGAGCTCACCAAAAGTTCTAGGATAACTAGATGAAGGCATCTAGCCAAAAGGTGAGAAGTGCTACTCGGCGGATTGTCGAGTCATTCAGCGTTCTCAACTTCCTTCGTTGGATCCACTTCGAGATGAATATTTTCTCTTCTTTGAATCATAGGTGTTACATTATCTTCCCCTTGGGATAATTCTTCCTTGAATGAGATTGAAGACGTCATAAGGAAGGTAGAAACTTAATCTAATAGCCCATCATGCATGCCATTACATAAATGAACATCTTCGAGGAGGAAACATCAACTCCAAGCTAAAGCATGTTCAAAACATCATATCATGAAGTGTATATGCAACTCATACTAAAATGCACATAAACAAGTAGAAATCAATCAAGTAAACTCATTGTCTTCAAAATTTAAGTTTTTCATGAATCATGCATAATGAGGAAATCATAGGAATATCTAAGACACATGACACCTAGAGATTGAACCAAAAGGAGTTAAATACATCAAGCTTGAGTAGAATTGGAAGGAAAGGGAAGAGGATAATGTGACATCATATCAGCCTTAGCCTCCCATGTAGCACCCTCAACTGAATGATTCCTCCAAAGAACTTTCATGGAAGTAACTTGTTTATTCCTTAACTTCTTGACTTGCCGGTCTAAAATCTCAACTAGAACTTTCTCATAAGAAAGGTTTTGTTTAACTCCCAAACCTTCTAAGGGGACAATAGATGTCAGATAACCAACACATTTCCTCAACAAGGAGATATGGGAAACAAGATGCACCGATACCAATTCATTAGGAAAATCAAGTTCATAAGCAACCTTGCCAACTCGCCTCAAAATTTGATATGGGCCCACATAGCGAGGACTGAGTTTCCCTTTCTTTCCAAATCTCATCACACCCTTCATGGGTGAAATTTTCAAGTAGATCCAATCATTTACCTCAAATTGAAGATCCATTCTTCTAACATCGGCATAGGACTTTTGTCGACTTTGAGCCCTTCTCAACCTTTATCTAATAAGTTGAACTTTCTCCATAACCTCATGTACCAACTTGGGACCTATTAGGTAAACCTCACCCACCTCAAACCAACCTATTGAATATCTAATTTACCTCAAACTCAAGATCTCTTCATCTAACATTGGCATAGGACTTTTGTCGGCTTTGAGCCATTTTCGACCTTTCTCTAATAAGTTGAACTTTTTCCATAGCCTCATGTACCAACTCGGGACCTATTAAGGAAACTTGACCCACCTCAAACCAACCTATTGAATATCTAATTTACCTCAAACTCAAGATCCCTTCATCTAACATTGGCATAGGACTTTTGTCGACTTTGAGCCATTTTCGACCTTTCTCTAATAAGTTGAACTTTTTCCATAGCCTCATGTACCAACTCGGGACCTATTAAGGAAACTTGACCCACCTCAAACCAACCTATTGGAGATATACACCTCCTACCATATATGGCCTCAAATGGAGCTATAATAATGCTTGAGTAATAGGTATTGTTGTGTGCTCTTAGCTTATCTTCCAATGTTTTGATAGTATGCTCCATTATCCCATCGGTTTGTGGATGAAAGATCATACTAAACATAACAGGAGTACCAAGACCCTTTTGGAAAGATTTCAAAAATTGAGAAGTGAATTGGGTACCACGATCAGAGATAATGGATAAGGGCGCTCCGTGCAACATCGCCATTTTCTTCAAGTACAACTTGGCATAGTCATCCGCCAAATTAGAAACCTTGATGGGAATGAAATTAGCCAATTTCATCATTCGATCTACAATAGCCCAAATCAAGTCATGTTGTCGCCAGGTATGAGGCAACCCAAAAATGAAGTCCATGTTCAAGTCTTCCCACTTCCAAGAAGAAATTCTAATATCTTGAGATAAACCTCCTGGCTTTTGATGCTCAACTTTTAGTTGTTGACAATTGGGACACATATCCACAAATTCAGCAATATCTTTCTTCATCCCATTCAACCAATATATCTCTTGCAAGTCTCACTGTACATCTTGGTGGCTCCACGGTGAATGGAATATGTAGCACTACGAACTTTTGACAAGATCTGCTCTCTCAAGTCATCTACATTAGGAACACACAAACGACCTTGATATCTAAGTACCCCATCTCCCCCTGGGAGAAAGCCTCCATGAACTTTTTAAGCATTGCTTTCTTTCATTCCACAAAAATTAGATCGAGACCTTGCTTGGCATTCACAAATTCCACAAAAGGCGATTCTGAACCATAACACCACCCTTGGTAGAGTCAACTATCTGAACACCCAAACGGGCCAAGCTATGAGCATCTAAAACCAACATTTTTTTTTATTATTCTCAATATGAGACACACTGCCCATCAATAATCGACTCAGAGCATCCACCACCACATTTTTAAAACCGGGGGATAGAGAACACTGATGTCATAATCTTTCAATAATTCAAGCAATCTCCTTTGGCGAAGATTTTGATCTTTCTAGTTGAAACATATATTGCAAACTCTTGTGGTCGGTAAAGATTTCCACATGAACACCATACAAATAAAGACTCCAAATCTTTAAGGAAAAAACAACCATTGCTAGTTTAAGGTCATGGGTCAGATATTTCTTTTCATGAATCTTAAGTTGCCTTGAAGCATAGGCAATGACTTTCCCATTTTGCTTAAGGACACATCCTAACCCAAATCTCGAGGCATCACAATAAACAACAAAACCATTTATTCCTTTAGGTAAAGTCAACACCGAAGCAGAAGTAAGTCTATCTTTCAGTTCTTGAAAACTCTTTTCACACACTTCTAACCATATAAACTTAACCTTCATTTGAGTCAATGCCATCAATAGAGAAGCAATCGAAGAGAACGCTTTAACAAACCTTCTATAGTAACCGGCCAGACCCAAGAAACTTCTAATCTCCAAAGGGGTTTGAGGTCTAGGACAACTTTTGATCACATCCGTCTTCTAAGGATCTACCTCAATGCTCTTATCGGATACAATATTATCAAGAAAAGCCACAGACCTTAGCCAAAAATCACATTTACTAAACTTTGCAAAGTGTTGTTGGTCCTTAAGGACTTGCAACACAATCCTCAAATGATTGGTATGCTCATCTTCACTTCTTGAATAGACCTATATGTCATTACTGAACACAATCACAAACATGCCAAGGTATTATCTAAACACCCTATTCATTAAATCCATAAATGTCAATGGAGCATTAGTCAAACCAAAAGACATTACCAAACCCTCATAATGACCATACCGAGTTCGAAAAGCCATCTTAGGAATGTCATATTTTTTCACCCACAATTGGTGATAACCTGACCAGAGTTCAATCTTAGAGAAGTAACTTTCTCCTTGAATTTGATCAAACAAATCATCTATCCTTGAAAGAGAATACTTATTCTTAATAATTACCTTGTTCAATTACCGGTAGTCAATCACAAACGAAGCGAATCATCTTTCTTCCTAACAAACAAACTGGAGCACCCCATGGAGAGATACTTGGTCGGATGAAACCCTTATCCAACAAATCTTTCAATTTCTCCTTCCATTCCTTAAATTCTAAAGGAGCAATACCGTAAGGAGGAATAGAAATAGGTTGCGTATCTGCAAAAAGGTCATTACTAAAGTTTATTTCCCTTTTGGGAGGAATATCAGGTAAATCATCTGGAAGCACTTTCGTAAACTCATTAACAATGGGGACCGACTCAAGAGTAGGGGTCTCAGAATCTACATCCCTCACCCTAACTAGATGATAAATGCAACCCTTCGAAATCATCTTTCTAGCTTTAACAGAAGAAACAAACTGACTATTAGGTATATAATTTCCCCTTTCAATTCTTGGATGGGTGGGTTCATTTGGAAACTGAAACTTGACTACATTGATTCTACAATAAATAGAAGCATAACAATAGTGCAGCCAATCCATACCAAGGATAACATCAAAATCTAACATATCAAGCTCTACAAGGTCAACATGAATGATAGTATCCAAGGAAGCGCAACTCCATTGAAGGACAAGAATGAAGCTTTAGAAACTCCAAGGAAGCCCATAACAAGATCTCAAACCAAGGAGTTCAATGATAAGCTCAATGGGCTTCAATCGCTGATCCAAAGGTGTCTTATTGGGGAAGAAGATGATAGCATCCAAGGAAGCGCAACTCCATTGAAGGACAAGGATGAAGCTTTAGAAACTCCAAGGAGGCCCATAACAAGATCTCAAACCAAGGAGTTCAATGATAAGCTCAATGGGCTTCAATCGCTGATCCAAAGGTGTCTTATTGGGGAAGAAGAGCTCAAGCCCAAGGAAGAGGAATTGTCCAAATGCTACAATTATTTGGTGGCCCAAATTCAAGCCCAAGATGAGTAATTTTAAGGCCCAATTTCATGCAAATAAGGTCAAGAAGAGTGATAATAGCAAGGTTAAGGAGATCACAAATAGAGAACTGAATATTAGAATGCGAAAGCACAAAGAAAAGAAACAAAAAAACTAACTAAAGATATGGGAAACTCGAAGGAAAGATCCACAAATTTCCAAGGATTAGATGTTCTAAGGCCTTGAAAAGATCCAAGTAACAATGTATAGATTTATGGAAGAAATCTAACGCCTTTACTTGAGAAAACGAATCAAAATGATAGATTCGGATCTTGACCGCTTTATGAGTAACTAATGACAATAATTAGTATGTAGAAACTAATCACCTTCTAAAAAATACCAAAAAGAAACCAAAAATATCACAAGAAGAAGTTACTTTATACCTTAAACTATGAAACTAGTAAAGGTTTAAAGATAAATTCTCAAAGAACAAGTCACAAAGGTTCAAAGAACTCTCTCAAATATTATTAATATCAATCTAAATTGTCTTTAATGAATAAAAAGGACCCCCTATATATAGGAGAAGGGGTGAAAAACTTCCAAGACCCTAAAAGACAATTACAAGGACTCCTACTCTAGAAAAGAAATAAAGTAATCTAACTAAAAACAAATTTAGTACTTCTAGGAAAGATATGGTACTTAGGAGACCATAAATAGAATAAGGAAAATATTAATAACCTATAAATAAAGAAATAAATAAGGTAAATCCCAACTAGGAAAAGAATCTTGACAATCTTGGAAAGTTTGACTAGTCTTCTCTCAAAACTTAGGTAGAAAGCAACTCTTGTTGTGGCTGATTCTTGGACTCTTCTTGACCTTATTTGCACGAAATTGGGCCTTAAAATTACTCATCTTGGGCTTGAATTTGGGCCACCAAATAATTGTAGCATTTGGACAATTCCTCTTCCTTGGGCTTGAGCTCTTCTTCCCCAATAAGACACCTTTGGATCAGCGATTGAAGCCCATTGAGCTTATCATTGAACTCCTTGGTTTGAGATCTTGTTATGGGCCTCCTTGGAGTTTCTAAAGCTTCATCATTGTCTTTCAATGGAGTTGCGCTTCCTTGGATGCTATCATTCCCCTCTTCTTGAAGAGAATTCGTCCTCGAATTCAAATCTTCTTGAGAGTGCATCAGCAACCACATTCTCCTTTCCTTGTTTGTGGGCAATTACATAAGGAAAAGTTTCAATAAACTCTACCCACACTTGCCTTTTTCCACTCAAAATAACCTTTGAACGAGAATACTTTGTAGATTTATAATTAAACCAAAAGGTGTATCAAGTTCGTAGTAATAAAGTATGGAATCTTGGGGTACAAAAAGAAAGTAAAGAACTAGTCCTAGAACAAGTAGGATTTAGTTGAAACAAAACACGAATAAAAAGGAACTTATTTTAGAATTATAAGAACAAGAAAAAAAAATTTATTCTTCGAGATCTAAAATCCCCTCTTCTTGTTACCTTCTTGCTTGGAAACAAATTAATGCAAAACTTGGAGAGCAAGTAATAAACTTTCTTGAATAGCAAGTAATAAGCTTTCTTGGGTACCAAGTAATCAAATTTCTTGGAGGACAAGTAATCAGATTTCTTAGAGAGCAAGTTATAACCTTTTTTTTTTCACGCTACTATTCACGCTCCTGTAATTTTATTTTTTTTCACGCTATAGTATTTTTACGCTACTGTTCACATTTTTTTTTTTTCAACCAAAGGGAATTTATTTTATATAAAATTTTATACAGCAACTGATAACAACGAGGTTAAGGAAATCACAAATAGAAAATTGAATATTAGAATGCGAAAGCACAACGAAAAGAAACAAAAAACTAACTAAAGATATGGGAAATTCGAAGGAAAGATCTACAAATTTCCAAGGATTAGATGTTCTAAAGCCTTGAAAAGATCCAAGTAACAACGTATAGATTTATGGAAGAAATCTAACGCCTTTACTTGAGAAAACGAATCAAAACGATAGATTCGGATCTTGACCGCTTTATGAGTAACTAAAGACAATAATTAGTATGTAGAAACTAATCACCTTCTAAAGAATACCAAAAAAGAAACCAAAGATATCACAAGAAGAAGTTACTTTATACCTTAAACTATGAAACTAGTAAAGGTTTAAAGATAAATTCTCAAAGCACAAGTCACAAAGGTTCAAAGAACTCTCTCAAATATTATTAATATCAATCTTAATTGTCTTTAATGAATAAAAAGGACTCCTATATATAGGAGAAGGGGTGAAAAACGTCCAAGACCCTAAAAGACAATTACAAGGACTGCTACTCTAGAAAGGAAATAAAGTAATCTAACTAAAAACAAATTTAGTACTTCTAGGAAAGCTATGGTACTTAGGAGACCATAAATAGAATAAGGAAAATATTAATAACCTATAAATAAATAAAGAAATAAGGTAAATCCCAACTAGAAAACGAATCTTGACAATCTTGGAAAGTTTGACTAGTCTTCTCTCAAAACTTGGGCAGAAAGCAACTCTTGTTGTGGCTGATTCTTGGACTCTTCTTGACCTTATTTGCACGAATTTGGGCCTTAAAATTACTCATCTTGGGCTTGAATTTGGGCCACCAAATAATTGTAGCATTTGGACAATTCCTCTTCCTTGGGCTTGAGCTCTTCTTCCCCAATAAGACACCTTTGGATCGGCGATTGAAGCCCATTGAGCTTATCATTGAACTCCTTGGTTTGAGATCTTGTTATGGGCCTCCTTGGAGTTTCTAAAGCTTCATCCTTGTCCTTCAATGGAGTTGCGCTTCCTTGGATGCTATCATTCCCCTCTTCTTGAAGAGAATTCGTTCTCGAATTCAAATCTGCATCAAAATGGGAAAGATCAGAAACATTAAAAGTAGCACTAACTTGGAACTCACCAGGAAGATCAAGTTTATAAGCATTGTCTCCAATTCTTTCAAGGACTTTGTATGGCCCACTTCCTCTAGGATCTAGTTTAGTCTTTCTTTTGGAAGGAAATCTTTCCTTTCTCATATGCACCCAAACCAAGTCACCACGTTTAAAACAACATATTTTCTACCCTTATTCCTTCGTAATGCAACTTCCTTCTTCTTCTTTTCAATTGCAAGCCTTGTTTGTTCATGAATTTTCTTCATCATATCAGCCTTCTTCTTACCATCAAGATTAGCAAAATCATTAGTAGGCAAAGGCAATAAATCAAGGGGGGTAAGGGGGTTGAATCCATATATAACTTCAACTCCCTTAGAACTGACCACAAAACCTAAGAAAACCACACGATCCACACAGAAAGTACACTTTTTGAGATTAGCAAATAAATGCTGATTTCTAAGAACTTCAAAAACTTTTTTTAAGTGCTCTAGGTGTTCATCCAGATTTTGAGAAAAGATCAAGATGTCATCAAAATACACCACAATAAATGTTCCATGGAAATCTTTAAAAACATGATTCATTAGTCTCATAAAAGTGCTTGGTGCATTAGTCAAGCCAAAGGGCATAACTAACCACTCATAAAGTCCATATTTGGTCTTAAAAGCAGTTTTCCATTCATCTCCGAGGATTCATACGAATCTGATGGTAACCACTCTTTAGATCAATTTTAGAAAAGATTTTGGAACCATACAGTTGGTCCAACATGTCATCAAGACGAGGGATAGGATGGCGATACTTTACCGTTATCTTGTTGATAGCTCGACAATCTACACACATCCTCCATGTTCCATCCTTTTTGGGGACCAGTAGGACTGGAACAGAGCATGGTCTCATACTCTCTCGAACAAATCCCTTTTCAAGCAATTCTTCAACTTGCCTTTGTAATTCTTTGGTCTCTTCAGGATTGCTCCTATAGGCAGGCCTATTAGGAAGTTGAGACCCAAGCACAAAGTCTATTTGGTGCTCAATCCCTCTCAAAGGTGGCAATCCCTTTGGAGTGTCATCAGGAAAAACATCTTCAAAATTCTGCAAAAGAGAAGAAACACTATTTGGCAAAGAAGGAGTTAGTTGTTCAAAATTAATCAATACTTCTTTATAAGTAAGTAGTTTTATGGGCAACCCCTCTCTCCTAGCATTCAAACACTCTTTGGCTTTTATATAAAGACTCTCATTTTCCTTTTCCTTATCCTCTTTTCTCTCACCAAAACATTTTATTTTTTTACTCACGCCCTCTTTTACCTCTTTACTTAGATTGCTGCCCTCTCTCTCTTTCTCTCGGCCGTCTCTCTTTTTTTCTATCTCTTGGCCTTTTTCTTTTCCCTCAAACTCACTTCTTACCTCTCCCTTTTGTTTTCCCATTGTTTCCCTCAATCGTTTTTGATCTTCAAACACTTGAGAAGGAGATAATGGTGCAAGAGTATACTTCTTACCATTATGCAGAAGACTATACCTATTCTTTCTTCCATGATGAGTAGTGTCCCTATCATACTGCCAAGGTCGGCCAAGTAAAACATGGCATGCTTACATTGGAACTACATCACAAAGAATTTCATCTCCATACCTACCAACATTGAATGAAATCATGCATTATTTGTTTACTTTTACTTCTCCACAATCATTCAGCCATTGGAGCCCATATGGGGTAGAGCGCTTCATACATGCAATTCCTAGTTTATCCACCAAGTATGAACTCACCACATTTGCACAACTTCCCCCATTAATAATCATAGAATAAGTCTTCCCTTTTATCCCACACCTAGTATGAAACAAATTCTCTCTCTGCCCTTCATCAACACTACCCAAATTGATAGTCATAATTCTCCTAACCACCCCAATTATACCATCATTAAGCAGTTCTAAATCATCTTCCTCACTTACACCTTCTCCCTCTTCTTCTTCCCCCTCACTTTTTTCACTCTCATATTCTCCATTCTCTCTAAGTAAGATGTTTCTTCTACTTGGACATTCATGCATCATATGCCCCCTTCCATGACATTTGTGACATTGAATAGAACTTGAAGGTTTAGAAGATTTAGGATTAAAGATTTTACCTCCCTCCTCAATTTTACCTTTACCTCTATCATCTTGAGGTTTGGAAGGAGCTTTCCCCTCTTGAGTTGACCATGGCTTCTTAGAGATAGTGTTTGGTCGACTTCTCCATGAGTTATTTTGCCGCTTTTTCTCAATTTGTTTTTCAACTTTTACAGACAAATCAACTAACTCATCTAAAGTTACATATTGCTGTATCTCTACTACATTAGCTATTTTTGTATTTAAACCATTTAAAAATCTAGCTATTGTAGCCTCTTCTTCCTCCATGCAGTTAGCTTGGATCATAGCCATATCCATGCTTTTGAAGTACTCATCCACCGACATGGAGCCTTGCTTCAAGTGTTGAAGGCGAGACTGTAGATCTCTTTGGAAGTATGATGGAATAAATCGCTTCCTCATTACCCTCTTCATCTCTGCCCACGTAACAATAGGTGGTAGCTCCTCTTGCAATCTATCCCTAGCAAGCTTTTTCCACGAAGAAGCAAAGATAATCAGAAAACTCAACAACAGCAAGTTTAACTTTCTTACCCTCAGAGTAGTTATGGCAATAAAAGATAGCTTCAACTCGTCTCTCCCAATCAAGGTACAAGTATGGATCCCTTGTCCCCTTGAAAGATGGCATCTTCATCTTTATACTATTTATATTATCATCTTCTACTCTACCTCTTTGTCCCCTCCTTTCTCTTCTTTCTAGATTAAATTCAACATCAAAATCATCATTATCATATTCAGGATTTACAAAAGGGATATGGGGTACATTCCTTCTAACTTGGGGTCTAACATTATTTCGGGGTACAACATCATTCTCCCTCCTAATTGCAGCTATGGTGTCATTCTGCTCGACAATCATATCCCTCATCTCTTGAAATTGAAGGGTCCATCTCTCAAATTGCTGGTGCATAGCTTGAAGGGTGAAGTCGTTCCTTCCTTTGACCTCGGCTTCTAAACGAGCCCTTTCCTCATCACCACCTGAATTAGACATCTAAAAAAAATGATCAAATATCACACTTTTAATATGGCTTTTACCCTCTTTTAAACTCACCCACACTTGCCTTTTTCCACTCAAAATAACCTTTGAACGAAATACTTTGTAGATTTATAATTAAACCAAAACATGTATCAAGTTCGTAGTAATAAAGTATGGAATCTTGGGGTACAAAAAGAAAGTAAAGAACTAGTCCTAGAACAAGTAGGATTTAGTTGAAACAAAACACGAATAAAAAGGAACTTATTTTAGAATTATAAGAACAAGAAAAAAATTTCCCTTATTCTTCAAGATCTAAAATCCCCTCTTCTTGTTACCTTCTTGCTTGGAAACAAATTAATGCAAAACTTGGAGAGCAAGCAATAAACTTTCGTGAATAGCAAGTAATAAGCTTTCTTGGGTACCAAGTAATCAAATTTCTTGGAGGACAAGTAATCAGATTTCTTAGAGAGCAAGTTATAACTTTTTTTTTGTTCACGCTACTATTCACGCTCCTGTAAAAAAAAAATCACGCTACAGTATTTTTTACGCTACTGTTCACGCTACAGTTTTTTTTTTTTTTTTTTTGCTCTACTATAAGAAGAAATCCCAAGATTTATCAAGAACGGAATCTTGATAGAACCGCTCTGATACCACTTGATAACAGCTAGGTTAAGGGAGATCACAAATAGAGAATTGAATATTAGAATGCGGAAGCACAAAGAAAAGAAACAAAATAAACTAACTAAAGATATGGGAAATTCGAAGGAAAGATCCACAAATTTCCAAGGATTAGATGTTCTAAGGCCTTGAAAAGATCCAAGTAATAACGTATAGATTTATGGAAGAAATCTAACGCCTTTACTTGAGAAAACGAATCAAAATGATAGATTCGTATCTTGACCGCTTTATGAGTAACTAATGACAATAATTAGTATGTAGAAACTAATCACCTTCTAAAGAATACCAAAAAGAAACCAAAGATATCATAAGAAGAAGTTACTTTATACCTTAAACTATGAAACTAGTAAAGGTTTAAAGATAAATTCTCAAAGAACAAGTCACAAAGGTTCAAAGAACTCTCCCAAATATTATTAATATCAATCTAAATTGTCTTTAATGAATAAAAAGGACCCCTATATATAGGAGAAGGGGTGAAAAACGTCCAAGACCCTAAAAGACAACTACAAGGACTCCTACTCTAGAAAGGAAATAAAGTAATCTAACCAAAAACAAATTTAGTACTTCTAGGAAAGCTATGGTACTTAGGAGACCATAAATAGAATAAGGAAAATATTAATAACCTATAAATAAATAAAGAAATAAGGTAAATTCCAACTAGGAAAAGAATCTTGACAATCTTGGAAAGTTTGACTAGTCTTCTCTCAAAACTTGGGCAGAAAGCAACTCTGGTTGTGGCTGATTCTTGGACTCTTCTTGACCTTATTTGCACGAAATTTGGCCTTAAAATTACTCATCTTGGGCTTGAATTTGGGCCACCAAATAATTGTAGCATTTGGACAATTCCTCTTCCTTGGGCTTGAGCTCTTCTTCCCCAATAAGACACCTTTGGATGAGCGATTAAAGCCCATTGAGCTTATCATTGAACTCCTTGGTTTGAGATCTTGTTATGGGCCTCCTTGGAGTTTCTAAAGCTTCATCCTTGTCCTTCAATGGAGTTGCGCTTCCTTGGATGCTATCATACCTGAAGGCTCAGAGGCCGGGGTGGACGAAGGCGTCTCTGCTATTATTGAGTCAACATTGACCTCTGGAGAAGTATCTGTTGGGGCTGCTCTTCTCCTGTCATTCTCCTATCATGTAAATTCTGCCCCTATACGCCGGATATCAGTGTAGGAAGACGGGGTGACCTCTATATCGCTAGCAAGATCTCGAGGTACTCCAACACGCTAGCATAACTTAGAAATCAGAATAGGAAATGACAGGGATGTCAGTGTCTGTTTGGCTCTCATAGCCATCTTTTGTGAAACTAGCAATCCCTGGTCGAACCGTCTCCTGGCCATGATAGAACCAAGGCAAGCCACCTTAGGATGATGCAGAATGGACTCATTCTGGGATGGCATGATAGTGCTACTGATGAAGTCAAACTAGTACCGGGAGGTGATGTTCATATCCCTCTTCTCAATAGGAGCTCCCGTATCCAACCACCTTGGGGTGATGTGAGAAATCATCGGAGCTAACCAACCCTTCAAATCATCCAGGTATAGAACGATAGGCAAACCTTGGTAGGGCAGCATCGAGTACAGCGGTCGACCCAGTACGACATTAATATGCTCGTTGTGACACTCTACCTCCTTTCCTTTAACCATAATCGACTTCACTGATCGGAACTCACTAGCCTTTTTCTTATTTTTCGGGACCAACTCCCCATAGGCTAAGTAGAATTCCTGAACCTAGGAAGGAATGTAAGGTCCTCGGGGACTAGTGAACTGCTCAAAATCATGATACTTGAGCGTGTCAAGAACCTCAGCATGATTACCTTCCAAACCTTTCACAGATAGTAACTTTTCTTCTAGAATGGTTCGTAAACCATCGCCTTTCAATCTATTCATCAATATTGGTGGAGGTAGAGCTACGAGGTGGTGCCGGGGCTAGAACTAATTCAATGGTCGGAGGAGTTGCAGATGTAACTCTGATCGGTGTTGATTGAGGTCTATCTTTGAGCCTATTCTGCTGGTGAATCAAGGGTTGTTCAACTTCCGGCTCAAAAAAATCAGGCTCAATAGCTGACCCTTTCCTAGCCATATGCTTTTTTCGTTTGCCTTTATCTCCCGGTGGGAGATCTTGCTTTCTTTTCTGTGAAGGACGTGATCCTCCTTTATTGACCGTAATTCCCTTTGCCTTTTTCTTAGATGGCGTATTTAAGTTTGTGCATACCATATATGCAAAAGTTTGTGATTAGTCAGAAGAACAATCACACTAAAACACAGAAAATCTAACAAAGAAATGTCCGCCGATAAGTCGATGAATCGCCAAATATCTTTGGTAAGCTAAATCGTAATCGCCAAATGGATTAGCTTGAAATATAGGAAAATTAGCGATGAAAATGTCGATTTGGCGAGGTGCCGACTATTTTCGGTGATGACGAGGTTGTCCGCCACAAGATACAGTGAAAGAGGGTAAAGGGGGCATGCAAAGGGCGGTCAAAAGTCCTATTGGCAAGTCATCGATTACCTTCAGCGACCACGTATGTGTCCGCTAAAAGTTACAGATCTCTCAGCACTATAGACATGAGTGAAGGGCGATCTAAGACCAGTAGGCAAACCGCCGAATTGTTTGGTGAGCGCGACCCAGCTCGCCAAATGATTTAATGCGCCTATTTTTCAACCCACTTCTTAGAATTAATCTTACAAGACCTGGAAACGAAATCAAAGCATGCATACACGAAATTCACATAAGACCCACTCTTCCCATCACACCGAAATACTCACACTTCTTCTGGAGCTGCCAAATTTTGGCCATTTAACTACGATCACCCTTAGGAATGTCGTCACCCATTCCTTCATTGAAATTTTTTTGTTATTTAACACAAATGTGGGCTACCTAGGTGTTACCCAACCAATATAACGACAATCAAGTAGCACCCATTGCAATCTCAATAACTTAAAGCACAATCAACAAGGCATTCAACTATTAAAATATTTCAAGCAACTAAGTTCGAATTACACATAGCATATCAACCTATTTCTATCAGAGAGGCCCAGCACACGTCATCCTAATACTACAATTGCAAATGAGTGCAAAAACTTTTAAGATAAATTCAGGGTTTTATGGACTAACCTTTAATGCTGATCAAATTACTTTTTGAAACGCTAGGCAACAAAGAGATCCAACCCCAAGCACTAATTAACAACTAAAATACTAATGGAAATGTAAAAATCTAAGAAAAAGTACATTTGGTGTGATGTTGAGGAGTCTAAAACTAGGGAAAGTGAGAGATTCAAAAATTTGTCCTTTTTCCTTTATATAACCGTTCAGCTCTCGGTCATTCGGTGACGTTAGTCTTATCGCCGAACGCATACTTACCTCACTGAGTTTTACAGGACATCCCTTATTTTGGGGTCCCAACTGCGGATTAAGTCAGAATCGCCGATAGATTCGGTGATTCGCCCACTAGATCCTTGGCTTGCCAACTTGCACTTTTCAACCCCTTTCTCAATCTAACCTACAAAATCAACACACCATTATTAAAAAAGAATAATTAAAAGCAGTAAAACCTTGGGTTGCCTCCCAAGAAGTGCCTTATTTTACGTCGTGGCACGATGCAAGTTCTATCTCACTCTCCGTTATTAGGGTTAGCCTAGTGTTACTAGGTGACCCCAATATGTCATTTGGGTGGAGATAAGGCACTGTAAAACTCAGGAATGATCTAATTAGCTGGATTGATCTAGAGTGAGATCCAATCATTTGATTCAACACTTCAATATTCTCCTTCATTTCTTCCAACACCTGATCTTGATCAGTGATCTTTTGGAGAATGATTTGAAGTGTGTCCTCGACACGATTTTTCTCCCCATTTCTAAACTCTTCCGCTCATGGGGGTATGTACCTCCCCCTACTATTGCATTGGACTTCCACCTCTGAGATTTTGGTGGCCAATTCATTTAGATGAGATGTCAGTTCAATCGGCGTAAGGTCCTTTTAGACTCTTTGGCTCATTTCGACCAATTTGCCACTACTCTACTCAGCCATGCTCATCTAAATGGACAACTCAACGAAAACAAAACTAAAAGTAAAGTTATGGAAATTACAACTAAGAAAAACCAAAATTCTACTAATCTAAAAATTCTCAAATAACACTAGTCCCCGGCAATGGCGCCATTCTGATGCTTATCGTGACCAACAACACTAACATACGGTACGAGGGTCTACGATCATCAATAATATAGTAACCCAACTAAAGGTTGAGGTCGTGTCCCAAGGGAGTGGTTTTGAGAATTGATAGAAAAATAAAATTTAGCTCTAACTAGTCGTAGCTAAAGAAATTAGTGAACAAAAACATAATAAATTAAAGGGGGTGACACAAAAGTATCAAATATCAAATGGGGGTTTGTCACAAGTAGTAAAAACAACAAAAATAACAAGAAAATCAAGTATGGGGAAAAGTTCTTAGGGTGTGACCGCAATACAAGTTGAGATAAATCGTTGGGTACACGCTTTTGATAGGAAATTTGCAAGATAATAGTGACTAGGTTAAGTTTAGATGGAAATAAGTTCCCTCTCAGGCAACTTACCCCGTTTCAAATGGGTTCCACTCTAACACCCATTTGCCGCATAAAGGCCAGCCTACGCCTTAACCCACTCACACTCTCGAGCTGAGTGTTAGGATATGGGACTAGGGCTCACCCTCTCGGGATGAACCTCATGTCGACCCACTCCTTAGGCCATCAGTCTAACGGTCTTGGTTTCGCGACCTCTCTCTTGAGCAAGCCGAAAACACATGGGTGGTTTTGTATTTGCAACTATAAACCCATTAAATGAAACCACAACCACTAGGTGAAATCACCATCAAAATACATCTAACCTATCAACAAACAAGACCCAACAATAATATCAACACATATTTGCTAAATCACACCCCAAGAATGGGGGTTTTTAGCCACACATCAACAAGTAACAAAATACACCTAAAATGATACTAAAATTAAATGGGTATAAGAAATTAAACCTTGATTTAAGCAAAGGAAGAAGATTGGAGAAGACCCACTTCCAACTTGGGGAAGATGAAATTCTTCTTTCTTCAAGTCTCCCAAAAAATCCTCTCCCAACTTAAGAGAAAATATCCCAAAAAAGTATTATTCTATTGTGAAATTTATAATAATAATTTGAATTTCCTAAAATGAATAAAGAGTTTAGTATTTATAAACTTTAGAAATTAGTGTTGGTGGATAGCTCGGCGAGATTAGTCGAGGCCGCTAAATAACTCGGCGACTCACCCTTCTTCTGTCTTATCGTTGTTTCATGCTTGCATTCAGTATCTTCACGTTCCGAACCATTGGGTGGTATAGTACTACTTCGCAAAACTATTCGATGAAGCACTAACTGCTCTTTTCATCGCCTTTTTGATCCTTCTCCTGCATAGCTTCGCGTAATGGAACAAAGGGCAGAGTGCGTCCCTTCGGCGAATCGCCAAGTGTGCTTCGCGATGCTCAGGCTTTAGCTTTTTCATTCTTTTCAACCTTTTTGTTCCTTTTTCTGCCTAAGTGTCCATGCTTCCACTAAAACTTCTAATACTTGAAACTTAAGAGTTTTCATCAGATATTGAGACAAAATAAGGATTTGAGGACACTATTTCTATCAAAATAAAGCCCTGAATGAGTCCAATTTGTGGACTCATCAATGCTCATCCTCAAATTGTTTGGCCTTGATCTCCTCAATGAACGTGGCCCGTACTTCAATGCTAGCTAACACCCCACCTTTCTGTGAGATGCCCAACTGCATGAACTTAGACTCCAAGGTTAGAATTTCTTTAGCCAAAGGTCGCTTGGATACACATAAGAAAGCTAGGCTACCCATACATACCGCCTTCCGACTTAGCGCGTCTGCCACTACGTTAGCCTTACCTGGATGGTATTGAACGGTGACATCATAATCCTTAAGTAACTCTACCTTCTCTGTATCAAGTTCAGATCCTTTTGGGTGAACATATGTTGTAGACTATGATGATCAGTAAACACCTCACACTTGACACCATAAAGGTAATGCCACCAAATCTTAAGGGCAAACACTACCGCTGCCAACTCTAAATTATGTGTTGGGTAATTCCTCTCATTCACCTTCAACTGCAGTGATACAAAATCTATAACATTTTTATCCTGCATTAACACAACACCCAAACTCGAATGGGAAGTATCACAATAAACAATAAAATCCTTACCTGTAGTGCTAGAATAAGTGTTGTGGTCAAAAGAGTCTTGAGTTTTTGAAAGCTCTCATCGCACTCTTCAATCCATTCAAAGGGTACCTCTTTCTTGGTCAACCTTGTCAGATGCGTGGCAATAGAAGCAAAGTTCTTCACAAATTGACGATAGTAACTAGCGAGCCCCACAAAACTCCTAACTTCAGTCACAGAGCTAGGCCGAACCCAATTCTTAACCGCTTCAATCTCTTGAGGATCTACCATTACCCTTTATTTTGAAACTACATGCCCCAAAAAGGCAACCGAAGTCAACCAAATTCACACTTAGACAATTTTGCATACAACTTTTGTTTCCCAAGAACACCCTGAACAATACAAAGATGATCGACATGCTCTTCCTCACTTTTTGAATAAACCAAAATATCATTAATAAAGACTGACAAACAAATCAAGAAATGGTTTGAACACATCATTCATCAATTTCATAAAAGTTCCAGGCACATTAGTCAAACTAAACGACATAACTAGAAACTCGTAGTGCCCATAGCGGGTCCTAAATGCCATCTTGGACACATCCTCAAGCCTAATCTTTAGTTGATGGTAACCAGATCTTAGATCAATCTAAGAGAAAACTGATGCACCTTGCAACTAGTCAAAAAGATCATCTATTCGAGGCAATGGGTACTTGTTTCGAATGGTGACCCTATTCAATTGCCAGTAATCTATACACATCCTCATACTACCATTTTTTTTCTTAACAAACAAGACAGGAGCGTCCCACGGGGAAGAACTAGGACAGATAAAACCTTTATCAAGAAGTTCTTGGATTTAAGCCTTAAGCTCTCTTAATTCTATCGGAGCCATGCGATTGATGAGTCCTAAATTTTGACTCATTTAGGGCTTTGTTTACATAGATTTAGTGTCCTTAAATGCTTAGTTTATGCCAATAACTGATGTTAAATCCTTGATTTTCATTTATATGGATTGAGGAACAAACCAAGGACACTAACAGGCAAAAAGGAACATAACAAGCTGAAGAAATGAAGAAGTGCAAGCCTGAGGATAACAAGGAGCACTCGGCATGTCACCAAGTGGCTCATCAGACCGCCTACAGTTTCATTGTGCCAAGCCTTGAATGAAAGAACCAAGTTGGAGATGAAAAGGAGCAGTTGGCGGATCGTCGAATGATTCCGCAAAGCCAAGATAGATCACCCAAAGTTATAGACCTTGAGGATGCTGAGTACCAAGGCAAAAGAGAGATGGGAAAGAACAAATGGCGGCTCACCGAGTGGTTCGACGAGCCCAACTTACTTCACCGAGTGAGTCTTTGCAGCACATTTTTGGCAACTATAAATACATTTTTGAACATTTAGTTTAGTATCAATTAATCATTTTACTCTTGAGAACAATCTATTATCAAGTTTTGAACATTGGGAGACAGTTTTCTCTAGTTTTCCTTAACTTTGAAGGATTGAAGAAATTCAATTTTGAGAAATTCGAAGTGGGTATTTGGGATTCTTTAAATTGGAGCATTGTAAGGACGAAATTACTATTACCCAATTGATGGATGATCAATTTGGTAACTGTTTTTACCTTTTTATAATGTCTAGCTAAAACCTCAATTCTTGTAGTGTGATCATGTGATTATCAGCTAATTTAGTTTATGGGTATTGCTAATTGTTAGTCTAAATGCTATTTAGAAGTGAGTTCAATCATTAATTGTGGTTTAATTTAAGAATTGTAGTTGCAAATACAATTCGATATTTGTGTTCTTAGCTTGCTCGAGAGAGAAGTTTTAGAACTAAAATTAGTGATTGATGATTTGTGGGTATTGGGTTGACCTGGGTTCAGCTCGAGAGAGTGAATCATTAACCCAATCACAGACATTCAGCTCGAGAGAGTGAATGGATTAAGGTGTGGGTTGCTCTTATTTTGCATGCTTGTTGATATTTAAGAGAAATCTCTTGATTCGGGGTAAATTGTTCGAGAGAAGCCTAGCCTGCTCACTAATAACTAGTTATTTACTAATAGTTCCAATTACCCATATGTCTATATTTGCCTATAATTGATCACATCCCAAGAACCTGTCTCATTATTGTTAATTCGTGTTATTTGTGACTGTTTGTAGCTGCTAATCAAAACCAAAATTCCCTATTTGACATTCATGTCAACCTCTAACTTGAATGATTTCCTTATTCGAAATTTTTTTTATTCCTATGACTGATTTAACCATGCTCATACTTCCCAGTTGAATCTGAAACACATACCGCTCCCTGTGGGATTCGACCCCAACTAATTTAGTTGGGTTATATACTGATTTACGATCGTTGATGCTTAGAATTGGATGAAGTGTCTTTGGAACGTTATCAATCAGCGATATGAAGGAATAGAAATGGGGTGGGTACCAGGTTCCAAATCAATGCAGAAATATATATCTCTATTTGGAGGTATACCATGCAAATTCGTAGAAAATACTTCTCTAAATTCTGACACTACAGGAATAGACTTAATAGATGGAGACTCTACCTCAATATCCCGAATATGAGCCAAACAACCCTGCCCTACCAGTTTCCTAGCCCGAATGGAGGATATGATCTTAGCTTGCTTAGGCTTGTACACCCCTTCCCACTCTAAATTTTCCCTTCTCGGAATTTCTAATCACAGACTTAGTATTATAATTAAGCACAGCATAATAGGGGGACAACCAAGTCATGCCCAAGATTATATCAAAGTCAGTCATATGAAAAATCACCAAATCAGCCCATGTCTGAAAACCCATAAACAAAATATGACAAGCACGATAGACATGAGTAACTATGACAGACTCTTCAACTAGGGTATAAACATGGATGGGGGCATCAAGTATATCACAATTCATATCAAATTCTGAGGCAAATCTCACGGACACATAAGAATAAGTAGAACCCGGATCAAATATCACATTATCCATCCGGTCGCAGACAAGAATAGTACTTGTGATCACTGCATCAGACGCCTCCGCCTTGGTCTTGCCCAAAAAGGCATAACATTGATCCCTGTCATCATGATGAGCGATTTCTCTTCCTAGTTCCACTGTACCTCTACATGCGTTACCATTTCCCCTACATCCACGGCCTCGCTGATGTCCTCCTCACCCACCTTGTGGATGCCCTCGACCATTATTACCATTTTCCACGGGTACCGCTGCTCTAGTCTGCTAATGCTCTAAATCCATCATGCGCGGGTGGGGACAATCTCTCCTCATATGCCCAAGTTTTCCACAATTATAACAAGGGCGATCAAAAGATGGTCTGCTGCTCGTCGAAGGTGCGGCTCCTTTGCTATCCTTAATCAAATTTTGAGGTGGATTTCTCGAGTAATTACTTGTAGAAGCGGGCATAATAGATTGAATTGGCCGGGATGCAAGAGTCGGCCTCCCTGAACCTTTGGAGTAAGAACCCTGAAAGTTATCTGAATTCTTGGCTTTCTTAGCCAATGCCTTAGCCTGATCGTCTCGCCTCACCCCCTCCACTTTCTTCACAAAATTTGTTACCTTAGTAAAGCTTTTTCCTGCAGAGGTCGTATGAACAGACAATACCTGCAACTCAGAATTTAGTCCCTTAACAAATCGGTGAATCCTCTCTTCCTCAGTGGTCACTAATTGTGTAGCATATCTAGACAAAGCATGGAACTTGGCCTCATAAACAACCACAGACATACCATCTTGCTTCAAAGCCATGAACTCATCCTTCTTACAATCTCTCAAAGTTCGGGGAACATACTTTTCCAAGAACATAGCATGAAACTAGGTCCAAGTGAGTGGGGGTAAAGTTGAAGATCTGCATTCCACATATGCTCAACACCACTGCTTAGCCTCTCCCTAAAGTTGGAAGGTCACAAACTCTACTCCATGCTGATAAACAATTCCCAACTTATGAAGCCTCTCATAACAATCTAGAATGAACTCATATGCGTCCTCACTCTCAAAACCATGGAACACGGGCAGTTTCAACTTCAAGAACTTAGTCAACATCTCGTGTTCATTACCAGTCATAACAGGACCCAACAAACGACAAAAGAAAGCATCAGTACCTATAGTTCCACCCACCTTAGGGATAGTGATAACAATAGTGGGATTGGCGGGACCTTGAGATGCTTGAACAGAGGGAAGCACTCAAGGACCAACCAATCCTTTCAGGAACAACATAATCAGTTGAGCTAACACTAGGTCTAAGGGAGGAATATTTGTAGCCTCAGCCTTCACCTCTTCCTCTTGTCCAATATTCTCCTCATTCTCAACCTCTGCATTTCATCTACCTCTTCATGATGCGCAAGAGGAGCCTCATTTCTAGGAGCATTCTCAACTGGTGCTCCATCCCTAGTAGGCTCCACCCTTCCTTGGCCTCTACCCCTAGCTCTTCCTCTACCCCTAGCTTGACCGCGACCTCTTACTGCGGATTCCTCAGTTGGCGTATTGACAGGAATTACGAGTCTGACGCCATTGAACCTAGTGTAAACCATCTGCAGACAGAAGAGTGAAGGAGATTAGATACCAACTTGGATCACCAGATACCAATTGGAACCAAGTTATAGCACGAAAGGAGACAAAAGAAAATAGAAAGATTTCTTAAAGTCCTATAGCCTTTCGAAGAAAAGTACAGACGTCTCTGTACCATTCCTCAAGACTCTACTAGACTCATTTTGGTACATTGAGATCAACGAACCTAGGCTATGATACCAACTTTGTTACAGTCCAGACCGTCGTGATTAGCACCCACACTAACCCTCCGGTGGGAGAACCATTAATACTAATTAGCTAACCAAGAACTACACAACGTAATCAAAACTAAGTCATTTAAAGATACGAAAGCAGGTTTAAATGCTACATGAAAAAATAGAGTTCCTATAAACTTAAAAAGTCTAACCAACAAAATGCAGAAATAATGCCTAGAACCTGAAAGTCAATGTACCAAAACTCTAACAAAGAACATATGTTTAAGGAAATGGGTACAACCCAATTAAACATAGGAAATCTAGAGTACTAGTCTAAGTCTGAAGATGTGGACATAAACAAAATAGAACTCATGGCAGCCTGGAAGAACTGGCTCACCCTTGAATTCGAGTCGATCACTGGTCTTCTAAATGAGGTATGTCAATAGCCGCCTGAAGATGCCCTATACTAAACAAAGAAAGAGCAAGTGCAGTATCAGTACACAATTACAGTATACTGGTAGGATAACGCGGCTATCCTAATAGGTGAAACACATATAAGTCATTATAGCAATAATAAACATGCATACACCGAACATATACAATACAATTATCACTTACGAATAACGTACAAATTAGGGCTTTTCCCACCATCTAATTACCTAGATTAACATCAACACTATCAACCCTAGGTCAAACCCAAGATCCCAATATCCAAATTAGGGCTTTTCCCACTATCCAAACAGTTCCAAAACCCTTCATCAATAATAATTTTCCATGAATTTACTTTCTATAGATCGCAAAATGGATTTGGGGAGTAAAAACCTTACATTTAGACTCAAGAATGGTGAAAACGGTCAAGAACTCGCATGGGTCGTCTCCTAGCTCTCAACAACAAATGTTGCAGAAAATAATGATTTTAGGGTTTATTTTTTACTTAATTTGCGACTGTCCGGCCACAGAGGACCTAATCCCTCTACAGTGGCCCTGCCCTGGCGGGAATAATTCCACCACAACGACTTTCACGGAACCAGTGAATCGGATTAAGAGTTCCAAACCCTCATTTCACAACACACCTTCAACCCATGACACTCAGAAACTACCCATTCACGCTAAGATCAGTTTCGGTAGTTCTACTCGCCCGAATTCATTTTCGTAAAGTTGTATAGGTTTCTTAACGTTTTATCTATCTAGTCATATGATAACAGCTAGGTTAAGGAGATCACAAATGGAGAATTGAATATTAGAATGCGGAAGCACAAAGAAAAGAAACAAAAAAAACTAACTAAAGATATGGGAAATTCGAAGGAAAGATCCACAAATTTCCAAGGATAAGATGTTCTAAGGTCTTGAAAAGATTCAAGTAACAACGTATAGATTTATGAAAGAAATCGAACGCCTTTACTTGAGAAAACAAATCAAAACAATAGATTCGGATCTTGACCTCTTTATGAGTAACCAAAGACAATAATTAGTATGTAGAAACTAATCACCTTCTAAAGAATACCAAAAAGAAACCAAAGATATCACAAGAAGAAGTTACTTTATACCTTAAACAATGAAACTAGTAAAGGTTTAAAGATAAATTCTCAAAGAACAAGTCACAAAGGTTCAAAGAACTCTCTCAAATATTATTAATTTCAATCTAAATTCTTTTTAATGAATAAAAAGGACCCCTATATATAGGAGAAGGGGTGGAAAACGTCCAAGACCCTAAAAGACAATTACAAGGAATCCTACTCTAGAAAGGAAATAAAGTAACCTAACTAAAAACAAATTTAGTACTTCTAGGAAAGCTATGGTACTTACGAGACCATAAATAGAATAAGGAAAATATTAATAACCTATAAATAAATAAAGAAATAAGGTAAATCCCAACTAGGAAAAGAATCTTGACAATCTTGGAAAGTTTGACTAGTCTTCTCTCAAAACTTAGGCAGAAAGCAACTCTTGTTGTGGCTGATTCTTGGACTCTTCTTGACCTTATTTGCACGAAATTGAGCCTTAAAATTACTCATCTTAGGCTTGAATTTGGGCCACCAAATAATTGTAGCATTTGGACAATTCTTCTTCCTTGGGCTTGAGCTCTTCTTCCCCAATAAGACACATTTGGATCAGCGATTGAATCCCTTTGAGCTTATCATTGAACTCCTTGGTTTGAGATCTTGTTATGGGCCTCCTTGGAGTTTCTAAAGCTTCATCCTTGTCCTTCAATGGAATAGTGCTTCCTTGGATGCTATCATTCCCCTCTTCTTGAAATGATAGCATCCAAGGAAGCACTACTCCATTGAAGGACAAGGATGAAGCTTTAGAAACTCCAAGGAGGCCCATAACAAGATCTCAAACCAAGGGTAAATCACATAAATATACTATATTAAATAAATATTTACCATCTATGATAATATAATTTTTTTAACTAAATATAACAATTTTTTGGAATTAAGAAATTGTACAGTCACTTGCCTCTTTCTCTACCCTTTTTCATCTTCCTTCGCTTTTTTTTAATTCTTCTTCTTCTTTGTCTCTTTTTCTATCATTATTATCTTCCTCCTCTTTTTTCTTTCTTTTTTTAAAAAAAGGTATTCTTCTTCTTCTTTGAAATTTTCATATAAATAACTATCTTCAAATCAAATTTTTCCCATATTTCATTATTTTTACCCAAAAATACAACGAAAAAAGAAATGGAAAGATGAAAATTTGTACAAAATCATATTTTCAAGCAAAAATTTCAAATCTGTAAAATTATAGCAACAAGAGTTCACCATTAATGGTCATTATAAAGCTTCAAAATTTTGAATTCATTATTTGATATTTTACGAATTTGTGATTAGCTTGGATAGATTGTTCCTACAAATAATTGAAAATGTCGTTTGAAATTTATATCTCAATTTTAAGAAGGTTTGGTTAAGTTTATAATTGATTTTAGGAGAAATATTAGATTGAAACTCGAAAAAGGTGAAGTTTATGGAACTGTATGACAATTGAATTAAAGTTGTATTAGATATGTTTCATGATTGTATTAAAATTATATTAAAATCATGAACAATACATTTATAATACATATTACAAACTTCACTCTTTTTTAGTGGTATCAACCAAAATAATTTAAGTAACACGCTCGTAATACATTTATAATATAAGAACAATACATTTGTAATACATATTGCAAACACCGCTTTTTTTCTTAGTGATACAAATCAAAATAATTTATAAGATATATATAATACATGTTTTCTTCATGAATAGTACATTTATAATACATATTGCACACTTCACTCATTTCTAAGTGATACCAACAAGAATAATTTAGGTAACACACTAATAATACCTTTATAAGACACCCACATTACATTTTAATACATATTGCAACTGTCACTCATTTTCTTAGTGATAAATTAAAATAATTTATAAGACACATATAATATAAGTTTTATTCATAAGCAATCCATTAATAATACATATTGCAACCATCACTTATTTTCTTAGTGATACAAATCAAATAATTTATAAGACACATTATATAAGTTTTATTCATGAACAATACATTTCTAATACATATTGCAAACTTTACTCTCTTCTTAATGATACCAACCAAATGATTTACGTAACACAGTAATAATACATGCACACTACATTTTTAATACATATTGCAAACATCACTCATGTTTTTAGTAATACAAACCAAAATAATTTATAAGATACATATAATACATGTTTTATTCATGAATAATACAAGTTTAATTCAGTCTATAGATTATTATCTTGTTTTTCATTAGTAATGTTTTTTTTATTCTTAATTTTCTCTTCTAATTCAATTGTAATATTGTGTAATACACTTTTAATGCAAATTTCATTCATTTTGTAGTTTATTATTTGTTACTATTAGATTACTTGTTTAATTCATTATTGATATAAGTTTAATTCACTTTATAGGTCATTGTCTGGTGTTTCATTAGTTACATTTTTTATCCATGCTTAATTCTCTCTTCTAATTCAACTTTAATATTTGTGTAATACACTTTTAATACAAATTAATTCATTTTACAGTTTACTGGTTGATTTGTTATGATTAAGTTACTTGTTTAATTTATTATTGATACAAGTTTATTCAGTTTACAAATCTCAGAATGCTCTTTCGTTTGCTACATTTTGCATGCGTGTTTAATTCACTTCTAATTCAACTTTAATATGTGTGTAATACATTTTTTATTCAAGTTTAATTCATTTGGCAGTTTATTATGTTTCTTCATTTGTTACGATTAGATTACTTCTGCTCTTTCGTTTGTGATTAGTTTGGATAGGTTGTTCTTACAAATAATTGAAAATATCGTTTGAAGTTTATATCTCAATTTCAAGAGGGTTTGGTTAAGTTTAGAATTGATTTTAGGAGGAATATTAGATTGAAACTCGAAAAGGATGAAGTTTACGGAACTATATCGCGTTTGTATTAAAGTTATATTAGATATGTTTCATAATTTTATTAAAATTGTATTAAAATCATGAATAATACATCCTACTTTTATAATACATATTGCAAACTTCACTCCCTTTTTAATGATATCAACTAAAGTAATTTAGGTAACACACTTATAATACATGCACAATACATTTTAATACATATTGCAAACATCACTCACGTTCTTAGTGATACAAACCAAAAATAATTTATAAGACACATATAATACATGTTTTATTCATGAATAATATAAGTTTAATTCAGTTTATAGATCATTGTCTTGTTTTTCATTAGTTACGTTTTTCATTCATTCTTGATTCTCTCTTCTAATTCAACTTTAATATTGTGTAATACAATTTTAATGCAAATTTGTTTTGCAGTTTTTTGGTTGATTTGTTACTATTAGATTACTTGTTTAATTCATTATTGCTACAAGTTTAATTCACTCTACATACCGTTGTCTGGTCTTTCATTAGTTACGTTTTTTATGCATGCTTAATTCTCTTTTCTAATTCAACTTTAATGTGTGTAATACATTTTTAATACAAGTTTAATTCATTTTTCATTTTATTGGTTGATTTGTTACAATTGGATTATTTGTTTAATTCATTATTGATACAAGTTTTATTCAGTTTACAGATCATATAATGCTCTTTCGTTTGCTATATTTTGCATTCATGTTTAATTCTCATCTAATTCAACTATAATATGTGTGTAATACATTTTTAATTCAAGTTTAATTCATTTTGTAGTTTGTTATATCTCTTCATTTGTTACGATTAGATTACTTGTCCAATTAATTATTGATACAAATTTTATTCTGTCTACGAATTATTGACTACTATATGAAAGAAAGTAGAGAGAGAAAGAAAGGGAGAAAGAACAATAGAAAGAGAGGGAGAAAGAGCAACATAAAGAAAGAAAGGAGAAAGAACAATGTACAGAAAGAAAGAAATGGAGAAAGAATAACGTACAGAAAGAAAGAAAGATATGGAGAAAGAATAGCAGAAACAAAGAAAGAAAGGGATAAAGAGCGAGAGAGAGACAAATTTGAAAAGGCTAGAGACAAAAAAAAAGAAAGAGACGAGAAAGAAAAATAAATATAATAAAATACATAGTATTGTTAGATATTGCTATAAATGGTAATAATTAAAGAGTATATTTAAAATAAGTAGCTATTTTTTAAAAGGGATCCACTCAAGTAATTAATCCATAAATGATAAGCTCAATGGGCTTCAATTGCTGATCCAAAGGAGTTTTATTGGGGAAGAAGAGCTCAAGCCCAAGGAAGAGGAATTGTCCAAATGCTACAATTATTTGGTGGCCCAAATTCAAGACCAAGATGAGTAATTTTAAGGCTCAATTTCGTGCAAATAAGGTCAAGAAGAGTCCAAGAATCAGCCACAACAAGAGTTGCTTTCTGCCCAAGTTTTGAGAGAAGACTAGTCAAACTTTCCATGATTGTCAAGATTCTTTTCCTAGTTGGGATTTACCTTATTTCTTTATTTATTTATAGGTTATTAATATTTTCCTTATTCTATTTATGGTCTCCTAAGTACCATAGCTTTCCTAGAAGTCCTAAATTTGTTTTTAGTTAGGTTACTTTATTTCCTTTCTAGAGTAGGATTCCTTGTAATTGTCTTTTAGGGTCTTGGACGTTTTTCACCTTCTCCTATATATAGGGGTCCTTTTTATTCATTAAAGAGATTTAGATTGATATTAATAATATTTGAGAGAGTTCTTTGAACCTTTGTGACTTGTTCTTTGAGAATTTATCTTTAAACCTTTACTAGTTTCATAGTTTAAGGTATAAAGTAACTTCTTCTTGTGATATCTTTGGTTTCTTTTTTGTATTCTTTAGAAGGTGATTAATTTCTACACATTAATTATTGTCTTTAGTTACTCATAAAGCGGTCAAGATCCGAATCTATTGTTTTGATTCGTTTTCTCAAGTAAAGGCGTTAGATTTCTTCCATAAATCTATACGTTGTTACTTGGATCTTTTCAAGACCTTAGAACATCTAATTCTTGGAAATTTGTGGATCTTTCCTTCAAATTTCCCATATCTTTAGTTAGTTTTTTGTTTCTTTTCTTTGTGCTTCCGCATTCTAATATTCAATTCTCTATTTGTGATCTCCTTAACCTTGTTGTTATCAAGGAATCATACCGCATTCATAGTTTAAGGTATAAAGTAACTTCTTTTTGTGATATCTTTGGTTTCTTTTTGGTATTTTTTAAAAGGTGATTAGTTTCTACATACTAATTATTGTCTTTAGTTACTCATAAAGCGGTCAAGATTCGAATCTATTGTTTTGATTCATTTTCTCAAGTAGGCGTTAGATTTCTTCCATAAATCTATACGTTGTTACTTGGATCTTTTCAAGACCTTAGAACATCTAATCCTTGGAAATTCGTGGATCTTTCCTTCGAATTTCCCATATCTTTAGTTAGTTTTTTTGTTTCTTTTCTTTGTGCTTCCGCATTCTAATATTCAGTTCTCTATTTGTGATATCCTTAACCCTGTTGTTATCACATAACGACGGATTAGAATGAGAAGTTGAATCATACCTTATGCATGATAAGAGTAGCAAAGAAAGTAAGGTTTTGCTAAAACACTTCGTAGCCTCCCTCTTATTAGATGTGGTGTACTTTACACCCATGAAAAGGACTCTACTTAGCGTGACTTTTCAGTCATCCTAGAACACTTAAACCTAGTGCTTTGATACCAAGTTGGTCATGCCCTGAAGCTACCCCTCGGACACGAACATAGGACCTAGGATTACGAAGGACCCCAAGCTAACCCTGCTGGCATATCATAAGCATACTAAGGATAAACTAGATCAATAAATACTGTAAAGAAGCTAAATCATATGATAATCTGAAATGGTAGGGAATACCCATACTAAATCTGAATATATGAATACTGAGGGTTTAACAACAACCAAAACGTCAAACTCAAATGCTAAAGTTGAATCTTACTATGTCTGAAAATAGCCTCAAATTGACTAGAAGTACTGGGACATGCCCCAACTAGATCTAGCAAAACTGAAACAAAAACTAAAGCAAAAGAAACATGTTTGTCGTCCTTAGTGCAGAGTATGCGTTGGTACTTGAATGGTATTGAGTATGTAGGATAGAGTAAAGCTTAACAATAATAAAACTAAATCAAAGCATATATCTGAGCAATGATTAGAGATAAACATGATACTAAAATAAAATTACTAAATATGAGATGACTAAATTTAATGACCAGGTTACTAAAATGAGAATACTGAACATGAAATGACTGAAATCTAACTGTAACTGAGAACATGGTAAATGCAATAGAATCTGACTGTAAGGGAGCGATTAATAACCGACATAAAATCACATGAGCTAAATATGAAGTCCGATGTATATGCCCCATCGAGAGGACATACTATACCCTGCAATATGTATAGAGGAATGACTGCATGACCACTAAATAAATGCCCACAGAGGGAACTTACAACCTATGGCGTATGTAGTTCTGGGACTTGAGGGAGACTTACCCCAGTCCACTCGGTATTAAGCAGTGTACTCCCAATTGATTATGTAATTCACAATCTATGACTGAATTTCTGTAATACTGGATAGCTCAAAAGACTGACATGCTAACTGAAAATGTGACATTAACGTACTAATAATGAAACATTTAAATCTGAGGCATGTATATCTGAAATATTTGACCTAGCATGTGTAATTCATGAACTAAAAGAACTACATAGCTAGGGTTCTAGATTAATGTAATAATCTACGCAAAACAATACTAAAATCACGGTAATCTAATTAGGAAAATTAAAGTAACTAATTCATAATGATCTGCTGAAATTCTAGAAACCCTAGGTTTAGATAATATTAAGGGAATCAAGAATCTTACTAAATTCTAGGGACCTAATGGGTGAAAGGAACCCACTAGTGAAATCCCACATACCTGGTGACGAATTCCACAGAGAAATCTTTCGATTTAAGGGCTGGAACTGATGAAAACTTATTGCATTTTGGAGCAAGGGATGGTCAACTTCTCCTCTGATTTTAGCTCTAATTTTAGCTTGTCTTAGGGAAATAATTGGTTAGGTTAGGTTCTAATTTGTTTACTAGGCTAAAACTGACCAAAACCACGTAGTTTAGGGGTTAAACGACATTATTTAGGTGTCCAACACATACGGGAAAAGACCAAACGACCCCTGACTTAAGGATCTGACGGGCTGACCATGGCCCCTATGATGGGCCATCAAAGGGACCACAGCCCGTTCAGTCAGCTGTGGTCCTTGGTCCAGCAGCTACTGGTTCTGGGCCTCCCCACTATGGTCCACTTCACTGAGCATGTGAAGGATCACAGACCGTGAAGTTCTTCGTGGTCCTTCACCTGGATTAGTGGCTGCACTGGATGAACTTAACGAAAGCCACCACGGCTCGTTGTCGAGACCACGACCCATAAAGGGTCTTTGGCCTGACGTCTGAGCCTGGTGGATTCTATCTGACATCCATGAGCACCACTACGGCTAGTTTGGTAGTCCAAGCTCCGTGAAGGGTCCTGTGGTCCACCACTTCTGCGGAGGGCGTAAGTCCACAGGTAGGTCAACACACTGTGGACCTTAACACAGTCCGTGAACCCTGTCGTAGTTCATTAGTTCTGGTGATATTTATGCTACACTTTTCTATGTCTTGGTTCCAAAGTGTTACAAATTGCTAACAAGAATCTAGGAAATAATTTATTGTCTTATCAAGCTGATGAAGTTACCTTCAGCATCACTACGGACTATGGGATAGCAATGATCCATCTTCAAAGCAAAATGTGTTTGTGTCGAGAGTTTGATTTGGACAAAATACCTTGTCAACACACTATGGAAGAGCTCAGGCATAAATTTGGAGATGAATATTGCAAGATGATTTACAAGTTTTTGTCTGCATATTATAAGGTCCAGTCCTATATGCTTGCATATGCAGATTCAATTTATTAGGCGCCAGCTGAAGAATTTTGGAATCTTTCTCTGGAAATTTTAGGGACAGTAATACCTCCACTTGAAAAGAAAACTAAGCCGGGAAGAAAGCGGATGAAACGAGCACCTACTAAGGAGAAGTCTTTTCAAAGAAGAGAAATAAATGTTCTTTATGTAAAAGACTTGGACACAAAAAAACCTTATGTCCTACCCGATCAAATGGAGTTGCATAAAAAAGTAATGGTGTAGTTTCATGACTTTTTGCCATATTTATAACATGTACTTAATGATATGATTATTAGTTCAAACAAAATATAGTTGTATCTCAACAACTTAGATTTTTATACCAACAACATTTAATCTTGTTGGACAGCTGTAATATTTGAAGGATCAAGTCCTTCAAACAATTGCATCCGTTGTCCAACGATAATGAAGAGTTGTCCAACGATATTGGAGAGTTGTCTAATAATTTGCATAGTTGTCTAATAATAATTGAACATCGATCTGGCTATTTTATAAATTATTAAGTATCAACTAAGTCGTTTAATAATAACTGTAGATCGACTTAGCCATTTTGTAAATTATTAAGTATAAACTAAGTCGTTTAATAATAATTGAAGATTGATCTAGTCATTTTCTGAATTATTAAGTATAAATTAAGTAGTTTAATAATAACCGAAGATCGGTTTAGTCATTTTGTAAATTATTAAGTATAAACTAAGTCGTTTAATAATAGTTGAAGGTCCATTTAGTTGTTTTGTAAAATTTTAAGTATAGACTAAGCCGTTTAATAATAATTGAAGATCGATCTAGTCCACCAATTCCTACCCCTAGTTGAGAGAATGATACCTAGGGTGAAATGCTGGACATCAAATTTCGTATCATATAGAGGCAGACTTCAACTCATCAAGAGTGTTCTAATTGAGATGCAAACTTATTGGGCACAAATCTTATTATCACCAAAGAAGATTATCACAATGGGGACAACTGTATGCAGAACATTTCTATGGACTGGTAGTAATAATTTTTCTAGGAAAGCACTGGTAGCTTGGGATAAGATTAGTATGCCCAAGGCAGTAGGAGGATTAAGTGTGATTGGTGGACATTTGTGGAATAAGGCAGCCCTATCCGCACTATTATGGGTAATAGGACAGAAAAAGGACAAGTTGTGGATTGTGTGGATCCATATTTTCTACATCAAAAGAAAAGACCTATATACAATGACCATTCCAAAGCAGGCATGTTTGATTATAAGGAAGTTTTTTTTATGCAAAGACATGGTATAAAGATGATGCTAGACCAACTGGAGGAAGGAAGAAGCCAGAAGCCAGTATCAAGAACAACTATATGACACTTAGACCTTAATATCCTCAAGTTGAGTGGAAACGCTTGGTTCAGGTCAAGGGTATGATGCCAAGACAATAATTCATTATGTGGATGACATTACTAAGGAAACTTTCAACTGTAGACAGAGTCTTGAAATGGGGTATACAAGCGGATGCGAACTGTGTTCTATGCAATACTCATCATTTAGAGAACTTTGATCACCTATTCTATGCTTGTCCTTACTCCGCATATGTCTAGAAAGCAGTGTTGAGCTAGTTAGGCTATCATAGACAAGTAGGCAGATGGGAATATGAAATCAAATGGATGATCAACATGATCAAGAATAGTAGACCAAGAGCTGCAATCTCGGGATTCTGTTTTGCAGCATTTATATACAACATTTGGATTGAAATAAACAATCGGAGGTTTAATGCCAAGAAGGGAGGAACAACACAGGGACTGCGGGAAATAGCCATACAAGTGCATATTGAAGAACAAAGGCACAACAACTGGAAGCCTCATTTAGGTCAACTAATAAGATACCCTAATTAGATGCATTTTTCATTTATAGTTGTTGGCTTAATTTTTAAGTTATCTTAATTGTATAACAAGTGTCTGTGAGAGAAGTCCAAAAAGAGTTGGTTCGTTTGTATGGAGAATTTTGGTTGAATGGAAAATGTTACCAGTTGACCAAAAAAAATATTGATCTAGTTATTTTGTGAATTATTAAGTATAAACTAAGTCGTTTAATAATAACTGAAGATTGATCTAGACAGTTTATAAATTATTAAGTATAAACTAAGTTGTTTAATAATAGTTGAACATCGATCTAGTCATTTTGCAAATTATTAATTATAAACCTAGTCGTTTAACAATAACTAAAGATCGACCTAGTCATTTTGTGAATTATTAAGTATAAACTAAGTTGTTTACTAATAGTTGAACATCGATCTAGTCATTTTGCAAATTATTAATTATAAACCTAGTCGTTTAACAATAACTAAAGATCGATCTAGTCATTTTGTGAATTATTAAGTATAAACTAAGTTGTTTAATAATAACCAAACATCGATCTAGTCATTTTGCAAATTATTAAGTATAAACTTAGTCGTTTAATAATAATCGAAGATAGATTTAGTCATTTTGTGAATTATTAAGTATAAATTAAGTCGTTTAATAATATCTGAAAATCGATCTAGTCATTATGAGAATTATTAAGTATAAACTAAGTCGTTTAATAATAACTATAGATCAATCTCGTCATTTTGTGAATTATTAAGTATAAACTAAGTTGTTTAATAATAACTGAAGATAGATCTAGTCATTTTATGAATTAATAGGTATAAACTAAGTCAATTAATAATAACTGAAGATCAATCTAGTCATTTTGTGAATTATTAAGTATAAACTAAGTTGTTTAATAATAACTTAACATCGATCTAATCATTTTGCAAATCATTAAGTATAAACTTAGTCGTTTAATAATAACCGAAGATCGATTTAGTCATTTTATGAATTATTAAGTATAAACTAAGTCATTTAATAATAACTGAACATCGATCTAGTCATTTTGAGAATTATTAAGTATAAACTAAGTCGTTTAATAGGAACTGAAGATCGATCTAGTCATTTTTTGAATTATTTTGTATAAACTAAGTTGTTTAATAATAACATAACATAAATCTAGTCATTTTGCGAATAATTAAGTACAAACTCAGTTGTTTAATAATTACCGAAGATCAATTTAGTCATTTTGTGAATTATTAAGTATAAACTGAGTCATTTAATAATAACTGAACATCGATCTAGTCATTTTGTGAATTATTAAGTATAAACTTAGTCATTTAATAATAGCTGAAGATCGATTTAGTCATTTTGTGAATTATTAAGTATAAACTAAGTTTTTTAATAATAACTGAAGATCGATTTTGTAATACCCCAAAAACTAGTAAGCTAAACTAGAGAGTTCTAGAGCCTTACGTGAGAGTTTTAGAGTTAGTTGTTAGGGATAGAATCGTAAAATAACTTTCCAGACTTATAATATGGGATTTAGGGGTTAAACATCAAGGTACGACTCCCCAAGAACCAACCAAGGGGTCCTTGAGGAGGACCCCAAAACAGCCCCAAAAGCTATCAAAAATTAGCCTCCCATGAAAGGCATCTACGACCAGTAGATGGACCCACGCACCATGGGAAGGGGTCATGGGTCAAGGAAATTCTTTTCCCTGCTTGTTGAGCCTCAGAACCTCACCCATGAATGACAAGTATGGTCCGTGGGTGTGGTCTTGTGAGTGGGGCAAATTTGTAGCAAACTTATTTTAAGTTGGGACTTAGGGGTTAGTTCATAATTACTTAGGGGTTAAGTGAGGTCGGTTAATTAGTTAATAGACAACCTATATAAGCCTAATAGACCCCTACATATATTGATCCTAGACATAATTTCAAGACAACAAAACTAACCCAATTCCCTCCAAGAAATTCTCTCTCTAAAAGTGAAGAACAAGAAGAAGAAGAAGAGAAGGAAGCTAGGGAATATTTCCTCCATTGTTTCAAGATTTTGTAAGGGCTTTGAATCAAGGTATGTTAACTTATTCATCTATGGGTACTTCCACCCATAGAGCCTCCTATATTTCCCCCAATTGTGAAGACAAATTCTAGCTAGGGTTTCTTCCTATATTGTGGGTAGTATTTGAGAATGATTTCAATTGAGTGGATAATGATTGTTTTAGTACTGATTCATGCTATAATGATGAATTTATGAGTTTTCCATGGTTACCCTATTCTAATTGATGAATTTGATATTATGTGGGTTTATGCCATGAAGGGTGAACGTAAAGACTTAGAGATGATCTTCTAGAATTGATGTTATTAATAGTAATTGTTCAAGAATAGGAATATATAGACATGAATTGAATTAGATTATAGTTCATATGATGGATCATGACTATTAAAGTTGAAATTGAACCTTATGATCAATTATGACTAGAATCACCTACTAATGAAGAATGTGATTACAATGCCTAGAAATCTAGGTATAATGACGTTATTAAGAAGTAAACCTTTGAGAGTAAGGCTTGTAGTCACTAATGTTAGGAATTTGAGTGTAAAGCTAATATAATGTGATCTTGTTGTGTATTGTTGAAAGCATATTCTCATATACACACTTAAGGCATAAATATGCTAGGAGATGCAGGGTCCTCTCACATAGAATGATTCTAGGTTGAAAGACTTAGTAACCTAAAATGAATAAAGGCATGTTAGATTAGAATAGCTTGAAGTTGTGACATATGATCCCTTCATGTATAGCTTGACTTGGTGAGACAATACCAAGAATGGTAGCTTAGGATTGAGGATTATTACTCTCCTAAGGGTAGTTTGACTTAGCATAGTAAGATGCATTTCATGGTAACTTGAGTTAGTGGTAGTCATGGTAGCCTAGGATTGAGGATCCACACTCTCCTAAGGGTAGCTTGAACTAGCATTTTAGAATGCCTTCATGTTGACTTGGCTAAGCCAAGACCATTTCATGGTAGCTTAGGATTGAGGACACATACTCTCCTAAGGGTAGCTTAGGATTTAGAAATCAAACTCTCCTAAGGGTAGCTTGCATTAGCATCATAGTGTGCTTGTAAGTGTAGCATGACTTAGTTACTCTAAGACTATTTCATGGTAGCTAGGATGGAATACTTTTACCCTGCCTAGAATAGCTTGGACTTTCATGATAGTATGCCTTCCAATGTAGTTAGTTTAGCATAGCATAGTTATGTCGCAAGATGACTAGTTTGGTCTAGCCTATTAGGAAGCTATTCCTTGGTAACCTTGAATTGAAGAATAAAATTAATTCATGTGTTGTGACTTGCATTGTACTAAATAGAGAAATACCTTCAATGACAAATGGCAAATAGAAAGGAGGGACTAATCCCCAATTAGTGAGCATGTATGATAGCCTAAGGTGGTACTTTAGTATGAATGTTGGTATGGGGTCCTATTCATGCATTGCACAAGTATGACTTTAAGATACTTATGAAGTGTTCTCATATATAGTGTATGTTTAGCTTGGGTTGTTGCTATAGTTGTCTTCCATGATATGATTGACTAAAGGTGATAGTTCCATTGTCTACATAAAGTAAGCTCAGCATGAGACCAAATGGGTGGTAAGTGTGAACATGGTGACTTCAAGGTTATGCTTAGTGTGAGGGGTTTTATGGGGTGTATTTCATGCATTGCACAAGTATGCTTTGAGGTTACTTAGGAGTATAGTGCTCTTATGATAGGAAAGACTACGATTTGACTATCATTATTGACTATGATTAAGATGACCTAAAGGGATACTTAGTATGAGTGGTATTATGAGATGTCATTCATGCATTGCACAAGTATGCTTAAAGGTTACTTGAGAGTGGTCTTATTTTGATATGAATGACTAAGAGATGAATAATTCTTATCTGATGCTTATATTGTAGACTTTACTTATGATTTTGATATTTTCTCTTATGCTTCTAATTGATGTTTTATGAAGTATTGGATTATATCTTATATTAGCTAACACTTTTGTTATGCTCTTATGATGTTGTGCTAGCTAACATATTTAGTACAATTTTTACTAACTCATACTTTGCCTACATTCTTATAAAATGTAGGGTTCGTAGATTTGAGTTCTATTATTGGAGATAGGTTTCGAAGGAGCAAGGAGTTGAAGATTTTGGTGAGTCCACATAGCTTCGAGGTCAAAGCCGCTATTTTCTTTATCTCTTTTATTTACATGTCATGAGACTATTGTATCGGCTGTTTCCCAAAGGTTTTAATTCAAAGTTGAGTTTCGATGGTTGAGACAAAAGTGTAATAAAGACTTCCGCTTGCATTTTATAAAAGACTTCGATTGTATGGACAAAGTTTATAAAAATTTTCATACTTTTCTATTAGCTTATGTTCATGATAAGATATGAACTTCACTTTTACTCTTACTCAACTCAATGCTCAAGTCTTAAAACAAATTGAAGAATACTGTAAAAGACTTCTCAAAATAAAGTTCATGCCGAATTATGGACATGAACGACTCAATTAATGGTTTTCAATAAACGTAACTAGAACTCAATACTCTAAACTCAACAACTCATAGCTCAAGCACTTCAATAATAATACTCGCTTTAAGAATGCTTGAATCAGAGGGTTCGTGTGGAATTATGGGCATGGACTACTCAACTCAACGACTCAAAGATACTTCTCATCTCAAGACTACTCGAATTATAAGGTTCATATGGAATTATGGGCATGAACTCCTCAACTCAAGGACTTAATGGGTAACATGAATAGTCTAATGATTAGGAATATAATCTCAAAAAGGTTACGAACTCGATACTTAAGACTTAGAACTTTAAGATACAACTCCTCTGAATCATACTCAATTTATGGAGTCCATGCAAAATTTATCGGCATGAACGGCTCGACTCAAGGGTCTACATAACAATATGGAACTCGAGTATATGACTCTTCTAATTCTCAGACTTACTTCCTCAAAACTTAGTTTGAATTAATAGTTGATCTCAAAGGATTCACAATTGAACTCAAATACTTTCTTCGACTCTAGTCTTAACTGTCTCTTGAATGTGAATTATGAATTCGAGAGTTATGGTTCATGATATGAAGTATCTAGGTGATAGTGTAGACTCATGAATACATTCTCTTAACTTTGATTCTCACATACTTTGAGTCTTGAAACAAGTTATTAGAAATTGTAGAACAGTCCTCAAAATGATTCAAATGGACTTTCTGAAAATATTCGAAAGAACTCTCAAGGCTTGACTCTTAACTCTACCATAAATTTGAATTATTAATTCAAGATTTTGATCCCTTTTATGAAATATTTCTAGGTGTTTCAAAGTAGCATAGAGTGTTTAGGATTAAAGAGGAGAAAAGGTACCCTTCGAAAGAACTTAAACGGACGAAACGATAGAGAATGGGTGGGGGCAAGGGACCCAGGAGCACTGAGTGGCGCGGGGTTCCCTCTCTATACCTAAAGAGGTGTGGTTGGGGTGCACAGACTGGCATGGGGCTCCAGGCCCCAACCCAGAAAATGCCGACGACTTTCTTTGCTCATTTTCTCACCCTATTTTGCCTAGATTCGAATGGTTTCATCCTCAATTACTTGGATTCGATTTCTTAACATAAGTACACACTAATCTACTCAATAAAACCATCAAAACACTCAATTTCATCTCAATAAATCATAAAAACTCCAACAAAACAAGTTTAAGAATGAAACTTCAAGAACACTTATCAAGAACTTAAATCTTTCAATCTTTATCGAAGAATTCGACTATGAAAATCATGTTTGGCATGTGGGTGAATGAAACCAACACTATGGAAACTTACATACCTCTTAGGGATTAAACCCATGAAGAAAATCCGTAACAACTCTCAAGAATCTCGATGAACACCTTGATCCTTTCCTCTTTTCTCCCCTTTTCTCTTTTTTTATCTTATTGAAATCTCAACTAAAACCCTAGGTGTATATTAGAATTATAAAATTACACCTAATCAGGTCAGACATATAAAACCTTACTCAAACAAATTAAATCTGATTGGGGAAAGGAAAAGACCAAAACACCCCTTACTATTTTTGGGTAGCTTTCTTAAATAGACAGGCTAACATCAAAAAGGCATATCTCACTCATCCGAATTAGAAATTTAGGAAACTCGGTGGTGTTGGAAAGATAATTCAGAGATATTTTATTGTATACCTTTTAGCCCACCTAACTTATCCTGTACTAAGAGTTATGATCATTTGAAGTTGGCCCAAAACTTAAAGAAACCTAGGAATGACTTCAATGAATTCTCTTTAGTTCTTCTTGAAACTCAAAGTGCTGCATCTAGTGACCTTAACACTCAATTTTTTTAAAATTCCTCAGTATAAATTCTACTGACAACGAAGGCTGGTTTGAGACATAGCTCAAAAAATTCCCAGGGTGTTACAGGCCATGATATATAAAATGGGCAACCTTGCCCATTCGGCTGATGTGCGGGCTTCTCAAGTTGAGGCGGTTGTCCCATCTATAATTGGTTGTCATTGAGAACTGTTGTAGACACCCTTGTTGAACTAATTGTGTTCTTTATTTACTTGAGGAAAAACAAAAGTTTAAGTTGGGGGTATTGATAATTGATAGATTTACACTCATTTGAGGCCTATTTATCTCAACAATATGTATCCTCAATGCCTATTTTTCTCTCATTCTAAGGATATTTTGATGATTTACAACTATGAAAGCTAAGGGAAATGGCAATGATAAATGTATTAAAAGAAGTGTAAACTCCACATTGGTGATCGCCTAACCTTGCCCAGGTTAACAAGGAAAAAAATTGAATTAATTGAGGTAGGTCGGCGGACATAGAGTGGAAAGGTGACTCGCCAAATGTAAAGAGCAAACATGAGGACCAGCGCTGAAGGTGACATTATTTGATGAAAAATTGAAGGCTTGTAAGGCAAACAAAGGTGATATTCACGAAACAATGAATGTGAGAGGCAAACTCAAATTATCTCACTAATTAAAGTTAAAACACCTGAATCCTAAATCAAGAAAAGGCAGAGCTGAAGAGTAGTTTGTGATTCTCATAATATTATTGGCGATCCTGACTAATGTCGCCCAATGGGTCATGCATTGAGTTTTGAGCCAAATTTTGAGGAGATTCTAAATAGCCCAAATTCGATAAAAAAAAGTATATCTTTGGGGAAGTAAATTATTCTAGAAATGAGAAATATAAAGAGAGAAACACTTTTATTTTGCGAGGATCACTTTTTTAGTTTGCGGTTTTTCAATTTTGCTCTTGGAATTGACAAATTGAAGTTGAAATTTAAGTGGGTATTGCTTGTAATTGCTTAATTTCATGTTACCCATGACTGCTTTGATACAAGGTATAATTTCTTTAGACATTGTGATGAGTGGCTGAAGTCTCAAAGATTAGGGGTATAATTATAGGGTTGGATGTTGATTTATTGTAGTGAGAATTGTGTTATGCTATGTTTTGTTGTTTTTCATAAATGGATTTAGGCTAATTAGCACGCGGTTAATTTATGGTTTAAGGTTTCAAACTTAATTGCTACTTCCGTTCTCCGATTGATGCTCGAAAGATATTAATTGGAGTGGGTAATTGGTTTCATTTTGCAATTTAGGTTTGATATGTGCAATTTGCGTGAAAATAGACTTTACGGGTAACATCTATTTGCCCTATTTTTGCATTGAAAGAGAGAATAGTGTAAGTTATTGGTTTGTTTAGCTTTGCACATAGATGAGACCGATAGGAGATTCTACAAGTTGATGCTATGAGATCGAAAGAAGATTAGTGTAATTGAACATGACCTAGCTTATCGCTGAATGTTCAACACTATGTAGCAACGCAATTACCCATATGTAATATCAATTTCAAATCCCCGTACCCCTTCATTACTTGTTACTTATTTAAATATTCAATTTAATTATGACAAATGATAACCAAAACTGTTTTAGTAAATTTGGTGGAATTATCCACCCACTTGTTCTCATTACTACAAATGAATGCATTAACATTCTAAATTTCTTGATAGAATTCTTTGTGCTATATCATTCTCTGTGGCATTCGACACCCTGACTCATAGTTTGGTATTTTTATTGACGATGACCACTTACTTTTTGGATTGGATTTAGAGAGTAGTTTAAGCATTATCAATAATCCCAATCATTTTACAACTCCAAATAGTCATTTTGGGGGAGGGGGGGGGGAGTAATTAGTAGTGAAAAAAAAGTTCTATTAATTGAAAATAAAGAGAAACGTCTAAGCACTAGCAGTGGTATTCACCCCACAAAAAAGAAAAATGCAGTGTCCTCAATTAAAAAATTGAAAAAGAAGAGAAGTAGGTTGAGTGACTCTTTGTTGTACTTAGTATGGTAGTTTGTCCATTTTAGGTGAGGCGCAATGGAGTTCGCCGACCTAGTCTGTGAATTGTAACATATCTCGCCTACCCAGTTTGCGAATCGCCGAAAAGGTTCAACTCGTTCACTATTCCTGAGCCAATCATGAAATATTGTCCTTAGTTCGGTGAACATGATTGTGATCTCCAAGAGGGAACAGTGAATTCCTGGAACATGTAGTTGATCACCAAAATTGAAAGTACACTCCTTATGAATTTTGGTCCAAGAAAGCGAGTTGACTCAAGTCCACCGAACATGTTTGGTGAATACCCTCACATCACCAAAGTTTACATAACCTTTAACAATTCAAGCTATTCAGAGAGCAAACCCAAAGGAGGTTCACCCATTTAGGCTTGGAAAATCACTGAACTGTGTCTCGAAACGCCTAATATTATCTCCTTCCTGCACAAGTGACACACACACATTATTGAAATCAACTAACACTTGGGTTGCCTCTTATGAAGAGCTTTATTTATCATCGTGGCACAACGTAGACAAGCTCTCAAGCATTGTCCAAGAACACCCCTAAAATAAATCACACGTCACAACCTTTCCCAAAGTATACTTTCATACTTCAGCCACAGACCTTTAATTTGTGTCACGACCTAGGGGTACCCCCTATATGTAACATGTCGTACAAGACCCTGAGAGGCATCATACAAGAAACTCTTCTTTCATAATTAAGATAATAGAAATCGACTAGATTTAAAACATTATTTCAGCATAACCAATGTTTTTAATTGCAAAGCTGAAGTGTAAAACACTTGTCTCAAAAACCATTTAATGTAATAAAATCTCATAACGTAGCCCGTACATCAATATTCAAAACTCAAATGACAAGAATATAAGAAAAAGTAGTGGCCATATCCTAGGATGAATAAGGACTCACCAATCTTCAACTCTTCCTCTACTATAGATCCTAGCCACAAGGATGAGAATTGGGAACGCCGGACCCTACATTTGGATAAGAAATGTAGGCAAGAGTGCGTTATTACAAAAATGTACTAAATATAATAAAATTCATAAACATAACATAAGTGTTAGACAACATAAGTCATAAAGCATAATCAATGCATATAATAGATCATCACAAAATGTAAGGAGTACTTCTTGAAGTAACCTTACTCGATCCTTAGTCAAGACATGGGTAATCGCCTCTAGTCTTACTCGTCATGGAAGCCAAACTAAAGCAACAATCCAAACTCATCACCTATCATAAAATATCATAGCTTATCTTTTAAGGACATGGGGAATTGCCCCTTACCTTACTATAAAAGATCATGGGTAATTACATCTTAACCTTCATACTTTGGGATCATGGGTAATCGCCCCTTGTTCTTCTTACATTTGGATCATGGGTAATTGTCCCTTGTCCAACTTGCATTATAGGAACGTGGATAATAGCCTATTGTCCTACTCTAAGGAGTATAAGTAATCTCCTTTTATCCTACTCTAAGTAATATGGGTAAGCGCATCTTATCCTATTCTAAGGAATATGGGTAATCGCCTCTTATCCTACTCTAAGGAATATGAGTAATCGCCTCTTATCCCTCTCATTTAGAGGCCATGGGTAATCACTTATATCCTCATCATTTTAATAGTTCCTTAACTTAGATTCATTTCAACCTAGAATCATTCAATGTAAGAAATCCCTTCACATTCCTACATAAGAAATCATGTGGGAAAATCTCTTCCACAACAATCACATCAATAATCAACAATTAATAACATATGTTTTACTCTCAAAGCAATTCTTATTATAAATTATCACATATGCTTCAATCTCAAAGAAACTCCTATTGTATCTTATTTATCCTATAAAAATAAGCATAAGTCCATAAATTCCCCTTTCTTAGACTAAAACCCATTTTACATCAATTTTTTCTTAGAAAGGTGGGTTAATCATGAGTACATGGAATTTCAACATAAAAGCATAGAATCCTCTCAATTGATGCATAATCAATCATAATTCTATCAATTAACTCAAATTCATAAGAACCCACAACTTAAAATAATACCCTAACTCAAATTGGGTAATTTCGACTTTTCAACTGGAAGAACTTGGGGGTCCATGAGTGCAAGGATTCCATGGATGAAAAGTTGGCATACCTTGTTATCAAATCCCACAAGAAATTGAAGAATGGAGACTTGACATTGAATCCTAGCTTGAATCTTCTTCTTCAAACTTCTACAGAGAGAAATATTTTGGAGAGGAAGAACGTTGGTCTTCTTTTGGAATTTTAGGAGAATCACTTGAATGAACTAATTTGAGGTTAAAACCCACTTATATAGGGTTCTTAGGCAAAACGACGTTGTATAGGGATAAAATAATTTGGAAAAGACCCAATTGCCCCTTAAAATAACTACTAACCCTCTATCTACAGACCCTGACCGATGAACCGTGGTCTGGCCGATGGTCAGTCTTGCACAATCGTCAGTCACTTCAGAAACTATGATTTGGGGCCCTGACCTACGGACCCTTAACGACAGATTGTGGACTCAATGACGGTCCATTGGTCCAGTCGTGGTTCCTGACCTCTGATCATTTTGGATGGCCAATCGATGGACCATACCTACGGTCCATGGTTTAGTCCATGGGCCATCGTTGGCCTCCGTTACTTGGCACCAAGAAGCTTTGAAAAATCCTACTTTGCCCTTGCTCTATTTCGAGGTGTTACTATTTGACACCCTTAACATTTTCAATTTCAATCTCCCTATTACAAGACACTGTAGTTAACTTGTACGATAAGTCTACTTAGATTTTAAATTTCTCGGAAAAAGCTCAAACCTAAAATTCGAAAGGAGAACGTGCTCACCTACTCAAATATCCTTGTGGAGGATTTTGACATCATTTTACATACTCTATTTAGAGAGAGGTCTTCTCATATACCTTTAAGAAAAGTTCATCCAATTCAAGTAGTTGGTCTACACGGTTCCTCAAAGACATCTCCCAATCTATTTTCACCATCTTCAATTTCCATAAGGTTTTGTGCTCCAATTCAATGGAAAGTGGTAGGCCAAAGCCATACACTAATTTTTAGGGGAGACATGCCAATGGGAAACTTGAAAGTTGTCTGATATTCCCTAAGTGCATCATTAATGTTGCCAAACCAATCAATGTGATTTCTATTAACTGATTGTCAAATATGTTCTAGATTCTCCTCTTAGAAACCTCAACTTTTCCACTTCTTTATGGATGGTACGGTGTGAAAAACTTGTGCCTTACCCAATACTTGGACAAAAGTGTTTCAAATTGGTGATTATAGAAATGGGAACCACAAACACTTATAATATCTCTTGAAGTCCTAAATCTTGTGAATGTGCACCTCTTTAGGAACTTAGTAACACTCCTCCTGTCATTGTAAGGTAAAGCCACGACTTCTAACCATTTTGATACATAATCAACAACCACTAGGATGTATTTGTTAATGAAAGAGCTAACAAATGGTCTCATGAAGTCAATCCCCCACACGTCAAAAAGTTCAAGTTCAAGAATTCTTAAAAAGAGGCAGCTCATTTCTCCTTTAACTACTCTCTTGCATTTTCCATTGCACACAAATTTTACATAAAATATGTGCATCTCGATAAAATTTAGGCCGATAATATCTGCATTGAAACACCTTTGAAGAAGTTCAGATACATCCATAATGCCCATCCACTTGTGATGCGCGGAATGTCTCAAGGATATCTTTCGCAACAACTTCATGAATGCAACACCTGATTATGTGATCAGCACACTCCTTAAAGAGATAGGGTTCATCCCAGACATACTTCATAATATCAAATTGGAACTTCTTCTTTTGATAGTTGTTCAATCCTTCCAGAATCAATATACAAACTATAAAATTTTCATAGTCAGCATGTTGTGGCATTAAGTTTTGTAAGATACTCCTCATTGTTCATCGGGAAAAGCATAATCAATGTCTAGTTCTTTCACCAAAGCATCACTTGGTTTAGACCTTTATAGATGGTCCGCTACTTGATTTTCACAATCTTTCCTATCCTTTACTTCAAAAGAAAAGTCATGAAAAAGAAGTACCCAACAAATCAATCTAGGTTTGGCTTCCTTCTTTGCCATCAATACCGGAGGACTGCGTGATGAGTATGCACTACAACTTTGTTACCCAAAAAGTATGCTCTAAATATTTCAAAACCACACACGATAGCTAGCAACTCTTGCTCCATCGCGGTATATTTATTTTGATCCCAAATTAATGTATTGCTAGCATAATAGATGGGATGATCAAAATTATCTTGTGCTGCCAAAGAATAACACAAAGTTCTACTCCACATGCATCACGTATTATTTCAAAGTGAAGACTCCAATCGGGTGTAATTATGATTGGACATGACATAATATTTTCTTTTAAGCTCACAAACACCTTCTTACAATGTGCATAAAAATTAAACACACTTTTCTTTCCAAGCAATCGGCAAAATAGAACAAGTACCTTAGAGAAATCCTTAATGAATCGATGGTAGAATTCAACATAGCATAGGAAACTCCTTACACCTTTCATACAAATTGGGGGAGGCAACTTGACAATAATATCAATCTTAGTTATGTCAACCTCAATCCCTTTTCCAAAAATAGTATGACCAAGGACTATTCTTTAATTCACCATGAAGTGAAACTTTTCCCAATAAAGGACCAAAATTGTTTCAACACATCATTCCAATACTTTCTCTAAATTTTTCACGCATTCCTCAAATGAGTATCTTACAACAGAAAAATAATCCATAGAAACTTCCATAGACACCTCCACCATATCAACAAATATTGACAATATGCACCTTTGGAAAGTGGATTGGTAATTACCTTTCAAATGTCAAATTGATAATTGACTTTTACCTATTCGACTGGGATTTAGATGTAGCACCGAGAAGGCTTGAGGTGAAGGCTCATATAGGGTAGTCTCTAGTAGAAACCTCTAGTCTAAAACTATATGCCCCCATAGAGTGTCTTAAAGTACATAACTAGTCGATCCACTTAAGAAAATGACGATATGTACTGATTCTACCTTGGAAAGTAGATTCCCATTCTTTCATTATGAGGGATATACCAGATTACATAATATAACTACCATTAATTTTTTATCACTTAAAGCTAAGACCCCACGAAATGATTTTGTTTTCTTCAAGATTTTGTTATGTCCTTTATTTCAAATGCATTGACTTTATCCTATGATTTTCATGTTTTACTTGTTCATGTTTAAAATGTCCAAATATTGATCATGTCTACATGTTTTAAACCACTTATACGATTATATTCATGTGAATGCATACTATCTCATACTTAGTACATTCAATGTACAAATGCATACTTTTACCTACATTATCTCATAAATGTAGGATCCGACTTTCCTACCCTGCACACTCATGTTCTGAGGACTGAGACATTTTATAGCTTTATGTCATTTCGTTTCAATCTTTGTATCTGATGTATGGGTTACTCCCCGATAACTTTCGTTATGATGTATTAGATGTATTTGAGACTTATGTTAGATTTCCTATTTTTTTAAACTCATTTTATATATAAAATTCTATCCTTTGAACTGTTTTTTTCTATTATCTTGTGTGATGTATCCTAAGTGGAATTTGTAGGGACTCTCTGGGTCTTATATGCGATGTCATGTCTAGGGTGTACTTTGGTTCGTGAAATGCCCATTGATTATAGCTTATTGTTTCTTATTTATTATCTTTCACATGATAGCCCATTGCTTATGGTTCTGGGCTAAGAGTTAGACTTACCTACTAGAGGAATGTAGTAGGCTCTATCATGATGTGAGGAATCATGTTGTGACACCCTAACACTCAACCCTGTCCTGACCTCTGTCCTATTGATTTGAGGAAAATAAGTTGATTTGAAAATATTTTCAAAAATAGTTAATCCCGTCAAACATGAGAATATTAGAAAACAATTTCCTTCGTACCAAACACACCCTAAACAAGATGAATTATTACTTATTGAAGTTTATAGCCTTGTAGGAGATAATATTCAAAAGCAAAAAAATTATTTAACATATTGTAAAGAAAACACATCTTAATCATTTCTGAACAAAGTTACAAATCCCAGTATATTAAAGAAGTCAACCTTTCCAATTAGTGCAAAACTAAATTTAGAGAATGTGTGTCATGAATTAGTAAACACAAAAAATCATATATCTAAAAAAACAAAAAATAATTATATAAAGAACCTAAAATCCCCAAAAAATGATTCCAAAATTGAAAAAGATTAGTCAAGTCAAAAAACCAAAAGAATACCATAAAAAATTATTTCCCTTTGTTTGTCTTAATTACATAGGCCAAAAGAAAGAATCCTTTGGACATGTAATTTGAAATGCAATTTTTAAGAAACAATTTTAAAATATAACTTTAATATTTCCAATGCTAAGAATCTTTTGTTTCATCTTAATATAATCCTTAGAAATGTCATTCATTTTTTATTTGTCAACAACGACGAGCTTTGCTACAATGATTACATGCTTGAGAAAAATATTTTACCAAGGGTAGTACTGACTTATTTTTACATATTGGTCAAAACTAATAAATGATATTGATGGTCGTCACTTGTAGAAATGGGCAGTTAAACTTACGTGTCTCAAATCTCCCGCCTCATTCTCATTTGTATAGTTTGATAGCATGTTTCGCATGAAAAATACACTACTAGAAATAAAATTACGCCGGATGTTGCTATGAATTGATATGTTTATTGATATAAATATTCATCACCTCTTGAGTTTATCCACAATAACTTTTTTTGGTTTTCAACATTTTATCAACAATCCACAATCACCATCAAGCATTAAATCGAGACCCTCCAAATTAAGACACCACAAAAAAGGATGGGTACCTTGACGAGTTTGTAATATAAGAAACACATTTGTCAAAACACACAATCTTCTCTGCAATTGATGTTACAATGTACTATTGAATTAGAACATAAATATGTCTCCTATTTCTTACTATTCACGATAGTCTCTTTTCCGTTGATACAAAGCTAGATTCCTTTCATAGAGCATATTGATAACAGCTAGGTTAAGGGAGATCACAAATAGAGAATTGAATATTAGAATGCGGAAGCACAAAGAAAAGAAACAAAATAAACTAACTAAAGATATGGGAAATTCGAAGGAAAGATCCACAAATTTCCAAGGATTAGATGTTCTAAGGCCTTGAAAAGATCCAAGTAACAACGTATAGATTTATGGAAGAAATCTAACGCCTTTACTTGAGAAAATGAATCAAAACGATAGATTCGGATCTTGACCGCTTTATGAGTAACTAAAGACAATAATTAGTATGTAGAAACTAATCACCTTCTAAAGAATACCAAAAAGAAACCAAAGATATCACAAGAAGAAGTTACTTTATACCTTAAACTATGAAACTAGTAAAGGTTTAAGGATAAATTCTCAAAGCAACAAGTCACAAAGGTTCAAAGAACTCTCTCAAATATTATTAATATCAATCTAAATTGTCTTTAATGAATAAAAAGGACCCCTATATATAGGAGAAGGGGTGAAAAACGTCCAAGACCCTAAAAGACAATTACAAGGACTCCTACTCTAGAAAGGAAATAAAGTAATCTAACTAAAAACAAATTTAGTACTTCTAGGAAAGCTATGGTACTTAGGAGACCATAAATAGAATAAGGAAAATATTAATAACCTATAAATAAATAAAGATATAAGGTAAATTCCAACTAGGAAAAGAATCTTGACAATCTTGGAAAGTTTGACTAGTCTTCTCTCAAAACTTGGGCAGAAAGCAACTCTTGTTGTGGCTGATTCTTGGACTCTTCTTGACCTTATTTGCACGAATTGGGCCTTAAAATTACTCATCTTGGGCTTGAATTTGGGCCACCAAATAATTGTAGCATTTGGACAATTCCTCTTCCTTGGGCTTGAGCTCTTCTTCCCCAATAAGACACCTTTGGATGAGCGATTGAAGCCCATTGAGCTTATCATTGAACTCCTTGGTTTGAGATCTTGTTATGGGCCTCCTTGGAGTTTCTGAAGCTTCATCCTTGTCCTTCAATGGAGTTGCGCTTCCTTGGATGCTATCACATATCGACTCAAAATCCCAAAAGAACCTCAAGCCTAGTTTATCATCATCGACCATATTTGGATCCATTTTAGTATATCCTTACAAATTTAGTACAAGGGTGGAACCACGTCCCTAACAGATTCCAATGATATGGTTTTCCTAGAAAATTTCAAAAAGAAGGTGCGATCAAACACAACTCTAGTTTGTACTTTAAACATCAAAGCCAATGCAATCATCATACAATAGCAAGCACATAGAAGGGCCTTGTGTGTTGAGGGAGTTGTTTTTAATAGTTCCCAGTAGCTTGTTGATGTTTGAATTTGAAAATATGTGAAACCAATAGTTTGTTAAACTCAATCATGATAAAGCTAATGGGCCTTGTGTGTTGAGGGAGTTTTTTTTATTAGAATTCCAAGAGATCATCAACCTTTAGAATACTCTCTTTGTTGCTTTCTGAAACCATCATAGAAGGTTTTTTCTCAAATATTCTTAACATTTTATTTAATTTATATACACTATAACTTTTTTTTGTGTAATTTTGTTGTTTGGTTCAATATGAATGAATACTTTTTTTGATAAGTATAGGTGTAAAGTCACTTGACCAAAGGTCGGTGTGCAACTACGATCCCTCCAAATGTAACTATCTTATCAATAAAAAAATAAATTTGTTTTTACATCTTCTAGATTTCGAGGATATAGAAGAAGTTATAATAGATCTCATCATTAATATTATCAATAAATTAAAATTGTTCTTACTATTTGAATTTAATTAACACACATCAACAATTTGTACTTGCAAAATGTTAGATGAATTCATTACACCCAAATTATTTTTGCTTCTCTAGTGGGATGATTGCATTGGATTTGATGTATAAAGTACAAACCAGAGTTGTGTTTGAGCGCACCTTCTTTTTGGAATTTTGTAGGAAAGACATATCATTCGAAGACATTAGGGACATGGTTCCATTTGTACAAAAGTGGTAAGGAAATACTAGAAATTGATCCGGCTGTGGTCGATGAAGATAATCTAGGTTTGTGGTTCTTTTGTGATATTGAGTTGATGGGCTACATTAAAGGGATCAAGCTTTACCTCAAAGGAAAAGATATCATTGTGGATAGTGAGAATCAGGAGACATATATTTATATTCAAATTAATCATTAATTTGTAACATTAATTGTAGAGCATATCACTTTTTTCCAAAGGTTTAACTAGTATTACCACCTGGTCAAGGCACCAATCCTTTTTCAGGTGTCTTAATCTTGATGATCTTTCTTTAATGCCTTTTGTGATTTTTGATAAAAATGTAAAAGGAAAAGAAGTTGAGTTTGGATAGAAAGAAGAGGTAATGAGCTTTTTGATTCAATGAACATATTGAATTCTTAGCAAATTATATAAAGTTCTACATGAACAAAAACTAACTGAGGTGGGGTCTGGCAAACAAATTGGTACATAAAACTATGAAATATACCGCTAAAGTAATTTTTAAATTATTGTTATGATTTCTTTCCTAGTGTACTAGATATCATAAATTTTTGGATATGTATTGTCTTCTTCTTTAAGTAATAGTTAATTAATATTGGTAATTGCATCCATCCATGACAAAAGTCTCAACATCCCATAAACATTTTAGAGATCTGCAAATTCTAGGAAATCCTATTGATCAAAGGATATGATAATCTGTAAGAATTTCTAGCATGATGGTGGAGGCCATCACCCGTCCAAATCCAACAACCAAAATATGAAACGGCGGTAGCATTTTATGGGTTATTGGGAGAGTTTCAAACTCATTTAACCCCTAGAAAAATACACCCCTTTAAAATTGCAAAACCCAAAACTAGAGGAAATTGATCCTGAAGTATGCTACTATTCAACATATAGTACTAGTTTCTAGTACTTCCTTTCCTTGATTATATAATTAGTTTGTGTTTGATAAAAAGATGGCGAGTTGTTGCGGGTAAATAAAGCAATGACATGGAGGTTAAAAAAATGGGAGATGAGAGTTCGTGAAGAAATTTATCTACGTAATCCTTCATTACTCCTAAGTACGATAATTAAATCTTGTGGTTCTTTTAATAACTAGCCAGTTTTGATAATACGTTGTTGCGTCGAGTGTCTTGGTGGAAACATCATCTCTACCCTAGAAAGTTAGGATTAAAGTCTGCGTACATTCTACCTTCCCCATATCCCGATTATGGAAATACATTGTGCCTATTGTTATCATTGATTTGTTTCTTCTAAAAACATTTCCATTGATCTTATTTTAGTTGTGGATGTTACTTCTTTTAAATTGGTGTTTATTTCCACGCAGTCCTTCTATAGGTTCTAGAGATGTGACTCTTCGGAATGATCAACTGTTATACCCATAACTCTTATGCTTCAACATGAGTTATGGGTATACCAAGTGTGTGCCGATCATTATAAAAAGTCTCATCTCCTGGACCCATATAAGGACCACATGGAAATAAAAACCAATTAAATAGAAGTAACATCCAAAATAATAAGATAATTGGAAAAAAATTCATTTAAAAAAATATCTTTTAACAAGAAACAAACCAACAATAACAACATACCCAATGTAACCCCCAAAGCGGTATATGGGGAGGGTAGGATGTATGCAGACCTTTCTCCTACTTTTGTGCCATAGGGAATTTGTTATTTATAAGACCCTTGACACAACAACTTATTATCAAAACAAGCTAGAATTTAAAAAAATCCGCCAAGATTGAAGTAACATACTTTGGTGGAATTCAAGATTCCGTGGATAAATTTCTTCAAGAACTCTAATCTCCCCTTGTTTCTTAACCTACATGTCATTGCTTTCTTCACCCATTACCACTCTCCATTTTGAATCCAACACAAACTAATTAATTATCAATGAAGAGAAGTTTTCGCAACTTGTACACTAATGCTATGACTACCAATTGCATAGTAGCAGGCTTCAGGATCAATATCCTCAATTTTTGGGTTTGGTAATTTTAATGGGGGTATTTTTTTCTAGGAATGAAGTGAGTTTGAAACTCGCCCAAAACAATTATCAAATGCTACCTCAGTTTCATATTATACATACTCAATAAAAAACATGATAATTGTTGAACAGTTCAAGGTTTTTTGGATATATAAAAATGGACTATTTAACAATTTAAAAAACCATTCACATGTTTTAAAGACTATCATCAATGTAAATGCATCTATCATTTACAAACTATTTATTCTTCGTATTATAGAATTCCCTCCTTTTAATTAGAAATATTAGGGTGGAAGCCGACTCTTTCGTGCCAAAGAAATCTAAATTTTACAAATTATTTATTCTTATTGTTTATCATCCAAAATTTTGCAGAAAAGGTCTTAATTAAACTACTTTCCACTTTGCAACTAAAACAACAATAACATACCAAGTGAAATACCACAACCTTCCACTTTGCAATTACATTTATACAAAAATGTATTTTTTTTAACGTTAATCAAATTGTTATCATATGTTTTTATAAATAGTCACTACTGATGTTCATAAACCAAAGTATTTAATAGCAATTAAGAAGTCCCAAATTAAAAAAAAAATATATCCTAAATTTTGTATAGGGTAGAGTATGAACAAACCTCAATGCAACATGGGCCTAAATATTTCTCAGGCATTTCCCACGACACGACCTTTCAAGATTAAACCCTTCATTATATGGAGATGATATTTCATACCATACTTCACATTCATTTAATTTTTTTTGTCTATGGTCAATTTTTTAAATTTCACATTGTTGATTTCCATATGTTGAAATACCCCAAATTGATCTAATTCAAACAATTCCAAGTTAGAGCAATCAAATAATACCTTTTGCATTACCCCCTTCATCAAATACATGTATCTATTAAAGAGGAACGAGACCACTCCAGTTCGTATTAGTGGAAGGGTTAAATTTGTGATACTCTAAATCCAAATTCTTCAAGGATGTATTCTCATATGTATTTTCAGGAAATTCATATGTATCCCTAAATAAAAAGTCCATAGTAACTTTTTCAACATTAGCAGGTTTCATTGTAAAATATATCGATAAATCAAACTCTTTAAGAAATTTCTCCAAACTAAAATTTTGAACTTTTCTAGAATAAAATCCAATAATGAAGCTTTTTTGAGTGGAAGTCACGAAATCTAAAAATTAAATTTGTTTTGCTTACTAGAATGGGCTAAATAAGAGGATTCAAAATTGAGTGATACCTCAACGTGCTTGGAAAGAAACCTCGATCGCCTTGATATTACACTACCTCTCTCAACTTGTTTTGCTTCTCGCAACATAGAGAGGATGTGAATTAAGATTGTCTCCAGCTAATCACTAAGTCCGTATTTTCCCACCGTGATTCTTCTATGCAATTCAATGAAGTAAAAGCTTCAATTGAATTTTTGTATGGTTTGCAGCTCCTTTGAGTTTATGAATATATAACAAAGGTTTGTTCTGTTTAGACCAATTGGAATAATGAGGCATTAATCTACCTAATGCAAGATTTTCAACAAAATGTTATATGTCTCTTTTACCCTTCAAAATAGGTTTAACACCAGACATAATTGTCATTTTCTTATTTTCCTCATTCGTAGAAATATGAAATAAACTAAATGTTGATATACTAAATACTTTCTTATTTGACATATGTAAGAAATTTTACCATTATAGAGTATCAATTACATTTTTTAAATCATTTTCAACTAGGTAGCATATGGTGTAAAATATAATTATACTACCTTAAATGTTAATTTTTCTAATATTGAGAACCTTTAATTCAAAAAAATAATCTATTTATTAAATTTTATCCTTATTTGATAATACTAAAGTTTTGCCTATACACATATAATTCATACATATATACGTTTAGTCTTTGAATAAGACTCTAATTAGAACTTTAACTGAACCACATAGTTTTGTTGACAACAAAAGGCCCAAAGATATCTAAGTAGACCCCTAATAGATCAACTAAAAGAATACAACATTAGGAATAGAATTTAAATGCCATGGCAAGGATGTACACTGAAATCAAGATAGATCAGAAGCACATACTTGATGTTATTCCATAATGTGCATCTAATTAATCAACGATGAAAAAAATGATATTTGATTGAATGGAAGATTCCAATGTCCATGTGTGAGAAACTAGTTTTATCCTAGATAAAGAAGAGTAATCAAATGTTCATGGGGGTGACCTTTTCAGAATTATGTGGAGTGTTTAATTCATATTCTTTCTTCTTTTGTAAATTAGCATGTTCTATCATTAGCATTTTATTTTTCCAACTCAATTATGCATCAAATCGAGAGATAACCGAGTTTCATTGTAATGACTCAAAACTTGATCATGAGTGTGGGTACCATAAACTCTAGTAGGCAAGACAAGCCCAAGATAACATACGATAAATAAAACTAGAAATAATTAAAATGGAAGGAATAATTAGATAAGAAATGGGCCTTGGCGTAGACATATACAAACTAGTATAAAAAATGCACTCAAAAGAGACTGATAAAGATGAATATACACAAGCACCATACCGCAGACTGGGTTTTACCGGTACAAGAGCATATAAAATACGAGGATAAGACTATACAGCATATAATTTTCTAACAGAAGACAAGATATAGACAACAAATCCAAAAATAAAAGAAGAAAGCTTCTAGATGCATTAGCTCACGACAATGAAGAACAATGAGGCCTCAAATGAAAGAAGATCAAGAGGAAGACTTGTACTAGACATTGCATCAGAAAAAGATGAAGAAATGTAGTATTAGTACCAAAATATGACGTACTAAGTAGGCATCATGGCTGACCAAGATCAGTAGACACTATTTAATATGAGAAACATGATAGTAATAACAATGAATCCAAAACTATATGAAAAGCTGAACTCACAAAAGAAAATATAGTGAACATAATAATTGTAAGAAAAATCACGCTTCATCTATGCATATCAGAGAATGCCATGGATTATGTGATGGTTCAACGCATATGTGGCTAATGCAGAAAATTAAGAAGTCTCGAAATCTCCTTGATGGCTTCCTGTGGGCTCCTAAAGATATTCTATTGACCCTGTTGGAGCTCAACTACAGATGGAATAAACTAAGACCCAAAATGATCCCCTGGGCAATCTGGAATGATTCCTCATACTCATAATAGAAAAAAACTTGGAATGATCCCCAAGCAATCCAAAATGTGTCATGGAATCATAAAAAATATAAACAATTTAAGATTCTTGGTAGAGTTAGCGCAAACCATATGTAAAAGTATCATATCTTTCAAAATCATAGAAAACCTAGTAAATTTAAGGCTAAATCTCCTTAAAACCTGAATATATCATGAAATTGGTATATCTTTCATAAAACCATGTTTCAAAAATAAAATTAGAGATACTCCACCCACAGAGCTTAAATCTAGTAAAACTTGAGACATATTAGTCTAACAGGAATAAACTAAATATCTCTTGCCTCTAACTCATGTTTTGTGATGAGTGGTGATGAGTTCAGGAATTGCACTCATTTATGGCTATATTTTAATAGAAATTGTGTCCTCAAATGTTTATTTTATCTCAATATCTAATGAAAGCCCTTAAGTTTCAGGTGTTTGAAGTTTGAAGGAAAGCATGGACACTACGTCACAGAAAGGAAAAAAAAGGTTGAAAAGAACGAAGAAATAAAGGCCTGAGAATCGCCGAGTCTACTTGGAGAGTTGCCAAACGGTGTTACTTTGCCTTTTGTTCCAGTTTGCTGAGCCCTGAAGGAACGGATCAAGTCGGCTGAAAAAGGTAGCAGTTAGCGCATTACCGAGAAGTTCCGTGAAGCAGTACCATGTTGCCCAATGATCCAGAGCATGAAAATGCAGAAGGCTGGTGTAAGACGACGATGAACTACACCAAAGGGCGAATCACCGAGTTGATCGGCGATTTCGACTAACGACGACGAATGATTCGCTGCAACACAAATCTGTGAAACTATAAATACTAGTTAGATTTGTAGTTTTAAGGGTCAAACAATTATTATAATTTTCATATATAATAGTAGTTTTTGATACTTTTACTCTAAGTTTGAGAGGGTTTTGAAGAGTTGAAGATCCAAAGGGTTTCATGTTCAAGATTTGTATATGGGTCTCTTGGATTCTTCAATTTTGGCATGTATCGAGACTCAAATCTTCATACCCAGTTGAATGCATGCTCAATCTGGCATAAATTTCTATCTCTTATTCATGCGTGGCTAAAAATCCCAATTCTTGCAGTGTGATTTAGCGAATATGGGTTAGGATAATTGTTGGGTCTTGCTCACTGATAGTTTAATCGTAGTTTAATTGTGATTTGTTTTAGTAGTTGTGGATGAAATTAATGAATTTGTAGTTGCAAATACAAGTTTATGTATGTATTTTTGGCTTGCTCGAGAGAGAGGTCGTAAAACTAAGACTACTAAATTAATGGCCAGTGCAAGTCGGTTGACATGAGGTTCAGCTCGAGAGAGTGAACCCTAGTCCCATGTCCACACACTCAGCTTGAGAGAGTAAGTGGTTTAAGACGTAGGCTGGTCTTCATGCGGGAAGTGGGTGTCCGAGAGGAATGCATTGGAAATGGGGTAAGTTGCTCAAGAGAGAGCTTACCCCACTTAAAGTTTGTCCGAGTCACAATTATTCTAAGAATCTTATATCGAAAGCATGTACCCAATAATCTAGCTTAACCCGTATTCCCATCACATCCTAAGGATCCCCTCTCATTACTTAGAAACCCTTGTTTATTTTGTTGTTTTTACTTACTAGTGACAAAACCCCCTATTGTTAATTGACACTCTTGTGTCCCCTTTTAATTTACAATATTTTTTATCATTAATGTCTTTAGCTACGACTAGTTAGAACTAAATTTTATTTTTCTAATAATTCTCAAAACCACTATTTTGGGAACGATCCCAACCCTTGGTTGGGTTACTAAACTTTTGTAAGATCGTAGACACTTGCATCCGAAGTTGTGTCTTGATTATGAAAACTTAAAAAATGGCGCCACTATCGGGAAGTGGTGTTATTTGGAAATTCTTAGTTAAGTAGAATTTTTTATTCTTCTTAGTTTTAGCTTTACTAATATAAATTGTTGTTTTGTTTAGCTTGTTTTAATATCAAAGAAGGGAAATAAGAATGGATGATTATTATGGGTACCACATGGACCATCCCCACCTGAAACTACTGAACCTCAGTGACAACCTCCTGACGTTCAAACAAGCAGGGAATAAGACAATTCAAGAAATGTGACTGAAGTTCAATCAGTGCTACAACCATGACCATCTCAAGGAATGTCTGACAATACGTTATTGGAGTTCTTCTATCGGGGTCTTGGACCCGAAAATAGGAGCATAGCCGATAAACTTTTCAAGGGCAGTATGATCCACCAGCCCTACGAAATAGTTATAACACTCCTTGATGGTATGGTTGAAACCAACAAGGAAGCCCAATAGAAACACGAGTGGGAAGTACTAGTGGCTCAAGTAGACATTCTGTCCAAGTGAGTCATGGGGTTGGAAGCACAAGACATGGAAAAGCAAAAGAACTTCTTCCTTTGAGAATGTAGACTTGGGAAGAAACATGAGGGCGTGCAAACAGACGATGCTCTTTCTCTCATATAACAAAAACTCGAAGAGCAAGACAGGAACTTAGATGAGATAAAGGACAACATTGAAATATTGAATGAAACGTCTACCTCAAACTCTATGACTATTCAGCTGCATGATGCTCAAATCACCCATTTGATGACATGTATCTATCCACTGTTCGCTGAGGACTTACCTAACTACACCATGGCTGACTCCAAGGATGAAGAATAGTTGACTTGCATAGTACCCCGACATTAACTAAGGCGCTGTTTGGGAGGCAACCCAAAACCCCTTTAATTGTTTTTTTAATTTCATGCAAAAATAATGGTGTGTTGTTTGTACAAACTGAAGTGTAGAAAAGTGTTCGAAACAGTGTATAATGGAGACCAACAGGTCTAATCAGTGAATCGCCGAAGAGGTCGGCGAACTCAACCTACCCGCCTTTTTGATTCAAAGATATCTTCAAGTTGGAGCATGTCAAACTCGGCCAACTGTTGAAATTATTGGTGCATCACCAACTATATCGGTGATCTCGATGGAGACCGCCGTTTGGATTCCCAAGCTTACTAGAAAGCTCTATAAGAATTGGCGAGGAAAATAATTATCTAGCGACTCGCCGAAATACTCTACAACTTGCTAAAAGATTCCGCGATTACGAGTATCGCAGAGTGGTTTGGATATGAGCTGCTTGTGAGACAAAAGGTTTAAAATTCTCAACACGGTTCACTTTGATACATCTTCATACCTCGAACTGCACATTTGAACATTAATCTTTACATAAACCTGCATTAACTAAGTATTTTAGCATCGATTTATGCTTGAAATTTTGATTGCATTCCTAGCTATTCAACTCTCTATTGGTCATCCCAAAAGGGGGTTGTGTGTGCATGAGTTTGGTCTTTCTTAAATTTAACTCTTTGTACAATTACAATAGGATGGTTGCAAAGCATTTGAGTAAGTGGGTTCAAAATAGGCACGTTGGGTTGCTTAACAAAGCTATGTAGAGCTCGTTGAACCACTTAGCAATCCTCTTAACATCCCCACCTCGCCTCCTTTTTAGTGCTAAAATTGTTGAAGGTCTACAACTCGAAGCAGCAGAGAAAACTATACGTAAAGTCTTAAGAAGAACCATGCCGCCCCGAAATATGAAGCAACTGCTTAACCAGGATTATCCTTTGCCTCCCTCTCTGTTTTTCTCTATTTTTATTTTCATATGTTTGTTATTCGCATTTGAGGACAAATGTTTTTATTGGTGATGGGGTGAGGCTCACCTTTGTGTGCTATTTGATGTTCGTATGTAGTGTATTTTGGATGTTATATTTAAAATTGTATTAATACTGCTTTTCTATGGATGTTTGAGTTTGAATATCCTTTTATTTTAAACTGCAAAATAATTTGGACCCTTCCAAATTTTTTTGAAATTTTCGCACATTTTCGCCACCATTTATATGCTCTTGAATGTGGCTGTTCTTTTGCAAAAAATTGAGTTTCGGTTCCAATCAATATCGATGACTAGAATAGTGTTGTCAATCGAACGAACATGAATGAGCGGCTATAATGAGGCCAAATGAAGTTGCATAGACAATATGTGAACTCTTTGCATCTTGGTGTGATTAGCCTAGTATCGAATTGAATCTCTTGTGATGATCATTGCACACTAGCGAATGTGTGGAGTCTTGTTTGACTTATGTATTGATGCCTAGTGTAATAAGCTTACCTATGAACTACGCATTATACATCCTAGAATTTTCCCCATTGGTCCGATCAACTGTTGCTATCATCTCAGGCAACTTCTACGAGTGTGGGTCAATTTGACATATACCTCTTTTGTGACTTACCCTGTGAGTGTGTGAACCACTTCTGAACACCCTTTGAACCTTTCCTCATCTTTGGAAGAAACTTGATGAAAGAAATGACCTTTCTTTATCCATCACCCATAATCCTCATGAAGTTGTAGTTAGTTGAATAGCCAACTTAGGCCAAAAGCCTAAGTTGGGTGAGTGTTGAAAAGATATGGGCAAGTCAAGAAGTGCAAGGAAAGTCTCCTCTTACCCATGATTTTGAGAAAAATGGAACCCCTCCATATAAAAAAAGAAAAAAAAAAGATAAAAGACATAAAAGAAAAAGAAAGGAAATAAAAAATGAAAAAGAAAGTTGTGGAATAAAGTACAAAAGAAATGGGGTTTCCAAACAATTCATGGGAAGTAATAATAGGATGACTTATGAGCACTAAAGAGAGTGATAAAGAAAAAGGAATGGAAGTGTTGTGAGCACCACATTTCAAGAGGATGAAAGTCACTGAGTCTAAATGACCACACATTTGCACTCTGCCCCATTACAAGCCTTGAAAAGACCTTTTTGATCTTGAGTGAGCTGAAACAAATGTTGATTGGAAAATACGGACAAACCTACGGGTGCAATTATGCATTATGTTCTTCTTTGTGAGTGTTGCATTTGATTCCAAAGCTCTAAATTGTGAAACCATTGTGTGAATATGGAATCATTCTTTGTGTCAAGGCATTTGAACACTATAGTTGAGCTTGAACTTGCATTTGAACCAAGTATTGTGAGCATGAGATTCGTTGATATTGGTGAGTCACAACTTGAATCTTTGAGTGCACATTTGATCTTTGCTTAAGTAAATTGAGTCTTGCTATGTGCATTCATGATTGAGTCTTGTGTAGCACTGTTCGAGACACCTTTTTTGTAAGGGCTGAACTTGAGTTTCCTTGAGGACAAACAAAATTTTAAGTTGGGGATGTTGATGAGTTCACAAATTGGACTCATTTAGGGCGATATTTTAATAGAAATTGTGTCCTCAAATGCTTATTTTATCTCAATATCTGATGAAAACTCTTAAGTTTCAGGTATTTGAAGTTTCAAGGAAAACATGGACACTACGTTGCAAAAAGGAACGAAAAGGCTAAAAAAAATGAATAAATGAAGGCCCGAGGATCACCGAGTCCACTTGGCCTAGTTAAAATAATGTTTATAAACCTAAAGCAACATTATTGACTTGGTTTGGAAGAGTAAAAGTCTAAACGTCAAGAAACGACCACGACATTCGGAAACTAAAGAATAATATGTTCTAGTGTGTCCTTAGGTTTTGGGCAAGTTTTGGAGTGTCGTATGATGGTATAATCTTGTAAAAAGGTTTAAATTAGGTAAATAAATGTTTATAGGGTCAAAACATTCGAATACGACACCCCGAGGTCACCCTAAGGGACCCCGAGAAGGACCCCAACCTTGGCTAAGCAAGCTGCTAAGGCAACTCGCAAATTGCACTTTGAGGGAATGTATCCGCGTCGCGGACTAGCTCCCCCAAGGATAAAAAATTTAGTTCGTGACACGGTTGTGTCGCGGACTCTACTGTCTCAAAATTTAATTCCAAATATCTTCAAGAAACAGCTTCGCGTCGTGACTTGTGCCGCGACGAAAATGCAAGAATTTAGAAATTGATTTTTACTTCATTAAAGAGTCCAACTAAGTGAGGGGTATTTAGGGTACTTTAGGGGACGTGTATATAATGATTTTTAATTCAGTTTACCTCACTTTAATCACTCAAACATAAAACCCCAAAGATCTAAACCTAAAGTTCCTCATTCTCTCTACTTTCTCTCTCTCCTCAAGAACTCCATTAAAGAAGATTGAAGCTTCAAGAAGAAGACCAACTCTCCAAGGTTTCAACTCGGATTTTCGTGGTTAATTTATCAATAAGGTATGGTTTCTTATCACTCTTGGGATTCCTTTCCCCAAGAGACGCCTTCAAGATGAATTTCAAAATCTCCAATTTCTAGGTTTCAATCCAAAAGCGTGGGTCTTCTTTCTAAAGTGAAATTGATGTTATAAACTGACTTTGATTGATGTTATATAAACAATTATGGATGAATTTATGTTGTATTGGTGATTTCTTGAAGAATTCCCCATGAGACTCATGTTTCCCCTTCTTTTCCTAATTCTAACCCTAGTTTGTGTTGGATATTGATTAAAGGCTATAAATTGAATGTGATGTTATGTAATTCATGTTTGTATGATGATTCAACCCTAGGTTATGTATAATTTCTATGAAATTAGGATTGAGTCTTTGAATGAAGCCTTGAAGGCTACGAAGGGAATATGTCAATTGCTTATATTGATGTTGATTATGTTATTACTTCATGAATTACCTTGTATTATGTATTGGTTATGAATTAATTGATAATTGAAGTATGGATGTCCCAAGAAGGGAAAGAAGGTATGAAGGTTGGTTCTTCTTTGAACTCAAGTATGAAAAGTGAATTACTTAGATTGTAATAATGCTATACCTAATGTGTTGTTGTGGTGTTGATGATCTAGTTTACTCATCCTTAACCCTCTAAACTTGAATTAGCTATGAAGTATGTATGTATGTTATGGTATGATTGCTATATGATTGAAAGGTAGTCCTCATGATTATAGTGTAATGTAAAGTGAAAGATTTACTCACTTGCGAAGTGTCTCTAAAGTGAAAGGATTGTTGCTCACTTTTGAACACATATGAGCTATTACGGTAAGATGTTTACATAAGAGTCTAGTAAAGGCTAATGTGAACTTATGTGATGACTAAAGATGATTCCAAAAGGGAATTAGATGCTTAGCAACGAAAGGGCACGTAAATGAGATGGGGGTCTCACGTTTAGTAAGTCCGGCTCCCCACATGGGTTTCCTCACGTTTAGCAAGTCCAGATTACCCACAGTATGTGTTGTCTCATGAGATGGAAACCCCCACATTTAGTAAGTTAGGGTTTCTAGAAGCAATCTCTTTGACCCTTAACTATATGCCCACATACGACTCTAGCTTAGTGGATCCACCTAGATAGCTATGTATTAATGGTTACACCTTAGGCAAGTGTTAACCCTCTCTTTTCGGTGTGGGAGTCGAACACCGGATTCCATGTAGCTCTCATGGTCTATGTCGATTATTGCAATATTTCCCTTATGTAAAAGTAAATGAAGGTATGAAAGGTGTGAACTCTTACTAGGGATTTCTTAATGATTTCTACATAGTGTAAGGAAGGGTATGAGACTTCTCTTGCACATTGCACTTGTGGGATCCTAAGAGTTTGTTGTAGTAGTGTTCTCTTATGATTATGATTTTTATGACTTATGTATGTTGAAGCTATGTTATGTATGATCATTATGAATATGGTAAGTTATGATGAAATATGATCTTATGAATTTATGCATGAAGTAGGTTGCTTAATGTGATACTTGGCTTTGAATAGGGTTATGAGGTTCTATTCTTTGCATTGCACTAGTATTTCTTGGGTTGTCTACATGTTGGGATGATATTATGTTGGTTTGGACTATGATGCTTACTTTGTGTGCATATTGGATTTACTTGGTAAAAAGCATGTTTTAACTAAATGTCCCTTTTATGCATGTATCAATGGTTTTTATAAATAGTAGCCATACTTAGTACGTGTGTTATACTAACCCATATTTTCTCCCTTTTCCCCAAACATTTAGGTTCGAGCCATTGAGGATTCATCTTACTTCTCAAGACAGTTGGAGTTGCTTCCCCAAGTTGGTGAGTCCTCAAGTCCGAGGACAAGACCCTATGATCTAGCTTTTATGTTTAGTTCTTTGCTTATGTTGAAAGACATTGTTGTACTTTTCTATTTCGAGACTTCTTATTGATGTAAGGGCTAAGTCCCATTTTCGATACTTCTATGTCTACATGGTGCATTGTGACGAAGTTAGATTATATTTCTCATATATGAAGTGAAGTGAACTTCCAAAGTAAAAGTTTTAAATTTTCCATGATTTTATTCTATGATACATGTTCTGACGAATGTTAAGGGCTTGTATAAAACCTCTTCAAGGTCGAATACGCCGGTAAGGACAAGGGGGTTCTCTCAGGTCGTTACAGGTCTTACATCACCTTTTGTTCCAGTGTGCTGAGCCCTGAAGGAAAGGATCAAGTCGGCAGAAAAAAGGAGCAGTCGGTGCATCGCCAAGAAGTTCCGCGAAGCAGTACCATGTCGCCCAATGACCTAGAGCACGACAATGCTGAAGGCTGGTGCAAGACCACGATAAACTACACTAGAGGGTGAATCACCGAGTAGATCGGTGATTTCGATTAACAATGCCCAATGATCCGCTGCAGCACAAATCTGTGAAAACTATTAATACTAGTTAGAGTTGTAGTTTAAAAAGTCGAACAATTATATTAATTTTAATATAGAATAGTACTTTTTGATATTTTTGCTCTAAATTTGAGAGGGTTTTGAAGACTTAAAGATCCAAAGGGTTTCATGTTGAAGATTTGTATTTGGGTCCCTTTGATTCTTCAATTTGGGCATGTATCAAAACTTCAATCTTCATACCTAGTTAAATGCAAGCTCAATTTGTATAAATCTCTATCTCTTATACATGTGTGGCTAAAACCGCAATTCTTGGGGTGTGATTTAGCGAATATGGGTTAAGATAATTGTTGGGTCTTGCTTATTGATAATTTAATCGTAGTTTAATTGTGATTTCATTTAGTAGTTGTGGATCAAATTAATGAATTTGTAGTTACAAATACAAGTTTGTTTATGTGCTTTTGGCTTGTTCAAGAGAGAGGTCATACAACTAAGACTACTAAATTAATGACTAGTGCGAGTGGGTCGACATGAGGTTCAGCTCGAGCGAGTGAACCCTAGTCCCATGTCCACACAATCTGCGAGAGAGAGTGACTGGGTTAAGGCGTAGGCTGGTCTTCATATGGCAAGTGGGTGTCCGAGAGGAACACATTTGAAACAGGGTAAGTTGCTCGAGAGAGAGTTTACCCCCCTTAAAGTTTAGCTTAGTCACAATTATTCTATGAATCTTGTATCAAAAGCATGTACCCAATAATCTAGCTTAACCCGTATTCTCATCAGATACAAAGGATCCCCTCTCATTACTTAGAAACCCTCGTTTATTTTGTTGTTTTTACTTACTAGTGACAAAACCCCCCATTGTTAATTGACCCTCTTATGTCCCCCTTAAATTTACAATATTTTTAATCATTAATGTCTTTAGCTACGACTAGTTAGAACTAAATTTTATTTTTCTTTTAATTCTCAAAACCACTATCTTGGGAAGGATCCCAACCCTTGGTTGGGTTACTAAGCTATTGTACGATCGTAGACACTTGCATCGGAAGTTGCGTCTTGATTATGCAAACATCAAAATGGCGCTGCTGCCGGGGAGTGGTCTTATTTGGGAATTCTTAGTTAAGTAGAATTTTTTATTCTTCTTAGTTTTAGCTTTACTAATCTAAATTATAGCTTTGTTTTTCTTGTATGAATATCAAAGAAGGGAGATAAGAATGGATGATCATTATGGGTACCACACAGACCATCCCCTCCTGAAACTACTAAACCTCGGGTAAAACCTCATGACATTCAATCAAACAGGCAATGAAACAATTCAAGAAATGTCATTCAAGTTTCAAAAAGTGCTACAACCATGACCATCTCATGGAATGTCTGACAAGATATTGTTGGAGTGCTTCTATCGGGGTCTTGGACCAGAAAATAGGAGCATAGCCGATCAACTTTTCGTGGGCGGTATGCTCCACCAACCCTACAAAATCATCGCGATACTCCTTGATGGTATGGTTGAATCCAACAAGGAAGCCCAAAAGAAACACGAGTAGGATACACTAGTGGCTCAAGTAGACATTTTGTCCAAGCGAGTCATGGGGTTGGAAGCACAAGCCATGGAAAAAGAAAAGAACTTCTTCCTTTGAGAATGTAGACATAGGAAGATGCATGAGGGTGTGCAAACAGATGATGCTCTTTATCTCACTCAACAAAAACTCGAAAAGCAAGACAAGAAGTTAGATGAGATAAAGGATAACATTGAAATGTTGAATGAAACGACTACCTCAAACTCCATGACTATTCACCTTCAAGATGCTCAGATCACCCATTTGATGACAGGTCGCTATCCACCGTTCCCCGAGGACTCGCCTAACTACACCGTGACTGACTCCGAGGATGAAGAATAGTTGTTGACTTGAGTCGTGCCGTGACAATAACTAAGGTGCTATTTGGGAGGCAACCCAAAACACCTTTAATTATTTATTTTTATTTCTTGGAAAAATAATGGTGTGTTATTTGTACAGACTAAAGTGTAGAAAATTGTCTGAAACAGTATATATTGGAGAATAATAGGTCCAATCAGCGAATTGCCGAAGAGGTCGGCTAACTCAACCTATCCGCCTTTTTGACTCAAAGATATCTTCAAGTTGGAACCTGTCAAACTCGGTGAACTGTTGAAATTATTGGCGCATCGCCAACTCTGTCGGTGATCTCGATGAAGACTGCCTTTTGGATTCCCAAGCTTACTGGAAAGCCGTGTAAGAATCGGTGAGGCAAATGATTGTCTAGTGACTCACCGAATTACTCCACGACTCGGTAAAATAATCCGCAATTACGACCAACGTAGAGTGGTTCGGATCTGAGCGGCTTTTGAGATAAAAGGTTTAAAATTCTCAACAGAATTCACATTTATACATCTTCATGCCTGCAACTGCACATTTGCTCATTAATATTTACACAAACCTTCATTGACTAAGTATATTAGCATCGATTTATGCTCAGAACTTGGATTGCATTCCTAACTATTCAACTCTTTATTAGTCATCGCAAATGGGGGTTGTGCTTCCACGAGTTTGGTGTTGCTTAAATTTAACACTTTGCACAGTTAAAATAGGTTGGTCATAAAGCATTTGAGTAAGTGGGTTGAAAATAGGCGCGTTGGATTGCTTAACAAAGTTGTGTAGAACTAGTTGAGCCACTCAGCAGTTCGCTTAACGTCCCTACCTCGCCTCCTTTTTAATGCTAAAATTGTTAAAGGTCTATAACTCGAAGTAGTAGAGATAACTATACCCAAAGTCGCAAGAAGAACCGTGCTGCCCCGACAAATGAAGCAGCTGCTTAACTAGGATTCTCTCTGTTTTTTCTCTATTTGTATTTTCATATGGTTGTTATTCTCATTTGAGGACAAATGTTTTTATTTGTGGTGGAGTGAGGCCCACCTTTGTGTGTTATTTGATATTCGTATGTGGTGTATTTGGGCAGTTCTGTTTAATTGTGTTAATATTTCTTTTCTGTGGATGTTTGAGCTTGAAGCTCCTTTTATTTTAAATTGGAAAATGATTTGGACCCTTCGAATTTTTTTTGAATTTTTCACACATTTTTTCCATCCTTTATATGATATTGAATGTGGCTGTACTTTTGCAAAAAATTGAGTCTCAGTTCCAATCAATATCGATGACTTGAATAGTGTTCACAATCGAACGAACATGAATGCACGGCTACTATGAGGTCAAATGAAGTTGAAAAGACAATATGTGAACTCTTTGCATGTCGTTATGACTAGCCTAGTATTGAGTTGAGTCTCTTGTGCTGATCATTGCACACTAGCGAAAGTGTGGAGTCTTGTTTGACTTATAGTGCCGATGCCTAGTGTTATGAGCTTAACTGTGAACTATGCATTATATATCCTAGAATTTTTCCCGTTGGTTTGGTCAACTGAGTGATTCTATCTTTTGATATGATCTTAGGCAACTTCTACGAGTGTGAGCCAATTTGACATATACCTCCTTTGTTATTTACTCTGTGAGTGTGTGAACCACTTTTGAACACCCTTTGAGCCTTTCCCCTTTCTTTCGAAAAACTTGATGGAAGCAATGCCCTTTCTTTATCCATCACCCATAATCCTCATGAAGTTGTGGTTAGTTGAATAGACAACTTAGGCCAAAATCCTAAGTTGGGGTGTGCAGAAAAGATAGAGGCAATTCAAGAAGTGCAAGGAAAGTCTCCTCTTAACCATGGTTTTGAGAAAAATGGATCTCCTCCATATAAAAAAAAATAAACAAAAAGAACAAAAGACAAAAAAGAAAAAGAAAACAAAAAAAAAGAGAATGAAAAAGAAAGTTGTGGAATAAAGTACAAAAGAAATGGGGTTTCCAAACAATTCATGGGAAGTGAATAATAGGATGACTTATGAGCACTAACGAGAATGATAAAGAAAAAGGAAAGGAAGTGTTGTGAGCGCTACATTTCATGAGGATGAAAGTCACTGAGCCTAAATGACCACACATTTGAACTCTGCCCTATTAAAAGCCTTGGAAAGACCTTTTTTTTTTTTAATCTTGAGTGAGCTGAAACAAATATTGATTGGAAAATGCTGGCAAACCTATAGGTGAAACTATGCATTATGTTCTTCTTTGTGAGTGTGAGCGGTGCATCTGATTCCAAAGCTCTAAACTGTGAAGACATTGTGTGAATATGGAATCATTCTTTATATGAGGGCATTTGAACACTATAGTTGAGCTTGAACTTACATTTGAAGCAAGTATTGTGAGCATGAAATTTGTTGATATTGGTGAGTCACATCTTGAATCTTTGAGTGCACATTTGATCTTTGCATAAGTAAATTGAGTCTTGTTGTGTGGATTCATGATTGAGTCTTGTGTAGCACTATTCGAGACACCCTTTTTGTATGGTTGAACTTGAGTTTGCTTGAGGACAAGTAAAAGTTTAAGTTCGAGGTATTGATAAGTTCACAAATTGTACTCATTTAGGGCTATATTTTAATAGAAATTGTTTCCTCAAATGCTTATTTAATCTCAATATCTGATGAAAACCGTTAAGTTTCAGCTATATGAAGTTTGAAGAAAAGCATGGACACTACGTTGCAAAAAGGAACAAAAAGACTGAAAAAATGAAGAAATGAAGGCCTGAGGATCGCTGAGTCCACTTGGCGAGTCGCTGAAGGGTCTTACATCGCCTTTTGTTCCAGTGTGCAGAGCCTGAAGGAAAGGATCAAGTCGGCGGAAAAAGGGAGCAGTTGGTGCATCGCCGAGAAGTTCCGCGAAGCAGTACAATGTCACCCAATGACCCAGAGCACGATGAGGCTGAAGGCTGGTGCAAGACGTCGATGAACTACATCAAAGGGCGAATCGCCGAGTTGATCGGCAATACCGACTAACAACGCCGAATGATCCGCTACAACCCAAATATGTGTAAACTATAAATTCTAGTTAGAGTTATAGTTTTAACAGTCGAACAATTATTATAATTTTCATATAGATAGTACTAAATTGATGGCCAGTGCAAGTGGGTCGACATGAGGTTTAGCTCGAGAGAGTAAACCCTAGTCCTATGTACAGACACTCAGCTTAAGAGAATAAGTGGGTTAAGGTGTAGGCTGGTCTTCATGCGGCAAGTGGTTGTTAGTGAGGAACGCATTTGAAACGGGGTAAGTTGCTCGAGAGAGAGTTTACCCCCCTTAAAGTCTAGCCTAGTCACAACTATTCTATGAATCTTCTATCGAAAGCATGTACCCAATAATCTAGCTTAACCTGTATTCTCGTCACATCCCAAGGATCCCTTCCCATTACTTAGAAACCCTTGTTTATTTTGTTGTTTTTACTTACTAGTGACATACCCCCCCCCCCCCCATTGCTAATTGACACTCTCGTGTCCCCGTTTAATTTACAATATTTTTAATCGTGAATTTCTTTATCTACGACTAGTTAGAACTAAATTCTATTTTTCTATTAATTCTCAAAACCACTATCTTGGGAACGATCCCTACCCTTGGTTGGGTTACTAAACTATTGTACAATCGTAGACACTTGCATCGGAAGTTGTGTCTTGATTACGTAAACGTCAAGTCGTAAATTTACACTCAATTAAGACTTATTTATCCCAATATTTAGTAACCTCAATGCCTAAGTATGTCCTATTCTAATGATGTTTTTATTATTTGTAGCTATTTATGAAATCTAAAGAACAAAGCAACGATGAATGTTTAAAAGACTGACCAAAAATATATAAAGATGTGTAAACTCCACATTATTGATCACCTAGAAAGAAGGGAGGATTCCCCAATAGGTATGACCTCACCGAAATAGACAATGCATAACCCTTGAATTAATTGGGAAAGGTCAGCGAATAAAAAAGGAAATTCGAACTCTCCAAATAAAAAACAAAAACATGATCATCATCACGGAAAGGAACAATAAATGAACAAAAATTTAAGGTGAACGAAGGTGGTTCTCGTTGATACGCCAAATGTGAAAGGCAGACTCAAACGAGCTCGCAAAGTAAGGTTCAAATACCTAAATCAGGAGAAAGGCGATCAGGAGAGAAGTTGGAAATTAACCTTACATGGTCGGTGAGCCCAACTAACCTCTCCCAATGGATCACGCATTGAGTTTTGGGCAAAATTTTAGGGAAATTGTAAATAGTCTAAAGAAGAGAGAAACTAAGAATTCAAAAATTCTTAGTCCTAAAAAATAGTAGAGAATTCTTAGTCTATTCTTAGAGAGATAAATACTATACTTTGTGAAGAACACTTTTAGTTTTAGGGGGTTTCCCAACATTGCTCCTAAAATTGATAAATTTAAGTTGAATTCATAGTGGGTTTGCTTGTAATTGCTTAATTACATGTTACACATGGCTACATTCATAAAATATATAATTTCTGTACTCTTTTTGACTGGTGGCTAAAGTTGACGCTCCAAAGCTACACCCTAGGACACAGACACGGGACCTAGGATCACAAGTGACCCCAAGCTAACCCTGCTGGCATATCATAAACATACTAAAGATAGGTGAATCAATATATATTGTGCGGAAGCTAATTATGAGATAATCTGAAATGATAGGGAATACCCATACTAAATCTGAATATATAAATACTTAGACTTTAACAACAACTGAAAAATCAAACTCAAATAAAAAAAATGGATTCTAACTATCTATGAAAGAAAGCCTCTACTGACTAGAAATGCTAGGACATGACCCATCAAGGTCTAGCAAATACTGAAAACTAAAGACTAAAAGCAAAGGAATATAATCATGTCAATCGTCCTCGAAGAATGAGGACTCACCATTGATGCTGCTGAACTGAAGATCGAGAATAGATCTATGTTAGATTTGGAAGATGAGAACATGAACCTACTTCACGAGAAGATGTAGCGCAAAGTATGCGTCACTAGTTGAAAAGTACTTGCATGCAGGATAGAGTAAAGCTAAACAATAAACATAACTGAACCAAAGCATATATCTGAGTAATGATAAGAGATAAACATGATAATAAACTAAGAATACTGAACATGAAATGACTGAATGCGATGACCAATTTATAACATGTTGAGACTGAATATTGAATTATGAGTGATAATGTGGTCAATCCAATAGAATCTGACTGTAAGGGAACTAATAATAACCGACATAAAATCACATGAGCTAAATGTGGTGTCTGATGTATACTCCCCATCGAGAGGACCCAATATACCCTGCCAGAGGTATAGAGGCATGATTGGCGTGATCCCTAAAATGATGCCCACATAGGGGACTTACAACCTACGGGGCACGTAGTTCTGGGACTTTAGGGTGACTCATCTTAGTCCACTTGGTATTAAGCTACTCCTAATTAATTATGTAATTAACAGTTTATGACTAAATTTCTCTAATACTAGATAGCTCAAAATACTAACATGCTAATTGAAAATGCGACATTAATGTACATATAATGAAACATTAAAATATGAGGGATGTATATCTGAAATAACTGACCTAGTATGTGTAATTCATGAACTAAAAGAACTACATAGCTAGGGTTCTAAAATCATGAAAGAATCTACACTAAACAATACTAAAATAATTGTAATCTGAATAAGAATATTAAAGTAAATAATTCATAATGATCTTCTGAAATTCTAGAAACCCTAGGTCTAGATAATATCAAGGGAATCAAGAATCTGACTAAATTCTAAGGACCTAATGGGTAAAAGGAACCCACTAGTGAAATCCCACACACCTGATGATGAATTCCATGGAGAAATCTTTCGATTTTAGGGATGGAACTGATGAAAACTTGTTGCATTTTGGATCTAGGGATGGTGGACTTCTGCTCTGATTTTGGATCTTATTTTCACATGACTTAGGTGAATAATTGATTAGGTTAGGTTCTAATTTATTTACTAGGCTACAACATAACAAAACCATGTACTTTAGGGATTAAACCACATAGTTTGGGTGTCTAACACATAGGGGAAGAGACCAAATGACCCATGAATTAAGGATTTGACGGGCTGACCACAACCCCTATGATAGGTGGTCAAACGAACCATGGTTCGTGAAGCCAGTTGTGGTCCTTGGTCCAGAAGCTACTGGTTCTGGGACCCCCTACTACGATACACATCACGGACCGTGTGAAGGAACACGGATCGTGAAGATCCTAGTGGTCCTTAACCTGTGTTAAGGGTTGCACTGACTCAACTTAACGAAAGCCACCATGGCTCATCGTTGAGCCTGGTGGATTCTACCTCACTTCAACAAGCACCACTACGGCTGTGTAGTAGTCCACTGTCCGTAAAAGGTCCCGTGGTCCACTACTTCTAGGAAGGGGCTAAGTCCATGGGAAGGTCAACGGATCGTGGACCCTATCACGATCTGTGAACCCTATCACGGTCCGTGAACCCTGTCGATGTTCACTGAAAATCCTGGTGGTCCTTCACCTGCGTTAGGGGTTGCACTGACTCAACTTAACAGAAGCCACCACGGCTCATCGTCGAGCTTGGTGGATTCTACCTCACTTCAACAAGCACCACTACAGCTGTGTAGTAGTCCACGGTCCGTAAAAGGTCACGTGGTCCACTACTTCTGGGAAGGGGCTAAGTCCATGGGAAGGTCAACGAACCGTAGACCCTTTCACGGTCCGTGAACCCTGTCGTTGTTCACTAATTCTGGTGAATTTTTCTGCTATACTTTTCTAAGTCTAGGTTCTGAGGTGTTACCATATCTCACCCTTGGGAACATTCGTCCTAGAATGTAGTCTAAACTAGCTAGATAGGGAGGGAAAAAACTGCAAACCCTGCCACTAATTTCTAGAACTGATTTCTTACTAAAATAAGTTCCAAGAACATGTAAATACACTGAAAATGCAAGTACAAACTGAAGGAACATGATACTGAAACTGAAACTACGCATGAATGACTGAAAAATTAAAGAGAAACTATTACCTCAAGCAAGAATCGAATCAGAAGGAAAGAGATGAAGATACTTAGCCTTCATGGCTGCTTCTGCTTCCCAAGTAGCTCCCTCTACGAACTGACTCCTCCAAAAAACCTAAACTGAAATGACTTCTTTGTTTCTCAACATTCGAAGCTAACGATCAAGAATACCAACCAGTACCTCTTAATAAGTGAGACTATCCTTTACAACCACACTTTTTAAAGGTACAATATATGTTAGGTCACCCACACACTTCTTCAACAATGAAATGTGAAAGATTGGATGCACTGCTGCTAGTTCTTCTAGTAACACTAACTTATAAGCCACTTTACCAATTCTTTTCAAGATCTTGTAAGGGCCTACATATCTAGGACGTAGCTTCCCTTTCTTGCCAAATCTCATCACCCCCTTGACACTTTTTGATAACAGCAGGGTTAAGAAGATCACAAATAGAGAGTTGAATACTAGAATGCGGAAGCACAAAGAAAAGAAACAAAAAAACTAAATAAAGATATGGGAAATTCGAAGGAAAGATCCACAAATTTCCAAGGATTAGATGTTCTAAGGCCTTGAAAATATCCAAGTAACAACGTATAGATTTATGGAAGAAATCTAACGCCTTTACTTGAGAAAACGAATCAAAACGATAGATTCGGATCTTGACCGCTTTATGAGTAACTAAAGACAATAATTAGTATGTAAAAACTAATCACCTTCTAAAGAATACCAAAAAGAAACCAAAGATATCACAAGAAGAAGAAACTTTATACCTTAAACTATGAAACTAGTAAAGGTTTAAAGATAAATTCTCAAAGAACAAGTCACAAAGGTTCAAAGAACTCTCTCAAATATTATTAATATCAATCTAAATTGTCTTTAATGAATAAAAAGGACCCCTATATATAGGAGAAGGGGTGAAAAACGTCCAAAACCCTAAAAGACAATTACAAGGACTCCTACTCTAGAAAGGAAATAAAGTAATCTAACTAAAAACAAATTTAGTGCTTCTAGGAAAGCTATGGTACTTAGGAGACCATAAATAGAATAAGGAAAATATTAATAACCTATAAATAAATAAAGAAATAAGGTAAATCCCAACTAGGAAAAGAATCTTGACAATCTTGGAAAGTTTGAATAGTCTTCTCTCAAAACTTGGGCAGAAAGCAACTCTTGTTGTGGCTGATTCTTGGACTCTTCTTGACCTTATTTGCACGAAATTGGGCCTTAAAATTACTCATCTTTGGCTTGAATTTGGGCCACCAAATAATTGTAGCATTTGGACAATTCCTCTTCCTTGGGCTTGAGCTCTTCTTCCCCAATAAGACACATTTGAATCAGCGATTGAAGCCCATTGAGCTTATCATTGAACTCCTTGGATTGAGATCTTGTTATGGGCCTCCTTGAAGTTTCTAAAGCTTCATCCCTGCCATTCAATGGAGTAGAGCTTCCTTGGATGCTATCACTTTTAGAAAAACCCAATCATCAACTTGGAGCTCTAAGTCCCTTCTCCTAACATTTGCATAGGACTTCTGGTTACGCTGGGCTACTGCACTTTCTCCATAGCATCATGAACTTAATCCAGCCCTATCAAGGCTGCCTGACCTACTTCAAGCCAACCAAATGGAGATCTACATATGTGCGCATACAATGGGATAGGGAGCCATTTAAATGCTGGAATGATAACTATTATTGTAAGTAAACTCTTTAAGAGGAAGGTGATCATCCCAACTAGTTTTGAAATTGATCACACGAGCTCTCAACATGTCCTCTAAGTTTTGAATGGTACGCTATGCTTGACAATCCGTCTGTGGATGAAATGTTATGCTAAGATTAACCTGAGTACAAAGGCCATTCTGGAAAGACTTCCAGAAATGAGAGGTAAACTGAGGACCTCTATATGAGATGATAGACAAAGGAACCCCATGCAACCTAACTATATCATTAATGTAAATCTTGATGTAGTCCTTCGCCAAATGTGTAGTCTTAACAACCGAAAAGTGCGTAGACTTAGTCACTCTATCAACTATCACCCAAATGGAGTCATATTTTCTGTGAGTACGAGGTAAACCTGTGATGAAGTCCATGTTTATGACTTCCCACTTCCAAGTAGAAATGTTGATCTCTTGAGTCATACCTCCTGATTTATGATGTTCTACCTTCACTTCTTGACAATTAGGGCACTTAGCAGCAAAATCTGCCATATCCCTTTTCATACCATTCCACCAAAAGACTTCCCCAGATCACGGTACATCTTTGTGGTGCCTGGATCAATAGAATATCTGGAGTTATGGGCTTCTGCAAGAGTCTCCTTTCTCAATTTGCCCACGTTAGGAAGATATAATCGACCCTGATAGCGAAGCACACCATCTCCCCCTTGGGAGAAAACTTCAACTCTCTGTTGATGGACTGCACCCTTTAGTTGAATCAATATCGGATCACTGTCTTGCTTTTCCTTAACCTCCACTACCAATGAAGATTCTGCCCCATTCTAAACTATTACACTAAAATCTTATAGGCTCATAAGGCAAACTCCAAAGCGAGCAAGCCCGTGAACATCCTTTGCTAGCTCTTTTTATTCTTCATCAACATGTGCTACACTACCCATATATAGTCTGCTAAGAGCATCTACTACTACATTGGCCTTACCAGGATGGTAATGCACACTTATATCATAATCTTTGAGGAACTGAAGGCATCTCCTTTGGCAAAAATTCAACTCTTTCTGGGTGAACACATACTGAATGATCTTATGGTCTATGAACATATCTACGTGAACACCATACAAGTAAAGTCACCTAATCTTAAGTGTAAACATCTCTGCTAGCTACAAGCTCGAGGCCATGAGTTGGATAGTTCTTCTCATGCAACTTAAGTTGTATGGAATAATAAGTTATAACCTTACCTCGTTGCATCAACACACAACCTAGGCTGACTCTGGGTGCATCACAATAGATCACATAACTGTCTGAACCCTCAAGTAGAGTCAAAATTGGAGTTGTAGTCAACCTAGTTTCCAGTTCTGCAAAGCTTTTCTCACAATCATCTGACTACTGAAACTTGACCTTTTTCTAAGTCAACTTAGTCAATTAGGAGGCTATGGATGAATATCATTTCACGAACCTTCTGTAATAACCAGCCAAACCCAAGAAGCTTCTAATATATGTAGGAGAGGTAGGTTTAGGCCATTGTTTCACTGCTTCTATTTTCTGGAAATCCACTCGGATCCCTTTACTAGACACAATATGGCTAAGGAAAGCAACACAGTGCAACGAAAACTCAAATTTGCTAAACTTAGCAAATAACTGGCGATCTTTGAGAGTTGCAGAACAACCCTCAAATGATTTGCGTGTTCTTCTTCATTCCCAGAGTAAATGAGGATATCATCAATAAAGACGATAACGAACAATTCCAAATACTGCTTGAACACTACGTTCATCAAATCCATGAAAACTACAAGAGCATTGTTAGTCCAAATGATATAAATACAAATTCATAATCACCATACCAAGTTCTGAAGGCTATTTTAGGGATGTCAATATCTCTGACTCTAAGCTAATGATAACCACATTTGAGGTCTATCTTTGAGAAATGACTAGCACCCTGAAGTTGGTCAAACAAGTTATCAATCCTGGGGATAGGGTACTTATTCTTGATTGTGACTTTGTTCAACTGCCTATAGTCAATACACATTCTGAGAGAAACATCTTTCTTCTTCATGAACAACACTGTTGTACCCCATGGGAAAATACTAGGTCTGACAAAACCCTTATCTAAAAGGTTTTTCAACTTCTCTATCAATTACTTAAGCTCATATTGAGCCATTATGTAAAGGGTAATAGAAATATGATGTATATCTGGAAGGAGATCAATTCCAAATTAGATTTCCCTTTGAGGAGGAACTCCAGGAGGATCTTCTAGAAACACTTCTAGGAACTCATTAACTACTGGAACTGACTCAAGAGTTGGGGCTTCAGAGCTTGAATCCTTAACCCGAAATAGATGATAGAGATACCTCTTAGAAATCATCTTTCTGGCCTTAAGGTAAGAAATGAATCCACCCATAGGAGCTAAACTACTACCCTTCCATTCTTAGATTGGTTCATCTGGAAACTGGAAACTAGAAACGAACAATCCTAGTTCTACAATCGAGTGAGGCATAACAGGAATGTAACCAATCCATGCCTAGAATGATATCGAAATCTACCATGTGTAACTTTACAAGATTTGCTGAGGTGACTTTTTAGGAGATTGTGAGAGGGAAATTTCTTTATACCTCTCTAGCTATAACTAGCACCGACTAGAGTAGAGACTGAGAAGGGTTTTGAGAGAGTTTATGGGCTAACATTGAAATTGACTGCTATATAGGGAGTTACAAAGGAAAGAGTAGCCCCTAGGTCTAACAAAGAATAAACATCTAACTGAAAGACTCGTAGCGTACCCGTGACTACATCATGAGAATCTTCCTGATCCTAGCGAGCTTGGAGAGCATACAACCTGTTTTGGCGCTGTCCGCCACCTATACCATATGAGTTACCCTGCTGAGTCGGGCGGCCTGCTAGTGTTGCTGCAGTTGTAGACTGAGCTCTACCGTTATTACCTCTTTGATGCTATTTAGCAAAAGGGCAATCTCTCAACATGTGACAAGACTAACCACAGCCAAAACATCTTTTCTTTCTTGCAAGACACTCGCCTAGATAGTTCTTACCACAGTTTGGACAAGTTGAGTAGGTTTTGCTACCTGAGATACAACCTTGAGACTCAGAGCCCGATGCCCTACCTTTCTAATCATTTTGAAACTTGGAGAATGGAACACTAACTGCTGAAGGTGCTGGAGTTGATGACTTCTGCTGAAATTGTGAGTGATTTCCACCACCCAATTTCTGTTAAGAATACTCATAGTTTCATGTTCTAGACTTCTTATTATCCTTAGCTTGTTCCCTATGATTATCTCCCTCAAACTGCTGAGCATGAGTCATGAGCTTAGAGATGTTCATATTTTCCAGCAACATAACATTCCTACACTCTGTTTTCACTAGGTCAGATGCCCCATACAGAAACTTGTTTATTTGAGCCCTAGAATCGACAAGTATGTCAGGAGCATACCTGGAGAGTTGGGTGAACTTGAGTCCATACTCTTGGACTGTCATACTACCCCGCCATAAATTCATAAACTCTTATGCTTTTTGCTTCCCTCAACTCTCTTGGGAAGAACTTTTCCAAATAAGTCTCACTAAAGCATTCCCAAGTGATAGTAGTTGCATCCGTACCCCTATTCTCTTTCCATTGAGTATACCAGATGTGAGCTACATTCTTAAGCTGATAGGATGACAACTCTACTCTATCATTACATGTTACTTGCATCACTCTAAAGATCTTCTTGACCTCATCTATGATGTTTTGGGGATCCTCACCAATCTGTGATCCTAAGAACTCAGGAGGATTCATCCAAACAAAATCACGAACTCTAGCTACCACTGATCCACCACTAGCATTTGCAGGTACTTGAACCTCCTGGTTGTTCTGGTTAGTCACGCTCTAAGCCAAAAGTTGAATAGTCTTTCGAAACTCAGCATTCGAAACTTCCTGATCTGAGATTGGAGGAGCTGCGTTAGAATTTTGTGCATTCTCTTTCCTTTTATAAGATTTATGAGGAGGCATGATCTGAAAGCACATAACAATGGATTAGAAAGAGATCAAACCTTACGCACGATAAGAATATCAAGAAAGTGAAGTTTTCCTAAAACACTTCATATCCTCCTTTTCATTAGATGTGGTGCACTTCACATCCATGAAAAGGACTCTACTTAGTGTGGCTTTTTAGACATCCTAGGACACATAAAGCTAATGCTCTGATACGAAGTTTTTCATGCCCCAAAGCTACCCCATGATGCAGACACGGGACCTAGGATCACGAGTGACCCCAAGCTAACCCTGCTGGCATATCATAAGCATGCTAAAGGTAAACTGAATCAATAAATATTGTGTGGAAGTTAATAATGAGATAATTTGAAATCATGGGAATACCCATACTAAAGCTGAATATATAAATATTAAGACGTTAACAACTGAAAAAGCAAACTCAAATACTAAAGTTCATTCTAACTATGTCTGAAATAAAGCATCTACTCACTAGAAATACTGGGACATGCCCCAGCTAGATTTAGCAAATACTGAAAACTAAAGACTAAAAGCAAAGGAACATAATTATGTCAATGGTCCTTGAAGAATGAAGACTCACCACTGACATTGTTGAACTGAAGATCAGGAACCAATCTATGCGAGATCTGGAAGCTCAGAACATGAACCTACATCACGAGAATATGTAACAAAGATTATGCGTCAGTACTTGAAAGGTACTGAGCATGCAGGATAGCGTAAAGCGAAACAATAAACATAATTGAACCAAAGCATTTATATGAGCAATGATAAGAGATAACCATGATACTAAACTGAGAATATTGAACTTGACATGACTGAATGTAATGACCAAGTTATAACATGTTGAGACTAAATGCTTAACTATGACTAATAACGTGGTCAATGCAATATAATCTGCACATAAGGGAGCTGATAATAACTAACATAAAACCATATGAGCTAAATGTGGAGTTCGATGTATACGCCCAATTGAGTAGACCCAATATACCCTGCAAGAGGTATAGAGGCATGACTGGTGTGATCACTAAAATGATGCATACATAGGGGACTTACAACTTACGGGGAACATTGTTCTGAGACTTGAGGGTGACTACCCTAGTCCACTCGGTATTAAGCTACTGCAAATTGATTATGTAACTAACAATTTATGATTGAATTTCTTTAATATTGGATAGCTCAAAATACTGACCTGCTAACTGAAAAAGCGAATTAATGTACTGATAGTGAAACATTTAAATTTGAGGCATGTATATATGAAATAATTGACCTAGCATGTCTAATTCATGAACTAAAAGAACTACATAGCTAGGGCTCTGTATACATGAAAGAATCTACCCAAAACAATACTAAAATCATGGTAATCTGATTTGGAACATTAAAGTAACTAATTCATAATGATCTGCGGAAATTCTTGAAACCCTAGGTTTAGATAATATAGAGGAAATCAAGAATCTGACTGAATTTTAGGGACCTAATGGGTAAAAGGAACCCACTAATGAAATCCCACACACCTGGTGATGAATTTCACAGAGAAATCTTTCGATTTTAGGGATGGAACTGATGAAAACTTGTTGCATTTTGGAGCTAGGGATGGTGGACTTCTGCTCTGATTTTGGATCTTATTTTCGCATGACTTAGGTGAATAATTGATTAGGTTAGGTTCTAATTTATTTACTAGGCCAAAACTGACCAAAACCACATAGTTTAGGGTGAAACAACATAGTTTAGGTGCTAACGCATAGGGAAAAGACCAAACGACCCCTACCTTAAGGATTTGACGAGCTAACCACTACCGCTTTGATAGGCTGTCAAAGGTACCATCGACCGTAAAGTCGGTCTTGGTCCTTGGTCCAGTAGCTACTGGTTTTGGGCCTCCCTACTATGGTCTACTTCACAGACCATGTGAAGGATCACAAATTGTGAGGTCCTCGTGGTCCTTCACCTGGGTTAGGGCTGCACTCGCTCAACTTAATGAAAGCCACCATGGCTCATCATTTAGACCATGGCATGTTGAGGGCCCCATGGTCTGACAGCTGAGCCTAATGGATTTTATCTCACTTCCATGAGCACCAGTACGACTCGTATGGTGGTCCACGATTGGGGAAAATTTAGGAAAAGTAGGCGTTAGTACAAGAATGCACTAAATATGATAGTCGTGCATAAAAACATTGAAACCATGTTAAAAAGGGCATTTTATTTGAATGTATGCAATTTTCTAAGTTAGAACATCATCATGAAGATAGTAGAAAAGCATAAGTCATAAGCATAGTAAACATATAGATCATCATAACATAAGAGGAAAATATCATAAATAACCTCAAAGCATACTTGTGCAATGCATGAATAAGACCCCATAAATCTCACCCATGCTAAGAAAAGCTTGTTGAGTAACCATAGTTCATATTTCATATTCTTGTTCATATGGCAGTTGTCATAGTGGGAATAAGCCTTAACCAACATAGACCTTGTGAGATATACATAGAATCCGGTGACTCCCGCACCGAAAAGGGTTGATCTACTAGCTTAAGGTAGAACCATACTCTTAGGTTAGGTGGATCCACTAGCTAAATAACCTATGGGGGCACATAGTCTATGGGATAAGGAGATTGCTACTAGAAACCCGGACTCAACTAAGGTAGAGTGTTTCCATATCATGAGATATACTTTGGGAACCCAGACTCAACTAGGGTAAAAGAAGCCCATTTGGAAAGACTGACTCAACTAGTGTAAAAGCTTTAACTGGGAAGCCGGACTCAACTAGCATAAAAGCTTGCATCTCATGTTCAATATCAACTCGATGTTAAGCATTAATTCCCACAGAGAACATATGAAGTCTTAACTTAAGTTCATATTCATGGAAGAATGTCTTGACACTCAATCTGACATAATTCATTAGATGTAACAGCCCGTATTAAGCACATGCTAATGCTATTCATATGATACTTGGCATAGCCTTATAGTATGGGTGAGGGACTGTGCTTCTTATATGATTAGTGTTGGTTTAAACTAGCTCGGAAGGTGATGTAACGCCTTGCACGTTTCAGCATGTGTACTGTAAGTTAACTCCTACGGAAGTATTTACACTAGAAGTAGTAAGGTGGTAATTGAGCTTAAAGTTGAAAGTTAAGTGCTAAGTTGAAGAAAAAAGGATTAATATTTAGAAAATGGAATAAAATAAGTGAGCTGCTTGTTTGACTTAGCTAAGCTAGTAGGTGCATCACCTACTTTGACTTATTCACCTGTCCAAAAGACAAAGTAGGTGCATCACCTACTAAGACTCTTTTTTTTGTTGTTTTTTTTTTTTACCATGTAATTGGGCTAAGTGCACTACCACATTCTTCCATTAATCTGGCCCAAAGAATGAGGGAAAATGGACAGCCAAGGCCCAATAGTCTTAAGTCCAAACAGGCCCAAGTTAAAAGGCCAAGTAGGTGGGTCACCTACTTGACAATATATGGCCTAAAATTGGTCAAGAAAGTCGTCCATCACACATCCCTTTTAAAGGGATAAAGATCAAATCCTTTGCTCCATTTTTCATTTGCAAAATTTTCAGATTTCTTAAGTTTCTCTAAGGTCTCTCTTGGCTTCAATCAGCAGCCCTAAAACACCCCGGGTTCTTGAGTATTATCTCCCTTTTCAAGTAAAAGTTTGAAGGAGAGTTTCAGTTCTTGAAGTACAAGTTTAGAGGACAAATTTTCAGAAACTAAGGTAAGGCTACTGCCATATGTTTTTTTTAAAAAAGTTTGGATTTGTAAGAATACGGTCTGCTGATTTAGTAATCCTTCATTATTCTCAAGATAATTTGGAAAAGACAACCTAAACCTTGAAGTTAGCAAGTGAGGTTGCTGTCCAACAAGATGAGTTACTAAAATTTTCATCCCTCTTTTGTGCTTGAATTGGTTAAGGGATTTGGTATGTGTTAATGAGCTGAGAATTGTTCCTTTTACATGGTGTGAGATGGGAGAATGTTCGTGTTGATTGTGCATGTTGGGACAGCCATGGAGGGGAGTCCCCTTTAACTCAATTGTTAGCTCATTTGAGCATTTTAAATGTAATGTTAGTTGGATGCTCAAGGGACAGTGGTCGGAAACCGTGAGTTCATATACATAAGGAGGCATGTGCAGAAGTCATGAGAACTTGTTAAAGGATAAAACGGTAAAGGGTGCAGTAACATACCATCTAATTGGGTGTTGCATGAGCTTGCTGACTGCAACCCCTTTGTATACTGTTTTGCATATGTTACAAATGCCCAAGGAGTTTCAGGGGACCTTATTAGAAGGTCGTATTGTATATGGCGTTATTAAAGGAGAAGGGGTGGAATGCATACCATCGGTTTGATAAGTATGGGTTTGCTACCTGCTCTGCTTGTGTCACTACCAACAAGTGAGCTTCCTAAGTGCTCTTTCAAGTAAAAGACAAAATAGTGACAGCGTACAATCCCAACCACAGCTAACAATATTTCCCCTCTCCTTAGTGTGTCGAATTGCTTCAATATATGTGCATCTTTACTTTTCCAAGTATTGGTATGAGAAAGGGTAATTGTAGCAGTAGCTTTGTGATTCCTCCTATCAATCAAATGAGGTCTATTGTGTCATTTGAGCTCTTATGTAATTCATTAGTGTTACATTTCCGTCTTGTGTTATTGTTACTTCCCTAAGTGCATATTCACATGTTTCCTACTATTGATCCACAGTTCTGATGCTCAAAAATAATTATGACCACCAAAGTAACAATCTCAAAGATTAAAGAAACTATATGAAGCGGTATATGTGTAAGGGTGGCAGCCTAGAGGCGAAAGCCTAGCATGGGTCGATCCCAAAATTTATATATTTGAGGACAGCATCCCAGGGGTTAAAATGCCTAGAATGGGTCATCCTCTTTTACCACTAATCAGTTGGTTACTTGTATCACATGCTTTACAGAGATTACAATGTAAAGAAGATTACAGAAAAGAATATAATGTACATGATCCCACAACAGCAGCAAGGGTGGTCTTTTAATCTGATCTATGTATTTACATATTGATACTTGATTTCAATTGAGCTCTTGTTTACATATGTTATTGCCTTACATATTCAGTACATTCTTCGTACTGACGTCCCTCTTGGGAGACGCTGTATTTCATGCTGCAGCCACAGGTACTCCAGCTAGTAGACATCCCCAGTAGGAGTGCAGGACACTCAGCCGCTATTGGTGAGCTCCAAGTTGATTCGGGGCTTAACCGAGTCTTTGGCATCTATTTTGTTACCGTATAGTAGTTAAGGGTAAGGCGGGGCCTGTCCCGACCTAAACTAAGGCTGTCTATCTTGTAGAGGCTTTGTAGACTAATGTATAAAGTTTAGTTATGTCTTGTCTCTTAACAATTGTGGCCTCAACGGCCAAGTGTTGTACATAAGTTTTGGGCCTGTCTATGTCGATCTTTTATCACTATAGTGCATATAAGCTTGTCATAGCTTCATAGTTATCATAGTTAAATGTATGGTAAGTGCAGGTTGTAAGTTGGTTCTCCCGGCCATTTAGGCATCGGGTGCCTGTCCGTCTTAATCAGATCTGAGGCGTGACATTAGAGCTCATAGATCATGCGCAGGAATAACATTTCACCGTCTATGTCTTCATATAGATTCAATAGGTGAGAAAGTCTTTCAACCTTAGAATCATCATATTGTGAGAAACCCTTTCACATCATATCATAATCAAACATAAGTGTGTAAAAGAGAAAATCCTTTCAACAACACAACAACAAGATCACAATCATAAACACTTCACTCTCAAAGTGTTCTTTAAGCATGTACTAAACTTCATAAATCATGCATAATATCATAATTTTCCCTTTCAAGGATCAAAGCTCATATTGAATCAACACATCTAAAATTCACTACATTAGACATGGATATTAACATAATTCAAGTAGCCCAATTACTACAAGCATAATTTCATAATATCCTTGTTTCATCCACAAACCCACATCACAAGATCATAATTGGGAAATATGAGGATTTCATGGGTTCTTGGGGATTTCAACAAAAAAACCTATAATAAATCATCAATTCAATCATAATATAAATTAATTCAAGCATTAGAATCATTTTTTAAAGGAACCCATGACTTTGGAATGAAACCTAGCTTTTGGGGATTTCTATCTTTAAAATTAGGGTTTTGAAGGGGCTCGATGGATGAATTATATCCATTGATGTAGAGCTACCAAACCTTAGCAATGAAATCCAATGAATTTGCGAAGAAAACCTTGCTCCTTGAACCGTAGCTCCAACTTCCTCTTCTTCTTCCTTGATGTTCTAGAGAGAGAATTTCTTTTGTGAGGATGAAGTTTTGGGTCTAGTGTTTGGTTTTAGAAATAATTAGGTAGATGACTTAATTTAGTGGTATAAAATCCTTATATAGGTGATCTAATTTAGGCTAAAACGACCTCACTTAGTATTAATTAAAACCGTAAAACCCCAAAGTGCCCCTAAATGTAACTACCAAAAATCAGTTTCAAGGTACCACCCACGACCCTCACTAACGGACAGTGGTTGGACCCACGGCCCGTGCTGGTGAAGCGTGGGTTGGAGTTCAGAAACTTGTTTTTAGGTCTTGACCCACGTCCCCTCACCCACGAGGCATGGACCAACCCACGGGGCGTGGGTCCTACTGTGGTTCGCTGTTGTAGGGCAGTTTCTTAGGCCCTCCTCAAGGACCCATGGTTGGTCCTTGGGGGTCGTACCTTGATGTTCTAACACGAAACCCTTTATTTTTAAGTACGAGGAGTTACATTTACGACTCTAACCCTCATGTTAAGATCTTTTTTAGCCTACTAGTTTTCGGGGTGTTACAATATCTCTCCCTTGGGAACTATCCTCGAATGACAATCTAGACACCTTACGGAAATAAAGACTCAAGACTAGTGGTCCATCATGCATGAAACATCAAAATAATGCACAACTCACAGGAGGAACCATCAACTCCATCTCAAACATAATCAATGCATCACAAGGAAGTAGAAACTACATCTAACAACCCATTATGCATGAAATTTCAACATTTCTCATATTCATAGGAGGAACTATCTTCTCCAAACTAAAAGCATGCTCAACACAATCTCAAGGAACCATTAGGCCATCTACTCAAAAAAGCATACGCATATAAAGCATGTTCATCAATTCATCTCATAAAGTCAAATAGGTAACTCATACTCAATGCATAACAACATGAAGAATATCAATCATAAAAACTCATTTTTTTTTACTAAACATGAATTTCTCAAGAACATGCATAACATAATGAAATCATGGAAACAATAAATCACACATGACTCCTAAACAAGAAAACTTAAGAGGAACTACTTACCTCAAGCTTGAATAGGAGTAAAAGGAAAAAGATGAGGAGATCGAGACTTCATATCGGCCTCGGCCTCCCAAAGTAGCACCCTCAACTAAGTGATTTCTCCACAATACATTCACGGAGGTAACTTCCTTGTTTCTCAACCTCTTGACTTTTTGGTCTAAGATCTCCACCGGTACCTCTTCCACTACAAGAAAAGTATTTTTTAACAATCATGTCATAACGTAAGGACAAATATGAGGTCGTAAAATGTGTATTTATAACGAATTTTCTTTTTGTCGCTACAATTCGTTTTAAATTTTTTATAAGCGAGGAGATAAATATTTAGTCGTTATAAAAATATTATTCCGGTCGTTAAAACAATTATTAGCATATATATATATATATATATATATATATATATATATATATATATATATATATATATATATATATATACTGTGTTTTTGTTTTTTTAGCATTTATTGAAGATAAATTATATTTGGGTTAAAAATAAAATTTACAAATAACTTTAAAAAAAAGAATGATGCGCTAATATTATATTTGGGTTAAAAATAAAATTTACAAATAACTTTAAAAATAAGAATGATGCGCTAATTACTTTTTCCATCAAATTTATTTAAAGACGTCTTCTTTCTTTTGAAACCCTCACGTTTCTCTTCATCCACGACGCCAAGGGTTTAAATTTACTCTGTTCATAAGAGAGAACAGGGATAGCTTCTAATCTAAAGAGTTGTTCTTCGTATCTACAGAGCAATTGAGAAATTCCTCCTCTACAAAATCAACAGTAAGTGATTGTTCTCTTCTCTTTGTCAAATATGTTGATCGACTTCTTTGTATTCTATAAAGTTTAATTGGTTTTTGGTGTCCTATATGCTGTCTGATGATGCTTGCTTTTGATTTGTGAAATTTAATTTTAAAAGGAGTTGGTGTGGTGATTTTTTCTTAAGCGGCAACATCAATTTTACATCCATCTAAATTCAACTAATCAGTCTTTGATTGGTAAGACTGTTCCATAAGTCATCCAAATAATGTCTTGTAGATCAAAAGGGAAGCTCGTAGGTTTTTAGGTATAATTAGGATTGCTAGTTATTTTTGGAGTTCTATATGTTGTCTCATGCTTGCTCTTTATCTGAAACTGGGTCATATTATAAATTAAACAAGATTTGATTTTTAGCGGCAACACACATTTTTAAAATTAACTAACTTGAACTGATTAGTCTTTGTCTGTAAGTTATTTTTGTTTCTAGAATTCAATTATAGATGAAACCGTATGTGACGATATGATGTTTTGCGGCAACGTCAATCATCCATTATCTACTAAGAATTTCCCAGAAGTCATCAATAATATGACTTATAGATCACATATGAAGGTCGTAAATATTTAGGTATGATTAGGTTTAATGGAGATGTTCTCTGTTCTCATCCTGTCAGATATACTCTTTACAAAATACAATCTTTTGTTTGTTGTACTTATCAGTTATTTTATACAAGAGTTAGTTTTAATAAGTTGACAAAGTTCTAATCTACATATAGAATGACTGGGTTGTACAGAGCAGTAGGAATTTTTAGTATTTCTTCTCATTCTCTCTGTTAAATCCTTAAAGTTCAACTCTTTGTATTCCATCAAGTTCATTTTGTTATTGGTTTTTTATATGTTGTCTCATTCTTATATTCGAACATTAATTATTTAGCTGCTAAGATTGTCCCAAAAGTCATCCAGAACAACTCCTTCAGATTAATCATAAAGCTCGGAGACTTGTTCTCATTCTATCAGATTTTTTTTATCATAACAATCTATTTTGTGTCATACTTCTCAGTAAGTGTATATGACTAATTGTTTATATGAATCGACATTGTTCTAATTAATCTAGAGTGAACTAAATAGAGCAGTGATTGATAGATGTTCATTAGTTTCAGGCATTGATTGGCAGAATATACATTAGCTATCAACTATTATTCCCCACTACAGTATATTGTGTTTGGTTCATAGATTTTCATGTAATGTCAGACACTGTATGAACATATGTTTAGGTTAAGCCATAATATAACATGTTAGGTTCCTCCGTGATACTTTACTGATATATCCTCTCAGGGAAAAAAACTTGAGTGATCTGAAATATACCCTCCTGAAATACCTAATCTATGATTTGCTGCTGTCACCAATATTTCCTTATGTTAAGAATCTTCTTGACTATCCAAGAAGCTTCATTAGGAATTTCAGTTTTTTCTAATATCTGCTTCCTTATGTAATATGTATGAACTAAATATATTGTTCTTTTTCCTCCTATTCATCTGTTCTTTGTTATGCTTTTTATTGATATGACGAACAAGTAGTAGCCTATGGGACTTGTGTGTTAGTATATTTAAGAGATTGAATGGTGGATTAGCTTCTTTGAGGCCATTTTATGTTTTCTCGTTTCCTTCTATATTGATCGGTTAGACCTTAAAAGATGAAACATATGTGGAGTGTATAAGTGAAAAGTTGTTTCTTACTGGCTATATTTTCTCCACTCCTTCACCAATTTTTTTTTACGATTAAAGAATTTTTTTATTAATTTCCAGTAAGCTTTACAATATGAGTTCAAACTTACAATTATATCCCTTCTCAGTAGCCTACTCTACCTTAAAACATATTCAAAACTTTGATGATAAACACTATACCTACATTCAGCTAATACATAATATCCATAAGGAGCAAATAAAACTGAATAGTCGATGGCTATGTCTCTCTTTTGTACATATTGAGAACTTTAGCTGATGGATAGTATCTCTTTGGTAGATGCTTTGTTCTGAAATATTCTCGTATAGTCTCTATCCAGAGTGCATAAATTGAAGTTGCAAAATCAGCCTTTAAGATAATCTCTTTCGAATGGTTACCTCGCCTGTATCGTTGTACCCTATTCAATTCTAAGCTTAATTCTTGGATTCCCCTATTCCATTTCTGCCATCCTAATAGTGCTTTCCATATGTCTCATGTGAATTAAATGCATTCGAAGAGCAAATTTTTTAGACCTCAGGCATGGTGTTACATTGAACACTAGTTTCATTCACATTAAGACCCCACCTTATTAATCGATCTCAAGTTCTCATCTTACAACAAATACTCAACCACAAAATAAGATTTTGCTATGCTTTTCTACAATATGCCATAAAAAAATTCTCCAAGTTACCTTTGGCGTCTCACCCCCATTTTGTTTTTATTTCATCTTTGATACAACACCACCTCAACCTTCACTATTCTTTATCTGCTTTAAAATCTTTATTCACTCAGATACTCCAAAAAGTAATTTTATGATTCGAGTATCTTAGCGTGCATGAGATACCACTATTTTTTAGGTTTGTCAACCCCCTCTCCAACTTGTTTGATTAATGTATTAGTTCTCTATATTTGTACTAAAATACTTTTTTGATCTAGATTCTATTGTCTATAGGTAATATTATGGCACCTGATAAGAAATGGATGCAACTTATTCATAATAGACTTGATGATGCATATATACATGGGTGGCAAGCTTTCTGAATTATACTTTTACAAGATTGAGGGAAGCGAATGAAATAATATGTCCATGTGTCAAATGTTGTAATGCAGTGTCTCGAACATGAGAGATTGTTAGATCACATTTAATAGTACATGGAATAATTCAAAATTATACCTTTTGGTATCACCATGGAGAGACGGCAGGTGAGACAAAAGAATTAGATTCTAAATATGTAGGTGATGATGATGATAAAATTGGCAAGGATGATGAGGAGGATGAAATACATGACATTCTGCGAGATTAACATCCTGTTCTTAATGTATATAATATGAATACTGGCGATGATGATGTTCTTGAGGAGGAATCAAATCTTGAAGCAAAAAGATTTTATAGTCTATTAAAGGATTTTGATCAACCCTTGTACAAAGGTTCTAAACTTTCAAAACTTTCTACTTTGGTGAAATTGCTTCATATTAGAAGTATTGGTTGTTAGCGTAATAACTCATTCAATATGTTATTGAAAATGTTAAAGAAAGATTTGTTGCCTAATGAATCAAACTTGCCAGATTCATATTACGAAGTAAGGAAGCTAATTAAAAGCATAGGGCTAATTGATGCATGTAGGAATGATTGCATGCTATATTGGAAGAATGACAAGTTTGTTGATTCTTGCAAATTTGTGGCGCATCTAGATGGAAGCAAGATAAACATAATGGGGAAACCAAATTTAAAAAGGGGAAAAAGATACCAGACAAGATCTTACGCTATTTCCCTTTAAAGACAAGACTTCAAAGATTGTTTATGCCCTCAAAAACATCTCATTTAATTAGATGGCATCATGAAAACAAAGCTAATGATGGAATTATGAAGCACCCGGTTGATTCAAAAGAACGGAATTTTTTTGATGAACTTCATCAATCATTTGTTGTAGAGCCTCGTAATGTTAGGCTTGGACTTGCTAGTGATGGTTTTCAACCATTTGGATGTTCTAGAACTCCATATAGTATTTGGCATGTGGTACTTATTCCTTATAACTTACCACCATGGTTATGCATGAAGCAGGATAATTTTATTTTGTCAATGCTTATTCCCGGTCTTGGAAGTCCTGGAGATGCAATTGATATTTATCTCCAAACTTTGATTGATGAATTAAAGGTACTATGGGACACTGGAATTTGTACCTTTGATGCGTCCACTAAATAGAATTTCACGTTGCATGTTGCTTTATTATGGACCATTAATGACTTTCCAGCTTATGGAAATTTTATCAGGTTGGAGTACAAAAGAAAAATTGGCTTGCCCATGTTATAATAGAGAAACTTCCTCAAAAAGATTTACAAATGGGCAAAAACAGTGTTATATGGGTCATAGATGCTTTCTTCCTCTTAATCACAAATGGAGGAACGATAAGAAGTCATTCGATGGTACTGTAGAGTTGAGATTACCTGCAAATACATTATCTAGTGATGACATACTTGATCAAGTGGCTGATTTAGATGGGTTACCTCTAACTAATGATCAAAAAAAGAAGGTTAAAGTATCACATGACAGTAGAGGTGATAATTGGCATAAGAAGAGTATATTTTTTTACCTCCCATATTGGAAAACTTTGTTTTTTCCAGCATAATTTAGATGTGATGCACATTGAAGAATATATGTGATAATATTTTGGGAATAGCTTAAATATCAAAGGCAAAACAAAAGACACCTTGAGCAGTCGTTTGGATTTGCAAGAATTGAAGATCAGGAAAGAATTACGTCCAAAAATAAATGGAGAAAAATATGAGTTACCGACAACATGTTTCAAATTATCTCCTGAAGAGAAGCATAAGTTTCTATGTTTTTTGAAGGATTTAAAGGTTCCAGATGGATTTTCATCAAATATTTCTCACTGTATCAATATGAAAGATCACAGAATCTCAGGATTAAAAAGTCACGATTGTCATGTTCTTCTTCAACATTTAATCCCACTTGCCATACGTAGTATGCTATGCATTGAAGTGCGTGAGCTGCTAATTGAGTTGTCATTGTTTTTCAATATGCTTGGAGCAAAGTACTTAAAACTTGAGGAGTTGGAACAAATAGAAGTACAAATTCCTGAAACTCTATGCAAGTTAGAAAATGTTTTCATTCCTACATTTTTTGATGTTATGGATCACTTGCCAATTTGTTTGGCTAATGAGGCTATGATTGGTGGACTTGTTCAATACCGATCAATGTATCCAATGGAGCGATGGTTATATTTTTTGAAGCTTTTTATTCATAATAGATCTTGCATTGAAGGGTCTATTGCAGAGGTATATCTAGCAAATGAATTTACAACCTTATGTTCAAGGTATTTGCATACAATGGAAACAAAATTCAATCTCCTTGAACAAAACTATGATGGGGGTGCTATAGAATCGGATGGAGGTTTACAGATCTTCTATCAACCTGGAAAGGCTTTAAAAGTTGGCAAGCCACACCGACTTGATTAAAAGAAATGGAGCAAGCCCATATTTATATTTTGAAGAATTGTGATGAAGTTCAACCATTTCTCGAGTAAGAAATGACTTTTCCAAATAATCATCTTATCAATTCTTCGGAATTATTATTAAATCCTTATTTCTTATTATGCTTCCTCTTCTATAGAGAGTTTTCTCAAATTCTAGGTGATTCCTCTCAAAAAAAAAATCCGATAGGCAATTCATCAATTGGTTTAAAGAAAAGGTGAATACTATTTAAAAAAATATTATTTTCAAATCATATAGATAATATTTTATAAACTATGTTCTTAATCATGATAGATTGAAGGATTATACAAACATGACGATAGTAAGAAAATGGCAGATTTACTCACACTATCATGTGGTCCGATGAAAAACGTTACAAGTTTCAAAGGCTATATTATTAATGGATAGAGATTCCTTGTTCAAGATTATGATAAAGGTTGAGGACTCAAAACGGTGGGATAGTTGTTGCTGGTGAGACTAATGAAGAAGATAGAATCATTGATTACTATGGGAAACTAACAGAGATTCTTGAATTACAATTTCTTCGGGGGAGATGCCTGGTTTTGTTTGGATGTATGTGGTTTGATGTATATGACAATGAAAGGGGAGTTAAAATGGACAAATATGACTTTGTAAGTGTTAACCCCCAATGCTTTTTGAAAACCGATGAGCCTTTTATATTAGCCAATCAAGTATCACAAGTATTTTATGCTAGAGACCATTCTAATAAAAACTGGAATATGGTGTGAAAGTTTCTGCCTCGTGATTCTTTCGATGATGTGCAGAAGAATGATGATGATTTTGAGGATTTACATGACTCAATTGATAGGAAAAGAAAAAGAACTCATACAGGTTTGGAATAGTTGATGCTTATGGTTTTTCAATTACATGTACATATTCTGAATCTTCTTCATGTAACTTTGTTCAGTTGAAGTACTTAGAGTGAATAAAGGTTAATCCAACAATAATGTCTTTTTATTAACTTTGTACAGAATGACATGAATCCTTCAATATTTAAGAAGTCCGAAATGGGATCAAGTTCAAAGAATTTTAAGCAATCATTCCTTCCACCTGGTGCTTTAGCTAGGGGACGAGGGCAAAGCCTCAAGTCAATGGGCTCTGTAAGAGTAACTGCTGAAAAGAGAAACATGATTGATCAAACAAAAATAACACTAGAGACTCTGAGAAGCAAATCAGGTATTGTATTTTATTTTCTCAAGCTATAGATATATATATTGTTAGGTAATTATGTCTTATTTTCTCAAGCTACAGATGTTCGTACATTGAGTTTTCTTACGTAAACAAATACTGTCATTTCAAAATAGTAATGTGGATTTCCATTTTGTCCCTGCTCTGTGATCTAGAATTGTCTTGAAGGATGTTTTGTTTAAGTTGATTCCAACATTAAAAAAGAAAGCAAGTTATTGATTATACTGATTAACCTGTTTGAATTGCAAAAAAGGAAATCGGACATAACTTTACATCTAGGGGTTCCATTAAAGGAAGTATGGTAGTACAAAAAACTTTGATTGGAAAAAGTAAAGGTTGTAGTGCTGCATATTATGATAGAAATGAACTCGCATCGGACAAGAATCTTATCCAACCTTGTCTTGATCTAATAGAAGATGAAACTTCCTTTCCTCATTAGAATCTTGAAGTAATGCAAGAGACTCCGAGAAGTAAACCAGATTTCTAATCTTATTTTATTTTTTTGGTGTAATTTTTTTTATTATTGTTAGATGATTAAGGATGTATAATGTTTGAATTGTAGAAATGGGACGAGGAAAAGGGTTTGCATCTCTAAGATCCGTACGAGGAAGCGTTGAAAACAGAACAATGGTTGGAAACAACAAAGGTTTAAATTCTGAAACATCTAATCAAAATGTCATTACACAGAAGACTAATGTCGTTTTCCTAATGACAATCTTGCAGTAACGCAAGAGACTATGAGAAGCAAACCAGGTTTTTAATCTTATTTCATTTTCTTAGTATAAAAGTTTTATTATTGTTAGATGATTTAGGTTGTATAATCTTTGAATTGTAGCAAAGGAGAATGGGCAGAGGATTACATCGATGTGCTCTGATAAAGGAAGTAGTGTTCTGCAAAGAACTTTTATTGGAAAAAGTAAAAATTATAGTGTTCCATCTTCTAATAAATATGAGCGAGCACATAATAGGAACCTTATGCAACCTGGTTTTGATCTAATAGAGGTTGATATTTTCTTTCCTCGTGATGATCTTGAAGTAATGGGACAAGGAAAAGGATTTACATCTCTGAGCTCTGTAAGAGGAAGCATCGAAAGAGAATGATGGTTGAAAACAACAGCGGTCTAAATTATGCAATATATGATTAGACAGTTGTTGCACAAAAGACTAATTTCGATGCAATTGAAGTTGAAACTTCCTTTCCTCTGACGATCATGAAGTAATGCAAGAGACCATAAGAAGCAAACCAGGTATTTTTTTTTTCTCAACATGTAGATTTATTTTATTGATTTGAGTTTGAGATTTTGTAATGTTCTTATTGTAGGCAAGAAAAACGGAAAGAACGTTAAATCTGTGGGTTCTGCCAGAGGAAGTCCTTTTGTACAAAGAACTTCGATTGGAAAAAGTAAAGGGTATAGTGTTGTATCTTCTGATTCGAATGTACCAGCACATAATAAGAACCTTAGGCAACCTGATTTTAATCTAATAGAGCATGAAACTTCTTTTCCTCGTGATGATATTGAAGTAATGCAAGAGGGTTTGAGAAATAAATCGGGTATTTTACAACCTTCCAAGTCTTATATACACAGTAGTCCAAGTATGTGCACTAGAAAAGCAAGTAGACCCCCCCCCCCCACCCCCACATGTACCCATAAGAACTGGTACCCACCGTAGTACTACTATTATGAAATTGCTTCAAGTTTATTTCCTTTTGTAGTTTGTTGTATGGTGTCCTTGATGGATCCTGCTCCATAGGTCATTAATTTAAGGATAAAATTTCCCGAGCTTTGGTAAGTAATTCATTTTTTTTTAGTGGATTGAGTTTTTTTCAATGTTTTATTAGCAAGGGAGCGAGGACAAAGCTTTACATATGTGGGATCTCCAAGAAGGTTGAAAAGAGAACTTTGAATGGAAAAAGTAAAGATTCAAAAAATACAGAGTATGATCTGAATGAACTCCCACAAAATAGTAACCGTGTTCCTTTGGGGTTAGATCCAATGGAAGATGATCTTACTCTCCCTCAAGATGAAGGTGAAGTGATGCAAGACACACGGACAAGTAAAACATGTATATAACTCCCTAAAGTGTTGGAACTTCTTCATTGTTTATAGATTGAGATTCTTTAATGATTAACTTGTGTCAAAACTTGTAGGTTTATGTGAATTTGACAAGGTAAAAAAGGTTAGAGGACCAAATTTGTGTAAAGTTGTTACAGGACTCAAACCTGGAGAAAAGCTTAGAGTAACTTTTTACCACAATCGAGTTGTTGGGGATCATCACGCTTTATTTTCGAGATACTTAGGTTCCTTAGTTCATGATCGTAATATGTGTCCTTTGCGAGTACACTCATGGACAGACATCGAAGAAGCTAAATTGGAACACATGTGGGGAGCTGTCATGGTAAGAATTTAAAGGAATACCACTGATTGAACTGTATTTCTTGAATCTTGTTGCTGGTTCATTTCTTTTAAATCAAGTGCAGCAACCTGGTGTAACATATCAGTAAGAGCTTCATTTATGTTGCAGAAGTTTAATGTTTGCAGACATATTACCTGGTGTAAAATATCAACCTGCTAATGTAATCAGTAAGAGATTACAAATATGTACCCTACATAGAAGTCACCTCACAACTGATATCTGATACTTTACAAACTGATATCAAATGTCATTGAAATATTCGTTCATAGAATCAAAGTTATATCACTTTTCTGCTTCAGCGAGGTTGACAATAATAACTATATTTTTTATTTCATAAAATCAGTTCTCGACTTCTTTCCAAATAGTTCACTACTTCATTCCAAACATTTTTCTTTGTTGCGACACTGTTTTAAGAGACTGCAAAGTATGATTTCATCTCGTCTTCTACTTTTCTTCATTTTTTCTTATATGTTAATTGTCTATTGTCTGCAATTGTCCCTCTTTTGTCCATAACCTGCAATTATCCCTCTGTTCTTATGCTCCGTTAATTGTCTATTGTCTGCAATTGTTCCTCTATTTTGTCGAGAACCTGTCGCTCTGTTTTCCCCATAACCTGCAATTGACTCTCTTGTTTAACGACATCTGCTAAATATATTAGGAAAAATTTGATAGTGATGACATGAATGGTCATAGATATCATGTATTGAAATAGATGAGAAGGTTGTGGTACAATTGGAGAGGATCGCTACACATGAATGTGAGGTCTAAGCCATTGCAAGCGGTTCTAAAAGATGTGCTAGAGGGGGTCCACAAGAGTGATTGAGAATGGTTGGTCAAAGAGCATTTTCTATCTGAAAAATTTAAGGTAGGATAGCTATTAACGAGCCATTTAAATTATGTATTATAATGTTGCTGATGTGATGTTAATATAGGAAACAAGTATGCGAAATGTAATGAACAGGTCTAAGTTGAGTATGCCGCACTATACGGGCAGCAAGCCGATCAGAGAGATAATTTATGAATTGGTACATATGTGATTCTTCTAATCCTATTAAGAACGCTCATGTTCATTTTAAGTGTATGACTGCTTGTTTGAATGTGAAGGGAGGCAAGCATGGTAATCCACCAAACATGGCAACTATCTTCTTTGAGACTCGTAAGAAGGAAAACAAGCTTCTTGAACCTGAAACCAATAAAAAATATGTATGTTCATTTAGCAATTTCCATTTTACATACTTTTTATTTAGTATATTGCACTATCTTTAAATTTTCTTGTATTTTAGAGGAAGAAATTTAGGAACTACTACAAGTTGAGCCATCACTTACTAATATTGATGTAGTAGAGAGATGCTTCGGAACTCAGAGAAAGAGTCGTGTTGTTGGATTTGGTGGCGGTATTACCATTAAAGATTTGAGAGAAGGTAGCTCCGCAAAAAATGCACTGTTATAACAGCTAAATGTGAGTCGAAAGGAAAAGGGTGCTCTGTTAGAAGAACTGAATGCGAGTCGAAAAGAAAATGATTCAATGAAAAGACGCATGGATAACATAGAAAAGAGATGTGAAATGTTTGAAAATGCATTCTTTAGAGATCCTTCATCACCACCATCCTCAAGTGAACAAAATACGGGTTGAATCATTTTACACGTTAGTAAGTTTGTTAATGTGAAACAAAGTATTTTTCAGGTTAGGAATAAGCTTGCTAATACGTATATGACATAAGATTGAGCTGATCATGCCATATTTTTTATTGCCAAACAGTAGATTAAGCTGATCATACCATGTTGCCATAGTTGAACACCATTGTATCCAATAACATGACAATATTGGCAGAAAGATTAAACCGTAGATTAAGTTGATCATACCATGTTGCCAAACAGTAGATTAAGCTCATGTAAGGGTATATCTACATGAAAAGTGCACATAGATAGCATGACAATATTGGCAGAAAGATTTCCCAGTTTTTGGACTCATCAAGAAAGAATTCACAGAGTTTTGAATGGCTTCGAAAAAATTCCCATTGTAGATCACAGTAACTACTGAAATCCTTACTTTTCATACTAAAGCAGGTTTTACATTTATTAAGAGAGGAGCATTTCTAATACATGTTGAAGTACTTGCACTTCGGACACTCGCCATGCTTGAACATTTTTTCTACTTTTCCCATTGTCTTTGTCACTTCGAAGTTCGAATACTGAAAGTCCAATTAATGAAGATGAACTAGTACCTGGAAACTACAAATAATTCAACACTGGAAAAATTTGCATTTGAAATGAATGGGTACATTATGAGTAATTACATACATATAACTTCTACAGGAACTATTTAACTAACTGATGAGAGCTTTTATCCTTGCAACGGATCGATGATCAAGATTTTGAAGTCACGAAGGATCTTCAAGTTTGGAGTGAGTTGAAAAACAATTCAAGATGTTAGTAGATGAACAAGTTGAGGAGAAAGAAGTTAATTAATTATCTAGGATATTTGCTTTAAAATACTAATTACGATCTCTACATATATATTCTAGATTCTTAGTTTTCTTTTAGCATGATTTTTAAAACCTCTTTATTTTATGTAATTAACTACGTAAGATGCTTGTATTATCTGCTATTTATATTATTGACTCGATTTTATAAGTTGTGAAATTTTGTACAATTACATATGAAATAATGGTTTTGAATTATCAATAACAAGGGACAAAATGTAACTAATTTCCATTTAATAATATTTATTTAAAAAAAATATCAATGAAGGGAAATTTGATTGTTAATTGTTGAAAAGATAAATCAATGAAAGGATTCCAGTCTCTAAAAGATCCTATAATATCTCTTTCTGAATTTATCTACGACCAAAATAAAAATTAACGAAAGGAAAGTGTGATCGCAAAAAGAGATCTAACGACCCATTATTCTTTTGTCACTAAAGATTTCTTAACGACCGGACTAGAATTTGGTCATCTACTTTTAACGTCGAAGCTACTAACGACGGGCGACAACCAGTTTCTTTCCAGTCGTAAATGACTAATAACGACTAGATTTACACCTTTAGCGACTACATTTTCTTTCGCTAAAGACCCATTTTCTTGTAGTGTTCATAAGCGATATTCTCCTTAATCTCTAAACCCTCTAAGGGAACAATAGTTGATGGATCCCCAATATATTTCTTCAACATTGAGTAATGGAACACCGGATGCACCAATGCCAACTCATTTGGCAATTCTAACTCATATGCAACCTTGCTGACACGCCTCACAATCTCATAACGACCCACAAACCGAGGATTAAGTTTCCCCTTCTTCCCAAACTTCATAACACCCTTTATGGGTAAGATTTTCAACAAACCCAATCATGGCCATAAAGTTCTAGATCCCTCCCTCTAACATTGGCATAGAACTCTTGCCGACTTTGGGTCCACTACAAGAAAAAAGGTCTTTAACGATGGAAAATACGGTCGCTAAAAGTCTAGATCTGGTTGCTATTAGTCAATAGCAACCGGAAGAAATTTGATCGTCACCGGTCACTAAAAGCTTTGTCGTTAAAAGCTAACATCCGGATTTACAATTCGGTCGTTAAAAGACTTTAGCGACAACAAAAAATATGGTTGTTATTTCTCATTTTAACGACAAAATTTTCCTTTCGTTAATGGTCATTCCAATCACTAAAAGCCATTAATTACAATAGAAAATCCGGGTGTTATAACTTAGTTACGCAATAAGATTCTACGTTTGCTAATTCTGTACTAAATTTTGACAACCAAAAATGTGATAATTAAATGCTTGTCACTGTAAAAAGTGTATAAAAACTAAATAGTAATCATTCTTGCAGTGAGATATATATGAACTTCCATAGTTAATTACGAAGAAGTAAGAATCAAAATAGAAAAATATATTTATCTAAATTAAATAACATTATACCAATTAACTCCCAACAAAATGAAAATATTACGTAACATGCACTTGGTACATCATTAAACAAATTCAAACAAGATAGAAAAATGTCTTTCTTGTTCTTCAACTTCTTTTAACTATTCGAGCCACATATATATATGTGCTCTGCGCTTTCTTCAAGGTTCATCAAATTTCAAATTTGTGATCTGTACAAATATAAAAATCCATGTCAATTTTGTATGAGTAGTCTTATTTTTTCTCATTCAACAAAGTAAAGATCTAAAATGACTCTCTCAAAATACCACTATCATTGTTGTATAGCAATAAATATGGTCACAAAAACAAGAGAAAAACAAAGAAACAATGTAATTATAGATGAACAATAGCTTACTGGAAGAAAAGGACTCGGTTGACAAGACAGTACTTCTGGATCCACATATTAAGACCTTTGTCTATTACTAAACATAATAGATGAAGTTAAGGTACACTTGTAACAACAAAAAAAGAACTTTGTTGGTAAAACGTTGAATATAGCATGTCATGGTGGTAGCATAACTTTGATAAAATTTAGTATCCTTACTAGATATAGAAAATATCATAAGCAAGACAAGAAAATTGGGTTTCGGTAAGTCCCTGACCTCATAAATGAGATAATCCTAGGCAAATTAATGTGTATAAACTATTAAAAATGAAAAATTCTCACTACATAAGATAAATATTTGGAAGCGAACAATCATATCCTTATAAATTTACTAACCAAAAAAACATACATAGGCAGTAATTTTCCTCAACTATGTTATAGATAGACAGACATTCGAGAAAAGACGACGACGACGCTCCACCTAAAGGTTTAAATGCAGTGTCCAAAAGTTGCATGTTTCAACAAGCTAGAAAGAGAGAAAATCTTATCAATGCCACTTACTGATATTAATGAAAGCTAAAGAACACATAGAATGAATCACAACTATTCTTATTCATGTATAGCACAAGAGCATTGAAAATACCATTCAAATAATATTTGTTTATTTTTCTGCAAAGTGCAAATTGAGTTATTGATTCAAAGACAAGTTGGTTTTGGAGCTAAACGAATAGGCAATTGAGTGATTAAGAAATAGTTAACTCTCGGATCATTGTAATAAGTATAGAGTTCATATGTTAACCTCCCTGCAAGTGGATAAAAATAAGGGACAATTTTTTCTTCTGTACTAAAAAAGAAGTGACATGGAAAAGAGACAAACCTTTCACCAGAATAATAGATTTTATAAAGCCTCAAGACACTCAAAATTCAAATAGTGGCAAAAGAATAAATAACGAACTGGTAAGTTAGGCACCTTAAGTAACTCCCATAATGCTACCTGATGAAAGATCTTCCTGCATCTCCAGAAATGCAACATATTAAAAATAAGCATCTTTTTAGAAGATAGACTATTGAGTGCACTTTAATATGGTACCTCAATAACATCACTACAAGAAAAGAGGTCTTTAACGATGGAAAATGCAGTCTCTAAAAGTCTAGATTCGGTTGCTATTAGTCAATAACAATTGGAAGAAATCCGGTCGTTACCGATCGCTAAAAGCTTTGTCGTTAAAAGTTAACAGCCGAATTTACAATCCGGTCGTTAACAGACTTTAGCGACAACAAAAAATACGGTCGTTATTTCTCATTTTAATGACAAAATTTTCCTTTTGTTAATGGTCATTCCAATCACTAAAAGCCATTAATTACAATAGCTAACCCGGTTGTTATAACTTATTTATGCAATCAAATTCTACGTTTGCTAATTGTGTACTAAATTTTGACAACCAAAAATGTGATAATTATATACTTGTTACTGTAAAAAGTGTATAAAAACTAAATAGTAATCATTCTTGTAGTGAGATATATATGAACTTCCATAGTTAATTACGAAGAAGTAAGAATTAGAATAGAAAATTATATTTATCTAAATTAAATAACGTTGTACCAGTTAATTCCCAACAAAATGAAAATATTCTGTAACATGCACTTGGTACATCATTAAACAAATCAAACAAGATAGAAAAATATATCTTTCTTGTTCTTCAACTTCTTTTAACTATTCGAGTCACATATATGTGCTCTGCGCTTTCTTCCAGGTTCATCAAATTTTAAATTTGTGAGTTGTACAAATATAAAAATCCATGTTAGTTTTGTATGTGTACTCTTATTTTTTCTCATTCAACAAAGTAAAGATCTAAAATAACTCTCTCAAAATGCAACTATAATTGTAGTATAGCAATAAATATAGTCACAAAAACAAGAGAAAAACAAAGAAAGAATGTAATCACAGATGAACTATAGCTTCTAGATCTGCATATTAAGACCTTTGTCTATTACTAAACCTATAGATGAAGTTGACGTACACATGTAACAACAAAAAAAGAACTTTGTTGGTAAAACGTTGAATATAGCATGTCATGGTGGGAACATAACTTGAATAAAGTTTAATATCCTTACCAGATATAAAAAATATCATAAGCAAGACAAGAAACTTATGTTCCGGTGAGTCCCTGACCTCCTAAATGAGATAATCCTAGGCAAATTAATATGTATAAGCTATTAAAAATGAAAAATTCTCAATAGATAAGATAAAATATTTGAAAGAGAACAATCATATTCTTATAAATTTACTAACCAAAGAAACATGCATAGGGAGTTATTTTCCTCAACTATGTTATAGATAGACAGACCCTCGAAAAAAGACAACGACGACGCTCCACCTAAATGTTTAAATGCACTGTCCGAAAGTTGCATGTTTCAACAAGCTAGAAAGAAAGTAAATATTATCAATGCCACTTACTGATATTAATGAAAGATAAAGCACACATAGAATGAATCACAACTATTCTTATTCATGTATAGCATAAGACCATTAAAGATAATCATTCAAAATAATATTTGTTTATCTTTCTGCAAAGTGCAAATTGAGTTATTGATTCAAAGAAAAGTTGGTTTTGGAGCTGAACGAATAGGCAATTGAGTGATTAAGAAATAGTTAACTCTCGGATCATTGTAATCAGTATAGAGTTCATATATAAAAAAGAAGTGACATGGAAAAGAGACAAACCTTCCACCAGAATAATAAATTCTATAAAGCCTCATGACACTCAAAATTCAAATAGTGGCAAAAGAATAAATAACGAACAGGTAAGTTACGCACCTTAAATAACTCCCATAATGCTACATGATGAAAGATCTTCCTGTAGCTCCAGAATTGCAACATATTGAAAATAAGCATCTTTTTAGATGATAAACTATTGAGTCCACTTTAATAAGGTACCTTAATAACTTGTTAGATGTTTCTTACATGAAAATACTTCATTTTTGCAGGCTTAAGTACCTAACATACTTATTACATCACTCTAAGGTAGGCTAATGTATTAGACATACATATTACATCAACCTACTGTAGGTTGATGCATTCACACCATGAAAATGAATGAATGGAATGACAATAGGGGAAAAAAACTAACCTCCCAATGAAATTTTTGTAACTGCTAGGAAACAAACAAAGGCCTCTTTGTGAAGGAAATCAGGTGAAATGAAGCTTGACCAATAAATTATTCACCTTGTTTTCATGTAAAACTCAACCTGAATATCTTGAGAAAATCACTACTTCCCAAGCTAATAGTTTCAGGAACAGGCATAGAAACTTAAATATCCAACAATCCAAATCTAATTAGTTAGATGTACTATGAGACCATATGGAAAAACAAATAATGGTACAGCGAGAGATGCAAGAATTACACTCCGACAATAGCATTTGCACGTGGTATGGAATCTCCGTTGGCTTTGAATGTCTCAGAGTTCACTAGTCACATTTTTTTTGTCACTTTGTGCGTATTATTAAACCCAATCTGATTAAAAGAAACTCAAATAAGCAATTCACAATAAGAGAGTAAGATTGTCATGGAGATTGAATGATAATGAGTACTACCATTGCAATCATATCTTCGTTGTAGCCTCCAATTTGATGAAGATCAAGACAATTAATGGGAGAAAATAGGACACTAATTTTTTTTTAAAAAAATGGTCGAGAGACTGAGTAAGAACAAGAAGACTGTAAGGGAAAGTTCCTTTTCTCTTTTTAAAGAAAAGGCTGAACAAGAAAGAAGATTCCTAACTTGTCCTTTTTCCATTATAGCAGAATGTAAATAAAAAGGTGTGGCATTAACAATGTCATTCTTCATCACATAATGCAAATATGTAAAAGAAGATGCTCTTTCAACTACGTGAATTTAAGAGCAGTGGGCCCATTTTATCCTTGAAGTACAATATATTTAGTAATAACAGAGTATCAACACTTATTATGTGATTGGTTATTTGATAATATAAGACAAAAATATCAACGCAGAAATTCACAAACACCAACTATTACCTTCCTGCCACCTGCCTCATTGAGGGGAAAGAAATCACTGTCCATTTGAATGCTGGCCTTTAGATTAGAAGGACACCCAGTGAAATCCCACTAGGTGGATTCTAGGGAAGGTAGAGTCAACGCATACTTTATCACTGACTCGTGAAGATAGATAGGTTGTTTCTAAAATACGAGGGTGCATCAAACCCAAATAAAATAAACTCATCTTAAAGATAGAACTATTTATTTGAAATACTCAATTTATGATAACTGGAATTAAAAGTTCTATTTTTCCATTAAAGAAATGAAATTTCCCCACCTAGAATCTTTGATGTGTTCTTTTTCTAAGATACAACGACCAGTACGTGTTTTTTTCCTATAGTTTTATCTGTAACATACCCTATCCGAAAAGTATAATTGTTTCCTATGCTGATGCGGAAACTTATGAAACATGAATTTGTACCATAGAAGCAGAAATTTACTGATAGCAACAAATGCCAAGATCAGGATCAGATTTCACTGTATGTTTCAAATAAAAAAAATTGAATATGCACAAAACCTACAAAAGTCATTAGAAGAAGCCATATAAGGAAGAAGGGATTACAATATATTCACCGATGGTGAAGAAGGTGCAACAACAGTCCCCTTGTTTTTCCAATCTTCTGTTTGTACTAAAGATAATCACAATGCCTCAAACACAAGGAGGGTTGAGTTTTGAGTTACTTTAAGTCGAACCTTAACCAGTCTAAATTTGAACCGACCTTCCCACCATTTGACGCCTCTTAATTCAGTCAAGATTGTTGCTTTTTGTTTTCTACAAAACAACACACCTAGTGCAATGGGGTTAGGAGAGGGTAGAATGTATACAAGACTTACCCCTACCTTTATGGGCAGTGTCGGAGCCACCTTATCATTAAGGGGTAATCCGAACCCCCTTTGGCGGAAAATTATACTATTTTTATATGGTCAAAATATTTTTTTAGGTATATATAGTAGATGTCGAATCCCCTTCGGCAACATCATGTGTCTATTTCTTTAGATTTTGAACCCTTTATTGAAAATTCTAGTTTCGCCACTGTTTATGTGCAGGAGATTATTTCCAATAGTTCCTCGGCTCAAAAAGAAAAGTTATTGAAGTATGGATTAAAAAAATAATTTTCTTGACATCCATGAAGATCAAATGACATTAGTTTTTACCACATTACTGGAAAGGCTTTCACTTTATTGTATGATAAGATGGACCTATATTAACATACATCTAAAATTATACATAATGAGTAATAAAATATCAACAAAATAGTATTTTGTCTTAAAAAAATCTTATCCTACATTCTATCTCATATATAATACATGAATTCTCACATAATTCAATAGTATTAGCATATATGCATCATAAGGACAAGTAAAGAAAACAAGCAGTATGAATCCATATTAGAAATTAATTATATTAGAAAGTAGTAGTACCTGAAGATGGTTAAGAGGTACATACATTACAAGCCCAAAGTACATGATTCTTGGTTCAGCCTCACGAAGATTAACCTTTTCAACATGAAGGGAATCAACCTCCTCGTGTGTATAGGCTCCAAGTATTCTCCCAACCTTAATGTCCAAACTATTTGATGCATCTTAGCTTAATCTTCCTCGGCTTAGACTCATAATCCTCTTAAAATCAAATTTGATGGTGTCAGATAGTGTAATTGAAGTGTAATTTTGTCCTATGATAAACATCCCTATCGTATCGACGCAAACAAGTAAATTGTCTCCATTCTAACCTTCATAACAGATGATTCAAGAGGAAAAGGTCCAGGTGGTTAGGGTTCTCTCTCTTACTCACACACAGAGAAAAAGATACAGAGAAAAGGGAGGGGATGGCTAAGGTTTGAATCACACCTTAGTGAGGGTTTGGGAGGGACGAATAGTTTTGGCTGAAACAATTAGGGAAAACACATAAGGTTGGGCCTTTTTTTTTCTATGGCTAATTTTAAAAACCGGATATTGTGGCATTTTAAAATAAAAATAAACATTTATGGACTGGAAATATTATTGGTCGTTATATAGAACTTATAACGACCGGAATCATATCGGCCGTTCAAAAATGGTCGTTGATAGTTAGATTTCTTGTAGTGGTCGTCCTCAACCTCTCTCTAATAACCCAAATCTTCTCAATGGCCTCATGCAATAATTCCAGGCCAAGGAGAGCAACTTCCCCCACTTCAAACCATCCTATAGGAGACCTACATCTCCTACCATAGAGAAACTCAAAGGGAGCCAAGTCGATACTCGAATGATAACTGTTATTATAAGCAAACTCAACTAACGGCATATGGTCATCCTAATTGCCCTTAAAATCTATCACGCATGCCCTCAACATGTCCTCTAAAGTCTGAATGGTGCGTTCCGCTTGACCATCCGTTTGAGGGTGAAAAGTTGTACTAAGTTTCACCTTGGTACCTAGCCCTTTTGGAAAGACTTCCAAAACTGTGAAGTAAATTAGGGACCTCCATCCAAAATTATAGACACGGGTACTCCATGTAATCTTACTATCTCCCTCACATATAACTTAGCATATTGTTCTGCCGATTAAGACACCTTGACGGGAATGAAATGAGCGGACTTAGTCATCCGATCCACTGTCACCCATATCGAGTCATGTTGACGCCGAGTACGTGGCAAGCCTACAATAAAATCCATGTTCACATCTTCCTACTTCCAAGTAGAAATAACAATATGTTGTGACAAGCCACCTGGCCTTCGGTGCTCAACCTTAACTTGTTGACAATTAGGACATTTGGCCACAAATTTTGCAATGCCCTTTATCATCCCATTCCACCAGTAGACTTCCCATAGGTCACGGTATATCTTTGTGACTCCCGGGTCAATAGAATACCGATAACTATGGGCTTCTTAAGAAAATTTCTCTATTAAGCCATCAACATTTGGAACACATAACCTACCTTGATACCTTAGCACCCCATCTCTCTCTTGGGAGAAATCCTCAATGGACTTTTTGAGTACAACCTCTTTCAACTAAACCAAGATAGGATCAAGACTTTGCTTATACTTCACATCTATCACAAAGGATGATTCGAACTCATTATGAACTATGACACCACCCTTGGCGGAATATACTAGTTGAACACCTAGTCGGGCCAACCTATGGACATCACGAACCAACTCTTTCTTTTCATCATCTACATAAGCCACACTACCCATCGACAACCTACTAAGAGCATCCGCTACCACATTAGCTTTGTCGGGGTTATAAAGGACACTCATATCATAATCCATCAATAATTCTAACCATCTTGTCTGATGAAGATTCAAGTCCTTTTGACTAAACACATATTGTAGAATCTTGTGATCGGTGAAAACATCCACATGGACCTCATACAAATAGTGACTCCATATTTTTAAGGCAAACACAACCTCCGCTAACTAAAGATCATGGGTAGGATAATTCTTCTCATGAACTTTAAGTTGTCTTGAATAGTAGGCAATAGCCTTACATTTTTGCATAAGCACACATCCCATCCCAACTCTTGAAGCATCACCATACACAACAAAACAATCCGTACCTTTCGGTAAGGTAAACACCGAAGCGGAAGTAAATCTATCTTTCAATTCTTGGAAACTTTTCTTACAAGCTTTCGACCACACAAACTTAGCCTTCTTTTGAGTCAAAGTCATTAACGGAAAAGCGATGGAGGAAAACCCTTCAATAAACCTCATGTAGTAACTGGCCAAACCCAAAAAGCTTTTAATGTCAGAAGGAGTTAGAGGTCTAGGCCAACTCTTGACCTCATCCATCTTCTTAGTAGCTACCTCAATACCCTTGCTTGACACTATATGACCAAGGAAAGCTGTGGACCTTAACAAAACTTCACACTTGCCAAACTTTGCAAAAAGTTGTTGGTCCTTAAGATCTTGCAACACAATTCTCAAATGGTCCACATGTTCATTCTCACTCCTTGAATTGATCAAGATATTATCGATAAACACAATTATAAACGTGTCTAGGTATTGCCTAAACACTTTATTCATCAAGTCCATAAACGCCACTGGAGCATTAGTCAACCCAAATGACATTACCACAAACTCATAATGACCATACCGGGTCCTAAAGGCACCCCTCTCACCCTCAATTGATGATAACCCGAATCGAGATCGATCTTAGAAAAATAACTAGCCCCTTGAAGTTGGTCAAACAAATCATCAATTCTCGAAAGAGGGTACTTATTCTTAATGGTCACTTTATTCAATTGACGATAATCAATGCACATTCGAAGAGGTCCATCTTTTTTCTAACAATTAATAACGCAGCACCCCATGGAGAGATACCCTTATCTTGAAAATCCTTTAGTTGCCCTTTCAACTCTTTTAAATTCGTCGGAGCCATTCTATAAGGAGGGATTGAAATAGGTTGCGTATCTGGTAGAAGGTCAATACCAAAATCTATTTCCCGCTCAGGAGGAAAACCGAGTAAATCATCGGGGAAAACATCCAAGAACTCATTCACTACCGGAACCGACTCTAGAGAAAGGGGTTTCAGATTCAACATCTCTCACCCTAACGAGATGGTAAATACACACCTTTGAGATCATCCTCCTAGCCTCAAGACAAGAGACAAATTGACCTCTTGGCATGGAATTCCCCCCCCCCCCTTCCGCTCTAAGATAGGCTCATTTGGAAATTGGAATCTAACCGCCCGAGTCCTACAATCTATAGAGGCATAGCATGCATGAAACTAATCTATACCTAAAATCACATCGAAGTCTAATATATCTAACTCTACCAAGTCCACCAAAGTAAATCTATGGGATAAGGAAACAAGACACCTCCTATAGACTATGTTAGCCACCACTGAGTCATCAACCGGGGTAGAGACTGAAAAATGTTCTATTAACCCTTTGGGGAGTGTATCAAACTTCATGGCCACATAAGGTGTTACAAAGGACAAATTAGCACCGGGATATAACGAGGCATATACATCAATAAGAAAGACTTTTAACATACCAATCACCACATCTGGCGATCTCTCTTGGTCACCTAGGGATTGAAAAGTATAAAAGTGGTTTTGCTTTGGGGCATTGGAGTTTGAACCGCTTGGAGGCACATATAACATCAAAAGGCTCCATGTAAGCCACTTAGCATAACATAACATAAGCATAGAACAATAAAGAGTAAAAACGAATTTCAGGTCTAAAATTTTCATAAAAGGAAAGTGGAAGTCTAAACTCTAAGTCTCAACATAGCCATCTATTACAATATTCAAATGAGAAAAGGGACACAACCCTTACAACATGGTCCGAAAAGGAAATACAAGAAATGAACTACAATTAGATAGCATCCGTCCTCGAATCATGATGATTCACTAACAAGCTAGGAGAATAAGTAAATTTAAGCTTTTAGCAACAACGATTAGTACCTTGACAACCGTACCCCACACTTGGGGAAAATATAGGAAAAGTAGGTGTTAGTACAAAAATGCACCAAGTATGATATCCATGCATAAAAATATTAAAAACATGCTAAAAGGGACATTTTATTTGAATGCATATAATTTACTAAGTTTGAACATCATCTTGAAGATAGTAGAAAAGCATAAATCATAAGCATAGTCAACCTATAGATCATCATAACATAAGAGGAACATATCATAAATACCCTCAAAGCATTCTTGTGCAATGCATGAATAGGACCCCATAAATCTCACCGATGCTAAGTAAAGCTTCTTGAGTAACCATAGTTCATAATTCATATTCTTGTTCATATTGTTGTTGTCATGGTGGGAATAAGTCTTAACCGACCTAGACCATGTGAGTTATACATGGAATCCGGTGACTCCCACACCGAAAAGGGTTTTCCTACTTGCCTAAGGTAGAAGCATACTCTTAGCTTAGGTGGATCCACTAGCGAAATAACCTATGGGGCACATAGTTTAGAGTATAAGGATATTGCTACTAGAAACCCGGACTCAACTATGGTAAAAGGTTTCCATCTCATGAGACATACTTTGGGAACCCGGACTCAACTAGCATAAAAGGAATCCATTTCAAAAGCCGAACTCAACTAGTGTAAAAGCTTTAATTCGGAAGCCAGACTCAACTAGCGTAAAAGCTTGCATCTCATATTCAATATCAACTCGGTGCTAAGCATTAATTCCCATGGAGTATATATTAAGTCGTGACTCAAGTTCATATTCATCGAAGAATGTATTGACATTCAATCCAACATAATTCATAAGATAGCTCATAGATCATGCATTAGAATAACCTTTAACTGTTCATGTCTTCATATAAATTCAATAGGTGAGAAAATCTTTCAACCTTAGTGTGTATATGATAATAACCTTTCAATCATATTATGAGAAAAGCTTTTACATCATATCATAATCATACATAAGTATGTATATGATAATAACCTTTCAACAAAACAACAACTAGATCACAATCATAGACACTTCACTCTCAAAGTGTTTTTTAAGCATATACTAAACTTCATAAATCATGCATAATATCATAATTTTCCCTTTCAAGGATCAAAGATCATATTGAATCAACACATATAGAATTCACTACATTAGACATGTATATTAACATAATATCTTTCTTTCTTCCACAAACTCGCATCACAAGATCATAATTGGGAATAGGGGGATTCCATGGGTTCTTGGGGATTTAAAAATAAAAACCTTAATAAATCATCAATTCAATCATAATATAAAGTAATTCAAGTATTATAATCGTTTTAAAGGAACCCATGACTTTGGAATCAAAACCTAGCTTTTGGGAATTTCTATCTTTAAAATTGGTGTTTTGAAGGGGCTCCATGGATGAATTATATCAATGGATGAAGAGATACAATACCTTATCAAGGTAATCCAATGAATTTGAGAAGAAAACCTTTCTCCAACTTTCTTCTAAATCTTCCTTGAAGTTCTAGAGAGAATTTCTTTGGTGAGGATGAAGTTTTGGGACTTCTTGCGTAAGCTCTACGAGGAGGAATGATCTAAAATGCATAACGTTGAGTTAGAAAGGAAATCATATCCATGCACGATAAGAATAACAAGAAAGTGATGTTTTCCCCAAAACACTTCGTAGCCTCCCCCTCATAGGTGTGGCGCGCTTCACACTCATGAAAGGGACTCTACTTAGTATGACTTTTTAGACATCCTAGGACTCTTAAATCTAATGCTCTAGTACCAAGTTTGTCACTCCCCGAGGCTACTCCTTGACGTAAACATGGGACCTAGGTTCACAAGTGACCCAAAGTTATCCCTGAGTGGCATATCATAAGCATACTAAAATATACTAAAATAAGAAGATATTGTACGAAAGCTAAAAACATTAGATAAACTGAAATAATAGGGAATAACTAATCTAAGTATGAATATATGAAATGTACTAGGTGTTCAATAACAAATGAAAGACCAAACTCAAAACTAAAGACAAATCTAAAACTATCTTTGAAATATAGCCTCTAACTGACTAGAGATGCATGGACATGTCCCCAGCTAACTCTAGCAAAATTGAAACTTAAATAAAAGACTGAACATAAAAGAAACATGTTTATCATCCCCGAAGAATAAGGACTCAACACTGATAATGCTCAATACGGATTGAGAACCGAAATACACGTGATTTGAATGCTGAGGGCCTAAACCTACATCACGAAAAGATCTAGCGTATAGTATGTGTCAATATTGGAAAGGTATTAAGCATGAAGGATAGGATAAAGCTGAACAAATATGCATAATTGAACAAAAGGTAGTAAGTAATGGTATAATTTGAACATGATGAAATAATGAAACATACTAAACATGAACTAAACTTAATGCAATGACCAAGTACATAACATGCTGAAACTAAATATTGAATTATAACTGATAACTTGGTCAAATGCACTAAAGTCTGATTATGGGAGCTACTAATAACCGACATAAAACCACGTGTGCTAAACGTGGAGTCCGATGTATACGCCCTATTGGGGGACCCAATATACCTTGCCAGGGTATAAAGGCATGACTGGCATGATCACTAATATGATGCCCACAAAGGGGACCTATAAACCTAGGGGGCTACATAGTTTTGGGACTATGAGAGTGACTGACCCTAGTCAAACTTGGTATTAAGCCTACTACCAACTAGAATGTGTACAATACAACACAACTGAGATAAACTATATAGCTCAATATTCTGACATGCTACCTAAATATGCAACATTAAGTACTGATAATGAAACATTTTAAAATGGAAGCATGTGTAACTATTTTTCTTACCTAGCATGAGTAATTCATGAACTAAGAGAATATACACAACTAGGGTTCTGAGTTTCATGCAAAGAACTAAGCAACATTGTTACGAAAAACATAATAATCTCATTAGGTAGCTAAATCGAAACAATTAACTGAATTTCTAGAATCTTTTGGTCTAAACAAGATATGGAGAATCAAGAATCTTACTAAATTCTAGGGACCTTGTGGATGAAAGGAACCCACTAGTTAAATCCCACATACCTGGTGATAAATTTCGCAGAGAAATCTTTCAATTTCGGGACTGGAACTGGAGGAAACCTACTACGTTCTTGGAGAGGTTTTGGTCGAATGTTTCTTCTCCTTTTGCTCTGATTTGATCGAGTTTTGGAGAATGAATTTATTAGGGTAAGTTCTGATATAGTTACTAGGCTTAAACTGACCAAAATGACGTAGTTTAGGGGTCAAACTATATAGTTTAGGTGCCCAATGCATAGGGAAAAAGACCTAATGACCCGTGACTTAAAATTTGTCAGGTCCATAGATGGGCCTGACCGACAGTCCATGATTAACTAATGGCCCATCCTGTCCGTTTGTTGATTGGCTGTCAAAGAAGGGTGCTGAAGGCCACGATCCACAGACCGTGGTCTGACCAACGGTCTGTAGGTCCTGTCGTGGGTCGAGGCTTGGCTAAAATTCTAGGGGGTTCTGGGGAGAGTTGAAGGTGGCAAACCACAGACCCCACCTACAGTCCGTTGGTGGCACCTGCAACTTCTGAAAATCTACATTTTGTCTCTTTCTGAATCTTGGGTGTTACAGAGTGACTAGTTCCTTAGGGAAAATTATCAAATTGAGCAAAGTTGATTGGGAACTGGGTATTGTTTCATATTGTGATTAAGGTAAAAAAAAAGTCATTGGGATGCACATTGCCTATTTGGTGAACTTGTTTTAGCTCATCAAGGCAATTAAGAGAATTGCTGAATAAGACCTAGATCGCCTTTGTTGCTTGAATATGTGACTTGGCCATTGTTCCATTTGGTGGGCTTTTCTTCGTTCGCTGAAACCCATTCAGCGTATCACCCATTTGGATGGACATCACCCTTTATGCCCATAATTTTTAATTTTACACTTTAACTTATGGCATTGTTTTCTTAGCACGCCGAAATTGATTTGGCGAATCACCGAGTTTGAGTTGACTCCATCTATTGTGCCTGAGTTTCTTTTAAATTGTGTATTGTCTATTTTGGCGAGCTCACCTTAGCTGGCCTAACCTGTTATGCAGACCGTCTTCCCATTAAGCGAACCTCAGAACATATTTTTAATATGCTTTGAGTTGATTTTGATTTCAGCTATTCTTCATCGATTCGATGTTTAAATATGCTTTGTAGTTTATCCTAGGAATAATGGAAAATAGGTTGGAACATAGAATATAGAATCAGGGGACTCTTCTCATCATCATCCTTCTCCTTTGAAAAGAAAAATGGTCATAACTATCAACGAGCCATCTAAGGATCCTCACCCATAAACAACCACTCCACTCTTCTCTACGCATGGATGTGAGCAACCTAAAATAGTTGTTGAAAGAAAAAGAATTCGCATCAGGTCAAAACTGGTACTACCCTCCTCTATTCACGCACACATTTCCAGAGTTCTCCTGATAAATGCTCCAATATCTCTTAATAGGCTCAAGTGTGCTGGAGAGTGTACAATTCTTGAGGAGAGATGTCTCTCCATAGATGGTGCATGAGTGACTACCATGTGATCTGGGACACAATTTAGTTTGACAAATTTGAGAGGTTTACAATGCCTCCTAATCCCTATATCCCATTGTGGGTCCGCTAATTTTACACTGCCTACAAGCCTTAACAAAAAAAAAAAGGGCATAATTTGAAAGCCCTTTGATGAAGTTTAGGTGTGTGGTAAAAAGTTATAATGCCACACACGTGAAATCATCACGACCCTAGGCAGTCCATCAAATTAGGTTGTCATGTTCACAATATGTATGCACCATAACCTTGACTCTTTAATAGGTTTGTTTGTACCACTTATATCCAAAATTTCTCCACCTTGGATGGATGACGATATGAGAATAAAGAAGATGGATTTAAATGATGGGTCCCAATATTGTTTCAACTTTACTAGTAGTACTATCATCCTTTCACATAATGAATTAATCCTTCTGCATCCCAAGGCATTGTTAGTTGGTACAATAATTGACAGGGATCAAATTAATGTGGGGTTGATTATTGGGGAAGAGATGTTGTTGAGGGCCAGGCAAGAATAAACGTCACATCCTTTTCTAGTCTTGATTACACAACTGCCTCAAGACACTAGAGTTCCCTTTCGAGGGAAAACTAATGTGTGGATCACCCCAGCCTCTTCCAATTACATCAAGATGATTGAGGCTAATTATATATGGGATGACGTGGCTCCTAGAAATCCACCACCAAAAGACACTACATTCATGTATAATCCTGCCACACTTGATTCTAAGGCCACTTCATCCACTCCTTTTGTGGATTAGTTAGGTATACCCTAGCCATCATCTGTACCTACTACTTCCACTTCCACTGCTGCTGCTACACCTACCCCCAAACCTATCTCCCGTCCCCTCTGACCCATGCCATGATTTATCAAACTTGCATTCTTTCTCGGTTCATAAATTTTAGAGTTGCGAAGGTTGAGGCTGATTAGCCTAAGATGCTTGATAAAGCTACTGAGAGACTTTTAGCTCTAGTATGAGTTAGATTGACTCAATGTGAGGTTTTGATTGAGTTTCATAGTGTGAGATTTGATAACCTTACCGCTAGGTTAGAAGTTCGACAAAAAGTTAAGGGTAGTGTGATTCAGCTATCTTACATGGAGATGAGATTAAAACCATGAGAGAAGACGTTGTCTATCTATAGTCAACAGATATATATGTGCTTTGGGGTAAGGTTCCCCTACATGATGTGCTTGTGTATATGCCCTATGCGTAGCAATGAGCCTTCTCAAAGTGTGCAGCCAAGTTGGGATGATGTTTCGAGAGTTAATATTGTAGCTATTGATAATTCTGATGTTCATAAAGAGGATGATAAGGCCGATCATAATTTTTCCTTGGATCCTAACAAGGATGAGTTGAGAACATAGGAGGATGAGCTAAGGATTTTTGTGACATTGATAGAGTTGCAAAATATAGAGGAGATGATGGTCTGTGTGCCATTAAGGAGGTCTCTTGAAGATACCTCCATTGTGAGCACTAGTGGGGTCTTCTTAGACTCCATCATTCTTCCTATTGTTGTGTCATGCACCGATGCTTCCGATGAACCTACATTGCTGCCTCCTCTAATCATATTGTTGGGCACTGATGACCCAGATGATGGCATTCCTCCTGAGACTTCTAATGAGAGCACTCCATAGGCACAATGGTCAAGAAAACTTTTTACCTTTCCTCTCGTACACTTTTATTTTTTCCTTAAGGACACTACTGTTAATATTTCTATGGGGTAAGGGCACTTGTTCCAATATTCCCATTTTTACTATATTTTGTATTTTTTAATTTTTAGATGTTGTAGTATTTTGTTTCGTTATTGTTATAGTGTTTTGATATGTTTATCTCATTTGATCTCTTTTTTTCTCTCCAAGTTTCAATTACCACATAAGTTTTGGAGATCGTAAAATGCTTGAGTTTTCATTGATAATAATTCTAGGATCTTTTGTGTTCAATATCGATGTATTGCATAGTACTCATGATCAACATGGTTTATAGTGTTTGCATTGTAAGAAAGAAATCGTTGTGATTGCATTTTTGAGCTATCTTTTTTAATCTTGTGTTGACTAGTTTAATTTTCATGTGAGCCTTGCAATGACCATCGCACATAAGCTTTTTATATTTCTGGGTTGTGCTAAATGTTTTTGTTTGATGTGCCATGTTTAGAAAAACATGTTTACTTGGAAACTGCTTGTGGAATCCTAGAATTTGCCTTATTAGTCTAGTTGTATACCTTAGGTAAGTGTAAGGAATGATCTTGGGGAGAAATTTTAAAAGAGAACCCAAATTTCCATATCCTTGTGTGACTACTGTGTGAGGGTGTGCATCCTTTTTTGCACCATTTTAGCCTAAACCATTTGTTGACCACTATATTGAAACCTTTTGAGCAAAATAGCTCCTAACTTCTCACACAATATCTTTTTGGAAGCATTGATATGTTTGAATCACGAACTTAGGGCAAAGGAAGAAGGAAGAAAATCCAAGTGAAATGCAAAGAAAGATAAAATGAGACTCAACTTAGAAGTGTGTTACAAAAAGAAGGAACCACTCCTTACAATTAAAAAAAGAAAAAGGAGAAGAGCTATTGTGATAAACAACCATTGCAAAATTGCAATGAAAAAGAGAGTTGGTGGAATAAAAAGGGGTTCCCAAAAATGTGATTGACAAATCGATGCTTAAGTTCTCAAATGAAACAGAATGAAAAGAACTTGAGAAGTAGTGAAGATGATTGCAATAATGCTCGAGAAGGTGAAGTCACTAAGACAAATTAAGCGTACATTAATCCTCAACCCCTTTACAAACTTAAAAGACCCTTTTTATCTTGCATAAAATAGGTTATGTTATGATTGGAAAATATGAGCAAACCTATGGGATAAAGCTTGCATGTATTTCTCTTTTGGGAGAGTGAGAGTTTTATTAATTCTTTACTTCTTTATTTATTTAATTTATGAGAGCATAGAATCGTTCTTAATGTGAGGGAAATTGAATGCATTTGTTGAAATATGATCTTGCATTAGAATAGAGGCTATACTGAGCTTGAGCTTGGTTTGATACCGGCTAGTAATCATTTGAAGCTTATTGATTATGATTGAGTGTAGAATGTTATTTCGAGTAGTCTTTTAATGGAACTTGCATGTTACCTTGATGAGTCATGAATTTCAACTCATTTAGGGCTCATTATAATTAATTAGTGTCATCAATGCTTATTTTGTGGTCATAACTGAAGTTGATGTGTTTATATGAAGCAAAGAAGGCTTGAGAACAAGGAAAGAACATTACGATGCGAAAAGGAGCGAAAAAGTTAAAGAAAAGCGAAGCTGGAGCTTGCAAAAGCCACTCGGTGACTCGCTGAGTGAGCCTTCAGCTCTCCTAATCTTCCAGTAAAGTACCGCATGGATCAAGCAAACTTGGTGAGTAAAAGTATAGTTTAGCTTTGTGCCGAATGGAACGGTGACAACAATCCAGCTCGTCAAGATTTCCAGAACAAGTTGATGCAAAAGTCAAGCTAAAAGGCGAAAAGATGTGCACTTCGGCGAATTGTCGTGTCGTTGGGCGATCCCGACTAATGTTGCCGATTGGACTTCGTGCAAAAAAATTTGGGTATTTTTTGGAAACATATAAATTTCTTTTTGAAAAGAGAAGACGGAGATCCCAAACAATAGTATCCTAGTTTTGAGAGCTTTTACATAGTTTTACATTACTGAACATTCTTGCAGAGGATTTGGACCTTGGATTTGAAGATTTAGGATTTTATTCTCAATTTTGCATTAGGCATCCGAGATTGTTTACAATTTTGATGAATTATCTTTTTGATAATGATTTCTTGCTTTTTGCTATGGTTGGCTAAAACCCCTTTCCTTAGGGGTGAGATCATGTAATGGAATAGATAAATTAGCTTGTGGGTATTGTTAATTGTTGAACTTAATGTTGTTTTGAAATGGGTTCAATTGTTTATTCGTGCTTTAATTGTTGAACTGAAGATGCAAATTCAGTTCTAGTTTAGTTCTCTACGTGCCCTAGAGAAAGAGTTATATAGTAGAATGAATGATTTATAGTTGTATTAACTTGAATTTTTACCACCCAGCTTGAGAAAGTGTGTTTCATTTTGTTAAGCTTGTTCAGGTTCAGAGAATTTACTCGAAACATTATAGCAGATCAAGACATAGCTTTTATATTCAAAACCTATCATACCTATTGAGATGCAACATCTTAAAGCAATTAATAATTACCCATTTAGATAAATTAGTATTCAATTTCTCACGATCCTATGTCCTCTCACTAATCATTCAAATCGTTTTTGTTAGAACTTGGTTACTAAAATTCCCCCTCTTGATATTGATAACTGAAACTTTGTGATTAATTTTATGTTGCGTATCCGTTTTACTCTAAAAAAAAATAGAACACATCTTCACTTCATACATAAATTATTTACTGCATCACTCCAGTGGGATCGACCCCAACTTATCGTTGGGCTTATAATTGTTAGCGACTACCTACACTTTGAATCAGAAGAAATATAGTTGAGCGTTATCAAAAATGGTGCTGCTGTTGTGGAGTGGTGTTTAGAACTCTTTTATTGAAATGTTTTAGTAAACTAATTTTGTCATAGTAGAATTTTCTTACTTTTGTTTCTTTGTTGATTGCTTAAAACAGGTGAAGAGATGAGTGTTAATGGTAGTAATGCAAGTATACTTGGGAACAATGATTACATCGAAAACTTGCATGATGTCAATGTGGATCAATTGAGAAGTGTTGATGCTATTCGATTGCCTCCAACTGTGGGCAATGCAGTACTATGTTAAAGGAGTTGCAAATGATAGGCATTTTTGGAGTACTTGCTCATGAGGAGCCTCATGATCACATCCACAATTTTGTGGATGTGTTTGGGCCGTTTTCATCAAGAACATAACTCAAGAGCCAATCCAACTCCGTTTGTTTCCCTTTTCTCTAATGGGGGAAGCAACGAAGTGGTTGACTGAGCTACCAATGTAGTCTATCACTTCTTGGAAAGAGCTCACAAAAATGTTTTATGAAATATTCTTCCCTCCCTCGAAGAAGGTTAAGTTGATGGATAATATCCAAAACTTCAACTAGATTTATGGTGAGCCAATCCATGAAATGTGGTTGAGGTTTCGAAAGTTGTTTCTTCTATGTCCTACACTTGGGTTGTCGGACAATGTGCTATTGCAATATTTTAACCGGAGTCTTGACACCATCAACAACGGTGTTTGCCGAGCAACTCATTCATGGTTGAATAATGAGACAACCACTTGACATAGCATTAGCTTTGCTTGATAAGATGACCAAAATTAACCGTGCATGGTACACAAGGGATGATCAGGTGTCTTCGTTGAATATTGTGCTGACGAAAGAACAATTGGAAAAGAGTCAAGAATGTGATGAAAACATGGCTAAGATCATGACCCAAATGGACCTATTGACAAAAGATTTCATGGGAGGTGGTTATAAGGACATTAACGTGGTTCGTGATAATAGTGGTGTGAGTCCTGATGACGCACAATTTGAAGCCATGTACAATGAAGAGGTACAATTCTTGTAAAACCAAACAAGGGGTTCTCGTCCAAGATATCCAATGCCGGGAGGGAATCATGGTTGGAACAGAGTTCGTGATGACGGTTGCAGAGATCGTGATCAAGATTGGCATGATCGAGGTGCAAATTAGAGAGATATAGATAGTGACAAAGATCGTTATGTACCTCCTCATGAATGTCCATAGCCAAAGCAACCAAAGGTTGACCCCGAAAAGTTTTGCATCAAGGATATGCTTACCTACATCCTACACAAGATTGAAGGATCAGATAAGGTACTCAAGGAGATGAAAGATGGTGTCTCGTCTTTAAATCAAATGGTGACATCACACTCGATATCCATAAAGTAACTTGAGAGTCAAATGGGTCAAATCATAGCTCACTAAATCCAAGACCGAAAGGAGTTCTTGCTAGTGATACCTTAGTCAACTCGAAGAATGAGGCTTGAATGCATTACCACGCCTCGCCACGACGTTTAGCATATACAATTTAGGGCTTTATAGGGTTTAGAGTTTTTAGATTTAGCGGTTTTTGTGTTTTTTAGGTTTTTTAAGGGTTAAGTATTTCTTAAGGTTTTTAGGGTTTCGGGTTTAGGGCTTAGGGTTTTTTTTTTGTGTTTTTTAGGTTTAGAGTTTATGGATTTTCAGGATTTACGGTTAGAGCTTCGGGTTTCTTAGGGGTTTTAATGGTTACGGTTTATAGGATTTAGGGTTTCTTAAGGTTTAGGGTTTTGGGGTTTAGAGTTTTAGGTTAGGGTTTAGGGTTTAGGGATTATGGTTTTTTAAGGTTTAGGGATTTAGGTTTAGGGTTTTATTTAGGTTTTTAGGGTTTTGGGCTTTGGGTTTTTTAGGTTAAGGTTTTTTATGGTTTTATAGGTTTAGGGGTTAGGGCTTAGTGATTTTTTTGTTTTTTTTAAGCTTTAGCATATACGATTTAGGGCTTTATAAGGTTTAGAGCTTAGAGTTTTTTAGGTTTAGGGGTTTTTGGGTTTTTAATGGTTAAGTGTTTCTTAGGGTTTAGGGTTTACGGCTTAGGGTTTTTTTTGTGATTTTTAGATTTAGGGTTTCCAACTAGTGTTTTGTAGGGGTTTTAAATAGCTTTAAGGTTTATTTTAGGGTTTATAGGATTTAGGGTTTCTTAAGGTTTGGGGTTTAGGGTTTCTTTGGGTTTTAGGTTTAGGATTTAGGGTTTAAGGCTTAGGGGTGTTTTAGGTTTAGGGTTTTATCTAGGTTTTAAGGGTTTAGGGATTTTTAGGTTAAGTTTTTGTAGGGTTTTATAGTTTTATGGTTTAGGGCTTAGGGTTTTTATGTATTTTTTTGGGTTTAGCATATACGATTTTGTGCTTTATAAGTTTTAGATCTTAGAGCTTTTTAGGTTTAGCAGTTTTTTAGTTTGTAGGGTTTTCAAGGGTTAAGTGTTTCTGAGGGTTTTTTAGGTTTAGGGTTTACGGATTTTTAGGATTTAGGGATTAGAGCTTAGGGTTTTGTAGGGGTTTCAAATGGTTTTAGGGTTTATTTTAGAATTATATGATTTAGCATTTTTTATGGTTTAGGGTTTATGGTTTCTTATGGTTTTAGATTTAGGATTTAGGATTAGGTTAGGGTTTAGGTTTTAGGTTAAGGGTTTTATCAAGGTTTTTAGGGTTTAGGGCTTTGGAATTTGTAGGTTAAGGTTTGTTAGGGTTTTATTGGTTTAGAGTTTTTTTGTGTTTTTTATGGTGTAGCATATACGATTTAGGGCTTTATAGGGTTGAGAGCTTAAAGTTTTTTAGGTTTAGGGGGTTTTGGGTAATTTAAGGATTTTAAGGGTTAAATGTTTCTTAGGGTTTTTTATTATTTAGGATTTAGGACTTAAGGTTTTTTTTGTGTTTTTTAGGTTTAGGGTTTACGGATTTTTAGGATTTAGGGTATAGAACTTAGAATTTTGTAGGTATATTAAATGATTTTTATGGTTTATTTTAGAATTTATAGGATTTAGGGTTTTATAAGGTTTACGGTTTAGGATTTATTAGGGTTTTAAGTTAAGGATTTAGGCTTTAGGGTTAACCGCTTAGGGTTTTTTAAGGTTTAGGGTTTTAGGTTAATGGTTTTTATCAAGGTTTTTAGGGTTTAGGGCTTTTGGTTTTTTAGTGTAACACCCCGTATTCTACGTGTATTAGTTCTATTTATATGATGCCTATAAATTGCCTTGTGGTATAGTTATGGATTCGGTTTCCTATGCGACTAGTGACAATAGAATAGGTTTAAAGTGAACTATCTATGGATTTTGATGCTACCCGATTAAGTTGACGTTGATGGAAGGATTTTGCATGTCTTCTGTTTAGGAATATTAAATTCTTTATTTGTATGAGTTCTACTTGTGTATCCTCAGTGAATTACATGGTTAAGAAAGGGGTTTGCTTTGCCATACTCTTATTTCATGAATCATATCTATTGAAGACGTCATGCGAGACTTGTCTATATGTATTTTAGGTTAGTCTATATCTTTGGGATAGTCCTATTTACAAAGGAAACTCTTGCAAATCTCCAAATGATTTTTCAAGGTTAACCAAACTATCAGTTTAACCTATCATTCGAGGACGAATGATCATAAGGGGGGAAGATGTAGCACCCCATATTCTACATGTATTAGTTCTATTTATGTGATGCCTATAAATTGCCTTGTGGAATAGTTATGGACTCGGTTTCCTATGTGACTAGTGACAATAGAATAGGTTTAAAGTGAACTATCTGTGGATTTTGATGCGACCCGATTAAGTTGACGTCGATGGAAGTATTTAAACTTGAGATCATAAGGTGGTATTTGAGTCTAAAGTTTAAAGTGACAGAGTGTATATAATTTTTAACTTAAGTTAAAGGTATTATTAAGGTCTAGAAATGGAATAAAATATTGAGGTGCTTACTTGACTTAACTAAGGTAGTAGGTGAAAAGTAGGTGCATCACCTACTTTGACTTTTTGACCAGTCCAAAGGACCAAGTAGGTGCATCACCTACTAAGACTCCTTTAACCATGTTATTAGGCCAAGTACACTACACCAACTTGCATTAATCTAGACCAAGTTGAATTGAAGAATAAGAGGAAAATGGACAGCCAAGGCCCAATCTTTCCAAGCCCGCAAGAAATAATTTGAATGGAAAAGTAGGTGCATCACCTACTTAAATGTGTGGACTAAATTAAAGACACATGTTGGCTGCAAATGAAGTACAAGAAAGGTGGCAAAAGAGAACTTATTAAGGCACAAAATCTGATACAAATATCTCATTTTCCTCTTATCCAAATTTTAAGCTCTCAAGTTCATATATTTTTATCTCTCAAGATGAAACAACCATCCAATATTCCTTCTAGGGTTCTAACTATTTTTGCATCTTGTTTCTTCCAAAGCAGCCACAAGATCACCTTCTCTCCTCTATTATTTCAAGAATATTGGATAGTTCTTCAAGGGGAGTGAATTAGAGATAGCTATATGTTTTGGCAGCCAAGGTTCTGCCACTCTCTTCCAAAGATTAGAAGAAGGTTACAAGAATAGTAATTGAAGGAGAATAACAGATTTATATAACCAAGGTAAGGGCACTACCACAACCTCTAATTATTAGTTTATTTGAGAATTCTAGACTTACTTGTTTATTGCAACTCGTGGGATAGTGATTGAAAACCTATATTCACGTCTTTTGATTATTTTGAGTGTTGAGGAGTGCTATTGTATTGATTTGTTTATAGGAGGTCATGGATGTACTTAGAGAATGATTGCGGAAGGGGAAAATTTATAAGCTATAGTGATGCACCATTAAATTAAAGTTTTTGTAAGCTCACTGCCCATTCCATGGGAAGGTTGTTTCGTGTAAATAACTATAACAGACATAATTTGTGAAAGAAACCAATCAATTAGAAGGATTATGGGTTGGCTGCCTGGCTACTGTTTTGATGAGTTGAAATATCCCAAGTTGGTTGGTAAGCTGTTAATATTAGCCTTAATGATTGGTTGTTGTAGATGAAGACTATGACGTTAAAGGACAGGATGACACTTCATAAGCTATATGAATTGGGAATTATGGTATGTAAGGCTATTCGATTTCCTATTTCTTTGGCATGAATCCAACACTTGCATTACAAAAAGTAAGATTTCTAAGTTCCCTTGGTAGTGACTGATCCATAGTTGCAGTTCCTACTCCTTAGAGCATTAAAGTGAGTACTATAATATAAGTTTATTACTAAATGTATGTGCTTACTCTACCAAGTATTAGCATGCACGTAACCTAGATTACACATGGTACATATGTTTATATGTTGGATATACAATCTGCCCATATCTTGCCGACTTGCTTCAATTGTCTATTTTGTCATATATGTCATCTTTGCACATGTTCATATGTTCCCCTTATTGGTTATTACTCCCATTGTGTTAGACTATAATATTACCTCACAAGATCCCTACTTGCTCTATTGTACATTTTATATGTACTTACCTGGAATATGTATTCGTCCTTAAGTTGAATCTGCCCACGTTGTCCCTTGGTTCCACATTCATATATACCTTGTATTTGATATTAGTTAGCGAGTATTTGGCTATCATATAGAGTTCAAATCTCTTGGCTGAATGTTAAATGTCTTCACTTGATATGTGCTTTCATTTGAGATGTCAAAATGCTTACAGAGTCATATAAGCTCCTAAGTATTACATTGGTGTCACATTTTCATCCCATGTCATTGTTATTATTGTAAGTCCATATTCATATCTTCTGCTATTGGTCCATAGTTCCAAATCTCAACAATGATTATGACCACCAAAACATCAATCTCAAAAGAGTTATGATCATTAAAAGAACAATATCAAAATAGTTATGAACATCAAAACAACAATCTCAAAGATTAAAGAGTCTAAGTGAAGCAATCTATATAATTAAGGGTGGCAGCTCAGGGGCGAAGTCCTAGCATGGGCCGATCCTAATTGGTGTAGAAGGGTGGCAGCTCAGGGATGAAAGCATAGCATGGACGATCCCAATTTGTGGAATTATGAGGACAACATCCCAGGGGTTAAAATGCCTAGCGTGGGTGATCCTCTTCTACCACTGATCAGCTGGTCATTTGTATCATATGTCTTATAAATATTACAATATACAGAAAATTAAGAAAAGAATGTAACTTACACGATTCCACAAGTATAAGCAGAGGTGGTCTCTAATCTTTATCTATTGGTATTTGGTTTCACTTGAGCTCTCATTTTACATATGATTGTATTATGCCTTACATATTCAGTACATTCATTTGTACTGACGTCCCTTATTGGGAATGCTCCATTTCATTCTACAGGTATAGGTACTCAACTAGTAGATCTCCCTAATAGAAGCACATGATACTTAGCGGTTTTTGGTGAGCACCAGGTTGATTCGAGGCTTTGCTGAGTCTTTACTATGCGTATTTTCATAGTGGTATAGTCATGGATTCCAGTAGAGGCTTTGTGGACATTGTAAAGCTATCGTCTGTATTCATAGTTTCACTTGTCACATGTATCGATTTAGCTAGTCAACATGTGTTGTATATGAAGCTTCTCATCAGTAAATTTATCTGCATAGTAGTTTGCTTTCTCATCATAGGTCACTTGTAAAGCATGTGTACATATGGTACTTGTCTGCCTCACCTAGGGTTGGGGTGTGACATTTAGGTTAGGGTTTTTTAGTGTTTTATACATTCAGAATTTAGGTCCTAAGGTTATTTTTTTGTGTTTTTTTAGGGTTTAGCATATACAATTTAGGGCTTTATAGGATTTAGAGTTTTTTAGGTTTAGGGGTTTTTCGTAACACTCCGGAAAATGGTAGGTTAAACTAGAGCCTAAACGTAAGGGTAAAGATCATAAAATGAGTCCCCGAATGTTAAAAAGTCATTTAGGGTTGAAATGAAGTTTACAAGGGTCAAAGCCAAGATGCAAGTGCCAAGGCAAAGGGGCCAAGCCAAAGGCCAAGGCTGCCCCTAGCCTAGGCACACTGCCTCACCCTTCACGATGGGGACCATTGACCGTGCTCCTCACCACGGCTCATGAAGGGGGCTCGTGAAGCTTACTTGTCCATGCAAAAGTGGCCACCCTTTGGCATAGCCACTGCCTCAACTTCACGAAAGGGACCACAACTTGTGGTCTTGACCACGACTGTGGGGACCTTCGTGAAGGATACTTAGGCTTGGTGGCTTAAGGGAATGAAGTTGCCTAGCTACTGCCTCACCTTCACAAGCAGGACCACGGGTCATGGTCCACACCACGGTTCGTGAATGAGCTCGTGAAGATGCCATAGGCAAAGGAGCCTTGTGCTCCAAAATCAAGGACATTGCCTCACCTTCACGGGAAGGACCACGGGTCATATTCCACATCACGGCTCATGAAGGTGGCTCGTGGTCCCTGATGAGGTGACTTAAATGAAGGTTAGTTGGGCCATTTCCTTTTTAGTCCAATTAAAGTGGGGTTGTTTTGGGTATTTTTAGGGGAAGTATAAAAGTTGCTTTAAAGTCAAAATCCATTATTCTAAGTCATTATTCACAAACACTCAAATAAAATAAAAAAACGTCCTCTTCTCTAAATATTTCTTTCTCTAAATTCAAGGAAGCAGAAAGGAGCCATTGGAGCTAGTGTTTGTGGATTTCAAAGGTTCTTCCTTAATTTTTTTGTGGATTTCTAATCAAGGTATGGATTATTTTCATCTAAGGGTAGTCTCCACCCATAGAGTCCCCTCAAATGTTGGTTTTTCAAGATTTCAATTTCCCCAAATCTAAGGTTTTCAATCTATGACATAGGTCTCCTTCCAAAATGCTTTCAATTGTCTATTTATTGTTGATTATGGTTGGTTATGATGAATTATGGTTGGATTAATGGAGTATTGTTGTTTCATAATGAAAATTCCCCATACACCCATATTTGCCCCTTATTGATAAATCATGAATTGATGATGTGGGTTGGTTGATATTATAAGTATGTAAATTGAATATGTTTATGTTAATTGAGCTATTGAATCATGAGATTCCTCCTATATTATGTAGTAATTGTAAATGGTTGGGTTGATTGTGATTTATGACCCTTGAAGGGTAATATATGAGGGTTTGTACATCTTTATGAGAATTTGTGTATAAGTTTATGATTCACTTAGAAAGTGAAGGTCTTATGATTATTGGGTAATTTTGGTATGGTTGTAAGATTTTTCTCCCCTACCCTTTCATATGACTATATATGATATGTTTATGACTATGTTAGTATTGTTGTATTGAATGAAAGGCTATGAACACACTATAGATATGATGTGAAAGGCTTACTCACAAATTGAAGATTCTAAGGTTGAAAGGACATTCTCACCTAATGAATTTATGAGATGTTATGATACCATGTTGACTTGATTTCCTAGTGCATTCTTTCATGTACATGAATTCAAGTAAAAACTTAATATGCATTTAAAGGGAATTATTCTTAGCACCGAGTGTATATGAAAATGAGATTGAAGCTTTTACGTTAGAAAGTCTGGCTTCCTAATGTAAGTTATCTCATGAGATGGAAACCTTATACGTTAGAAAGTCTGAGTTTCTAGTAGCAATTTCCTTATCCCATAACTATGTGCCCACTTAGGTCTTTAGTTAGTGGATCCACCTAAATGCTAAACATGTTAGTTCTACCTTAGGCAAGTAGGATACCCCTTTCGATGTGGAGTCATGACACCGGATTTCATGTAGCTCACATGGTCTTTGTCGATTAAGGCTAAATTTCCCTATAGGACAAGAATACGAACAAGAACAAGAATATGAATATGAACACGAACTATATTTATGACTTCTTATTGAGTTTTACTTGGTGTGAGTGGGGGTATGGGACTTCACTAGTACATTGCACAAGTAGACTTATAAAGGGGTTGTGGAGTGGTTTCTCTTATGCTATAAAGACTCATGAATTGTGTATGCATGATATGTATGATTTATAAGATTGACCTTACTTGCTACAAGTATGAACATGAATGTTTCCTTGTATATGAATGTTGGCTATGGATGAGGACAAGGTATGTTATGTATGATGTTGGTGACCTAAAAGTGGTACTTGGCATAAGGTAGGGTTATGGGATCTTGCCTTTGCATTCACTGGTATAGCTTTGGACTTGCTTATGATATGTTTTGATGTATGTTTCTTCATATAGGCGCATTATGTCTTTTAAACTTGATAAATACATGATTTCAACTATATTTCCCTTTTCACATGTTTTAAAGGTTTTGTGCATGGCTTCCATACTTAGTACTTTTGTGCTAACCCATATTTCTATATTTTCTTACAAGTGTAGGTTCTGGGCATTGAGTTGTATTTCCTTGATTTGAGAAAAGTTTGGATTGGATCTTCCCAAGCTTGGTGAGTCCTCAAGATTGAGGACGGATTGTTCATTTGTAGTCCATCTCTTACTTTCTATTTTCAAGACTATGTTGTGTAAAGGGTTGTGACCCTAAGATTGTAGTCAATTGTTTTAGATGGTTTTATGAGATAAAGTATAGACTTCCATTGAATTTATGAAATGACTTTGATTGTAAACAGTTTTAAATTATCCACATCATTGCTATTTCTTATGTTTATGATTATTCTAAGGGCTTGTATCCCTTCGAGGTCAAGTACATCATTTTACATCTAGGGGGTAACCCTGGGTCGTGAAAAACTTGGTAATTAGAGCACAAGATTTAGAATGAAGTCTCATAAACCACGTCTAGTAGAGTCTTGTTCATGAGTGTCAAGCGTGCCACACTTATGAATGGGAGGCTGATGAGTCCACAAATTGGACTCATTTAGGGCTATATTTTAATGGAAATATTGTCCTTGAATGCTTGTTTTACCTCAATACCTGATTAATATGCTGAAGTTTTAGATATTTGAAGTTTTAGGAAAAGCATGGACACTTAGGCGCAACACGGAGCAAATAGGGATGAAAAGAACAAGAAATGAAATCTTGCGGATTGCTGAGTTTAACTTGGTGAGTCGCCGAAATGACATAAGTCGCCCTTCGCTCCAATACGCGAAGCCTTGAAGGAAGTGGATCAAAAGGCGAGGAAAGGAGAAGTCGGCGGGTCGCCGATTAGTTCCATGAAGCAAATATTGTACCGCCCAATGATCCAGAATACGAGGATGCAAAAGGCAAGAAACTGAAGGTAGTGAGCTGACCAAAAGGCAGATCGCCGAGTTCATCGGCGATCTTGACTAATGTCGTCGAACAATCCTCCGCAGCACAATCTGTGAAAACTATAAATACTATTTAGAATTAAAGATATCGACAACATAATATTTTTTTTTACTTCAGAACATATTCTAGCTAATATTTTTCTCTAAAGTTTGAAGAGGGTTTTGTGGAGACTTGAAGAAAGGAGTTCTTCTTCCCCAAATTGGAAGTGGGTGTTCTCTATTTACTTTTCTTTGCTTAATTCAAGGTTTAATTTCTTATACCCAGTTGATTTTATTATCATGTTAGGTATAATTTCTTATTTCTTGATGTGTGGCTAAAAACCCCAATTCTTGGGGTGTGATTTAGTAAATATGAGTTGATATTCTTGTTGGGTCTTACTTGCTGATATGTTAGATGTATTTTAATGGTGATTTCACCTAGTGGTTGTGGTTTAATCTAAAGGGTTTGTAGTTGCAAATACAAAGCCACCCATGTGTTTTCGGCTTGCCTGAGAGGGAGATCGTGAAACCAAAAGCACTAGACTGATGGCCTAATGAGTGGGTCGACATGAGGTTCTACCAGAAATGATGAGCCCTAGTACCATATCCTAACACTCAGCTCGAGAGAGTGATTCAGGTAAGGCATAGGCTAGTCACTATTATTTTGCAAATCTCCGATCGAAAGCATGTACCCAACAATTTATCTCTACTTGTATTGCGGTCACATCCCAAGAACCTTTCACCATACTTGATTTTCTTATTTATTTTGTTGTTTTAGTACTTGTTACAAAACCCGTTTTTGATATTTGACACTTTTGTGTCACCTCTTTTGCATTTACAATGTCTTTTATTGCAAATGTCTTTAGCTACGACTAACTTGAATGAAATTCTAATTGGTTATTAATTCTCAAAATCGCTCCCTTGGGATACGACCCCAACCCTCGATTGGGTTACTATATTATTTACTATCATAGACACTCATATCGTAGGATAGTGTCGTTGGTCACGATAAACATCAAAATGGCGTCGCTGCCGGGGATTGGTGTTATTTGAGAGTTTGTAGTTAATCAGAATTTTTGTTTCTCTTAGTTGTAGCTTACTAACTTTACTCGTAGTTTTGTTTTTCTGTGAGCTTTGATTTTAAACAAGCCTCCTGAAAATGGCTGAAAGAAGTGGTGCCAAGCTATCTGAGTCGAATCAAGAAGTCGAGGGCAACCTCATATTAACTGCACTGGTAACTCAGCTGAACAACTTGGCCACCAAAGTCTCAGAGGTGGAAAATCAGTGCACAAGTCTGGGGAAATACATACCTTCTCATGAGCAGAGGAAGTATAGAGGAAATGGACACAACCATGTTAGGGATACTCTGCAAATAATTCTCCAAAAGGTCAATGAATAGTACCGGGTGATAAACGAGATACAGGAGAATATTGAATCGTTAAACCAAATGGTTAGCTCTCACTCTACATTGATCCAGCTGATTAAGTCTCTTTTGAGTTTTGCAGTACCTCCCCTCGAATCGAATGATCTATTGGGGTTGCCTGGTAATGCTAGGGTCAATCCCAATATGCAAGAGTGAGACCGAACATACGTCGTGCCACGACGTAAAATAAGGCACTTCTTGGGAGCAACCCAAGGATTTACTGCTTTTTAATTATTATGTTCAAATAAGGGTGTGCTGATTTTTTTTGGGTAAAATACGAAAAGTGTTAAGTAGTACAAGATGGCGAGCCAAAGACCTAGTGGGCGAGTCACCGAGTCTATCCGTGACTCTTACTTAATTCGCCGTTAGGACCCAAAAATAAGGGAGGTACTATAAAACTCAACGAGGTAAGTAAGCTTTCGGCGCATCACCGATTCTCTCGGTGACATGACTAACATCGCCGAAAGGCTAGAATCTGGACAGTTAATATCTGGCCAAAGACTGCTAAATTTGTAAAACTATTCACTTTCCCTCGTTTTGATGCATCACAAGTTCCCACAATAGTAGCATTTTACAGATTGTTGCTTGTAATTAGTATTGTAGTTGTCGATTGGCACTTGAAAATAGGATTTCTTTGCTTCCTAGCATTATAAAAAGATATTTGATCGACATACAAGGTTTGTCTCTAAAACCCCGATTTTATTTTTGAAAATGTTGCATTCTTTTGTAGTTATAGTATCAAAATGGCATGTGATGGGCCTCTCTGATAGAAATAGGTTGCTATGATGCTGGTTTCAATTCGTAAACTTTTCCTAAAATGCTTAAATGATTGAATGCCTTAGTGCTTGCACTTTGAATTAATTGATATCGATAGGGGTGTTGTATGTTAGTTGTTAGGTTGATTGGGTGAAGTTTGAGTAGCCTACATGTGAGCTAAATGATGAAAATTACTTGATGAAAGAACGGGTAACACCAATCTTATGAGCGGGCTTCGTCATATGGCCAAAATTCGACAAATGCGGGGGAAGTCTAAGTATCTTGAGAGTGATGGATAGTGCGGGTCTTGTTTGAATTCCATGAGTGCATGCTTTGATTTGATTTTCTAGTATTGGGGGATTGAATTCGAGAAAGTGGGTAGAAAATAGGCACGTTGGGTCAATTGGTCTGTTAAGTCGAGCTCGCTAAATGATTCAGCGGTTTGCCTAATGTCCCCACCCCGCCGATGATTTGGCGCCTCGATTGGCGTTTAGTTCTATAAATTTTGGCGAGAAGTCTGACGGCACCGTAAATGCTCAGCGACTTGCCAAAGGTATTACAATCTCCCTTTATCTTCATCCCTGGAACCCTCTTGCACTGTCACTTTTGGTGGACACATTTTGCTCGCAGAATGATCTTACCTATCGCTATTTTCTTCTCATTGTTAAGCCAATACCTTCGGCGAGCTTGTTTTGGTTCGCCAAAGAGATTCGGGTTGATCAAGTCAGCGAGTTTATCTACAATAACTTTTCTGTACTTGCATTTGAGTTTCTTCTTGCTCTTTTGCAGAAATGGTACGCAAAAACCTAAATGAGCCCTGTCAGAAAACAACAAAGGGCATTACAATAAATGAAGGAGGATCATGTCCTTCATAGAAAAGAAAGCAAGATCTCCCACCGAGAGATAAAGGAAAAAGGAAAAAGCATATAGCAAAGAAAGGAGTAGGTGTGGAGCCAGATTTTGTTGAACCAGAGGATGAACTACCTCTGATTGACCGAAGGAGAGCGCTCCGTGCCAGGTCTCAGTCCATAGCCACCAGCACCTCCTCAGTTGCCACTTTGCCTACTACTGCACCAGTGCCAACCCCAACACCATCTCCAGTGGCTCCTGCACTTCTTGTAGTTCCATTTCCACTGAGATTGCTGAACAGTTTGAAAGGAGATGGTTTACGCACCATTCTTAAAGAAAAATTGCTATTCGTGGAAAGCCTGGAAGGTAAGCATGCTGAGGTTCTTGACACGCTCAGGTATCACGAGTTTGAGCAATTCAAGAGGCCACGGGGTACTTACATACCTTCCTAGGTCCAGGAATTCTGCTTAGCCTACGAGGAGTTAGTCCCGAAAAGTAGAAAGAAGGCTAGTGATTTCTGACTAGTGAAATCGGTTATAGTTAGAGGCAAGGAAGTAGAGTGTCACAACGAGCACATAAATGTTGTATTAGGACGACCGCTGCACTCGGTACTTCCCTACCATGGTTTGCCTATTGCCCTATCTCTCGATCATTTGAAGGGTTGGTTAGCTTCGATGATCTCTGACACCACCCGACGTGGATGGACGCGAGAGTCCCCATTGAGAAGAGGGATATAAATACCGCCTCTCGGTATTGGTTTAGGTTCATCAGCAGCACTATCATGCTGTCCCAAAATGAGTCCATTCTGCGTCATTCGAAGGCGGTTTACCTTGGTTCTATCATGTCCAGGAGGTAGATCGACCTGGGATTGCTGATTTCACAGGAGATGGCTATGAGGACCAAACTGATAGCATCCAAGGAAGCGCAACTCCATTGAAGGACAAGTATGAAGCTTTAGAAACTCCAAGGAGGCCCATAACAAGATCTCAAACCAAGGAGTTCAATGATAAGCTCAATGGGCTTCAATCGCTGATCCAAAAGTGTTTTATTGGGGAAGAAGAGCTCAAGCCCAAGGAAGAGAAATTGTCCAAATGCTACAATTTAGATTGATATTAATAATATTTGAGAGAGTTCTTTGAACTTTTGTGACTTGTTCTTTGAGAATATATCTTTAAACCTTTACTAGTTTCATAGTTTAAGGTATAAAGTAACTTCTTTTTGTGATATCTTTGATTTCTTTTTGGTATTCTTTAAAAGGTGATTAGTTCTACATACTAATTATTGTCTTTAGTTACTCATAAAGCGGTCAAGATCCGAATCTATTGTTTTGATTCGTTTTCTCAAGTAAAGCGTTAGATTTCTTCCATAAATCTATACGTTGTTACTTGGATCTTTTCAAGACCTTAGAACATCTAATCCTTGGAAATTCGTGGATCTTTTCTTTTTTCCCATATCTTTATTTAGTTTTTTTTTTTCTTTTCTTTGTGCTTCCTTAACCCCGCTATATCAAGTGGTATCAGGGTTAAGGAGATCACAAATAGAGAATTGAATATTAGAATGCGGAAGCACAAAGAAAAGAAACAAAAAAGCTAAATAAAGATATGGGAAATTCGAAGAAAAGATCCACGAATTTCCAAGGATTAGATGTTCTAAGGTCTTGAAAAGATCCAAGTAACAACGTATAGATTTATGGAAGAAATCTAACGCCTTTACTTGAGAAAACGAATCAAAACAATAGATTCGGATCTTGACCGCTTTATGAGTAACTAAAGACAATAATTAGTATGTAGAACTAATCACCTTCTAAAGAATACCAAAAAGAAATCAAAGATATCACAAGAAGAAGTTACTTTATACCTTAAACTATGAAACTAGTAAAGGTTTAAAGATAAATTGTCAAAGAACAAGTCAAAGGTTCAAAGAACTCTCTCAAATATTATTAATATCAATCTAAATTGTCTTTAATGAATAAAAAGGACCCCTATATATAGGAGAAGGGGTGAAAAACGTCCAAGACCCTAAAAGTCAATTACAAGGACTCCTACTCTAGAAAGGAAATAAAGTAATCTAACTAAAAACAAATTTAGTACTTCTAGGAAAGCTATGGTACTTAGGAGACCATAAATAGAATAAGGAAAATATTAATAACCTATAAATAAATAAAGAAATAAGGTAAATCCCAACTAGGAAAAGAATCTTGACAATCTTGGAAAGTTTGACTAGTCTTCTCAAAACTTGGGCGAAAGCAACTCTTGTTGTGGCTGATTCTTGGACTCTTCTTGACCTTATTTGCACGAAATTGGGCCTTAAAATTACTCATCTTGGGCTTGAATTTGGGCCACCAAATAATTGTAGCATTTGGACAATTTCTCTCCCTTGGGCTTGAGCTCTTGTTCCCCAATAAGACACCTTTGGATCAGCGATTGAAGCCCATTGAGCTTATCATTGAACTCCTTGGTTTGAGATCTTGTTATGGGCCTCCTTGGAGTTTCTAAATCTTCATCCTTGTCATTTAATGGAGTAGTGCTTCCTTGGATGCTATCAGGTTCATCCAGCCTTTCACATTTCCTTGTTGAAGAAGTGTGTGGATGATCTGACATCAATAGTACCATTAGAAGTGTGGTTGTGAAGGATAGTCTCACTTATGAAGAGGTGCCAGTTGAGATCCTTGACCGTCAAGTTTGTAGGTTGAGAAATAAAGAAGTAGCTTCAGTGAAGGTTTTGTGGAGGAGTCGGTCTGTAGTGGGAGCTACTTGGGAAGCAGAAGCACCCATGAAAGCCAACTATCCTCATCTCTTTCCTTCTGATTGCGTTTCATCTTGAGGTAATAGTTCATGTCTAGTATCTTAGTTTATTCTTGTGTAAATTTAGTCTCAGTATATTATTCCTTCAGTTATCCTTGCATTCAGCCTCTTTGCATGTTCTTGGAACTCAGTTCAGCCAGATATTGTTTCTAGTACTTAGTGGTAGGGATTGCAGCTCCTTCTCTCCATACTCAGCTTATTTAGACTTCATTCGAGGACAAATGTTCCCAAGGGGGAGATAATGTAACACCTCGGACCTCCAAAAAGAAGAAAATCCTAGTTTTCAGAAAAATGGTGCCAATACTGACGGAACCACACATGGACCATAGGTGGGGTTCCGTCTTTAAGGCCCAAATATTTATGGTCTTTGATCCCACCCATGGTCGACCAGTATGGTCCATGGTTGGCCCTACGGACCGTAGGTGAGGGTCAGCAGCCAAATGGAGGGAATTAGTTGTTGAGTCAACTTCAAACAGTCATATATTTTAACACAAAATGAATTAGTTGGCCCATGACCTATCAAATTAAAGATAATTAAATCCTCTTTCCAACGCCACTAAGTTTGCTAAAATTCCAAGTTCGAGTAAAATGTTATGCTCATTTTAATGAAGCCCTGTTGGGAAGACCATAAAACACGACTATAGTCGACGGTTGGTTGTCCAAACGACAGTCTGTTGGTCCCTATGTGGATGGCCTTCATCAGCTTTTAAGTTAGGCTTATTCAGGTCTTTTTCCTATGCGTTGGGGCCCTTATACTATGTCGTTTAATGCCTAAAATACATTGTTTTACTCAGTCTAAGCCTAATAACTTGGTCAAACTTACCCAAAACCCTCATTCTCCAAAAATCATCCAAACTTGGAGAAAAAAAAAGGAAAAAGTCGACCAAACCTCCCAAGAGCAAGCATCAGTGTTCTTCAAGGTTCAGCCCTGAAATCCAAAGGATTTCTCCGTAGATTTCGTCACCTGGTATGTGGGATTTCACTAGTGGGTTCCTTTCATCGACTAGGTCCCTAGAATTCAGTCAGATCCTTGATTCTCCATATCTTGTTTAGACCTAGGGATTCTAAAACCTTGGAATTTTGTTGTGATTAAGTTGTTGTAGTATCCGTAATCGAAATAACATGTTTTCTTGGAAAGGCTACTTAGTTCCTTGTATGAAAGTCAGAACCCTAGTTTGTATAAATTCTCTTAGTTTATGAATTATACTTGCTAGGTCAGTTAAACAGAAAATTATGCTCCAGATTTTGAATGTCACATAGTCAGTACATAAATGTTATATTCTCAGATTGCATGTCAATATTTGAGCTATTCAGTATTTTAGTCATATACATATTCAGTTGGGAGTAGACTTAGCACCGAGTTGGACTAGGGTTCAGCGTACCCTCGTAGTCCTAGAACTACATGCCCCCGTAGGATTATAAGTCCCCTCTATTGGGCATTAGATTTAGTGATCACATCAGTCATGCCTTATACCCCTAGAAAGTTATATTGGTTCCTCTCGATGGGGTGTATATATCAGACTCCACATTTAGCTCACGTGGTTTTATGTCGGTTAATAGTAGCTCCCACAATCACACTTTTAGTGCATTTGACGAGGCTTCCAATATATACTTCAGTATTCAGTTTAGCATGTCATGTTCATGATTAGCACTTGGTCATTGCATTCAGTTTAGCTTTTCAGTTATGTTTCAGTATCTACATTCCTGCTTAGTTTATGTCATTGCTCAGTTATGCTTTGTTCAGCTTATATATATTTTTTCAGCTTAGTATCTATATCCTACATGCTCAGTACATTTCAAGTACTGACGCATACTCTGTGCTACATCCTTTCATGATGTAAGTTTAGGTACTCAGCATCCAAATCGCGCTTAGATAGATTCTCGGTTCGCATTTCAACAGCTTCAGTGGTGAGTCCTCATACTTTGAGGACAATAGACATGTTTTTCATTTTAATTTGTTTATTCAGTTTTCAGTTTTGTTAGAGTTAGTTGGGGGGCATGTCCCAACAACTCAACTCAGTTAGAAGCTTTTCAGATATAGTAGTAGAATCAGCTTGAACTGTTAAGTTTATCTTACAGTTGTTATTAAACTCTTAGTATGTGTTATACATTCAGAATAGTTGGGGTTTTCCCCCTTTTTAGTTATCCTTGATTTAGCTTCCGCATAGTACATGTTTTATTTAGTTATTCTCAGTATGCTTGATATATGTCAGACACAAGGTTAGCTTAGGGTCCTTCGTGATCCTAGGTCCCGTGTTACGTCAAGGGAATATCCTCGAGGCATGACAGGAAATATCCAATTAAAAATTAACATCTGTATATATTCCCTAATAAAAAAATAATATTACCTTAACAACTAAAATTAAGGATATTTAATGGATAAAAAAGGAATGATGTGGATTGCCACGTGGAAAATAAAGATGGGTTCATTTTACTTTAATTCCACCCTTACGCGCTAAACGTGAGTGTGGTCACTTGATCATCCAACTAAGCTGATAATACCCTCAACAATACACTAAAAACTAATTTAGGGGGGGAATAGGACCCTCGCAAAGTTGGCGTGCGTAACAGCAATTTCGGTCAAAGTTTGTGTGTGTTTTGAACCCTTTTCCCTTATTAAAATGTGAGATTTTGAGATGGAACAATATCCTTGGTAAATTGGATTGGATGATAATAATATATATTGGTGAAATAATTAGTTAGTTGATGGAATTCATGTCTCAATATAAAGATTGATGATACACCTTTTTATGAGAAGCTTATAAGTTTTCATGTACAAACCCACCTGGTAGACTTATGAATCTAGCGCATGAAATAAGTTAAAGTATTGCTCTAAAGAAAATTAATCATCGAATTAAATTCATCAGTAATTGTAATTTAATTTATTGATTAGTTTATGTAATCTTAATATGGGGAATTACATAAGTGTTTAACGGATAATTTTGAAATACAAATGGAAGAGTGCAATTATGAATTTCTAGTGGAATGATATGGTAAGAATAATTAGAATATTTTTTTGAAATTATTTCCATAATAGGAAGCCCAGTAATTAATTTTGTGATCCCTACGGTGCTTATATTTAACTAGAATTGAGAATCTTATTTCTAAGAGAAAAGGAGAGAAATAGCGTGAGTTTCTTATTCAAGAAAAGAGGTGCAAATTTATCTTCTCCCTTTTGAATTGAGAAGAAATCTCTATAAGTAGGATTCTTCTAACCTAGAAAGTCATTCAGCTTTCTATACGATACTCTTCCACCCAAGTATCGAGAGAGTTCAGTTGTTAATTTGAGATCTCTGTAGAAGACCGTAGAGTTGGAGTTTGACTTGCTTCAAGATATTCATGCACATGCTTCAAGAGGTAATCTTAAGTTAATTTTTAGCATATTTTGTATGTGATGTGTATTTGTGGTTGTTGTCCATATTCATGTGAGTTATATGATTTTGGAATGTTTTCGTTGTGTATACTATTTTCTAACAATTGGCATCATGAGTCATGTTTACATCTCTATAGATAGTATAAAATATATGTATGTACATTTATGTGCGGTCATATTTATGGTTCATGAATCGGGGTTCAAAAATCGTGTGATATGTGAAGATTCTTATGAACTATCCTTGATTTTTAAACGAAACAATTTGAACGTTTTAAAGGCTTAAAATGCCCTTAAACTATGTGACATGGATAAAAATGTCCTATGTTAATAATTTGGCTTAAAATGCCCTTGCCGTCAATGCTTTGGTTAAAAAATGCCCTTGTAGTCAATAATTGGGTCTAGGAATGCCCCTATAGTTACTAAATGGGTCAAAATTGTCCTTCTCCGAATAAATATATTATTTCTTTTTTTCTTTTTGAACACATCTTCTTCCTAATTAAAATATTATTAAAGAACCCTATTCTTGTTTTCTTTCTTTTAAAATCACTTTAACAAATAAAAATGTCTTAATCTCATTTTATCAATTAAAATAGAATAACTTCATGTACCCTTTCGACAAATAATATATGTCATATATATAATATCATAGTAAATCTATCATTATTTGTATTTATATAACGATTAAAAAATTATAACAAAATAAGAATTTTTTTTATTTTTTATTTTTTTCTGAATTGAAATAGGACAAAAAATTTCTAGTTAAAAAAAAAATTATTAGAAAAAGAATGTTCTTAAAAGAAAATAAATAATATATTTATTGGGAAATAAGCATTTTTTACCTATTAAATAACAATAAGGGGATTTTTGAACCAAAGTATTGATGACAAGGACATTTTTGGAGCAAACCATAAGCATATGGCATTTTTGTTCATTTCACATAGTTTAAGGTCATTTTAACCCTTTTCCCCTTTATTTTAGTACAATATTATTCAACTTTTATCTTTAACAACCCTCTTTTCAAAAATATCATAAATAGTCCTTTAATTATAAGAGTAGATCTAAAATAGTCTCTTAACTATGCACTTACCGGATTTAGTCTTCGACTATTTAAAAACTTATCAAATTTAGTCCTTTAATTATACACTTGCCAATTTTAGTCCCTTAAGTATACATTTACCTATTTTAGTCCTTTTAGTATTTAAAAACTTATCAGGTTTAGTCTTTGTTCATTTTTTATACAAATAACTTAGGTTTATATTGACCAAATTCATGCCTCTAGAAATTAAATCATTTAGCCATTTTTTTAGTTGTATGCCTTTCCCCGCTACTTTTTCTTCAAATTTTCCTTATGAAAAGAACCTTTACCTCACGAGGAAAGAAAATATAAGACATAATTTTACTCAACAGAAGATAAAATGAAGCATATTATTGCTACTTATGACTTGAATATGCTAAAAAAATTATTACCCGTTAAATCCAAATTTATACTCCAACGATTTTATTGAAGGAAATTTGTTTAATTTTTCAAAAGTTAAAATTTATAAAATGGTAGACTTGCAACTTTTTTGTAGTTTGTTTTAGTTTGTTTTTAATAGATCAATTTTATTATTCTTTTCACTTTATTTTACGTAGAGAAATTTGAGTGATAAAATCAAATCTCTTATTTTTCTTTTGTATGAAAATAAAATTAAAGAATCCATGTTGATTGTGAACCGCTAACCATCAAAGAAGGGAACATCACATATTCAAGTCACTAGCAACCTCCATTAAGTAAAAACTAGAACTTATATCTTCTTTCCTTAATCTTATTTCGAATTGTTGAGGTTATTGTTCTTCTTGTAAGAGTAATTTGAAGAAAAAACAACGGAAATAGAGAAATAATTGAAAAAATGGGTTAAAGATTTAATTTCACAAAGTGTTTCGTTAATATAAACTTAAGCTATTTGTATAAACAAAATGGACAAAGACCAAACCTAATAAATTTTAGAATACTTAAATAAGTAAAATCGGCAAGTGTATAGTTAAAAGACTAAAATTGATAAGTACATAGTTAAAGGACCAAACCTGATAAGTTTTTGATTAGTTAAAAGACCAAATCTGGACAAGTATATAATTAAAGAACCATTTTAGACCTACTCTCCCTATTCATGGCATTTTCTCGTGAAAAACATAAATGATACACCTAGACAGAGACTAAGTTTAGCATCTAATTTGAGTATTCAAATAAATTATGCTTAGAGAAGGTGGACCAAAGATGATGGGCTCCTTACCCTTTTAGGTCACAGTTTTTCATCCCATCGACGTTTGCATAGAATGGTATGCCGTTCTATTTTTTATATCCATAAGAATGTCACTCCAAAGCTAATTTTTTAATACACCTTCAGCAAAAAATGTCAGTCTCATTGAACTACAAGATTGTGAAACTGGGATTTTACTGTGACTGAATGGAAGAAACAAAAATAAACTGAAAATCAATAATTATATACATTTTTCTTGTATTGTTCCTAGAACCCAGAAAACGCTACCAGATGAGGTTAGTGATACAACTATGCATGTTTCAGATTATCTTCAACGAGTTCAATACACCGATATAAAACCAACTCAATGGGGTTCAAGGAACACATTGTGTCCGATGCTAGTTTTTCATGATCCTGCTGGTTTTCTGCCATGATTCCTGTCACTAATGTACGCAAAGGAAGAAGCCATTCATTGTAAGCCGTCTGCAACATGTCCTTACAGAGCACTCCAGTACAGTTCGTTTTTCCTGTTGCATGTGTTTTGAAAGTCAGATGATCATCAGTAATATTAGTGTCATCTTCTGTTGTCTCCAAAATTGAATAAATCAGTTTAGCCAACAGATATTAGACGACAGAAAAGACTGACTATCCACTGATGATAATACATAAGTCTTCTTTCTATTAGGAAAAAGAAAAGACTTGAGATAACAGAAGATTTCTGAATCTATCCACAAATTGTTTTGTCAATAGCTTTATGCACAAGGCACTTGAACAATTCAACTAGGCCCATCATAAAGTATTTAGGAAAAATTACAGAAATCTCACTTTTTAATTTACTTATTATCATCATCTCCTATAAGTTTTACAAATTTCCAAAACCCCTCATTTTCGTGCATCAGATTAGTGTATCAGCGCTTATATTATTGCATCTCGCGCATCAGATTAATGTATCAGCACTTATATTATTGTATCTAGCGCATGTATCAGCGCTTATATTATTGTATCCGTTTGAGGAATTTCTGTAATTATAAACTTTTAAGGAATAGAATGTAATTTTGCCTTAAAAGTATGTGATTTCTGTAATTTGCTCAAGTATTTATATTCTTTATTGATGTTTGCTCCATCTGCTACATAGCGCAAAATAATGGACTATGGAGAGGAGATATGTTTCCCAAAAAATAAAAACGAAGAAAGAGGAAGGGAGCAGAACCTTTTTTCTGATCAGTAAGCAAGAATGGAACTTAAATGAAGATCTGCTAGATCATGCCCCACTAATTCCAAACAAAACCAGGGACTAAAGAGGACATGTGCAAAAGAACATTAGCCATGGACATACCACCTGACATTACAATTTTCCTCTATCCCATTTTAATGACTTTAGTATTAAATTAGTAGTGATGAAAGAACATATTGAAGTAGCTATTGAAAAGTTAGTTTAATAAAAATGTCAAAAATTTAGATATACTGAATGAAAGTTGTATAAAATGTCATCCAAGATGTTTTGACATGATACTTATAGGCTTATGTACATGCTTTCCTTCCTCAGCTTGCACCCATTTCCTTTACACCCTATATACATGGGTAATCTTTAACATATCAAAGTTGTTCGAAACACAGCTATTACACAACTGATAGTGTTTGGCCACTTATTCTTAGAGGTTGCATCACACGTGGCAATCAGTTTGCAACACATGCCATAACTCAAGGAAAAAGAAACTTAAAATTCCAAGTATATCCCCAATTGACAGAAGTTTCCAACTTCTGCATTCTTCATCTTACTCCTTGATGGTTGTCACCAATACTGCCCCCATGGTTTTCACCAACACCACCATCGCAAAATCAACATAGCCACTCTTTGGCAATCTTCATTCTCTTAATATCACTCACCTCACATTTCTGCCCTGCCACCAATCTCACTACATCAATAAAGACCACATCTGTGATGCCACAAAACACTATCCCTTTACCAGACACCTCCTAAACAGAGACCACCATAAAGGCATAACACCGGGCCAACACCTCTCTTCGACCCCAACAACTCAACTGAAAATCATACACACTCAACACCACTCCACCTAAAAATCACCGCTTTCTCCCTCTTTTATTATTATTCCACCAAGTTTACTTATAAGGATTTTATAACTCTTCGCAACTCCTACAACTTCAATCTCTCCCATCTGTATTTCTACTCTTGTTAAACATAACCAAAAAGATTAAGAAGCGGGGTTGAGTCTATGAAATCTTGCTTTGTAGAGTGGTAATGGGGCTATTAGTTGAAGGAAGGTTTGGGACAATGGGTTTGTGTATGGCAAATGATAGGGGTGATCTAATGGATTTTTTGATGGAGGTCATTAGGTAGTGATATTGGTGGAGGGGCGGATGTATGTCTGATTCTTTTTGAAGGTTGGACAGGGGAGTAACCTGAAGGTGGTGGAACTGGTGGTGGTTGTTGGATGGAGAGGTTCAACTGCTGGAGAAGATGAGCATGGAAGGTGGACGATCGAGGAGGTAGGGGACTCGTGTCACATAAATAAGGCCTCATACAAAATGCTTGTTCATCATACGCCAAAAAAAGGCTGGTAAAATATGTTCTAGCCACGTCGACAAAAAGTTTGGGATAGATAAGGTGTACAAAAGGAACATATGAGCAATTTGGACATCATACGCCTAATACTGGTCAAATGTGTTCTGGCCGTCTTGGGGTTGGGACATGATTTCTTTGAGTCCACCAATGATGATATACCTACAGACCAAGATAAGTTGCGCATTGGTTCGGATGTGGATTCTAACACTAATGATGATGGAGACTATCCTCTAGCTCTCAAAGACGCTGGAGGTGACGATGCCATGGAGGATTGAAAAGGGAAGTTCTCCACCCTACTTTTGTTTTTACTTTTGTGATTTTTGCAGCACTGGATAGTGCTATGCTTTTAAGTGTGAGGTGGGGTGTGAGATCATGTCCATGTCTTGTGTATATAAATGGTTGTTTTTTATTGTTAGTTTTAGTTTGGATTCCTTGGAGTTTGATTTCGGTTCTTTGACCAAGGATAGCCCCTTCAAACCGTACCAAAAATAAGATTTTTTCTTTGTAGGATTGAGTCAGTAGTCATAGTTGAGAGACATTTTCTTATGATGGATGGATCACTGACGACTGTCTTAAGGGTATAGTTCATCAATGTGTATGTCATGGTATGGTGTTTGTACTGAGGCTGCATGAAAGAATGTTGGGTGACGTGTAAAAGCATGAGGGGAAGTATGTTTAGAGACCCTTGAAGCTCGTGTTGACTTAGAATGCAACTTAAGCTTAAAGTAAACTCTTACATGGTCCAAACTTGTAAATTGATAGAAATCTCACTAAATTTGAGCATGTCACATTGTGTGATAACGTTTGTGTATTCCTTGCTACATCATAATGCCTAGAACTTGCCTGGTGTGTGTAAAGTGAAATGCAAGTATTGCTCCGTTTAGAAGATGACAAAAGGCCTTCCTTGATTTGCCTTGTGAAATCTAGCCTGCTCAGATATTCTATCACTAGTCAGCCCTTTTGAGCCTGTAGCATGTCGTTAGTTTTGGAACCATGCTTCCTTGAGCACTGTCGCATAGACTTGATAAACCTGTTGAAGCGGAAGAAAGGGGATGGTTGAGTGTAAAAAGGTTGTTTATGATTAACTACAAAGTAATGAAAAAGCACTCGTGATATTTGTATGAAGCATTTTATTGATGAGATGAAATCAGTATTGAATAAGTATTGAGGAAAGGACTAAAAACAAAGGGAAGAAAACAATGAGTAATGAAGTCTAAATTGCAATGTGCTTAGGGAAGTGTAAGTCACTATTACATAGTTTTCGTACCCGACCCCTCACCTGCATTACAACTCGTGAAGTCCTGTTTGATTATAGTCGAGCGTACTGAATTAGTGGAGGAGCACACTAAGGGCAAGCCTATGGCTCGTTATGTGTAGCATGTGAAGTTGTTTGTGAGAGTGAGTTTGTTTTTATGTTGTGCCCTTTGTTGAGATAAATTGATTAAAAATGAGTGAAAAGTGGGCAATTCTTTGTCGTGAGGGCTCATGTTTAATTATAGATGGGTGATGACTAAGTGAGGCCGAATGAAGTTCTATGCTTTGAGTTGATAAGACTTGTTGAGTCAATGTTTGAGCCATGAGGTTTCAATGTATTTGCCTTGAATGAATGAAACGTATGTTATGCTTGAGTGCAAAAAGATAATGGATTTGTGAATTGTGTAGCCACAGTACAAATGTTATTGTTTGTAGAGTCGTAAATTAAGGTATTTTGTGTGAAGGTGATTTGCTCGAGGATGAACAAAGCTTTACGTGTGGGGTGGTGATCTTGGGCATATTTATATGCCTAAAAGCCAAGTGAAAACTTATGTTTTAAGCTAATTTCGAGAGCAAATTCCATTAGGTTGAGAGTTGTTAAGAGTCATGTTTATGCATTTCACCTAACCAATATGATTAGGTGTTTGTAGGTTGGAAAGCACGTGAAATAGGCACAAAATGACAAAAACTGAGTTGGAGGTGAAGCGAAAATGTGGAAGCACATAAGGCAAGCCTCGAAGGAGTAAAAGAAGGATAGGATGAGAAATGAACCCAGCTCCGTATTGGCTTCATATCACGGAGCTGGGATTTTAAATCTGGCGTAGGAATATTTTGGACTAGAGGAGCTTGTATGGGCTCCGCGTCGCGGAGAAGGCAGTACTAAAAAAATGGGCAGGTCCATATTGACTCCGTGTCAGACCTGTGCGCCAGATTTTTGTCATATTTTTCCAAGCCTATAAATAGACTCATTTTTATTATTAATGTTTTTCAATTTTGTGGAGGACAAGACTAGGACGACTTTTCTTCTCGAATATTAGGGTTCATTCCTATTCTTTAATTCTTGCATTTTTAGTTTACAAATATAAATCAAACATTTGTGGCACACTTGCATTAATTTGTGGGTATTAGTGAAATTTGATATAAGCTAATCGTAAGTCCTTTAGGTTCAATAATCCGGCTCTTCTAGAGCCACTATATTACTTGTGCAACCACGTACGCTTGCATGTGCATTTGGGAGCAATAACTGCAATTGCAACCATGACAAAAAATTTGTCCTAAACTCTTTTAACGTTTTGGAAGGTCACAGGCTTGGGAATTATCTAAGATTTTTCCTTTAACACCAAACCAACTAGACAAGATTTCCATTTTTATGCTTGACAATTTCAAAAACCACCTAGCAGAATGGAAGACAAAACTTTCTAAACTTGGCAGGCCGTTCTACTCTCATTCGCTCTACTCTTTAACGTCATTCCTAATCACTTAATGCAAATCATTTTTACACCCAAAGAAATTATTCATCACTTTGAGCGTTATCAACGACAATTCATTTGGGGTTCTAGTGCTCACAAAAGAAAACTTCATCTAATTCATTGGAACATTGTCACAAAATAACAAGGAGGCCTGGGAATACAAGATCACCAAATCAATGCTTGCTAGCACTGCCTGAAGACTTTGCCATAATCCCAAATCTATGTGGGCTTCATTACTTCTCAATCGCTACATGTCATATCATGGAAGGACTACTCCACACTCTTCCAGAACTTGGAAGAACATTACAAATGACTGGAATTATTGCCAAAAAGGTATAATGTGAATAATGGCCACACAAACTCACGTTAGATTAATGGACAGAACCTTGGTTAGCCTAATTTAACTCTTCGCAAACTTATTCAAGGCCTACTCCAAAAGACTGACCAAGCTGTTATGGTTTCATCTATCATACACTATGGCTCACAGACACTATCCTCCACCTGAAGAAATCAAAAGTCTCATTCAGAACCGTTACCTTCCCCTTTTCACTATTTTTTTAATCAGCTTAACATATCTATTTTAAACAGAGAATTACAGCAAAGGTATACTTCAGTAATAATTATAGTAGTAGCCAAAAGAGCAAAACCTACCCCCCTAGATCCCTCATAAACTGTCTAAAACATGAATTATGTCCATACTCACATATAGGGAGGATTCTCCCTACCATACACTTCATAGTCTACACACCTTCAAATTCACTTCCACGGCTTATGATTTACCAAGCCAAATACTCATTCCTTTTACTTTGTGGCATTTATGGAAGACTCAAAATGATAACATATTCTCACACAAAAAAAATCAACCTAAGACAACTTATTTACCAAATGGCTTTGGAATATTATCACTTAAGTAACACTCGTATTAGGAAATGCCATTAAGTCCTAGTACAGGTAAAATGGGAACCACCACCGACAGGTATCTACCAACTGAGTACTGATGGTGCATTCAAGGATGCAGAAGAAAAACAGCGGATTGGAGTTATTCGTGACTCAAATGGACAATGGATAGTGGGATTTGCAGGTGCAGCAAACACAGCTTTAGCCATGGAAACAGAATTGTTAGCTTTGCTTCATGTGCTCAACTTGGCTGTCCAACGAAAGATCATGCCATTGCAAATAAATATTGATGCCCTGGAATTAGTCTCATCTCTAACACATACAACTAACAATGCAATACATTTCTTTACTGACTGCAGGTAGCTCCTGCACAAGCTGAATGATCCGGAAGTCAATCATGTGTACAAGGAGCAAAACAAAGTTGCCGATCAACTGCCCCCAAGGCATAGCTCAAGTGGCAAAAGGTGGAGGATTTGTGGCTTAGGTCGCAGGTTCAAGACCCACACCATGCAAAGCGAAGCCTGGTATTTAAGTGGAGAAGGGTCGAGGGGTGGGCCCATTATCCACCAAGTTTAGAAGGCTGAGATTGGTCCAAAGTACGGGTCACAGACGGATTTCTCGGTTATCAAAAAAAAAAAAAAGTTGCCGATCAACTAGCTCATTTTGGTAAAACACTGACTGAAAGTAGCATCCACATACTTGATCAACCTCCTCTTTTTGTTAAAGATCTCTTACAAGCATCTTCATGGAGGTACAGCGAAGGCAAGACTAATTTCTGCAGATAGGGTGCTATCCGAAAACAAGATAGTTCCAACTGTAACCAACCATTAGCAGTAGGAACACTTGTAATGTCCTCCATAACTTAGCTTTTGATGCTAACCTTTTGTACTCTTTGGGGCAACATGAGCTCCCATGCATTTTTTGCTTAATATAATACAAGTCTAATTGTTATTACCAATCTTCACAAGTTTTTTGGAATTCAAATTCATTCAATTAATTCAATCTAAGTTTTGGTATTGATGTTTTCTTTGTTAAATTAGTTTTTCAACCATTACTAAGATATTTTCTTCTTACTGCCACTAATTTAATACATAAGTCCAATTAACATTTTATATTTCGTATCCCATCAAATATCAACACATTGGTTGGGTGGGGTATTTATACTAAAAAAGCATCAAACATTAAAGAAAAGCCACAAATAGGAGAACCATGTCACTGGGACCAGGAGAGTATTATTCTAATCAAAGATCAAAATGAAAATGTAACTAAATCTCATGTAGAAGCAACCATAAAAGACACTCACATATAGTCCAAAAGAGATTATTTTTTTTCATAGTTAGATTACACTTACCTGTTGACTCTCTGATCACTACAAACCGATAGAGATTGAGAGCTGATAGAACCTGTAGAGTATGGCAAGAAATACAGTAAGAAAATGTAAATTTAATCAATGTGCGTGGTTAAAAAACACAAAAAATTCCCTTCATACTTCCAAATTTGGTATGCTTGAGGGTATCACGTGAGTATTATCAACTTTTTGAAGGGTGAATCACTAAGGGGCCGTTTGGTTGCTGGTTAGAGTTATGTAGGTATTAGTAATGCATGCAATAGTTATGCAGGTTGTTGAGAATGTAACCAAATTATAAAAGTGTGCTCTCTCTAATAGCTTAAGCTTTTAGACGAGATGGTCGCACAGAGCAGGCAGAGGTCCTGAGATCGAATCTCACCGCCACCCAAAATTAAAAAAAAATTCCACGTGTTTGGCCCATGAAAAAGAATCAGGCCCACACGTGAGGGGGTGTGTTGAGAATATACTCAACAATAAAAGTGTGCTCTCTCTAACAGCTTAAGCTTTTAGATGGATGGTCACACACTTCAACACAGGTATTAGCAATGCAGGTATTAATTATGCAGGGTTTATTTGTACACGGTTTAGTTTTGCAAGGTTTAGTTATACAGGGTTTAATAATTTCTTTGGGTGTTTGTTTGTTATATTAAAAATTAATAAACATTATATACTTCTTAAAAATAAATTATTTATCCTATTGAGTTTGACAAGTTTATGGACGGTCAACTGTTGCTAGGACCTTTTACATTGCAACCCATGTCTTGTAGTTCCATGCTTTCACCACTTAAAAAAACACAAAAAGTAAAAGGTAAAGTAGAAGAAATAACCAATGTGAGACAGATTCTCATCTACATACAAAGAATGATCACTGAGGTTAGTAACCAAACGGGCTCTAATAATAAACTTACACTAGTGATCAACCAAGAATGGACATTAATCTGACTCATTGAGGAAAAGAGCTGTCAATCCTCATTATTTTCACCAGGCAAGAAACAATACATAGACTAGAGAAGAAAATAGGCAGTTGAATCCCACAAGTGGGTTCTAGGAAGGGTAGAGTATACGCAAACCTTACCACTACCTCGTGGAGGTAGAGAGGCTATTTCTGAAAGACCATCCTCTCAAGTGTAGCAAATCCAAGTACAAAGAGTAAGAAAACAATGAGAAAAACATAGCAACTAGCAAGGGAAGCAGTGCAAGTCTTGCAAGAAAGGAACAAGAACAGCAAAATAGTGCGACAATCAAAACACACTAAGCAACAGACTACAATATTACAACTAGTATGATGACAAACATCTAGACTCTCAGAAAGCAAGACAACACTCCACTGCCTACTAACCTTCTACTCTAATACGCATCCTGCACACCCTCCAATCTAAGGCCATGTCCTCAATAACCTGAAGTAGAGTAATATCCTTTCTAATCACCTCTCCCCCACTACTTCTTCGGTCTACCTATTTCAGGTAAAACTGTACATTTGGGTACTTACTCCTTGTGAACAAATTTAGTATGTAACATCTTTAGCACCTTCAACCTGTATTTTTTTATAACTGAGATATCCCCGAGGGACTGTTGGTGCATAGTTCAAAACTTGTTAGATGATGGATGAGTCCACCTCTCTACCCTTCTCCACTTAATACCAAACTTTTGTCTGCGATAGGTTTTGAATTCATGATGTGAGCCTAACCTACACATTACGTTAATGAGCTCTAACCATCAAATTAGAGCCCCGAGGACTCGACTTGTATTTTCTCAACTTACTAGTATCAATATGCCCAGTTATTCATTTTCGAACAAAAATACACCACTTTTGACTGGGCCTCAAATCCTAACAGCATCCTTGTCGTACTTCTAAGAAAATGCTCCATGAGAAAACACAAGTTGACAATTGTGTGTGTACCACTTTTAATGCATGTCATGAAGTTGATAAAGAAGGCGGGCAAGAAGAGTTGATTCAAACTTGAATGTTTTTCATTTCTCTGAAGATTTGATGAAGTATATTGCAACAACATTACCTCAATCGAGAGAGAGAGAGAGAGACAGAGCAAGAGACAGAGACAGAGACAGAGAGAGAGTTGGTCAAAGATGGTCCACTGTAAGACCAAGTAACTTCAACAATCTATCAGATGCAAATCCCCAAAAATACTAAGCACAACATCACTGCATTAATCCTTTATAATGATTAAAACGTAAGATTCAGATATCCTAGAATTTTCTCATAATTAAGATTCACAAAGAAGTCCAACTGGCAGCTCACATGTAAATTAGAAGAGGGATGATCATATGGCTGAAATCTTCAATAAATTGGTTATTTGTGCCCCAAATCCTATTGTCAATTAGCTGATCAATCATGTCACAGATAAGTGAAAAAAGAACACAGAAAATCCTCACGTTATATAGCAATCAATTCTCCTCAAACTATATAGCAATCAGTTTTCTTGATGGAGTCATACAATAAGCTAGCTTATAGACCAAGTATCGCTAATGCCACTGGAAGCAGAAGCATTAGAGAAAAATTCCAAATAGAAATCAATAGAAGAAGAGATGGAGGGCCACCATTTGGAATTACAATATAAGTCACAGTTTATTGAAGATTTGAGCCGTATCATTCTCTCCAGCCAGGCAAGTCTAATGCAAAACTATAGATGCTAATATAAGTCACATATTGTCGAGTTAAAAAGGAAGAGACAATTACAGCATCACTGTACTCAGGAAGAGATGGAGGGCCACCATTTGGAGGCTTCAGAACCAGCTCTACTAGTTCCAGAACACCAGCACTCCAAAATGAGAGACATTGAGAATATTTCACCTCTGCCTCTGAGACCCCACTGTTTACTGAGATACAGCTACTATATTCCTCGTGCATTTCTCTTCTGATACAATCTAAGAGGATTGCAATCTGTACATGAAACAATATATCTAAGAGCAAATTCAATCAAGTGTAGTCCAAGAAAAATTACTGTAGCTGTAAACTTCTCTAGCAACTGATGGAGAGCATACCATTGAAGAAGACTCGCTATTCTGTATCAAAGCCGTTAATATGTCAAACCTTAAAGAACTTGGAACATCTGCAAGCACCTGATAATGTAAAACCAATCATCAAATGGTCACATGCAAGTCTACTCGCAAATTCTCTATAAACAAAGAGCAAAATGATTCACTTCCCACATACATAATTTCCTTGTCATGAAATATAGCTAATAATGTACATTTAAAACAAAAAATCTCATGAAACAACTAAGAAATAAATACAAAGTCGTACCACCTTAGAAGTTCAATGTATCCTCAAGGGTTCTATCAGCATTCACCCCTTTATGTTGGTTTTCTTCCTTTCCACTCGAATCCTTTTATTTTTAGAACTCTTTTTTAAAAGTTTATAACAGGCCATGCTTCTCCAAACACTTCATGGCATAATAATAAGTCAGAACAAGGTTCAACGTGCCACCCACACTACTATTCAAATTTCCAATCAACTGATCTAAGGTTCCAGTACCACTCTTGGTGAATTTATAAGGAATTGGTGTTCCTTTTTAATGCCTCATAGAGACTGTTTGGATTAGATTATTTTAAGTGCTTTTGAGCTAAAATAGTTTTCAAGCACTTTTTTAGTGTTCAGGTAAATTTAAAAAGTGCTTATAAACACTTGGTTTTAATCTAAAATGATGTGGCAAACGAGTCGAGTCGAGTCGAATATGAATCGATCAAAAACGAGTTAAATAAAAATGGATGTAGTACTCTACTCGACTCGACTCACATTTTAAATGGGTAAAAACGAGTTACCCAATGGATAATATGGGTACCCATATTTACCCATATATGATACAAATCTTGTTAAACGCTTTAAAAACAAAAAAAAAATTGAAGTTTTTTTTTATCACCCAACCTCCCTTCCCCCTACTAGCACCCCCGCCCCTCCCCACACCCCAACACCCCTAAAAAAAAATTAACAAAACTTTAAATTTTTTTAAAAAAAAGAACTTAACCCCAGCCCCTCACATCCCTACCACCCCTCCCCCCACATCCCTAACCCCTACCAGCCCCCCACACCCCCTACACCCCATCCCCAAAAAAAAAAAAATTAACAAAAATTTAAAAAAATTCCATTAAAAATTTAAAAAAAAAAATATTAAACCACCCCACACCCCTACCCTGCCCCCCCCACACTACCATCCCCCCCACATCCCATCCCAAAGAAATTAACAAAATTTAAAATTTTTTCCATTAATTTTTTTAAAAAAAATTACCACCAGGCCCCCTACCCCTACCACCCCCACACACCCCCTACCCCCTACCAGCCCCCCACCCCTGCCCCCACGCCCCCTATCCCAAAAAAATGTAAAAAAAGTTTCATTTTTTTTAAAAAAAGACTTTCTTACTACCCCACCCTTTATCACTTTTTTTTGTGTGAAAGAACATCTTTTACCCATTTTATCCATTTAACTACCCACTTTTAAATGGGTAATATGGGTATTATTCGTTTTTACCCATTTTCAAATGAGTTGGATACCTAATCCATTTAAAAAGGGTAAATATGAGTGGATACCCATATTAATTACCCATTCTGCCACCCCTAGTCATAAGTTAGGATTTTAAGCTAATTTATGACTTTTGGCTTATAAGCCTAAAGCCAATCCAACAGGCTCTTACACAATTGTGACGTCTCAGACAATGCCAGAATCCATATTTTAACCTAAGCAATGATAGAATAAATTTAATCTTGAGGAATGGACAAAGTTTGATCTATGAAAATTGAAGAAACACTATAGAGTAAGTATTTAAGGATCACTAGAAGACTGGGTTCATGCACTGCAATTCATCTAGCACAAAATAGAATGAGGTTTAGGCAAGATTAGACGGCATTGTGGGGCCTCTAACGTAAATAGTTTTATCTACGCTCAATGTTTCAAGAGAATGGTATGATAGATGAAGATGTTACATATATAATTGAAATAGGATAGTTGAAACAAAGAAATGCTACTGAATGTTATGTTTGAGAAGGGTATGTGTCAAAGCGAAAGGCAAAGTTCTATAAAATAGTTTTTAAGACCAAGAAAGGTATATAAGAGTGCATATTGGGCCTCTAAAGTCTACCATATTCAATTGATGAGTGTTGGAAATATGCAGATGTTAAGATAGATACCTTACAATACAAGAGTAGATTTTCTTTTTGATAAGTAAGGACTTGATTTAAAGAGAACGAAGATGGTACAGAAAAAGGTTCAGGAGTTAGCAGCAAACTCTATAATCCAATACTACATATTATCTCCTTGCAAGTACAAATATCCAAATACTTATCCATCATATCTAAAGTGTTGCTATAACACCAAAAGTAAGAATTTTTAATGCATATATTTTTTAATCTGTAACTTCTTCCCATCAAAATATGCTGTTTCTTTCCAGTCATAAGGTACACACTATACAATTGAGAATAGTTCTCCATATTGGCTTTAAGCTCTTTTTAACCTCCTGAGATTGCCACACTTCCACAACAAGCTACTAATTTTCTCTGGTAATGCCAAAGATATTCCCGTTGTGCTAAAGAAAAGTTCCCAGCAATAATCTTGAAACTCTGCAATGCAAGAAAAAATGTTCAACTGTTTCCTCGTCTGAATTGCAGAAATAGCATCTGCTGCACAGGGAAAAATTTCTCATTTGTAACTTGTTCTGTTTTTGGCAAGCATCCTATCTGCTAGCAAACCAAAAAAGTTGCTTCCGTAGGTGCTTTGGTTTTTCAAATCATCTTTCCATAGCCAGTCTCCCTGCAACAACATGGTTTTGTAACAGTTATTGACTGAGAATAACTTATTCATACTGTTAACCCAAACTAGCTTGTCCGCTCTGTCTTGTTTTATCGAACATGAATTCAGTTGTTGAAGTAGTTGGCAATTTGCAAAAACTGTCTATTTTCCAATCATTTAGGTTTCCACATACTGTCAGCATCGCCAACCCATATCCCATATGTCACCGCGTTGTCAAACCATCTCTTGGTTTCTCTTGGCTATATGGTTCATCCGGGGGAAAGATTGAGCTTCAAGATATAGTATACGGTCTTATCAGTACACAAATGTATAACTCCCCAGAAATTTCAGTTGCGCACATATTCATTCCCGCAGAAATTGGGTTCAAGCTTTCCCCAGTCACTTCTCATCAATGAACTCCTGACGTATACATAGGAGTGCAGTTCGTTCAAGAGATTCCTACCTCTCTATCTATCTCTGAGATGTTTGGATTTTTCAAAACTCCATGAACATGCAGATATCACCGCGTCGCCAACCCAGATCTGATCTAACCGGAGAAGAAATGCTATTTTATGGCGATATCTATATCAACGAGGTCTGAACAGTATCAAAATGGAGCAATACTCGTAGCAGTGAGCAATTTTCTGCTACTTCGCAAAGTCATTCCCTAACTGGCCAAGAAGTTGCGGCATCGATCGACATTAGAGTCACCGACTCCATCAGCATTCCCCACAAATCAGCCCAATCCTTGTTTATGGAATCACTGGAACTGGAGTACTCAATAGGTCAATTCATTGATTCAATCGTTCAAATCTGCAAACATCCAGATCTCGCTGAGTTCTTTTGTCCAGGTTCTATCTTCCCATTGGCCCCTTGTTTTTAGTTTCTTGTCCATTTCTACCTAGGATTTTTAGCTTCTTGTGTGAATTTCTTTTTCACTGCTGACTTATTTCCACTGTACTGTCAATTTCTGCCTATATTTTCTGTTAGTTTCTTCTTCGTTATTGCATCTGTTTATGTTTTTACTTCTTGTTCAGCTTTTCTAGCTTTCATTGCTGCCTCAATATTAGAACTGATCATTCACTCTCTGTTTTTGTTAGTGTTGTTTTTCAGTTTATTATTCGATTTTCCAGTTTACTTGGTCAATTGCTGCTTCTGTCAAATCTTCTAGTTATCCTGTTCGTTATTGCATCTGTTTTCTAGTTGCTTGCTCATTTTTGCCTATGTCTTTACTTCTTGTTCAGCTTTTCTAGGTTTCATTGCTGCTTTTATAAATTAGCTGATCGTTCACTCTCGGTTCTTGTTAGTATAGATCTTTAGTTTATAATTCGATTTTCCAGTTTTCTTGATCAATTGCTACCTCTGTTTTCAATCTGCTTATTTTTTAGTTGATTGTTCATTTCTAATTCTCACTTTTGGATTTCGCGAGAACCTTTGGGTTGTTGGTAGCCAATTTGAGTTACCGAAGGAGGAACACTTGGTTACCTTCCGAAGTTCGGTGGTCAAGACTCAAATAGACTTTTTACTCCTTAGAGAGGGTGATAAAGGTTTTTGTAAAGACTTTAAAGTTATCCCAAGTGAGAATCTTTCGACCCAACATAAGCTCTTGGTGATGGATTTGGAGATCAGAAAGGATAGGAAGAAGAGGGCTGAGGATGACTGGACAAGGATCAAATGGGGTAGCTTGACAATGGGAGTGCCCTGGAGATAGGGGAGAAGTTGGTGGCTATGAGAGCTTAGGGGAGTGGTGGGGATGTGGGCAATATGTGGGATAAGACAGCCAGTTGCATTAAGGAGACAAATAGAGAGGTGTTGGGTGTCTCGAGAGGCCGACCAAGTAGACATAGAAGGGACTGGTGGTGCAATGGAAAAGTACAAGGGAAGGTGGAAACAAAGAAGGTGGCTTACGCGAAGTTGGCAGAGAGTAAAGACAAGGAGGAGAAGCGGCTGAATAGGGATAAGTATAAGATGGCTAGGAAGGAGGGGAAGTTAGCGGTTAAAGCAGCAAAAACAGAAACCTTTGAGCGCTTGTATGCAAAATTAGAGGACAAAGGAGAGGGAGATAAAAAGCTATACAAGCTAGCCAAAGCTAGAGAGAGGAAGGCCCACGACCTTGATCAAGTGAAGTGCATCAAGGATGTGGATGATAGAGTATTAGTGGAGGAGGTACTCATTAGAAGGGGATGGAAGTCATACTTCCATAAACTCCTAAACGAAGAACGAGACAAAGGCATAGCGCGGGAGGATTTGGAGCACTCAGAGAGGCGTTGCCATTATGGGTATTGTAGGTGTATAAAGGTTGAGGAGGTTAAGGGTGCTATTCGTAGAATGCATAGGGGTAGACCAACTGAGCCAAGAGAGATTCTGATGGACTTTTGGAAGAGAACAGGCGACGTAGGTATGGAGTGGCTGACGGAGCTGTTTTCAAGACGACGAAGATGCCTAAAGCATGGAGATGGTTACTATGATTCTGTTCTACAAGAACAAGGGTGACATTCAGAATTGCAACAACTATAGGAGTATTAAGCTATTAAGCCATAGAATGGAGGTTTGAGAGAGGGTGGTAGAGATAAGGGTGAGGGAGGTTTGACTATCTCCAAAAACCATTTCAAATTTATGACAGGACGCTCAACTAAAGAAGCCATTCATCTCGTAAGAAGACTAGTGGAGCAATATAAGGAGAGGGAAGGACTTTCACATGGTGCTTACGACAAAGTCCCTAAGAATGTTCTATGGAAGTGCTAGAGGTGTACTTGTGGCGTACACTAGGTCAATTAAGGGCATGTATGATGGAGCCAAGACCCGAGTATGAACAGTGGGAGGAGACTCAGCACTTCCCGTGTTGATGGAGTTGGTCTACCTCTACCTATCTTGAATCCATCCATAACTAACGTCTCATACCAACCCACTAGAGCATCCACACATCTAATCATCACATGACTGAGTCATCTCAACCCCTCTTCTCGCATCTTGTCTTTCAGCGAAGTCACTCCCAACTTGTCTCAAATATCCTCATTTTTATTTTATCTTTCCTAGTATATCTACACATCCATCACAACATTCTCTTCAAAATGTGAGTTCTTGACTGGTCAACACTCCACCCCATACAACATAGTTGGTCTAACTACAAACTTGCTTTTAAGTTTAGGTGACACCTCTTATAACACGAGACTTCAGATGCCAGCCTATATTTCATCCACCCTACACCAATACGGTGAGTGACATCCTCGTCAATCTCTCCATTTTCCTAGATAATCAACCCAAGATATGTGAAACTACCTCTCTTTGGATAACCTAGTATCAAGCCTCACTACCATAGCAGCCTCATGCGTCACACCACTAAACATGCACTCAAAGTATATAGCTTGGTCCTGCTCAACTTGAACCTTAAGACTCCAGGGGTCTATCTTCAAACCTCCAACTAAACATTAACTCTGCACGAGTCCCGTCAATCAAAACTAAGTCATCCGCAAATAACATACACCATAGCACCTCACCTTGAATGTGTCGCAGCAATACATCCATCACCAAAGAAAATAAAAATGGGAAGAGGTGATTAGACAGGACATGGCGCAATTGCAGCTTACCGATGACATGATAGGAAGGTGTGGAAGACACGAATTAGGTAGAAAGTTAGTAGGTAGGAGTGCATCCATACTAATAGATGTGAATGTTTTGTCTTGTTTCCCTTACTAGTAGTCGTAGGACTACTTTTGTTCTTCGATTTCTACCACCATCTATTATTTTGTATAGTTTGTTTGTAGTATTATTTTGTTGTAGTATTACCCTATTACTATCTATTGTGCATTCAATGTTTTGGACAATGAAAGGCGACAAGGGTCTGTGCGCTTGCCTTTTTGAAGTGAGGCATCAATTAATATCAAAAACTTTAAAATATTTAATTGCATATACAAATAACAAAAATATCGATAGCAATAACATTGTAGCAAATATTTCATTTCAAAAACTAAAATTGGAGTGCACAACCTACTGGTTAAGAAGAAGAAGAAGTGAGGTGTCAATTAATATCAAAGACTTCAAAATATTTAATTGCATATATAAATAACAAAAATATTCTTTGTCAAAAAACAATAACAAAATATCAATAGCAATAACATTGTAGCAAATATTTCATTTCAAAGACTGAAATTAGAGTGATGGTAGAATAAGGCCAAGTCATTGGGTCCGGGGGCAAGGGGCAAGAGTGATTAGTGGGTTTAAGGGGTTGTCTAGGTTGAGAGTGGGTTCTTGGAATATAGGGACATTGAGAGTAAATTCCATAGAGCTAGTGAAGATGCTCAAGAAAATGAAGATTAGTATACTTGTATCCAGGAGACCAAACGGGTAGGAACCAAGGCTTGGGATATGGATATGTTTAAGTTGTGATACTCGAGAGGCTCGAGGGATAGGAATGAAGTAGGCACTTTAGTAGATAGGGGACCTAAGAGAGCAAGTGGTGGAGACTAGAAGGACCAATGACAAGATAATGATGATTAAGCTAGTCATTGGAGGGTTTACCTTGAACATTATAAGTGCATACGCACCACAAGTGGGCTTGGACGATGAGGTTAAGAAGCAACTTATAGGAGGATTTGGATGAACTAGTGAGGGGTATACTGCCTTCCGAGAAGTAATTCATTGGCGGAGATTTCAGTGATCACAGTGGTTTTGACAATGTGTATGGAGGCTTTGGTCTTAAGGTTAGAAATAGAGGAGCGTCTCTTTTGGATTTTGCTAAAGTTTTCGAGTTGGTGATAGATAATTTGTACTCCGAAGAAGGAGAAACACTTGGTTACCTTTCCTAGTTCAGTGGCCCAAACCCAGATTGATTACTTACTCCTTAGAAAGGATGATAGAGGCCTTTGTAAGGACTGCAAGGTTATCCCGAGTGAAAATCATACTACCCAACATAAGCTATTGGCGATGGACTTGGAGAATAAGAGGGAGGAAGGGGAAAAAGAGGACGTCATATGAGGGTGCGCCTGACCCCTACCCAAGCTTGGGAAATGGGGGAGAGGTTGTTGGCGAAGGGGACTTGGGAGAGTAATGGGGATGCGAACATCATGCGGGATAGGACAGCCGGTTGCATTAGGAAAGCACCTAAAGAGATGCTAGTGGTTTCGAGGGGATACTTTGGTGGTTAACGAGAGAATTGGTAGTGGAATGGAGAAGTCCAAGGAAAAGTGGAAGCAAAGAAAACTGTTAATGCAAAGTTGGTGGAAAGCAAGGACGGGGAGGAAAAGTTGATGATTAAGGAAAGGTATAAGGCGACGAAGAAACAGGTTATGGCAGCGAAAACGACAATTTTTGAATGCTTGTATGTCTAGCTAGGGGGCGAGGGTGGAGATAAAAAGATGTACAAACTAGACAAGGCGAGAGAGAGGACTGAGACTTGGATCAAGTGAAGAGCATCAAAGATGAGGGAAGATGTGTACACTCTACCTTCCCAGACCCCACTTCCCACATTGTGGGATTTCACTGGTATGATGAGGTTGTTGTCGTTAGGTTTCTTCTAAAAGTAACACTTGTTGAATTAAATTCTATAATGTAACCCTTTTTATTCAAAGCACATTTGAACAAGACTGGAAACCTGCTTTTGAAGCTCTCATTTCCACACCGTGTCCATCCAAAATATAATCCTCCTACCATTTCCCACCTCCGATCTGGTGAACTGTAGAAATTCATCGCAGCAATCACTAATCATCTTTCAGATTCCCCCACAACTTTTCTATTGTGAAAGATTTTGTTTCCACACCTACTTTTGCACCATATATAGCATCCAAAACTTGCTGCCAAATCTCATCACTTTCCTTACTGTATCTCCAGAGCCACTTAAAAATAAACTTTTATCATGCATTTTCAGACTCCTTACCCACAGTCCACCATCCTCTTTTTCTTTTATAATCGTTTTCCACTTGATCAGAAAGAAGAGAAGAAAAAAAAGGAGTTAGATTGACAGTACTCTTATGTCTCTCACCACTTTGGATAATAAAACCAAGACACTCATTTTTCTTCCTTGAACAAACATCTGGCCACATGGAATTTAAGCCTAAGTAGTTTAAAATTTGAACCAGAGAACAAGTTATGCACTAGTCTCTAATATTCGACAGGGCACCTGAACTGCAATTATGCAGTACTTTCATTTTAACTGTAAGATTAACTCTCCAAATTAATTTTAATCTAAGAAACGTGAGAAATGAGGACCTAGCAACCTATAAGACAAGATATTTAAAGAAAAACATCAATTCATTTTCCTCCATACCCTTAAGGTAAGAGTAAGAGAACATTGAGAGATCCATAGAGGGATAACTTACAAACACAACATATGCTGATATTACAATTTGCAAGAAATATCATCTTTCTGAGGGTCACATTTTTCTCCAGACAAGAGTCATGTAATTCCGCTATGATAATAATACTGAGAAAGGCTTTCTGCACCAAAATAAGAAACTTCAAAGCACAAGGAAAAATGTTTTTACCTTCATCAGAGCATCAAAAGATTTCTTCCGCAAAACAGCATTTGGTGCATATATAATGACCATTTCAATTGCCTACACAGTGCGCGTCAACTTTAGGCGCAAGTAGAACAGCTCAAAAGAACCCAAGATGTTGCAACACTTCACCTGCAATGACGTATATAGAGTAGGCACATATGTGGAGTAGTCCATTGTATCGTTTTGAATTTCTTGGTGCATACATCCATCCATAATGCAAAGCAGGAAATCAAGAGCATGCACTTTCAATTCCCATGACAGGTCAACACTTGAAAAGACGTACTTTAACATGCCTATTGCCTGCCATCTTTTAGTCTGGTTCTTTTGAAGTTCATTTTTCACTGCTTCAAAATCTGTATCAGCAGCCACTGATGTCTCATTGGATTTGTAACCCCAGATTACTGCACAATATATCAGGGAAAATATAGACAGGCGAGTGGGAAGGTAGCAAACATCTGGTGAGAGGAAGAACAATTAATTAAATCCAGAAAACACTGACCTGCAAGTGATCCGCCATGCTTGACATGAGAAAAGCTAGCCATGTTATCATCCCCGTCATCTGGAAATTTCAATAGGGCATTAAAAGGCACATATGCATGAACGATTTCTCACTTCCTAGTAAAACGAAAACGTTATCCTAAATTATCATGCAGGGAAATTAGCAAAGATTTTGTAACTAACGATAGCGAACAATATAGGAATAATTACATTCCAAGGCCTATATTAAAAAATCTTTTAACAAAAAAGGAGAAAAATCTAACACCCACCACTACCTACAAAAGGATCGGTACCACAAACATAAGAAGAAAATAAGGATGCACGTATTTACCTCCACATATGGTTGTGAACTTGTCTACATCAAGTCCAGTAATTAATCCCTCATATGATAAACCACAGATTGGAAGAAAGTGTGACAGATGTATCATAATGGGAAGAAGACTTGAAATGTTATGCCCCATTGCAATTGAAACAAGAGCCTGCATGCAGGAATGGAATTTTGTCACAGACAGACATTGATTAAAGTTGAATTTCCAGGAAACATCATAATGGCCTCAAACAAGAACCAGAAGAGCTCAAGCTGGATTTTGCATTGAGTCTAAGGAACACTGACCATGACTTGCAGGACAAACATGCCCAACAGAGCACAGAGTTTTTTCTTATCTTTCTGTTCCTGTGAAGCAAAGATCAATTAGGGTAATCCCAAGAAAACAAGATGCAGAATATGGGAATATCACGGACCAACAATTTGCAAACAGCTTGTATTGAATCTGCAAGAGCAATTGCTTTGTGGAATAAGTCCTCAGTATCTTTTCCTTCCTCATCTGCCTCTAAGGACATGGACTTTAAAACACCAAGAATAACAGGAACTGCAGCTTTCACTTGCTCAAATTGCCGTCTTTTGATGAGTATTATAACTGAAACCAACGTATAAGGTAGAAATCCAATCATGACATTGCTGACAAAAGAATGCTAATAGGCAAGTTCCATTTAGAGGATTAATAAACCTTCACGAACTACTGGCACTAAAGTTTGCTGAAATTTTAGACCAACGAAATTAACTTCGAATTTACTTATTGAGGCAGCAAGGAGATTAAACTCAACCAGGCGAATTAAACTTGATTTTTTTTGTTTTGACTCACAAACTCAAGTTATTTAACTAACTTGAGTTTGAGTGTGTTGAAGGTCAAATAAACAAAAAGTTATATTTTAAAATATGTCTAGATTCATTGAACTCCAAGTACAGAATATTATATAGGATGCCTAGGATATTTTTATTTTTAATTGTAGCATATCTACTAACATTGTTAGATGAAGAGATATTACTTGTGAAGCAGACTGAGACCCCTGTATAAGGAGCTCTTCATGTATACTGTTACTCACTTAATGCAAGACAAGTTTTCAATTTCGGCATTGTGTCAAAGACTCTAAATCCAAGTAGCAACTTAAGTGGCTTTTGCTGGATTAAGAATACTTTGGGATGGCTGCTAGAAAGAGCAGTTCCTACTTCTCTCTACAATCCAGAAAGAAAGAGTTCATGTCCTTCAAAGGGGCATTAGATTGGCCGGTGTTGGAGCTAGGTGGAAAATGTAAGATGTTGGGATCGGTGGGGGAATCAAAGTTAAGCATATCTGAAGAACAAATAGTTGCTAAGAGAGCTAAAATTTGGCAAAATCGATCTGCTGGAACTTGTGTGTGATAATCAAGTGGCACTTCAAATCGCATCAAATCCAGTGTTTCATGAAAGGACTAAGCACATTGAGATTGACTGTCACTTTGTCAAAGAAAAGATACTCTCAGGAGATATTGTTACAAAATTTGTGAAGTCGAATGATCAATTCGCAGATATCTTCACCAAGTCCCTCATCGGTCCTTGTATTAATTATATCAGTAACAAGCTAGGTATATATGATTCATATGCACTAGCTTGAGGGGGAGTGTTAGAATAGGAATAAATATATAAATCCTACTTAGAATAGGAATAGGAATCCTAATTGGAGAAAGAGTCATAGGAATAGGAATCCTAATTTGAAAAAGAGTCCAATGTAGTGTCTATAAATAGGGTCTCAATGTAATAATGTAGATCCACAATTTCAATAATATATTTCTCACAGTTCCATTACAGTCATCCTATATTTCTCTCATGATTATCCTCCAAAGAGCCTCCTCTTCATTCTCTCTAAAATATTTTCTTAAAAAGACACTAATTAAAGCATTTAACATCCCTCATAAACAATTTCCTGAACTTTAAACAGGAGCCTCCAATTCAATATAAAATCCATAACCTCAAATTTTTTATCCATTAGTATTTCTTGTTTAGACATACATTTTGTCATAGCATTTTCTTATTCAGCATCAGGTTCTCAATCTAGGATATTGAAGTTGTAATTGTGTTCTTCCATCAGTACTAAGAGATCCACAACTATTACCCTCAGTTCATTCCGTTACCAGAAGAGGAATAGCTCCAGCAATGAAGTTGGGATATTTAGATGCTATAGAAACACATCGGGTCTAAACCACCAGGATAAAAGGCAAGCCAAGTGCAAAGAAACAGAAGTTACCATTCAAATGGTACTTGGGATTAATAAAGTTTTAACAATCCTCTTCCTTAAGAAAATATGCAAAATACAAATAAAGCATTGCAGGAGCTCACAGATTCCACGAGCTTCAGAGTATAATTGTGTTGTTTTGGGAACACCTAAATCATTTGAGAGTTCATAAAAGGTGTATACCAGACGTAACTTCTAATTTCTGGAGTGAAAATAAGTTCCAATATCCTTGTGTGGACTCAACAATAGCATTATGAGATTTCCGCTTTTTACCACCTTAACAAAAATCACTACACAGTTTTAACCTATTTCCTCTAGTCTAATAGTAAATTGTCAATCAATGAAATTATGGATTACCTTTGGCGAGGCCACCAATAAGAGGAGAAAAATAGCAAGGAACCCTGAACATTTCAGTTGGAGAACTTAACGCCTGAAAATTTTAACATAGACCATCATAAAAATGGAGAACAAAATGTTTACAAGCACAAACCTAGAAAGAGTCAGCATTGTAGACTATCTTTAACCTACAGTATGTGAGCCCCCAAAAAATGCACTAATTGAGCCTGACTCACTAATCAGGCACTATATTAAAGTTAGAAGCGACATGGAAGTTACTTGAAACTCTAATCCTCATAAATCAACTGCTATCTCTCTTAGGAATTTCTCCTATCAAAGAAATAGCAATCAGATGAGGGTAAATGGAAATTGGTACAGAACAACCTTGAACAGTTGGCGTCCAACTCTCAATAAAATGGCTCCAGATTTTTAATGTGTAATTAGGTAGAATAATACAAGCTACACAGTAAAATTTTCAAAGACAACAGTATTCTTCCATTCAAAGCTCTTTATAAGAGAAATGTTAAACACGCTAATTCCTCATTTATTTACTTAAGATGATGATGACATGGCTGCATACTGCTGACATGCTCTGCAGGATTTTACTTAGTACTCTGATTCTGAACAATGTATCACAGAAATTTATAAAGAACTCCAATAAAGAAAGAACCATAAATGTAGAGCTAGAACAAATTCATACCTCGCAAAGAATTGATAGCATTTCCCGCGGAGAACACATACTAACTAGATGTCCAACAATGAGTTCAGAAATCTCGGAGCAGCTTTTGGATGCACATGCAAATTTACATACTACCTTGGGCAACTCAAAGGACAAAGCATCAATAACTTCCTGCAACAAAGTATAAAGATCACAAAAAATCGTTTTCCAAACAATACAGTAAATCACTTCTACTTCCAATTTTATTACTTAAGAGAAGGGGAAAACACTAAATTTGACGGAATTGCCTGGTTTCTGGAAGGTGCACTTATGAAACAATGAATTTCAGTAAGAATCTGGAATGATGTTGTCTCTAAATCAAGATTTGATGCTTCTTCCGAGATGGGAGTAAGGAAATCGGCAAGCCCGGTGAGTAATCCATCGAAATTGCTAAAGTCACCGGCTTCAATCAACTAAAGATATAAGAAAACACATCAATAATGTTTGAGGTTAAAGATATGACTATAAATAATCATGTAGGGAGAGAGTCGGTGTGTTTTGTGGCTTACTTGAGAGCATGTAGTCAGGGTCTGTTGGAGGCGAGGAATGAGGGAATCGGAGAGATGTGGTTTCTCTTCCGACATTCTAATCTATCTCTCTCCGCCGGCGATGCTGTGGAGGGTTCCTTACTAGCAGATACACGACTCCCTTCCAAGCGACTTCGCGGGAAACCTTCTTCTCATCACAACTATACTATTAGGTGAGCGTGTCAGCACAGCCCGATATATATTATTTATTTTGTACTAATTTATGTAACACATATTATTTTTGGATACTAAGATAGATGACTGTCAACACGGGCCTCATATATATAATTTATGTGACACAAAATTTAGAGAGCTGTTCAAATTTTTTTAGATACTCTTTTTAGAAAATTAAGTTGTAAATTATTGTGACCTATTGAATTTTCATAATTTTAAAATAATATATTATTCTCTTTGTTCCAACTTATGTGGCAAGAATATAATTTAGAGGGTCGCTCAATTTTCCTATATAATTTTCAAATATTTTAAGTCATGATTTATAGCATTAATGTAAAAAAAATGTAACTTCTTTTAATAGTTAATCCCCTATCAATGTAACTCTTTTTGAATTTTTAATTAAATGATTTATAGCAACACAAATATTTATGACTAGTAAAATTAATCGTGCCTTGCGCGGAAATTTAATATCACGAAATTTATAAAATAATATTTAAACCCTATTAGTCATTAAAACTAAAACACTATATTATCTTACATACAAGATTACGTAGTAATGAACATTAATAATGTAAAGAAAATGATAATTATAACATTTTATCATTTATCATTCAATCAATCATCTTTACTTTGATTTTATAGTTTATCTTTTGCTTCCACGAAGTGTTACTATTTGATAATTTGGGGAATCAAATGAAAATCAATTTGAGATATTAAATTTTCTAATAAATATATAATCATTGGTGAAGGGATAAATAAATGCTAAAAGGCCGAAAAAAGTGAACAAATATTCTAATTCTACGTAATACTTAAAACCTATCTATCACTAAAACTAAAACACTATATTATCTTACATACAAAATTATGCAGTAACGAACATTAATAATGTCAAGAAAAATGATAATTATAACATCTTATCATTTATCCTTCAATCAATCATTTTAAATTTGATTTTATAATTTATCATTTTGCTTCCAGGAATGTTACTATTTGAATTTTTTGGGATTCAAATGAATATCAATCTGAGATATTAAATTTTCTAATAAATAAATAATTGTTGGTGAAGGGATAAATGAATGCTCAAAGAATGAAAAAAAAATGAACAAATATTCTAATTCTAACGTGTAGAAAGTTCAGCCCTACATTTTGCTTTACATATATCATTTTAAAGATCCTCATATAAATGTATCATAAGTAATTATTAAAATGGAAAATAAGGGAAAATGTTTCATATTGGAAAACAATTCAACTTATTATATATACTTGAAAGGGAAAAATATTACACAAAATTCTTCAGTTTGTTTGAGTGTTTTTTAAAAATCAACATACCAGAGTGATGGAGTTCAATTTGAAATTACACTTCTATTCCAATCACAGTGTCGAGAAACACATCTATCACTACAAGAAAAGTATTTATAATTTGTAGTAAACTTGAGAATTTATCCATAATTCATATTGAATATAAGCAATTAATTTATTGTGTGGTTATCTCTATCTTTGGGAGTAAAAGAGGCTCTAGTCTAGTCATATTACTTTATATGTCATCTGGCATATCCTTGCACTCATGTCAAAAATTTATTAATTCTTGTCTTCTTTTCTTGGTTCACTTCGCATATCAAGGTGCGATAAAAATTTTAAGGTCTTTATGTCGTTACAATAACATACCACATTTGAATTTTGTATTCAAGAGATGGTAGTATAAATCTTTAAGAAATTCTTTTATTGTACATTCAACAATTTCAATAGAGAAAACTTATGTCAATATTCAATTAACATGTGTCATTTAATATGTACTAACAAATTCTTATAACTATAACTTTGCAGAAACATAAACAACAAAGTTTAAAGCATGTACTCAAAAACAACAATCAATAATATATACACAAATTCATGATAGTAAAAAAACATATCAAGATCTGTAATAATAAAATGAAACATAAAGGAAAAAATCGAGCTCACTAAATGCACATTGTCCCCTTAAGGAAATTATTCCCCTCTAGTACCCATGGTTTAAAGGAATAAATCATCTCAGGATAGAACAGTTCTATTCACTAGTGTGTATTGATACAAAAACAATGATGTTAGTGAGTCACTCAACAGGAGCAAAGTACACGAATATTTAATTGTACAAGAAAGAAGAAGTTCAGAATTTTCATTGTTTTAAAATGAGAGGAAATCCCTCTATTTATAGACAACAAAACGTAGTATGAACAAATGCTTATTGTGCCTTATCGAAAAGATCCAACTCTTTGAAAAAGTTACAACCCTTCGAAAAGGTCACAACCTTTCTTAAATGTCACAACTTTTTACAAAAGTTGCAACTCTTCGTAAAAGTCACAATTTTTCATAAAACTCACAACTTTTCATGAAAGTGGAAGGCTAGTTTTGGAAATAAATAAACTAAAAGAGAATCATAATTTGTGGTGGTGTCATGTAGGCTGGCCTAGGATTCTCTTATATATATATATATATATATATATATATATATATATACTAGTTTTGACGCACGTGCGTTGCACGTGAATATCAAACCATGTACCACACTATTTTTAAAAATAACAGGAATGTAATTAAGAAAAAAACAGTCACTCTTAAAATCTCTTAGTTACACCTCTTAAATATACTTTCTCCTCCCTTCTCTATAGTGCATTACTTTGTTATTATTGTATTGTTGGTGTTCTTACTTTTAATATAATATAAATAAATATTGTTATAAAATATAGAAGATATACTAAATTCGAAGTCTTTCGTTGGAATATTAGATTAATTTAACATTCATGTTCGAGAGTGTTCTAATTTACTCACCTTTGAGATTGTCAACGTCTATAAATCAATCTTGAGGTTTTAAGAAAAGAAGAATAGAAAACATAAAAAAACGTAGTTTAAAAATGTGAAGAAACCTCTCCATTTATAGTTAAAATGTGTAGTATTAGTATGTGCATATTGTTCCTTATCATAAAAATATAGAAAATATACTAAATAGGGTGTTTAAGAATAAAAATAAGAAGAAGAAGAATGAATATTTTTTTTAAAAAAATATAGTTTAAAAATTTGAGGAGGCCCCTCATTTTATAGCCAACAAAGGGTAGTGTATGACTTATTGTGCCTTATCAAAAAGATGTTACAACCCTTTAGAAAACTCACAACTGTTCCGAAAGGTCACAACTAATCGAAAAAGTCATAACTCTTTGAAAAAGTCACAAAAGTCACAACTCTTTCAAAAAGTCACAACTATATAGAAAAGTCGCAGCCCTTCAAAAAGGTTATAACTCATCGGAAAAGTTATAACTCTTCGAAAATGTCATAACCCTTCAATGTGAAAAGGTGTATGTCTTTAATATAATATAGTATAATACACATAAATAAATATAATACAATATAAAATATAGAAGATATACTACATTTGGTGTTTTAAGTTAGGTAGTATAGATAGATAAAAAAAAAAGATAGATATAGATTGGTCTAATTTTAATTTGATATGAAATTTTAAGAAATAAAGAAGACTTTTAATTTAAGGATCATATGTAGAATATACAAAAATGTCTTTTCACTTTGTGGTCTTAAAGATGCTCCCCCACCCCAAGAAAAAATAACATTCTATATTAAATTGAATAAAAGTAAAAGTACACTAAATAAATTAGAAACGAAAGAGTACTTACTAAATGTAGTTTGGACACTTCAAACAAGTTTTTGATCAAATACTTTGGGACTTTTCAGATTCTGAACACCAAGTTGTAGTTTGTGCAACGGAAAATCATTGATCTTCTTGTCAAGTAGAAGTTGTTGTAAAAGTATATTTTATGGCTATGAAAATTAGTATATATTAATTATCAAGATACTCTTCTCATTTGAAGTTGAGTTATTTCATTCTCCTTGTTGCATCAATTTTTGTTGATCTATCTAGTTTACCCACAAAAAAAATTGTAATTGCATTACTGAACAACTCTCACAATCTTTCTTGTTTAAAGAAGAAGAATAGAGAAATCACAAAATTTGTAGTTTAAAAGTGTGAGAAACCCCTTCTATTTAAAGACAACAAAGGATAGTATGAAAAGGTTCTTATTGTGTCTTTCCAGATAAGTCACAACCCTTTTGAAAAGTCACTACCCATCAATTTGAAAAGGTGTATGCTTTTAATATAATATAACGTAAATAAATATAATATTAAATATATAATATATATACTAAATTTAGATTTTTAAGTTGGGGGTATTATAGTAATTTAATATTCAAGTCAGGAAGTTCATGCTTTTAAGGTAGTGTATATATTATATATATATAATTTATGACTTAATATGGGACACAAGTATAGAAATAAATATTCACTTTTATCTAAAAATAATTTTTTACTTATTTTCTAATTTACACTTATTTTTAATCATAATCTTTTTTAATTTATTTTTACAATATTAAATTTATTATATTAAAAAATACTTTAACTTCCTACTTCTTAAATAATGTAAGTCAATATACAAAACAAATTAAAAATTGACAGTGTAATTTAAGTCAATATATGTTATTTTGTTATCTCAATTTATGTAATATGAATGAAATTTAGAGAGTCAACAAATATTTTAGATGTTTTAAGTATATTTTAAGTTATTAGTTATTGTAATTTATAGTACCTTTTTTGTCATTTCCAAATATTGTGTGTTATTCCTTTCCTCCCATTTTTTTTTACACAATAAAATTTGAAAAGTCAACCTAACTTTTATATATTTTTTAAATTGCTAATTATTATTTTTAAATAATATATGTATTACTCCTATATTCTTAGTTATGTTGTATTGATAGAATTTGAAGAGTCAAACAATTGCTAGTTATTGTGATATGTAATATTTTTATATAGTTTTAAATACGTTGTTATAAAATCAAGTTCATAATAATTTATAATATAAAGATAAGAGGACAAGATATGGAGATGAAGAAGACGACTTTTCTTCTATTCAAGTGTGTCTTACAATAGTGAATGATATCACTTTTTTTAGGTTGTGATATTACTCCAAAGGTCATCATGTTCAATGCCCAAACTAGTAGATACACATCCACATTGTTAACTAAAAAGGAGGGGGGGGGGGTTCATATCACCTAGAGAATATACATACATGAATTTGGTAGTTCATGAATAAATCAAATGGACAATCCACTATTAATGGATTTATAACACTCCTCCTTTGATGTCCATAGATAGTGTTCTTCATTAAAACCTTACTAGGAAAAACTCAGTGGGAAAAAGCCTAGTAAAGGAAAAAGAGTACACACATCTCATAATACGCTTTAAATATTGCTTCATTAGAAACCTTACCTGGAAAACTCAACTTGGACAAAACCATGGCTAAGGAAAATAGTACAACGTGTACTTCACTCCCGCTAATGAAAGCTTCACTTGATATTTTAGAGACGATGTATATCCAATCTTGTATCTCAAATTCTCAAACGTTGATGTTGGCAATGCCTTAGTGAATAAATCAACAAGATTATCACTTGATCGGGTCTATTGAACTTCTATTTCACCATTTTGTTGAAGATCACGTGTGATTTTTTTTGGGTGAAATATGCTTTGTCCGGTCTCATTTGATGTATCCTTCTTTCAATTTAGCTATTTATGCAACATTATCTTCGTACATTATGGTTGGTATATTCTTTTTCAAAGAAAAACCTCACATTTCCTGAATTTGGTAGGTCATTGATCTCAATCAGACGCACTTGCTTCATGGATGGCTATTATTTCTGCATGATTTGAAGAAGACGCTACTAACGTTTGCTTCATTGATCGCCAATATATTGTTGTACCTCCACATATAAACAAATAACTTGTTTGAGATCGAGCTTTATGTGGATCAGATAAATATTCTGTATCTGTGTAACTAACTTGGATTCATTGGAATAGAATAAACTCATGACTATGGTCCCCCCGAATATATCTAAGTATGTGCTTAGCACCATTTCAATGTCATTTTATTGGGGAGGAACTAAATCTTGCCAGTAAATTTACTACAAAACAGATATCTGATCGAGTATTGTTAGCAATGTATATTAGTGCTCTGATTGTACTAAGATATGGAGTTTCATCACCAAGAAGCTCTTCATCCTTCTTTTGAGATCAAAATGAATCTTTATTTATGTCAAGCGATCTCATAATCATTGGAGTACTCAATGAATTTGATTTATCCATATAAAATCACATCGAAACTTTTCTGTATATGTTGATTGATGGGCAAATATTTCATTCGTGAAATTCTCAATCTATAGGCCAAAACAAAATTGTATCTTACTAGGATCTTTTCATTTCAGATTTCCTTTTCAAACACTCAACAACTTTTGAAAGCCCTTTAAGAGTGCTAATAATGTTCAAGTCATCAACATACACAACTATTATAACAAATTCAGATCCTAACCTTTTTATAAAAATTGCAAAGGCAAATATGGTAATTTTTTTGTACCCTTTATTCCTTAATTATTTCAATCCATATGAGGATTCTCAAAGCTTTATTGAAAAAGTTTCTTTCAAACCCTTTATATGCTTCAGGCACCTTGAATGCTTCAAGGATTTTTATATAACCTTCATTGTCTAGCTAGACATTGTCACGACCCGGGGTTATCCCCTAGAAGTAACATGGCGTATTTGACTTCGAAGAGGTCTCGTATAAGCCCTTAGCATAATCATAACATAAAGACATATAATAATTGCGGAAAATTTAAAACTTTTACAATAAAAGTCAACTTCTTTTTCATAAACGAAAATAAGAATCTAGACTTGTCTCATTCACCATCTAGTACAATAGAGAGTACAAATAGGGTCAAAAGCCATTTACATCAATAAGTCTCAAAATAGGAATGTACAATAAAACTAGAAATGAGTAATCCGTCCTCGAACTTGAGGACTCACCAAGCTTAGGGAATAGTCAACCCAAGCTTCACTCGAAAGGAGAAGTGCGTATCAACGACCGGAACCTACACTCATAGAATGTAGGAAATATGGGTTAGCACAAATAATGTACTAAGTATGGAAGCCATGCACAAAATCCTTAAAACATGCATAAAAAAGACATTTAGTTGAAATCATGCCTTTATCAAGTTTTGGAAACCATAATGCACATTTAAGAAGAACATAAGTCAAACCAACATATAAGCAACCCAAAGCCATACTAGTGTAATGCAAAGGTAAGATCCCATAATCCTACCAAATGCTAAGTACCACATTTAGGTCACCAACAACATACATATATTACTTTACCTCATTCATATCCAACATACATAAGTAAGGATTCATTCATATTCATATCTTGTAACAAGTGAAGTCAACCTTAACATTCACACATACCTTTCATACATAATCCTTAAGTCATCATAACATAAGAGAACCTCACCATAACCCCTCTTAAAGCCTACTTGTGCAATGCATAAGTGAAGTCTCATACCCTCACACATACTAAGTAGTACCTCTCAAGAAGTCATAATTAAAGTCCATGTTCTTATCATAGTTTGTATTCATATCATATAGGGAATTTTAGCCTTAACCGACATAGACCATGTGAGATACATGAAATCCGGTGTTCTACCCCCCACCAAAAAAAGGTGTCCTACTTGCCTAATGTTGAACTTTCATAATAGCTTTTAGGTGGATCCACTAGCTAAAGTCCCATGTGGGCACATAGTTATGGGATATGGGGATTGCTACTAGAAACTCGAACTATTAGCGTAAAAGATTTCCATCCCATGAGACAACATACATTGGGAAGCCGGACTTGCTAAACATAAAAGCTTCCATCACATTGTTCATATCCACTCGGTGCTAATCATAATTCGCTTTTAAAGTTATGTTAAGTCTTTACTTAGCTTCATATTCATAAGAGAATGCCCTAGGCACCCAACCAACATAATACCATAAGAGCTCATAGATCCTTTAGGTGAGAATGTCCTTTCAATCTTAGAATCATCAACATGTCAGTAAACCTGATAACAACAGGGTTAAGGAGATCACAAATAGAGAGTTGAATACTAGAATGCGGAAGCACAAAGAAAAGAAACAAAAAAACTAAATAAAGATATGAGAAATTCGAAGGAAAGATCCACAAATTTCCAAGGATTAGATGTTCTAAGGCCTTGAAAAGATCCAAGTAACAACGTATAGATTTATGGAAGAAATGTAACGCCTTTACTTGAGAAAACGAATCAAAACGATAGATTCGGATCTTGACCGCTTTATGAGTAACTAAAGACAATAATTAGTATGTAGAAACTAATCACCTTCTAAAGAATACCAAAAAGAAACCAAAGATATCACAAGAAGAAATTACTTTATACCTTAAACTATGAAACTAGTAAAGGTTTAAAGATAAATTCTCAAAGAACAAGTCACAAAGGTTCAAAGAACTCTCTCAAATATTATTAATATCAATCTAAATTGGCTTTAATGAATAAAAAGGACCCCTATATATAGGAGAAGGGGTGAAAAACGTCCAAGACCCTAAAAGTCAATTACAAGGACTCCTACTCTAGAAAGGAAATAAAGTAATCTAACTAAAAACAAATTTAGTACTTCTAGGAAAGCTATGGTACTTAGGAGACCATAAATAGAATAAGGAAAATATTAATAACCTATAAATAAATAAAGAAATAAGGTAAATCCCAACTAGGAAAAGAATCTTGACAATCTTGGAAAGTTTGACTAGTCTTCTCTCAAAACTTGGGCAGAAAGCAACTCTTGTTGTGGCTGATTCTTGGACTTTTCTTGACCTTATTTGCACGAAATTGGGCCTTAAAATTACTCATCTTGGGCTTGAATTTGGGCCACCAAATAATTGTAGCATTTGGACAATTTCTCTCCCTTGGGCTTGAGCTCTTTTTCCCTAATAAGACACCTTTGGATCAGCGATTGAAGCCCATTGAGCTTATCATTGAACTCCTTGGTTTGAGATCCTGTTATGGGCCTCCTTAGAGTTTCTAAAGCTTCATCCTTGCCATTCAATGGAGTAGTGCTTCCTTGGATGCTATCAAAACCTTTCACATAACATTCATAGTGTTTCATGAGAATAACATTTCAATTAACACAATAAGCTTATCATAACAGACATACATAGTTCATGCATAATCAAGTGTAAGGGTATAGGGAAGAAGGATATCACATCAATACCATAGTTACATAAGTCATAGGATCATCACTATCTAAGTAAATCATGAACTCACATACAATCTTCATCAACATATATAAACCCTAGTTATTGCCCTTCAAGGCTAGGAATCAAGATCAACCCTAACTTTAAGAACTATCACATTAGATAGGGGGATTTAATGATTCAACAACATAATCAATTGTCAAGCTCTCATCATCAATCAAGCCATACATAGTTCACAATTTAGGAAAAAGGGGAAATCATGGGTCCAAGAGAGATTTTCATCATAAAACATCAATACTCCAACATTCTAATCATAAATCATAATAATCAACCAAAATAAACAGTAATTAAATAATGGAAAACGTTTTGGAAGAAGGCCCATGTTAGAGATTGAAAACCCTAGAATTGGGGGATTTGGAATCTTGAAAACATATTTTGAAGGGGCTCTTTGGGTGATAGCTTCCCAAAGATGAAAAGCATCCATACCTCAATTAAGAATCTCCAAGAAATTTGGGTAAGAACATTGAGAATCTACAAACCCTAGCTCCAATGGTTTCTTCTTCTTTCTTGAGTTTAGAGAGAATTTTTGAGAGAAAGATGATGTTTTTGGGTTTCTTCTTTTATTAAGTGGGAGTAAATAAATAGGAAGAATTTTGACTTTAAAAGGTATATATACTTGTTAGGAAAAGAATGGGAAAGTGTTGGTTCAAGTTTTGGAGAACTTAAAGACCTTACTTAAACTATAAAAATTTCACAACCCACGCTGGAGCTCGCCTTTTTGCCCTCTTTGGCTCGCCAAGGGCACTAGACGACTCTCCTAATGAGCCCTTGGCTCGCCTAAATTTCTAGTAAGCTCCCAAAATGGGCAGCTCACTAGGCGATGGGGTGGTCTATTGGGCGAATTGCCAACCCAATCGGTGACCCACGACCTAGCTCGCCCTTTTTCCCAAAACCTAGGCCAAGGGGACATCCCACTAGGCGACCCCAAGTGTACTTGGGCACATCGCCAAGTCACTTGGGTGATCATGCTGCCCAATCGCCAACTAGGTTTTAAGAAAACAAGTTCTCCTTCACTCTCCCTTAGTAATCTAGGTCCTTACCTTCATCCTAGATGTTTACCTTCTTCATTTTAGCTTTAGTTTAGTCTAACCATCTCCGAAAAGTTACATTAATTCTCACATTTAGCTCTAGGTTAACCTACCATTTTTTCAGGGTGTTATAGACTTGAAATTATTCATTATATGCATTCAAGTTTTCTATATGGTGCCAGATTAAAACAAACCTCATTGCATCCACCATAGGAGAAAACATCTCCAATAATGTCAGGCTTTCGCGAAAAACCTTAATGCCTCAAGGCACAAGTCGTACTTGATATCTTACGGTTATACTATCGCATAATAATTTATTTTTACCCCACTGACATTATACCTTGATATATGGACTATCAGTCCAAAACGCCACTTCTCTAAGTGAAACAAAATATACTTGAATTATGCATTTTATTTGGCCAATAATTTAACTGTCCACATTATATGACAAATTTGAATTCAAGATCTTTGTCACGATCTATATTATTAAACACTACTTCATATCAAAGATACTGTCGACAATTATTTGATATTGATTCCAATATGACATAACTTATCGAAATCTTGTCATTTTTTTTTATCATTTTAGGTACCTGAATCTTTGTCAATATTTTATGAAGTTTTATGTTGTCGTGCTCCTTTAAAGCACTTGCCTCATTATCATGACCATCTTGATCATTTGATCCTCTCCTTCCTCAAGGAGTTTTATATTTGGAATCAATCGGTCTATCATGCTTCTAGCATATCATAAACTATGTCCTTCAGGGACTTTTCATTGGAGCATTTACATCTGAATTATAACATAAGGTCAGTAAACTCATATGGCAATTGATTTGCAATATTATGCAAAAAGAATTATCCTTTGAACTTCAAGTTCACATTATTTTAACGAGGACCTAGATAATTCATAATTCATCTCACATATAATTTTCAGCTATCAATCATCTCTCCCCCTAATGTTAGAAAATTTAATATTCATCCCAACCTAATTTTGGGGATCCATATTTGTGCGTGGTGGAACAATTAAATTAGGTATCACACATTAAACTTTAGATGAAAATCATTTAGTTCCTGACCTTGAACCAATTATGATGGGGGAAATATTGTTGGCTTGTGTAACACCTCGGTCTTAGAAAGAGCTAATTTTAGAAAGAACTAAATTGAAAAGAGTTAATCAGAAAAATTTGCAAGTTAGTCTTAAATTGTGAGTTTTGGGTCAACTTCCAGACTTTAACCTGATGTCTTATCCTTTTGGTGATATGGAACTTGAATCCACCGTCTTACCCTCAACCAATAATATAAAGGATCGAAGTGCCATAACACTCACCATCAAAACTTTAAAGATACAATTATTTCAAAATTCAACTATCATGACAAAGAAATTAATCACAATGAAGGGAAAATTAGCACAACATTCAGAAGTATTTGTATAGACAATTGAGCTCATACTTTATAAATACCAAAAGTCTATGAAATGGATGAACAAATTTCCCCATGGAGCACAATGTGAACCTCTTAAAAGTCCAACCACAAAAATATCCCTGCATTTTCAACATTTCTAGCTATATTAAAATAGGATTGAATATCTTATGTGGTTATAAATACCTTATGTGCTTATGAAGCAAAAGTTTCAAAATGAATTGTTCATTGTGGAGAATTCCATAACCAAGCTCTTGAACAATTTTCCCTCAAGATATTTGTTCCTCAAGAGTAGAACCTTCGTGCTGATAACATGTTATAAAATCAAGCTCATAATAATATAATATAAAGAGAAGAGGACAAGATATGGAGATGAAGAAACAAACTTTTCTTCTATTCAAGTGTGTCTTACAATTGTGAATGATATCTCTATTTATAGGTTGAGATAACATTCCAAAGGTCACCATGTTCAATGCCCAAACTAGTAGATACATTGTTATCCAAAAGGGGGGGGGGGGGGGGAGGGGGTTATATCACCTAGGGAAAAACGAGTGAAGGTATACTTTAAAAGAACTCATACAGGATGTAACGACCCGAGAGCACCCCCTAGTCGTTACCGGCGTATTCGACCTCTCGGAGGTCTTATACAAGCCCTTAGCATTCGCCATAGCATTTATCATAGAAAAATAGCGGAAAATTTAAAACATTTTCATAATTTAACACAAGACATAAAAGTCACCTCATTAAACCTTTAATACAAAATCGAAGTACTACGTCTCAAGGTAGCCATCTTAAACACAACTACAACACAAGAGGGACACAACCCTTACAATACAAAAGAAACTACTATCTAGTACATTGCACTTAAGGAAACTCTTTTAACATAAAGGTCCTTGAATCTTTAAGGACACACCCTAACATGGGAATAGTAAGCCAAGCTCCTCACTTCTAGGAAAGGCCCTTTAGCCACCACCACCTACACTTGGTGTAAAAAGATGAAGAAGAATGGTGTTAGTACAAGAATGCACTAAGTATGATAACCATGCAAAAACATGCTTTTAAAAGGGACATTTAATTGGAAACCATGCATCATGCCTTTTTAGAGAAACTTCATGAACATTTAGTACAATAGGCACAATATAAACCACATACATCATCATACACACGGAAACCATTCATAATAGCACATAGAGCCACTTACAACATTTTAGGCACATTCAATGCATACAATACATTACCTTCCTCTTTATCTTAACTCCTTTCCTCAAGCAACCCTTAGGGAATACTTGGTGCAATGTATCACCTTAAGGTTACCAAAGGTGAACTTACATATAGCCTTTATCAATCCAACCACATATATTCATAGTGTCATAAGCACACCATAAGACAGTCTTCACATAGGAACTATCACCTAAGACAACCCCCAAGTCACACTAGTGCAATGTGGAAGTAACATCCCATAATACTACTCACACCAAGTGTTCCTAGGAAGCCACCATAGACTAGGCACATCATATTCAACAAGTCATAACATCTTCATTTAACATTAGACATAGGACCAACATACTTCATAACATCATATAAGGACTCATTCATTTACTACATCATTAGTCATAACCCATTTAGTTCATATCATAGGTAAACCACCCTCACAACCCCTTCCCAAGCTCACTTGTGCAATGTACACATAGAGTCCCATACCCCCACATATACTAAGCAAACCCATTAAGAAGTAATACGTGTAATTCACATGCATAATCATACTTCATGTCTTGACATTAGTAAAGTCAATCTTAACATGCTTTCATATTAACATACATAGACCATAGTCTTCATTACATAAAGAGCCTAATCATAACCTCTCTTAGAGTACACTTGTGCAATGCATAAGTAGGGTCCATAGTCCTACCTACACTAAGTAACTCTCCAAGAAATCATGACTAGAGTTCATATTCTTATCTTAGTTCATTTCTTAACTTTCGAGAGACATTGCCATAACCGACATAGACCATGTGGGCTACATGGAATCCGGTGTTCTACTCCCACACCGAAAAGAGAGGGTACTACTTGCCAAGGTAGGACCTATATACATAATAGCTATCTAGTAGATCCACTAAGCTAATACCTATGGGGGCACGTAGAGCACATTCACTCATTATCCATTAAGACATTAGAGGAACACGCCATAACCCCTCTCAAAGACTACTTGTGCAATGTATGAATGGCATCCAATACTACCACCCACACTAAGTAGTGCATTCTTGAGAAGCCATAGTTCATTAAAATTCTTTGTGGGGGTAAGGCTTAACTAACATAGACCATGTGAGTAATTCATGGAATCCCGTGTCACTCTCACCGAATAAGGGATTCCTACTTGCCTAAACTAAAACCATTACATTTTAGCATAAGTGGATCCACTAGCTAGACCTATGTGGGCACATAGTTATGGGATAGGGAGATTACTACTAGATACCCGTCCTCAACTCACGGATGAGCATCCATCTGAATAGATTGCTACTAGATACCCCGCCTCAACTCCTGGATGAGCATCCATCTCAATTCATATCCACTCGATGCTTAGCATTATTCCCCACAGAGTACTTAACATTCATTATTGTGGGATAAGAGAATGTTGATAGATACATCACCTATACTCATGGATGAGTATCCATCTCAAACCAAACATTCATTTATTAGATAGCTCATAGATTCAAAGAAGAGAATGTCCTTTCAACTAAGAATCCCATATTGTAAGAAAGTCCTTTCACAACATGTCATTATCATTCAATATAGTACAATTGAGAATTGCCTTTCAGTCAATACTTCATCATTAACATAATCATAGAAACTTCATTCATTAATCATTCATGAGTATGTGTATGTGAGAATAACCTTTCACATATATCATCATTATTCATAAGTGTTACATTGAGGAATAACTTTCAATACTAACACAATTCCATTCTAAACATGATCATAATATAGTCATTGAAATAACACACATATACTTCACATCATGATTCTTCATGAAATTGCCCACCAAAGCCATACATCAATCACAACCCAAACATCTAAGATACTACAATAGATAAGGGAATTAACATGATTCAAATACTAATTCAATATAAACATAAACAATTCAACATACTTTCATGATCAACCAATTCCCAATCAAAATTCATAGCTTAAAAATTTGGGGGAAACATGGGTTCATAGGGTAAAATTATCTTAATTCACCATTAAAACATCAATTAAACCATGATCCACCCCTTAAATGCCTTTTAAAAACCTTTGGAATTGAACCCATGCATAGATTGAAAACCCTAGGTGTTTGGGGGGATTTTGGAGACTTGAAATTGGATCCTTGAAAGAAACTAAATCAAGGATGAAGACTACCATACCTTGCTTGTGAATCCCCAAGAATTTTGAGGAATAAACACCTTGAATCCATAAATCGTAACTCCCACTGCTTCTTCTTCTTCTTTGGGAACTTCTAGAGAGAATTTTTGAAAGGAGGAACTTTTTTGATTTGATTTGTGTTTTAGAGAAATAAGGAGTAAATGAATTGTTTTAAGACTTAAATCTGTATATACTAGTGATATAAAACAATTAAAATCAACCCCACACATTAATTAATTAATATGAAATTACTTAAAACTCCTCAACTTGGGCAGCCCTGTCAGAGACCACGCCTATCTAAACGGGTCATCTAGCAACACAAGGAAGTAGGAACTACATCTACAAACGCATTATGCACGAAAACATCAAAATTTATCATTTTGTTGGAGGAATTTCCTTCTCCAACTCACATCATGCTCATTACAACATCATAAGGCAACTTTTCTCAACAACACATTTAAGCATGCTCATCAATTCAACTCATGAAGCATCTAGGCAACTCATTATAGATGCATATAAATCATGAGGAACACAAACAATCAAAAACTCATTTTCTCATTAAACATAAATTTCATCAAAATATGGATAACATAAGGAGATCATGGAAACACATAATCACACATGAATCCAACACATGAAACAAGCTACAAGAAACTCTTGGTCTCAATCTTGAATAGGAATAGAAGAAAGTGATAAGGATATCGGAATTCTCAACCACCTTACAATTCAACATACCATATCCCTCTTAGGAGTAAACCAAACTAAGTCTAACATGAAAATAACATAAGGACCTTACCAAGACATTCCCAACTATAAGGAACTATCACATGCCGGTGCCTTCATCTGGAAGAGTTCCTTTGCCCTCTTTGGCTTGAAGGACATAGAAAAGACCATAATTTAGAGGGATAGGAACCGTACCATAATTAGAAGCTTGCTTGGAATCTCTTCCTTTTGCCGAGAGTGTTGGGCAATCTCTCATCTTATGACCCTTCTTTCCACACCCAAATCAACCATCCGTGCCGGCAAGGCACTTACCTAAATGTTGCTTCCCACACTTGGCGCATATAGATCTTTCAAAAGAACAACCACTTCCACTTCCTCCTAGAGAATTAGGGTTAGACACCCTATCGTTGTTGATCATTGGGGAATCTTGGTTGTAGAACATATTTTTGGACCTTGGCTGACCTAGTTCATAGGGCCTAGCTTTTTTTCCCTCCTTATTCATTTTCTTAAGTTTCATCTCCTCAATTTATTGAGCATATACCATGAGCCTTGGAATATCCATGTCATGATGGAGCATTGTCATACGACATTCTTCCTCAACCAAACCGGGCACTCCCATCACAAACTTATTTATTCTAGCCCTCCAATTCGACACTAAGGTTGGAGCATATTTCGATAGTTGGGTGAACTTAAGGGAATACTCGTTCACTCTCATACCCCCTTAACGAAGGTTCATGAACTATACCAACTTTTGTTCCCTCAACTCTAAGGGGAAAAACCTATCAAGGAATGCTTCTTTGAACGCTTCCCAATTTATGGGACCCGCTCCTCTTGGCCTTTCACCCTTCCATTGTTCATACCAAATTTGAGCTAGATCTTTTATTTGATAGGTGGGTAGCTCTGCCTTCTCTACCGAAGACACCCCCATAGCACTAAGTATCTTGCAAACCTCATCAACAAACCTTTGGGGATCTGCTTCAACTTTGGAACCTATAAACTCGGGGAGTGGAGGGTGGGTTCATCCTAGAAAATCCCTCAATCTCTAAGCCATAGTACTCTTATTAGTATTCACTCAAGGTCCAACATCCCTATTAACTTGGGCCGTTATGGCTTGGGCTAAGGTTAGAAAAGCCGACCTAATTTCTTCATTGGTCATGGCCGGAGGATCCTCCAGAACTTGATTGCCTTGAGGGACTTGGTTAATTGAAGACCTTGGGGAGGAACTCCCTCATTCACATTCTCCTTTGCCATCCTTCTTGGGTTCGCCCTTGTATTCATATTCTATAAACACAAAAGAAGGGTTAGGAAAAAGACACTTATGGATCTAACTCTATGGCACGACTTAAAGAATAATGAAAGAAGTGTAGCTTTCTAACGTCCTATAGCCTCTCACTCATAGATGTATCTCGACTCATATTGATGAACAAGATTCTACTAGATGTGGCTTGTAAGACATCAATCCTAAAAACAATTTCCAAAACCTTATGCTCTGATACCATATTTGTCATGACCCGAGCCTATACCCTGAAAGCTACACGGCATACAAGACTCCGAAAAGTCTCATAGCTTTCATAACATTCGATATAAATAAAATGGTACGGAATTAAAACTTTTCTTTAAATCCATACAATATAAAAACCATTTAAAACAGTGCAAGTCTGTTGTCTCACATGACCATCTAAAAAACATCTTGAAACTAAAGTAGGGTCACGACCCTTTACAATAGAAAGTCTGAAATGTCTATTACATGAAAGAAAGAAATATCAATAGAGCATGTGTCCTCGAACATATGAGGACATACCAATAGCTTTGGAATAACTCAATCCAAGCTTTTGAACTAGACGGATAGCAACACACTTTTCGGAACCTACACTTGTAGTAAATAGAATAATATAGGTTAGCACAATTAAGTACTAATTATGATAGCCATGCAAAAACTTGCTTAAAACGGACATTTTATTTGAAAGTCATGCATTCATGCCAATTTGAAAAAACTTCATGAACATAAGTATAAGAGGCATAATATACACACATAACCAACATACAAGTCATTTCTTCACATTAAAACATAATCAACCATATAAGACATTTCATTACATTAAGCTTTCACCTCAAACAACCCCATGCTATACTATGTGCAATGTACGAATAGCATCCCATACCATCATCCACACTAAGTACCACATCAAGGCCACCACAAGTGAACTTACCATTCATCCTTTCCACCTTTACATAATACTCATACATAAGAGACGTAAATATTTCATAAGTCATAACAAGAAAGTAACTCACAATACAAACCAAGTAAAGCATGCATCATCACATTAAGCATATAAGTCAACATTTTTCATTAGCTTCATTAAGAGCACATTTCATTCATTATCCATTAAGACATTAGAGCAACACACCATAACCCCTCTGAAAGACTACTTGTGCAATGCATGGATGGCATCCCATACTACCACCCACACTAAGTAGTGCATTCTTGAGAAGCCATAGTTCATTAACATTCTTTGTGGGGGTACGCCTTAATCGACATAGACCATGTGAGCAATTCATGGAATCTCGGTGTCACCCTCACCTGATAAGGGATTCCTACTTGCCTAAGGTAGGACCATTATATTTTAGATTTAGTGGATCCACTAGCTAGACCTATGTGGGAAAATAGTTATGGGATAGGGAGATTGCTACTACATACCCCGCCTCAACTCACGAATGAGCATCTGTCTCAAGAGATTGTTACTAGATACCCCGCCTCCACTCCCGGATGAGCATCTATCTCAATTCATATCCACTTGGTGCTTAGGATTATTCCCCACGGAGTACTTTAACATTCATTATTATGGGATAATAGATTGTTACTAGATACACCACCTCAACTCATGGATGACTAACCATCTCAAACCCAACATTCAATCATTAGATAGCTCATAGATTCAAAGAAGAGAATAGCTTTTCAACTAAGAATTCCATATTGTGAGAAAGTCCTTTCACAACATGTCATTATCATTCAATAGAGTACAATTGAGAATATCCTTTCAATTAATACTTCATCATTTACATAATTATATTGTATTAGATTATTAGTGAGACAAAGTGTTTAGACTTCCTCTTTACTTTTAGAAAATGTTTGCACTCGAAATGTTGTCTATACCTCTTTTGTTCTATTTCTTATGTTATGAATGCTAAGTGGCTTGTATGGGGTCTCTCGGGGTCCTATACACCATGATACATCTAGGGTGTACCCCTTGGTCGTGACAAACTTAGTAATTAAGAGCATAAGGTTTTGAATGGTTCTAGGATTTCTCATAAGCCACGTCGAGTAGAGTCTCATTCATGAGTGTGAAGCATGCCACATTTATAAATGAGAGGCTATAAGATGTCTAGGAAACTCAACTTCTTCATTACTCTAAAGTCATGTGATAGAGTTTAATTCTATAAAGTCTCTCCTAATCCTTATTCGATGCTCTACAGGATATGGCTACTCAAATAGCTTATGCTAGAAGTAAATGAGAGAGAATGCGAAATAAGCAGCTCCTCTCCAAGCTCCTTAAGTTTTGGTCGATCCTTTGGCCGAGCAAGTGAATAATGCTATAACACCCCAAAATGCTAACCAAGTGTCGCTTGTCGATACACCATTGCTTAATCACTACTATATGTTTTACTCTCATTTTGGGAACTTGAAATACTGTGATATTTGCAAACTTGCTTAAAATAAATTGTGACCGTAATTTAAGGTATTGTATTAGGGTATTTGCGAAATATTCTAAGTAGAATTATGTATAACTTGAAAGGGAAGTGAGGGTATACATATAGGTATATATGTATGCATTTTGGGTAGCCACCTTTTGGAGGCAGCTGTTCATGTGATAAACATCACTCTTGAGACTATATATTTATACCTCCTATATAGTGAAATTCGTGTTCCTTATCTCTAAGAAACCTGGTGAACTCTCTCTAACAATATTACTCTCAAAATCACAAGAGAAAAACTTGGTCCTTTTGGCTAGAATTCGAGATACAACCTTCTCTTTGGTGAGTAGTCAAAATCTATTTTTGAGCTAAGTAGTGTTTAGTACTTTTGGAATATCTCATTCTCTAGAACTCATATTTCAGTTAATAAATATGTTTTGGAAAGCTAATGCGTATACCTACAACTCTTATGTTTACGTAAAACTTTAATTTAGCTGGTATGGATTCAAAATATGGGACGCAACATAGGACAAATTCTGTCTAGATTTTGGATTTAGAAATCCTGTATGAACAATTGTTAGTGTATCGATGATATCATTTTGTACAAAATATATTTTGTGGTGATTCTTGTTTGTTTGCAACCTTAAGATATGTACCAACATCTTTCATGAAGGATATACATTCCAGTTTTAACATTTTCCTTTTCAAATCTATGTTACGACATTAGGTACTAGGCTGACCAGAATTACTGTTTTGGGAGCATAGTCGTATATGTACAGGCTAAGCTTACTTCTGATGATAATCCTGTTTTACATTAACATTATTGAGCTATTAGGAATTAAAGATGTTATTTAATTTTATTTTAAGGTTGTATATACTCGTGAACAAGTTGAGGACCTTGATACGTTGGTTGGTCTACGGTTTGAAGTCTTGAAGTTGTGTTGGACTGTTTCTAAGCTAAGTACTGAGGTTTGTCTATAAACTTGTACTTACACTTTTTTAACTGCTGGTATATCTGAAAGTTGATCTTGGTACCTTGGTTACCTTTTGTCACTTTGCATTGTCGTGTTGATATCTTTTAAGACGTTAAAGACTCTTGTGTAACTTGCCCGCTTGTACGGATTGTTTGATCATTTGGCACTCTTGTTGGGACCTTGTCCTTCTTGTTGCTGTGACTTTGTCACTATTGACATGCCTCTTGATTCGAATCATTTGTCATCTTGACTCTGGATTTTTAGTCCGTCTTAAGAATGAAAGTTGTCCATTTTAAGTACGAACTAGAAAGACATTTTTAATATGGTTCTTGGTTCTCTTGATTATTGGGTTTTGACCCTTCTTGATACAGGGTGTCAGCCCTTTTTGATACCTGCTTGTGCTTGGTGCGGCGATATGATGTATATATTGGGTGAGCCTTGTTGTTGAATCTCTTGGAAAACTGTGCTATGAGTGTTCTTGGCATTTGGATCTTTAAATATCGAACTTGTTACTCTTTATATATTGTTTACTTGATTTATTTATTATGTTCAATTATGTTGCCCATGACTTGAGTGAGGTAACTTGGTGAATCTGAGGGCTCCGAACCTATAGTTTTTGCACCACTAAGCTATATGCTTAACGGTAGTTGTTTCTATCGTAGGGATTGTTTGAGAGGATGCATGAAGCTGGCCATTGGAGATGGAGATTTTGAGAGCCTTAAGGAAGATAACAATTGCATATAGGCATCTATATTTTGTATAAATCTTGGGACTTGTACATGATCTATGTGTTGTATATTTACATGAAATTTTGAGGACTAATTTGATCATGTCACCATGGGTTGTAATATAAGTATGTCTATATGTTTTGTTCTTTTGGGCTATGCAAACCCAAGTCTTGTAATATACGAAATTTACTATTAGTTTTGAATGTTTTTGTGAAGCATGAACAAGCTAGTTTCGGCACTCAACAGTTGGTAATATTCTTGTTATCTCATCCTTAAGTGTGAGGATAATATATGCATGAAAAGATTGTCAGTTATTTGCTTAAATTATTCTGGGAGGGTTTTTTCGTCATAAGTTAAATTTAGCGCCATGTTAGTCTTAACATCAAATAAATGTTTAAATGGGCAAGATGTATATCCTTAACTAAATTATTTGTTATGAACCTAATCCCTCTACTAGATTAAAATCAATATGTCCATAGTTAGCCTCTTTTAAATGTTGCAAGTATTTAATTAGATTTCCTATTTAAGTGGTAGTATCCTTTTGAAAAGGTCGCTACAAATGTGGAGTTTAGGGCTTCTTTTCAAGTATTGGCCCAAGCCATGATGGACTAAGTGAATAGGGAGGTGGCCGTTCCCGTGAACCCAAATGTGGGTACAATGACATCTAGAGTGAGGGACTTCACTAGGATGAGTCCTCTGGACTTTCATGGTTCTAAAGTTGGGGAAGATCCTCAAGAGTTCATTAATGAGGTTTACAAGGTTTTGATGATCATGGGAGTGACGCTGGTGTAAAAGGCGGAGTTGGCCGCTTATCAACTTAGGGTGTGGCTCAAATATTGTACAATCAATGCAAAGAAAGCAGTTCGAAAGATGCGGGTCCTCTGTATCGTGAGAAGTTTAAGGCTGCTTTCCTTGATAGGTTCTTTCCCCTTGAGATGAGGAAAGAAAATGTACTTGAGTTTATCAATCTTCGTCAAGGAAGTATGAGTGTGAGGAAATATGATTTGAAGGTCACACAATTGTCTAAATATTCTCCAACAATGGTTGCCGATCCTAGGGTAAGGATGAGAAAGTTCATTCCGGGTGTGTCCAAAAATGGTGGTTAAAGAATGTCGTACCGCCATGCTTATTAATGACATGGACATCTCTTGTCTCATGGTTCATGATCAAAAGATTAAACAGGAAATACTTAAGGAAAAGTATAGGAAGACAAAGAGGACTAAAAGAGGAGATAGTAATTTCTCTCGTGCAAGGTCCAATGGACATGGCCTTCCTAGGTTTCGACAAACGTTTTATGGTGAAGGTTCCTCCAATGCTCCTCCTAAGTTCAACAAAGAAATGGTGTCTAAACCAAATCCTCAAAGAGGGATTGGTAGTGGATCTTCATTGCCTATATTTACTTGTGCTAGGTGTGGAAAAAAGCTTGAGGGTAAGTGCCTAGTCGGGACTGATGGTTTCTTCGGTGGTGGTAAAAATGGTCATAAGATAAGGGATTGCCCAATTCTCATGGCTAAAGGAAAATAAGCTACTCCTAGAGGTTCGGGTTCCAATGCTCCCAAGCAAAACCGATTTTATGAATTTGAGACTCATGGTTCTCCTGATGTGGTTACATGTATATTAAAAGTCTTCCAACTTGATGTTTATGATTTACTTGATCCCGATGCTACCTTGTCTTTTGTGATGACATATGTGGCTATGATGTTTGATGTTCTTTCAGATATGTTGTTTGATCCTTTTTCTGTCTCTACTCCTGTTGGTGATTCTATTGTGGCTAAGAGGGTCTATAGAAAATGTCCCGTCTCCTTGTCCCATAAAGTTACTCTTGTGACTTGGTAGAGCATGATATGCTACATTTTGATGTTATCCTTGGGATAGATTGGGTACACTCATTATAAGCTTTAATTGATTGTAGAACTCGTATAGTCAAGTTTTAGTTTTAAATGAGCATATCGTAGAGTAGAAAACGGGAAATTCTATGCCTAAGGGTCAGTTTGTCTGTTGTCTTAAAGCTAAAAAGATGATTCTGAGCGTTGCATTTACCCCTAGTCAGGGTGAAGGATGTGGATTTTGAAACCCTAACTTTTGAGTCGGTCCCCATTGTTAATGACTTTCTGGAAGTGTTCCCAGATGATTTACCTGGTATTTCTCTCGAAAGGGAAATACACTTCGGTAATGACCTTCTTCTCGATACGCAACATGTTTCTAATCCTCCTTACCGGACGGTTGTGGCAGAACTAAAGGAGTTGAAAGAACAATTGAAAGATCTATTGGATAAAGGATTCATCCGACCGAGTATCACTCTATGTGGTTCTCAAGTTTTATATGTTAGAAAGAAAGATGGTTCCCTTTGGTATGTGTATTAGCTATCGTTAGTTGAACAAGGTGACCATTAAGAAGAAATATCCTCTTCCAAGGATAGATAATTTATTTGACCAACTTCAAGGAGCAAGTTACTTTTCTAAGGTTGATCTTCGGTCGGGTTATCACCAATTAAGGGTGAAAGAAGATGATATTCCAAAGACAGATTTCTGAACTTTGTATGGTCATTATGAGTTCTTGGTAAGGTCGTTAGGGTTGACTAATGCTCTGGCGGCTCTTATGGATTTGATTAATAGAGTGTTTAGACAATATCTTGACATGTTTGTGATTGTGTTCATCGATGATATATTTCAAGAAGTAAGAATGAGCATATGGATCATTTGAGGAATCGTGTTGCAAATTCTTAAGGACCAACAACTCTAAGCCAAGTTTACTAAATGTGAGTTTTGGCTAAGGTCTGTGGATTTTCTTTGTTACACTATTTAAAGTAAGGGCATTGAGGTAAATCCTAAGAAGATGGATGCGGTCAAGAGTTGGCCTAGATATCTATCCCCTTTGGATATTAGAAGTTTCTTAAGATTAGCTAGTTAATACAGAAGGTTTTGTTGAGGAGTTTTCTTCGATTGCCTCTCCTTTGACGACGTTAACTCTAAAGAAAGATAAATTCAAATGATCTGAAACATGTGAGAAGAGTTTTGAAGAATTGAAGGATAGACTTACTTCTGCTCCAGTGTTGACTTTATTGGAAGGGACATATGGTTTTGTTGTTTATTGTGATGCGTCTAGAATTGGGTTAGGATGTGTGCTTATGCAAAATGGGAAAGTCATTGTCTATCCCTCAAGGCAACTTAAGATTCATGAAAAGAATTATCCTACCCACGACCTTGAACTATCAGCGGTTGTTGTTTCCTTATAGATTTGGAGGCATTATTTGTATGGTGTGCATGTAGATGTGTTTACCTAGAACAAGAGTTTCCAATATGTGTTTAATCAGAAGGATTTAAATCTTCGCCAAAGAAGGCATCTTGAGTTATTGAAATACTATGATATGAGTGTTCTCTATCACCTTGGAAAGGCTAATATGGTGACGGATGCTCTTAGTCGGTTATCCATGGTTAATATTGCTCATATTGAAGAATATAAGAAATAATAGGTTTGACAAGGTCATAGATTGGCCCAAATAGGTGTTTAATTAGTGGACTCCACCAAGGGTGGTGTTATGGTTCACAATGGCTCAGAATCGTTTTTTTTGTGGTGGATGTGAAAGCCAAGCATTTTGATCCAATATTGGTCAACTTAAAGAAAGCGGTGCTTAAGAAATCCGTTGACACTTTTTCTTAGAGGGGAGATGGTGTACTTAAATATCAATGTCATTTGTGTGTTCCTAATGTTGATGACTTGAGGGAACAAATCCTATCAGAAGTCCACAATTCTCAGTACTCTATTCACCTAGGAGCCACAAAGATGTACCGTGATTTATGGGAGGTCTATTGGTGGAATGAGATGAAGAAGGATATTGCGGAGTTTGTGACTAAGTGTTCTAATTATCAACAAATGAAAGTTGAGCATCTGAAATCGGGAGGTTTGTCCCAAGACATTAGCATTCTTACTTGGAAGTGGGATGATTTGAACATGAACTTTATTGTTGGTTTGCCTTGCACCCGGCGACAACATGACTCGATTTGGGCTATAGTAGATCGGATGAGGAAATCGTCACATTTTATTCTCGTCAATGTTTCCTATTTGGCGGAGGATTGTGTTAAGTTGTACTTAAGTTAAATTGTAAATTTGCATGGAGTGGCTTTCTCCATTATTTCTGGTCATTGTACACAATTCACTTCTCAGTTTTGGAAGTCTTTCCAGAAGGGTCTTGGTACTCGTGTCAAGCTTAGTACGACCTTTCATACCCAAACCCATGGGCAAGAGGAGCATACTATCTAAACTTTTGAAAACATGTTGAGAGCATGTGTGATTGATTTTAAGGGTAACTGGGATGACCACTTTCCATTAATTGAGTTTGCTTATAACAATAGCTATCATAGATCTTCTATAGGTTGGTTTGAGATTGGAGAAGTTGCCCTAATAGGTATTGAGTTTCTACATGAGGCTATAGAGAAGGTTTAACTTATTAGAGGAAGGTTGAAAATGGCTCAAAATTAACAAAAGTCATACGTCGATGTCAGAAGAAGAGATCTTGAATTTGATGTTCATGATTGGGTCTACTTTAGTATTTCACCCATGAAGGGGGTAATGAGGTTTGGTAAGAAAGGGAAGCTTAGTCCTTGTAATGTAGGCCCATATTAGATTTTGAGTCGTGTTGGTAAGGTTGCTCATGAACTAGAATTGCCTAATGAGTTAGCATCGGTGCATCCATCTTTCTATGTCTCTATGTTGAAAAAATGAGTTGATGATCCGACATCTATAGTTCCCTTAGAAGGTTTGGGAATTAAAGAGAATCTTTCTTACGAAAAAGTTTCGGTTGAGATTTTAGACCAGCAAGTAAAGAAGTTGAGAAATAAAGAAGTTGTTTCCGTGAAAGTGTTGTGGATGAATCTATTAGTTGAGGGTGCTACTTGGGAGGCCGAGGCAGCTATGATGTCCCGATATCCTCATCTCTTTCGTTCTACCATTACTCTAGCTTGAGGTTATGACTTCCTCATTGTTCACTCTTTCTTTTGGAGTCATGTGTCCTAGATGTTCCCATTTTTCTTCAATTATGCATGTTCATGAAAAAGTTTAAGTTTTGAGAAAAGAGTTTATTTGACTGATACCTACCTTTTTATATGCATTGAGTATGAGTTTCATATAAACTTCAAGATGTGATGTTTTGTGATGTGTTGAACTTGGAGTTTATGTTTCCTCCTTGGATATGAGTGTTGCATGCCGAATGGGTAGTTAGATTTAGTTACCATCCCTTTTATGATGTTTTGAGTATGTTTTGGCTAGGAGTTAAACGTACTTCCTGGTGAAACACATTTAGATGAAGTTTTATTAATAATTGCGTTGTTAGTTTCTCTCCTACTCATTTCATACTTTCTTGAATCTCATTCGGGGATGAATGATCCCAAGGGGGAGATATCGTAACACCCTATATTCGAGAAGGGGCATAATAGTATGTTTTTAGAGGCATTTGATGCCATCTGGAAGAGGTCAACCACGACCCACAAGGTGAATGATGAGTATGAGATTTGGTCTCATTTACGGCTTTGTTTTGATAGTATAAGTGTCCTCAAATGCCTAATTGATGCTAAAAATTGATGTTAAAGCATTGAATTTCAGGTATGTGAGCTAAGGAGTGAGCCAAGGACAATACCAGGCAAAACGGAGCAAACGAGCTGACGAAGTGAAGAAAAGTGATCCTTGTGATCATCAAGACCACTTGGCGAATCACCGAGTGGCTCTTCTAGTTTGCCTAAAGTTCAAGGTTGCCAGCCCTAGGGACAAAACCAAGTTAGTGACAGAATTGGCCAATCGGTGACTCGCTGATCTACTCTGCGACATCAAGTTGGATCACCCAAAGTTACAAAACTTGGGAGGCTGAAGATCAATGCAAAATGGTGAGGCGAGGGAGCAACGGGCGGATCGCCAAATGACTCGGCGAGGCCCGACTTATCTCGCCCAATGGATTTTTAGTCCAAAATTTTGGGCAACTATAAATTGAGTTTCTAACTAGAAATTTGTTATCATGCCATCATTGATTAGAGTTTCTTTTGAGTTTTAGAGTTCCATTTTAGACTATGAAGCCTTTTGAGGCACAAACTTGAATATTTGCAAGTGGGTCTTTGAATTTAACCTGTGGAAAACATTGTAAAGTCTTGGAAACTATTACCTAGCTTATGGCTAATCGAGTAATTATTTTTATGTTTTTATGATGTTTAGCTAAAACACCAAATCTTGGGGTGTGATTATATGATTATGGGTTGAATTATCTTATGAGTATTATTAATTATTGATTTAAATGCTTAATTGAAGTGGGTATTAATTGATTGATGTGTTTTAATCTAAGAATTGTAATTTCAAATGCAATTCGAACTTTGAATTCTGGCTTGCTTGAAAAAAGGGTTTTAGAATCAAAGCTTTCAATTGATGATTGTAGTTATTAGGGTGATATGGGTTTAGTTCGAACGAGTAAATCCTAATCTCGATTCAACTTATCTAGCTCGAGAGAGTAGATGAATTAAGGTGTGGGTTGTTATTATTTGTTAAGCTTGTTGATATTCGAAAGAAATCACTTGAATTGTGATAGTTATTAGAGAGAAAACTATGTCACCTATAGCCTAGCCAACCCACTAATATCTAGCTATTTATTATTAGTTTCAATTACCCATATAGTGACATTTGCCTATAATCGATCACATCCCAAGAATCCCTCTCTATATTGTTATTTCCTTGGTGTTTGATTGTGTTGTAGCTGATAATTGCAAGCCTAAACCCCCCATATGACATTTATGTCATCCCCTTAGACTTGTTTACATGTCTTTTTCGATAATTTCTATTCCTATACCCTATTAGATCATGTTTGTAGTTCATACCTGAGTTTGAACATGTAGCACTCCCTGTGGGTTCGACCCAAAATTTTGTTGGGTTTTATACTAGTTAATGATCGTTTCCACATAGAATTGGATGAGGCGTGTTTGAAATGTTAATCAAAATGGTGCCACTACCGGGGAGTGGTGTTGTTTAAAATTCTCTTATTGAAGTTGAATTGTGATCTTTTTTGTTGTATTTGAAACGACTTACTTTAGTTTTTGTTTTGTGTTTGCTTGGGTTGCGTAGAAGATGAGATGGGTGTAAATGGGAGTAATGCTAGCCAAGTGGGCCACCAAGATGATATTGGGAATCTTAATGATGTGAATAACCCAATCCAATTGGGTGGTGTTGGAGCAATATATCTACCTCCAATGGAAGGGAATATTGTCTTCCATGTTACTAGCACAATGCTACGACTCCTCCAAAGAAAAGGTCTAATAGAGGATTGGCTCACAAAGACGCCATGAGCATATTAAGAACTTCATGGATGTTTGTGGTCTGTTCTCATGCAAGAATGTATCACAAGAATCAGTCCATTGCATGTTGTTTACATTCTGTTTGATGGGTAAGGCTACCAAATGGTTAGCTGAATTATCAAGGGATTCCATCACCTCTTGGGATGAATTGACAACAACTTTCTATGTCAGATTCTCCCCCCCCCCCCCCCCTAATCAAAGATGATGACACTGTCACGACCCAAGCCTAGGGCCTAGACGTGACCGGCGAATGGGGAACCCGAAGGAACCCCAAACAAGCCTCATAGCATTTCATTACACATCCTTGGTCGCGGAAGCAATTAAAATGACCATAAGCGATAAACATAGTCAAGGGGAAATCGGGACTAAGGGAGCAAGAGAAAAAGAGTATAATACATAAATACCATAGATGAGTCAAGCTCAAACATAATACACAACTTGTCCAACACCACCTCTAAACATGGATACTTAGCGGGGGCCAAGACAAACTACCGGGCTCACCCTCATAGTCAATACATAATTTAAAAGGAAAAATCTTATACATAGCAAGAGATCATAAGTAACGTCCCTGGAATGGAGGACTCACCAATAAGCTCAATAGAAAATCGTATTAGCCACGCGGAGGAGGATGGTCAAGCGGTGCTCTGGTCCCTACATGGTGACATCATGTAGGCATAGAGTATGCATTAGTACATTTGAATGTACTAAGTATATGGGATGCAATGCAATGCAACAATAGATGGACATCATAGGCAAAATGCATAATCATACCCGATAGATAGCATATTAATGAGATGATATGTATAATGATGCTTACATAAAAATCATATTTAGTAGGGCGTAGTACATGTGTAGCGAGTGACCATCAATATAGTATTTCCAAGGCCTACCACCCCCCGAGCTAGGGACCAAGGTACAAACCCCTTGATATGGTTATACGGGCCTACTACCCCCCGTACTAGGCAACCAGGGTACAAACCCCTCGATATGGTTATACGGGCCTACTACCCCCCGTACTAGGCAACCAAGGTACCAACCCCTCGATAAGGTTATACGGGCCTACTACCCCCCGTACTAGGCAACCAAGGTACCAACCCCTCGATACGATTACCCAAGCCTACAATCCCCCGAGCTAGGCTCGGTCGACTCACAACACTATATAGAGAAAATCATATACATGTATCCATTTCATCATCATTTCAATAATTATATAACCATCCGACTCATAGGACGTACATTGGACCTTCCATTTCCTAAGAATTCTATAAATGGGCATTTTATCAAACACATGGTGGGCTATTGTTCATGTAAATAAAATCATGTATTTCAAGAGTACTAAGTCCAACCAATTCGAAAATCCATATAAATCAGCCCACCAACAACATACATATATATATTAACCTTCATAATTTGATCATGGAAGCATGAAAGCCATAAACATCACATAATAATTCCATTTCATGATAATATGCAAAATAGACCATAATAGGGTGTGTAGTAGTAATTCCATACTCAAGAGTTCATAAATAACCATAAGGACCCATAAACTTGAAGTAGTAAGAGATGATAAATGGTTGGACTTGTGGAAAGGAAGGTTTCCACAATCAAACCCACATACCTCAACTTTGGAGAATCCTTGATGAAGATTGGAATGGAGAATTGAAGCTTGAGATTGAGTCTTGAATCCGGAATTAGAGCTTGAGATCATTGAATTTGGTTGAGGATCTTGGTGGAATTTTGGAGAGGGCTTAGAGAGTATTTTTGAGTGTTTTGAATTAAAAAAAATGACTAAGTATGGGACATATCCCCTTTTTATAAAAAACGTCCCCAACACTTAGCCTCAAAATAGCTCACTGAAAATTGCAAATCTGCACAGATAGGTTTTAGGAAAATGGTCATAACTCCTTCATCCTAACTCGGAATGAGGTGAAACCAAGTGCATTGGAAAGCTAACTCAAAGAGCTTTAATTTTGATAGTTTGAGGCTCTTCCAGTTCTTTGTGTGCTAAGAGATATTCCCTTTTAAATTTGACCCTCAAAGTCGCATTTTTTGCGATTTTCAAATTTTGATACGGTTGCTCTGAAATTCGGGTTAGACCCATTTCCCACTCAATTTGACCCCCTGAATAAGAATATAAAGTTGAATTTCCAAAATCATGCACAGATTTTGAGATATATGGAAATTACAATTATAGGTGTTTCCGAAGCACATTTTCAGGCATTTTTTGGGTCGTTTCAGTCACTTAGGGATAGTATCCAAGGTTTCAGGCTCTTGGAAGTTATACTATCCATGAGTGGTTGAAGTTTAAGAAGTTAGTGATTCAATGTCCGACGCATGGACTGCCAAATGATATATTGCAGCAGTACTTCTATAGGAGGCTTGTCTTGGTGAACAAAGGAGTTGCTGATCTACTTGTTCCCTGAGGTATAATGCAACAGCCCTATAAAGTAGCATCTCAACTCCTTGATGAAATGACCAAGATAAACAAAGCATGGTACACTCGTGAAGACCAAGTTTCTCCTCTCACTTTTTGAATGACAAAAGAGCAGATTGTGAAGGATCAAGAGAGAGACTAAAACATGGCCAAAATGATTACCCAACTGGACATCTTGGTAAAAATGTGATGGGTAGTGGTATGAAAAGTGTAAATATTGTGGGTACTGGTGGGGTAAACCCTGAAGAAGCACAATTTAAAGTGTTGTACAATGAGGAAGTGAACTTCCTAGCTAATCAAGGAAAAGCATATCGTTCAAACTATCCAAGGCCGGGTGGAAATCCGGTTTGGAATAGGGATGATGGCTGGAAAGATCATGAAAGAGAGTGCCGTGACTGTAACACTAATTGGAAGGAAAGAGAAGGTGACAAAGACAAATATGTCACTACTTATGAGCGTCGAAAGTCCAAGGAACCAAAAAATTTCCATATGAAAGACATGCTCTCACGCATTCTCAACAAAGTTGAAGTGTCGGCCTAGGTTTTTAAAGAAATGAAAGAAGAGGTCTCTACACTTAATCAAACAGTGACCTCTCATTTAGTGTCAATCAAGTAGTTGGAAACCCAAATGGGTCAGATTTCTTCTCATTTGAACTCAACGTCAAAATGGGGCATACCAAGTGATACCTTGGCAAACCTAAAGAATGATTCGTAAATTGGTATTTTTGTCATGCCACGACGTTACCTATGGTGCTTCTTGGGAGGCAACCCATGTTTTTGATTTTGAATAACGGATGTTGATTGTGCAAGTTGAAAGGTGAAAAGTGTTTGAAAATAGGTAATTTGGTGAGCAAAAGTCCAGTCGGTGATTCGCCGAAGAGGTTGGAGAGCCCCGACTTGGACCGTCGTTGGAAACACCTAGCTTGAAGGGGAACTCTGTAAAACTTGGCGGGCAATATGCTCAATCAACGACTCACCAAACAGGTGAGCGAGCCCGACTTTGTCCGTCATTTGAACCCCCAAATTGCAGGGAGTCCTGTAAATTTCGGCGAGGTAAAATACCACATGGTGCATCGCCGAGTGGTTCGGTGAGCACGACTCATACCGCCGAATGGAGCGTGAATTGAAAAGTTTTAAAGGCCAAACGATTTAAAATTTCAAAATCCTTACACTTTTTTAACTTTTCAAATCCCTTACCATCTCACCCTTCTTTAGATATTTAGTATTCTTATGTTTTTACCCTCATGCCTTGTGAAATCTTTGCACGAGATTGTGGAACTTTGCCACCTAGCTTTAAAATTTTCATTTTTGGCATAAAAGGTTGGTTTTTCCGAACCCCAAACTCCATTTGTGGTTGTACTTGAACGTATTTGGTAATTTGTTGTTGATTGTTGTTAAGTAGAATGGTTTAATCATTGTTTAATTTTACGATTGCCCGTAATGAGTTAAATTAGTGCCTAATTATGCGTATTTGATTTATTGTTGTGATATGCTTGTTTAAAATTGAGTCTAAATGGTTGGGTTGCGGTGAAAACGTGTTGGGTCTAGTGGGGTGAAGTCTAACTAACCCCGAATTGTGCAAAATGATGTATTTTTCCCAATGGTGGAGCATTTGAAGTCATTCTTAAGGGAACAAATGTCAAATGGCCAATTTTGATAAAATTGGAAGAAGTTTGAGTACCCCGAGGGCATGGGTAGTATAGGTCGAATTGAATTTGACAATGTATATGCTTAATTTGGTTTTTGGGGGTAGTGGGTTTGATTTTGAAAAATGGGGTTGAAAACTGGCACGAAGTGCCATTTGGCGAGCCAAGTCGGGCTCGCCGAGTGATTCAGTAGTTCACCAACCCCACTACAAATCGCCCTTAATTTCATTAAATTGGTGAGTTTGAGTCTGTAATTTTTGGTGATATGCTTGAGCTCGCCAAGTTCACTCGGTGACTCATCGAAGGTCCTTCTTGATCGCCCTTCTGTGCCCCTAAACCCCTAAAATACACTGTAACTTTTGGCGAGCTACTTCTGGCTTGTCAATTTGGGTCGGCGATTCGCCGAATGGCCCTGGATATCGCCAACCTGTCTTGAATTTTTGAAAAAAATTTCTGTAACTTTCTGCGAGCCCGATCTTGCTTGCCAAAGTAACTCCCTGACTCACCAAGCAGTTCGGTGAGTCATTCTACAACTAATTACCTGCATTTTTCTGGAAATTTTTCTAACCTTTTTATATTTTGTTCGCATGAATGGCTAGGAAAAATTTGATTGATAGTGGCATGTTGCCTCGAAAGCGGGCACGCTATACCAACTTGGACAATGATAGGTTGAATTAGAGCCTAAATATTAGGGTCAACGTCAAGGTACGTGTTAGATTCCGTAGTTGAAGGACCTTTTTAGGTTTGGTATGGGGTTGCAAGAGAATGTGCCAAGGAAAAGGGAGCAAAGCCTAGCCAAAAGCCAAGGCTACCCAACCCTTGACCAAACACTGCCAGGGTTCACGACCACCTTAACAACCAGTGGTCTTGACCACGGTCCGTGAAGACCTTTTGGTCTTGTGGGAGGTCATGTCTTGGAGCATAGCTACTGCCTAAAGAACCACGAGCCACTTCACGACCCATGGTCATGATCACGTCGTGTGGGAAGGTTCATGGTCATGCCTTAGCATGGTGGGAGGTTTTATTGCTAAGGGGAGCTACTGCCCAAGGGACTATGGGCACCATCACGAGTCGTGGTCCCCTAGACGGTCCGTTTAGATGGGCGTGGTCCCTGATGGGGGCTGCCCAAGTTGAGGGTTAAGAGGTAATTTCCTTTTAATTAATTACTGTATGGTGTCGTTTTATTAGTTATATATATATATATATATATATATATATATATATATATATATATATATATATAGTTTTAAGTCATAAAACACTCCATTTACTCCTTTATTCTCCAAAACCCAATCAAATCAAAAGAGTTCTTCCTCTCAAAAAAATTCTCTCTAGAAATTTCCAAAGAAGAAGAAGAAGAAAGGGGGGCTAGGTCTTGAAGATTAAAAGTGTTTCTTCTCAAATTAAGGGGAAAAATCCATTAAAGCTATGGCAGTATTTATCCGTGACTTAGTTTCTTTCAAGGAGCCAATATCAAAGATGATTTCAACTTTCTAAAGTTCCCCAAAAACCCTAGTTTTCAATCTATGCATGGGTTCAATTCCAAAAAAATTCCAAAGGTTAAAATATGATGATTTAAGATGAAATTGTTGAATTAATGGTGAATTAAGATGATTTCTCCTACGAACCCATGTTTACCCCCAAAATCCTAAGTTGTGATTTGTGATTGGGAATTGATTGAATCATAAAAGTTTGTTGAATTGTTTATGTTTATATTGAATGAGTTATTGAATCATGTTAATTCCTTTATCTATTGTAGTATCTTAGATGTTTGCGTTGTGATTAATGTATAGCCTTAAGGCAATTTCATGAAAGATTTATGTATGATTATGATGTGAGTATATGTGTGTGATCTCAATGAAAGTATTATGATCATGTTTAGAATGTAATTGTGTTATGATTTAAAGCATATTATCAATTAAAACTCATGAATGATCATGATAGAATGTGAAGTGTTTCTATAATGTGATGTTGTATCTTGAATTGGTAAGCTTAGACATCCTATTCTTGTATAAATGAAAGTAATATGGATTGTTGTATCTTGAATTGGTAGGCTAAGGCATCCTTTTCTTGTATTGATGAATGTGACCTTGAATGTAAGATCATGTCTTGAATTTGTAGGCTTATGCATCCTCTTCTTGCAAAATGAATGTGTCTTGATTTAATGAATATGAATCGATAGGCTTGTGGCATTCCTTTCATAAATGCCTTATGAATGTGTCTTGACTTAATGAATATGAATCGATAGGTGTATGGAATTCCTTTCATAAATGACTTATGAAAGTGTCTTGACTTGATGTATATGAATCGATAAGCCAATGGCATTCCTTTCATAAATGAATGATGAAGTATTCTAGGCTATCTCTTGAACCGGTAGACCTAGTGTTGGTAGCCCTTCATGATGTGTCTAGAAGCTAATGTGATTATAAACCTTGAATCGATTGACCTAATGTTGCTAGCCATTTCATGTGTAAAATGATGAACCTTGTATCGGTAGACCCAATGTTGATGGCACCCTTCTTGGAAAGTCAATGAGCTATCCTTAAGGTACCTTGAATCGGTAGACCTAATGGTGGTGGCCCTTTCTTGTGTAATATACTTTGGGTCGGTAGGCCTAATGCTGGTGGCCCTCTCAAGTAAAATAATGTTAATGAAAATGAAATACTCTAAGGGAATGGAGGCTAAGCAGCGAGTGGATGATGAGTCCATAAATTGGACTCATTTAGGGCCATATTTTAATAGAATTAGTGTCTTCAAATGCTTTTTGTATCCCAATATCAGATAAAAACTCTTAAGTTTCAAGTATTTGCAGTTTGAGTGGAAGCATGGACACTTAGGCTAAAAAAGGAACAAGAAGGCTGAAAAGAACGAAGAAACTGAAGCCTGAGCATCACCAAGCACACTTGGTGAATCACCAAAGGGACGTACTTCTCCCTTTGTTCCACTACGCAGAGCCCTGAAGGAAAATGATCAAATCATCGGTAAAAAGGAGTTGTTGGCGTGTCGTCGAACAGTTTCGTGAAGCAGTACAATATTGCCCAATGGTCCAGGATGCAGAGATACTATAGGCAAGCACAGAAGGCAATGAACCATATAATGGGCGAATCGTCGAGTCGATCGGCGATTCCCACTTACCTCACCGAACGATCCGCCGTAGCATTATTTTCTGATACTATAAATACTCGCTCTCTATTAGTTTTAAAGAAGATATATTGTAATTTTTCACTTTAGTTTTCATATTTTCTCTCAAGTTTGGAGAGTGTTTTGTTGGAGACTTGAAGAAAAGAGTTCATCTTCCCCAAATTGGAAGTGGGTGTTCTCTATTCTTCTTCCTTTGCTTAAATCAATGTTTAATTTCTTATACCCATTTGATTTCTCTATCATTTTAGGTATAATTTCTTATTTCTTGATGTGTGGCTAAAACCCCCCATTCTTGGGGTGTGATTTGGCAAATATATGTTGATATTATTGTTGGGTCTTTCTTGATGATAGGTTAGATGCATTTTAATGGAGATTTCACCTAGTGGTTGTGGTCTAATTAAATGGGTTTGTAGTTGCAAATACACAACCACCCATGTGTTTTAAGCCTGCTTGAGAGAGAGGTCGTGAAACTAAGACTGCTAGACAGATGGCCTAAGGAGTGGGTTGACATGAGGTTCAGCCCAAGAGGGTGAGCCCTAGTCCCACATCCTAACACTCAGTTTGAGAGAGTGAGTGGGGTAAGGCGTAGACTGGCCTTTATGCGGCAAATGGGTGTTCGAGGGGAACCTATTTGAAAAAGGTAAGTTGCCCGAGAGGGAACTTATTTCCATCTAAAGCTTAGCCTAGTCGCTATTATCTTGCAAATTTCCTATTGAAAGCATGTACCCAATGATTTTTATCAATATCTATTGCGGTCACACCCCAAGAATTTCTCCCCATACTTGAATTTTCTCTTTATTTTCGTTGTTTTAGCTATACTTGTGACAAAACCCAATTTATATTTGGCACTTTGATGTCATCCACTTGAATTTACTTTGTTATTATTCGATAATTTCTGAAACTACAGTTAATTAGGATGGAATTCTAGCCTAACTAACATTTTCACTACCAGTCTCTTGGGACACGACCCCAACCCTTGGTTGGGTTACTATATTATCGATTATCGTAGACACTCATACCGTAGGATAGTGTCGTTGGTCACGATAAACATCAATATGGCGCCGCTACCGGGGAGTGGTGTCATATGAAAATGTAGTTAGCTAGATATTTTTGTTCTTTTTAGTGTAGTTTTTAGTAATTTTACTTTTACTTTTGTTTTTCTTTGTTTATTGTTTGTGTGTGCAGGTCCTCTATCTAGAGCCAAAGAGGGGTGGCCTCATGAAAATGATGCAAACCTCACTAATAGAACTTGAGTGAGAAGTTGCGTCGTTCCACGACATTAAATAAGGCGCTTCTTGGGAGGCAACCTAAGGTCGTAAATTTAGGATTTTACTTTTATAAATAATGTTGTGTTGATGTTGCAGATAAACTAAGGAAAGTGTGGAATAACTCAGGCTGGCGAGTAGAAAGTCCATTTCGTGAATCGCTCAATAGGGCAGTGAGCTCGATTGGATCAGCCGTTTGACCAAATACAAGGGTTTTACAGAGCTTGTGAAACTCGGCGAACTGGAAAAGTAGCTCGACGTATCGCCAACCTGCTTGGCAATCTCGATGCAGACCGCCGATCTCACCCCCAGAAAATTGACGATTTTGAAGAAAGGGTAAGTAAATGATGACTCGACGGACCTCTAAGTGGGTCGGCGAGTTGACTAAAATCACTGAATGGACAAGAATTGAACGGTTATAAAGTGCCCAAAATTTAAGAATTTTTAAATTTTCCCATTATCCCTCCTTTTAAACTTCTCAACTTCACATCAAGGTAATATTTTGTAGATTATTACATGCCTTTAATATTGATTCGATAATTACTGCTTGGAGTGAATTACATTGCCGCCTAGCATTTCAAATGTATTTTAATCGGCATCTAAGGTTGGCTTTCCGAACCCTGAATTTATTTTTAGTAATTTTGTACTCCTTCGCAATTTCTTTTTTGTTATTTGCATTTGAGGACAAATGTTTTTATTAGTGGTAGCGTAAGGCTCACTTTGTTTTGCTTGTTTCGGATACTAGTGTTTTGGTGTACGTTTGGGTTGTCTGTTTTTTAAAACTGCTTTGCGATTGTTTGAGCTTATGGCTTTCTTTTGGTTTAATTGTAAAATAGTTTTGACCTTTCTGATAAATTTTAGTTTTTTAAAATTTTTTGCCACTGCTTGTGTTGAAAGTGGATGTTCTCAAACAAATTTAAGTCTCGATTTTGATCAATACTGATGACTTAATTAGTGGTCTCAATCCAACAAAGATGAACGTGTGGCTACAATGAGACTAAATGAAGTTACATAGGAAATATGTGAAATCTTTGTATCTCGTTGTGATTAGTCATGTATCAAATTGATTTCTCTTGTGATGATTGTTGCACACTAGTGAAAGTGTGTAGTATTGTTTGGATTTAGTGTCAATGCCTTATGTGATGATCTTACATTGAAACATGCATGAATAAACCTAGAATTTACCCCGTTAGTCTGATTGATTTAGTAAGGTGTGCTCTTGAAATGATCTTAGGCAACTTTAAAGAGTGTGAGCCAATCTGACATATACCTCTTTTGTGACCCACCTGTGAGCGTGTGACACTATTTTGAACACCCTTTGAGCCTTATCTTCTTTGAAAGAAAACTTGATAAAACCTAGACCTCTATTCAACCACCACCTGTAATCCTCATGACTTGTGAAGTAGTGAATTGCCAATTTAAGCCAAAAGCTTAAGTAGAGGGTGTGGTGAAAAGGAAAAGGAGAATTCAAGAAGTACAAGAAAAGTATCTTCTATCTCATGGTGTTGCGGAAAAATGGAATCCCTCTATGTATAAAAAAAAGAAAAAGAAAAAGAAGAGAGATTAAGAGAAAAATAAAATAGAGAAAAAAGAATGAAAAAGAAGACTGTGGAATAAAAGTCCATAAGAAATGGAGTTTTCAAGAAATCCATGGAGTGAATAATAGTATGACTTAGAAGCACTAGAAGAAAAATTGATAGAACAAGGTAAAAAAAAGGAAGTGTGGAAAGCTCCGCAATTCTTGAGGATCTTTAGTCACTGAGCCTAAAATGACCATACCTTTGCACTTAGCCCCAATACAAGCATTGAAAAGACCTTTTTGATCTTGAGTAAGCCGAATTAAAGATCAATTGGAAAATAAGAGCAAACCTATGGGTAAAAACATGCATTGTTTTCCTCTTTCTGAGTGTGAGCGTTGCATCTGATTCCTTATCTTAAATTGATTAACTTTTGTGTGTGAATGTGGGATCATTCTTTGTGTGAGGGTATTCTGATATTGTGGTTGAGCTTGAACTTGCATTAGTAGCACGTATTGTGAACATGAGAATCTTTGGTAATGGTGTGTCACAACTTTGATCTTTCAGTACACAATTGATCTTTGCATGAGTAGTTTGAGTCTTGTTATGTATATTCATGATTTTCACTTGTGTAGCACTATTTGAGACATCTTATTTGAACTGCTAAACTTGAGTTTTACTTGAGGACAAGCAAAAGTTTATGTTGGGGGTGTTGATGAGTCCACAAATTGGACTCATTTAGGGCCATATTTTAATAGAATTAGTGTCCTAAAATTCTTGTTTTATCCCAATACCTGATAAAAACTCTTAAATTTCAGGTATTTGAAGTTTGAGTGGAAGCATGGACACGTAGGCGCAAAAAGGAACAAAAACGCTAAAAAGAACGAAGAAACTGAAGCCTGAGCATAGCCAAACACACCTGGTGAATCGCCGAAGGGACGTACTTCGCCCTTTGTTCCAGTATGCGAAGCCCTGAATGAAGAGGATCAAATCAGTGGTAAAAAGGAGCAGTCGACGCATTACTGAACAATTCTGTGAAGTAGTACAATATCGCCCAATATTCCAGGATGTAGAGATGTTGTAGGCAAGCAAAGAAGGTGATGAACCAGATGATGGGTGAATCGCTGAGTAAATCTGTTATTCCCACTTACCTTACCGAAAGATCCGCCGCAATACTATTTTTTGAAACTATAAATACTAGCTCTCTATTAGTTTTAAAGCAGATATATTATAATCTTTCACTTTAGCTTTCAGATTTTCTCTCAGGTTTTAAGAGGGTTCTGTGGGAGACTTGTAGAAAGGAGTTCATCTTCCCCAAATTGGAAGTGAGTCTTCTCTATTCTTCTTCCTTTGCTTAAATAAAAGTTTAATTTCTTATACCGATTTGATTTATCTCTCATTTTAGGTATAAGTTCATATTTCTTGATGTGTGGCTAAAAACCCCCATTCTTGGGGTGTGATTTAGCAAATATGTGTCGATATTATTGTTGGGTCTTTTTTGCTGATAGATAGATGCATTTTAATGATGATTTCACCTAGTGGTTGTGGTCTAATTTAATGGGTTTGTAGTTGCAAATACAAAACTACCCATGTGTTTTCAGCTTGCTTGAGAGAGAGGTCGCAAAACCAAAACCCCTAGACTGATGGCCTAAAGAGTAGGCCGACATGAGGTTCCGCCTGAGAGGGTGAGCCCTAGTCCCATATCCTAAAACTAAGCTCGAGAGAGTGAGTGGGGGTAAGGAGTAGGCTAGCCTTCATGCGTCAAATGGGTGTCCGAGAAGTACCCATTTGAAATGGGGTAAGTTGCTCGAAAGGGAACTTATTTCCATCTAAAGCTTAGCCTAGTCACAATTATCTTGCAAATTTCCTATCAAAAGCATGTACCCAATGATTTATTTCAATATATATTGCGGTCACATACCTAGAACTTCTCCCCATACTTGAATTTTTGATTTATTTTTGTTGTTTTAGCTATACTTGTGGAAAACCCCCATTGATATTTGACATTTTGGTGTTAACCACTTGAATTTACTTTGTTTTTGTTCGATAATTTCTCAAACTACTGGTAACTAGAACGAAATTCTATCCTAACTACTATTTTCCGTATCAGTCAATTAGGACAAGACCCCAACCCTTAGTTGGGTTACTATATTATCGATGATCGTAGACACTCATACCGTAGGATAGTTCGTTGGTCACGATAAGCATCAAAATGGCGCCGTTACTGGGGAGTGGTGTCACGTGAAAATGTAGTTAACTAGAGCTTTTTGTTCTTTTTAGTGTAGTTTTTAGTAATTTTACTTTTAGTTTTGTTTTTCTTTGTTTATTGTTCGTGTATACAGGTCCTTTATCTAGAGCCAAAAGAGAGGTGGCATAATGAAAATAAGGCAAACCTCACTAATGGAACTTAAGTGAGGAGTTGCGTCGTGCCACGACGTTAAATAAGGCACTTCTTGGGAGGCAACCCAAGGTCATAAATTTAGGATTTTACTTTTGTAAATAATGGTGTGTTGATGTTGTAGATAAACCGAGGAAAGTGTGGAAAATCTCAGGTTGGTGAGCAGAAAGTCTATTTCGCGATTCGCTCAACAGGTCGGTGAGCCCGACTGGATCCGTCGATTGGCTCAATACAAGATTTGTACAGAGCCAGTCAAACTCAGCGAACTCGAAAAGCAGCTTGGTGCATCGCCAACCTGCTTGCAGATCTCAATGCAGACCGCCGATCTCAACCCTAGAAAATTGAAGATTTTGAAGAAAGGGAGAGATAAATGGCCACTCTGTGGACCACTGAGTGGGTCGGCGAGTTGACTAACATTGTCGAATGGACAAGAACCGAACGGTTATAAAGTGCCAAAAATCACAGAATTTTTAAATTTTCCCACTCTACCTCCTTTTAAACTTCTCAAATTCACATCAAGGCAATATTTTGTAGATTATTGCTTGCCTTTATTATTGTAGTCGATAATTAGTGCTTGGAGTGGATTACATTGCCGCCTAGCATTTCAAAATTATTTTAATCGGTATCTAAGGTTGGCTTTTCAAACCCCAAATTTATTTTTAGCAATTTTGTACTCATTCGCAATGATTTTTTTTTCTTATTTGCATTTGAGGATAAATGTTTTTATTTGTGGTAGGGTGAGGCCCACCTTGTTTTGCTTGTTTCGGATACTTGTGTTTTGGTGTACATTTGGGTTGTCTGTTTTTAATTGTATTTTTAAAAAGTGCTTTGCGATTGTTTGAGATTATGGCTTTCTTTTGGTTTAATTGCAAAATAATTTTGACCATTCCGATAAATTTTTATTTTTTGAAAATATTCGCCACCGCTTGTGTTGATAGTGGATGTTCTCGTACAAATTTAAGTCTCAGTTTCGATCAATACTGATGACTTAAATACTTCTCTTAATCAAACAAACATGAATGTGCGGTTAAAATGAGACAAAATGAAGTTACATAGGCAATATGTGAACTCTTTGCATCTCGTTGTGATTAGCCATGTATCAAATTGATTTCTCTTGTGATGATCATTGCATACTAGCGGAAGTGTGTAGTCTTGTTTGGCTTTAGTATCAATGCCTTGTGTGATGATCTTACTTTAAACCATGCATGAATAAACCTAGAATTTTCCCCGTTAGTCTGATTGATATAGTAACGTGTACTCTTGACATGATCTTAGGAAACTTTAAAAAGTGTGAGCCAATCTGATATATACCTCTTTTGTGACCCACCCGTGAGAGTGTGAAATTCTTTCGAACACCCCTTGAGCTTATCCCTTCATGGAAAGAAAACTTGATAAAACCTAGAACTCTGTTCAACAACCACGTGTAATCCTCATGAATTGTGTTGTAGTGAATAACCAACTTAAGCCAAAAACTTATGGTGGGAGTGTGGTGAAAAGGAAAAGGAGAAGTCAAGAAGTGCAAGAAAAGTCTCTTCTAACTCATAGTGTTGCGAAAAAATGGAAGCCCTCTATATATATATACACACACACATATATATATATATACATATATATACACATACATATATATATATATATATATATATACATATATATATACATATATACATATATATATATACACACACACAAACACACATATATATATATATATATATGTATATATATAAAAGAGAATAAGAGAAAAAGAAAAAAAGAAAAGAATGGAAAAGATGATTGTGGAATAAAAGTCCAAAAGAAATAGAGTTTCCAAGCAATCCAATGAGTGAATAATAGTATGACTTAGAAGCTCTAGAAGAAAAATTGATAGAAGAAAATGAAAAAAAGGAAGTGTTGAAAGCTCCACAATTCATGAGGATCTTTAGTCACTGAGACTAAAATGACCATACCTTTGCACTCAGTCCCATTACAAGCCTTGAAAAGACCTTTTTGAACTTGAGTAAGCCGAATCGAAGATCAATTGGAAAATAATGACAAACCTATGGGTAAAAACATGCATTGTGTTCCTCTTTTTGAGTGTGAGCGTTGTGACTGATTCCTTATTTTAAATTGATTAACTTTTGTGTGTGAATATGTTATCATTCTTTGTGTGAGGGCATTCTGATACTGTGGTTGAGTTTGAACTTGCATTAGTAGCAAGTATTGTAAACATGAGAATCTTTGGTAATGGTGTGTCACAACTTTGATCTTTCAATACACAATCGATCTTTGCATGAGTAGTTTGTGTCTTGTTATGTATATTGATGATTTAGTCTTGTGTAGCACTATTTGAGACATCCTATTTGAACTGCTAAACTTGAGTTTTACTTGAGGAAAAGCAAAAGTTTAAGTTGGGGGTGTTGATGAGTCCACAAATTGAACTCACTTAGGGCCATATTTTAATTGAATTAGTGTCCACAAATGCTTCTTTTATCCCAATATCTGATAAAAACTCTTAAGTTTTAGGTATTTGAAGTTTAAGTGGAAGCATAGACACTAAGGAGCAAAAATGAGCAAAAAGGAACAAAGAGGCTGAAAAGAATGAAGAAACTGAATCCTGAGCATTGCCAAGCACATTTGGCGAATCGCCGAAGGGACGTACTTCGCCATTTGTTCCAATACACGGAGCCCTGAAGGAAGAGGATCAAGTCAACGGTAAAAAAAAGCAGCCGGCGCGTCGCCAAACAGTTTCGTGAAGCAGTACAATATCGCTCAATGGTGCAGGACGCAGAGATGTTATAGGCAAGCAAAGAAGAGGATGAACCAAATGATGGGCGAATCGCTGAGTCGATGGTCGATTTCCACTTACCTCGATGAACGATCCACCACATCACTATTTTTTGAAACTATAAATACTAGATCCCTATTATTTTTAAAGCAGATCTGAACATTATTGTAATTTTTCACTTTAGCTTTCATATTTTCTCTCATGTTTGGAGAGGGTTTTGTGGAAGACTTGAAGAAAGGAGTTCATCTTCCCCAAATTGGAAGTGAGTCTTCTCTATTTTTGTTCCTTTGCTTAAATCAAGGTTTAATTTATTACACCCATTTGATTTCTCTATCATTTTAGGTATAATTTAATATCTTATGATGTGTAGCTAAAACCCCTATTCTTGGGGTGTGATTTAGCAAATATGTGCTGATATTATTGTTGGGTCTTGCTTGTTGATAGATAGATGTGTTTTAATGGTGATTTCACCAAATGGTTGTGGCCTAATTTATTGGGTATGTAGTTGCAAATACAAAACCACCCATGTGTTTTCGGTTAACTCGAGAGAGAGGTCGCGAAACCAAGACCGTTAGACTAATAGCCTAAGGAGTGGGCCAACATGAGGTTTAGCCCGAGAGGATGAGCCTTAGTCTCATATCCTAACACTCAGTTCCAGAGAGTGAGTGGGGTAAGGCGTAGGCTAGCTTTCATGCGGCAAATGGGTGTCTGAGAGGAACCCATTTGAAATGGGGTAAGTTCCCCGAGAGGGAACTTATTTCCATCCAAAGCTTTGCCTAGTCACTATTATCTTGCAAATTTCCTATCGAAAGCATGTACCCAATGATTTATATTAATATATATTGCGGTCACACCCCAAGAACTTCTCCCTATACTTGAATTTTCTCTTTATTTTTGTTGTTTTAGCTATACTTGTGGCAAACCCCCATTGATATTTGACACTTTGGTGTCACCCACTTGAATTTACTTACTTTTAGTTCGATAACTTCTCAAACTACTGGTAACTAGAACGAAATTCTAGCCTAACTACTATTTTCACTACCACTCCCATGGGACAAGACCCCAACCCTTGGTTGGGTTACTATATTATCGATGATCGTAAACACTGATACCGTATGTTAGTGTCATTGGTCACGATAAGCATCAAAATGGCGTCGTTGTCGGGGAGTGGTGTCACGTGAAAATGTAGTTCACTAGAGTTTTTTGTTCTTTTTTGTGTAGTTTATACTAATTTTACTTTTAGTTTTGTTTTTCTTTGTTTATTGTTTGTATATGCAGGTCCTTAACCTAGAGCCAAAAGAGGGGTGGCCTCATGAAAATGAGGCAAACCTCTCTAATGGAACTTGTGTGAGGAGTTGCGTCGTGCCACGATATTAAATAAGGAGCTTCTTGGGAGGCAACCCAAGGTCTTAAATTTAGGATTTTACTTTTGTAAATAATGGTGTGTTGATGTTGCAGATAAACCAAGGAAAGTGTGGAAAATCTCACGTTTGCGAGCAGAAAGTCCATTCTGCGAGCGCTCAATAGGTCGGCGAGCCCGACTGGATGCGCCGTTTGGCTTAATACAAGAGTTGTACAAAGCCAGTAAAACTCGGCGAACTAGAAAATCAGCTCGGCGCATCGCCAACCTGCTTGGCGATCTCGATGCAAATCGCCGATCTCACCCCCAGAAAATTGAAGATATTGAAAAAAGGGCGAGACAAATGACCACTCGGTGGACCACTGAGTGGGTCGGCGAGTTGTCTAACATCGCCAAATGGACAAGAGTTGAACGATTATAAAGAGCCAAAAATCTCAGAATTTTTAAATTTTCCCACTCTCCCTTCTTTTAAACTTCTCAACTTCACATCAAGGTAATAATTTGTAGATTATTGCTGCTTTTAGTATTGTAGTCGATAATTAGTGCTTGGAGTGGATTACTTTGCCGCCTAGCGTTTCAAAAGTATTTTAATCGACATCTAAGGTTGGTTTTCCAAACACCGAATTTATATTTAGCAATTTTGTAATCATTCACAATGATTTTATTTTATTTTGTGTGAATATGGGATCATTCTTTGTGTGATGGCATTTTGATACTATGGTTGAGCTTGAACTTCTATTAGTAGCAAGTATTGTGAACGTGAGAATCTTTGGTAATGGTGTGTTACAACTTGAATCTTTGAGTACATAATTGATTTTTGCATGAGTAGTTTGAGTCTTGCTATGTATATTCATGATTTAGTCTAATGTAGAACGAAGAAACTAAAGCCTGAGCATTGCCAAACACACTTGGCGAATTGTCGAACGGACGTACTTCGCCCTTTGTTCCAGTACACGGAGCCCTGAAGGAAGAGGATCAATTCGGTGGTTAAAAGGAGCAGCCGGCGCATCGCCGAACAATTCCACGAAGCAGTACAATATTGCTCAATGGTCCAGGAAGCAGAGATGTTGTAGGCAAGGAAAGAAGGCAATGAACCAGATGATGGGCTAGTCACCGAGTCGATTGGCGATTTCTACTTGCTTCGCCGAACGATCCGCCACATCACTATTTTTTGAAACTATAAATACTAGCTCTCTATTAGTTTTAAAGCATATCTTAGCATTATTGTTATTTTTCACTTTAGCTTTCATATTTTCTCTCTAGTTTGGAGAGGGTTCTGTGGAAGACTTGAAGAAAGGAGTTCATCTTTCCCAAATTGGAAGTGGGTCTTCTATATTCTTCTTTCTTTGTTTAAATCAAGGTTTAATTTATTATACCAAATGATTTCTCTATCATTTTAGGTATAATATCATATTTCTTGATGTGTGGCTAAAACCCGCATTCTTGGTGTGTGATTTAGCAAATATGTGGTGATATTATTGTTGGATCTTTCTTGCTGATAGATAGATGCATTTTAATGGTGGTTTCACCTAGTGGTTGTCGTCTAATTTAATGGGTTTGTAGTTGCAAATACAAAACCACCCATGTGTTTTCGGCTAGCTCAAGAGAGAGGTTGCGAAACCAAGACCGCTAGACTGATGGCCTAAGGAGTGGGCCGACACGCGGTTCAGCCTGAGAGGGTGAGCTCTAGTCCCATATCCTAACATTCAGTTCCAGAGAGTGAGTAAGGTGAGGCTTAGGCTGGCCTTCATGCGGCAAATGGTTGTCTGAGAGAAACCCATTTGAAACGGAGTAAGTTGCCCGAGAGGGAACTTATTTCTATCTAAATTTTAGCCTAGTCTCTATTATCTGGTAAATTTCCTATCGAAAGCATGTACCCAACGATTTATATCAATATATATTGCGGTCACACCCCAAGAACTTCTGCCCGTACTTGAGTTTTCTCTTTCTTTTCGTTGTTTTACCTATACTTGTGACAAACCCCCATTGATATTTGACACTTTGGTGTCAGCCACTTGAATTTACTTTGTTTTTGTTCGATAATTTCTCTAACTATTGCTAACTAGAACGAAATTCTAGCCTAACTACTATTTTCACTACCACTCCCTTGGGACGTGACCCCAACCCACCCTTGGTTGGTTTACTATATTATCGACGATCGTAGACACTCATAACGTTGGATAGTGTCGTTGGTCACGATGAGCATCAAAATGGTGTCATTGCCGAGGAGTGGTGTCACGTGAAAATGTAGTTAACTAGAGCTTTTGTTCTTTTTAGAGTAGTTTTTACTAAATTTACTTTCAATTTTGTTTTTCTTTGTTTATTGTTTATGTATGCAGGTCCTCTACCTAGAGCTAAAAGAGGAGTGGCCTTATGAAAATGAGGCAAACCTCACTAATGGAACTTGATTGAGGAGTTGCGTCATGCCACAATGTTAAATAAGGAACTTCTTAGGAGGTAACCCAAGGTCTTAAATTTAGGATTTTACTTTTGTAAATAATGGTGTGTTGATGTTGCAGATAAACCAAGGAAAGTGTCGAAAATCTCTCATTTATGAGCAGAAAGTCCATTCCATGAGTCGCTCAACAGGTCGGCGAGCCCGACTGGATGCGCCGTTTGGCTTAATACAAGAGTTGTACAAAACTAGTAAAACTCAGCGAACTAGAAAAGCAGCTTGGCGCATTGCCAACCTTCTTGGCGATCTCGATGCAAATCACCGATCTCACACCCAAAAAATTGAAGATTTTGAAGAAAGGGCGAGATAAATGACCACTCGGTGGACCGCTGAGTGGGTTGATGAGTTGTCTAAATCGCCAAATGGACAAGAATTGAACGATTATAAAGTGCCAAAAATCTCAGAATTTTTAAATTTTCCCACTCTCCCTCCTTTTAAACTTCTCAACTTTACATCAAGGTAATAATTTGTAGATTATTTCTTGCCTTTAGTATTGTAGTCGATAATTAGTGCTTGGAGTGGATTACTTTGCCACCAAGCTTTTCAAAAGTATTTTAATCGGCATCTAAGGTTGGTTTTCCGAACACCGAATTTATTTTTACCATTTTTGTAATCATTCACAATGATTTTATTTTATTTTTTTTATTTTCATTTGAGGACAAATGTTTTTATTTGTGGTAGGGTAAGGCCCACCTATTTCGCTTGTTTGAGATACTTGTGTTTTGGTGTACATTTGGGTTGTCTGTTTTTAATTGTGTTTTTAAAAAGTGCTTTGCGATTGTTTGAGCTTATGACTTTCTTTTGGTTTAATTGCAAAATATTTTTGACCCTTTCGATAAATTTTTGTTTTTCAAAAATATTTGCCACTACTGGTGTTGAAAGTGAATGTTCTCGTACAAATTTAAATTTCGGTGTCTATCAACATCAATGTCTTAAATAGTGCTCTCAATTGAACAAACATTAATTTGCGGCTACAATGAGACCTAATGAAGTTACATAGGCAATATGTGAACTCTTTGCATCTCGTTGTGATTAGCCATGTATCAAATTGATTTCTCTTGTGATGATTGTTGCACACTAGCGAAAGTGTGTAGTCTTGTTTGGCTTCAGTATCAATGCCTTATGTGATGAGCTTACTTTGAACCATGCATGAATATAACTAGAATTTTCCCCGTTAGTCTAATTGATTTAGTAAGATGTGCTCTTGAAATGATCTTAGGCAACTTGAAAAAGTGTGAGCCAATCTGACATATACCTCTTTTGTGACCCACCCGTGAGCGTGTGGAACCTCTTTTGAACACCCCTTGAGCCTTACCTTCTTTGAAAGAAAACTTGATAAAACCTAGACCTCTATTCAACCACCACCTATAATCCTCATGACTTGTGAAGTAGTGAATAGCCAATTTAAGCCAAAAGCTTAAGTGGGGGGTGTGGTGAAAAGGAAAAGGAGAAGTTAAGAAGTGCAAGAAAAGTCTCTTCTAACTCATGGTGTTGCCGAAAAATGGAATCCCCCCATATATAAAAAAAAAAGAAAAAAAGAGAGAATAAAAGAAAAAGAAAAAAAAAGAAAAGAATGAAAAAGAAGGTTGTGGAATAAAAGTCCAAAAGAAATGGAGTTTCCAAGCAATCCATGGAGTGAATAATTGTATGACTTAGAAACACTAGAAGAAAAATTGATAGAAGAAGGTTGAAGAAAAGGAAGTGTGAAAGCTCCACAATTCATGAGGATCTTCAGTCACTGAGCCTAAAATGACCATACCTTTGCACTTAGCCCCATTACAAGCCTTGAAAAGGCCTTTTTGATCTTGAGTAAGCCGAATCGAAGATCAATTAGAAAATAAAGGCAGACCTATGGGTAAAAACATGCATTGTGTTCCTCTTTCTAAGTGTGAGCGTTGCATCTGATTCCTGATCTTAAATTGATTAACTTCTATGTCTAAACATGGAATCATTCTTCGTGTGAGGGCATTCTGATATTGTGGTTGAGCTTGAACTTGCATTAGTAGCAAGTATTGTGAGCATGAGAATCTTTGGAAATGGTGTGTCACAACTTGAATCTTTAAGTACATAATTGATCTTTGCATGAGTAGTTTGAGTCTTGTTATGTATATTCATTATTTAGTCTTGTGTAGCACTTTTTGAGACATCCTAGTTGAACTTGAGTTTTACTTGAGGACAAGCAAACGTTTAAGTTGGAGTTGTTGATAAGTCCACAAATTGGACTCATTTAGGGCCATATTTTAATAGAATTAGTGTCCTCAAATGCTTCTTTTATCCCAGTATCTGATAAAAACTCTTAAGTTTCAGGTATTTGAAGTTTGAGTGGAAGCATGGACACTTTGGCACAAAAAGGAACAAAAATGCTGAAAAGAACGAAGAAATTGAAGCCTGAGAATCGCCAAGCACACTTGGCGAATTGCTGAAGGGATTTACTTCGCCCTTTGTTCTAGTACGCAGAGCCTTGAAGGAAGAGGATCAAATCGCCAGTAAAAAAGAGAAGTTGGCGCATCGCCGAACAGTTCTGTGAAGCAGTACAACATCGTCAAATGGTCCAGGACGCAGAGATGATGTAGGCAAGCATAGAAGGCGATAAACCAGATGATGGGCGAATCGCGGAGTCGATCAGCGATTCCCACTTACCTCGCTGAATGATCCGCTGCAACACTATTTTTTGAAACTATAAATACTAGCTCTCTATTAGTTTTAAAGCAGATCTTAACATTATTGTAATTTTTCACTTTAGCTTTCATATTTTCTGTCAAGTTTGGAGAGGGCTTTATGGGAGACTTGAAGAACGACGTTCATCTTCCCCAAATTGGATGTGGGTCTTCCCTATTCTTTTTTCTTTGATTAAATCAAGGTTTAATTTCTTATACCCATTTCATTTCTCTATCATTTTAGATATAATTTCTTACTTCTTGTTGTGTGGCTAAAAACCCCAATCTTGGGGTGTGATTTAGCAAATATGTGTTGATATTATTGTTGGGTCTTGCTTGCTGATATATTAGATGTATTTTAATGGTGATTTCACCTAGTGATTGTCATCTAATTTAATGGGTTTTTAGTTGCGATTACAAAACTACCCTTCTGTTGTCGACTTGCTCGAGAGAGAGGTCGGGAAATAAAAACCGCTAGACTGATGGCCTAAGGAGTGGGTCGACATGAGGTTTGCCTGAGAGGGTGAGCCCTAGTCCCATATCTTAACAGTCAGCTTGAGAGAGTGAGTAGGGTAAGGCGTAGGCTGGCCTTCTTGCAGAAAATGGGTGTCCGAAAGGAACCCATTTGAAACGGGGTAAGTTGCCCGAGAGGGAACTTATTTCCATCAAAAACTTAGCCTAGTCACTATTATCTTGCAAATTTCGTATTGAAAGCATGTACCCAACAATTTATGTCAATATATATTGCGGTCACACCCCAAGAACTTCTCCCTATACTTGAACTTTCTCTTTATTTTTGTTGTTTTAGCTATACTTGTGGCAAACCCCCATTGATATTTGACACTTTGGTGTCACCCACTTGAATTTACTTTGTTTTTATTCGATAATTTCTCAAACTACAGCTAACTAGAATGGAATTCTAGCCTAACTACTATTTTCACTACCACTCCCTTGGGACACTACCCCAATCCTTAGTTGAGTTTCTATATTATCGACGATCGTAGACACTCATACTATGGGATAGTTTTGTTGGTCACGATAAACATCAGTGGATATGGTAAGATGGTAAGTCTCCCTATGTTAGGCTAGGGTTCCAATGAGCATCTTCCTTTCCCATAAATACGTGCCCGTATAGGATATTAGCTAGTGGTTTCTACCTACGCTAAAATGTTACCGATCCTACCTTAGTCAAGTAAACCACCTCTTTACGGTGTAGGGCAATATGACACCGAATTCCATGGTTTGCACTCAAAGTCTATGTCGGTTAATGCCTATTCCCATCATGTGAGATACGCACTATGTTTTCTTGAGAAGTTCTATGTAGTGTGGGTGGTAGTATGGGATGCCATTCATGCATTGCACGAGTAGGCTTTTAGAGGGTCATAGTGACTTCTCTAATGTCTTAATGGCTACTGTATGAATGTGCTCTTAATGAAGCTAATGATGAATGTTGACTCTTAAATGTATAATGTAATGATGCATACTTTACTTGGATTGTATTTTGAGTTACTTTCCTTGTCATGTCTTATGAAATGCTTATGTTCCTTACGTATGAGTATTGTTTTAAAATGAAATGAGGAGTGCTTGAAGGTAAAAAGGATGAATTGTAGTTCACTTTTGGTGGCCTTGATGTGGTACTTAATGTAGATGGTGGTATGGGACGTTGTTCATACATTGCACATAGTATAGCTTGTGGTTGCTTGAGGTCAAAGCTTAATCTAATGAAATGTCTTATATGTTGATTAGGTTCTAATGTGGTGAAATAACCTATATGTTGAATGTGATTGTATCTTATGCCTTTTATGCAAAAGTTCATGAAGTTTTTCTCAAAATGGCATAATGCATGGTTTTCTAACCAAATGTATGTTTTAAGCATGATTTTTGCATGGCTATCATTCTTAGTTCTTAATTGTGCTAACCCATATTTCTTCCATTTTTTTTCCTACAAAGTGTAGGGTTTGGACCTGATGTTCTATTCATGGGAGATAGGTTTATAAGGTGCAAGGAGATGAACATTTGGTGAGTCCTCATAGATTCTAGGACGAACCCATTATTTCCCTTTATAGCTTTTACTTTATGTTTAGAGCTTTTGTATGGGCTGTGTCCTAATGTTTTAAGTCTTATGTTTATACATGGTTTGAGACATAGTATATAAAAGACTTCCGCTTGCTTTTATGAAAAATGACTTAGACTGTATTTAAAAAAAGTTTTAAATTTTGCATTATTTTTCTTATATCGAATGTTATGAATGTTATGAGGCTTGTATGAGACCCTTCGGGGTCAAGTACGCCGTGTCATGACAAACATGGTATCAGAGCACAAGATTTTTGGAATGGTTTAGGATGTCTCAAACCACATCTAGTAGAGTCTTGTTCATAGTGTGAAGCGCGCCACATTTATGAATAGGAGGCTATTGGATGTTAGGAAAGTCTCACTTCTTCATTCTTCAAGTAGTGCTATAGAGTTTAACTCTATAATGTCTCTCTTTTATTCCTTATTCGATGGTCTTTAGGATATGACCACTTGAAAGGCTTATGCTAGAGGGAATGAGGGAGAAAGGTTGTTTGTGATGCCATTTATAGTTGTGTGACTTGTTAGATTTGAGGTGATAGATATGATGCTGTCTTTAGTATTAATGGGTTGTTTTATGGTTATGTTTAGATGATGGTAGAACCCGGCTTAGTCATGATGAGTTTTGAGGTATTTTGAAAGAGTTGATGAAATATGGTGTTCTAGAAATGCCTAGGTGTGTTGAGTGAGTAGACTTCTCTAAGAAGAGTAGAAGTGTAATTCACTTTGGTATAGGATCATCTTATGTGTTGAGGGTGGAGGTTTAGTGTTGACTTACTCCGACCTTAGAATTGAAAGAAGTGATGTTGTAAAGAGTTTGTATAGGCTTACTCCCAAGTGGGGATAATGTCCTTAGATGGTAAGGCCTTTGAGTGTTCTTGATGTTCATGAGTTAGGTTTTCTTGATATTCTCACTTTAAAAGGTGTAGTGAGTTTGAGAATTTAAGACCCGGTATGGTAGACTCATATGAGACCTTGAGTGGTGTTGGTAAGGTTGTTTGTGAGCAAGAGTTGCTTAATGAGGACCTTCCTAGTTTAAAAGCACCGGTATGTTGATAGTTCCTTATGGTTGTGGATGACTTGTTGAGGTCCCTATGTTGTTTTCATATTAACCTTAGTATGGGTTTACTCCAAAGGGGGAGATGGTATGTTGAATAGTAAGGTTGTCAAGAGTGTCGATACCCTTATCTATTTCCTTCTATTCTTATTCAAGCTTGAGACCAAGAGTTCCTTGTAGCTTGTTTCATGTTTTGGAGTCATGTGTGAAATGTGTTTCCATGATCTCCTTATGTTATGCATGTTTTGATGAAATGTATGTTTATATGAGAAATTGAGATTTGATTTATGTGTTCCTCATGTTGATGTACATCTATAATGAGTTGCCTAAATGTTTTATGAGTTGACTTGTTAAACATGCTTAAATGTGTTTTTGAGAAGAGTTGCATAAATTGCCTTATGATGTTGTAATGAGCATGATGTGAGTTGGAGAAGGAAATTCCTCCAATGAAATGAGAAATGTTGAAGTTTTCATGCATAATGAGTTTGTAGATGTAGGTCCTACTTCCTTGTGTTGCATTGAGCTTATTGATGTGGAGTTGATTTTCCTCATATGATTTTGTGCATTGTATTGATGTTGCATACATGATGGGCTGCTAGTCTTGAGTCGTTATCCCTTAAAGTGTTTAATGTAACACCCCGTATTCTATGTGTACTAGTTCTATTTATATGACGCTTATAAGTTGCCTTGTGGTATAGTTATGGACTCGGTTTCCCATGCGACTAGTGACAATAGAATAGGTTTAAAGTGAACTGTCCATAGATTTTGATGCGACCCGATTAAGTTGACGTCGATGGAAGTATTTAAACTTGAGATCGTAAGGTGGTATTTGAGTCTAAAGTTTGAATTGACATAGTGTATATAAGTTCTAAGTTAAATTAAAGGAATTAAGGTCTATAAATGGAATAAGATATTGAGGTGCTTGATTGACTACACTAAGCTAGTAGGTGACAAGTACGTGCATCACCTACTTTGACTTATTGACCATCCCAAAGGACCAAGTAAGTGCATCACCTACTAAGACTCTTTTGACCATGTTATTGGGCCAAGTGCACTACCACCTACTTGCATCAACCTGGCCCAAGTTGATTAGAAGAATAAGGGGAAAATGGACAGCCAAGGCCCAATCTTTCAAAGCCCACAAGAAATAATTTGAATGGAAAAGTAGGTACATCACCTACTTAAATGTGTGGCCTAAATTAAAGACACATGTTGGTTGCAAATGAAGTACAAGAAAGGTGGCAAAAGGCCCAAGTGAAAAGTCCAAGCAGGTGGGTCAACTACTTGACAAATTATGGCCCAAAATGAGTGAGAATGTCGGCCAAAGAAGGTCCCTTTAAAAGGGATTGATATCAGCCTTTTCAAACCATTTTTACTTTGACAAAAAATCTGATTTCTAGAGCTTTCTCTCTTCTCTCTCTTAGCTTCATACAACAGCCATTAAATACCATTAGGATTATTGAATATTTGGGAGTTCAAGCTATTGGAAGGTATGATTTAAGACAAGTTAAGGAGGACAACCTTTACCTTGAAGAATCCAAGTCTTAGCAAGTGGTAGTTCTTTCCAGCAAGGTAAGCTACTGCAATTTTCTCCCTCTTGTGCTTGAGTAAATTAGGACACTTGGTATGTGTTAGTGAGTTGGAAATTGTTACTTTTACATGGTGTAATATTGGGGAGGATGTTCTGGTGATTAGTACATGGAGGGGAGTCCTCTTTAAATTCAGTTATGAGCTTGTTTGAGCACTTTAAAAGTAATGCTAGCTCTTCAAGTGTTGGTGATCAGAAACCATGATTCATATAGCTTCTATTACATTATTATGTTTAAGGATTATTTTATGTATGTTATGATAAGGGATGTGACTAGATGTGCGAGAAAGTTATGGAGACGTTAAAGGACTTAAATATTGCAGGGAGTTTTGGGGAGGACCTGATACGAAGGTTGTACAATATATAGACACGATTAAAGGGAAAGGGAAGGAAAGAAAACATTAGATAGATAAATTGCATGCTTACTGCTTGGTTACTATTTAGGTGAGATCAAGTAGCTCAAATTGTTTGATTAGCTAATAATACTAGTCTTACGACTTATTTTATTGTAGATTAGTAATCTAAAGAGAAGGAGCTTAAGTCATATGTTTTGAATTGTATAGCAAGGTCTATAAGGTTATTTGATTTCCTATTTTTTTTGGCATGAATCCAACACTTGCCTTACAAAAAGTAAGCTCTCTAAGTGCCCTTGGTAGTGATTGATCCATAGTTGCAGTTCCTACTCCCTAGAGTAGTAAAGTGAGTACTCTAATATGAGTTTGTTACTAAATGTACGTGCTTACTCTACCAAGTATTAGCATGCAAGGTTTAAACTTGTTTCATCGTCAAAGTACCCTTGTCACGTATTTCCCTTATATAAATCAAAATGATCCTAGACTACATTTAGTACATATGTTTATATGTTGGATATGCAATCTGCCCATATCATGCCAACTTGCTTTAATTATCTATATATATGTCATCTTTTCACATGTTCATATGTTCCCTTTATTGGTTATTACTCCCATTGTGTTAGACTATAATATTACCTCACAAGATCCCTACTTGCTCTATTGTACATTTTATATGTACTTGCTTGGAATATGTATCCGTCCAAAAGTTAAATCTACCCACGTTCTCCCTTGGTTCCACGTTCATGTATACCTTGTATTTGATATTAGTTAGTGAGTATTTGGCTATCATATAGAGTTCAAATCTCTTGGTTGAATGTTAAATGTCTTAACTTGATATGTGCTTCAATTTGAGATGTCAAAATGCTCACTCAATCATATAAGCTCCTAAGTATTACACGTTCATGTCATATTTGCTTCCTAGGTCATTGTTATTATCGTAAGTCCATATTCATATGTCTTCTGGTCCATTGTTCCAAATCTCAACAAAGATTATGACCACCAAAACAGTAATCTCAAAAGAGTTATGATAAACAAAAGAACATTCTCAAAATGATTATGAACAACAAAACAACAATCTCAAATATTAAAAAATCTAAGTGAAGCAATCTGTATAATTATGGGTGGCAGCCCAGGGGAAAATGTCTATCATGGGTTGATCCCAATTGGTATAGAAGGGTGGCAGCTCAGGGGCAAAAACGTAGCATGGTCCAATCCCAATTGGTATAAGAGGGTGGCAGTTCAGGGGTGAAAGCCTAGCATGGGCCGATCCCAACTTGTGGAATTATAAGGTCAACATCCCAAGGATTAACATGCCTAGCATGGGTCATCCTCATCTACCGCTGATCAGCTGGTCATTTGTATCATATGTCTTATAAATACTATAATGCAAAGAAAAGAATGTAACATACACGATTCCACAAGTATAAGCAAAGGTGGTATCTAATCCTTATCTATTAGTATTTGGTTTCACTTGAGCTCTCATTTTACATTTGGTTGTATTATGCCTTACATATTCAGTACATTCTTTGTACTGACGTTCCTTATTGGGTATGATACATTTCATTCTGCAGGTATAGGTACTCAACTAGTAGATCTCCCTAATAGAAGCACATGATACTCAGCGGTTGTTGGTAAGCTTCAGGTTGATTCGGGGCTTTGCTGAGTCTTTACTATGCATATTTCAGAGTGGTACAGTCATGGATTCCAGTAGAGGTTTTCTAGAAATTGTAAAGCGATTTTCTAAATTCATAATTTCACTTTTCACATGTATCGGTTCAACTAGTCAACATGTGTTGTATATGAAGCTTCTCATTAGTAAATATATCTTAATAGTAGTAGTTTACCTTCTCATCATAGGTGACTTGTAAAGAATGTGTTCATATGGTACTTGTCCGCCTCACCTAGGGTTGTGGTGTGACAAAGTGTTATCAAAGAAGTTCGTCCTACGGAGTATACAAAGCCGTGTCTAGTAGAGCCTTACTTATGAATGTGTTGCGCGCCACATTTATAATTAGGGGGGTGCTTGGACATTTAGCAAAAGTTACCCTCCTTCGTAATCCAGATCGTGCAATAGAGTAAAGTTAAGAAGTCAATTTCCACTTTCACCTAATCATGCTATTCCTATTATGCTTACGATGGTTAAGGTTAATGGTAGCTAAAATGTCAACATGCAATCTACAAAAAAGGATCTGAAGTTATCAAAATTTAGACTACATTGAGCTCATTTTATTCGACCGTCCCACTCCACAAGTTATGTAAAGGCTTTTTATGTTATATGCATTTTAAGTTGCATTTTCACCATTTGTATCATGCTGGTTCAATTGAGAAAGATATAGTATGGTTATCCATATGCTTAAAATGATGGGTTACCTAGTTACATATATATATATATATATATATGAGTTGTAGCATTTCTAAGCACATCTTCTTAGGAGGATGCATCCAACTTTTGGGTTCTATATTTCCTCCATATTTATAGGATCTATTCCTATAGAGGACATTTGTTCTTAGTCTGTGATATACATAAAATTTTCAACATTACCCATGTTCCCGAAATTGATGTTGTTGAACCAGTTTTTTTCGAAAGAAGGTAGTGGCACAATCTGATAGGTGGATGTATCAGTGCAATAGCGTTACTATAGATAACCCTAATTGGATGCCAAGGCCCAAATTCTCACCATATAACATCCCGAATATGTTAATATTTGACTTTTATATAGTATGTGCCAACAACCCTGAATAAGTACCAATAACATTTGTATTCTTTTCATAGTTATAAAACTTAGGTATAAGTGTGCCAATTTTTGCAAATGATATATGTATGGTAGTTCCTATTATGATCTATATTTTGGCTATGGAGGATTAGTATGCGACTAAAGGACTTGTTCATAAAAGGAAAAAAACTTGATTGGTTAGACCTAAGTTGTGATTAGTCAGGTTGTACATAGTGAGATTAGAGTACATGAAGCTACTAGTTTTGATTAAAAGGTACTTGTTAGATAGGAAGCATGTGAGAATGAACTTTGAATTACACAGGCCAAATATGTACGTAGATTTTCTCGTTAGAAAGAGATGTGATATGCCAAATTCCCTAAACATAGGAGTAGGGGTGATATGAGGATGCTATAGAGGAGTGAGATAGGAGATTATGAAAGAGAGGTTGCCAAGTGTATGAGATAATAAAAAGGTATCAATTCTTCAATCCTAACGAGTTATAATGGCGCGCGCACCCGGGAACAACTTTCTGAACCTTTGTTAGACAGAGAAATCATTTTAGTATTGATTCAAATCTTGATATTTGGTCCTGATAACAACAAGCAAAAAAGAGGGGAATAGAAATGTTACCTAGATAGAAGATACATGGACCTAGTTCATCTACATCATTAGTACAAAAGAGAAGTAGAGCATTATTCACATGTATAGACTTCCATCAATTTGAATAGAGCTACTACAGGGTTCATTTAATATATGCATGCAGTAATTCGTCAGTCATAGTCGAGTTAAGGGAGAGGAAATATTGATCATATTCTAGTTGTTATTATTTGCTATATTGCATGGGAAAAGAGTCGGAGCACACTCACTTGTTTTTTTTTAAAATCTATTAGTATGGCCAGACCTATCTAGTTAAGCCCAAAGGGGCTACCTCTAAGATTTTTTGAATCATGATATAACTTTATAGGTACCTGACATTTACATGTTATTAGAGTTCATGTTTTATGGTGCATTCAAGCTTCACTATTTATTTTCTATTTCGGCCTTCAAAGGGCACCAGGCATTGAGTGTGATATAATACAAGCTAGCAATGAAGGCAAAGTTGACCTTGGCCTCCTACTCTAAAAGATGAACTATTCAGGATTTTCTTTTTCTATCTTAGTTGAGAAGTGTTCCTCTTATATAAAGGTTTATGTGCATTGATTATGCTTATGACTTATGTTATTATCTCTTATGCATATGGCATCTTATGTTGACTAATGCCTATGTTATACCTATGTTGATGTTTATGCTAGCTGTCATATTCAATACATGTTTGTACTAACGCATACCCTTTCCTACATTCTTATCAAATGTAGGGTCCGGCGATATTTATTCCCATCCCCGTGGCTTGGATCATAATAAAGCAATATTGAACATTTGGTGAGTCCTCATAGCATTCGAGGATGTGACTACCATTTTTCCTTATGTATTTCTTCCATGTTTAGAACTATTGTATGGATGTGTCCCAAAAATATTCATGTTATAGATGGTTTGAGAGAAGTGTAATAGACTTTCGCTTCATTTTATAAAGACTTTTATGTTATTGAAAAACATTCTAGATTTCCGCTCATTTCTATTATCTTATGTTATGAAAGCTAAGTGGCTTGTATGAGGCCTCTTGGGGTCATGTATGCCATGTTATATCTTGGGTTTACCCCTGGGTCGTGACAAACTTTGTAATCAGAGCATAAAGTTTAGAATGATTCTAGGATGTCTCAAAACCACGTCTAGTGGCATTTTGTTTATAAGTGTGAAGCACTCCACATTTATGAATGAGAGGCTACGAGATGCTTAGGAAACTTAACTTCTTCATTACTCCAAGTCGAGCCATAGAGTTTAACTCTATAAGGTTTTTCTGCTAATCCTTACCTGATGGTCTACAGGATATGACTACTACAAGGGCTAATGCTAGAAGGAATGAGGAATACAATGTGGATCCATAGTTCCTCCCCAAGCTCCTCCACAAGCTCTAATTGACTCTTTGGCTGAGAATGTAACTAATGTGGAGTTTAGGATGGCTTTTCAAGTGTTGGCTCAAGCTATGACGGCCCAAGCCAATAGCGAAGTTGTGAACCCCGTGAACCCAAATGTGGGTACGGCAGCATCAAGGGTAAGAGATTTTACTAGGATGAATCCTTAGGAATTTTATGGTTCAAAGCTTGAGGAAGATCCTCAAGAGTTCATACATGAGGTCCCTAAGTTGTTTGACATTATTGGAATTACTCCGGTAGAAAAGGTGGAATTGACCGCTCACCAACTCAAGGGGGTTGCTTGATGTCTGCGAAATTAAGACATAACTTTCGATTCAAGTGTCTATGATCGTACAATAGTAATATAACACAACCGAATGATGTTGGGGTCGAGTCCCAAGGGAGTGGTTTTTGGGAATTAAGAGTTAAGTGCAAATATACTAGAGTTAACCATAGCTAAAAACTTTATCAAGTAAAAACATAATAAATTAAGGGGTTGACATGATTGTCAATTATCAATGGGGGTTTGTAGTCGATTAACAACTAAAACAACAAAAATAGAAAGATGTGAATATAGGAGACGGGATTCTTGAGCTGTGATAGGAATATGGGATAAACTACACAATCGGGTAATTGCTATTGATAATCAATTGCTGAACATTTGTAACTAGGCTAGACTTTAGTGGGGGTAAATTCTCTCTCGAACAACTTACCCCAAATCAACTTGTTTTCACTCGAACACCGAGTTTTCACTTTTAAGCACAGCCTCTGCCTTAGCCCATTCACTCTCTCGAGCTAAATGTGTGGGAAAAGGCCTAGGATTCACTCTCTCGAGTTGAACCCATGACGATCCAATAACCACCGTCTATCGATTTAGTAGTCTTAGTTTTAAAACCTTTCTCTCGAGCAAGCCAAAAACACTAAGATGAAAATGTATTTGCAACTACAATCCCATTAAGTTCAAACACAACTACTAAATGAAATCACATTTAAACAGCAAATAGACTAACAGTAAGCAATACCCAATAGGAAATTTAACCCATATTCACAAAATCACATCCCAAGAATTGGGGTTTTAGCTAGACATAGAAAAAAGGAAGAAAATGATACCAAATCGAAGTAATATCAATTGGGTATGATTTATATTCACTTAAATTGAGTCTAAGATGAAGAATCTTCAACACCCACTTCCAATTTCTTCGAATTAGAAGTCTTCGAAGCGAGGTGACAAAACAAAGAAAATCAATAGGAGAGGAGATAGAAGCCTTAAAGGCCTGGCCGATTCCAATTCCAATAATGGTACGATGCTTTAGGGCGGCGAGATTCCTCTTTTATGAGATTCAAGTTCCGTTCGTTCACTTCAAGCTCGAAGATATACATATCTTTTCGTTCAACTCCTTTCGTTTATTCCACTCGCTCTTTCCAGCTCTGAAAAGTCTCCAAAAGCTAAGCAAAAATATTCTCTACTTGAAAACTTAGAAAATAAAATTGTTGTATCTGAAATTGCATACAAAGATAAAAATTCCAACTCATATTTATAGTTGTCAAAAAATGTGCTACGAAGGATCACTCGGTGCAATTAGTTGGGATCGCGGATGCACTCGGCGATCCGCCCTTTGGTCTGCTTCATCACCTTTCAGCTCTTGCCTTCAGCATCTTCACGTTCTGGATCATTGGGCGACATAGCACTGCCTCGCAAAACTGTTTGGCAACACACCGACTGCTCCTTTTCATCACCGACTTGATCTTTTCCATCAAGGCTCAGCACACTGGAACTTTGGGCGAGGTGAAGGCCATTCGACAACTCACCAAATGCATTAGGTGATCCTCAGGCCTTCTTTTCTTCGTCTTTTCAGCCGATTTGTTCCCTTTTGCCAAGTAGTGTCCATGTTTTGCCTCAAACTCCAAATACCTGAAACTTAAGGATTTACATCAGTTATTGAGACAAAATATGCATTTGAGGACACTAATTCTATTAAAATCATGAAGCCTTAAATGAGTTTGAATTGTGGACTCATCAACACCCCCAACTTAAACTTTTGCTTGTCCTCAAGTAAAACTCAAGTTCGGTAGTTCAAAAAGGATGTCTCAAACAGTGCTACACAAGATTCAATCATGAATGCACACACAAGACTCAATTTACTCATGCGAAGATCAAATGTGCACTCAAAGTTTCAAGTTATGACACACCATTATTAAAGAATCTCAAGCTCAGTATACTTGCTTCAAATGCAAGTTCAAGCTCAACAAAGGAAATCAAATGCCCTCACACAAAGGTTGATTCCAAATTCACACACAATGGTTTAACAATTTAAAGTTCTAGAATCAAATTCAACGCTCATTCTCACAATGAAGAACACAACGCATGCTTTCACACATAGGTTTGCCTGTATTTTCCAATAGACAATTATTTGAGCTCACTCAAGATCAAAAAGGTCTTTTCAAGGCTTGTAATGGGGCTGAGTGTATATGTATGGTCATTTAGGCTTAGTGACTTTCATCCGCATGAAATGTGGTGCTCACAGCACTTCCTTTCCTCTTCTTTCATCATTTTCTTTAGTACTCAGAAGTCATCCCATTATTCACTTTCCATAGATTGTTCGGGAACCCTATTTCTTTTGTACTTTATTCCACAACTTTTTCATTCTTTTTCTTTTTCTTTCTTTTCTTTCCCTTCTCTTTTTTTTTTATATATGGAGGGGTTCCATTTTTCTCAAAGCCATGGGTTAAAGGAGATTTTTCTTACATTTGTTGAGTTGCCTTCTCCTTTCACCACACCCCTAACTTAGGCTTTTGGCCTAAGTTGGCTATTCAATCAACCCACAAATCAAAAGGATTATAAGTAGTAGATTAAGGAAGGTCCTGTTTTCATCAAGTTTCTTCCAAAGAAAGGTAAGGTTCAAGGGGTGTTCAAAAGAGGTTCACACACTCACAAGATAGGACACAAAAGAGGTATATGTCAAATTTGTTCACACTCTTCGAAGTTTCCTAAGATCATATCAAGAGATAGCCTTACTTAGTCGACCGGACCAACGAGGCAAATTCTAGGTGTTATGATGCATGGTTAATAGTAAGCTCATCACACAAGGCATCGACATAAAAGTTAAACAAGACTCCACGCTTTCTCTAGTGTGCAATGTTCATCACAAGAGACTCAATTTGATAATTGGCTAGTCATATCGAGATGCAAGATTTCACATATTGTCTATGCAAATTCATTTAGCCTCATCGTAGCCGCACATTAATGTTTGTTCAATTATGAGCACTATTCAAGTCATCGGAATTGATTGAGACCAATACTCAAATCTCTGAGAGAACAACCACATTCAACACATATAAGAGGTGGCAAATTTTTTTTGAAAGGGTCAAAAATCATTATCAATTAGAAGCAAGGAGCCACACGCTCAAACCTTCCACAAAAAGTCGTGTCAGCACAATTTAAACTAAAAACCCAATATATATACAAAACAAGTGTCATAATCAGCACATAAAGGTAGGCCTCATCCCACCACAAATAAAAAAATTGTCCTCAAATGCAAATAAACATATCCAAAAGTGAAAATAAAAAAAAGGCAGAGAGGAAGGTAAAGAGGGTTCTTATCTAAGCATTTTCTCTATCTGTCTGGGTATCAGTGCCTGGAGTATCGGTCTAGACCTAGGTCTTAATACCCAAAGTGACCCCGGAAGAGCCAGCTCCACTAGAGACAACAAATAGTGTATTTGATAGGGAGGCCTGCACAACCACATCTATCATGGTTGCTTCAGTCTCAGTCAGGTCCTCATCTGCACGTCCTTCAGCCTCTTCTATCATGTCCTCACCAGTATTTGCCTCTAACTCAATCTCGACCATCTGCTCCATTCTATCCTCATGTCCAACGGTAGTTGGAGGCATCTCTGGCACATCTAGAATCTCTACTGTTCCAAAAACCATGGACATATCAATGGACTTCAGGTAGTCGACATCTTTTCTCAGCTCACCAATGGTAGCTTTTAAAGTCGTCACCTTCTCGGTGGCTCCTTGACCACTCTCACACTCCGCTATCCTTGCTGCAAAGGTATTAATATAAGCGCTCAATGGTGTCACAACAGCAGTCAAAGTAGCATGAATCATATAAAAAATGGAGGTTTCGAGCCTAGCTTCCTGACAATCCGCAGAATAGGCAAGCTATCCCATTTGAAGTAATGCCTAGGTGATCAGAGTCTGGGAGACAGTAGTAGCAACAGTTCTAGGAGGCAGTACAACAACAGAACAACTAGGATCATCAAAAGATATAGCACAAGGAGTGCATGAAGGCACAGGGGTTCAAGTAGGCAAAGATGCCTCTGTAGCTAATAAGTCAGTGTCTACAACCAGGGAAGAATCCACCGAGGTTGCTTTCTTTTTTTGTTCAGCTTGGTCCTTTAAATATTCTACCTCGATCCTCCGAATATCGGTACAGGATGTGGGAATCACTTCCACATTTTTCTTGGCATCTCTAAGCACCCGAGCTCGTCTGCATAACTCAGTGATTAGTACTAGGAAAAGAAGTGAGGTTTGGCGCTGCTTTGCACGCATGAGAATCTTTGAAGCAATGATCATCCATAAATTTATCCTGGTTTCATTTATGATGCAACCCAGATAGGCAGCCTTAGAAAGGCGAAGGATTGACTCATTCTGGGATGATGTGATTGTGTTGCTGATAAAACCAAACCAGAATCTTACAGTAACGTTCAGGTCTTTCTTTTCAATTAGGGCCCCTTCTGCCAACCACTTCGGAGTACCATCTAAAATTAGTGAAGCTAACCACTTTTTCATCTCCTCCTGCTTCTCTATTCTGATCAAGTGCTTGTAGATAATTAATACTCATTGACATGCCCAAGACTGTGTTGATAGCATCACTATCACAAGTTACCTTCTTACCTCTGACAACCACGTAGTCGACTTATTTGAAACTTGTTGCTTGCTTCTTCCTCTGGGTATCAATGCACTATATGCACTGTAGAATTCTCTAGCCCAACTTGGAATATAAGAACCACAGGGTTTGGTGAAGATTTGGAACTTATGGTGTTTCAGGCAATCCATTATATCCGGGTACCTATCGATAACCCAATCTATAGACATACATTTTTCCTCAAGGATCATCCTCAGTCCCTTAGTCTTCAATCTATTCATTGACTTGGATGGAGAATTCTGTACCGGAGGTGCCAACACCATTGCTTGTTCTGGGACTAGAGGAGTAAGGGTGGTAGGCTACGGATTCCTGATCCTAGATGGATCATTCCTCTTTTTAGATTGTAACTCCATCCTCTGTGCTATGATCGGATCATCATCCTCAGACTCTGTAGTTTGAGGCTCCTTATGCTCATTTTCACCTTCAGATGGGGTGAGGTAAGTAGCATAAATGACATCATTGTCAGATCTTGCTTTCGATAACTTAGATGCCTTGCCTTTACCCTTTCCTTTCCTACCAGTTGTGGATAGTTTTGTGGGTTTACCCTTGGATGCAGTTGTATTCTCATTCAGTGTAATCCCATTTGCTTTCCCTTGGCGTGGCATGTTTCTCCCAGCAACTTTAGACCTAGCCATGTCAAAAATCATAGTGGGAAAAGTTAGATATACTTAATCAATTTCATAGAGAAGTAGTTGCAGAAGGACTTGTTGAGTTACTCGATGAATTGCCAAATCACTTTGGCTCGCCAAAAGAGTTGGTTAAAATATTTTGGCAAGTCAACGAAGGGAAAAACCTTTTGGCAAATCGCAGATCCTATTCAACGAGCAAGGAATAGTTCACTAAAAGTTATAGTGCATAAAAGGTTCAGGGGTGCAGAAAAAAAGGCTATCGAGACTACCTTTGGTGAGTCATTGCGTGTTTTTGGCGACCTTAGTTCTCGCCGAAAGTTATAGACTTCAACAACTCATTTAACAAGAAATTAAAGGCAAGATGGGGACATTAGTCAAACCACCAAATGGTTTGGCGAGCTCAACCCAGCTCACTAAACGACCCAACGTGCCTACCTTCAACCCACTTTCTCAAATTCAACCCTGCAACCACTGAAAATAAAATCAAAGCATGCACTAGTTCGATTCAGCTCAGACTCATAACAAGCAAGCACGACCACACAAAATTTAATCATTTCGACACACAAGCATATGGGATTTCAAATATCAAGACAAAATGGGCAAGATTCTCGAATTAAAATAGGTGTTTGAACAATCTAATTGTATCAGAGAGGCCCAACACACGACAATATGATAATATCATTTGCATAAGTGAACAAATTACTGATAATAAGTTCGGGGTTCGGAAGACCAACCTTTAATGCTGATTAAATTACTTTGAAATGCTAGGTGGCAATGAAATCCAACTCCGAGCACAGATCAACAATAATAATACTCTAAAAATGCAAGAAAAATAGAAACTAGAGTGCGGGTGTGAGTTTGGGCAAATAAAAAGTGAGGAAAAGTGAAAGGATTTAAAATTTAATTCCTTGGCTCTCTTTAACATCGTCCAGTTTTTGCCAACTCGGGGATATTATTCGTGTTTGTCGAGCTACTCTGCGAAGCGCCGAGTGGTCACTTACCTCATTGAGTTTTACAGGACCTTCAGTCAAAGTGAGGGTCCAAATGTTGGTTTACATCGGGATCACCGACATAGTTAGCGAATCACCAATAATTTCCTGTGTTCGCTGATTGTTACAGACTCTGATGTGAAAATTTCTTCAGTCTAATAGCAGTCTTAGTCGGCATCGCCAACCTCCTCGGTGATTCGCCGCCTGGACTTATGTTCGCCAACCTGCACTTTTCAAACACTATCCACACTTCAACCTGTAAAATCCAAGCACTATTATTTCTGAAACAAAATTAAAGCATTTAAGGGTTTTTGGTTTCCTTTCAAACAGCGCCTTAGTTAACGTCATGGAACGACGCAAGTCACCTATTCAAACTTCTTTATCGGGGTTCGCCCTAGTATCACTAGGATACCCTTCTCGGCGTTGTGAGTAGAGACTAGACAACATTTGGCCTATTTGGGCGTCTTGTAGCTGAATGATCATGGAATGGGAGGTCGTCATCTGATTCAGCATTTCAAAATTCTCTTTTATCTCATTCAACACTCTATCGTATTCCTCGATTTTATGTAGAATGAGTGAGAGAACCTCTCTATTTTGTCCACCATCATGTTGATTCATCTTTTTACACTTGCAAGGGGGGACGCACTTGCTCTTCTTGTTGGAACTTGCTTTCAACTGCATTACTCTTTTGGACAAATCGGCCAGCTAAATAAACAAGTCGGCCCGTCTTGACCTTTCTTTACTTCCTTGTTGGCTTTAACCAAGCCATCAAGACACTTGACTACTACTCCATAGGGTCATTGTGTCAAACACCATCCAAACAATTGATCGACCACACTTCTATGCTCAGGACTAAGACCTCTATAAAAGCATTCCAATAGCAATTTGTCTAGGAGTCCATGATTCGGGCATTGCCGTAGTAATGCCTTAAATCTTGACCACATATCATGGATAGCCTCGCCGTCCAATTATTGGAACGTTAGGAGGTTATCCCTAAGATTCAACAACCTCAACAGGGGGTGATCTATTTGGGTAGCGCATTCACCCTTCACACTCATTTTTCCTGTTTAAACACAAACAAACTAAACTAAACTAAAAATTAAGTAAACTACGCCTAACAAAAGCAAAATTCAACTCAACTAATAACTCTCAAGTAACAAAACTCCTCGCCAACGGTGCCATTTTTTATGTTTGTGTAATCAAGACACAACTTCCATTCAAATGTCTATGATCGTAAAATAGTAATATAACCCAACCAAATGGGTTGGGGTCGAGCCCTAATGGAGCGGTTTCTGAGAATTAAGAGTTAAGCGTGAATATTCTAGAGTTAACCATAGCTAAAACCACTATCGAGTTAAAAACTAATAAATTAAGGGGTTGACACGAATGTCAATTATCAATGGGGAGTTTGTAGTCGATTAATAACTAAAATAGAGAAAAAACAAAGATGCGAATATAGGAGACGGGATTCTTGGGATGTGATAGGAATATGGGATAAACTACACAATCGTGTAATTTCTATTGATAATTAATTGATGAACATTTGTAACTAGGCTAGAGTTTAGTGGGTGTAAATTTGCTCTCGAGCAAATTACCCCGAATCAACTTGGTTTCTCTCGAACACTGAGTTGTTAATTTTAAACACAGCCTCCGCCTTAGCCCATTCACTCTCTCGAGTTGAATGTGTGGGAAAAGGCCTAGGATTCAGTCTCTCAAGCTGAACCAATGACGACCCCATAACCACCGACTATCAATTTAGTAGTCTTAGTTTTAAAACCTCTCTCTCGAGCAAGCCAAAAACACTAAGATGAAATTGTATTTGCAACTACAATCCTATTAAGTTCAAACACAACTACTAAACAAAATAACATTTAAATAGCAAATAGACTAACAATAAGCAATACCTAACAGGAAATTTAACCCATATTCACAAAACCACACCCCAAGAACTGGGGTTTTACCTAGACATGGAATAAAGGAAGAAAATGATACCAAATTGAAGTAACGTCAATTGGGTATGATTTATATTCACTTAAATCGAGTCTAAGATGAAGAATCTTCAACACCCACTTCCAATTTCTTGGAATTGAAAGTCTTCAAGCCTCCAAAAGCTAAGCAAAACTATTCTCTACTTGAAAACTTAGAAAATAAAATTTTTGTATCTAAAATTGCATACTAAGATAAATATTCAAACTATTTTTTATAGTTGTCAAAAAATGTGTTGCGACGGATAGATCACTCGGCACAGTTAGTCGGGATCGCCGATGCACTCAGCGATCCACCCTTTGGTCTTTTTCATCACCTTTCAGCTCTTGACTTCAGCATCTTCGCGTTCTGGATCATTGGGTGATATAGTACTGCCTTGCGGAACACTTCGGTGACACGCCGACTACTTTTTTTCATCACTGACTTTATCTTTTCCTTCAGGGCTCAGCACATTGAACTTTGGGTGAGGTGAATGCAATTCGGCAGCTCATCGAATGCATTAGGCAATCCTCGGGCCTTTTTTTCTTCGTCCTTTCAGTCGTTTTGTTCCCTTTTGCCAAGTAGTGTCCATTCTTTCCCTCAAACTTCAAATAACTGAAACTTAAGGATTTACATCAGTTATTGAGACAAAATATGCATTTGAGGACACTAATTCTATTAAAATTAAGCCCTAAGTGAGTACAAATTATGGACTCATCATTGCTCAAGTTTGGTTCAACTAATGGAAAGAAGCAAGACAGGTAGGAATGGGTCCATAGAGTGGGAAAGGTTCAAAATTGCTTTTCTTGATAGGTTCTTCCCTCTAGTTATGAGAGAGGCTTTGGTGCTTGAGTTTATTAACCTTCGGCAAGGTAATATGAGTGTTAAGGAATGTGGTTTGAGGTTTACTCAATTATCAAAATATGCTCCATCTTTAGTGTCCAACTCTAGGACGAGAATGAGTAACTTTGTGTCAGGTGTGTCCGATTTAGTAGTGAAAGAATTTCGTATAACAATGCTTATTGGTGACGTAGATATTGCTCGTCTTTTGACTTATGCCCAAGAAATTGAAGAGGAGAAACATAAAGGGAGATCTAAGAAGAAAAAGAGGTCTAGAATGGATGATATTTTTGATGGACATGACCATCCTAAGTATTGATAATGGTTTTCCAAGAAAGGTTCCTCCAAGGCTCCATGGTATAATGAAGATAGGGTGTCTAACCCTAAATCGCAAGGAATTAGTAGTGAATCTCTATGGCCTACTTGTGCTAGGTCTACAAAGAGACACAAGGGTAGGTGTTTAGCTGGTATAGAGGGTTTCTTTAGTTGTGGTGAAAGTGGTCATAAAATAAGGGACTGTCCAATGGCAAAGCCTAAGAGAAGAGAGGGTAATCAATTTCCTCCTAGTGATTCGAGTGTGAATGCTCCAAACAAAATATGTTCTATGCTCTCCAAGCTAGAGGTGAACAAGAGTGTCCCTCAGATGTGGCTATCAGTATGTGTTTTATGCTTTATTAGATATCGGTGTTGCTTTGTCTTTTGTGACTTGATAGACTTGATATTCTAGGTGTTGATTTTGTCTTAGTAGGGATTGGCTACACTCTTAATATGCTTATATTGATTGTAGAACCTGATCTGGTCATTATGAGTTTTGGGGAAATGTGGTTTGGATTGCCTAATGCCCCGGTATCATGTAAAGATTTGAGGAATAGGGTGTTTAGACAATACCTTGATGTGTTAGGTTAGTAGACTCCTCCAAAGGTGTTGTTATAATTCACCATTGTTTAAAATCATCTTGGGTGACGAATATGAAAGCTTAGTGATGTTTAGATTCGACCTCAGTTGAATTAAGAAAAGAGTTACTTAGAACGTCTGTTTAGGCTTTCTCCCAACTGGGAGATGGTGTGCTTAGATAGCAAGGTCGTTTAGTGTTCCTAGTGTTCATTATTTGGGTTTACTTGAAATTCTCACCCATAAAGGGTGGAATGAGTTTAGAAGATAGGGAAGCTTGGACCTCATTTTGTTGGCCCATGTGAGATCTTGAGACATGTTGGTAAGGCTGTTTATGAGCTAGAATTACCTAATGAGTTGGCATCGGTGAATCCAATTTTCCATGTCTCTATTTTAAGAAGTGTTTTGGAGATCCGACATCCATAGTTCCCTTAGAAGGTATGGGAGTTGATGAAAGTCTTTCTTATAAGGAAGTTCCAATTGAGATTTTAGATCGGTAAGTTACGAGTTGAGGAACAAGGAAGTTGCTTCCATAAAAGTGTTGTGGAGGAATCATTCAATTAAGGGTGCTATTTGGGAGTCCGAGGCCGATATGATGTCCCGATATCCTCATTTCTTTCCTTCTACTCCTACTCTAGTTTGAGATGATGAGTTTCTCATGGTTTGTTCTTTTGTGAGGTCATGTTTATTTTAGTTGTTCCCATGATTTCCTTATGTTATGCATGTTCATGAAAAACTTGTGTTTTGAAAGAAAATGAGGTTGCATGATTGATTTCCTCATGTTGTTGTGCATTGAGTATGAGTTTCCTATAGACTTCATGAGATAAATTGACGAACAAGCATTAGTTATGCTTTTTGAGAGTAAATTGCATAAAGGCTCCATGAGACTGTGTTGAGTGTGCTTTTAGCTTGGAGAAGGTAGTTTCTCCTTGAACATAATTTTTTTTGAAAGTTTATGCATATTGGGTTGCTCGATATAGTTCCTACTTCCTTATGTTGCATTGAGTATGTTGAGTTTGGATTTGATGTTTCCTTCTTATTTATGTGCATTGCAGGCATAATGGGCAATTAGACTTAGTTCACCCCTCTTATGTTGTTCTGAGGACGTCCCAGCTTGGAGTCGTTAGTTTCTCATTGGTTGTATTCATTGCATTGTAGGTTGAGTTGTTAGTTCCTCTCCTACTCTTTTAAAACCAAATTGAATCTTATTGGAGGAAGAATAATCCCAAGGGGGAGATATTGTAACACCTCATATACGAAACAGGGAAGCCAAGCATATTTGAGAACTACCAGATGCCATCCACGAGGGCCAACCACGACCCGTGGTGTGAGCCACGGACCGAAGGTGGGTTCGTGGATTGGTCCCTCAGAAGTTGCCCAGGCCAGGACCAAGACTGGACTTAAGAACCATAGGTGGGACAACAGTCTATAGTCCACAAGTCATGGGTATAGGCAAAATTCTTTGAAAAAGAACCACAAGTCTTCAAGACGGATCGTAGGTCCATCCATGGTTCATCAGTAGGGGCTCGTGGGTCAGCAGCTGGCAGTTATTTTAATGGTAGTTGGGACTTTTCCTGATTATTTTATATTGATACTTCGTCAGTTTGCCTATGTTTAGGGCCCCTATATAAATGATTTTCACCCTCAAATTAGTTCATTCAAGTCATTATTTCCAAAACCCAAAAGAAATCCCAAAGTCTCCCTCTCAAATATTTTTCTCTCTAGAAGTAGAAAAAGAAGAAAGATTGGAGCTAGGATCAAGGTCAAGTCTCCATTCCTCAAGCATTTGTGGGCTTGTAATCAAAGGTATACTGGCTTTACATCCATGGAATCCTTTCATCCATGGAGCCTTTATGATTTCCCCAATTTAGAAGAAGAATTCCCCAATTCTAGTTAAGATTTCTTCTAAGGTTATGGGTTTTGATCCAATTGAGTGGATTCTGATTGCTTATGATTGAATTAATATAATTACATGTTTTTAGGATGAATTTACATGTACCCATGCCTAACCCATATCTAGAAAGATGGAGTTGAAGTAGGTGGGTTTTATGCCATGAAAGGGGAAATTAAGGATTTAGAGGTATTCTACTAGGATTGATGAGATACTTTATAGATTGCTTGAGATTGAAGAATATAGACATGAATTTGTTAAGAGTAAAGCATATAAACATGAATTGATTTAGAGTAAAGCTAATATGATGAGTTATGACTAATATGACTTTGAGAGTAAAGCTTACTTCAAGAATTATGATGATTAGGGCTTTAAGAGTGAAGCTTACATATATAAATTTTGATTTGTAGATAGGATTGTTGTGGAAAGATTTACCCACATGACCTACTCTATAATATATGTATATATAATGTGAAAGGTTTTCTCACATAGAATGATTCTAGGTTGTAATGCTTGCTCACCTATAATGAATCAAAGCATATATGAACTATGATAGCTTGAAGTAGTGATATGAGATCCCTTCATGAATAGCTTGACTTTGCAAGACAAGACCATGCTTGGTAGCTTGAGTTAGTAGATCTCATGGATTGCCTTGGATTGAGCAATAGAACCTTTCCAATGGTTTGCTTTAACTAGCATGGTAGGATGCTTCTATGATAACATGACTTGGTAAGGCCAAACAATATCATTGGAAGCTTGCATTGAGCAACAGTTTCCTTTCTTGAGTAGCGTGGACTTGCATGAGAGGATGTTTTCCATGATAGCTTTGTCTAGAACAATGAGGTGCTTTTCCTTGATAGCCTTGAATTGGTGAATAGTAACCATTCATGTGTAATGACTTGTCTTTGACTAGTAAAGAAGTACTCTTCCATTAATAGTAGAAATAGCTAAAGAGGGACAAGTCCCTAATCAAACTAGCATAGTTATGATGAAACAAGATTACTTTATGAAGAAGTATTGGAAGCATGATTTTAATATGAGATTTACTTGTTACGATGGTAGATTAGCTTGGATTGTTGCTTAAGTTGCCTTCCTTGATATGTTTGCCTAGAGGTAGATGACCCAAGTCTTTACAAAGAATAAGTTGAAGTTACTTGAGAAGTGTTCCTCTTATATGAAGGTTTATGTGCTTTGATTATGCTTATGACTTATGTTGTTATCTCTTATGCTTATGGTATATATCTTATGTTGACTAATGCCTATTTTATACCTATGTTGATGTTTATGCTAGCTATCATATTTAGTACATGTTTGTACTAATGCATACCCTTTCCTACATTCTTATCAAATGTAGGGTCCAGCGATATTGACTTCTATCCTCGTGGCTAGGATCATAGTAGAGCAAGATTGAAGATTTGGTGAGTCCTATTAGCATTTGAGGATGTGACCACTATTTTTCCCTTTTGTCTTTCTTTCATGTTTGGAACTATTGTATGGGTTGTGTCCCAAGATTATTCATGCTTTAGATGGTTTGAGACAAGTGTAATAGACTTCCGTTTCGTTTTATAAAGACTTTGATGTTTTTGGAAAATGTTTTAAATTTCCGCTTATTTCTATTATCTTATGTTATGAAAGCTAAGTGGCTTGTATGACACCTCTCGGGATCTTGTACGCCATGTTACATCTACAGTGTACCCCTGGGTCGTGACATTACAGAAGTATTTCCCGATGATTTACCCAGTGTTTCTTTCAAAAGGGAAATAACTTCAGTATTGACCTCCAATTTTGTTTGTACGAAAGAAAGATGGTTCACTTGATATGTGTATTGACTAGTGGAAATTGAACAAGGTTACCATTACAAACAAATATCCTCTTCCAAGGATATATTATTTGTTTGATGAACTACAAGGAGTAATTTACTTCTCTAAAATCGACCTCTGGCCGGGTTTCCACCAATTGAGGGTGAAGAAAGATGACATTTCAAAGAAGTCTTTCCAAACTCGGTATAGTCACTATAAATTTTTGGTAATGTCATTTGTCTTGACTAGTGACCCATCCGCATCTATGGATTTGATGATTATGGTGTTTAGACATTACGTTGATATGTTTGCAATTGTGTTCATCGATGATATCTTGATTTACTCAAGGAGTCAGTATGAGTATGTTGATCATTTGAGGGTTCTGTTGCAAGTTCTCAAGGACCAACAACTCTTTAAAAAGTTTAGCAAATGTGTTTTTTATTAAGATATTTAGTTTTTCTTGGTCACATTGTCCCCGGTAAAGGTATTGAGGTAGATCCTAAGAAGACAGATGTGGTTAAGAGTTGGCCTAGACCTCTATCCCCTTGAGGATATTAGAAGTTTCTTTGGTTTGGTTGGTTACAATAGACGGTTTGTAGAAAGGATTTCTTCGATTTCCTCTCCATTGATGGCATTGACCCAAAAGATGGTTAAGTTCACATAGTCTGAAACGTGTAAGAAAAGTTTTGAAGAATTGAAACATAAACTCGCCTTTGCTCTGGTGTTGACTTTATCGGAAGGATTTGACAAATTTGTGATATATTGTGATGCTTCAAGAGCCAGACTAGGGTGTGCTCTTATGCAAAATGGGAAGGTTATTGCTTATTCTTCACGAAAACTTACGATTCATGAAAAGAACTATCCTACCCACGATTTAAAATTTGGTGGCAGTTGTTTTTGCCTAAAAGGGATTGATTACATGTATCAGGACACTTCATCTAATACTAAGCGTCAACGATCGTTAAGTAATAATATAACCCAACTAAGTGAGTTGGGGTTGAGTCCCAAGGGAGTGGTACATATTTGACAATCAATAGGAAAGCATGAATATGCTCAAGTCAATTATAGGTAAAAACATTTACGAGTAAAAGCGTGGTTCAAGTTAGGGGCGACACTAGTGTCAAATATTAGGGGGATTTGGTTTCAACTATCAGCTACAACAGCAAATAACATGAAAATAGCAAGTATAGAGACAGGTTCTTGGGATGTGATTGGATTATGGGCTAAGGTAAACAATTGGGTGATTGCAATTAATAGTGAATAGCTATAAATTAGTGAATAAGCTAGACTTTAGTGGGGTAAATTCTCTCTCGAACAATTTACCCCAAATCAAATTGATTTCTCTTGTACATCAATAAGCAGCAATTAAGAACAGCCTACGCTTTAGTCCATTCACTCTCTTGAGCTGAATGTGTGGAAAACGGGTTTAGGGTTCACTCTTTCGAGCTGAACCCATGACAACCCAATACCCATAGACCATCAAATCAGTAATCTTGGTTTTAAAATCTCTCTCTTGAGCAAGCCAAAAACACTAAGGTAGAGTTGTATTTGCTACTACAACCTTTTAGATTAAGCCAAAACTACTTAATAAAATCACCTTTAAACAACATTTACACTATTAATTAACAATACCTAGTCGGATACACCCATCACAACCAAGTCGGATACACCCATTACAAATTTGTTCATCCTCGACCTAGAGTCGGCCACCAAGTGAGGTGCATACTTGGAGAGTTGGACAAATTGGAGGGCATACTCCCTCACACTCATAACTCCTTGCTTCAAGTTCATGAACTCCACCAACTTTGCCTCCCTAAGCTCAAGAGGGAAGAACCTATTAAGGAAAGCAAGTTTAAACTCCTCCCACAACACCACATAGCAATTACCTTTCTCACCCTCCCATTGATCAAACCAAATTTGAGCAACCCCCTTGAGTTGGTAGGCCGCTAACTCCACCTTTTCACAAGCACCAACATCCATAATGGTCAAGATTTTGCATACCTCATCGATGAACTCTTGCGGGTCCTCATCCACCTTTGAACCATGGAAGACCGGCGGGTTCATTCTCATGAAATCTCTTACCCTTTCCCCCGGGGTGGTAGCTCGAGGAGCTTGGGCTCCTTGTTGCACTTGGTTAGCTACCACTTATGCAAGCATGGTGAGTGCATCACGGAGCTCACCATTGGTGGGTGGCTCTTCTGGTGATCGGGCCCGTCTTCCCCTCATGTTTGGCATGATAATCTAGCAATCCAAATGTCACGACCCAAGCCTAAGGCCTAGACGTGACATGGCGAATCGGGAACCCAAAGGAACCCCAAACAAACCTCTCAAACTTGTCATCACACTTCATCGGTCGCGGAAGTTTATTCAACATTAAATAACGGGAAATAGGGACTAAGGGCAACCATTTCAAAATAACATCATAGAATAAGAGTCAAGCTCATTTACAAAATACTTGTCCAACGTACACCTCTACATACATAGATAGGACGGGGGAAATGACATATTACCGGCTCCCCTCATAGTCAAAACACAATGGCAAGCTAAAGTCTCAAAACATAAGAGTAAGAAACATAACGTAGCCCTCGAATCATTGAGGACTCACCAACAATCTCGGATAAGCACCGTACTAGCCACGTGAATGGAGAGAAGGATCAAGATTAGCTCCGGTCCCTACATGGTGATATCATGTAGGCAAAATATGCGTTAGTACTTTGGAATGTACTAAGTATGCGGGGTGCAATGCAATAATAGACAAGGACGTAATCGAAATGCAAGAGATAGTTCCATAGGCATAATAAATGATAATATGAGGATGCATGATCAAAGTGAAGTCAAAACATGTTTAAATAAAACTATACTAATAGTAGATATCATATGTGTGTGCATAATTCGACCAATCTATAACCCCAACTTAGGATGGGGGATGCCGTTCACACCCGGACACCCTGGTGGCAAGGTATAAACCCCTCACATGGTTGATGTTGGTCACACCCCAAGCAACCTAGGTGGCGAGATATAAACCTCTCACATGGTTGATGTTGGTCACACCCCAAACATCCTAGGTGGCGAGATATAAACCTCTCACCTGGTTGATGTTGGTCACACCCCAAACATCCTAGGTGGCGAGATATAAACCTCGCACATGGTTGATGTTGGTCACACCCCAAGCATCCTAGGTGGCGAGATATAAACCTCTCACATGGTTGATGTTGGTCACACCCCAAGCATCCTAGGTGGCGAGATATAAACCTCTCACATGGTTGTCCGGTTCTTTTCCCCCGGACCGGGCATGGTCATGCAACACTTTATTTAGGAAATTCACCTTAGGCTCTAATGCAATCTCATGTATGGAATGAACATATACATAAGCTTAGTTTGTCATCAACACATTTCTGGAATATCATACATCTCCTAACTCAAGCCCTAAAGCATCAATTCATCAATTCTCCATAATTGGACATTTTGTCAAACACCTTGAAGGCATGTAATGGGATCAAAGAGCATGGAAAATAGGGTAGTAATTATGCAGCCAAACCAGTGAACAACCTATAACAACACATTTTTAACACCCACAAGACCACATGAAAAATCTTCACATTCATTCCGAATTTAGATTCAAGTTCTAGAGTCACAACATGCTCAAAACAATCACTCTTCATGTTTAAAATTCACTTGTGCAGGAAATTCATACAAGGAACAAGACTAATTTATGAACCAGGAATTAAACCATGAATTAGTGAGTAGAATAGAGACTAGGCACTATGGGTGGAAGGACCCATGAGTTCAACACTACATACCTTGAGTTTTTATGAAGGCCTTGAGAGTGTCTTCAATGGAAGCTTGGAACTTGGGAGCAAGAGTCTCTTCAATCTTGATAAAGGTTTTGGATTAGGGTTCTTGAGAGAACTTTGAGAGAAAATGTGTCTAAGTATGGGAGAGGTGTTTTGAAAAATGTTTTAGAGATGGGAATTGAGTTAATGTTATATAGGAAATAACATATGCCCTTTGGAAAAAACGGAACAAACACTTAGAAAAAAAAGTGAGGCAGGTGAACAGTAACTTTGGTTACTGGAAATTGCATTTTCTGCCCGGATAGGTTTTACGAAAATGGGCATAACTTCTTCGTTCGAACTCCGAATGAGGTCAAACGAAGTGCGTTGGGTATCTAAATCAAAGGGCTTTCCATGGATATATTATGTCCACCAAAATTATTTGTGTGCTAGGAGATATGACCCTCCAAAGTAGACCCTCGAAAAAGGCTTCACTTGGAAATTTCGGATTTCGATACGGTTGCTCTAAAATTTGGGTGAGACCCATTTCCCACTCAATTTGACCCCCTAAACAAGAATACGAAGTTGGATTTTCAAAAAATGAAACGGATTCTTAGATATAGCTAAAACAAGTTTCCGGTAACTTCCGAAGCACATTTTTAGGAACTTTTTGGGTCGTTTCACCAAAGAAGAAGCGTTAGGGAGGAATCACCTTATTACACTCTAAGCACGACATAGAACATGAAGAAGGGAAACCTTTCCTAAAACATTTTGTAGCCTCTCATTCATAGTCGTGGCGCGCTTCACAACCATGATTAGGACTCTACTCAACGCGGTGTGTTGGACTCCGAGGATTTAACAACCTAGTGCTCTGATACCAAGCTTGTCACGACCCAAGCCTAGGGCCTAGACGTGACATGGCGAATGAGGAACCCGAAGGAACCCCAAACAAGCCTCTCAAACTTGTCATCACACTTCATCAGTCGCGGAAGTACATTCAACATTAAATAACGAGAATTAGGGACTAAGGGCAAACCATTTCAAAATAACATCATAGAATAAGAGTCAAGCTCATTTACAAAAATACTTGTCCAACGCACACCTCTACATACATAGATAGGACGGGGGCCATGACATACTACCGGCTCCCCTCATAGTCAAAATACAATTGCAAGCTAAAGTCTCAAAACATAGGAGTAGGAAACATAACATAGCCCTCGAATCATTGAGGACTCACCAACAAAATCGGATAAGCACCGTACTAGTCATGTGAATGAAGAGAAGGATCAAGAGTAGGTCCGGTCCCTACATGGTGACATCATGTAGGCAAAATATGCGTTAGTACTTTGGAATGTACTAAGTATGCGGGGTGCAATACAACAATAGACAAGGACATAATTGAAATGCAAGAAATAGTTCCATAGGCATAATGAATAACAATATGAGGATGCATGATCAAAGTGAAGTCAAAACATGTTTAAGTAAAACTATACTAATAGTAGATATCATATGTGTGTGCATAATCCGACCAATCTGTAACCCCAACTTAGGATGGGGGATGCCGTTCACACCCGGACACCCTGGTGGCAAGGTATAAACCCCTCACATGGTTGATGTTGGTCACACCCCAAGCATCCTAGGTGGTGAGATATAAACCTCTCACATGGTTGATGTTGGTCACACCCCAAACATCCTAGGTGGTGAGATATAAACCTCTCACATGGTTGATGCTGGTCACACCCCAAGCATCCTAGGTGGTGGGATATAAACCTCTCACAGGGTTGATGTTGGTCACACCCCAAGCATCCTAGGTGGTGAAGTATAAACCCCTCACATGGTTATCCGGTTCTTTTCCCCCGGACCAGGCATGGTCATGCAACACTTTATATAGGAAATTCACATTAGGCTCTAATGCAATCTCATGTATGGAATGAACATGTACACAAGCTTAGTTTGTCATCAACACATCTCTGGAATGTCACACATCTCATAACTCAAGCCCTAAAACATCAATACATCAATTCTCTATAATTGGACATTTTTTCAAACACCTTGAAGGCATGTAATGGGATCAAAGAGCATGAAAGATAGGGTAGTAATTATGCAGCCAAACCAGTGAACAACCTACAACAACGCCTTTTAACAAGCACAAGACCACATGAAAAATCTCCACATCCATTCCAAATTTAGATTCAAGTTCTAGAGTCACAACATGCTCAAAACAATCACTTTTCATGTTTAAAACTCACTTGTGCAGGAAATTTATACAAGGAACGAGACTAATTTATGAATTCTCAACTTAAACCATGAATTAGTGAGTATAATAGAGACTAGGCACTATGGGTGGAAGGACCATGAGTTCAACACTACATACCTTGAGTTTTTATGAAGGTCTTGAGAGTGTCTTCAATGGAAGCTTGGAACTTGGAGCAAGAGTCTCTTCAATCTTGAGGAAGGTTTTGGATTAGGGTTCTTGAGAGAACTTGAGAGAAAATGTGTATAAGTATGGGAGAGGTGTTTTGAAAAATGTTTTAGAGATGAGAATTGAATTAATGTTATATAGGAAATAAAATATGCCCTTTGGAAAAACGGAACCAACACTTGGAAAAAAAAATGAGGCGGGTGAACAGTAAATTCGGTCACTGGAATTTGCATTTCCTGCACGGACAGATTTTACAAAAATGGGCATAACTTCTTCGTTCGAACTCCGAATGAGGTGAAACGAAGTGCGTTGGGTAGATAACTCAAAGGGCTTTCCATGGATATATTATGGGCCACCCAATTATTTGTGTTCTAGGAGATATGACCCTCCAAAGTAGACCCTCGAAAAAGGCTTCACTTGAAAATTTCGGATTTTGATACGGTTGCTCTAAAATTTGGGTTAGACCCATTTCCCTCTCAATTTGACCCTCTAAACAAGAATATGAAGTCGTATTTTCGAAAAATGAAATGGATTTTTAGATATAGCTAAAACAAGTTTTTGGTAACTTTCGAAGCACATTTTTAGGAACTTTTTGGGTCGTTTCACTGGTGATGGCATACGTTTGCATTGATATCCTCATGCTCACGTGACTTATACTACAACCCGATGCATGCATTGATTCTCAACATACTTTTGAGAAAGCAGGGTTTTTGCCCGATCACTTTTAAAACTAATCTTTAATAGGGGTCGTACTAACTTTAGTACTTTACAAATGGACTTGAGATTTAGAGGCATCTGTGATGTGCTCACTTTTACATATTTTGAGGCAAGTGGGATGTGCTCATGTTTACTTTACAGGTCGAGGAGTTGTCAACCCTTTTATATACTATTGTGGTTATGTTTATTATGTCCAATCACACTAACGGAGCGAAAAGTCTTGGATTAGGACCAAACAAGTAAATATGGACACGCCTGAGTCCCACATGGATTCATCTGTCTATTTGATCCAATGAACAGGAAAAGGGAGGTGTGCATTGATCTTACCTCATTTCTTGGGACTGAAAGGTAGGTGTATATATCTTAACACTATTGGTACTATTGATTTATTACTTAACTCTCATTCATCATGCATTGCATTGCACCAGCATAATTGATTGTTGTTCGTACCTGTTGGTCATATGGGGACTTACGGGTTTAGTTTGTTCTCGTGTACCTTCTAGGAACATAGGGGCTCGGTAAGGTTATTGTTTAATTATTTTCTTAATTGTGGTAGTATGAAGGGTAGTTCTTTGTTTAAGTGTAGATATTACCCTTGTTCCCCCTATTTGATGTTTTTGTGCACGTTTGTTTTGGGATAACCTTCTTGGCTTTTACTAGATATATGTGATTGTTTTTACTTGAATACATTTGGGCTAGTTGTCTCCCTTATTAGAGCCTTGTCATGTTTATATTGATGGGCTTTCACATTGTCACAACCTAGGGGTACCCCCCAGATGTAACATGGTGTATAGATCCCACAAAGGACTCCATACAAGCCACTTAGTCCTCATAACATAAGAAATATAACAATAAGAGTAAAAATAGTCCAAGTCAAAACCATTATATAAAATGAAAAGAAAAATTCTAAACTCATGACTTAACATAGCCATCTAATACAATAGAATAAAATTGGGTCTAGCCCATACATCATGTCAAAAAGTGAAGCACAAGAAACAAACTAAAACAATAACTCTGTCCTTGAAGCATGAGGACTCGCCAAGGCTCGAGAAATCACGAACCCAACAACTAGCTACGAGACTCAAAATCCTGTTTGTCGAAACCTTACATTTGGCAAAAATGTAGGCAATAGTATGCATTAGTACAAAATAATGTACCAAATAAGATAGCCATGCATAAAACATTTAAAACATGCTAAAAAGGAACATTTTATTTCTTAACATGCAGTTTACCTAGTTTAACATCATATGAAAAAGTTATAAAACATAAGTCATAAATCATGGTCGATGCAAGTGAACTTATTCTTTGACATCTTTGAACTCATTTATGATACTCCTTGAGTAACCTTAGCTCATTATTACTTATGGGAAATAGCCTTAACCGACATGTGACCATGTGAGCTATAACATGGAATTTGGTATCTACCCCACATCGATAAGAGACTTGTTGAAGGTAGAACCTTGAACTTCTAGCTTAAGTGGATCCACTAGCTAATCAACCTATGTGGGCACATAGTTATTGGATAAGGAGATTGCTACTACAAACACGGACTCTACTTCGTGAAGGCTTCTATCTCATGAGATCACTTTGGAAACCCAGACTCTACTAAAGTGAGATCTTCCATATCATCTTCAATATCCACTCGGTGCTAAGCATAAATTCCCAGGGAATAGTCATTTCTTACTTGACTTCATTACTCATGGAGAAGTAATCTTGGACAACCAATTCAAGCTAGTTTCATTAACATAGCTCGTAGTCTTTCATTGAATTAGGTGAGGAAGCCTTTCTACCTAAGAATCCTTCCTATGTGAGAAAACCTTTCACATCATGCTAGTATGTATTTTAGTGAGAATATCTTTTCACAACACAACATCATTATTGGTACTTTACTCTCAAAGCACCCTTAAAACATTTTCATAGATTTTATAAAACAATGCATAAGTCCATAATTTACCTCCTTGAGGTCAAAACCCAATTTCAATCATCCACTCTTAGAAAACATGGGCTAGATATGGATTTCATCATAAATTCATGTAAAACTAGTAATACATGCTCAATTTCATAAAACTCTTCCTTGAAGATCATAATTCCTCAACATATGGTTCATAACTCGAAAAACATAGGGATCACATGAGTTCATAGGGGAATTCATCATAAAAGCATTACAATTCATCAATTCATGCATAGAAGATCGTAATTAACTTTTTTAAATCAATAATAAAGAGAATCCGTGTTAATAGATGAAAACCCTAACTCAAATGGGGAATTCTACCTTTTAAGATAGAGAGATTTAGGAACTCCATGGATGAAAACTATCATATTTTGAGTCTGAAATCTAACCTTCAATGGAGGAATTAGAACCTTAGCTTAAAACCCTAGGTGAATCCTTCTTCTTCTTCTTGAAGTCTCTAGAGAGAGAATATTTGAGAGGAATTGGTTTTCTTTTGGGAATTTGGAAAAATGAAATAAATTGGGTGAATTTGGGGGGTTAAAAGATTTATATAGGGGTTCTAAATGTAGGCTAAAAGACATAGTATATGAATTAATTAATTAGGAAAAGACCCAACTGCCCCTTAAAATAACAGCTAGGTGACCATTCACGGACCCTAGTCGACGGACTGTGGTCTGACCCACCGAACGTCTGGTGGACCATAAATCATAGTTAGAAACTAGATTTTTTGGCTTTCGAACCACAGATCGTGGTCTGACCTACGGTTCGTAGGTGTGGCCGTGGTCTTGGCCCTCAAGCCACTAGGCATGGTGACCAACCCACGGACCCACTTACGGGCCGTGGTTGGCCTCCATGGCTGGTACCTGCAACTTCCTAAAATTTAGTTCATTCCCCTTTTTTGGATACGGGGTGTTTAAATATCTCCCATTTGGGATCATTCAACCTCGAATGAGATTTAAATTGGTTCTGAAAGGGTAGGAGAGGAACTAACAACTCAACCTACAATGCAATGCATACAACCAAGGAGGAACTGTCGACTCCAAGCTAGGACGCTCTCAAAATATCATAAGAGGGGTGAACTAACTCTATCAGGCCATTATGCATGCAGTGCACATAAATAAGAAGGAAACATCAACTCCAAACTCATCATAATCAAATGCAACATAAGGAAGTAGGAACTACATCTAGCAACCCAATATGCATGAATTCTCAAAATTTTTCATGTTCAAGGAGGAACTACCTTCTCCTAGCTAAAAGCATGCTCAACACAATCTCATGGAGCCTCTATGCAATTTACTCTCAAAAAGCATAGCTAATACATGTTCATCAATTCATCTCATGAAGTCTATAGAAAAATCATACTCAATGGACAACAACATGTGGAAAAATCAATCATATAAACTCATTTTCTTTCCAAACACAAGTTTTCATGAACATGCATCACATAAGGAATTCATGGTAACACATTAAAACACATGTCTCCCAAAACAAAGACAAACAAAGAGTGACTCATTTCCTCATGCTAGAATAGGAGTAGAAGGAAAGAGATGAAGATATCGGGACATCATATCGTCTTCGGCATCCTAAGTAGCACCCTCAACTAATTGATTCCTCCACAAAACCTTCACGAAAGTTATTTCTTTGTTTCTCAACCTCTTAACTTGTCGGTCCAAAATCTCAACCGGAAGTTACTTAAAGAAAGACTCTCGTCAATTCCCAACCCTTCTAGGGAAACTATGGATGTCAGATCTCCAACACACTTCTTGAGCATAGAGACATGGAAAATAGGATGCATGATTTCCAACTCATTTCGCAGGTCTAACTCATAAGCAACCTTACCAACACGCCTCAAAATCTAATATGGGCCTACATACCGGGGAGTAAGCTTCCCCTTCTTACCAAACCTCATTACACCCTTCATGGGCGAGATTTTCAAGTAAACCCAATCGCTAACATCAAACTCTAGATACATTCTTCTCACATCGGCATAAGACTTTTGCCAACTTTGAGTCGTTCACAACCTCTCTCTAATGAGTTGAACTTTCTCAATTGCCTCATGTACCAATTTGGGACCTATTAAGGCAACTTCACCCACCTCAAACCATCCTATAGGAAACCTACACCTCCTACCATACAAGGCCTCAAATGGAGCCATATCGATACTTGAGTGATAACTGTTATTGTAGGCAAACTCAATCAATGGAAAGTGGTCCCAATTGCCTTTAAAATCAATCACACAAGCCCTTAGCATATCTTCCAAAGTCTGTATAGCACGCTCCGCTTGACCATCGTTTTAAGGGTGAAAAGTCGAGCTAAGCTTAACCTTAGTGCCAAGCCCCTTTTGGAATGACTTCCAAAATTGAGAAGTGAATTAGGTACCACGATTGAAAATAATGGACAAGGGCACTCCATGCAACTTTACCATTTCTCTCAAGTAAAACTTGGCATAGTCCTCCGCCGAATAGGACACCTTGACGGGAAGGAAATTAGCCAATTTCATCATCCGAACTACTATCACCCAAATAGATTCATGTTGTCATTGGGTGTGAGGCAAACCAACAATAAAGTTCATATTTAAGTCTTCCCACTTCCAAGTAGGAATGCTAATATCTTGGGATAAACCTCCCGATTTCTGATGCTCAACCTTCACTTGTTCGCAATTTTGACACTTTGCTAGAAATCCCGCAATATCTTTCCTCATCCCATTCTACCAATAGACATCTCGTAAATCATGGTACATCTTTCTGGCTCCCGGGTGAATAGAATATTGTTAACTATGGGCTTCTATTAAAATATGTTCCCTCAAGACATCAACATTTGGAACACATAAACAGCCTTGGTATCTGAGTACCCTATCTCCCCCTTGGGAGAAATCCTCAACGGATTTCTTAAGTACCGCCTCTTTTAATTCTACCAAAATTTGATCAAGAACTTACTTGGCTTTCACATCCACCACAAAAGATGATTCGGAATGATTGTGAACCATAACACCACCTTTGGTAGAGTCCACTAGTTTAACACTGAATCGAGCCAATCTATGAACATCTCAAAACAACGCTTTCTTTTATTCTTCAATATGAGCAACACTTCTCATAGACAACCAACTAAGGGCATTCGCTACCACATTAGCTTTACCAGGGTGATAAAGAACACTCATGTCATAATCTTTCAATAACTCAAGCCACCTTCTTTGGCGAAGAATCAAATCCTTTTGCTTAAACACATATTGCAAACTCTTATGATCGGTGAACACATCTACATGAACTCCATACAAATAATGTCTCTAAATCATTCAAGCAAAAATAACCGCCTCTAACTCAAGGTCATGAGTAGGATAATTCTTCTAATGGATTTTAACTTACCTTGAGGCATAGGCAAATAACTCTCTCATTTGGCATAAGTACACACCCTAGCCCAATTCTCGAAGCATCACAATAAACCATAAAGCCATCTGTTTTTTTTGGTAAGGTCACCACCAGCGCGGAAGTAAGTCTATTTTTCAACTTTTGAAAACTTTTCTCACACGCTTCCGACTATATGAACTTAGCCTTCTTTTGAGTCAAAGCCGTCAAATAAGAGGCAATTGCAGAGAAACCTTCAACAAAGCTTATATAGTAACCAGCCAAATCCAATAAACTTCTAATATTGACTGCATCCATCTTTCTAGGATCCACCTTAATACCCTTACTCAAAATAATATGACCAAGAAAAGCTACAGACCTTAACAAAAATTTACATTTACTAAACTTTGCAAAAAGTTGTTGGCCCTTAAGGATTTGCAACATGATCCTCAAATGATCAATATGCCCACCCTCATTACTTGAGTAGATAAAAATATCATCAATGAACACAATTGCAAACATGTCAAGGTATAGTCTAAACACTCTATTCATCAAGTCCATAAATGTCGTCGGAGCATTATTCAACCAAAACGACATCACTAGAAACTCATAATGACCATACCGAGTTCTAAAAGCCATCTTTGGAATGTTATCATCTTTCACCCTTATTTGTTGATAACCTGATCGGAGATCAAACTTAGAGAAATAACTTGCCCCTTGAAGTTGGTCAAATAAATCATCTCTCCTTGGGAGAGGATACTTGTTCTTAATGGTCACTTTGTTCAACTTTCGATAATCAATGCACCTACGAGAGATCCATTCTTCTTTCTTATGAACACAACTGGAGCACCCTATGGAGAGATACTCAGTCAGATGAAACCCTTATCCAACAAATCCTTTAATTGTTCTTTCAACTCCTTAAGTTCTGCTAGAGCCATACGATAAGGAAGAATAGAAATAGGTTGTGTATCTGGAATAAGGTCAATAACGAAGTCTATTTCCCGCTCGGGAGGAATACTGAGTAAGTCATCTCGAAACGCTTTCGAAAACTCATTGACAACGAGACCTACTCAAGAGAAAGGGTTTCGTAATCTACCTATCTTACCCTTACCAAATGGTAGAATCAACCCTTAAAAATCATCTTTCTAGCTTTAAGATAGGAGAAAACTGACCCTTAGGCAAAGAATTTCCCACCTTTCACTCTACGATAGACTCATTCGGGAACTGAAAACTTGACACACGAGTTCTACAATCAATAGAAGCATAACAATAGTGCAGTCAAACCATACACAAGATAACATCAAAGTCTAACCTATCAAGCTCTACCAAGTCAACAAGAGTAACTCTATGGGACAAGAAAGTGGGACACTTTCTATAGACCCTTTTAGCCACCACAGAATCACCAACAAGAGTAGAGACAAAAAAAAGGTTCTAACAACACATCAGGGAGCACATCGAACCTCATGGCCACATATGACATCACAAAAGACAAGGTAGCACCGTGATCAAGTAAAGCATAGACATCAAGTTGAAAAACTTTCAACATACCGGTAACCACATCAAGAGAACTCTATTGTTCACCTCTAGTTTGAAGTGCATAGAAACAATTTTGCTTAGGAGCATTGGAACATGCACCACAAGCAGAGGCTTGCTTTCCCTCTCTTCCTTTAGCCTTAAGAATTAGGCAATCCCTCATTTTGTGACCACTCTTACCACAACCATAGCACCCATCGGTGCTGGCTAGGCACCTACCGTCGTGCTTCCTTCCACACTTAGTACAAGTAGATATGTGCAATGAAGATCCACTACTAATACCTCCTTGAGGCTTAGGGTTAGACACCCTATCTTGGTTGAAATTTGGAGGAGCAGTGGAGTAACTTTGACTAGAAAACCTTGTCGGAATCTTAAACCACTTTGTCCATCGAACCTTGTGTTAGAGAAATTACCATCACCAATATTAGCCTTTTTTTCCTTCCTAGACTTTCTCTTAAGTTTCTCCTCCTCAATTTGTTGTATATGTACCATGACACAAGAGATGTCCATATAATGGATGAGCATAGTGGTTCCGCATTCTTTAACCACTATTTCGTACACACCCGATACAAGCTTACTCATTTTAGCCTTGGAATATGCAACCATTAATGGAGCATACTTAGACAATTGAGTAAACTTTAGAGCATATTCCCTCACACTCATACCCCTTGTCGAAGGGGAAAGAATATATCAAGAAACGCGGACTTGAAATTCTCCCAATCAAGAGGACCCACAACTTTTGGTCTCCCTTCCTTTCATTGGTTATACCACACTTGAGCCACACCTTTCAATTGGTAAGTGGCCAACTCCACCTTCTCCACCCGTGTAACTCCCATGATCATCAAAATCTTATAGACCTCATCAATAAAATCTTAGGAATCTTCCTCAACGTTAGAACCATGAAACTCCATAGGGTTCATCCTTGTGAAGTTCCTCACTCTTGAAGCTACCGAATTTACATTTGAGCTTACGAGAACCACAACCTCCCTATTGTCTTTAGCCATAACCGCTAAAGCCAACACTTGAAAAGCAGCACTAAACTCCGCATTAGAAACATGCTCGGCCAAAGGATCGATCGAACTTGAGGAGCTTGGGGAGGAGCTTCATGTTCTGCATTCCTTCTAGCATAAGCTCTTCGGGAAACCATATCCTGAAGAACATAGGATAAGGATTAGTAGAGAGACTTTATAGAGTTAAACTTTATAGCATGACTTAAGAGTAATGAAAGAAGTGAAGTTTCCTAATCATCTTGTAGCCTCTCATTCATAAATGTGGTGTGCTTCACACTCATGAACAAGACTCAACTAGACGTGGCTTATGAGACATCCTAGGACTATTCTAAATCTTGTTCTCTGATTACCAAGTTTGTCACAATCCAGAGATACCCCCTAGATGTAACATGGAGTATAGAACCCCAAAGGACTCCATACAAGCCACTTAGCTCTCATAACATAAGAAATAGAACAATAAAAGTAAAAATAGTCCAACTCCAAAACATTGTATAAAATGAAAAGTGGAAGTCTAAACTCATGTCTCAACATAGCCATCTAATACAATAGACTGAAATTGGGCCTAGCCCATACATCATGTCAAAAAGGGAAGTTCAAGAAAGAAAATAAAACAATAACTCTGTCCTCGAAGCATGAGGACTCACCAAATCACGGGAAATCACAAACCCAATAACTAGCCACGAGACTCAAAAACCTATCTATCGGACCTTGTGTTTGGGAATACTGTAGGCAAGAGTATGAGTTAGTACAAAACAATATATCAAGTACGATAGACATGCATAAAACATTTAAAACATTCTATAAAGGAACATTTCATTTCATGACATGTAATTTACCTAGTTAAACATCATATGAAAGAGTTATTAAACATGAGTCATAAATCATGGTCAATGCAAGTTAACTTCTTATTTCACATCTTTGAACTCATATGTTATTGATATACCGTGATTTTACAGTATTTCTAATACATTTCACTTACAAGTTGTGTGTGTCTAGGGCCTTTTTGTATTGGGTTTTATGTGTTTTATTATGTTTTTGCAGAAAAGGTGTTTAGGTGTATAAGTACGGAGACAACTGAGCTAAATGCAGAAAAAGAGCCTTCACGGAGACGATCTACGGATCGTAGGTCCAGTGATGGTCCGTAGGTTATCACCGTAGATCAGCAGCCAAGGGATGGATGACAAATCAGGAAAATCTGACCAAGTGTGGAACCACGGTGTCAATTGACGGTCCGTAGATTGATCTACGGACCGTACTGGTCAAACCGTAGAAGGAGACTGCGAGGGTTCCAGTACCTAATTTTTGAAGACGCTAAGTATGGAGCTACGGAGGGGATTGACGGACCGTAGATCAATCTACGGACCGTACTGTCAGTCCGTTGTTTGCTTCAGAGAGGCTGAGTTTTGGATGTTGAAATATTTTCTAAGTCCTGGCTAACAGAAGGGACTTACGGACCGTAGATCCATCGACGGTCTGTAAGTTAGTCTCGTGGATTGAAGACGCGTACCTGAACAAATTTTCCTTAAATTGTTTCCTTTTTAAATTAGGATTTATTTTTCTATAAATAGGGCATGTAAACCTCGTTTTTGGGGGTTAGACATTATTATTCTAGTTCTATTTTGTGACTTTGGAGATTGAATTACAATCTTAGCAATTATTAATTTTACAAGTTCGTTTTGAAGATTTTTGGCTTTGCAACTCAAGTTGAATTTCTGGGTTTCTTATTCTCTTTCTATAAGTTCATGATTTCTTTATCTAAAATTATGAATTGTGTTCTTGCTAATATGAGTAACTAAATCCACAACTAGGGTTGTGGGAACCATGAGCGATTAACAAAATATGAATAGTAAATAAGCAATTCGTGAATAGTGTTTTGCATGCATTGATAATTCTTTCGTTTAGAAGTCTTTTTAACGGTGGCCAACGTTAGAACTCGCCTTGTTGCTACTTGCCAGATCAAGCAGGTAATCAACAAGAAAAGAATTATCAACATAGATTTAGTGTGATACTATCTAATAGACTAGTGTCGATTGGTGCGAAGTAATAACTAAGCCAAACATCGATTACGATGTCTAATATGAGGTAAAGGTAAGGGTTAGTAAATTATACACACATAGCCGGATCAAGGTGCGGGGTGAAATTCTCTAGATGCCGGATCAAGGATTTAGAGATACCTAACTTATCACTTTGCATGTAATACACTAGGAAAGGATTGTTGTTGCTAGGATTATGGCGTTATGAGCTTGTGGGGAACACGTATGCCCTAGTTATTTCTCTCATCTTGATAACAACCAAAAATTGAGTTTTGTTTGATTACTGATTACTTACTGAATTTTTATTATTTGTTTCATATAAACAAACCCCCCCTTTTAATTACTTGTTTCTGGAAGTTCTTTGACTAATTGGATATAATAGTCGGTTAAAGTAAAGTTTAAACCATTTTTCCTCGTGGGATCGACCCCAACCTACAAGTTGGATTCTCTACTTGATAACGATCGCTTATACTTCTGTATGGAAGTGTAATTTGAGCATATCAGTTATACTCCTTGAGTAACCATAGTTCATTATTACTTGTGGGAAATAACCTTAACCGACATGAGGCCATATAAGCTATAACATGGAATATGGTGTCTACACCCACACCGAAAAGACACTTGCTGAAGGTAGAACCTTGAACTTCTAGCTTAAGTGGATCCACTAGCTAATCAACCTATGTGGGCACATAGTTATGGGAAAAGGATATTGCTACTAGAAACCTAGACTCTACTTCGTAAAGGCTTCCATCTCATGAGATCACTTTGGAAACCCGTACTCTACTAATGTGAGAGCTTCCATCTCATCTTCAATATCCACTCAGTGCTAAGCATAAATTCCCACAGAATAGTCATTTCTTACTTAACTTCATTACTCATGGAATGGTGACCTTGGACAACCAATTCAAGCTAGTTTCAGTAAGATAACTCCTAGTCTTTCATTCAATTAGGTGAGAAAGACAGTCAACCTAAGAATCCTTTCTATGAGAGAAAACCTTTCACATCATTCTAGTATGTGTTTTAGTGAGAATATCCTTTCACAACACAACATCATTGGTACTTTACTCTCAAAGCACCCTTAAAACATTTGCATAGATTTAATAAAGCAATGCATAAGTCCATAACTTACCTTCCTGAGGTGAAAACCTAATTACAATCATCAACTCTTAGAAAACATGTGTTAGATATGGATTTCATCATAAATTCATGTAAAACAAGTAATGCATGCTCAATTTCATAAAACTCTTCATTGAAGATCACAATCCCTCAACATATCGTTCATAACTTGAAAACCTAGGGATCACATAAGTTCATAGGGTAATTCATCATAAAAGCATTCAAATTCACCCATTCATGCATATAAGATAATAATTAACTCATTTAAATCAATAATAAATAGAACCCATGATAATAGATGAAAACCCTAATTCAATTGGGGAATTCTACCTTTTGAAATAGAGAGATTTAAGAACTCCATGGATGGAAATTATCATACCTTGAGTCCAAAATCTAGCCTTCAATGGAGGAATTGGAACCTTAGCTTGAAACCCTAGGTGAATCCTTCTTCTTTTTCTTCAAGTTTCTAGAGAGAGAATATTTGAGAGGAATTGGTTTTCTTATGGGAATTTGGAAGAATGAAATAAATGGGGTGAATTTGGGGGTTAAAAGACTTATATAGGGGTTCTAAATGTAGGTAAAACAACATAGTATAGAAATAAATTAACTAGGAAAAGACCCAACTGCCTCTTAAAATAACTATCAGGTGACCTTTCACGGACCCAGTCAACGGAGCGTGGTCTGAACCACGACCCATCCTGGTAGACTATTGATTATGGTCAGAAACTATATTTTTTGGCCTTCGAACAATGGGCCCTGACCACGAACCGTGGTCTGACCTATAGTCCATAGATCTGGCCGTGGTCTTGGACCTCAAACCACTAGACAGGGTGGCCAACCCATGGACCCACCTTCAGTCTATGGTTCAACCCATGGACCGTGGTTGGCCTCCGTGGCTGGCACCTGCAACTTCCCAAAATTTGGTCCATTTCCCTTTTCCGGATACGTGGTGTTACACACATATACGTTCATCTCATAGTTCTTTTATCTACTTCATTTACTCTCTGTTCTTTACTTTAGTTTCTTCATTATGTTGATGGTATTCCTTTAGTTATAAGTGATATATGTTCATTTCTTACATGTTTATGCTTTCTTTATCTTTGGAGCTCAATCAGCTTATGCATGCTGAGTGTCACTTGTTGGTACTCATACTACACTTCTGCCCAATATAGATCATAGTACGAGTGATCCCTGCTAATTTGGTCTCGTATAAAGAAGTTCTTGGATTTTGAGTTCTGGGTAAGCTCCTGGCATTTTGAGTTGCCTCACTCTCCCTCTATTTTGGACTAGGACTAATCTTTATTTTGGTTCTAGAGAAAGCTTTGTATTATTGTATTGTTATTGTACTCTTGTTTTGAATAGTTTCTCAAATATCAGCTGAGACCAGGTCTTGGTTGGTTTTTATATTGATTTCCTTCTCCCTTTTCTTTTGGCTTTTTCTATTAGAGTTTCTTCCACCTTTATTTTCTTCTGCGCAATAGCCCGCTCCTTTAAGTTCAGGGCTATAGGTTAGGCTTACCTACTAGTGGGATGTAGTAGGTGCCATCATGACCTGATATTTTGGGCCATGACAGTTTTTTGGTAGAAATAGGAGTTGAAAGGTAGTTATAGGTCTTAGAATTAGGGTTAGAACAACATAGTACAGGTATTAAATGCATAGAAAAAGACTCATATACCCTTAAGAATTACTGTTGGATGGCTTCTACAGTTTAGACCTACAATCCGTCAAACTTTCTACGACCCATATGGGTCAACTATATAACCAACTTCAGAACCAAAAATTCACCTTACTTTCCATGAAACCCTTCTACTGACCATTGAACTTTATACGGTCCATAGACCCCATCCATAGTCTTCAACTTTGAGTCAAAATTTTCACTAAGTCTAGTTCACTCCTATGGAACCATCCTACGACCCGTCAAAACCTACTATGACCAATCATGTTCACTCATAGGTCAAACTTCAAAAACTTGAATTTTTCAAAACTTAATTCTAGGTTCTACAATTATGTTCACTCGTAGGGCAGTCTCATAGACCATTGTTTAGGTAAATTTTCTCCATTTTTCCTTTCCAATTTCTAAGGAGTTATAATATCTCCCTCTTAGGAACATTCGTCCTTGAATGGGACTCAAGCTAGAATGAATAGAGTAGGAGAGAAACTAACTACCCAACATGAATGAAAATCTCATCATAATGCACATAAACATGGAGAATCACCCCAGTCTACAGGTTTGTTCTACGACCCGTAAAACTATGCATGACTCATCTTGGCTTTTCTTCATCCAAGTACTGGAGCTCAACATCTCTGATCTTTCCTACGATGTAAGACCTATTACTCGTAGAAAGTTCAGTCTTGTATCCCAACACTTAGCTCCAAAATGCATCACTACCTTTCACGACTCATTCCTACGAATCATAGAGAAATCTATGAATCGTAGCTGAAGTTGTCCAACCTCAAAAGTTGTTGTTTCAACCTGTTTCATTCTGACTCATCAAAAACCTATTTTCCTGAAAAATACAAGCAAAATATCATCAAATCTACTAACATATTCTTAGGACACATGCAAACTCCAAACTTAAAGCATGATAAGTACCATAAATCTGCAGTGCATCAACACCCTCAACTTAAAATCATTCCTTGTCCACAAGTGACACTTACTAACACAAAAATGACACGATGTGAAAGCAAACTAGAACCCAAGAATTAATATGGAATTTTCCTTAATAATTAATCCTCAGTGCAATCATTAAGTTCAAAACAAGCCAATGAAGCTGGATCAATTCATGACATAGAAATAACAATAGATACATTCACAACCACATATTACAATCACCAAGATACTTAGGCTTTTATCTTAGTTGAGGTTCAAAATGTATAAGGAGGGACCAGGGCCAAAATAAAGGTTAACAATCACGACGGGTTAAAAGTGAATTGGATAAATTGAAAGAAAGGTCTAATTTAAGCTCAACAATTTGGATCGAAAGGAGTATTTTCATTTAGTTGATTGTTTTTAGGCTAAGTGTAATCATTTTTAACAATGGCCTATAATCCTTTCCTAATTAACAGATAAATCATCCTGGGAAGACTAACGGGGCAAATTCTAGATTTACATATACTGTACAAATGAAAAAATAATTTCACACACACCTACCACATTGTTTCACTATCAAATCATCATTATATATGATTCATGCTTCAACTTAAGTCATGTTATCGTATCGGTTTCTATCATGTCATTCAAAGACCCTACACATTTGACTTATCAATTACACATAAATAGCACAAAGCACACAAAATTTGACGGGATATCTATTTTATGCAATATGATCATCATGCTTTTCTTTCTGGTCTACTTTTACAATCAACATCCTAAACATATTGGTTCAACAAAAATTAAATAGTCCTTGGGGAAAAAGAACACAATAAAGAAAATCCCAAGGCATGGTTGAAGTCGGGCTATGCAGACTTCACCCATTACACTCTAAAACAGATTTATCCCACCCCCACACAAAAGAAAGTGCATTTTCCTCAATGAACTAGAATTAAAGTAACTAGCATAAGGTAAAGATAAACATGTAGCGCCTAAGTACTAAAAAAACTACCTAAAGGCATATGGGTCTGTTGAAACATAAATGGCGCCATCAATAACACCCTATCAAATAATCTGGGGTGCACTATGAGTAATTCCCCCAAGCTCAAAGCTCTGGGTAACTGATGTCGGACTCGCTCCAATTTGATCTCCTTATCCTGTCTCGATTATCACGGAGTTGCCTTATGTGCATATTGTTCTCGCTTCCTTGCACGCTCCTCATCATCACTCTCACTAATACCAGCATCAAACTATGTGTGTTTTCTAGGAGCATATGTACTGTCTACATCTCCAAATAAGGCCAACAATACCTCATCTTCAACCTCAGTGGGTGAAGCACCGGGTGGTGCAAATGAAGATTAGCAGCCAGTACGTAGACATCATCCCAAACCCAATCCAACTCTATCTAGAAGCTCTAAAGATCCGTACTTGGGGTAGTTTGAGTCTTGGCAAGCATCCTACACTCAAATTCATATATCTTCTCTGCCATCGCCACTCGCATCCAAGTCTCTCTTACCTCAATAATTTACTGGACCCATGGTTGAAATTGTTGCAACAATTGTGTCATCTGCATCTTTAACAGACAAACTCGGGTGATAGGAACAATGTAGTGTCTTGATGCAGTTGAAGCATATGGAGTGCTCGCGGTTGGTACAGATGTAGAAAGAGAGGTAGTCCCGGCAGGCTCAATAGTAGTGGCTGGAATCTCACTCTCTCTGGGCTGTTCATGTGCAGGTACCTCACCCATAGAAGGAATGTCAAACTAGATTCTTCATCTCAGTGCAGCCGAGTTGGCTCATCTCGAATCAAATCAATGTCAACGGTATTGGTTACCTCAACTAAAGCATCAACCACACCAAGCAATGGGAAAGTTGACTCTCTACATAAGCTGAAGATCAAGCACGGGAATAAGAGGGTAGTAATATTCTTAAATATATGCTCATGAATCTTGGCAACCAAAATATGGTTTGAGTCAATCTCATATCCAGCCATCAAGCAACCCCCCATTATCATGGCCCATTCAAGAGTCGAATAGTTATCCACCATTGTTGGAGATAGTTCGGCATGGACAATGGACCACCAAATTTTTTTGGTAAAATTAAGAGAGGCCTTTTAATCTGGATTGAAACCCAATTGGCCTCAACACCAAGATCAACAATATAACCAATACCCATCATAGTAAATTCTCTTTCTAGATCTCATCCCTCATTGTTTCTTTGTTTCAGACTAACTTCATCTGATAATCAAGCTCTACCATAGATACGAGGTGATCATTGGATGGTCCATTGATGAACTGGTGGACTGTGCACTCGGACAAATCTATGAGAATGTCCTGTACAAAAGTGGTTAGAAGTGAGGGTTGATCCAACTCTTTGGCCTTCAAAGATATGGCATTCTTCACCACTGTCAGATATGAGCTTTAAAATTCATAGACCATAAATGTTTTATACTTCCCGGGGGTCCGCCATCTATTCACATTTGTACCTCTTAAATAATTCATGTATGGCCAGGACAGTATGATGACTCTTGGTAAGTATATGTCGCTCCTCCATAATAAGCTAGGAATTTTTGTTTTGTGCATCCTTATGGATGGCCTCCAAGTAGATATTAAACATGCCCATAACGCACCATCGATTTGTCTTTCCAACAACTCACCCTGTCTTAGAGGTTCTAGTATGTAGTGAATCCTCATCACTGAGATGAGCTAGAGTCAGACTCTGAACTGTATTATGACCTAACTCTGACTAAGAGTTGAATGTTGCCTCTGCCTCATAGGTACTCTCCTTTCCTGATGTTTCAGCTCCCTCTTCAGACTAGGGAGCTGCTTCTTGTGATGTCTGGTAATGTCAACTAGTTCAGAACAACCTCTAATTGTTTGGAATGTTTTGGACTGGTCTAGAATTCTTTGGGTAAAATCTCCCATTTCAGTATTGTATTTTGAACAACTTTGTTCATCATTGGTGGGCTCATCCATCAAGTGATATTAGAAGTAGCCTGAGTTCGAGTCCAAGGTCCAGTGGATTTTCCTCCTTTTATCAACATTGTACTTGTTGAAGTATTATTAGTAACTTTAAATTTCTAAAAGAGAGCAAGAAAAACTGAAAAACAAAACTAAGAAACAAAAATAATATTCAAAAATTCTAGTTTCTTTGTCCTACGGTTGAGTTCCTATGGACCGTAGAAGTATCTACGGGCCATCGGACGCAATTGTAGGAAAGGAAGCCAAGTTTTGTGTTTTTGAAGTTTGAACTACGGTTTGTTAGTATGGTTCGTTTAAATGACTATGGACCATATGTCAACCCGTAGTTCCTAACTTAGGCTACTGGTTTGTGTTTAGTAGGACTACGAAAAATGTTCTACCGGCCATAGAAATTTCTACACATCGTAGACTTGCTCCGTAGTCCACAATATTTATCCTTAAATATATAGATGGTTGTACAAGTCCAATAATTGATGTGTATATCAAATATGTACAAACACAGGTGAGAAATGGGTGATATTGATCATTTATGACTTGTCTACAAGGGGCAACTATGGATGGTAGAAATTTCTATGGTTCACAGGAGACACTCATAGGTCACAAGTGTCACACCAGCGTGTCTATTTCACACCCAATTTCATCATATCTTTTAATGAAGCATCCCAACCAACATTAATTATGTTTTTTCAACATCGAATACTCATGTTATACAATCATCCCTTGGGTTTACATTTACAATTTAATCAAATTAACAAATAGTGCAACAATTTAAACCCTAGGTTAAATGCAACTCAATTTCAACATCATTAATGACATCTATACAATCATTCGACAATACTCACAACACATTCATCCCTAGGGTGTAAATATTGAAAACATGATCAATATATGCACAATTTTAACCCTAAGTCAAGTATAAAACAATAAATCAATAAATTGTAGACAACCAAGCATAAAGTTCATACCTTTGTGAGTGAATTCAAGTTGTGTGTGTGTATGGACTTGACACTTGACTCGACTTTCTTGTGACCCGTGACTGCCTTTTCGAATTTGAGTAGTGTGTGGAGAAAGAGGGAAAAATGGAGAAGAAGAAGAAGAAGAAAGGGAAAATAGATTTTTGGGGTTATGTAAGAGTGGAAAGTGGAGGTTGATGAAAGGTAGGGTAGTTTTAGGGGTTGTAACGGTTGTGAAGGGGATATTAATAAGGGAAAATTTAATTTGTGTGTTTTAATTTAAGAAGGTCACAGATTGGATCGGCTAATTCTAAAATTATTGGGTCTTAGAAAAGCCCATCTACAAACCATAGGAATTCCTACAGGCCATAAAAGGTTTTCGTAGATAGACTTTACACTTAGAAATTTTGAGAAATGTACCAGGAGTCTATGAGTACAAACTACAGACTGTAGAAATTTCTACAGTTCGTATAGTGCACTTGTATACCTAAAACTGCAGTTGTAGTGGGACTAAATTTTATGGCTGCAGTCTACGGTTCGTCGAATAAACTATGATTCATAGATGGACCTGTAGAACATGTCCTTAATGATTTTTATTTTAGCAGGATTCTACGAATAGGTCCCATGGTCCGTAGGAATATTCCTCTGCACTTTTAAAATTTCCAAATTTTCCTTTCTTTCATGCACAAACTCAAACTCACTTTGGCTTCTTTCCTAATGTAAGAAGATGTTTTAACAAATGCATTCAAGTTCACTCACATCAAGAATGATTTTCATTCTTTCACAACACAAATCAACAAATAAATAAGAAATCAATGAAACTCTCACTCTCTCAAAAGAGAAACACATGCAAGTTGTATCTCATAGGTTTTCCCATATTCTCCAATCATCACACAACCTAGTTCATGTAAGATCTCAAGGGTCTTTTAGGCTTGTAATAGGGTTGACGGTTAAGGTATGGTCAATTTGGATCGGTGACTTTACCTTTTCAAAGCATTGTTGCATTCATCTTCACCTCTTCTCAAGTTATTTTCATTCTTTTTCCTTTGAGAACACTAACTTTGACTTTTTATTTGCCCTTCACTTGGCTTCCATACCTTCTTCCTTTTTACACCCCCAACTTAGGCTTTTGGCCTAGGTTGGCTATTCAAACATAAAAATGCTTTAAAAAGTATTTTAGGTGAGAAGGTAGGGACAATTTGGTTCAAGAGGCTTTCTTTTGATTTTCCAACAAATGGGTTAGGCTCAAATGGTGCAAAAATGGATGCACAACCTCACAAGGTAGTCACAAAAAATTATGGACATTTGGGTTCCCTCGTTGAATTGTTGCCCATGATTACGCCTCACATTCACCAAGACTTAATAAATTGGACAAATGAGGAAAATTCTAGGACTCCACACATATGCTTCAAGTAAGACCTCACCACACATGTTCATTGCAAGGCTCACATCTAAACGTAATAAGTCAACAAAAGATTCAAAGAGATTTCTCAAAAGTGCAACCAAATCAAGTTCATTCTCGCAACACCAATACTCTACATCATGCTCATCTTGAGTTATATTCAAGACATCGATATTGAACACAATCGATCCTCGAATCATTATCAATGAAACCTCAATCATTTCACAATTTTCAAAACTAATGGAGGGTTGCAAAATCAAGAGAGAATGTAATCGATAAAAGATATGAACTCAACCAAAAGAAGAACTATGATATCAACAAAAGTAAACTAATACAATCATCCAAAACCAAAAATAACAAAATACAAGCAAAAAGGGTAATATTGGCTCGAAGGCCCTCACCTCACAAAAAATAAACAAGCAATGTCCTCAACGTGATGATAATAGAAGTATAGGAGGTTGATATATAAGGGTGCCCCTAATAGGCTATGTATGTGGACCATTCTCATCTTGAGTATCCGAAAGGGAAGCATAATTCGAGGCATCAATGCTTGGCAATAAGATGACCAGAGGCAGCAATGAAGACACGACTGGTGCATCAATGCCCACTTCAACACTCAAAGGGTTGGTGGAGTCTGAAGAGACTCCACTAGTACTAACCGCTTAATTTTAATGAAGGGATCTCTCATGGGTCACCTGAAAAATTACCTTCTCGATCTTCTGTATCTCCATCAGAGTCTGCGCAATCCCATAATCCTCGCTCCTCAACTTCTTCTCGTCTGTCTGCTATGCTAGATCATCCTTGGCCCTCTCAACATCCTCATCATCATCAATCTAAACACTCGTAACTATCTCAGGCTACACACTGGGAAGAGGCTCCCTTATAAGGATCTGTGGTGGCATGGAGGGAGGTGCATTCGGTAGGGGAACCTCTCCAGATAGCATAGCTATGTTAGTGGACTACAATTGATTCACCTTTGCTCGCAAGGTATCAAGCTCCTCTATCATAATGTCTAATCCACTAGAACCAACCTTAGTCTTCTATTGGGCCTCACATCTCATGGTGAGGTTATCCAACCTCACATTATGGCCTCAAACTATCCCTTCACAACTACTCACCAAGTCTCTCAATGGAGCCAAGGCTTTCTCAATAGCCCTATAATTGATCCTAGGCATGTTCATCTCAACCCATGCGGCTCTAATATTTGTTGATCATGCATGGCTTGCCTATCAGATATATCATGGCCTAGGTCAAAGGAGGGCGGGTGATGGGAGTGGGGTAGGTCTAACAGCAGCAACAGCAACAAAAGAACTAGTAGCAACAGGAGTAGTGGAAACTCCAAGCACAGTGGAAAAGAATGATATACCTACCTTCTCCACAGAAGGAGTAGGTATACTAGCCTCAGCTGCTAGTGTAAAAGGGTCAACTATAGGCATTGTGTCTTTTGGTGCTGGCTTCCTCCGAGCTGCATCATCTCGCAAATACTTAGCCTTAATCCTTCAAATGTCACTGGAAGAGGCTAGTGTGATCCTCACATTAATCTTCCCTCCAAAGGAATCTCCTGCTCTCTCACACATGTCACGCCCCGAGGATACCCCCTTGACGTAACACGAGACCTAGGATCACGAATGATCCCAAGCTAACCCTGTGTCTGGCATATATCAAGCAGATTGAGAATAACTTAATAAGACATATACTATGTGGAAGCTAAAACAATGGATAACTGAAAGCAGTGAATACCCAACTAATCTGAATGTACAAAACATACTAAGATTTTTATAACAACTGAAAGATTAAACTTAAAAATTCAAGTTGATTCTACTACTATGTCTGAAAAGCCTCTAATTAAGTTGAGTTGCTGGGACATGGCCCCCAGCTAACTCGAACAAAATTGAAAATTGAATAAAAAAACTCAAATGAAAGTCATGTCTATTGTCCTCGAAGTATGATGACTCACAACTGAAGTTGCTAAAATGTGGACCGAGAATCGATCTAAGAGTGATCTGGATGCTAAGTACCTGAACCTACATCATAAAAGGATGTAGCGCATAGTATGCATCAATACTTTGAATGTACTAAGCATGCAAGATATAGATACTAAGTTGAACAAGACATATATAAGTTGAAACAAGGCATAACTGAGCAATACTGTAAAATACTGAAAAGTTGACTGAATGCAATGACCAAGTGCTAATCATGAACAAGAGATACTAAACTGAATACTTAGGTATATATTAAAAACCTAGTCACATGCAGAAAGAATCCGACTATGGAAGCTACTATTAACTGACATAAAACGACGTGAACTAAGAGAATCTACACTAACTAGGGTTCTGAGTTTCATAAAAGGAACTAAACAACGTTTCCAAGAAAACATGATATTTATATTATGGATACCATAGCAACTGAAATCATAATAATTCTATAAGGTTTTACAAACCCTAGGTCTAAACAAAATATGCAGAATCAAGCAATTAACTGAATTCTAGGGACCTAGTGGATGAAAGGAACCCACTAGTGAAATCCCACATACCTAGTGATAAAATCTATGAAGAAATCCTTCTATTTTAGGGCTGAAACTTAAAGCAAACCTTCTGACTGTTCTGGGGAAATTGACACCTCTTTCTTCTCTTTTTGCTCTAAGATTTGATGATTTTTGGTGAATAAAAGTTTTAGGTAGGTTTTGACTAAATTACTAGGCTTAATTGAGTAAAAAAAACGTAGTTTAGGTAATAAATGATGTAGTTTAAATGTCCAAGGCATAGGGGAAACACAAAAACAACCCTAACTTAACAACTGACAAGGCCTTCGACGGACCGTGGGTAGACCGATGGACCATGGGCGAACCGACGGTCCATCCTGGTAGGGTGTCGTTTGGCATCTGAGACAAGGCATTGGGGATCACCATCCATGGACCACGGACCGTGGTCCCACCTACGGTCTGTAGGTCCTGCCATGGGTCATGATTTTTCCTTAGAGCTCTAGGTGGCCAACCATGGACCATACATACGGTCTTTGGTCCGACCCACGGGCCGTGGTTTGGACACTGTTTGTGGCACCTGCAAAATTTAGAAAATCTGCTATTGGCTCTTTCTCAAATCTGAGGTGTTCCATTATCTCCTCCTTGGGAACATTCTTCCTCGAATGAAGTCTAAACAAGCTAAGTAAGGAGGAAAGGAGTTGCAATCCCTACCACTAAGTACTAGAAACTGATATCTAACTAAACTGAGTTCCAAGAACATGCAAATATTTTGAAATGCAAGAAAAACTGAGGGAATAAGATGCTGAGACTAAATTTACGTAAGGATTAAACTAAGAGACTAGAGAGGAACTATTACCTCAAGCTGATACGGAATCGAAAGGAAAGAGGTGAGGATACTTGGCCTTCATGGCTGCTTTTGCTTCCCAAGTAGCTCCCTCTATGGACTGACTCCTCCACAAAACCTTCATTGAAGCGAATTCTTCATTTCTCAACCTACGAATATGACGGTCAAGAATTTAAACTGGTACATCTTCATAAGTGAGACTATCTTTCATAGCCACACTCTCTAATGATACTATTGATGCTAGATCGCCCACACACTTCTTAGACAAGGAAATGTGAAAGACTGGATGCCCCGCTGCTAATTCTGCTGGCAATTCTAACTCATAAGCCACATTACCAACCCTTTTCAGGATTTTGAAAGGACCTACATATCTAAGAATGAGCTTCCCTTTCTTGCCAAATCTCATCACTCCCCTCATAGGTGACACCTTCATGAAGACCCAATCATTAATTTCGAACTCTAGGTCCCTTCTTCTCATATCTATATAGGACTTTTGATGACTCTGAGTTGTCTTTAGTCTATCTCTAATGAGTTAAACTTTCTCCATAGCCTCATGAACTGAATCTGGCCCTATCAAGGCTGCTTAACCTACTTTAAACCAACCAATCGGGGACCTGTATCTACCCATATAGGGCCTCATACAGGGCCATCTCAATACTGAAATAGAAGCTACTATTATAGGAGAACTCTATGAGAGGTAAGTGATCATCCCAACTACCCTTAAAATCAATCACGCAAGATCTCAACATGTCCTCTAAGGTCTGAATGGTACGCTCTCCCTGACCATCCATCTATGGATGAAATGTTGTGCTGAGATTTACGTAGGTACCAAGACCTTTCTGAAATAATTTCCAAAAATGAGAGGTAAACTGAGGACCTCTATCTGAGATGATAGACAATGGAACCCCATGCAACCTATCTCATTGATGTGGAGTTTGGCATAGTCTTCCGCTGAATCTGTAGTCTTGACAGCCAAAAAGTGAGCGAACTTAGTAACTCTGTCCACTATTACCCAAATGGAGTTATGTTGTCTGCGAGTACAAGGTAAACCTATAATGAAGTCCATATTTATCACTTTTCACTACCATGTAGGAATGTTAATCTCTTGAGTCGTACCTGCTAGTTTCTGAGGTTCTACCTTAACCTATTGATAGTTAGAACACTTAGCCACAAAATCTTCTATGGCCCTCTTCTTGTCATTCCACCAAAATACTCCCCGTAGATCTCTGTACATCTTAGTGGCACCTGCATGAATGGAATACCTAGAGTTATGAGCTTCTGTAAGGATCTGCTACCTCAACTCACCCACATTAGGAACAAATAAGTGACCTTGGTAACGAAGTACACCATCTCCCCCTTAAGAGAAAACCTCAACTTTTTGCCGATGAACTACACCTTTCAACTAAGTAATATAGGATCACTATCCTATTTTTCCTTAATCTCCGCTACTAATGAAGATTTTGATCCATTCTAAACTATCACCCCACTATTTGATGTGTCTGTAGGGCAAACTCCTAAGCGAGCAAGCCGGTGAACATCTTTAGTTAACTCTTTCCTTTCTTCCTCAACATGTGCTACACTACCAATAGACAGCATGCTGAGAAAATCAGCCACTATGTTGGTCGTACCAGGATGGTAAAGCACATTCATATCATAGTCTTTGAGGAATTAAAGCAATCTTTTCTGACGAAGTTTCAACTCTTTCTAGGTGAACACATATTGGAGGCTCTTATGATATATGAATACATCAACATGAACACCATACAAGTAGTGTCTCCAAATATTTAGGGCAAATACTATGGTTGTAAGTTTGAAGTCATGAGTCGGGTAGTTCTTCTCATAGACCTTAAGCTATCTAGAAGCATAAGCTATAACTTTACCTCGCTGCATCAACGCACAACCTAGGCCGAACCTGGATGCATCACTATAAATCACATAACCGTCTGAACCATCTAGTGAAGTCAAGATCGAAACTGTAGTCAACTTAGTCTTCAGTTCTGAGAAGTTTTTTTCATACTCATCTGATCACTAGAATTTGACCTTCTTCTGAGTTAACTTGGTCAATGGGGAAGCTATGGATGAAATCCTTCAAAAAATCTACTGTAATAACCGACCAAACCCAAGAAACTTCTGATATCTGTTGGGGAGGTAGTCTGGCGCGATGCAGCACTACCTCAATTTTTCAAGAATCCACTCAGATCCCTTTGTTGGATACCACATAACCAAGGAAAGTGACAGACTGTAACCAGAATTCACATTTGTTGAACTTAACGAATAGCTAGCGACCTTTGAGAGTTTGCAGAACAACTCTCAGATGAGTCGCATACTCTTCCTCTCTTCGAGAATAAATAGAGATATCATTAATAAAGACGATGTCGAACAAGTCCAAATACTATTTAAACACCCTATTCATTAAATTCATAAAAGTTGCAGGAGCATTTTATAGTCCAAAAGACATAACTACAAATTCATAATAACCATACCAGTTCTAAAATTTGGCTTCGGAATGTAACTATCTCTGACTATGAGCTAATGATAACCGGATCTGAGATTTATCTTAGAAAAGTAACTAGCACCCTGAAGTTGGTCGAACAAGTCATCAATCGTGGGGATGGGATACTTATACTTGATAATGACTTTGTTCAACTGTCGATAGGCAATGCACATTCTGAGAGAACAATCTTTCTTTTTCACGAATGGAGCACCCCATGAAGCCCTTATCTAGACGGTCTTTCAGGTGATCCTTCAATTCCTTAAGCTCAGCTGGAGCCATTCTGTAAGGAGGAATCAAAATAGGCTGGGTATCTGCGAGGAGATCTATTTCGAAGTCAATTTCCCTTTCGGGAGGATCTCCAGGAAGATCTTCTGGAAACTCATTTACTACTTGGACTGACTCAAGAGTTGGGGTTTCAGAGTTTGAATCCTTAACCCAAAGAAGATGATAGATATACCCTTTGGAAATCATTTTTTTGGCCTTAAGGTAAGAGATGAATCGACCCATAGGTAGTGAGCTACTACCCTTCCATTCTAAGACTGGCTTATTTGGAAACTTAAATCGAACGATCCTAGTTCTACAATCGACTGATTCATAACAAGAATGTAACCAATCCATGCCTAGAATGATATCAAAATCTACCATTTCTAACTCTACAAGATATGCTGAGGTGATTTTTTGAGAGACTGTGACAGGGCACTTTCTGTATACCTGTATAGCTATAACTGGGTCATCAACTGGAGTAGAGACTGAGAAGGGTTTTGAAAGAGTTAATGACTTGACACCAAAGTTTACTGCTATATAGGGAGTTACAAAAGACAGTGTAGCCCCTGGATCTAGCAATGCATAAACATCTAAATGAAAGAATCGTAATGTATCATTGACCACATCAGGAGAATCTTCTTGATTCTGGTAAGTCTGGAGAGCATACAACTTGTTCTAGCGCTGACCGCTACCTGTACCAAATGAAGCACCATGCTGAGTTGGGTGACCTGCTAGTGCTGCTGGAGCGGTAGACTAAGACCTTTTGTTGTTACCTCCTTGCCCCTACCTGGTAGAAGGGCAATCATTCAACCTATGGCCAAACTAACCACACTTAAATCACCCTTTATTGCCTACAAAAAACTTTCCCAGATGGTTCTTACCACACTTTGGACAAGTTGGGTAAGTCATGTTACCTGAAAAACTCCCCTAAGACATAGAGCATGATGCCCTACCTTTCTGATCCTGTCGAAACCTGGGAGATGGAGCACTAGCTGATTAAGGTGCTGGGGTTGTAGACCTTTGCTGAAATTGCGACCGATTTCCACCATTCGACTTTTGTTGTGAGTACTCATAATTTCCTATTCTGGCCTTTTGTTGTCCTTAGCCAATTCCCTAAGCTTATCTCCCTCAACCTGCTAAGCATAAGTCATTAGTTTGGAGATATCCATATCCCCTAGTAGCATAGCATTCCTGCACTGAGTCTTCACCAGATCAGATACCCCAAATAAGAACTTACTCATTTGTTCCCTTGAATTGGCAACCATGTGTGGAGCATACCTGAAGAGTTAGGTAACCATCGACCCATACTCTGGGACCGACATTGAACCCTATTTCAAGTTCATAAACTCTTGTTCCTTAGCTTATCTCAATTCCCTTGGGAAGAACCTATCCAAAAAGGCTCCTGCAAAACAATCTCATGTTACAGGAGTTGCCTCTGTACCTCTGTTATCTTTCCACTAAGTGAACCAGGTATGATCCATATCCTTAAGTTGGTAGGATGCCAACTCAACACTCTCAGTTCTAGTTACTTGCATTACCCCAAGGATTTTCTTAACCTCATCAATGAAGTTTTGTGGGTCCTCACCAATCTTTGACCCTAGAAACTCAGGTGGGTTCATTCGACCAAAGTCTCAAACCCTAGCTATAGATGATCCACCATTTGTGTTAGTAGGAACTAGGACATGCTAATTATTCTGATTGTCCACACTCTGAGCCAAGAGCAGGATTGCATTCCAAAATTCTGCATTCGTAATCTCATGGTTTGGGACTGTAGGAAACATGTTAGCATTGTGTGCATTAGCATTTCATGTGTTAGCTCTACGAGGAGGCATTATCTAAAACACATAATGATGGATTAGAAAGGAAAAGTTGGATTATACCCACACACAATAAGAATAGCAAAGAAAGTGAAGTTTTTCTTAAAACACATCGTAGCCTTTCGCTCATAGATGTGTTGAACTTCACACCCATGAAAGAGAGTCTATTTAATGCGGCTTCCAGAAATCCTAGGACTTTTGAACCTAATGCTCTCATACAAAGTTTGTCACGCCCCAAGGCTGTCCCCTTGACGTAACATGGGACCTAGGATCATGTGTGAATCCAAGCTAACACTGTGTCTGGCATATATCAAGCATATTGAGAATAACTTAATAAGACATATACTATGTGAAAGCTAAAACAATGGATAACTTGAGTTGGTAATACCCAACTAGTCTGAATATATAAAACACACTAAGAGTTTAATAATAACTGAAAGATTAAACTTAACAATTCAAGTTAATTCTACTACTATGTCTGAAAAGCCTCTAATTGAGTTGAGTTACTGGGACATGACCTCAGCTAACTCTAACAAAACTGAAAATTGAATAAAAAAACTAAAATGAAAAGCATGTCTATAGTCCTCAAATTATGAGGACTCACCACTAGAGTTGTTCAAATGTAGACTAAGAATCGATCTAAGTGTGATCTGGATGTTGAATACCAGAACCTACATCATAAAAGGATGTAGAGCAGAGTATGCATCAGTACTTTGAATGTACTGAGCATCTAGGATATAGATACTAAGCTGAACAAAACATATATAAGTTGAAACAACGAATAACTGAGCAATAATGTAAATATTGAACCAATGACCGGAAATCTGAGTTGAATGCAATGACCAACTGCTAATCATGAACCAGACATGCTAAACTGAATACTGAAGTAAACACTGAAAACTTGGTCAAATGCACTGAGAATCCGACTATGGGAGCTACTATTTACCAATATAAAACCACGTGAGCTAAACATGGAGTCCGATGTACACACTCCATCGAGAGGACCCAATATACCTTGCCAAGGGTATAAAGGCATGACTGGCGTGATCACTAAATCTAATGCCCAACAGAGGGGACTTATACTCATCTTATACTCATATGAGGGCACATAGTTCTGGGACTATGAGGGTACGTTGAACCCTAGTCCAACTCGGTGCTAAGTATACTCCCAACTGAATATGTATATGACTGGAATGTAACTGATATACTGAATAGCTCGAAATAGTGACATGCTAACTAAAAATGCAACATTTATATTCTCATAATGTAACATTTGATATCTGGAGCATGATTTATATTTTTAACTGACCTAGCAAGTGTAATTCCTGAACTAAGAGAATCTACAATGACTAGGGTTCTGAGTTTCATACAAGGAACTAAACAATGTTTCCAAGCAAACATGATATTTAGATTATGGATACCAACTGAAAGCATAATAATTCTCCAAGGTTTTACAAACCCTAGGTCAAAAAAAGATATGCAGAATCAAGGAACTAATAGAATTCTAGGGACCTAGTGGATGATAGGAACCCACTAGTAAAATCCCACATACTTGGAGATGAAATCTACGGATAAATCCTTCAATTTTGGGGCTAAAATTTGAAGCAAACCTTCTAATTTTTCTAGGGAATCTCGCACCTATTTCGTCTCTTTTTGCTCCAAGTTTTGATGATTTTTGATGAATAAAGGTTTTAGGTAGGTTTTGACTAAATTACTAGGCTTAAACTGAGTAAAACAACGTAGTTTAGGTTCTAAACAATGTAGTTAAAATGTCCAAGACAATGAGGAAAGACAAAAATAATCCTAACTTAACTGGTTACAAGGCCATCGACAGACCCTAACCGACGGACTGTGGACTGACTGACGGTCCATCCTGGTAAGGCATGTAGGCATTGGGGGTAACGATCCATGGACCCTGGATTACAGACCATGGTCCCACCTATAGTCTGTATGTCCTGCCGTGGGTTATGATTTATCTTGGGAATTCTGGGTGGCCAACCATGGACCATATCTATTGTCGGTGGTCCAACCCATAAGTTGTGGTTTGGACACCATCGATGGCACATGCAAAATTCAAAATATCCGCTATTGGCTCTTTCTCGAATCTGGGGTGTTACAGCACAACTGAGTGATGAGAACCAAAAATGAAGAGAGGTCTGCTCTTGTAGAGCCTGTAGCAACAACTCCTCCACAATGATGGTACCAACATTGATATGCTCATTATCGATGATAGTTCCCACTAGCACAACCTTTGGGTGCTCGAGCATTGATTCATTTTGGGATGGCATGATGTTTCACAAATAAACCTGAAAAAATACTGGGCTACAATATTCAGATCTATCTCCTCTATCTTTGCACCTTCAATCATCCAAGAGGGAGAAAACTCATCAGATATCAATGGGGCTAACCACCCCTTTAAGACATCAAGACTTCTATTCATCCGAATCTGGTAGCTATCAGCATGAGTAGAGAGGGTGTGTAGTACTGTGTTAACCTCACTTGCATGACACTGAACCATCTTTCCGTGCACTTCCACTTCATCCATGGGCTTGTAGATAGTGCCCTTTCTTTTCTTGGGTAGGGCCTTAGCATAGGTGTCATAAAAATATCTGACCCATTTTTTCACATAAGGTTGTCTAAGTTTGGTAAATTGCTCAAACTTATGGAACTTGATAGTTTCCTAAATATTGGGATGGACACTCATGACTCCATTAATTGAAAGTCTACGCTCCTCCATAATAGAATGTTCCCCTTCTTCCTTTAGCCATTTTCAAGCCTTTGATGATATTATTGGGAGAACATGGGATTCAGGAGTTGGATCTTGTGGAGGCATCGCTAACTTGGAGTGAATATTCACCTACTTGGTGGAAATATGTTTCCAAAATTTCTTACCTCCCCTGGTGGGGGTTTATGGATTGTCTTGTTGGGCACAAGGAGCTTCCGAGGGTTTATTAATAAATATTCTCTTGTGTTTCTTCGAAGGAGTAAGAGGAGGAGGGGAGTCTCTATCTAACTTTGTGTCGAATGTTACCATTTGCTTTATTTTTGTTCGTGCCATAATCTGCAAAGAACAAATTCAAACATAGGATTTGTGAAGGTTAGTAGAAATCAAACTCACTTCAAAACATAGTTAAAAAAACTATTTCGAGACTCACCTACCAGAAAGGCGGATCGGCGAACTCCAGTGTGCTATCCAAATTAGACAGTAGCAAAAATCTCAAGAATCAGGCATAAAAGTCAGAGTCAATTCCAACTCAGTGATTCACCAATTGTTTTGGCGGGCTAAGACAAATCCACCGAAAATGACAGTGCAAATTGAAAAGAAACTGGCATCAAAGGTGATGTCCACTCCTACTCGGCGATTCGCCAAGTGGGTTCGGCTTACTAAGACAAGTCGCCAAATGGGACACTACCCAAGGTCACATATATGCTAAACAAGGCGAGCTGGGCTTATTGGAGATTCACCTAACCTCGTTGGTGAGCTAAGACAAACCTGTCAAATAGGAAGTATTCAGCCAATGCCTAATATTTTACAGCTAAACCCAACATACAAAAGAAATACTAGATCCCCAACATCATTACATTCCCCCTTTATGCTTATCTACACATGGGTACTCAGACTTCCCCCAGATATTTCTAAGTATTGCTCGAATTGGCGATTTACCCTTAAGAAAGTAGTCACCCTATCTATCATTGGGAAAAATAATGCAATTGGGTCAACTTTGGTTAATAAAACTTCAGTCACATCAAATTAGGCTTAGACCTAACAAATATGTCCGATCAATTTCAAATTTTAACCAACACAATCAAGATTGGTATTCGACAGGCACACACAGGCAAATAGCTAAAGGGTACAGTTCAATACACACTTCAGAAAGCTACCCGACAAAATCTAACAACAAATATCAACTAATGGCTTCAATCCCATACCCATATCACAATTTAAAGCTCAAAATTCTCAATATAATTTGAAAACCAACCTTAGTAGGAAGAACAAGTCAAGAATAACAAGGAACTGGATTCGGTTGATAGTGAAAGCAAGCAAATGCACTCCTAGAACTTTAAAATTACACACTCACGACTTACAAACACTCAAATGATTCAATGTAAGAGAAAGGAGAGGAAAAGACTTGAAGATATCAAAGGATTTAATTTTTATTTTGAAAAGATCCTTGGCCCTTTTATATCAAGCCCGTTCGGGGGTCATGACTAACGTCACTGAACGTGTTTGGCAAATTGCCAATTGGAGCTCAAGCTCGCTGAACACGCTTGAAGGAATACCAAACCTAAAGGCTGATTTGGTAGAACCAATTGAGATTTCATAGTCCTCTTTGGTGAATTGCCTATTCGAGCTCTAATCACTAAAATTGATAGTACACACTTCCACATGTACAAGATTAGAAGGAAGACAAGAATGAGTACCACTTCACATTCAATGTATTGCCATTTAGGTATTGGCATCACCTAATGTTCACTTTTCAACCTTTCAACTTTTTCTCAACTTGCACTCACAACGCACGTTATTGAAAGCATTAAAAACAGAAGCAAAGACTTGGATTGCCTCCTCAGAAGAACCTTATTTAATATTGTGGCACGACATCGTTCTCAACTTCTCAACATGCATTCTTAGGATTTGAGATGGTGTCACTAGGCAACATTCCCTTTTGTCTTGGATTAATATGAGTGGAGATTTGCCACAATTGGGTCTCCAGCTACTTGATAGACATTGATTAAGAAGTCACTATTTGGGATAAAGTGAAGAAGTCATTTTTCAATCCTTCAATATTTTTTTGGACCCTTCAACCTTGGTAAAGATCCTTGTAAGCATTTCCTTGGTTCGGCTTCCTTCTAGCCCAACTGGCTCTTTTGGTCGTGGATGATCATGAAGAGGCATACATCTATCTTTTTCTACATCCCTATCTCCAATTTCCACTTCGCCAATATTTCCAACCACTATCTCTATCCTTGTTCCAGCTTTGCTTCCCACCTTGTTATTGATAATTAGTGTGAGAACCCTCTCCCCCCACCCTTTCCCCCTACCCCCCCCCCCCCATTTGGTTTCCCAAATATTGAACTTCCTCATTGTATAATGCCTCAAACTTGGCATCATCCAGGCACTACCCACTGTTTGTTCCAACTACATTTACTGACATAAGTCCACCTCCCATAATATGTTTAGACAACAAATCGAGTTGGGTCATCATTTTGGCTATGTTTTCATCTTGTTCATTGTCCATGTCGATTTTCTCTTTGCTCAAACTCAATTGTAGAGTAGACACTTGGTATTCTCTAGTATGCCATGCTCGATTAACTTTTATCTTGTCATCAAGCAGCAAAGCATCCACATCATACGATTGTCTCACTAATCTACCTTGGACTAAATGATCAGGCATTCATTTATTCATTTATTGACTGAATTAAGGCTGCAATAGAAGTATTACAGCAGCTAATTGTCTGGAACGCCATGCGTCGAACATTGAAAAAGTAGTTTATTGAACCTCAGCCACATCTCATGTAGAGGTTCAACTCTAATATGTTTGAAAGTTTGGATCTAGGTTTGAAATTTAGCCATATTTGAGGGTGAAAGAATCCCTCCAAGAAAGCATCATTCAACTCCTTCCACAAAGTGATATAATCATTTGACAATTCTGTCAAACATCTTGTAGCTTAGCTCATTAAAGAGAACGGGAATAACCTCAACCTTAGGGACTCTTAAGATATATTCTTGAAAATAAAAGGTCCACATACCTCTATGAAATTCCTAAGGTGTTCATGGAATCTTCATGAGATAGGCCCCAAAAATTTCCTTTAATTTGAAGCAATTTTAGCATTGTTCCAGTTATGTGAAACACAGTCCTCTGGGCTGTGGGACGTATCTGGATGGCTCCCGTGGTTTGAAAAATATCCATATGCCTATCATTCAAATCACTCATGTTGTCTCTTTGACCTTAGTGACTATATTTGTCACTACAATGGTCACTCGATGTATAAGACCTTCAAACTAGCCAACAACAACACAAAACAACAATCTACTTCAACTAAACAAAATTAAAATCTAATTTCTCAATTATAATTCTCAACCACCATTCCCCGATAGTGGCGCCATTTTTTATAACGTTCAAATGTCCTCCTTAAAAAAAATTAAAAGAGAAAGCAGTTGTAGTCAATAAAAACCCAACAAAGAGTTGGGCCCGAATCCCACTGGAATGGTATATCGTAGAGAATTCCTATCAAAAAAAATTGGGTTGTAAGATTGCTCATTTGTAATAGTAAGAACAATGGGTGGATGATTCCACTAGTTTAATAAAAGCTTTGGCTATCAATTGTCACAGTTAAACTAAAATTTCGGAGAATTTAAGAGTTAACAGGCAATCTAAGGGTGCGGGGATCAAAAATCAATGTCACATAGGGTTAATTGTGCTGCTCTATAGTGATGAACATTCATGAATAGGCTAGGTCATCGTTACTGACGATAATCATCTTTTTATCTCAAACCATCTATGCATAGAATCTCCTTTCAGTCTCATCTAAATGTCAAACTCAACAACCCAATACCTTACTCGATTCTCTCTTTCATGAACAAGGCAAATAGATCTGACCCATAACCTTTATTTTCAAGCAAGTTACAGACATCAAACCTAAATGGCTAGTATTGGACTAAATAGTCACTCAAATCAATCTCTTTCAAGCATCGACCAGAGATCATAAGTAGGAATTAAGTTTGAAACCTTAGCCCATAGTTTAACCCCGTGCTAATTAGCCCAAAATCATGTATGAATAGTAGCAAAACAGAGCATAACACAATACCCACTACATTAAATCAACACCTAACCCCATAATTGCACCCCCTAGATCTTGAGATTTTAGCCACCCATCACAAAAGGAAAGAAAATATAAATTCTATGACCTTAGATTTGATAGGTCATAGGACTCGTAACTTTTTATATATTGGGATAAAACATCCAAGATATTTAACCCAACGTTAAGAAAAATTTATTAGAGAAACCTCAATAACTTTTGTCTGTCTTTGTTTCGCCAATTTTCTTGACTTTAAAACTTAACATACAACCATCTATTATAATACCTCATAATACATTATCTTAAGTATTTTAGATACTCATAGTATTATTCCCAAGTATGGGTTAATTTAAACCCTTCAAACGAGCAAAGTGCTACCCGAGCCATTTCTTTAATCTCAAACCTTTATTTGAGGGGTTCCTTTGACCTAAAACTTAATTTTAGTTTCTTGACAATGCCACCCATTTGAAATCTTTAAAAAAAGTTGTTGTGAAGAAATAATTGTCAATTATCGAAATGTGACTCACCTTAAGTCGTAAACACTTAGGGGTACTCCTTCCTCATTTGTTCCTCTACCTCCCAAGTCATCTCCTCAATGTTGTTATTTCTCTACAACAATTTTATAGAAGCTACTTCTTTAGTTCGAAGTTTTCTTACTTGCCAATCTAAAATATCTATTGGTATCTATGAATTAGATAAATCTTGAGCAATGTGAATATTCTCAATGGTCATAATATGTGAAGGATCTCAAATGCACTTCCACAACATAGATACATGAAATATATGATAGACTACTTCCAATTCTGAAGGAAAATCAAGCTCGTATGCCACCATACCGATCTTCTAAATAATCTTATGGTCAAACATACCTAAGACTAAGTTTTCCTTTCTTTCTAAATCGCATGACACCCTCCATAGGCAATACTTTCAGGAAAACCTAATCTTTTACATCAAACTCTATGTTCAATCGTCAAACATCTACATAATACTTCTACCGACTCTGTGTTGTATGAACCCAATCTATAAGAAGCTTAACCTTTTCCATCATTTTTTGGACTAGATTGGGACCTCATAACTTTGCTTCCCCACCTCAAACCAACTAATTGGTGACCTACATTTCCGCCCATATAGTGCTTCGTAAGGGCCATTTGAATACTATCTTGAAAGTTGTTATTATAAGCAAACTTCATAAGAGGTAGATGTTCATCCTAGATTCCTTTAAAATCCATCACATATGCACGTAAGATATTATCAATATTTGAAATAGTATGTTTTGCATGTCCATCAATTTTTGGATGAAAAGCGGTGCTAAGATTTACCTGAGTTCCTAGACCCTTCTGAAATGATCTCCGAAATTGTTCTGTAAACTAAGCTCCTCGATCTGATTTAATATATAATGGAATTCCATAAAGAAGAAAAATCTCTTGAATATAAAGTCTGGCATAATCTTCAGCTAAATATATCGTCCTAACTGGCAAGAAATGAGAAGACTTTGTTAGCCTAACGATAATTACCCAAATGAAATCATACCTCAATGGAGTGCGAGGCAAACCAGCGATGAAGTTCATAATTATCATGTCCCATTTCCATAATGAAAGCTCAATATACTGATTTAGGCTTCTAGGTATTTGATGTTCTACTATAACTTGTGACAATTGGGATATTCAGCTACCATCTTCGCATTATCTTTTTTCGTGTCATTCCACCAATAGATTTGTCGAAGGTCCTAATACATCTTCGTCACTCCAGGGTGAGCTGAATGTCTAGAATAATGGCCCTCCAATCTTGTACGAAGCTCTCCAACTATAGGTACACATAAGCAACCCATGTTTCTAAGGACTCCATCTCCAATTAGCTCAAATAAAGGTTTTTGATGCTATGGAATTATTTCCGTCAGTTTTCTAAGCTCAGGATCTTCATGTTGCTACTTTTTAACTTCAACAACAAAGGAAGATTTTGCCATATTCAGAACAACAAAACCTCTGCCCCTGCATCTACCAAGTGCACCTACAAATTAGCTAAGTTCGAATAGGTCTTTTGTAATTTAATCCTTATCAGCTTCAACGTGACTTAGACTACCCATGGACTTCCAGATGAGTGCATCAGCAACTAGATTAGCTTTACTAAGATGATATAAAATGTCAACATAATAGTCCTTTAAAAGTACTAGTCATCTCCTTTATCGTTGGTTCAACTCCCTCTACTTAAATAAATATTGAAGGCTCTAGTGGTCGGTGAAAATATCAATATGAACCCCATATAGATAATGTCACCAAGTTTTTAGAGCAAAGACACCTAAGGCCAACTCAAAATCGTGAGTAGGATAATTCTGCTCATAAAACTACAATTTTCTAGAGGTGTATCTGATAACCTTACAATGATGCATAAGAATAGCACCTACTCCAATTCTTGAGGCATCATAATAAACAACATACCCTCATTTCCATCTGGAAAAGTTAGGATAGGTGTTGTGCTAAGCCTTTTCTTTAGTTCCTTAAAGCTCTATTTTCATACCTTGTTCCATTCAAACTTAGTTCCCTTATGTGTCAATTTTGTCAGTAATGCAAAGATAGAAGAGAATCCCTTCACAAACCCTCAGTAATACCCTGTCAAACCTAAAAAGTTACAAACCTTTATTGGATTCAAAGGCCTCGTCCAAGTCATCACTACTTCAATCTTTTGTCCATAAACCTTGATACCATTACTTGTAATAACATGACCAAGAAAACTATTGAAGATATCAAAAAATAACATTTAGAGAACTTAGCATATAATCTCCAATCTTGGAGAGTCTGCAATATAACTCGCAAGTGGTCTGCATGCTCAGCTTCCGACTATGAATATATCATAATGTCATTAACGAACATATCACAAATTCCTCCAATGATGGTTTAAAGACCCGATTCATAAAATCCATAAAAGATGCTGGGGAATTTGTAAGCCCGAAACACATGACAAGGAATAAAAAATAGGCATGCCTCTTCCTAAATATTGTTTTAAGATATCAACTTCCTTGACTCGCAGCTGATGGTAACCAGATCACAAATTGATCTTGGAAAAGCATTTTGCACCATGTAACTAATCGAACAAATCATCAATCCGTGGAAGATGATATTTATTCTAAATAGTGACTTTATTTAGTGGTCTATAGTCAATACACATTCGTAAGGAGCCATCTTTCTTTAAAACAAAGAGAACTGGAGCACCACATTGGGATGTACTTGGCCTAATAAAGCTTTATCGAGGCAAGTCCATCATAGAGAGGAATAAATATAGGTTGCATGTTAGGAAAAAAGTCTTTAACAAAATCAATTTCCCTTTCTGGGGAAATTTCGGGAAGATTTGCAGGGAATACCATCAAAAATTCATTCACAATAAGAATTGACTGAACAATTATTGGCTCCTTATTAGTATCCTTCACATGAACCATGTTATATACAACCTTTAGCAATCAACTTTTGATCCCTAAGGTATGAAATAAACTTACCCTGGGGCATGGATCCATCAACTTTCCACTCAAGGACTGGCTCATCTGGAAAATAAAATATGACTATCTATGCATGACAATCAATATTAGCATAGCAAGATTCCAACCAATCCATACCCATGATGACATCGAATTCTCACATAATCAACTCAACTAAATCAGCGAAATTTGGACAATCATTATTTAACATTGTACAACCTCGATAGGCACGACTAGCTTAAATAGAGTCACCAACCGAGTAGACACCTCAACTGGTTGTGGCAACAACTCAGATTTTATTTCAAGCTTACTAGAAATAAATAGATTAATATATGACAATATAGATCCAAGATCTATCAATAAATAAACAACTTGAGAAGATACCGTCAATATACCTAACAACATCGGGGGATACCTCTAAATCTTGTCGGCATGTGAGTGCATAAAAGTAGTTATGGCCACCACTAGAACCTGATGTGTCTCCTCCACCTCTCCCCCTACCTTGACCGTGAGTAGATTGTGGTCCTGGTCGCGGGTCATGGACTGATGGTGAAGAGGTTGTTGTGGATCCTGAATGATGAGCTAGCTCACCTCTGCTTAACCTCAGGCACCAACTAAAAAAATGTCCTGTTTGCCCATAATGATAACATGCACCTGAAACCTACCTATAGTGCCCAGTGTGTGGATTTTTGTATTGTGTACATAGAGTAGGATGTCTTGTCTATATGAAACGCTTCTCTCGACAGCCCTCAAGCTGGCCTGAGATCTGACCCGGTCTTGACTGACTATAATGATCAAATTGTTGTCCTTGCATCTTTAGTGAGACACTACTTGGTAGGTGAGGTGGATATCAATGGAGTTGGGGCCTAAAATCACCTTGTCTCCTTATAAGACCCCATAGTACGGGCCCTCTTACTTTGCTCCCTATCCCTGCGGGTATCACAAATCCGTCGAGAAAGCCTGTATACGAGAAATATCTCAATCATCCAATAGGGATGCTACCCTACAATCTCTGATCAGATAATTTACCAAACCATCCACATAACGATGAACTATGGCTCTCATGGTACGTACAATATTTGTTACATATCTCACCTATGAATTAAACTTGTGTCTATATTCCCTCACACTCATGTTCCCTTTCTTCAGATTGATAAACTGGTCAAGACATGCCTCTTGAACCTCCCATGGAAAATAGTGGGCTGGGAAGGCCTCACAAAATTCCTCCCACTCTGCTAGCGAAGCATTAGGTCCTATAGATCTCTCTGAGACCTCATACCAAAGGATGGCTACATCACATAGCCGAAAAGACAACTTCACATCCTCTTTGAAAGAGGCATACATCACCCTCAATACTCTGTATATATGGTCTATAATGTTCTAGGATCCTTGGTAGATCTAGATCTTGTAAATAACTGAGGGGCCAAGTAAAGAAACTCTCGTACCTTCGAGCTTTCTGACTATTCTCTTCGAGTATTTCCTCTTGATTCTAGTTTCCACTCATGAATAGAAACCATCCTTCTAAGCAACTGAGATGTCTCTCTCATCCCATGTTCCCTAGTCTCTGGTGTAGGAACAACATGTATTGGAGGTCATATGTATGTTGCTTCCTCAGGTATCAATGGAACTTGTGAGGCTAGCGGTGTTACATCTCCTCAGGCTTCAAAAGGTGTCGAGGAAGCTGGTATTAAGGGTTCTTGAGATTCACTTTGTGCCTCCAAGGGAAATCTATCCATTTGTCTTGGTGGGGAATGACTAGTACCTTCCCGTATATCCATACCTATCTCTTGAAATCTCTTGAGATAGCTTTAACTCATATGCAACTTGGACAATTTATCAGATAATCTTATATGGCCCTATATAGCGCGGACTCAAATTTCCCTTTTTACCAAATCTCATTACCCCTTTCATTGGTGACGCCTTCAAGAACACCCAATCTCCTATAGAAAATTCCAGTCTTCTCCTTCTAACATCCGCATATGATTTATGTCATATTTGAGCTATTTCTAGCTGATGTTGTATCACCTTGACTTTTTCGATAGCTTGATGAACAAGATCTGGCCCAAATAAGGTAGTTTCACATGTTTCGAACCAGCCGATTGGGGATTTACACTTTCTACCATAAAAAACTTCATAAGGTTCCATATTGATACTAGAATGGTAGTTATTGTTATAAGCGTATTCAATAAGTGGTAGATGATCATCCCAACTACCTTTGAAGTCTAATATACAAGCTCGCAACACATCCTCAAGTTTTTGAATTGTACATTCTACCTGACCATCCATTTGATGGTGAAAGGATGTACTTAAATTCACTTGTGTTCCTAAACTTTTCAGAAAAGACTTCCAAAAATTGCAGTGAATTGAGCTCTGCTATCAGATATTATAGAGATTGGAACTCCATGTAATTGAACTATTTCTTTAATATAAAATCATGCATACTCTTCAACTTTATAAGTAGTCTTCACCGGCAAGAAGTGCACTGATCTGGAGAGTCTATCAACTATTACCCATATGGAATCAAACTTCCAAAATGAGCAAGGCAAACCAGTGACAAAATTCATGTTGATTGTGACAAACTTTGAAATTGGAATTTCTATATGTTGCATATAACCTCCGGCCTTTTGGTGCTCTACTTTTACTTGTTGATAGATTGGACATTGAGCCATAAATTCCGCAATGTTCTTTTTCATGTCACCCCACCAATACATTTATTTCAAGTCATGATACATTTTAGTTGACCCTGGATGGATAAAATATCTTGAATTATGTGTTTCCATCATAATTCTCTTTCATAGTTCATCTACATTAGTACACACAATCTGTTTTGATATTGAAGTACTCCCTCTCGCGTAAGCTCAAATGCCTTTGGCATACCATGTTGTGCATTCTCCTTAAGTTGTTATAGAATAGGATCAGTGTATCGCTTCTCTTTCACTTCCACTACTAATGAGGATTCTGCCGCATTTTGCACATAACCCCTTCTTCTGGAAATTCAAGAAGGCAAATCCCCAAGCTGGCTAATTGCTATTGATCTTTAGTTATCTCTTGTCTTCTCGTGGATTTCCCATAATTGCTTGCAATCGTCTTACGACTTAAAGTATCAGCTACCACATTTGCTTTTCTGGGATGATATAAATTATCATGTCATAATCTATTAATAACTCAAGCCACCTTTGCTGCCTTAGATTCAGGTCCTTTTTCTTAAATGTATATTGTAAACTCTTGTGATTAGTATATATGTCAACATCAACTCCATACAAGTAGTGGTGTCATATAGTCAAAGCAAATACAACTACTACTAGATCTAGATCATGGGTTGGATAATTTTTCTTATGTGGACGCAGCTGCCGTGAGGCATAAGATATTACTTTACTATGTTGCATCAATACACTTCCTAAGCCCACTCTCAAAGTATAACAATACACTGCATACCCTTTCGTGTCTTCTGGAAGTACCAATACATGTGTAGAAGTTAATTTATTTTTCATCTCTTGAAAGCTTCTTTCACATGTATCACTCCATTGAAACTTGGTTGCTTTGTGTTTTATCTTTGGTAAGGGTGCAGCAATGGAAGAGAATCCTTCAACGAACATTCTGTAATAACGTGTCAATCCAAGAAAACTACGGATCTCAGTAGACGTTGTAGGTCTTGGTCAGTTATTCACAGCTTCTATCTTTTAAGCATCAACATTTGTTCCTTCATCAGATACAATATGACCTAAGAATTCCACATATTTCAACCAAAACTTAAATTTAGAGAACTTTCCATATAACTTACGATCACGAAAAAATTGTAAACATGTCGCAAGTGATTAGCATGGTCCTCTTCCGATCGTGAAGAAACCAAAATGTAATCCATGAATACTATCACGAACACATATAGAAATGGCTTCAATACCCTATTTATCAAATCCATAAAAGCCGGTGGTGCATTTTTTAGCCCAGGGACATGACTAAAAGCTCAAAATGACCATACCGTATTCGAAAAGTTGTCTTAGGTATATCTTGATCTTTGATCCTCACTTGGTGATAACGCAACCTCAAGTCGATCTTTGAAAAATACTTAGCACCTTGTAACTAATCAAACAAATCATCAATTCTAGGGAGGGAATTTTTGTTGTTAATCGTTACCTTATTCAACTTCTAGCAGTCAATACACATTCTTAACGAGTTATCTTTCTTGCGTACAAATAAAACTGGTGCTCCCTATGGGGACATACTAGGCTTTATGAATCCCTTTTCTAACAAGTCTTTGAATCTCTCATTCAACTCCCGTAATTCTGCCTGGGCCATTCTATATGGATGGATGAAGATCGGTTGAGTATCTGGAATCACATAAATACCAAACTCAACTTCTCGTTCTGGAGGCAAACTCGGAAGATCTTCAGTAAATATATCAGGAAATTCATTTACCACTGGAATGGATTGAAGAGTTGGTTGTTCAGCATTTATATTTTTCACTCTCACTAGATGACATATGTAACCCTTAGACATCATCTTCTTTGTCTTAAGAAAAGAAACAAAATTACCTCTTGGCACCCCAATATTTCCTTTCCATTCGAAGACTGCCTCTTTCGGAAAATGGAAATGCACTATCTTAGTTCGGCAACCTATCGTCGCATAACAAGAAACTAATCAATCCATACCCATTATGACATCAAAATCTACCATTTTTAGCTGAACAAGGTCAGCCAATGTATCACGATCACAGACAGTTATAATTCAATTGTGATAAAACTTTCTAGCTATAATAGACTCACCAATCGGCGTAGACACTTTAAATGGCTTCACCAATAATCTGGTATTCTTTTAAAATTTCTAGAAATCAATGGAGTAACATATGATAATGTAGACCCTAGATCAATTAGTGCATATACTATATGTGAAAAGATGGACAATGAACCTGTAACCACATCCGACAAAGCTTCCAAATTTTATCGATCCTCCAGAGCATATGTGTGATTCTGAACTCCACAAGAACTAAATGCTCCCCTAGCTCCTCTACCACGACCAGTAGTCATATGTAGTGCCGTACCTAAAGAAGTTCTTGATGAGGACAATGCAACAACTAATCTAGTAGGCTGTGCCACACCACCCATGCCCCTATAAGATCAATTTCTCATCACATACCCCGGTGTACCACACCAAAACAAACATGTGTCCCAAACCTACATGTACTTATATGATTTCTTCCATATTTCTTACAAGGCTTTCAAGGAGGCTTGGATTGTCTCGTACTTCCCTGCTCTTTATGACCCGTTATTTGTGAACCTTGGCTTTCACTTCTTTGCCCAAGTCAATTTCCCTTAAACCCTTGAAATTGTGGTGTAGCACTAGCTATGGAGTAGAAAGATGATGGACTAGGTGGTTTGTTAAAGAACTGATGCCTTAACTCACCTTGGGATGGCGTAAACTGCATCATAAATCTGCCCTTCTTAGAATGCCCTATTCTGACTCTTGTGTCCTTCTTTAGCTTTGATCCTCCAACTTTTGCGCAAAAGCTTGCATCCTTGCTATACTCATATCTTTATTCAACGAAGTAATGGTATAATCTCTAACCAGATTTGAATCCAATCTATCCACATATCGATGAACTCTATCCTCCATAGTAGCTACTACATAAGGAGCATACCTGGCCAAGGAATTAAATTTGATAATGTACTCTCTCATACTCATACTCCCTTGGTAGAGATTAACAACTGATCCACATGGGCCTCTCAAATCTCTAATGGCAGATAATGATCAAGGAATGCCTTTTTGAACTCCTTCCAAATAGTTGAAGGCGCATTTATCCCCCTAGATTGCTTCCAAGATTCGTACCACAATATAGCCACACCCTTTAATCTATATGTTGCTAGATCAAGTGCTTCTTTACCACTTACATACATAACATCCAAAGTGTGTTGGATCTGATCTATAAAGTCTTGTGGATCTTCATTAGGATCTGAACCAGTGAATGATGGAGGGTCCAAATTAATAAAATCATGTATCTACGTGCCAGCTGCCCTATTTACACCACTAGTACCTACAATTGTACCTTTTTGCCTTTGGCCTTGGCCAGCAACTATACGAGTCAATAATTGAACTGCATTCCTTAAATCTTGTTTAGTAGCATCAATAGGGGATTCTTGAGGTGCACTTTCCCTCCTTAGAACTTCTGGAGATGGAGGGGTCGATGAAGTTAGTGATAGAGACTCATCTTGAGCCTCACTTTGATCAGCTTGTCTAGGTGGTGGTTGACTGGTCCCTTCTTCAGCAGCCATATCTACTTGCTTACATGTACTTTTACTCCTTCTTGTAATCGGCATCTTTGCTATAATAAAATAATTTAGAAGTTAGATATAATCCACCTAGAACACTGGCTTTATTGCACGATATAAGAAATTAAAGAAAAGAGACAACTCCTACATGTCCCGTAGCCTCCTGTTTATAAATGTGGTGCACAACACATCCATAAGCAAGACTCTACACAAACACAGTTTTGTAGACTCCATAGGATGACCTGCTTTGATACAACTTTTGTCACACCTCAATTTCCATTAAGACGGTCGGGCACCTGAAACCCTAAAGGCCCGAGAGAATCAACATATAACATATGCTTACTATGCATATAACTATGACACTTTTAAAGTTGTGACAAGTTCATATAGGATGCAGCGATACGAACCAACATAAGTACATCAAAAACTTATATACAAGACTTGGCCGTTAAGGCCATAACTTGTTAAGAGACAAGGCGCAATTGAACTATACATTAGTCTACAAAGCCTCTAAAAGATATAAAACCTTAGTTTAGGGCGAGACAAGGTCCCGACTTACCCTTAACTATCATACAATAATAAAATAGGTGTCAAAGACTCAGTAAGCCCCGAATCAACTTGGAGCTTCACCAATAGAAGTTGAGTACATGTGCTCCTACTAATGAGGTCTACTAGCAGTTGAGTACCTGTGCTCCTACTAATGAGGTCTACTAGCAGTTGAGTACCTGTGCCTGCAGCATGAAATGCAGCATCTCCCACAAGGGACATCAGTACAAAAAAATGTACTGAATATGTAAGGCAATAACACATGTAAAATAAGGGCTCAAATGAAATCAAGTATCATATAAGTGCATAAGTGCATAGATCATAACAGATAACCACTTTTGTTTACTCTTGTGGAATCATGTATGTTACATTCTTTTCTTTACTAACATGTGTGTTATAATCTTTATAAGTCATGTGATACAAATGACTAGTTGATCAGTGGTAGAATAGGATGGCCCATGCTAGGCATTTTAACCCCTGCGAATTTGTCCTCATAATTACACATATTGGGATAGGCACATGCTAGCCTTTCGCTCCTGAGCTGCCACCTTTCTATACCAATTGCGATCGACCCATGCTAAGCATTTGCCCCTAGGCTGCCACCTATAATTATATAGATTGCTTCACTTAGTTTATTTAATCTTTGAGATAATTGTTTTGGTGGTCATAATCATTTTTGAGATTTAGAACTACAGACCAATAGTAGAAGACATGAGAATAATAACTTCAAGGCAGTAACAATAACGTAAGGAGCTCTATAACATCAATGTATTATTTATGAGCTTAAATGACACAATTGACTATAGGGAGAATTAACCAAGCTTGCTTTTGCAAATACCATTTCTATACTAGCACATACGAGGAGGATAATTACACAAATGTAGAGTAATGAACATATAATGAAGTAATTTGACATGCTAAGAAGAGGGGAAAATATTGTTATCCATATTGGAGATCGTACACTGCCACTATGTTTCCTTTACTAGGAATAGAACTTAGGAAATTCACTTCGTTGTAATTAATCGCAAATATGAGATTTTATTCCAAGGAATATGGAATAGAATAGTCTTACATACCTTGCTATACAATTCAAAAAGTATGACTTAAGCTCATTCTCTTCATATTACTAATCTATAACAAAAAAGTTGTAAGACTAGCATTAGTAGTTAATCAATCAATTTGAGCTACTTGATCTCACTAAACTAGTAACTAAGCAGTAAGCATGCAATTTATCTAGCAGACATTTTTTTCTTTACTTCAATTTCCCTTTAATCACATCTATATACTGTACAACTTTCGTATCAGGTCCTCCCCAAAACTCCATGGGTTGTGGAAAACATATACATTAATATACAAATGTGTGGTAGGAAGCAAGTCCATGTAACACCCAATTAAGTGATGTATCCCCACACCCTGCAATATTTAAGTCATTTAACGTGTTCATAACTTCTCCAAACATCCAGTCACATCCCTTATCATAATATACATAAAAGTCCCTAAACATAATAATGTAATAGAAGAAATATGAATCACGGTTTCTAATCACCAACATTTGAAGAGCTAACATTACTTTTAAAATGCTCAAACAATCTCATAATTGAATTTAAAGGGAGCTCCCCTTCATGGTTGTCCCAACATTCACTAACCACTAGAACATCCTCCCCCATATTACACCATGTAAAAGGAACAATTTCCAACTCACTAACACATACCAAATGTCCTAATTAACTCAAGCACAAGAGAGGGAGAAAATTGTAGTAGCTTACCTTGCTGGACAGAACTACCACTTGCTAAGACTTGGATTTTTCAATGTAAAGGTTGTCCTCCTCAACTTGTCTTAACTTATACCCTCCAACAGCTTGAACTCTATTATATTCAAGAGCCCTAATGGTATTTAATGGTTGCTATATAAAGCTAAGAGAGGGAAGAGATAAAGCTCTACAAACCAGATTTTTGTCAAAGTAAAAATAGTTGGAAAAAGTTGATATCAATCCCTCTTAAATGGACCTGCTTTGGCCGACCTTCTCACTCATTTTGGATAATAATTTATCAAGTAGGTGATCCACCTACTTGGATATTTCACTTAGGCCTTTTTGGACTTAAGAATATTGGGATTTGGCTATCCATTTTCCCCTTATTCTTCTACTCAACTTGGGCCAAATTAATGCAAGTAGGTGGTAGTATACTTGGCCCAATAACGTGGTCAAAAGAGTCTTAGTAGGTGATGCACCTACTTGGTCCTTTGGGCTCGTCAATAAGTCAAGTAGGTGATGCACCCACTTGTCACCTACTAGCTTAGTTAAGTCAAGCAAGCAGCTCACTTATTTTATTTCATTTTCTAAATGTTACTTCCTTTTGCTTTAACTTATAACTTCACCTTAAAATTTAATCTCAAAAACGATCTTACTATCTCGAGTTTAAACGCTTTCGTTGGAGTTGACTTGGAGTACCCATGCTGAAGCGTGCAAGGCAAACAACACCTTCCAATCTATTTTAAACCAACACTACTCATTTAAGAAATATGGTCCCTCACTTATACCATAAGTCTATGTCAAGTGTCATATAAATAAAAGTAGCATATGGAGAATACAGGGTGTTACATAATCATACATGCATCTTTCCACTTTATGAGGCAACAAGAAGTACTCTTATAGGAAAGCACTACCCCAAATTGCACTTCATAATTGATTATCAAGTACCAATTAGATATATATTAAAATTCAAATTTAAATAATTAAAAATATATGAAAAATACTATAAATTATGATTTTTCTCATATTAATATGTAAATAAAATACACACGTACTAAAATATCAAATAATATTCATGTAATTTAACTCCAAAATTTAAACATCATAAATATTTTTAGAAGGAAAAAAAGAGCAATTTTGATCAATCATAATCATGCATGCATCTTCCCACTTTATGAGGCAACAAGAAGTACTCTCATAGGAAAGACATAATACATAAACATGATCCTTAACTTGGCATTAGCTGGCAACTATGACCTTTAACTTTGAGTGTGCACGAGTAGACACTTAAACTTGTATAAAATTGAACAAATAGACAAATTTGTCCTACATGGCACCTTACATGAAAATTTTGTGTCCTATGTGGCGTCCTATATGTATTATGTCATGTAGGACACGTGTGTCTATTTGTTCAAATTTATACAAGTTTAAGTATCTACTTGTGCACACTCAAAGTTGAAGGGCATAGTTGTCCGTTGAAGCCAAGTTAAGGGTCATGTTTATGTATTATGCCTATAGGAAAGCACAACCCCAAATTGCACTTCCTGATTGATTGACAAGTACCAATTAGATAACTTTATATTAAAATTCAAATTTAAATAATTAAAAATATATGAAAATGCTATAAATTGTGATTTTTATCATATTAATATGTAAATAAAATACACGCATACTAAAATATTAAATAATATTCATGTAATTTAACTCTCAAAATTTAAACATCATAAATATTTTTAGAAAGGAAAAAATTGAGCAATTTTGATCAATCATAATCATACATGCACCTTTCCACTTTATGAGACAATAAGAAGTATTCTTGTAGGAAAGAACTACCCCAAATTGCACTTCCTAATTGATTGCCAAGTAAATTAAATAACTTTATATTAAAATTCAAATTTAAATAATCAAAATATATTTTTTAAATGCTATAAATTATGATTTTTCTCATATTAATATGTAAATAAAATACACACGTACTAAAATATTAAATAGTATTCATTTAATTTAACTCCCGATATTTAAACATCATAAATATTTTTTAGAAGAAAAAAAAGAGCAATTTTGATCATTCATAATCATACATGCATCTTTCCACTTTATGAGGCAACAAGAAGTACCCTTGATTGCCAAGTACCAACTCATCGGTTAGGTGTTTTCTCCCCCCCCCCCCCCCAACTTGTCCCACGCACCTTTCCACGGAAACTGGACGCGTTATTTAAATTGTGAATATCCATAGCTATACTTGAAGGCAGTTCACGGTTGGAATAAAATTTGATTCAAATTGAAATAAATTCATTAAATAAATGAGCAACTTTCACATAAAGCAAACATAAAAATTATATTTGTATGTTATAGTTATAGTTTGCATAATTGCGCTCCATAGCAAATTTTATGTTTGCTATGTAGCTTTTGATTTGTATAATTCGCTAGATACATCCAATTTTATACAAATTGTTCAATTTTGTATAAATTCATTTATACATTGTAATTTGTATAATAACATATGTATTTGTATAATTATAAGTGTATAGGACGAAAATATATGTATTTGTATTTGTATATACACTTTTCTGTCGCTTTATACAAACACAAATGCATTTTATATCGAAATGTATAAAATGGCTAATTGTATACTAAAAATGACTAATTGTATGTCAAATCAGATGGCAAAAAAATGAGATGTTTGTTGCGAATTACAAATAAAATAAACTATGGCTATAACATATAATTTGAATTAATAATTTGCTATTTCATACAATTTTCCCTTAAATAAATTGATTTTTTATGAGTGAAAGATTTATTTTGATTTTAAATTTTTAAAAATCAATAATATTTGATTTTGTTTGGTTGACGTTGTTCAAAAAATCAAATAAATAATCAAACAGAACCGATAAACTATATACATATGTTTTATCATTATACATTCATAATATATTATTTTTATAAACAGTTTTAAATATATTATATAATTTCATCAAAATTTACTTTAATTTATTTATAAAAATAAAAACGTCCAAGATAAAAAAAATATTTATCTTATTGATTTCATGTATATGAGTGTCTTGGCAATTCTTGGTAGAACTAGGAATGTCATTGTCTCTTCTTTCTAGGCCAAAATGGTGAAATTTGAAACTTTATTTACAATAAATTCAGTGATTGAAAGTTCTATAATGTTACTTGTTCTAACTATTTTTTGTTTTGAATGAATCATTGTATTTTTCCCTTTTGTTGAATGAATCGTTTTTTAAAAAATTGTGTATAGTTGTTAATCGAATAACTGAATTTTTGATGACAATCAAACCGATAAATATGGATTATTATTTGAATTGATTTGATTTTGATAATTTAAAAATCAATCAAATCAATTTTATTTTATTTTTACTAATAATCGATTCAAATTGACCCGTGAAAACCCTAAATTATACCTAAATCTACTTGGCGGGTGTCTGGTAAAATTGTAATAAAAGTTGAAAACAAGTATTTATATTTTTAAAGAAAAAATTATATTTAAAAATTAGAATTGTGTTTGATCAGGCATATAAATTAGAGTTATCATTTATTTTTTGTGAGTAATGTGAAAGGGAAAAAATGAACTCCTTTATTGTTTTTTTTATTTTTTTGAAAATTCTGAAAAATTATCTTCTGGCTAAATATTAAATTCTTATGATAAACGTATTTTTTAAAGTATAACTCAAGAAAAAATGGAAAAAATTCAGTTGTTTCCTTTGGCTACTTAAAACAAAAAGTTTTCCATTTTTTTTCTTTTTATTTCTCTTATTTTTATATTTAAAAAATAAAATAAATTAAGAAAGTCATATAATAATAATAATAATAATAATAATAATAATAATAATAATCAAAGAAGTCGGAAATTAATTTATGTGTGAAAAAATCAAATAAATGATTTTTTTGAAAAATTAAAAATCGAAAGTTAATTTAAAAACTATTTTCTTTCAGTTTTATAATGGAATGGGTATAGGTGAGGCATTTTTGGAACAGTAAAGATGTATGTGCGTCACTTTTATAACTATAAAAGTATATATAAGTTATTTTACAAAAAAATATATATCAGCTCTAAATGATAAAATTGAAATTCATATCTATTAGATTTTTCAATAAAGGTTCAGCTGAATGAGTTCATAAAATCTCCAGCCGAAAGTTAGGTGGCAGTTGTGGCCATTTTCCTCGAGCAATTAGTTTAGAAATTAATTCATATACACCAGTACACCACTAATTCAGTGAAAACTCTATTCTATAGCTTATCATTTCACTCTTTTGATTTTAATATATTTGTTTCTTTTAATTTGTTTAAAAAAAGAATATTATTTTGTATATTTAGTAACTTTTTACCCTTATGATATGTTTAAGACTATAATATTTAAAAGGCATTTTTGATACATTACATACATATTTAATTTAAGACCATAAGATTTAATATGGTGTACAAAATAAAGTCTTTCTCAACAACTTTAAGCGTAGGATTGTTGGACATTTTTCGTCAAAGTTCAGATTTGTATTCGTATTTGAACAAAATAAAATATGTAACACTAATATTCTTTCTTAGGCTACGTTTATTAAAAAACCCTCATAAAGTTTCCTCTACAAGATTATAGTCCAGTAGGGTTAAATATAAAATTAAACTATACTTTTTGTTCATGTAAATTCACTACGAAACGCATGATAACTCCTATGAAAAGTTTAATGTGTTCATTATTGATCGTATTCTATGAGTCTTACGATTTTTACATGTAAGACATATAATACATGAATTATGATTTTCTTCAGAAAGGAAGATGGTAGGATTTTCTTTAAAAGATAAGTCTTTATGATGAACAGATATGGTACCACAAATGAACTATTATATATGAGATTTTGAGTTAAATATGATTGCGAGCTAATTTTTTAAGAGTAAGTAATATTGTTAACTAGAAGGCGCAAGTGTGCAGCACTATAATATTGACATGAGAAATACTCCCTTCATCTCAATTATGTGACACTTTTCAAATTTCGATATTCAAACAAGTCTATCTTTGACCGTAACTTTACATAAATATCTTTTAAATATTTTGAATTGTTAGTTATTGTGACTTGTAATACTATTTACGTAGTTTATAAATATATAAATTTCATTTCAAAATATTTGAAGATTCTATGCGTAAATTTCTGATCAAACTTAAACTATTTGACTCTCGAAAAACAAAAATGTCACGTGAGACAGAGGGAGTAATAAAAATAACATAGAATAATAATGATGATATTGATAAGTAGAAGATTAAGCAAACAAAATGCTTTAAGAAAATATACTTTTAATTTGATGAAAAATAAAATCAACCTTATTTTCTCACTCACATCACCCTACTCATATGTACAACCTCAATTAAACTAGTTTTTTTTTTTTCTAAAAGAAAACTGTTAACAATAGCTAAATTATGTGATATATATATATAATATTTTAAGTAACTATGAGGCTTTAAATATTTGGGGCCTAAGGCAAAGGCTTTATTTCCTTACCTTTAGGCCGGCCCTGATAGTTGTATGACAGAAGCTGATAGAATTATTTGTGTGGTGGTACTGGTTGGACAATATGGTTAGGGTTCGTTCGGTAAAACTCATAAGAATAATACTAAATAAAATGTATTAATAATATTTATTTTAATAATGTTCGTATTAATTATATATATTAATTTTTGTGTATTATTTAATTTGGTGTATTAAATATAGCATTTATTTCATACAAATATTTATTTACAAAGACACTCTTCACAATTATAGTGAAAAAGATGTAAAAATAAATTTTAGGGGTCTTTAACCTTGCTAATGCATGCATTAAAATCTCTTGCATTACTAATATCTTTAAATTCGTGATATTTATAATACACACCTTAATACACAATAGAGTGTGTAACTAATGCATAGCATGAAAAACTATACCAAACAAGATATTACTAATACATAAAGTGAATACACACATTATTTTTGTTAACACACTCAACCAAAAAACCCCTTAGTTTATTTAGGAGAAACATTTAACGGAACAATGTTTTAATCATTTAATTAAAGACCCTAAAACAAAATTGGTACACATTAATCTTTTTCAGAGTAAATAAATATTTTTTCTGTTCTAATTTATGTAATATTATTGAAATTTTAAATTTAGACTGTAAATTTAAATGAAAAAATTATTGAGTTTTTTGAAATAAAATTTGTAAATTTGAAAACCCATAAAAAATACTACCGATTTGTCCTAATTTATATGATATATTTTCATTTACAGTCATTCCCAAGAACGGGGGGATCTACTAAGTTCGTGGGTGCCACGCCACCCACGGGCTTCGACGGAAAGTCTAGTATATATATATATCTATATATATATCTACAACAAAATTACAAATACTAAACGTGCCACCCACGGACCCAAAATGCCTTGTGGTGCAGCTGGCTTAAGGGTTATATACTAATGCGGAAATCGCGAGGTCGAATCTCACTGAGGCCCTGGCAGTTTTTAAATTTGCAATTTTAACTTGCTCCCTTAATTTGACAGCGGCACATTATTTTCTTTTTTTGTTTGTTTCTAATAGTTGTTGTCTTAATATGGAGTAATTTATAAGTATAAGTTTGACTAGCATGTTACATAAAACGTGATCTATTTGCAAATATAAATCATCGTTGATCGTTTTCAGAATATGAAAACTTGTCGAGGACAATTATAAATGAATGATGAATATTTATGATATTAATAGTATAATTGAAATTTTTAACTTTGTTTACTTTATGATCTCAATCAAATGTGGGGTGCAAATTTGTATTTATATATAGAGGTAGGGAAGGGAAAATGGTAAGGTAAGAGTTCAAATAATGAATCAATTGAGCTAAAAAGATTTTCCCCAACTATTACGTGAGAAAAAAATCTTCCATTGTCGGTCTTGAATTCGACTTTCAACAAGAGCATCTAAATTAAAACGATAAACTTTGCTCCTTTGGAGACATCTGATAAAATTGAAACAATGTGGAGAAGATTAGCATGACTCATGCACAAAGAATTTGTAGTATATATAATACATAAATTGTCATCTTATTATTGTTCATATTTTGTTAATTGATTTGTCATAGACCAAAAAGACAAATACTTCGACTGAAGTCTAAAATTGATTTAACCGATGAACCTACTTGGCACCTAGAGACTCAAAATCCTGAATCCCCCTTTGCCCAAGAAAATGACATATTTTTTTTATTTGATAAATATTTAATAATACTAGAAATACGTTTTCCATGTTGGATCCTACTTATTTGAGAAAAAAGGTCTACAACAGTTTGTTAGATTCTGAGATATTTTACATAATGACAAATCTCCATTTTGATTGTGGGAAAAGAAGGAATTGTGCATATGTCAACTAGTTACACAAAATCAAAGAGATTGATTACCAATATCAATGTAGCAGACATCAAAAAGGAAAAGAAGATCAACCTCAAAATAGCAAATCAAGCAAACCAAAATCAAGAATTCGAGACTACTCAGGAAAGGAACAAAATCAACATAGAGAAGACCACCTATCAACTACAACAGTAAACTAGTCTTTTATATATATTAACACAATTTTTAAATAAACATAAAAGAATAAAAAATAAAATAAATAAATTAAAATGAAAAATTATTTTAAAAAATTACAAAAATATCCTTAAAGTGTCAAGCAGACATGTTGACCATGACCTGCCTATTTATTGGCACTTACATATTAGTAAGTGTTAAGATCATAGGTTTTGGGAAGTGAAAAACTCCATTGAAGGACTGGAGCTCAGATCGAGAGAAAGTAGAGAGATGATTTTGTGGAATTCCAACTGATTCAATTTGATTGATTTACAGAATGCAATACACAACGTTATTTATACAATATGGATCAAACTATCTAGAAGCCTAACCAACAAAAATAACTAACTTGACAGTTGGCAACCTGTAACTAACTATTGGACTAGTAACGAACTACAACAACTAATCAATACTTTAAAACTATAATCTCAATACCCCACGCCCCTCAAGTTGGAGGTGAGGAATGTAGAGCCAACTTGTCCAACAAGGCACAATGTTTTACTCTAGTAAAGGCCTTTGTGAGAATATCTGCTAACTGATCAGCAGTGCCAATGTGATGCAATGTGAGAAACTCTTCTTGAAGTTTTGTTCTCACAAAATGACAATTCACTTCTATGTGTTTCATACATTCATGGAACACCGGATTCTTGGTAATGCAAATAGTTGCTTGACTATCACAATGTACAGGAAAGGCCCCATGGCTAGGCACAATTAATTCCACAAACAACCTTTGTAACTAGACCAATTCTCCCACTACTTTTCTCAGTGACCTATACTCAGCTTCAGCCGAAGAGAGAGAAATTGTTTCTTTCTTCTTAGATTTCCAACTAATAGATCTTTCTCCTAGCAGCACAATGTAACCTGTGACTGATTTCCTTGAGTCAGGGCAAGCAGCCCAATCAGAATCACAGTAAGCATTCACTCTGAAATTTTGAGGATAGGACATGAAAACACCTAGGGTAGGATCCTTCTTGAGATACCTGATCATGTGAAAAGCAACACATAAATGAGGTTCCCCGGGATCCTGCATAAACTGGCTGAGAAGTTGTACACTATATTCTAAATCAAGTCTGGTATTGGTAAGAAAAATCAATTTGCCAACCAACTTTCTGTAGTTAGTAGGATCATCCAATATTTTTCCTTCATGAGCTCATAACTTAACATTGGGATCAAGGGGAGAAGTTAATGGATCAAGATGGTCACAATTGAACTCTTTGAGAAGGTCCAAAACAAACTTCCTTTGAGAGATGAAAAGCCCGTCTGTTTTGTATAGAATTTCTAAACCCAAAAAATAATGCAATCTACCAAGATCTTTAATTTTAAATTGATAATGAAGGAAGTGGTTTAGTTCATTGATCTCATCAATGTTTATTCGTGTAAGAATAATATCATCAACATTTTGCCTAGGAATACAATAGAAGTACCTTTCTTTCTATGAAACAAGGAATAGTCATGTAGAGAATGAGTGTAGCCTTATGTGTTTAGAGCATCAATCAACTTTTCATACCACTATCGACTGGCCTGCTTCAGTCCATACAATGACTTGTTAAGTTTACATGCATACTAAACCTTTCTGAGGAACAGTCAAACCATGAGGCATATCCATATACACTTCCTCATGTAAGTCTCTATGAAGGAATGCATTATTGACATCAAGTTGGTAAATATTCCATTGTTTCTTTGCAGCAATAGCAACCAGTGTCCTCACAGTTGTCATCTTGACGACGGAAGAAAATGTTTCTGTGTAATTAATGCCATGATGTTGAGTGCAACCTTTTACCACCAATCTTTGTATGTTTCCACACTCTCATATGCCTTGTGTTTGATTTTATAAACCCACCTACATCCAATGACCTTTTTGTCAATTGGTAAAGGTTTTAGGGTCCAGGTATTGTTATCATGCAAAGAAGTGAACTCTTGTGTCATAGTTGTTCTCACGACCCTAATCTACACCCCGAAAACGACACGGCTTACTTGACCCCGAAGGGTCTCATACAAGCCTCATAGCATATTAATTGCATAAGATACTTAGAAATAGTGCGGAATTTAAAACTTTTCTTTTATAAATCCAACAGTCAAAAACATTAAAAGCAAGCGAAAGTCTATCGTCTCACATGGCCATCTAGATAACATACTTGAAACAAAATAAAGTCACGGCCATTTACAATCGAAGTCTTAACAATAGTTTATTACATGAAACGAAAGGAAACATCAAAACACTTGTCCTCGATCTATGAGGACATACCACTAAGTCTTGGGGAACTCAAATTCAAGCTTCACTAGAGAAACCCACTCAATTGTCGAAACCTACACTTGTAGTAAACAAAGAATAATGGGTTAGCACAATTAAGTGCTAAGTATGATAGCCATGCAAAAGCATGCTTAAAATGGACATTTTGTTTGAAAATCATGATATATGCCATTTTGATAAAACTTCATGAACATAAGCATAAGAGGCATAATATTCAACCATAACCAACATACAAGTCATTTAACCACATTAGAACATAATGACATATAAACCATTACCTTCGCATTAAACCTTCACCTCAAGTTACTCTCAAGCTATACTTTGTGCAATGTATGAATAGCATCCCATACCACGATCCACACCAAAGTACCACCTTAAGGTCACTAAAAGCGAACTTACCATTTAACATTTCCATCCTTACACAATACTCATACATAAGAGACATAAACATTACATAAGCCATATCATCACATAAAGACCATCACCTAAGACAACCCTAAGTCATACATGTGCAATGTGCAAGTAGCATCCCATACTACTAATCACACTAAGTACTCCTTTGAAGTCACCATAGGCAAGGCACATGCATACATCATAAGTCATAACAATGAAGTAACTCATAATACAATCCAAGTATAACATGCATCATTACATTAAAGATATAAGTCAACATTCCTCGTTAGCTTCATTAAGAACACCTTCATTCATTTGACATTAAACCAACATTCTCATTAACATCATCAGAATAGCACATTCATTACACTTAATATTATAAAGGAACACACCATAACCTCTCTCAAAGCCTACTTGTGCAATTCATAGATGGCATCCCATACCACCACCCACACTAAGTAGTGCATACTTAAGAAGCCATAGTTCATTAACATTCTTTGTGGGGGTAAGCCTTAACCGACATAGACCATGTGAGCAATTTATGGAATCCCGGTGTCACCCTCACCGGATAAAGGGATTCCTACTTACCTAAGGTAGGACCATTGTTTTATAGCTTAAATGGATCCACTAGCTAGACCTATGTGGGCACATAGTTATAGGATAGGGAGATTGCTACTAGATACCCCACCTCAACTCACGGATGAGCATCCATCTCAAGAGATTGTTACTAGATACCCTGCCTCAACTCCTGAATAAGCATCCATCTCATTTCATATCCTCCCGGTGCTTAGCATTATTCCCCACAGAATACATAACATTCATTATTATGGGATAAAATATTATTGCAAGATACCCCGCCTCAACTACCGGATGAGCATCCATCTCAAACCCAACATTCATTCATTAGATAGCTCATAGATTCAAAGATGAGAATAGCCTTTCAACTAATAATTCCATATTATGAGAAAGTCCTTTCACAACATGTCGTTATCATTCATTAGAGTACAATTGAGAATAGCCTTTCAATCAACCCATCATCATTAACATAATCATAGAAACCTCATTCATTAGTCATTCATGTGTGTGTGTGTGAGAATCACCCTTCACATATTCCATTCATAAGCTTTCATAATCATCAAACCCACTTCATAAAGGCACAATTTAGGAAATTGAGAGAATTCATGGGTTCATAGAGTATTTTCATCATAAATATTCAACTAAACAGTAATAAAATCATCATATGTCATTAATAACCATTTGAAAATGTTTGGTGAAAGAACTCATTAGATTGAGTAAAACCCTAGGTTTTTGGTAACTTGAAATCACCTTTGGAATTGGCTCCTTGAATGAAAAGTTAAACAAGGATGAAGAATACCATACCTTGCTATAGACTCCCCACGAAATTTGAGGAAGAAACACCTTGAATCCACAAACCCTAGCTTCAATGGCTCCCTTCTTCTTACTTTGAGTTTAGAGAGAGAATTTTTGAAAGGAGGAACTCTTTGGTTGATTTGGGGTAATAAAGAGTAAATGACTTGTTTTAGGACTTAAAACTATATATACTAGTGAAATAAAACAATTAAAAGAAACCCCACATAATAATTAATAAAAGGGAAATTACATAAAACTCCCTAATTTGGGCAGCCCCGTCACGGACAACGCCCAACTTTATGGATTGAGAAGGGGGGTCACGGCTCGCGGTGGTGCTCGTGGTCCTTTAGGCAGTAGCCTCCTCAACTTGGTAAGGCTCCCAAGTGGTGAAGGCTATCCCACGAGACTTCCCATGGTTCGTGGTCTTAACCACAAGCCATGAAGTGGCTTGTGAAGGAGAGCCTCTTTGGGCAGCCTAGCAAGCACACTGTTTTGCCAACCAAGGGTGGCACCACGGCTCATGGTGGACACCACGGGTCATGAAGACCCTCGTGGTGATGGTAGGAAGTAGCTGAAGGTTGTCTTATGCACCCTTGGCTCCCACAATGCCAAGGCACGACCACGAGGCCTCCCACGATCCGTGGTCAAGACCACGAGTCGTGGTGAAGGTCGTGGTTCCTAGGCAGTGGCTAGACCTCAATGCCAGGTCTAACACATGTCTAAGGGAACTTTACAAGCCCTTTCATAGACCGTGGTCAAGACCACTGGTCGTGAAACTGGTCGTGGTCCTTGGGCAGTGTTTGGCCAAGCTTAGGGCAGCCTTGGCCTTTGGCTTAGGCTTTCCCCTTTTGGCTTGGCTCTTGACCTTGCAACCCTCAACCAACCCTTAGAAGGTCTTTTAAACTACGGGATCTAGTACGTACTTTAACGTTTAACCACTAAATCCCTGAACTCATGACATTAACCCTCACGTTTAGGCTCTAGTTTAACCTATCATTTTCCGGGTCGTTACATTATCCCCCACTTAGGAACATTCGTCCTTAAATGACACTTTAAACACATTAAGGGAAAAATGACTCAAGACTAGCATCCTATCATGCATGACACATCAAAATAAATGCACAATCATAGGAGGAAACATCAACTCCACATCAATAAGCTCAATGCAACACAAGAAGTAGGAACTACGTCTACAAACTCATTATGCACAAAAACATCAACATTTCTCATTTCGTTGGAGGAATTTCCTTCTCCAACTCACATCATGCTCTTCACAACATCATTAATCCCACTATGTAATTTCTTCATAAAAGCACATTAGGCATGTTCAATAATTCACCTCATGAAGCATATAGACAACTCATACTAAATGCATATCAACAAGAGGAACATAACTCATAGAAACTTATTTTCTCATTTAAGAATACACTCATTAAGAACATGTATAACATAAGGAGATCATGGAAATACATATTCACACATGACTCAAAAACATGAAACAAGCTACAAGGAACTCTTGGTCTCAAACTTGAATAAGAATAGAAGGAAAGAGATAAAGATATCAAAAACTCTCAACCACCTTACTATTCAACATACTATCCCCCACTTAGGAGAAAACCCAACTAAGGCTAACATGAAAAACAACATAAGAACCTCAATACAACATTCACAACCAAAAGGAACTATGACTTACCGGTGCCTTCATCCGAATTAGATCCTTTGTCCTTGTTAGCTTGAAGAGTATAGAAATGGTTCCACTTTGGAACATCAAGATCCGGGCCCTTAAGAGAAGCTTATTTGGTCTCTCTTCCTTTTGCTGAGAGTGTTGGGCAATCTCTCATCTTATGACCCCTTTTTTCCACATCTAAAGCACTCATCCGTGACGGCAAGGAACACACCCAAATGTTGCTTCCCACACTTGACACACCTAGATCTTTCGAAAGAAAAATCACTTCCTTTCCCTCCTTTAGATTTAAGGTTAGATACCCTATCATTGTTGACCATTGAGGAATCTTGATTAGTGGACCTCTTTTTGAACCTTGGATGACTTTATTCATCGGACCTAGACCTCTTCATCTATCTACTCTTCCTCTCAAGTTTGGACTCCTCAATAGATTGAGCATACACAATAAATCTAGAAATGTTCATGTTTTCATGAAGCATTGTTGTACGACACTCTTCCTTAACTAGGTCGGATACACCGGTCACAAACCTACTCATCTATTCTCTAGGGTTGGACACCAAAGATGGAGCATACTTAGACAAAAGGGTAAACTTCAAGGAATACTCCTCCACACTCATGCTACCTTGCCTAAGGTTGATAAATTCCTCCACCTTAACCTCCTTCTTCTCACGGGGAAAGTACCTACCAAGGAAAGTTCTCTTAAACTCCTCCCATTCTATAGGACCCACTTTTATAGCCCTATTTCTCTTCTATTGAGTGAACCAAATTTGGGCAACATTATTCAATTGATAGGAGGCAAGTTTCGCTTTTTCTCTAGAAGTTACCCCCATAGTATTGACTATATTATACACCTCATCCAAAGAATCTTGGGGATTCTCTCTCACCTTAGAACAAAGAAATATCAAAGGATTTATCCTCACAAAGTCCCTAAACCTAGAAGCCACAGTACTCTCAATAGCATTCACTTTAGGCCCCACATCTCTATTCACTTGGGCTTCATAGCTTGGGCTAAGGTTAGAAAAGCCGACCTAATCTCTTCATTAGTCATGGTCGGAGCATCAATCGAAACTTGATTGTCTTGAGGAACTTGGTCACCTCGAGGACCTTGAGGATCTTAGGGAGGAACTCCCTCACCCACTACTCTTCCACTCTTCTTGCGGGCTTCCTTCTTGTATTCATATTCTATAAACAAAAGAGAAGGATTATGAAAAGGACACTTAAAGACCTAAACTCTAAGGCACGACTTCAAGAATAATGAAAGAAGTGTACCTTCCTAATGTCATATAGCCTCTCGATCATAGATGTGCCGCGACTCACAACGATGAACAAGACTCTACTAGGCGTAGCTTGTGAGACATCAATCCTAAAAACCATTCCCAAAATCTTATGCTCTGATACCATGTTTATCACAACCTTAGTCTACACCCCGAAAGCAACACGACGTACTTAACCCTGAAGGGTCTCATACAAGCCTCATAGCATATTCATTGCATAAGATACTTAAAAATAGTATGGAATTTAAAACGTTTCTTTTATAAATCCAGCATTTGAAAATATTAAAAACAAGCGAAAGTCTATCGACTCACATGGCCATCTAAACAACATACTTGAAACAAAATAGGGTCACGACCCTTTACAATCGCAACCTTAACAATAGTCTATTACATGAAAAGAAAGGAAACATCTAAACACTTGTCCTCGATCTATGAGGACATACCACTTAGTCTTAGGGAACTCAAATCCAAGCTTCACTAGAGAAACCCACTCAATTGCTGAAACCTACACTTGTAGTAAACATAGAAGAATTGGTTAGCACAATTAAGTGCTAGGTATGATAGCCATGCAAAAACATGCTTAAAACGTTCATTTTGTTTGAAAATCATGATATATGTCATTTTGATAAAACTTCATGAACATAAGCATAAGAGGCATAATATTCAACCATAACCAACATACAAGTCATTTAACCACATTAGAACATAACCACATATAAACCAACACCTTCACATTAAGTCTTCACTTCAAGTAACCCTCCAGCTATACTTTGTGCAATGTATGAATAGCGTTTCATACCACCATCCACACCAAAGTACCACCTTAAGGTCACTAAAAGTGAGCTTACCATTTAACCTTTCCATCCTTACACAATACTCATACATAACTGACATAAACATTGCATAGGCCATATCATTACATAAAAACCGTCACCTAAGACAACCCTAAGTCATACATGTGCAATGTCCAAGTAGCATCTCATGCTACTATTCACACTAAGTACTCCTTTGAAGTCACCATAGGCAAGGCACATACGTACACCATAAGTTATAACAATGAAGTAACTCATAATACAATCCAAGTATAATACGCATCATTACATTAAAGACATAAGTCAACATTCCTCTTTAGCTTCATTAAGAACACCTTCATTCATTTGACATTAAACCAACATTCTCATTAACATCAATAGAAGAGCACATTCATTACACTTAACATTATAAAGGAACACACTATAACCTCTCTCAAAGCCTACTTGAGCAATGATAAGATGGCGTCCCATACCACCACTAACACTAAGTAGTGCAGTCTTAAGAATCCATAGTTCATTAACATTCTTTGTGGGGTTAAGCCTTAACCGACATAGACCATGTGAGTAATTTATGGAATCCCAATGTCATCCTGACCGGATAAAAGGATTCCTACTTGCCTAAGGTAGGACCATTGTTTTATAGCTTAAATGGATCCCCTACTAGCTAGACCTATGTGGGAACATAGTTATGGGATAGGGAGATTTCTCCTAGATACCCCACCTCAACTCACGGATGAGCATCCATCTTAAGAGATTGTTACTAGATACCCCACCTCAACTCCCAGATGAGCATTCATCTCATTTCATATCCTCTCGGTGCTTAACATTATTTATTCCCCACGAAATACTTAACATTCATTATTATGGGATAAAAGATTGTTGCTAGATACCCTACCTCAATTCCTAGATGAGCATCCATCTCAAACCCAATATTCATTCATTAGATATCCCGTAGATTCAAAGATGAGAATATCCTTTCAACTAAGAATTCCATATTATGAGAAAGTCTGTTCACAATATGTCATTATCATTCATTAGAGTACAATTGAGAATAGCCTTTCAATTAACCCATCATCATTAACATAATCATAGAAACCTCATTCATTAGTCATTCATGAGTGTGTGTGTGAGAATCACCCTTCACATAGTTCATCATCACTCATAAGTGTTAATAGAGAAATAACATTAAATCATAACACAATTACATTCTAAACATGATCACACTAACTTCATTGGATTCACATTCATATATAAGATATCATGATAATAACTCAATTCCTCATACTATGCCTTCAAGGCCATGAATCCCAAATCATCAACACAACAACAATTCACTATAATTAAGTCATACATAATGATACAATTCAATAACCCAAAGCAATTTAGACATATTCCATTCATAAGCTTTCATAATCATCAAACCCACTTCATAAAGGAACAATTTAGAAAATTGAGAGAATTCATGGGTTCATTGAGTATTTCATCATAAATAATCAATTAAATACTAATACAATCATAATATGTCATTAATAACCATTTGAAAATGTTTGGTGAAAGAGCCCATGAGATTAAGTAAAACCCCAGGTTTTTGGTAACTTGAAATTGCCTTCGGAATTGGCTCCTTGAATGAAAAGTTAAACAAGGATGAAGACTAACATACTTTTCTATAGATTCCCCACGAAATTTGAGGAAGAAACACCTTGAATCCACAAACCCTAACTTCAATGGCTCATGGTGGCCACCACAGGTCGTGAAGACCCTCGTGGTGATGGTAGGCAGTGGCTAAAACGTGTCTTATGCACCCTTGTCTCCCACAGTGCCAAGGCAAGACCATGAGGCCTCCCACGATCCGTGGTCAAGACCACGAGTCATGGTGGATGTCGTGGTTCCTAGGCAATGGCTAGGCCTCAATGCCAGGTCTCACACATTTCCAAGGGACCTTCACGAGCCCTTTCATGGACTGTGGTCAAGATCACTGGTCGTGAAAGTTGTTGTGGTTCTTAGGCAGTGTTTGGCGAAGCTTGGGGCAGCCTTGGCCTTTGGCTTAGGCTTTCCCCTTTTAGCTTGGCTCTTGACCTTGCAACCCTCAACCAACCCTTAGAAGGTCTTTTAAACTACGGGGTCAAGTACGTACTTTAACGTTTAACCACTAAACCCCTTAACTCTTGACATTAACCCTCACGTTTAGGCTCTAGTTTAACCTATCATTTTTTGGGTTGTTACAGTTGTTTGCCAGAAAGGATCCATAGTTGCCTCCTCATATGAACTAGTCTCACAATCATGAGAAACATTCATCACAAGGGACAAACTGTCAGGAGCTAAAGATGTAGTGTTTAAAGGGAAATGGGTATTAAGGGAAGAGGGATGTGTAAAGGAATTGGAAGGTGGTAATGTGTGCACATAGTCAGACAAATACTGAGGTACTTTATGTGTCCTATGTGATTTCCTAAGTGTGGGAGAAATGGGTTGTGGAGTGTTAGCATGAGAGGCGTTTGGAGGGTCAATTGAAGGTGATGGATGTGGAGTTGAGAGTATAGGTGACAGAGGTTGGTTAATGTCACTGATAGTTCCCAAATCACTTTGTACAGAAGTAGGATTGTTGTCATGAAAATTTATGGAGTGGTCATTAGGAAAAACTAAGTGGAAAGGAGAAGAGGGGATCACTGGTCATGGCAAACGGAAAGATGGTTTCATGAAAAACAACATCCCTTGAGACATTGATTTTCTTGGTGGCAAGACTTAACACTTTGTAACCTTTTGTACCCAAAGGATATCGAATAAAAACATATGGAGTAGCCTTTGGGTCAAATTTGGTTCTGTGGGGTTTAGGAATTGTAGGGTAACAGAGGCAGCCAAAACTCTTCAAATGAGAGTGGAGAGGTTTGTGCTTATGCGGTACTTCATAAGGGCACTTGTTATTTAGAGGAGAAAAGGGTAATCTATTTATTAGATAGGTTGAGGTTAGTATACATTCACCCACCAGTACTTTATTGAAAGCTTTGTCTGGAAAAGAAAGGCCCTTGTTGTCTCAAGAATGTATTTGTGTTTTCTTTCTACTATCCCATTTTGTTGTGAAGTGTATGGGCAAGACTTTTGGTGAATAATTCATTTGGATTGGAAAAACATAGCTGACTCATTGTTGGTGAATTCAAGACCATTGTCTGATTTTATTGTTTTGATAGTGGTTTTAAATTGGGTCTCAACCATGGTGACAAAAGCCTTAATAACATGCACGACATTACTTTTGCTACTAAGTAGGTGTGTCCAAGTAGACTAGCTAAAGTCATCTACCAAGGTGATGAAGTATTTGAAGTTGTCATGTGTGGTCGTTTGGTAGGGACCCTACAAATCAACATGCAGTATATCAAAAATGTTGGTGTTGTTGTGGGACTTAGGTGGAAAAGGTAGTCTTGATTGTCTTACTATGGGACAAATAAGGCAGAAAAAGGGTTGTTTAGGTGAGAAAACTACAGGTATATAGGATATGCTCTTCATTTTTACAAAAAGGACATGTCCAAGTCTGTAGTGCCACAATAAATCCTTATTAATAGTAGAAAAAGAAATAGAAGAACTGTAAATATCTTCAACGTTGTCCTTATTATTAATGGAAATGAAATTCATTACAATAGAACATGGAGAAGAAACACATGGGTACTAGGAAAAGAAAGACATAATTAAAGTTCTTCGAATGACTAGAACTGGAATTGGTCATGTGCTTTACCGATCTCGAGAGGCCTCTTCATTAAAGGGGTTTGCATTAGACAAGAGGTGTCATAGAAAGAAACAACACACTTAAGATATTCTGACAGAGAACTGATGGAAATTAAGTTGTATTTGAAAGAGGGAGCATACGGTACTTTGTACAGAGTGATCTTAGGAGTAGGTTTTACATTACTTATTTATGTGACCATAACTCTATATCCATTTGGCAATCTGACTAAGAGAGGATAAGGTAAGGTTATCATGTTTACAAGGTGATCTTTGTCAAAGGTCATGTATGAGAAGCACCTGAGTCTAGTATCCATAAGTCAGTCCTTGTTTTGAAACACTCACATGAAAGTTTTTCAAAGTCAATAGAAGAAGAGCAAGTAAGGATACTTGCAAAGTTCACAGCTCCACATGCACATGTCATCTGCATATCATTCTGGTCCTTCATAGTGCTGCAACTTTGAAATTGTTTCAGCAGGTGAGCAATATGTCCATACTGCTCCTTGGTGAGATTTATGTTAATGTTTCGAGAGGCATCAAATTGGGAGTCAGAATTGTCATCCTGACCTCCACTTGCATCACAAGATAGGCTTACAGAGTTAGCTGCCATACCCTTTCCTTTGTTATTATACCTATGATTAGGGTTCTGATGGTTGTAGTGTTGTTTCTGATTTGCATCATAATTGATAGGTCATTAATTATTTGGATTATTTGGAAAAGGATTAGGAGGATAACCATGTAGTCTATAACACTTATCCTTGAAGTGCCCTGGTCTCTTACGATAATCACAAAAGGGTCGACCTCTAGGAATAATACCACTACCACTGGCATTTGAGGGAGAGTAGTTGGTCCTAAAGGATCTCCCTCCTGATGAGTTTGAAGAACTAGACAAGCTACGAAGCAAAGAATTTCCCTCAACAAACATCTGATTAGTGGGTTTGAATTCCTCTATTTCTCCTCCTGAACCAACAAAGCAAAGGCTTGTGCCATAGAAGGCAGTGGATTCATCTCAAGATGTTGTGCCTGATCGTGGTGTAAACTTTATTTAGGCCCATGAGGAACTGAATCAGACGTCTATCCTGTTTAGCCTTGTGTACATTTGCTTTGGCTCCACAAGCGCACACACAATTACACTGACTAGTGATGCACAAATTGTTCAGTTCCTCCCAAAGTTTCTTCATTCTAGTATAGTATGTGGTGATGTCGAGAATACCTTAACTAAGATCATTGATTTCCTTCTAAGTTTGGTATAATTTTGCTTCATTCGTCTAATCATAACGATCCTTCAACTCTATCCACAGTTCGAGAGCATCACCAACATACTCAACGCTAACTACAACTTATCTGCCCAAAGAATGAAGGATCCAAAATGTGACCATATATCATCACATCGAATCCATTGACGATAGGTTGGATCAGTTTTAGCTGGACGTTTGCATTCACATTGATGAAGACCAGTTTGTTCTTCACTGAGAGAGATCGGAGTACACTTCTTCGCCATGAATGGAATCCAGTGTCGTCAAATGGAATGGGAACAAGCGTCAGACCAGGACTATCAGAAGGATGGATATAGAGATGGCTGCTCAGATCAATTGCAGAGGATGTGCTTGTATTGGTGAGTTCTACCATATTGAATCAATGATGAAGGTGACGAAGATTTGGAATTTTTTTTATGGAAATGGAGATTTGAGTTCTGAAACTCGACGGATCAAACAGAGCTAAATCAAAGGCCTACACTCTGATACCATGTTAAGATCATAGGCTTTGGGAAGTGAAAAACTCCATTGAAGGACTTGAGCTCAGATCGAGAGAAAGTAGATAGAGATGATTTTGTAGAATTTCAACTAATTCAATTTGATTAAATTATAGAATGCAATACACAATGTTATTTATACAATTTGGATCAAAATATCTAGAAGCCTAACTAACAAAAATAACTAACTTGACAGGTAGCAACTTGTAGCTAACTATTGGACTAGTAACAAACTACAACAACTAATCAATACGTTAAAACTATAATCTCAATAGTAAGGGAAATACAAGTTTCAAAAACTCAAATTAGATACCCAAATAGAATTTTAATTTCAAATAATGTCCAAACTAAGCCTTATTTTTCCATTTCAAATCAATATGTATGTTGAATGAATTTTTAACTTTTTTCCTGCGTACCTAGTGAGATTTATTAATCCATTAAAATCAGTTAAACAAGTTGGAGATCCATTAATATTTTGTGATCACTACGTAACAATCATATATATTCACAACTAAAATCAGACCTATGCATATGGTCCAAAATTATCAAAGAGAATTTCTAAAAGCTTGAATCTGCAATAGAAAGATGAATAGTAAAATTGATTAATTTGCATGATCAAGGTGGTGGAATCGACACGTGGACATAAACACCCCTCATCTATTTATACTACTAGTAAAGGGTAGCCTGTGTTGTGCACGAGCCCAATAATACAATGTTAAATATTTATGTAGATATTTTATTATAATTTTTAAATAATTTTGTTATATATATTTAATATAATTAATTATTAATTTATTTGACTAATTATATGTTACATCCTTTTTTTTTTCATTTAATTGGATTTATTTTACTCTATCAGAAATTGTTGACTTAAAAAGGACTATATAATTATTTTTATAAGAAAAATTAATTTTATTAGATGAAAATTATTGATTATTTTTTAAAATTTTAATTTTGTTTACTATTACTTTATACAGTTATTTAAGGATAAAAATAGTATTGAATGAATATAAACTTGTATTAACTTGTTAAAATAGGTAGGTAAAATAATAAAGTGAAAATCATTAATTGAAAAAAATCCTCATTAAATCGATACTAATTCCATGGAAGCATGCAAATTGACGGTGACGTGTGAGCGAAAAGAAGAAGCCCGTGCAATTATTTGAAATTTGTAATTTTTATTTGTGGTACTTTAATTTCTTAAATACAATTTTTTTATAGTAATAATATTAACGATATAACATTAATATTAGAAGTCAAAGATAATTTATACATACAAAGATTGAGAAATAAAATAATCAAACATATTACTTAGTTAATAATAATAAAATATGATAGAATTTTGGATAATTAAACCAAATATTAGATTTATAACATTGGAAATATTTACTACACGTAATTAAGTTGTACTTATTTAGTATGATTTTTTTTTATAATATAAAATTTTGAAACATGCATAATTAATATATGTATAAATAATAAAAATTTATATATTATTTTATGAAAGATAAAAGATGAAATATCTAAAATTTAAATAAGTAACAAATAAATAATTAATTTTCATAACTTAAGATTATTTTAGAATTATCCCCTTTTAATTAACACTCAATAAGATAAATGATGACAAAATTAAAAAATGTATTTAAATATCAAAACCATGTGTCATTCAGTGAGTATGCTAGCAAAATCAAAGGTTGCAAAATGATACGTGTTGGACCCAATTTTTACAAAGAAGTTGTGTTGAATTTCTTGGGGACATGGATGTCTTGTACTTTAGTGTAAGATGAAAAGGTACCTATATGAAGCTTTTAAGTACAATAGCTATAAAACACAAATATAACATAATACCAAAAATGCCCTTAAAGTGAAGCAAGCATGTTGATGGGAAGTTGTATGCTTATTCCCATTATATACACTAATTAAATTAAAGCAGAACAAAAGAATTTTATTTTTATTTTTTTCTCAAAACACAACGTGCCTACTTTATCATGAAGTCTTGAATTTAAAACTAAAAATCATAGCTAAAATGGATTCCATAATTTCGAAAAAAATATACAGTAATTAAATTAGAGTAAAACAAAAGAAATAAGAAATTTAAGTTTTTTTCTAAAATACACTGAAGCAGGCACGTCAACAAAGATGTTCCTAAAAAGGATTTCATAATTTCAAAAAAATGATACACTAATTAAATTAAAGTAGAACAAAAGAAAAAAGAATTTCAGAAAGACGTTGAAGCAGGCACGTCTCCGGGACTAACTGTCTCTTATACAATAAGAGAACTTCTATCTTGTTTGGACTTGGCACACTTTTCTAAAAAATAATAAAAATGATCGGACTTGAAAAATAAGTAATTAATGCTAAAGATAAAATATAAAAAATTATATTTTCTTTTGATATAGATGCTAAAAGTAATAAATAAAAGTGAAAATATCTTTATAATATAATAAACAAATAAAAATAAAAATATATTTGTAATATAATGAATAAATGAAAGTGAATCGGGGAGGAAGAAACTAATAGGGAGCGTTGAGAGCGTATTAATTTCAAATCATTTCATTTCAAAATAATATCCAAAATGAGTAAATTTTTACCTTATTCTATCACGACCCAAGGGTACCCCTAGACGTAGCATGGCGTACTTGACCCCGAAGGGGTTGCATACATGCCCTTAGCAAAATCATAACATAAGATCATAGAAAATACGAGAAAATTTAAAACTTCTTTTAAACATACAATCGAAAACACTTTCCATAAACAAGCGGAAGTCTTTACTAACTCTTTTTCTCAAACCATCTATTAAAATTCTTGAATAAAAGACTTTGGACGCAGCCCACATGAATGTATAAAACATAAGGAAAATGACATAAAGGAAACATAAGGGGTTTGTCCTTGAAGCTATGAGGACTCACCAATTCTTCAACTCTTCTTGATCCTGGGAAACCTAGCCTTCAAAGTAACTCAATCTCCTCAACCCTACATTTGATTAGAATGTAGGCAATATGCGTTAGTACAAAATGTACCAAGTATGAAAGCTAGCACAACATCATAAGAGCATCTCAAAATGGTTAGTCAACATAAGACATAAGCATAAGAGATAAGAACATAGTTATAACATAATCATCAACAAAAGCTTCATATAAAACTAAGTCAATATAAGACATAGTCATACTCATATAAGCATAATAGACTCTCAGTCCTCTTTACCATAATAGAACCATTCTTAAGTAATCTCAAAAGCATACAAGTGCAAAGCAAGAATAGCATCCCATAATACTACCCAAGTCAAGTATCCCTTTTTGGTCATCTTAATCATAGTCTACACACATGGTCAACTCTTAAGCTTCTCTATGCTGTAAGGGTACCATACTTCTAAGTAACCTCAAGACACACTTGTGCAATGTATGAAAGACATCACATACTACCCTTCACACTAAGCATAGCCTTGAAGTCATCCTAGTCATATTAACTCTACTTTGGCCTCCTTATTAGCTTAACTCCCATAACTAAGGGAATCTCTCACTTTTAGTCAATCATAACTAGGAAAGGCAACTCTAGCACAATCGTATCTCAAGACTTCTTTTTAGTGACCCTAAGTCATACTTGTGCAATACAATCATAGCATCCCATAATACTAATCATGCTAAGTAATACTTTTAGGTCCTCTTACTATTTCTTCTTGTTTTGGAACCTAGTTCCTCTCTTTAACTATAGAACACTATGAGGTACTCTCTTAAGCACATCTTAGTTCATCTCTCTTTAAACCTTGGAACACTATGAGGTACTTCCTTAAGCACATCTTAGTTCATTATTAGGTTGAACCCTATGAGACACTTCTTTAAGCATGTCTAAGTTAATTATTAACATGGACCCTATGAGATACTACCTTAAGCATGTCTAAGTCCATTCATACTCTTTAACACTATGAGGTACTCCACTAAGTAAGTCTTAGTTCAATTATGCTTTAGAACACTATGAGATGCTTCTTCAAGCATGTCTTACTTCATTGGATATGGAGATTGCTACTAGAAACTTTGACTCAACTACGTGAAGGCTTCCATCTCATGAGACCTAACTTTGGGAAAACCCACACTCTACTACTTAAGAGTTCCCCATTTATCTTGGATAGTCCTCACATCAACTAGGTGTGGTTCTTTCACGACCCAAGCCTAAGGCCTAGACGTGACATGGCGAATGAGGAACCCGAAGGAACCCCAAACAAGCCTCTCAAACTTGTCATCACACTTCATCGGTCGCAGAAGTACATTCAACATTAAATAACGGGAATTAGGGACTAAGGGAAAACCATTTCAAAATAACATCATAGAATAAGAGTCAAGCTCATTTACAAAATACTTGTCCAACACACACCTCTACATACATAGATAGGACGGGGGCCATGACATACTACCGGCTCCCCTCATAGTCAAAATACAATTGCAAGCTAAAGTCTCAAAACATAGGAGTAGGAAACATAACAGAGCCCTCGAATCATTGAGGACTCACCAACAAACTCGGATAAGCACCGTACTAGCCACGTGGATGGAGAGAAGGATCAAGAGTAGCTCCGGTCCCTACATGGTGACATCATGTAGGCAAAATATGCGTTAGTACTTTGGAATGTACTAAGTATGCGGGGTGCAATACAATAATAGACAAGGACACAATCGAAATGCAAGAAATAGTTCCATAGGCATAATGAATAACAATATGAGGATGCATGATCAAAGTGAAGTCAAAACATGTTTAAGTAAATCCATACTAATAGTAGATATCATATGTGTGTGCATGATCCAACCAATCTATAACCCCAACTTAGGATGGGGGATGTCGTTCACACCCGGACACCCTGGTGGCAAGGTATAAACCCCTCACATAGTTGATGTCGGTCACACCCCAAGCATCCTAGGTGGTGAGGTATAAACCCCTCACATGGTTTATGTTGGTCACACCCCAAGCATCCTAGGTGGTGAGGTATAAACCCCTCACATGGTTGATGTTGGTCACACCCCAAGCATCCTAGGTGGTGAGGTATAAACCCCTCACATGGTTGATGTTGGTCACACCCCAAGCATCCTAGGTGGTGAGGTATAAACCCCTCACATGGTTATCCTATTCTTTTCCCCCGGACCGGGCATGGTCATGCAACACTTTATATAGGAAATTCACATTAGGCTCTAATACAATCTCATGTATGGAATGAACATATACACAAGTTTACTTTGTCATCAACACATCTCTGGAATGTCATACATCTCATAACTCAAGCCTTAAAGCATCAATTCATCAATTCTCCATAATTGGACATTTTGTCAAACACCTTGAAGGCATGTAATGGGATCAAAGAGCATGGAAAATAGGGTAGTAATTATGCGGCCAAACCAGTGAACAACCTACAACAACGCCTTTTAACACCCACAAGACCACATGAAAAATCTCCACATCCATTCCAAATTTAGATTCAGGTTCTAGAGTCACAACATGCTCAAAACAATCACTTTTCATGTTTAAAATTCACTGTGCGGGATATTTATACAAGGAACAAGACTAATTTATGAATCTCAACTTAAACCATGAATTAGTGAGTAGAATAGAGTCTAGGCAATATGGGTGGAAGGACCCATGAGTTCAACACCACATACCTTGAGTGTTTATGAAGGTCTTGAGAGTGTCTTCAATGGAAGCTTGGAACTTGGAGCAAGAATCTCTTCAATCTTGAGGAAGGTTTTGGATTAGGGTTCTTGAGAAAAAGAGTGTCTAAGTATGAGAGAGGTATTTTGGGAAATGTTTTAGAGATGGAAATTGAATTAGTGCTATATAGGAAATAAAATATGCCCTTGGAAAAACGGGTCCAACACTTAGAAAAAAAAATGAGGCGGATGAACAGTAACTTTGCTCTGAGGAAATTGCATTTCCTGCACGGACAGATTTTACGAAAATGGGCATAACTTCTTTGTTCAAACTCCGAATGAGGTGAAACGAAGTGCGTTGGGTGCCTAACTCAAAGGGTTTTCCATGGATATGATATGGGCCACCCAATTATTTGTGTGCTAGGAGATATGACCCTCCAAAGTAGACCCTCGAAAAAGGCTTCACTTGGAAATTTCGGATTTTGATACGGTTGCTCTAAAATTTGGGTTAGACCCATTTCCCACTCAATTTGACCCCCTAAACAAGAATATGAAGTCGGATTTTCAAAAAGCAAAACAGATTTTTAGATATAGCTAAAACAAGTTTCTGGTAACTTTCGAAGCACATTTTTAGGAACTTTTTGGGTCGTTTCAATATCTCCCCCTTGGGAACATTCGTCCCCGAATGTGGAAGAGACGTACAAGGCAAGACTTAGTAAGAACATACCAGCCCCAACATGAATGCAAAAATTTTATTTATACATCACTTCAAGATTTCAAAACTTAGTGTAAAGCATCCATAACTCATCAATTTAAACATATATGCACATGAATGTTCTAGGGGCTGAAATGTAAGACTCAATGGAGTACAAAGGACTTGATTTAATACCTTAGGCTTGAGTGGAGTTGAATAGATAAGGATAACGTCCTTGCATGTCCGCTTCGGCCTCCCAAGTAGCACTCTCCACTTGTTGATTTCACCAAAGCACCTTAACGGAGGCCACTTCTTTGTTCCTCAACCTCTTAACTTGTCTATCTAAGATCTGAACCAAGACTTCTTCATACGTCAAATTATCTTCTACAACACCCACAACCTCAAGAGGTACAATAGCGTTAGGATCACCAACACATTTCCTCAACATCGATACATGGAATACCAGATGAGCTAATTTCATCTCCTTGGGCAACCCCAGCTCATAGGCTACTTTACCAACCCTTCTTATTACCTCATAAGGATCGACATACCTAGGACTTAACTTCCCCTTCTTACCAAAACGAACCACACCTTTCATTGGAGAAACTTTCAAATAAACCCAATCACCCACTTTGAATTCAAGATCCCTTCTCCTCACATCGGCGTAAGATTTTTGACAACTTTGGGCTGTTTTCAACCTCTCCCTAATCATCCTTACCTTCTCAAGAGCATCCATGACCAGATCCGGACCCAACAAGGCCACCTCTCCAACTTCAAACCACCCAACCGGTGATCTACACCGTCTACCATAAAGTGCCTCAAAAGGAGCCATACCGATACTAGAATGATAACTATTGTTGTATGCAAATTCAATCAAAGGAAGATGATCATCCCAACTACCTTTCAACTCCAAGACACAAGCTCTAAGCATATCTTCCAAGGTTTGAATTGTTCTTTCGGCTTGGCCATCCGTTTAAGGGTGGAAGGCCGTGCTGAGCTTTACCTTTGTACCAAGACCCCTTTGGAAAGATTTCCAAAAGTGAGAAGTGAATTGGGCACCACGATCCGAGATGATAGACAAGGGAATCCCATGCAACCTTACCAATTCATGAATGTACAACTTGCCATACTCTTGAGGCCCGTAAGTAGTTTTAACCGGTAGGAAATGAGCTGACTTTGTCATCCGATCAACCACCACCCAAACCGAATCAAAACCTCTTCTAGTCTTGGGCAAGCCCACTACAAAATCCATGTTGATTTCTTCCCACTTCCAAGTAGGTATCTCAATGTCTTGAGTTAAGCCACCTGGCCTTTGATGTTCGGCCTTGACTTGTTGACAACTATGGCAACCTGAAACAAATTTTGCAATGTCCTTCTTCATACCGCCCCACCAATACACATCCCTCAAGTCTCTATACATCTTTGTTGACCCCGGATGAATAGAATAAAAAGAATTATGAGCTTCATCAAGGATTCTTTCCCTCACACCATCCACACAAGGAACACATAATCTACCTTGGTAGGGCACCATCTCCCCCTTGGGAGAAAACCTCCACCTTACCACTACTCACCGAAGCCTTTAATTCCACCAAAGAAGGATCAAGATCTTGCTTGGCTATCACCTCATCAACTAAGGAAGACCTTGAACCATCAACAACAACTACTCCTCCACTATCCACCCCTTCTAACCTAACTACCAATTTGGCCAACCGATGGACCTCCTTAGCCAACTCTTTACTACCTTCCTCCACATGAGCCAAGCTACCCATGGACACTCTACTCAATGCATCCGCCACCACATTAGCTTTCCCCGAATGATAGTGAACACTCATATCATAATCCTTAAGGAACTCTAACCACCTCCTTTGTCTCAAGTTAAGATCTTTTTGTGTGAACACATATTGGAGACTCTTATGGTCGGTGAAGATATCAACATGCACCCCATACAAATAGTGACGCCAAATCTTTAAAGCAAAAACCACGACAGCCAATTCAAGATCATGGGTTGGGTAATTCTTTTCATGAACCTTAAGTTGCCTAGAAGCATAGGCTATAACCTTACCACTTTGCATCAACACACAACCCAAACCAATACGGGAAGCATCACAATAAACAACAAAACCTTCTAACCCATCCGGAAGTAACAAAATAGGAGCGGAAACAAGCCTTTCTTTCAAAGTTTGGAAGCTTTCCTCACACTCATCCGACCACACAAATTTAGCCTTCTTTTGAGTCAACTTAGTCATAGGAAAAGCAAGAGAGGAAAACCCTTCCACAAATCTCCTATAATAACCCGCTAAACCCAAGAAACTCCTTATATCCGACGGGGTCAAAGGTCTAGGCCAATTCCTAATAACATCGGTCTTCTTAGGATCCACGTTAATACCATCCTCCGACACCACATGGCCTAAAAAAGCAACTTTCTTCAACCAAAACTCACACTTTTCATATTTAGCGTACAACTTCTCTTCCCTCAATCTTTGGAGTACAACCCTCAAGTGACCCATGTGCTCTTCCTAATCCCGAGAATAGATCAAGATGTCATCTATAAACACCACCACAAAAGAATCAAGATAGGGTTTGAAAACCCTATTCATCAAATCCATAAAGATAGCCGGAGCATTAGTCAACCCGAAAGACATCACCACAAACTCATAGTGCCCATACCTAGTACGAAAGGCCGTCTTGGGAATATCACACTCCCTCACCTTCACTTGATGATACCCGGACCGAAGATCAATCTTAGAGAAGTGACTAGCCCCATGCAATTGGTCAAATAAATCGTCAATCCTTGGAAGAGGATACCTATTCTTGACAGTGACCCTATTAAGTTGTCGATAATCAATACACATTTTAAGAGACCCATTTTTCTTCTTCACAAACAAAACCGGAGCACCCCATGGAGAATGACTAGATCTAATAAACCCCTTCTCTAACAAATCTTTTAATTACTCTTTCAACTCCGCCGGGGCCATACGGTAAGGGGGAATAGAAATAGGTTGAGTATCGGAAAGGAGGTCTATACCAAAACCTATCTCCCTTTCGGGAGGGACACCGGGAAGGTCTTTTGGGAAGACATCTAGAAACTCATTAACGACCGGAATAGACTCAATAGGAGGGACTTTAGACTCCACATCATTGACTCTCACAATATGGTACAAGCACCCTTTGAAAATCAACCTATGGGCTTTAATGCAAGAAATGAATTTCACTTTCACCACAACATCCCAACTCTCCCACTCAAGGACGGGTTCGTTAGGAAATCGGAACTTGACTTTACGAGTCCTACAATCAATAGAAGCATAATATGCATGCAACCAATTCATCCCAAGAATAACATCAAAATCCACCATGTTCAACTCAACAAGATCACAAGGCAACAACTTATTCAATATGCAAATCGGACAATTTCTATACACTTTTCTAGCAACAATAGAGACACCAATGGGAGTAGATACTACATATGACTCATGCAACAATTCCGACTTGACATGAAATTTTCTAGAAACTAAGGGGGTAACAAAGGAAAGGGTGGCACCCGGATCAATCAAAGTATAAACATCAAGATCAAAGATTTGCAACATACCGGTCACCACATCGGGAGTCTCATTAACACCTTGTCTACCATGCAAAGCATAAAATTGATTGTGCCTTGGGGCACCACTTTGAGAAGCACCTCTACACAAAGGAGTAGTGTTAGCATTTCAGACCTTGTTACGGATCTTGGGACACTCAAACCTCTTGTGACCCACTTCTCCACATTCAAAGCAAGCACCCAAACCCTTCATGCAAGGACCACCATGCTTCCTCCCACACTTAGGGCATATATCCATAGAACCCACTTCACCTCTCCCTTGAGGTCTAGGAACATTGATAGCAAATCCCCTGTTGATATAAGGGTTTCCTCGGCCTTGATGAAATCTAGCACCCTTAGAGAACCTATTCTCCAATCGGGCCCTCTTGGCCTCGTGCCCCCTTCTCTTCCTCAATTTCTCCTCCTCCATTTGTTCGGCATAAGTCATCAACCGAGACAAATCCATATCTCCAATGAGTATAGCGGACCGACACTCCTCACTAACTAAGTCGGATACACCCATCACAAATTTGTTCATCCTTGACCTAGAGTCGGCCACCAAGTGAGGTGCATACTTGGAGAGTTGGACAAATTTGAGGGCATACTCCCTCACACTCATAGCTCCTTGCTTCAAGTTCATGAACTCCACCAACTTTGCCTCCCTAAGCTCAAGAGGAAGAACCTATTAAGGAAAGCAAGTTTAAACTCCTCCCACAACACCACATAGCCATTACCTTTCTCACCCTTTCATTGATCAAACCAAATTTGAGCAACCCCCTTGAGTTGGTAGGCCGTCAACTCCGCCTTCTCACAAGCACCAATATCCATAATGGTCAAGATTTTGCATACCTCATCGATGAACTCTTGCGGGTCCTCATCCACCTTTGAACCATGGAAGACCGGAGGGTTCATCCTCATGAAATCTCTCACCCTTTCCCCCAGAGTGGTAGCTCGAGGAGTTTGGGCTCCTTGTTGCACTTGGTTAGCTACCACTTGTGCAAGCATGGTGAGTGCATCACAGAGCTCACCATTGGTGGGTGGCTCTTTCGGTAATCGGGCCCGTCTTCCCCTCATGTTTGGCATGATGATCTAGCAATCCAAAGAACAAGCGTTAGAGAGGAATCACCTTATTACACTCTAAGCACGACATAGAACATGAAGAAGGGAAACCTTTCCTAAAACGTTTTGTAGCCTCCCATTCATAGTCGTGGCGCGCTTCACAACCATGATTAGGACTCTACTCAACGCGATGTGTTGGACTCCGAGAATTTAACAACCTAGTGCTCTGATACCAAGCTTGTCATGACCCAAGCCTAGGGCCTAGACATGACATGGCGAATGAGGAACCCGAAGGAACCCCAAACAAGCCTCTTAAACTTGTCATCACACTTCATCGGTCGCGGAAGTACATTCAACATTAAATAACGGGAATTAGGGACTAAGGGCAAACCATTTCAAAATAACATCATAGAATAAGAGTCAAGCTCATTTACAAAATACTTGTCCAACGCACACCTCTACATACATAGATAGGACGGGGGCCATGACATACTACCGACTCCCCTCATAGTCAAAATACAATTGCAAGCTAAAGTCTCAAAACATAGGAGTAGGAAACATAACATAGCCCTTGAATCATTGAGGATTCACCAACAAACTCGGATAAGCACCGTACTAGCCACGAGGATGGAGAGAAGGAACAAGAGTAGCTCCGGTCCCTACATGGTGACATCATGTAAGGCAAAATATGCGTTAGTACTTTGGAATGTACTAAGTATGTGGGGTGCAATACAACAATAGACAAGGACACAATCGAAATGCAAGAAATAGTTCCATAGGCATAATGAATAATAATATGAGGATGCATGATCAAAGTGAAGTCAAAACATGTTTAAGTAAATCCATACTAATAGTAGATATCATATGTGTGTGCATGATCCAACCAATCTATAACCCCAACTTAGGATGGGGGATGTCGTTTACACCCGGACACCCTGGTGGCAAGGTATAAACCCCTCACATAGTTGATGTCGGTCACACCCCAAGCATCCTAGGTGGTGAGGTATAAACCCCTCACATGGTTGATGTTGGTCACACCCCAAGCATCCTAGGTGGTGAGGTATAAATCCCTCACATGGTTGATGTTGGTCACACCCCAAGCATCTTAGGTGGTGAGGTATAAACCCCTCACATGGTTATCCGGTTCTTTTCCCCCGGACTTGGCATGGTCATGCAACACTTTATATAGGAAATTCATATTAGGCTCTAATGCAATCTCATGTATGGAATGAACATATACACAAGTTTACTTTGTCATCAACACATCTCTGGAATGTCATACATCTCATAACTCAAGCCTTAAAGCATCAATTCATCAATTCTCCATAATTGGACATTTTGTCAAACACCTTGAAGGCATGTAATGGGATCAAAGAGCATGGAAAATAGGGTAGTAATTATGCTGCCAAACCAGTGAACAACCTACAACAACGCCTTTTAACACCCACAAGACCACATGAAAAATCTCCATATCCATTCCAAATTTAGATTCAAGTTCTAGAGTCACAACATGCTCAAAACAATCACTTTTCATGTTTAAAATTCACTGTGCGGGAAATTTATACAAGGAACAAGACTAATTTATGAATCTCAACTTAAACCATGAATTAGTGAGTAGAATAGAGTCTAGGCAATATGGGTGGAAGGACCCATGAGTTCAACACCACATACCTTGAGTTTTTATGAAGGTCTTGAGAGTGTCTTCAATGGAAGCTTGGAACTTGGAGCAAGAATCTCTTCAATCTTGAGGAAGGTTTTGGATTAGGGTTCTTGAGAGAAAGAGTGTCTAAGTATGGGAGAGGTATTTTGGGAAATGTTTTAGAGATGGAAATTGAATTAGTGCTATATAGGAAATAAAATATGCCCTTGGAAAAACGGGTCCAACACTTAGAAAAAAAAATGAGGCGGATGAACAGTAACTTTGCTCTCTGGAAATTGCATTTTCTGCACGGACAGATTTTACGAAAATGGGCATAACTTCTTCGTTCGAACTCCGAATGAGGTGAAACGAAGTGCGTTGGGTAGCTAACTCAAAGGGATTTCCATGGATATGGTATGGGCTACCCAATTATTTGTGTGCTAGGAGATATGACCCTCCAAAGTAGACCCTCGAAAAAGGCTTCACTTGGAAATTTCGGATTTTGATACGGTTGCTCTAAAATTTGGGTTAGACCCATTTCCCACTCAATTTGACCCCCTAAACAAGAATATGAAGTCAGATTTTCGAAAAGCAAAATGGATTTTTAGATATAGCTAAAACAAGTTTCCGGTAACTTTCGAAGCACATTTTTAGGAACTTTTTGGGTCGTTTCATGTTCGTGTGGTTCTCCTTTCTACTTGGAGCCTGGACCCTATCTTGTGTGACACTCTATCTCATTTTCAATATCCATTTGGAGCCAAGCATACACCCCAAGGTTTATTTGTTAAGCCTTGCTTAACATTCATATCTCATGGAAGGATGTCCTTGACAACCAATCCATGTCAAGTGATTCTATCACTTCATACTTTCAAGCATTCATAAGGTAGGTTAGATGAGTATAGGCCTTTCACCATAATCCTACATGTTAGACTCTATTCTCTTTTAGGCTGTACTCTCAAAGCCTTAGTGATTCAACATTCATGACTACAAGCCTTACTCTCAAAGCTTTACTTCATTCTATCATCATTCATATTTAGATTACAAGAAATTCAAATAATAAGCTTCATCTTAAGTAATTCTCATCACAATCCTCATTACTAGGTGATTCTTAGTCATAATTCATCATAAAGGATCAATTCCCTATTTACAAGTCAAGACCCATCATATTCAACAAAGTCTAGTTCAATTCAAAATTTCATGCTCCTAACCTTGAACAAATGCTACTCATGTCATTGATTTAAGAGAATCGCTTTTGAACCTTCAATTTGACCTCTAATGGCATAAACCCGCAAATATCACATTCATCAATTTAGACTAGGATTACCATATAAATCACATAAATTCATCGTAATATCACTAAAAAGGCTAGATCAACCATAATTAGGTATTATCCACTAGATTGGAATCATACCCACATCCTACCCATAATGTAAGAAGAACCCTAGTTTGAAGTGGGTTTTTTTATCCACAATTGAGGGATCACTAAGGGGGCTCTATGGGTGGAATAACCCATAGATGATAAGCTAAACATGCCTTTAATCAAAGCCCTAATGAAAGCTTTCAACAATGGACTTTGTTCTTGACCCAAGCTTCAAGCTCTCTCTTCTTCTTTAATGGGGGTTTTCTAGAGAGAGAAATATTCTTTGGAGGGGATGAAGTTGGGGTTTCTTTGGATTCTAGGTAGAATGACTTAATTGAGGTAAACTTAGGTCTAATTAGCTTATATACTTGCTAGGAAGAGAATAAAATAATAGAGGGTCAACTTTGGAAAAGAACTAAGGACCCTAAACGTTTTAACTTAAAATTTGCCAACCTCCACGACTTAGCTCTCCATTTTGCCCCTCATGGCTCGCCAAGGGGACCCTTGGCTCGCTTAAATTTCCAGTAAGCTCCCTAAAAGGGCAACTCACTAGGAGATGGGGGGAGTCAGCTTGGTGACTCGCCAACTCATTCGGCGACCCACGACCTAGCTCGCCCATTCTCCCACAACTTAGGCCAAGGGGACAGCCCACTAGGCGACCCCAAGTGCACTTTAGCGTATCACCAAGTCACTTGGGCGATCATGCTGCCCAATCGCCAACTAAGCACCTTGGAGAACAAGTTCTCTTTCACTCTACCTTGATAGCTTAGGCCCTTGCCCACTCCCTAGACTTGACAACCCCTCATACCAAGGCTTAGAACCTTAACTTAAGGCCCTAGTTTAGTCTACTAGTTTTCGGGGTGTTATACGTTCGGCCAATAATAGTTGTTCATTATACTAAAAATAGTTGTCCAATAATATTTGTCCAATTTAGAAAATCAAGAGATAATTATTTTTTGTATCTATTTTACCTTTTCTATTAAATATTATTTATCATTTATTAAATTTAATTAAGTTAAAAAATAATATAATAATATTAACTATATTATTTATTTTCTTTTTAAGGGGTATACTAAATCAATATTACTGTCCAATAACTTTTTCCCTGCCTACCTTGGGAGATTTTTTGATCCACTAGAATCAGTTAAAAAAGTTGGAGATCCATTAATATTTTGTGATCACTACGTATTACGTAACAGACATAGATGTTAGGGTTTTACGGTAATTTTATTATTATATTTAAGTTTTATTTTCTTCTTAAATGAAAGTTAAAATATTACCATGATTATTTTACTTTTTTAGAATAGAAAATATAATTATCTTTCATATTTCTAGTTATTTTCTTTAGAGAAAAAAATTGTCACTCTGCAAATTAGAGACCTCTTTTTTTATATCATAATATAATAGCATTTACAATGTAGTCGTTTAATAGTTTTATTTATGAGATTATTCTCCCAATAAAATTTATTCTTTCTAATATTAGTTTTAATATGTAAGACATTTGATCAAACCTTATAAATAATGTATTTTTTAATATACTTTTATTTATCACCTAATTTATTAACTAAATGATTTATAATTATAAGCTTTCGGATAACATCATGATTCTCTCAAACACAACAACAGATATCCACACCCAAAATCAGACATATGCATTGTTGGGTATTACTTGTCTTGAGTTTCTGACTGTAAATAGGTTTTCCTTTTAGGAAAAGGTTTAGGATTGACTAGTCTTTTTCTTGTAAGAAAAAGTTTAGGACTCTATAAATATAGACTTGTTCCTTCTAACTTAATAAACATACACAATGTAGTCTTAGGGTTTTTAGAGTTTTGGTTATGGGAGAGAATTTGTGAACCTCCTTATATTCTGAGTGAATTAGTTGAAGTTGTTTCTTTCTATATTTTTCACTCTCATATTTATAGTGAATTTCTCATCTCCTTTGTAGATGTAGGTCGATTGACCAAACCATGTTAAATCTTTGTGTCTTTTGATATATTTCTTGTATGTATTCTTATTCGTGGTCTTTCGAGGTTTGCTTTGTTAGCTTCCGCATAACACCTGATTATTTCAGTCCTAACAAGTGGTATTAAAGTCAAATTCAATGATGGAACCAGGTCCACTGGTTCAATAATCGATAATTGAACCACGTTAAAAATTGGGTGTTCATCTTGGCAGGTGTAGTTCTAGCCACAACCTTTTTGACAGTAATGAAGATTTTTGTTAGAGAAATTGAGAGGTTCTCTGTGTCGAGATGTAGATTTGATAAAAGATATTATGGAGAAGAGATATAAGCTGTTGAAGATTATATGAAGAAGGTAGATAAGTTTATTTTGTCAGAAATTCAGGTCAAGGAGGAGATTTGTTGGGTATTATTTGCCATAAGTTTCTTACCATAAATAGGTTTTTCTTTTAGGAAAAGGTTTAGGATTGGCTAGTCCTTTTCTTGTAGGAATAGGTTTAGGACTCTATAAATATAGGCTTGTTCCTTCTAATATAATTAACATTCACAATGTAGTCCTAGGGTTTTGAGAATTTCGATTATGGGAAGAATTTGTGAACCTTCTTATATTCCGAGTGAATTAGTTGTGGTTGTTTCTATCTATATTTTGTACTCTCATATTTATAGTGGATTGCTCATCTCCTTTGTGGATGTAGGTCGATTGACCGAACCACGTTAAATATTTGTGTTTTTAGTATATTTCTCGTCTGTATTTTTACTCGTGATCTTTCAAAATTTGTTTTGTTAACTTTCACATGACACTTGATTATTTTAGTCCTAAAATGCATATGGTCCAAAATTGTCAAAGAGAATTTCTAAGAGCTGAAATTTGCAACGTAAAGATGAATAGTAAAAGTGATTAATGTTCCATGATCAAGGTTGGTGGAATGGACACGTGAACATATATTTCCGCGCTTATTCTTACCACATTTTTAAAAAAAAAAAAAAAGGAAAAATATACCCCCGAACTATCGTAAATGGTATCTAAATACCCTTCGTTATACTTTTTAGGCATTGATGTCCTTATCGTCCAAATTTTGGAACATATAAAACCTTTCTACTAACGGCAGGACACATATCGCAATCTAAAATGTCTATCCAAAATTTATGAAATTTCAACCCATACATAAAAGACCCACCAGGATTAATTAAAAAGCCCACCCAAAACTTCTCTAAACACTTATCATCTTCTCCACCAAATCCATATTGAAAAGCTTCAATTTCCTTCCCCAAAATCCTAGAACTCCCCATTCGCACTCCCAAACTCCACCACTACCAGGCAACTTTCGTTTGCCCTCTTGCCACCATTGAAGCACCAGAGAAGGTAGTCAAGCTTGGAGTTTCAGCCGCATCTTTGGATCCGCCGCCATCATCAATGCCCCTGGTCGAGCAGCAACAGATGCACCAGTTGTTGTTGAGGAGAAGAAATAATTTGACGTAGTATCAATAAAATTCCTAGTAATGCTAAATATGCTAAAAATGTGACTATTATATTTAGCTTTTAAAAAATAATTTAAAAGAATTTATAGTAGAGGTCAAAGAATTCTTTTTTCTCCTCAACCACAACCACAACTTTTATAAAATTATTTTATAATGGAGGTTAAAGAATTTGAGGTAGTATTCAAATGGAGCATCTGTTGCTGCCAAAGTTTTAGGAGAAAAAAAGTGTTTATATTGGAGTATCAGAAAGTTATTTTTAAAAAAGCTAAATATAACAAAAACTCATCTTGACATTTGCTAACAAAAATTCTTTTAGGCCTTTTTATAATTAATTGAGGATCAAAATGGATTTATGAAATTGCATTTTCTAAACAAAAATCATGTGAATCTGTTTATAATGGAATTGAGAATCAAAACGGGTAGATAAAAGAGTAGATGGTTTTAGGTTATAATTTGTTTGTGGGTTTTAATAAATTCGGGTGGGTTTTTAAATAAATTTGGGTTGGTTTTGGGTAGGCATTTTTAGATTGCGACACGTGTCCCGCCGTTAATAGAAAGGTTATATATATCCCAAAATTTGAACGGTAAGGACATCAGTGTCCCAAAAGTATAACGAAGGATATTTAGATACCATTTACAATAGTTCGGGGGTATATGTAACACCCTGACTTTTTGAAACATCTAAATTAACTCGTACCTTCGTGGAAAGACAAAGAGGGTGAGTAATAAATTAATAATGATGTGGTATGTCATATTTTAAGTGTTCAAGGGTTGTATCTCAAATTTTGAAGTTAGGTAAGTGGCAAAATAAAAGTTGGCGAAAGTTATCGTAAGTTTCTTTTTAAAGATTTCTCTGAAATTTGGGTCAAATGTCTCGGAGGTTTTCTCCCAATCTATAAAGATTTATGGGTCCACGACCTATCAAATCAAAGGTTTACGAGTCTAGTTTCCAACGCATCAAACCGTTTGTTCATATGACTTCAGAATAGAGAGATATTCGCATTTTTACGAGACTGCGCAAGCAGGCACATGAGGTGGGGCCCTAGGTCTGTGGAACTTTTTATATATCTTCTTCTTCGACTTTTTCTTCATGTTTTTAGTTAAGAACCTGAAAATTTAGAAAACCCATTTCTAGGATCAACCAAATTATAGATTTTCTCTACTTAAGTCCTTGACAAAAGTTATTCTACGCGATGAGCTCGTCATCATGGTATAATTTATTTTATCAATTTCATAGAATATCATACTTTGGTGTTGGTACACCTAGGGTTTGAACATATTTTAAGTTTTTGAGGTGTATTACGAACTTAAGATCAAGGTAAGACCCTTCTTTCATCGACTCTAGCTTTGATATATCCGCAAATAGCAATTTACGACGGAAATAGATATCTTTTATCAGATTATCGTGGTATTTTCTATTCTTATGTGTTGATTATGGTCCTACCTTATTTTAGTATCGAGGGGAGTTGTGATTAAAAGTTGTTAGGCCACGTGAATTTAGCGAAAAAGGTATGTTAAGGTTATTCTCTTCTTACGTCATGTTTCCTTAAAGCTTAGGAGCAACGTAATTGGGTTGTTATACTTGTAGACATTATTGTTGATTGTTGGATGCTCGAGTGGATATAATCCTCTGTTGTCGGGATTGTTATTCAGTTATTAGCGTCCTTAAGTTGGACACAACTTAGAGGCTATTCGTATAGCTTGTTTATAGTTAAATTGGTCACTTTTAGCCTATTGGATTGTTATTGTTGCCCTTGGGGCTATTGTGGTTAGCTGCAGGAATGTGATCTATGCCTAGAAGGGCTATGTTCTGCCTACGGGGTTATATTGATGCCTAGAAGGGCTATGAGTTACCTACGGGGCTATATTACTACTTAGAAGGGCTATGAGTTGCCTACGGGGCTATATTGACGCCTAAGAAGGCTATGTGCTGCCTACAGGGCAATGTTGTTGCCTAAGAGGGTTATGAGTTGTCTATAAGCTATATTGATGCCTAAGAGAGCTATGTGATGCCTACGGGGCTATATTATTGCCTTAGAGGGCTATGTGACTGCCTACGGGGATAGGGGACTACTGATGTTTGCGTAATCAAGACACAACTTTCAATGTAAGTGTCTATGATCGTACAATAGTAAAGTAACCCAACCAAGGGTTGGGGTTGAGTCCCAAGGTAGTGGGATTGAATTAATAGAAAAATAAAATTAAGTTCTAATTAGTCATAGCTAAAAACATTATCGAATGTAAACATACTAAATCTAAGGATTGATGCAAATGTTAATTATCAATGGGGGTTCGTAATAAGTAAGCAAGAACCACAAAAATAAAAGAGTACTAATTAAGGCGATGAGATTCTTGGGATGTGATAGGAATACGAGATAAACTAAACTATTAGGTATATGCTTTTGATAATAAATCTGTTGAGTATTTGTGACTAGGCTAGAGTATAGTAGGGGTAAATTCTCTCTCAAGTAACTTACCCCGAATCAAATGGGTTCCTCTCAGACACCCATTTGTCGTATGAAGAACAACCTCCGCCTTAGCCCAATCACTCTCTCGAGCTAAGTGTGTAGGAGAAGGACTAGGGTTCACTCTCTCGAGCTGAACCTCATGTCAATCCACTCCCACCGGCCATTAATTTAGTAGTATTAGTTTTATGACCTCTCTCTCGAGCAAGCCGAAAACACAAAGGTGAAATCGTATTTTCAACTACAATTTCATTAAGTTCCACCACAACTACTAAACAAAATCACATTTACAGAACAAATAAACCATCAACAAGCAAGACCCAACAGATAATCTAACCCATATTCACAAAATCACACCCTAAGAATTGGGGTTTTAGCTAGACATGTAAAAAAGATAGAAATTTATACCAAAATGAGTTTGCATTCAAATGGATATGAAGATTTATGTCTCAAAACAAGCAAAGAATGAAGAATCCACAAGACCCAAGTCCAAATTCTTGGAGTTGAAACCCTTTAAATCTTCAAGCTCTTCAAAACCCTCTCCAAACTTAGGACTCAAAAGTCTATGTTACAAATTCTATATTAAAAATCTGATATTAAGTTACAACTTTCAACAAGTATTTATAGTTTTCAAAAATCTGTGTTGCAGTCATTCGGCATCATTAGTCAAGATTGCCGATCAACTCGGCGATTCACCCTTTGGTAGGTTTCATCAACGTCTTGCTCTATCCTTCAGCATTGTCGTGTTTTGGATCATTGGGCGGCATAGTACTGCTTCGCGGAACTTCTCGACGGCATGCCAACTGTTCCTTTTCATCACCGATTTGATCCTTTCTTTCAGGGCTCAACACACTGGAACAAAAGGCGAGGATAAGACCTTTTGGCGATTCGTCGAATGGGTTCGGCGATTCTCAGATCTTCATTTCTTCGTTCTTTCAGCTGCCTTTGTTCCCTTTTTGCTAAGTATTGTCCATCCTTTCCCTGAAACTCCAAATACCTAAAACTTAAAGGTTTTCATCAGTTATTGAGATAAAATATGCATTTGAGGACACTAATTCTATCAAAATATAGCCCTAAATGAATCCAATTTATGGACTCATCAACTACTCATAGGGTTATATAGACTGATTGGCACCTTCTGGGCTTATGGGGGCCTAGGTAGCTGGTCTTGTATGTTGTTTGTACTTATCAAGCTTATGGGGGCATGGTTAGGTTGTTGTTTTATTAGTTTGGATATGTTTAGATTTAGGAGCAGGTCAGTACACTTATCTTATCTTTGATTTATTTATTGAATTACTCACAGTATATTAGGATACCAGCTCATAGTCTATTACCTTCCATACTCGGTACATTATTTCGTATTGATGCCCCATTGCTTGGGGGGTACTACATTCATGTCTTCAAGTTCCAACAAACAACCCAGTAGACCTCCTTAGCAGCATGATTGACTTCTATCCGGTTGGCTAGCCCCTTTTCTCCGGAGCAGCCAGAGTTGGGAGGTTTGTTAGATTTTATTGTATATATTTTTATGGGTAGGTTGGGACCCTGTCCTGGCAATCTTTGCTACACTTAGAGGCTTGCAGACTAGTGTGTGGGGTGTATAGCTACGTTATGGCCATGTTGGCCTAGTTTGTTGGTTTCCTAAAGCTTGTTAGATGTTTGATGTATTGTCTTGATTTATACTTGCTTTTAATTTCGGTATAGATATCATGGTGGCCTCAACAGCCCAATCAGGACTTCTATGCTAGTTGGTTATTTCTTTATATGAACTCTTGGGAGTAGCTGTTTCTGGTATAGATCTGTTGACAAGGGCCTTGCCGGCCGAGGACTTAATTTTAAGTTGAGATATACTTGTTTGTTTTCTTGATTGTGTGTAGTTGTCATGCGCTAGTAGCAAATGGTTCAGTAGGTTGGCTCGAGCCTAATTTTTGACATTAGGAGCCAGTTGCGCCCCTTGAGTTTGGGGCGTGACAGTATATTTGTCCTTTTTCCCTTAAAAAACTTAGTTATGACAAGACTTTTCAGAGAATAAATAACTAATGCTAAAAATAAAATATAAAAAATAATATTATATATATAGTAAAAATGATAAATAAAAGTAAACATGTCTGTAATATAATGGATATAAATAAAATTGAATATGGAGGAAGTAGGAGTGGGCATGGTACAATATTTTAAAAAAAATGATATAATATCTTAGGTATTCGGTATCTAGAGTACTATATCGTTATCATACCAAATTAGTTCGGTATGATTCCATATATTTAATTTCAGTTTCGATATTTTACGGTATGGTATTCGGTAACCATAATTTGTTTGACTTTGACTTATGTATTTATAACTCTCCATACAATTTATTTAGTAAATAAGTTTGAACCATTATCTTTGTCCTTTAGCAAATATTCTTGCAAGACCAATACGATGATCAACATGAATATGAGAAATTCGAAAGCACAAGTCTAAATCATATTAGATCAACAACTACTTTTGTTAAATAATTTCACAAAAAGAACATTTCAATAACAATCGAGTAGTCATAGAAGCAAAGTTTAAATAACATTATCTAAAATTATGCATAGCGCTATATAATTTTACACCACAAAAATCATTCACTAACATGTAGACTCTAACTTGACATATACCACTATGTCAAGTTAGGGCCCGTTTGGATTGGCTTAAAAAAAGGTACTCCCTCCGTCTCATTTTATGTGGCAACATTTGATCGGGCACGGAGTTTAAGAAATAAATGAAGACTTTGAAATATTTATTAAATTATCCTTTAAAAAGTAGATTCACTTTTCTCTCTCCTCATAAATGTATTGGAGTATTATTTTAAGATTAAGTGGAACCAACAAGGGCAAAAAGGAATTGTACCTTTAAATACTTCCCATATAAGGAAATGTGACATTCTTTTTGGGACTGACCAAAAAGGAAATGCTGCCACATAAAATGGAACGGAGGGAGTAGTTTTTAAGTCAAAAATAAAAAATCAAACTAAAATGACTTTTAAGTCAAAAAAATAAAAAGTAGGGGGAGACCTACTTTTGGTTTTGACTTATTTTAAGTCATTTTAAACTTATTTTAAGTCATTCTTGACCTTGCCAAACACTTCTCAACTTATTTTAAGTCATTTTTGACTTATTTTAAGTTATTTTTTATATTTGTCAAACACTTTCAGAAGTCAAAAAACTACTTTAAAAGTAGGTTTGACCAACTTTTAGGTCAATCCAAACAGCCCCTTAGTCTACAAGTTAGTGAATGATTAATTTTATATATTACTATAAAATTTCGGTATGGTATACAGTATTTCAATATTTATTTTATAAATACCAAATAGTTTGAATAACAAAAGAATTTAAAAGTCATTCCAAATATCATACCAAATACTAGGGGTGTACAAAACCGAACCGAAAACCAAACCAAACCGCAAACCGAGTCAAACCGAAAAAAAAGCTCTACTAGTGATTTGGTTTGATGTGGTTTGGTATTGGAAAAAAAACCCGACTATATTTGGTTGGTTTGGTTTTAACTAAAACAAAACAACTCGAGACCAAACCAACCCGACATTATATATGTAATTTTAAAATTTTATTTTATGCATAAAAATATTTACTTTGATATAATTTAAAATATTTCTTATACTATTTCATAATTTTTTATCTTTTAATATATTATTTCAAGTTTAAAACTTAGAATTCGGAATGGTCCAATAAAGATTATAGTTCATAGATGTTGATAATTATAATAAAACTTAAATCAAAATCAAATTAAATACTAATGCAAAAAGAAAATCAATTCAACACTAAGAATGACAATATTATTGAATATTTGTTCTTTAGTTTTACATTGGTTTAGACAATTAAAATATATAATCTAATTTTAATTTTCCTTAAAGTAATGTAACTAATACTTATTAAACTTATTTTAGCATGATTTAGTACTTTTAAATTATGATCATTTTCATTATGACTTTGCAATATTTATTTTATATGATGATTTCATTATTATTTTTTATTGAATATTTTAGTGTTATCAGTACTCATCTCATATTTTGTGTTATTTTCTTAAGAAACACCTTAGATAATTATATTTTGGCTGAACTAAAAAAATATTTGGAGCACAAGTTAATTATATGTTTGTATGCAAACTTTATCGAAAAAATCCGAGGTTTATTAGTTTCGTTTGATTTATAAATTTAAAAATTCGACACAATGGATTGGTTTGGTATTTGAAAAACCCGAACCAACCCGAGGTTGAAAAACCCAAAAAAATCTGAATTTTATTAGTTTGGTTTAGTTTATAAATTAATTTTTTTTACACAAATGGTTTGGTTTGATATTTGAAAAATCCGAACCAACCCGGTCATGCACACCCCTACCAAATACCATAATATCGATAGAAAAACCCGAACCAACTCGGTCATGTACACCCTTGCGGTATAAAATTTCTTCTGAACAGAACAAGGTGTTCTTTTTCTCACCTCCTCTCCCATAGAATTATTATTTCTACTCAATATATAAAAAGACGATTCGACATTCCTTACATAAAATTGTGTACAAAATTAATGTTAAAAAATATGCAAAAGTTTAGGGGAGGAACAAAAGTGCACCAATATTGCTAACATGGGGGATTATTAGTGTTCCATGTGAAAACTCAAGGATGACTTTGAGTCTTAACCCAAAGATGAGGGACTATTTTGGGCCTTTTCTCACTACTTTTCTAGAAAATCAATATAACCATAAGATACAAGAGATAATTGCATAAACCATCCTTCAAGTTTAGTTTTGTAATACTTACTTTCATTTTAGCTTATAATATTATACTTACCTCTCTTCTTCTTTTTTCTTAATAATTATTTTCTTAACCTAATTATTATGAATATAAAAATATGGATTTGGCTCACCTCCATCACTCTTTTCCTATAATCAAATACATATCTAGATGAGAGACATATGTCTTATTTAAATTTTAAAGGTCAAGATTATATCATATTAACCAATATCATAACCATAATTGAGTGAATAAGTTTTGAACATATAACTTCTTTAACTTTGGTAAGAAAAGATAATCCCTACAAATCTTAAAATCCATTGATTTCATTTTATATTTTTATATTCAAATATTAATATTGCACATTATTTAATCACTTTATGTGCTCGTAAATTTATTTTAAAAATATTATGTGGAGGAATCTTAATATAATATAAAGGAGAAACATAGACAAGGTGATGTGGCACCTCTCTATGATCTCCATATGTATTTATCTTTTTTCTCATTATTTTGGCCTTTCTTTTTATTGAAATTAATTATTTTATCATAAAAGTCAATTACTTAATTTGTTACAATAAATATTATATTAATGAAAAAACATTTACAACAAAAACTCTTCACATGCCAACTTACAAGGAGTAATTATTCATAATTCATACCTCTCTAATTTCTATTATTAATAAAAAAAATTAATTTTGTGTCCTTCTTCTAATTACAATTACGAAAAAAAAAATATTTTTTTAATATTTTATCTTTATTATTTAATTTATATAAAAGGTTGTATTACTTAATTAATTACAAAAATCTATATATATAATAAAGGTCTCTATAAACAAGGTGATGTGGCACCTCTCAATGGCCTAGAAAGCTATTTATCTTTTTTCTTCCTTTTTTGAGTTTTTCCATTCATTTTTTTCATTAATCAATTCATTAAAAAATTAAAAAAATCAATCATATTCATTACATATAATTATATCACATGAAAGTTACAAAAACCTTCTACCTATTTGAATTCTCTAATTAAATAATATGTCTCTTCAACTACCTTCTACTTAATTCTCATCTATAAATAACAATCATCTATGGTGTTGTTGCATGTCCATTTCTATTTTCTCCAACTTCATATTGTTAATATTTTTTTTTTTTGTTTTTCAGCTTTTATGAAGATTATAGATATATTTTTTAGAATTTCTTCTTGTGTTACAATTGCCAAGCAAAAGTTTATCAAGATGAAGAAGAAAGTTTGAAGGCGGTGTAAGATTCGTCAAAAGAGATTCAAAAATTAATTCGCTACAAGTCATCAAAATGAAGAAGAAAGTTTAATGACGGTGGGAGATTCATCAAGAGTTCGAAAGAGTAAAATTTGAAAAAGTAGAAGTTTCAATAATTTACAAATATATAGATGCACTTATTGTTGCTTATATAATTTTTCAATTAATTATTTATCCATCAAGATATGTACCCTTCAAGAACAAGATTATATTACAAAGCACACTTTTTGTATCAAGGGCAACATGATCTTCCACGGATTATTTTGTTGCTTAAAGAAAACTTTTGATATTTTCATTATATAAACTTTTGTCTTTTGCATAGACAATTCATATTTTATATCGATATATATTATGTATATAACATGTTAATATGACATAATTTCTCAATCAAGATTCTATCATCTTTTGTTTAGCTTTATCCACTTCTTTTCGTTCTAATTTAGATGATATAACACTTTTTTTTTCTTTTGTGGATTTTGAATTGACTAAAAAGGAGATGAGTTCCCATCCATTAAGTTTTTGTTTCTTATTTATTAACACTTGTGTAAAATTAGTCGATATATATTATTGTTGGATTCAAATTTCACAAAAAATTTCATTCTTCTAATTTAATGAAATTTTTCAGAATGAACCAAGTTTGTTCTGCCAATATCTAATTACAATGAACATATTTTCTTAAGTTTTAGAGAAAATTGATATTTGTTTAAGTTGATTATGAAACTCAAAAAATGAGTTTACTCTCTTCATTAATTAATTTGTTTGATAACTAAAAATAAAAAAATAAAAAAAAAAAATAAAAAAAAAATAATATATATATATATAATATTTATTACAGCTAATTACATCTCATAAATTACAAAAACCTCCGTTTATTCACTTTTTCTACTTAAATAATGACATATCTCCTCAACTCCTTTCTACGATTCTTTTCATTACCTCTACATTTAGTTTTCCCAACATATAATAGATTTAGATTTTAGTCTATCATTTGCACATCATCTATTCAAGATTTACACGTAGAACATTTTCATGGGAGCATATGTTTTTTCTTTATTTGTGGTTGTAAGCTTTTGGTAACAAGACATACTCTAATTTTGTTTAAAATTAATAGGGAAATACTACTATGTTGCGTTGTTCTTTTTATTAAAGGGTTGATCCATCTCATGACTTATAATTTTTTTATCTATTTATAATTTTTGCTAAAATAACATGTCTCCTCAGTTTCCTTTTACTTAATTCTTTCTCTCTCTTTTTTTAAGACTTCTTTCCATTTTTCTTTCATTTACATCATATATTAAAATTACTCAAAATTAAGTCATTTATCTATTTCATAAATGAGCGCTCTAAATAACTTTAAAATAAATAATTTATTTTCCTGATGATGTTGTGTACACATTCTGTATTTAAAAAGTCATTTCTTTTATAATTATTTAACATTGTAAATGAGGGCAAAAATGGAAGAATTTTTCAACATCTCTCTTAAATTTGGAACAATTCACTTATTTTGAACTATGAAAAAGGGCTCAACAATTCACTTATTTTGAAATAGAGGGAGTAACTATTATTTATTAAAACTCGAGATTTTTAAAGTTTGTACTAAAATAATGAAATATATTTTTCTATTTTCTAACTTTTTAGTAATTAAATAAATGACCTCAACAAAACATACAAAATGCACACTAAAATGAATTGAAGTATTATTTTAGTGAAATATATTGAGCAAATAAAGATAAACTTTTTTTATTATTTGTGTGAAGACGAAAAAAATTATAAATAATTTCAATATGATATAAAAAAAACGATAGCAGGAACTCTTATATACTAAAAGTCCTACTTATTCTTTTTCTCCCATTCTTTGCTTTTTTTGTCATTATTTAAATTGTGATTTTCTCTAAATAATTATATATTTAGTGAGTTTTGTAACTCCTCAAAAGTTAAAATATTCACTATTTATTATTTGTATAATTATTCTTTGATAATTAAAACAAATAAAAATGACAATATATTTTGTATCGAGTTGTTTGTCGAAATATTAATATTGATTGCTTTCCAATTTTATTATTACGATTTTTTATATTTATATTTTATTTGATTAGAAAATAGTTAGTCGTTCTTTCCTTTGTATTACTATTGACATGCTTTTTCTTATTTTTCATATTTTAACTTGCACAATTTTATTTTTTAAAATAAAGAATTTTATGAAAGATTTACGTACCTAACAAGTATATTTTTTACTAAATAAATCATATTGAAGAATTACATCTAAAAGGGTCTAAGTTCAGTAGTTCCTTATATTAAAATAAGCATTCCTACTTTTTAAAAAACGAGGAGGAAAGATAATTTACGTTTCATTTGATGATCCACGACAAATAAGAAATTAAGTTAGCATTTTTTTTTTCAAAATATTAAACATATTCTTTTCACCCCAACAAAATAATATGAAAATAGTATCTTATAAATTGAAACAATTATCATAAACATTTTAAAGCTTTTACCAAAGTATTGATCATATTTCTTCTTTTTTAGTATGTGCTAATTTATAAAAGAAATTGTCTTAAAAATATTTGCTATAATTGCGCGAAGCGCGAACATGTTAACTAGTAAAAAAATAAAAGAAAGAATTATTACTGTTGATAGGAACGTATAATAAGAATGGAAAATAGAAAATGCATTAATTACAAACGTGAAAATATCTACAAAAAATATTCCTTTTTAATCTTTTTTAAAAAATAAAAGAAGACATTAATTTAAAGGGAAAATATTTTTGCAAGACTACTGTTTATAGGCTAATCAAAAATGTTGTTAAGTTCCTGTTTCATAATTTTTAAAATATAAAATATCAAAAATAAAATTAAGTATATTAGTATATTCCTATTAATTTAGTTAAGACAATTATTATTTAAAAATAAATAAATAAATATAAATAAGAGAGATAAACATAATACTATAAACTACAATGGAAGTAAATATTAAAAAATTAAACTTGAAGGGCGATTTGTGCAATTATCTCTTTTATCTTTTGGGTATAATAATCTATAGAAAAATTAGTTTAACTTGAGTGACTTTATAAAAAAAAAATAAGTTGAAAGACTTTATTGATACAAAATTAAGTTGAGTATCTTTCTCAAATAAATTCACATACTTGAATGACCTTTTGAGATATTTACATATATATATATATATATATGAGTTGTAGTTTTTTTTTAAGTAACTATTAGGCTTTAAATATTTGGGGCTTAGGAGAAGGCTTTATTTATTACCTTTAGGCCGGCCCTTGTAGCTGTATGATAGAAGTTGATAGAATTAATTGTGTGGTGGTACTGGTTGGACAATACTGTTAGGGTTCGTTCAAGAGAACGTATAAGAGTAATATTAAATAAAGTGTATTAATAATGTTTGTATTAATAATATTTGTGTTAATAATATTTGTATTAGTACTGTTTGTATTAATTATATCTAGATTATTTTTTTTATGTATTGTTTGATTTGGTGTATTAAGAGTTTGTTTGACATTACTGTTGAAATGCCAAAAGTGTTTTCTTTTGAGAAAAAACCATTTTTTGAAAAATCAAGTATTTGACAAATCCTTAAAAATATTTTTAAATAAAAGCAAAAGCAATTTTTCTACTGTTGAGAAAAGCTAAAAAAAAAAGTTGCTTCTTAAAAAATAGCAGGAGTAGAAAATTATTTTTTGAAAATTAAAATATCTCTTTTACGTATATATTTTTACCAATATATCTCTTATTAATTAATTAGCATATCTCATAAGTTTGGTTATGTTTCCTTTAAGAATTTTATTTTTTTAGTTTTATATGATAAAAATTATTTTATTTTATGTTTATATATTATCATTTTATATCTTATATATTATTTTATAGAATTGGAAATAAAGGTAACAATAATCTTTTTGTAGGATTAAAAATATGTAGGACTTTATTTATTTTTGTGGTGAATTTTTCATATTTAGTGATTTAATTTTTGAAATGTTTTTTAAATTTATTTAGCTTGATATATTTTATTATATTTAAATCATCATGTTAATATTAATTTAATAATTAATTAATTTGTGTATGTATAATATTGATTGAAAAATTGAATATGTATATTTTAATTAAAATAAAAAATTTATTAAATTTTTTGTAACAGATATTTAAAATAGTTTTTCTTTATAAAATAATCTTAATATTAAAAGTACAGTGATATTTGCCCTTTTTCGTAATTCGACTCCCAAAAGTACTTTTTAAAAAATATTAGTCAAACACAATTTATTTATCAAAAACACTTTTCAAATTAATTAATCAAACACAAATTGTTTTTTTTTTCGAAAGCATTTTTCTGAAAATTATTTTAAAAAGTAATTCCAGAAACAAGCAATTTTTAGCAGCAACTTCAAACAGGCTCTAAATATAACATTCATTGCATAAAAATATTTATATACAAAGATACTCTTCACAGTTATAGTGAAAAAAATGTATAAAAAAAAATTGGGGGTCTTTAACCTTGGTAATGCATGCACTAAAATCTCTTGCATTACTAATACCTACAAACTCATGGTATTAATAATACAAACATTAATACACAATAGATTGTATAACTAATGCATAACATGAAAAACTATATCAAACACGGTATTACTAATACACAAAGTGATTGCACACATTATTTTTGCTAATACACTCTATCAAACAATCGCTTAGTTAATTTAGCAGAAACATTTAACGGAGCAATGTTTTAATCATTTCATTTAATTAAAGGATGTAACACCTCAGAAATTGTAAAGTCGAATTGAAAATGAAAAGCCTCATTTTTGGCTACTACCTCATGTCTACGAGACCCACCTACGATTCGTAAAAGCATCTACGTGTCGTAGATGTCATCCGTAAGAACTGAGTTGAGATTTGAGAAATTCAAAGTTTTTAAAGTTTGACCTACGAGTAAACAGTATGAGTTGTCATTTGGACTATAGGTCGTAGATGAGTTCCTTAGAAGATTTTCAGACTTAGTAAAATTTTGGACTTGAACTTGTGTTCTACGGATGGAGTCTACGGACCATAAGAATTCAGACAAACTGTAGAAAGGTCTCGTGGAAAGTAAGGTGAATTTGGGTTTCTGAAATTAGTTCTATGATTGACAAGTATGGACCATAGAAAGTTCTTCGGATCGTAGGTCCGTTTAGCATTTATTTTTGAAGGATATTTTGGTCTTTTCCTATGCAATTAATTCTTATATTATGTCATTTTGACCCTAATTCTATGTCCTATAACTGCCTCTCAACTCCTAAAATTACCCAACTCCCTAAGTCACTCAAATTCCCTCTTCAAATTTCCGCAAGTCTCAACGAAGAAGAAGAAGACTAGGGTTTCAAGCTTCAGGCCTCCTATTCATTCATTATTTTTGGGCTTTGATCCTCAAGGTATGTATGGTTTCATCAATGGGTTTCATTCACTCATTGAGTCCCAAGGATTTCTCAATTCTCCAAGTTCTATTTCATCAATTTGATTAGGTTTTCATTCAATTATTCATGAGTTCTAATTATGTTGATTCAATTATTTGATTTTGATCTTATCATGATTTGTTAGACTCAATTATATGTTTTCTAATTGATTTCACAAGAACCCATGCAATTTTCATGATTTTGACTATGAACTCTTAAAGACAATTGATGAAGAATCTATGAACCTATAAATGATGTTTTCATGAAAGTTATGCATGATTTATAAAAAGAAATGTTTTATGATCTAGGTTACTTTAAAATGAGCATCAATGAAATTGTGAAAGGATTAATTTCTCACATATTAAGGAATCATGATTGGTGAAAGGTCTTCTCACACATGCATGATTCATGATGTAATGAACTACTCTACGATGATTTAGGCTTGGATTAGTAACTTAATTGTGTTTTTCCATGAGTGATGATATGGTTATGAATATGACAATTCATTCGTATTTTACTTAGAACTGAAAGGACATTGAGAATGAAACTCTCCCGTTAGTAGAGGTCGGATCTCTTGTATCAATCTCTTTGCCCCTAACTACGTCCCCTTGAAGGAGTGTCTTAAGTAACATAGCTAGTGGATCCACCTAAGTTAGATGTTTAAGGTTTTTGCCTTGGTAAGCAAGGACATTTCTTTTTGGCGTGAGAGGAAGACACTAGATTCCACGTTATAGCTCACATGGTCTATGTCAGTTAATGGTAAATATCCCACAAAATGAACTAAGTTATATAATCCTTAAAGATTTATAGAGCTTTCAATATGATTTTAAGATGCATTGACCATATTCATGACTTATGATTCTTCTTTAAAGGTTTTTACTATTATTTAGCTTGGTCATGCATGTCATGCTTTTATTTATGTCCCCTTATGATCATGTTTTACGTTTTATTTATGTCCCCTTATTTAGTACTTGTGCCTACATTGTTTAACTAATGTAAGGTCTGACGATCTTCCTCCTCCCGTTCGTGGCTAGTGGATTGCTTTGTAGATCAAAGAGTTGGTGAGTCCTCATGTTTTGAGGACCATGTTACTTTTACCTTGCTTTCTTATGTCTTTACTTTTTAGAAATTGTACGTGGTGTACGGGTTACGTCCCAACCACTTCTTGATGTACACTACAAGAAAAGTGTGTATTATTTGGAGATTTTCCTATGGATTGTATACGAAAATTCGCAAAAGTTTCCTGCGGATTTTCATGCCAAAAAGAATCCGATGGTAAAACCTTCGTAGATAATTATTTCCTACGAATTTCAAAATCTCCAAGTAATTTACCTAGGGATTTATATTCCGCATGTAAATTACTTGCGAATTTTCTTGCAAAAATTACTTTAATATCCGAATTTGTTTTGGTAAAACAAAATAGGAATTTTCTAACCATTTTTTATGTAAGTAAAGCCGCATGAAGATATTCTAATAATTTTTAAAGAAATTTCTTGTAAGCAAATATTAATTATTTAATTTATTAAACCCCATACACATATGCACCTCTTCTTGAATACTTGTATTTAATTCAATTTTCCACATATACACCTCTTCTTCTTGAATACTTGTATTTAATAAAACTTTCCACCTATAATAAATGCACAACTTAAATCCCAAGTTCCCAACCCACTACCCAATGCCCAACCTATACTAATTGCTACATCTCACAATAATCTAAGTCATAACATTATATATGGAAAATTCTTAGTGTACTCCATCGATGTGGTACAACTAGTACTAATGTCATTACACTAATTTTTAGATTTTTTTTTATTTGATTAATTTTTAAAGCTAAATTTAATTAAATTAATTGAGTATTAAAATATAATTTTAATATTTATAAATTACACAAAAAAGAACTATAAAGTCATCTCATATTAATATGGTAACAAAATATATGTTGAAATATTGGCTAAATTTCATGTGATTTAACTCTTAAAAAATGAAATATAAAAATTATTTATATATTTAAAATAAATCACTACCACACAACATATCATGAAAATTTTATGTTTACACTTTCTATGAGATAATATCCATAACTAAGCATATTAAATGTAGACAAAATGTAAATTATACATTCAAAGTTCTTATAAAATAATAATTAAAAATATAAATATATTTATAAATTTAATGTGGAAGGAAGTTATAATCAATAGTTGATAGTATATCTTGTTAGGTATGTGCGGTATTTACAATTTAAATTTATCTTTTAATAATTATATTTTAAAATACTTAATTATATATTGGGAAATAAATATCATTTACTAACTCAGTATAGAGAAATTTTATCATTTTTAATGTCGGTAAAAAAATAATATATCAATTGAATATACAAATAAAAATATTTATTTTTCAGTTTATATAAATCTATCAACTAGGGGGTAATTAAACTTCACATTAGGTATATAATTGAATTTTTTTCTACTTAAAATAGTGCTTAACTTATGAAATAATACACAATTTACTATTAAATAATATTAAATGAAAATTAATTATAATTGTTATAGTTATTTTTCCATATAATTTCAATTACTCATTAATTTTTTGAATTGAATAAAGAAAAAGATTCCAAATAATACAAATTTAAAGGTAAGTATGGGAGGAAAAAAAATTAATTTTTTTCACTAAATCTATAGCTAGCAAAATCTCTAGAAAAAATTTTGGATCACAAAAATCCTACGTAAATCCCCAAGAAACAATTTTCAGATAAATTCATAACAATAAAATCCCCCAATATTTTCCCAAGTAATAAATTTCGTAGGTAAATCCCCAACAATAAGTCCCTAGCTAAATCCGCAACAAATAATCCCCCAATATTTCTCCAAGTAATAAATTTTGTAGGTAAATCCCCAAGAATATGTCACCAGCTAATTTCACAGCAAATAATCTCCAAATAATTTTCCACGTAATAAAATTCCACATAAATTTTCACGAGAATATCTCCATGTAAATTCATAGGATAAATTACTTGGAGATTTTTCATGGATAAAAAAGGATTTAAAAAAAAATATATGTTCATGTATCTGCGGATTTACCTAAGGATAATGTACCCGTTGATATATTTCCCCAGGTGATGTCACAAGTAAAAAATTTGTGCAATATGCACCAAATTCACCTGCGGAATTTGTTGGGAAAATATGATTTACCAGTAATATATCCTAATATTAAGGAATTTAAAATATTCACAAGAAAATCCGCATCTATTTCCTGCGAAATATTTTGCTAGGTAAGATTCCCATGTAATTCACAGTTTTCTTGTAGTGGTATTAGAATAACTGTCAATATATACTATGTTAAGACTTCTACTTTTATGTCAAACTCTTTTATGATATGAAATTCTCTAGTTTTGTCTATTACGTTGTGTTTTATGTATGTCAAGGAGCTTGTATAGGGCCTCTCGAGAGCTTATAAGTCATGTCACGTTTAGGTGTACATTGGGTCATAACAAAGACCCTAAAACAAAATCTGCACATATTAATCTTCTTCAGAGTAAATAAATATTTTTTTAGTTCTAATTTATGTGATATTATTAAAATTTTGAGATTTAGACCGTAAATTTGAAAATCCATAAAAATACTGCTAAGTTTGACCTAATTTATATGATACATTTTCCTTTCCAATCATTCCTAAAAAGAATGAAATATTTTTTTGTTCGAAAAATACTTAATAGTACTACAAATATTCAATCTAAGTTGGATCCTACTTATTTGATAAAAAAATCTATAACGGCTTACTCTTTTTAAGAGTAGTTTTTAAACAATGCAAAGTCTTTCCATATTTCTTAAACTTCATGCATAGTTAAACCATATCATATAAATTGAGACTGAGATAATATAAATAATTAGCAACTTAAAATATTTTTAAAAACATTTAAAATAATTTTGTAAAAAAAAAACTTGATTAATACTTCAAATTTCAATTGTGGCATATAAAATGAGACGAAAAATAATTGTAAAAGAGTAAAAATCTCACTAGGTACGTAATTGTAAAAAGGTTAAAAATTTACTTACCCACACATATTGAACTCATATTTGAAAGGATTAAAGTCGCGTTTAGACATGATTTGAAATCACAATTTGTAATTACATTATTTTGAAATTATAGTTTTGTTTGGCTATGCAGTTTCAATTTCTTAACTTTTTTTTATATTAACATGAAAATCCCACAAGTTTCGAAAACTATTACAATTTTCCGAATCTTATATAATTTTTAGTAAACCATAGTTCATAAACAAGATATTGTAATATCTTAGGCATCGAATTGAAAAACTACATATCTCCGTATTTCTTTTATAAATAAATGTTTGCCATTACAAACTTTCAAATATATATTAGAAATTTTTTTGATAATTTTCACAACTTGTGAGATTTTCATATTTATGAGAAAAAAAAACAAATTTCAAAACCCAAATTAACATATTCAAATAAAATTTTAATTTCAAAATAATGTCCAAATTGAGTGAACTTTTAACTTTTTCCTGCGTACCTAGGGAGATTTTTTGATCCACTAAAATCAGTTAAACAAGTTGGAGATCAATTAATATTTTGTGATCTCTACGTAACAATCATATATATTAGGGTTTTATGCTAATTTTCTATAAAGTTTTATTTTCTCCTTAAAAAGACTTAAAACATTACCATAATTATTTTACTTTTTTTAAAAAGAAAATATATTTATCTACCATATTTTTGGTTTTTTTTTTTTCTTAATGAAAAAATTTGGAACTCTATAAATTAAAGACCCTACTTCTCATACAACAACATAAATACATAATAACATTCACGTCGGTGTAGTCTTTTAATAGTTTTATTTATGAGAGATTATTCTCCCAATAAAATTTATATTTTTTAATATTAATTTTCAATATATGATCATTTGATTAAATCTTATTAATAATATATTTTTTAGTATAATTTTATTTATCATCTAATTTATTAATTATATAATTTATAAGCTTCCATCTGACATCATTATTCTTTCAAACCCAACCATAGATATCCACAGCCAAAATCAAACTTACACATATGGTCAAAAATTGTCAAAGATAATTTCTAAAAGCTGGAATCTGTAACGTAAAGATGAATAGTAAAATTGATTAATGTTCCATGATGGTGGAATTGACACGTGGACATATATTCCCTCGTCTATTCTTACTAGACTTTAAAAAAAATAATTAACAGGACTTCAAGAACAAATAATTGATGTTAAGGATAAATATAAAAAAAATACTTTCTTTTGATATATATGCAAAAAATGATAAATAAAAGTAAACATTTTTGAAATATAGTGAATATATAAAAGTGAACACTGATGAAGTAACTATTTCCTCTCTCCCTAATTACTTATCTACATTTGAATTGACACACCTATTAAGTAAACAATAATTGACATAGTGAGCTTATTATTTTGCTCCTATTAACTATAAAGTGGATGAATTAAAAAACTTAAAATATTAAAGAAGTTCCACCTTTTTCAAAGTAATTAATTAAGAGTATAATAAGTAAAAATAATTTGTTCTTTCTTGATTTTTCAAAATAGACAAATAATTAGGAACAACTAAAAAAGAAAAATTGAACAAATAATTAGGGGGTGAGGAAGTAATAGGGAGCGTTGAGAGGGCATTAATGACAATATTTACTCAGCTTCTACAAGAGTTGTATATAATGCAGTCCTATATTCTCATAGCAAAAGGCATAGAGTTGTTGGTTTAGCAAAAACACAATTAACATGGCTTCAAAACCAGGGATTCTGACCGAATGGCCATGGACATGGCTTGGGAATTTCAAGGTACTCATCCTTTCTCTTTTCATCTTGAAGCCATTTCTTTATATTTCTCCTTTTCATAGTCAATCACTTATAATTTAAACATGTAACTTCTTGTCTTTCCCCTCTTTAATCCTGTTGTTGAAAAATTGTTCTTTTGATGAGTGCCACGTTACCTCTATTTTTTTCTGTGATGCACGTTATAGTAGTACGTCTCATAAATAATTGGACTATGGGCATGCCAGCACATGATATTGAATTGATTGATTTTGTTTGTATGTATGTATGTATGTATGTATGTAGTACGTTGTTTTGGCACCATTTGTGGGACGTAGCATTCAGTCATTGTTGAACAGAGAAGATGGAAGCAAGATAGATATTGGATACTTAATTATATTCCCATTTCTCCTATTCCGGATGCTTCACAACCAAATATGGATATCCTTGTCCAGATACAGAACTGCAAAGGGTGATAATCGAATTCTTGATAAGACCATTGAATTTGACCAAGTTGACAGAGAAAGAAATTGGTACGTATATTCATCAAAATTGTTTTGTTTTCACACTCAAATTAAACTATCTCCTCAAACTTTACACAAAACATATAGTACTTTATCAGATACCGGTAGAAACTGATTTTTTTTTTAAATTTTTTTTTGGCAACAACAGCTAAATTTGGAGCAATTATTAATTTATAATAAAACGATATGAAGTACTCCTGCATTTTGTTGCCCGTAATCATTTTATTATAGTATATTTTAATACCACCACAGAAAAGCACTTTTTTATTAGACGGCAATGTAGTACAAATTTTAATATTTTGTACTTTCTCTTTTGGAACAGTTAAAATTCAAATTTCATTCTAAATTTTGAACGTAATTAAAATGGAACTTATAACCTTCAAAAAGTACATAAAAATATTATCAACTAACTACAAGCTTGAAAATATTTTTAATATATATTAAAAAAAAGAATGTAATTAACTCTCTAATTTTTAATTACATCACATGATGATTAATTGAGAGAGAGGAAGTAGATCATTTTAAGATCATTAATTATTGAGTGAGGAAGTTGGGGATATTTTTAATTGAGAGAATGCATAATATGCAGACCTGCCCTTGTGGGGATACATCTAAGAAAACAGGTGTCGTAGAAAGCGATTATTGAATAAGCAGGCCGGGCCTAGGCGTGCATATTGAATTTTACGGTCTTAAATAAAGTTAAGATTAATATTTGCAGGGATGATCAAATCCTACTTAATGGACTATTGTTCTATTATGGGTACATGAAGTTGGAGCAGTCTCATTACCTTCCTATATGGAGGAGTGATGGTATCATTTTGACAACATTGCTTCATATTGGTCCTGTCGAATTTCTCTATTATTGGCTTCACAGAGCTTTACACCACCACTTTCTTTACTCTCGTTACCATTCACATCACCATTCATCCATTGTAACTGAACCCATTACTTGTAAGTTATCTTTCATTTACTTTTATCTTTATTATATTCACATTTTAATTTATTATTCCTACCTAGTAACTAGTACCTACCTATCAAATATTATGTACCGCTTTCTTTTAGTATTTTCCAGAATCAACATTATTTAATCTTTAACATCCCCAATTTAACGATATGACTTGTTAGGGGACCCTCATCACCACTTTTTCCTTACAATAAAAAGACACGTCACACCTGGACTCTCAACAATATTCTTGAGAAAAAAAAGTTGTTAGATTTCGTAGATAATTTGGTTACGTCTACTTTAATTTCTTAAATTTTCTATCTAATAAAGAGTCACATAATTTAAAACAGATGGCATAATAAATATGACTAGCTAATAGGACAGATACTGACAAAACATATATGTGACTTCATCAAGACTTGTACAATAGCTAGCATGTTCTCTTTCACTATTCAATTTTTCAAGCTGGCATAACATCATATGAACCGGTAGGATTAAGAGTTCATTCAAAAAAAAATTAAATTAACTTTTTTATATATAAATAATAGATATTAAATTTTTTGAATTTTTTTTTATATTTTAAACTCGTTAATAAAAATATTTACTCGTGTCATGGTATATATGAACCCCCATCATATTAGGATAGAATCCTTTTTGTTGGTCCACAAAAGAAACATGACTAGCTTGGGAAAATTGATGAAAGATTGGGCCTTCCTCTTAAAAGTTTTTTAACGGTAAATCAACTAGGAAAAGGACGTCCAAATTAATTGTTATATATATTTATTTATTTGACAGGTCCTTTGCAGTGGGATTTGTTTTCGTTAATTAATTTTAAGCATTATCGCATTAAAATTGTGTCCTATTTTCGGTGGCATGCACGTTATGAAGGGCCCTTCATTTTGGACAATAAACAACAACCTGAGAGCCACATAAAAAATTAGGCTAAAGTTAATATCTCAAGAATGTTTACTTGCATTTTATCACAAAAATAAATTATCTGCAAATATTTTATAATTGGAATATTTCATTACATATAAATATTTGGCTCTTTGTAACTATTTAAATTGGTCGATACATAGTCACTATTGATTTTTAACTATAATTAATAAACGATAATAGCGTAATTGCTATTAAATATACATTTTCTTAGAAGAAATTACTAGTGAATTACATTTTAACAATCTTTGTAAATGCAGCTAAAGTGTATCGATATTTATTCTAATGACAATTAACTAATGCCGATAAAAATTCTAATATGTTAATGAAACTATTTTTATTGTAGTGAGTTAGTTAGAAAACTGGAAATTGTTAAATAACGGTTGAACAGGCCTTTTAAGGGGGGTATTTATTCTCTTTCGAAAAAGTTGAGGTGATAATTGGGCCACCTCAAAGTATAGTTGCGTAACTGTAAATCCGAAACAAGCCAAAGTGAAATTAAGTTGTTAACATTTATAATACATGGACTAATAGCTTATGATTTTTATAACATATATGGACAACAGTACAATTGCAATTAAAATGTAGTAGTATTAATTATTTGCGTTAAAAATTAAATTTATGTTTTTATTTTCGTTTTTCAGCTGTGATTCATCCATTTGCAGAGCACATAGCATACTTCTTGCTATTTTCCATACCACTACTCACAACTGTGCTAACAAAGACTGCTTCAATAGTTTCATTTGGTGGATATATCACTTATATTGATTTTATGAACAATATGGGCCATAGCAACTTTGAGATCATTCCCAAGTGGATGTTCTCTACTTTCCCTCCTCTCAAATATTTGATGTATACACCATCGTAAGTCTCTTATTTCTCTACCTTTATGTGTCATACAAGTTCTGAGCACTATTGAAAAATGTATTTTGATTGTAAAAGGTGAAAAAAGATAGAATAGTAGCTAGTAATAATGTTTCATATGGAAAAAACGAAGGAAGTTTTTCACTATTTGAGTGAAAATCTGTTTTCCACCATGCATTTTTCCAGTGAGATAGTTCTGTGGGAAAATTATGTTCTATAGCACAAATTTTCCACTAATTATTCATGATGGGTAAACGTAGTATAAAAATTTAATTCTACACAATGAATTCTGCTAACTTTAGTTATATATTTTGATGTAACAGGTATCATTCACTACATCATACTCAATTTAGGACAAATTACTCACTATTCATGCCAATATATGATTACATCTATGGTACATCGGACAAATCATCAGACACATTATATGAAAAATCACTTGAAAGGCAAGGGAAATCACCAGATGTTGTACATTTAACACATCTAACAACACCAGAATCCATTTACCATCTCAGGCTAGGATTTGCTTCTTTCGCTTCGGAACCCTACACCTCTAAGTGGTATTTCTGGTTAATGTGGCCTATCACATTGTGGTCTATGATGGTTACTTGGATTTATGGTCACACATTTACTGTTGAGAGAAATGTGTTCAAGAATCTCAATTTGCAAACTTGGGCCATTCCAAAATATCGTGTACAGGTAACTACTACTACTATTTATTGACATATGTTTACTACGTTCAATATTTTATTACTCTACATCTTTATTTCATTTTCAGTACTTTATGCAATGGCAACGAGAGACAATTAATAACTTAATTGAAGAAGCTATCATGGAAGCAGATCAAAAAGGAATAAAAGTTTTGAGCCTTGGACTCTTAAATCAGGCAAGTATCATTTTTTTTATTTATTTAGCGGGCAATTGTCTATGTAGAACCGTTTTTATTTTTAATAGTAGAAAATGAAATTTGAAAATTGGAGTTTATTTGTCCCTAAATACAAGTTGGAGTTGTGAGTAATTTGGATTGAAAACACATTTTTGTTATTTTTCAAATTTTTGAAGATTTTGGAATTCAACTTCGTGTTGAGTTTCGAAATTTTAGGATCAAACATATTTTTAGAAGTTCAATTTCGAAAAAGTTCATTTTTTTATGGCCACACGCAATAATGCTTGTTTTGTACTTTGAACAAAAATTAATTTCATACATCTATATATACATGTAACTTTTAATTGCAGGATGAGAAACTGAACAACAATGGGGAGGTTTACATAAGCAGGCACCCTCAAATAAAAGTAAAGTTGGTGGATGGAAGTAGCCTAGCTGTTGCTGTGGTCCTAAATTCAATTCCCAAAGGAACTACCCAAGTGGTCCTTGGAGGCCATTTGTCAAAAGTTGCTAATGCCATTGCCCTTGCTTTATGCCAAGGAGGAGTAAAGGTGATCACATAATTATAGATATTTCCTCACATTTGTGTCCCTTTTTCTCATTTAATTTACTGTGATTGTGATAGGTCATGGCATTGAGAGAAGAAGAGTACAAAAAGCTCAAATCAAATCTTACTACTGAAGCTGCAATTAATTTACTTCCCTCAAAAACATATAATTCAAAGGTACAAATGATAAAATCAATGGAAAAGATTGTTTATCTTACTACCTCGTCTTAAGATAAGATATATGCAATAGGACTTTAAGCGCACCTAAGCGCTTTTGTCCATAGAGAATATTGGGGACTAAAGTCTCCAGCGGTTTCTATGCAGCAAGTCTCTCATTGCTTTCACATCAAATAATAAATAAAAGTATTTGCTTAAGTCGGAAAAAAGAATATGTTTTTATTTTAAAGAATTGTTTATGGCAGATATGGCTAGTAGGGGATGGATTGAATGAAGATGAACAATTGAAAGCACCAAAAGGAACACTTTTCATTCCATTTTCACAATTCCCACCAAGAAAAACTCGCAAGGATTGCTTCTACTTTCACACACCGGCAATGATTACTCCAAAACACTTTGAAAATGTGGATTCTTGCGAGGTTAGAATTATACTACAATTTCCTTAGGGATTGTTTAGTATTTGATTTGAAAATGAGTTATGCATGTATTAAAAATCCTACACAAGTAATATAACGTTTGGTAGCTGGTTAAGAGGTAAATTATTCATGTATAAAGTTATAAAGTGCTTGATTTGCTATTTAGAAATCCAGAATCTACGTATTATTTTATGCAAGATAGAAGATAATAAGTAATGCATGAATAAGCAAATTCTGCATAACTAATCTATGCAAAAAATAATACTTAGATTCCCATATAACTAATTCGTACTTGCATAACTCTAACCAGTTACCAAATGACCCCTTAGTTTATTTTCCGAAGTTTAATTTGATCCTTTTTATCATGTAAGAAATCTCAAGTTTTTTTTTTCTTTTATAACAATAGAATTGGCTGCCAAGAAGAGTGATGAGCGCTTGGCGTATGGCAGGAATTCTACACTCACTTGAAGATTGGCAAGAACATGAGTGCGGGAACATGATGTTTGACATCGAGAAAGTGTGGAAAGCAAGTCTTGTTCATGGTTTTCAGCCAATTTCTGTGGCTTCTGCTTCTGAATCAAAGGCTTAAGTTAGACACTTTTGTCATCTAGCATTGGTGTGGTGGCTTATGAGTTAAAAGAAAAAGTTTAATGTACCTACTTGATATATCAAATCTTATATATTGCTCCTAATATGTCATACCTTTCTTCGTTTCTTTAAGAATTTCTATGTTGTTCTCTCGATGTTGAACTATATTACTTCTATTATATGAGATATAATTAGCTTTTTCATTTAAGTTTAGGCTTAATATTATCCAAGTACTAGATAGAAAAAGTCTCTATTTTTTTTCCCATTGACTTCTAATGGAGTTTGAATTTGCAGGTAATTTTAGTATCTAGTAAAGAGTAGAGGCGTAAATTTAAATTATTTTTCTTGAAGAATTTTGGCACGTGAAAGCACTTTATGTTTAAAGCTTCATTAATGACATGAACTGAACATGAGAAAATTTAATGACAGCAAGGATACGCAAAAATAAAACAATTGAGCAATAATTATGTAGTAAAGAACAAATTTGACATTCCTGTTATTCTAAGTAACTTTGCAGTTTTGATGATTTAACAAACTATGAGATCTAATACGAGACCTAATCCAATGAGAATCAACATGAGAGATTGAGAGTTGGTTATAACAAAAGAACAATTATAAAAAACTGCAACATTGTCACTGGAGCAGTTGGTGTGCGTTTGTCTGCAGAGCAGTAGTACTCAGAGGCAATGGTATTAATCCAAGGTTGTGTCAATCTTATAAGAGTCTCTTCTCCAATGACACAATCTATTTTTTTGCAATCTTGAAAATCACACAGCAAAAGCTATTCTCTCAAGAAATATTTCTCGAAGAACAACAAGGGACCTGATAGAGTTATCTTTGTTCTTAGCTGTTATTTAGGATTATATTTTTGTTCTTATTCTTGTAAGATCTATTCCTTATAAGTTATAAAGGTTTTAGATCATCTAGAGCATATCTGAGTTGTAGCTAGAGCAATGGAGTTCTCACGTAAACTCTTGAGTTGTTTACTTTGAGTTGTTATGTTCCGCACTATTATTGTGTCAAGGGACCTAGTCCATTGACTAGTTGTGGACACATATTTTCTATCAATTGGTATCAGAGTCTGCCTCTATATACAACTTACATCGAGAGAGAACCTAGGTTTGAAATGGCTGCTCCACTAAATTTGGAAGAGGGACAACCGTCAATCAGGCCACCTCGATTTTATGTTCAGTTTTATGGTTGGTGGAAAACTCGTATGCATGACTTCCTCATGGATGATGATAGTGAGTTCTGGGATATCGTCCTAGATGGTCCTCAAATTCCGAAGATCAATGTGAAAGAAGGATAATTCACCATGGTTGTTCCTAAAACTCGACAACAATACAATGAAGCCGATAGAAAAAAAGATTGAAAAGAATTACAATGCTAAGAAGCTTTTGGTGTGTGGTATAGGAGCCGATGAATACAACAAGATCTATGCATGAGAAACTGCAAACGAGATCTGAGATTGCTTAAAAACTGCTCATGAAGGGCGACATAGGTAAAGGAATGAAAAGTGGATATTGATACCACTCAGTATGAGAACTTCACTATCGATGGAGAATGAAATCATTTAAGATACGCATACCAGGTTTACTTCCTTCATGAATGAGCTTTCTTGCTTGGGATAACCAATTCATTCAAGTAAGCATGTAAGGAAGGTGCTAAGAATTATTTCCAAGTATTTGGCAAGTAAAGTAGATGATATAACAGAAGCAAAGGGCCTGAAGGTTCATACTATGGATGCACATATTCGGAATCTTTAAACTCATGAGATGAGCATGCAACATGAGTTCTCCAAAACAAGAAGTAAAGAAGGATAAATCACTGGCTCTCAAGGTTTCACAAAGTTAGATCTGTGAAGAAGACGTGTATATGGCTTATCTAACTCGCATATTCCAAAAAATTGGGAGAAAACATGAAGGTTTTTGTGAAGAAAGGAAACTCTAGCAGGGAAATTAAGGTTAATGATTTGTGCCACAAGTGTGGCTGTAACACCCGGAAGTTGGAAAGTCAAAAAAGAAGGAAAACATTAATTTGTGGGAACTGAGCAAGTTCTACAAGTCCAACCTATGAGTCGTAGGAATTCATACGGGCCGTAGAAGGGAAGTCGTAGACCTGGAGATGAGTTTTGGAAAATTAAGTTTATGAAGTTGGACCTACGACTTGACTGGATGAGCCATAGGAGTTTGGATGGACCGTAAATGACACCCATGGGATTGATTCATAGTTTTAATTTAGGATCTCCGTTCCATGGAAGGAGTTGACAGGTTGTCATGTGGTCTATGGGTCATAGGATGGGCCTCATAGAAGGGGTGTAGACTTAGTGAAAGTTTGGACTGAAAGTTGAGTTCTACATATGGGCTCTACGGATCGTAGAAATTTGGACGGACCATAGAAAGGTCTCGTACGATGAAAGGTGAAATTCAAGTTTTTGAAATTTATTCTACGATTGACCAGTATGGACCTTAGAAAGTTCTACAGATCGTAGGTCACAACCATAAGTTTGACCGACAATTATTTTTAAAGGGTATTTGAGTCTTTTCATATGCACCTAATTCCTATACTACTTCATTTTGACCCTAATTCTAAGCGCTATAACTATTCTTCACCCTTAGAAATTTGCCCAACTCTTTCATTCCCTCAAATTGCCAAAACCCTCTCCAAAGTTTTCTCCAAAATCGTCTCTCTAGATCAAGGAAGAAGAAGCTTATGTTCTTCAAGTTCAAGTCTCCTTTCTTCGTCATTCCTTAAGGCTTCAATCAATATATAGATATATGGAGTTCATCAATGGATTCTGTTCATCCATTGAGTCCCCAAAGATTCTTCAATTCATTTTCAATTTGATTGGTTACGATTTTCATTCAATTCCTCATGGATTCTATTTATATGAGTTCAATTGTTTGATTTTGACCATATTTTGACTATTTATATTCAATTATATGCTTTCCAATCAATTCCATATGAATCCATGCCTTGATCATGATTTTGACTATGAACCCTAAATTGCATGAATTTGAAGAAAGCCAGGAATCTATGAATGATGTTTCATAAACGTGCATGACATATGAAAAAATATTGATTATGATCTTGGTTTCTTTTGGATGAGCATCAGTGAAATTGTGAAAGGTTTTCTCACATATGCATGAATTGTTAAAGGTTTTCTCACATACTTAAGAAATCATGAATGTTGAAAGATTTTCTCACAAATGGTTTAAGGAGCTACGCTATGATGTTTCTAGCATAGATTCATAACTTAATTGTGCTTTTACATGAATGATAATGATTTTATTTATATGAATATTCCGTTGGGATTCTTACTTAGCACTGAGAGAATATTGAGATAAAGGCTCTCACGTTAGTAGAGACCGGGTCTCTAGTAGCAATCTCCTTGTTCCTATCTATGTTCCCCCGTAGGTTGTCATAAGTGACATGGTGTCACGCCCCGAGCCTACACCCTGGGCGGGACTGGCACTCAAAGACCATTGCTGGCCTCATGCGAACCCTTAGCCTGGCTTACTTAACTCAGCGGAAGACAATATTCATATCTATAATGATCAATGAACTTAACTGAACTGAATAATAAAATAACTGAGAATGTTTTAAAGATTAAACATTCAACTTGGCCAAAAGTGGCAACCTAAGTCTTAACAATGAGAAAAGTTAATGAAAAGACTCAAAGGACTAACATTTGACTGTCTATGAAGCCTCTAAAACAACTGAGATGGATGTTGGGACAAACCCCACAATATCCTAATGAACTAACTAGAAAGCAATGAACATAGATCCTCCGGAATGCAAGGAGGCTCACCGACTGACTCTGAACTGCTCACTAGATCAACGGTGCGCTAGAATGCCGATCCTAGTTACCTGTGTCTGCATCATAAGACGATGCAGGCCAACTGGCATCAGTACATTGAATGTACGAGTATGCGGGTTGGAATGCTAAAACAACATAGGCTGGAAAGAGAATCTGAAAGAAACACTTACCTTGACTCTTCTCAACTCATGAATACTTAACTGAACTCATTTCAATATAAAGCAGTTTAAAACAAATGCAATATAAAGAAAAAGCTATTTAAAAACATGATGTCAACTCTGTGTATATACAAAGATACAACATAAGTCTAAAATGTATGTAAAAATACAATAAACTGATGTATATAAAAATACAATAACTTCTGTGGGAGTTTTTCTAACCGACAACCATCACATAAGAGCTATAGTGATAATACAACGATCTACCTCAGGTTGCCAGTGCATCCTATTCCCGGCCAAAGGTATAGAACCTGAACTACTAAGTGGATCCACTAGTCTATTGTGAAAAAGGGTTCATCTAAAAAGTATGACCCTTTTGTACCCATGGTTTTATGGAAACGTGAGTTATTTGAGCTCATGCTCGCCCCCAATTCGGTGCTCAATACTACTCCCAAATTATACTAGCTCTTATGTTTAAAAACATACTTCTTTCTGTGATTTGAGATTAGTGCTCAAAAAAACTTAGCTCAAAGGCTATCTTGGAAATCAAAGTTTCCTCTCTTGCTTAATTTAGAAGCGATTACTCTTTTCAGAAAACTAGCCCGAAGGCTCTTTGGAAATCTCAGTTTCCGTTCTTATTTAAATGTGAAAACATTTTACATCTCTTTGGGAATACTTAGTCCCCATATACTTTTTGAAGAAAAGAACTTCAAATTTACTCTTTACTGAACTAAAAAACTTAAGTCTTAAAACAAAGTTAAAACGTTTGCAAAAGACTTTCGGAAAACTCTAAGAACTTCTCTTGACTTGACTCTTATTTCTCTTGACTTGACTCTTAACTTTCCTTGAATTGGATTATGGATTCTAGGTTCATGATCTCATGTTTATGGATGATTTCATGATGTTTAGGTGTACCTTAGAGTGTTGGAATCAACTAGAAAACATAGGTACATTGCTAAGGAACAAGTACAAAAAGGTGGGGAACGAATGGGGAGAACTGGCATCCCTGGCGCTCTGAGAGGCGCGGGGCGCCAGCCCTAAAACTTCAGAGGACCTACTGGGGCATGCTGGTTGGCGCGTCTCCCCAAGGGGTAAACTTCAAAGCCCCTGTTGGGGCGCGACGCCCCACCCCCCTTCCCCAGGTGTTTGACGACTTTTCTTCTCCGTTTTTCAACTCTAAACCCTCTTAACTTCAATGGTTCTTTTCCCAAACACTTAGGATCATTTATATTCAAAATATATGATAGATTCAAATGAAAATTTCACCCGGAAACACGAATCAAATTGCAAGAACCATCAACAACGCAGCCCACAAGACATTCAAACGAAACTTCAATAATGTTCATCACGAACTCAATTTCTAAACTTTCAAAGAATTTAATTCGCTGAATTAAATTATGGTTGGCACGTGGGTGAACTGACCCAATGCTATGTGATCTCACATACCTTGTAGGGATCTCCCCCAATGAAATCCACACACAAAGCTCGAACGTTTCTTAGCGATTCTTGATTTCTCCTCTCTTTTCTCCAAGCCCTAGCGTGAACTCTAACTTTTCTTAACTGACTAAAATATTGTTTTACCCCAATTAAATCCTAAAAACAAATTAGAAAAAATTAGGTAAGGAAAAGACTAATTTACCCTTCCAAAAACCCGGATTGGACATTTCCTTAATCCAACAGCCCAACTTCCAAAGGGTATAACTCACTCATCCGAACTCAGAATCGCACAAACTTGGTGGCGTTCGACAGATCATTCCAAGATATTTCCAACCATATCTGAAACTACTCCTAAATCATCCTGAGCTAGGATTTATGGTCGTTTGAAGTTGACCGAAAACTCATTTTTAACTTAACTTGAACCAATTTCCAGATTTCAATTCTTTCCCAAAATCATTATTTCCAAATTCTTAGCTTCTTCCTAGATATTTAGAATTGCGAGATGTTACACATGGATAGTGGATCCACCTAAGCTAGAAGTTTAAGGTCGTTTCCTTGGTAAGCAAAGACATCTCTTTTCAATGTGGAAGCAAGACATCAGATTTCATACTATATCTCACATGGTATATGTCGGTTAATAGTAAATATCCCACAAAAAATGAACGAAGTTTTTTTCAAATGTTTTATGAAGCTTTCCTCATGATTTTAGATGCATTGCCATGTTCATGATTATGATTCTTCCTTATTTACTATGCTAGCTTGGTCATGCATATCATATTTTAGATTATGTTCCATTATGATCATGTCTCATGTTTTATTGCATTATCCTCATACTTCGTACATTCCATGTACTAATGCATACCTATGCCTATATTGTTTCACTAATATAGGGTGTGATGATTCCTCTCCATCCGCTCGTGGATAGTTGGTGATCATTAGAGTTTGTAGAGTTGGTTAATTCTCATGTTCCGTGGACAAAGACATCTTTACTTGATTTCCTTTAAGTTTTAGTAGTTTCGGACTTTGTATGTGGTGTATGAGTTACATCCTAACCACTCCTTTTGATGTAATAGTGGTTTGTCTAGACTTTTATTTACTTCCACTTATATGTCAAATGCTTACTTCTTATAAGATTTCTTGATTTTCTCTATAATGTTGTGTATATGTATGTCAAGTGGCTTGTGTAGGGCCTCTTCGGGTCTTGTATGCCGCGTCACGTCCAGGGTGTACTTTGGGTCATCAAAAACTTGGCATTCAGAGCACAAGGTTTTTGAAACATGTCCTAGAATGTTTGACAAGCCGTGTTGAGTAGAGTATTTTTCATAAGTGTGAAGCATGCCACATTTATAAATAGGAGGCCTCAAAGTGTTTGGGAAACTTCACTTCTTTCATTACTTTAAGGTCGTTCCATAGAGTCTATCTCTATAAATATCCTTCTCCTAAATTGTGTTCTTCACGATATGGCCTCTCAAAGAGCTTATATGAGAAGGAATGCAAGTAGAAGTGCTCAACAAAATGCAGTAAATGACCCACCTAGGGCTGTAGAGGAGAAAGCAGACGTTGAAGAGGGAGCTCCTCCTCAACACCAACCAATAGCTCCAAGTGGTCGAGCACCAGAGAAACAACACATGGTCTTCGATGAAGATGCCCTAGATTTGGATGGGGCTGGAGCCACCAGAGTGATTGTGTAACCCCTACTACCTCCAGGTGTAAAGTTCATAATCACCAACACTATGATTCAACCGTTGAATTTGAAGGGAATGTTCAGGGGTGCGGCTGGTGATGATGCTAACCATCACTTGATGAACTTTGTAGCAATTTGTAAATCACAGGAAATCCCTGGGGTCAACCAAACTACTATGAGGTTGAGGCTATTTCTATTGTCTCTAACTGGGGAGGCGACGAACTGGCTGAATAAATTGCCAGATGATTCAATAAGAACTTGGGCAAAACTGAAAGAAGCATTCTTGGAAAGGTTCTTTCTTGAAACCAAAGAACTGCAAATGAAGGAAGAGATTGGGGTGCACAAGTACCTCCCAGGGGAATCAATGCATGAAACTTGGTTGAGATTCAGTCAGAAGCTGAAGAAATGTCCAAGCCATGGCCTTACTGAAAGGCACTTGAAACATGTATTCTACAAGTCACTGAATTTTGCGACTAAACCTGTCATTGATGCAATTTATGGAGGTTCATTCATGAGGAATCCATTCCTAGATATTATGATAATAATAGATGAAGTCTTTAAAAATACTAGAGCATGTCACATTAGGCATGCTGAAGTAGGAGATATTGGGTTCACTTTTGAGCTCTTAGCTGAATAGAAAAAGATAGAAGAAAAAAGGGATCAAGTTATGGCTCACATGAGAACTCAAATGGATATGCTCACAAAACATATCATGTCAAGTTCTGAGAAGGTAAATGTTGTGGGAGCATCAAACAAGTATGAAGATCAGGATATTGATCTAGATGAAGAGGCCAAATACTTGAGTAATCAGATGGGGGGGGTTTGGAATTATAATTCTAGAAACCAAGGATATAATTTAGGAAACCAAGGTCAGAACTACCAGAGAGAGAGAGAGAGGCAGTATGATAGATTAGGAAACCGAGAACAAGGACTCTGGCAGAGCAAAGAGGGGTACAAAAATGACCGCAATGGTATGTATATACCTTCAGGTAATAGAGATTCACCAAGTGGCAGTTCCAGTGGGTCCAAAATAGAGGATATTTTGGCTAAGGTGTTGCAAAAGGTTGAATCAACTAATGCAAGTGTGAAAGAAATGAAGAGTGGTTTCTCCAGTATGAATCAGCTAGTAGATTATCACACCACTTCTATCAAGCAGTTGGAGCAACAGTTGGGACAACTATCAGCATCACTAAATCTGAGAAAGAATTGTTCACTACCAAGTGACACTATTCAGAACCCCAAAAAAGATGGGCATTGCATGGCCATTACCACCAGAAGCGGTAAGATCCTAAATGAGTCAAAACCGAACATGAAGAGAGTATAAGGAGAAATAAGGAAGAAGAGGTTGAAGTTGAACATGTAGATGATATAGAAGGGGCTCAACCAACATCGAAGCTTGCTAAAGTAAAGGAAATAGAAGTCGAGGCAATTTTGCCTTTACAACATATACTGAGATCGCCTCCTCTATTCCCTCAAAGACTCAAGAAGAAAGCTAAATATGAAAGGTTTGCAAAATTCATAACCATGCTGAGACAACTATCAGTGAACATCCTGTTGGTAAAAGCTCTGGAGAAGATGTCAGGATATGCTAAGTTCATGAAAAATTTGGTAACAAAGAAGAAAGATGTAAGTTTTGAACCAATTGACAATTTCTATCATTGTAGTGCTATTTCTACAAGATCTCTAGTGTAGAAAAAGGAGGATCCAGGTGCATTCACTATACCATAACCATGCTGAGACAACTATCAGTGAACATCCTATTGGTAGAAGCTCTGGAGAAGATGTCAGGATATGCTAAGTTCATGAAAAACTTGGTAACAAAGAAGAAAGATGTAAGTTTTGAACCAACTGACAATTTCTATCATTGTAGTGCTATTTCTACAAGATCTCTAGTGTAGAAAAAGGAGGATCCAGGTGCATTCACTATACCATGCACCATCGGCGCATTTGAGTTTGTAGAAGCCCTATATATGTGATTTAGGGGCAAGTATTAATCTGATGCCTCTAGCCATATATAAGCAATTGGGCTTGGGTGTTCCAAAACCTACTGCGATGAGGTTGATGATGGCAGATAGGTCAGTGAAGCGACCTGTTTACAATAGAGGCCATTGATGAAGGGGGGTGGAAGCTGCTATTGAGGAAAAGTTTGTTGTTGAAACATTGGCAGCCGTGCTAATGAATTTTGAAGAAGACCTTCGGGACAATTATGTGGAGACTTTAAATGCTCTGCAAGGCATGGGGTCACATTCTTATGCTCCCCATAAATTAGACGTGGACTTAAAAAATAGGCCAAATCCTCCAACAAAGTCATCTATTGAGGAACCGCATGTACTGGAGTTAAAGAAGTTACATAGCTATTTGAGCATATCTTTTTGGGTGCTAATAATACATTGCTAGTAATTTTGGCTGCAAATCTCAATGATGCACATGTGCAAGCTGTAGTCAAAGTCTTGACAAGGTTCAAAAGGGTAATTGGTTGGACTATTGCTGATATCATTGGAATACCTTCGGGTATTTGCACTCATAAAATCCAGCTTGAGGAAGATTGCAGTCTAAGTATAGAGCACCAGAGGAGATTAAACCCACCGATGCAAGAGGTGGTCAAAAAGGAAATTATAAAGTGGTTGGATGTAGGGGTGGTGTACCCTATTTCTGATAGTCATTGGGTCAGCCCAGTGCAGTGTGTGCCCAAGAAGGGTGGTATGACGGTGGTCGCAAATGCAAAGAATGAGTTGATTTCGCAGAGAATAGTAATAGGTTGAAAGTTTATATGGATTATAGGAAGCTTAACAAGTGGACCTTGAAATATCACTTCCAAATGCCATTCATGTATCAAATGCTTGATAGGTTGGTTGGTAAAGGGTGGGTTTGCTTCTTGGATGAATACTCTGGGTATAACCAGATATCAATTATGCTGAAAGATTAAGAGAAAACCACATTCATATGTCCTTATAGTACGTTTGTGTTCAAACGCATGCCATTTGGATTGTGTAATGCACCCGCAACTTTCCAGAGATGTATGATGTCCATAGTCTCGGACATGGTAGATGACACTTTGGAAGTGTTCATGGAGGATTTCTCTGTGGTAGGTGACAAATTTGATGATTATTTGTTAAATCTTAGCAGGGCACTACAGAGATGCGATAAGGCAAACTTGGTGCTTAACTGGGAGAAGTGCCACTTCATGGTGAAGGAAGGCATAGTCCTAGGCCACAAGGTATCTTAGAAGGGACTGGAGGTAGACAAGGCAAATATTTAAGTTCATTGAAAAGTAACCTCCGCCCAATTGTGTTAAAAGCATTTGAAGTTTTTTCGGTCATGCATGATTCTGTAGGCGATTCATCAAAGACTTCTCAAAATTGCACACCCGTTGTGCAAGTTGTTGGAGAAAAAGGTGAAATTAACCTTTGATGATGCATGCTTAAAAGCTTTTGAGTGCTTGAAAGAAAAGCTAGTCGCTACCCTAGTGATCATTGACCCAGATTGGTCTGAACCATTTGAGGTGATGTGTGATGTGAGTGGTACAGCTTTGGGAGTTGTGCTAGGGAAAAAGCGCAACAAGATCTTTCATCCAATCTACTATGTCAACAAGTCGCTAAATGGAGCACAACGTAATTACACTATTACTGAGCAGGAGCTACTTGAGGTGGTATATGCATTTGAGAAGTTTAGGGCATACTTGTTGGGCACTAGAGTGATAGTTTACACTCATCATGCAGCTCTACGATACTTAGTGGTGAAGAAAGACACAAAGTTGAGATTGATAAGATGGGTGTTGTTACTTTAAGAATTCTATTTTGAAGTCAAAGATAAAAGAGGTTGTGAAAATTAGGTGGCTGATCACCTGTCTAGGTTGGAGGCGGAGAATAAAGAAGAAGTTGAGTTAGACATTAATGATTCATTACCAGATGAACAGGTACTATCCGCCACTCTTGATCTTATTTCTTAGTTTGCTGACTTTGCAAATTTTCTTGTCAATAAGTTAATGCCTGAAGGGTTGACATTTCAACAAACGAAGAAAATCCTGCATGATATGGGTAAGTATTTCTAAGATGAACCCTATTTGTATAGGGTGTGTGCTGACAACATCATCAGGCGATGTATACCTGAAGCTGAGATGCTAAACTTTTTAGAGGCCTGTCACTTTTGTCCGGTAGGTGGTCACCATGGAGGTGTACGTACTGTCCACAAGGTACTCCAGAGTGGATACTACTGGCTTACAATCCATCAGGACTAAGTTGACTTAGTCAAGAGGTATGATGTTTGTCAGAGGCAATGAGCCATTTCTCGTCGTCATGAACTGTCAATGACACCTATTTTGGAGGTGGAATTGTTTGATGTGTGGGGAATTAATTTTATGGGACCATTTGTGAGCTCATATGGGGAAAGGTTCATACTGGTGGCAGTAGACTATGTGTCCAAATAGGTTGAGGTAGTAACTCTGCCTCAAAATGATTGTAAAAGTGTTGCTAGTTTTCTGAAGAAGCATATATTCTCAAGGTTTGGCACACCTAGAGCTTTTATCAGCGATAGAGGCTCACATTTCTGTAATAAAGTGTTTAGTGCACTTTTGGCTAAATATGAGGTTAAACAACACAAGGTAGCAACACCGTATTATCAACAAACAAGTGGCCAAGTCAAGGTGTCGAAGGGAGATCAAAGAGATATTGGCAAAAACAGTAAATGCGAATAGAATGAATTGGGCAAGGAAGTTGGATGATGCTCTATGGGCATATCAGATAGCTTTCAAGACACCCATTGGTATGTCTCGATATCAGTTGGTGTTTGGAAAGGCATGTCATTTGCCTATTGAGCTGGAGCATAAGGAACTCTGGAAACTAAAAAAGTTGAACCTCAGTTGGAATAAAGCAGCGAACCTGAGATTGGATCAAATAAATGAAATGAATGAATTCCCTTTAAGAGCTTATGAGCGGTCACTCCATTGAGAAGAGGAATTTTATTCCTGGTGACTTAGTGCTACTTTTCAACTTCACGCTTCGTCTATTTCCTGGGAAATTGAGATCCAAATGGTCTAGGTCATTCAAGGTAACTCGGGTATTTCAGTCGGGCGCGATTGAAATTGAGAATAACAAAGGTGGGAGGTTCAAAGCCAATGGTCAATGAGTCAAAGCATACTTGGGAGTCCCGGAGGAGGTGAAAGTAGTTGAGAAATGTAGAAACCTGCGTCGCACCATGATGCTAAATTGTTCACTGCTTGGGAGATTGTAATTGTAATAGGTAGTTTGAATTTTAGCTTGTTTTTCATTGCTTTATAGTGTCACAGTGTGTTGGTGTGCAGGAAAGAGTTGGGCAGAAGATTGAGGAACTAGAGTTAGAAGACCTTCACGAGCACTCACACGAATCGTGGTGCTCCTCATGAGCAACATCACGGCTCGAAAATGGTCACCAACTTCCTTAGAAGAGCTACTAGAAATTGAAAATATAGGTTCACGAAAGCGTTTACGGTCCGCTAAACCTTAGACGGACCATTTAGCCTCTCGTGAACCTCATGTCAATTTCATTGCCTAAGGAATTTTCACGAGCACTTACACGGACCGCGGTGCTCTTCACGAGCATCATAATGGTCCGTCTTAGTTAAGTCGGCAGTAATCCAGTGACCCAACCCCACCCGCATGAGTTTAAAAAGATTTTAAAACGTTTTTTTTATAGCTAACAAATAGCCAAGGGTCGGGGTTTTCTCTTATTTGTAATGATTTTTAGTGCTATTAAACGGTTTCTCATCACCCATAACTCCACAATCGGTCAAAGAATCAAACCCTAGGTTGTCTATTGCCAAGAAATTAAAGTTGGAGTTCATCTCTCTCTCTTAGTGTGACGAATTGAGCAAATTTTGAAGTAAGTTCTTCCCCGTACTTGATATAAGTTTAATCTAATCTAGAATCAAGTTAGAACTACTAAATATTTTGTTTGATTTTCAATAGTCTTACTTGATAAATCGATTTTTAAGGTTTGCATTTTGTGGGTATGTTAAAATTGGTTGCAATATGTGATTTTCTTTTGTGGGTATCATTAATTTGTGTGAAGTTTGTGATTTATGATGATGTAAGTTTGAATTAGAGTCCGGGTTTGTTGAGTTATGACCACTTGAATATATCGAGTACATTCAGTCAAAATTAGGAACAAAGAGGTTGTTCGATTGTGGGCATAATGTTAATTGAAAGTAATTACCCTTAGTTGGGTAGTTCTTTATTAGGTTTCTGTAGATTAGTCGCCTCCGTGAACGAATCTCCTTCATAAATTGTGGTTGTGCGCTGATAATTCATAAAATCAGGCATAATGAATGTATTGGATGAGAAGTAACTGCAGAACTTGCCCAAGTGTCGGTCCACGAAATGCTTCATTAACTGTGTAGGGGAACACGAGCCATGAAACCATCTGTGGCTCACACTTGGAAAATAAAGTGAACACTAGCAAAGTTCACGAGGGGCCAAACTGCTCGTGGTTCACTTTACATACCGTGAAGCCCTCGTGAATAATAACCAGTATAGGTGCTGGACACTATTTTATGTCCACGAGGGACATCACGGATCGTGGTACCCACCACGGCCAGTGTTGACCTCTGTATATAAAAAAAAATATTTCTTTGTAAAACTTTTCACTTTTCATTTTTACTTTGTGGCCCTTTCCAATGATGGAATAGATGATGACATTCTTAAGGCAAGGCGTCAGATTATATATTACACCGGGGAAGTCTGAGTAACCGTTAGTGCATCACTTGATTCTACAAATATTAACCCACTGCTATTTTTCAGGTACTATGGGACCACGATGAAAGACTGCACCGCCACATACCTCACCACCTCTTTCCCTTACTCAAAGTGAAAATGAGGCAGAATCTAGTAGCTCGGAGGTCCAAGTAAACACGAAAATTGAAGATTACTCCCCTTGAATTACTAGGTCACGGATAATGAGAGCTATAGTTTAGGATACCCCTTCCCAGTCTGAAGAGGAAGGTAGTGAGTCCAGGAGTGGTGAGGCCTCTGATAGTAGTTCTGTGACACCCCAGAAACCATTAAGCTTAACTAGAGCTTGTCGTAAGTGTTAAAGTCATAAAATTTACTTCTCGTACCTTAAATGAAGGGTTTAGGGGTTTAATGTTGAGGTACGACCCCCAAGGACCAACCAAGCGTCCTTGAGGAGGACCCTAAAACCACTCTCAAGCTTGCCCAAAACAGTGACCCACGGAGGTACCTACGCCTCGTAGGGTGGTCCATGCTCCGTGGGAGGAGGTTAGTGAGTCAAGGGCCAAGATCAGTAACTGCAGAATGCCAACCCATGCCCCACTAGTATGGGTCGTGGGTCAGTCCACGCCCCATAGGTGGTGGTCATGGATGGGCCCTGCAAGCTGTCACAAAGTTGGTTAAGGCTAAGGGGTCTTTAGGTAATTTCCTTTTTAGTTAGTATGATGTGAGGTCATTTTTTTAATTGTTTTAATACACCTATATAAGTCTTCTTAAGTCATTAACCAACACATTAAGCCCATAAAATCCCAAAACCCAAATCCATAACCAACTTTCCCCAAATAAACTCTCTCTAGAACTCCAAGGAAGAAGAAGAAGAAGAAAGGTGAAGCTAGGGTTGAAGAATCAAGATTTTCTCCTCAAATTAGTGGGAATTATTCGATAAGGTATGGTAGCTCTTAATCCATTGGTAGCCTTCACCCATGGATCCCCTTCAAAACCCTAATTCAAAGCTAGAAAATCCAAAAGCTAGGATTTAACTTCAATCTCATGGATTCCTTTAAAATTTGTTTTTAATGATTGAATAATGATTATTTATGGATATATTGATGATTTTATATGATTTTAAGTTTAATTCCTCAAGAATCCATGAATTCCCTTATTTTCCCAAATTGGATCTTAAAGTGTGGGTATTGATTGATGCAAGTAAAATGTTATAGAATTATGAATGTTATGAATTGATTACTTGAATTATGTTATCATCCATGTCCAATTTAGTAATTATAGATGTGTTGATGAATCATGATCTATGGTCCTTGAAGGGCAATTTATGAGAATTATGCATGACTATGAGATTTATGTATATGCTTTGTGAACACTTAGAGAGTAAAGTGATTCTAATTGTGACGTATTTGTGGTGTTGTTGAAAGACTATTCTATCTCACACACACATACATACTTATGAATGAAGTATGAATTAAGTTTCCATGATTGTGATAATGCTGTTGTGTTGGTTTAAAAGTTATTCTCAATTATACATTTATGAATGATGAAGACATGTTGTGAAAGGTTTTCTCACAATATGGTGATTCTTAGGTTGAAAGGATATTATCACATATTGAATCTTGGAGTTATATTATGTGTGATGTTGGTTTGAGGATTGATATATTCTTCCATAATAATGAACTCAAGTAATGAAATGATAAGTACTCCGTGGGGAATAATGCTAAGCACCAAATGGATATTGATATGAGATAGAAGTCCTCACGTGAGTTGAGGCGGGATTTCTAGAAGCAATCTCCTTGTCCCATAACTATGTGCCTCTTGGTCTTTAGCTAGTGGATCCACCTAAAAGTTAAATTAATGGTTATACCTTAGGCAAGTAGGACACCCCTTCTGGTGTGAGAAACACCGAATTTCATATTTAGCTCACATGGTCTATGTCAGTTAAGGCTTACCCCCACAATGAATGATTATGAACTATGGCTTCTCAAGAAGCACTACTTAGTGTGGGTATGAGACTTCATCCATGCATTGCACAAGTAGTCTTTGAGAGTAGTTATGGTGTGTTCCTTTTATGATATGATGATTTATGAAATAATGTATGCTTAATAGGGATTGTTGCTATGAGTTGCTTTCCTTGATATGACTTAGTAAATGTGAAGGTTTCCTTATCTATGAGTATTAACTAAGGATGATATCAATGAATGGTAAGTATGATTATGGTGGCCTAAAAGTGGTATTTAGTATAAATGGAATTATGGGATCTTTATCTATGCATTTCACAAGTATAACTTAGGGTTACTTATGAGATGGTTCTATTATGCTATGATGATCTATATGTTGAATATGCTTATGACTTATGCTTTTACACTAATGTGCATGGTGATTCTCAAACATGGTCAAGTGCATGCTTTTCAACTAAAATGTCCTTTTTAGCATGTTTTCAAGGTTTTTATGCATGGCTATCATACTTAGTGCATTTTTTGTACTAGCTCATATTTTTCTACATTTTCCCCTAAGCGTAGGGATTGATACTCAATTTTATTCCCCTCGTGGCTAGAGCTTGGAATTGATCATTCTCCTTGCTAGTTGGTGAGTCCTCAAGATTCGAGGACGTATGAGTCATTTGTTGTTCCTTTCTAGTATTTCATTTTCAGACTATATTGTCAGGGCTGTGTCCCTATTTGATTTAAAGATTGTATTAGATGGCTAATTGAGACAAGTCTAGACTTTCGCTTGCTTTTATAAAAGACTTTGATTGTATGGATATATTTTTTAAATTCTACATCATTTCTTTTATCGTATGTTATGATATGCTAAGGGGATTGTATGAGACCTTTCGGGGTTGAGTATGCCTTGTCACATCTAGGGGGTACTCCTGGGTTATGACAAACTTGGTAATCAGAGAACAAGGTTTAGAATAATTCTAGGATGATATCTCATAAGCCACGTCTAATAGAGTCTTGTTCATAGTGTGAAGCGCGCCACATTTATTAATGAGAGGCTATAAGATGTTTAGGAAACTACACTTCTTTCATTACTCTTAAGTCGTGCTATAGAGTTTAACTCTATAAAGTCCCTCTCCTAATCATTCTCTTGTGTCTTCAGGATATGAATACAGGAAGAGCTAACGCAAGAAGAATAGAGGGTGACAATGTGAATGTTGGGATTATGGTGGCCTAAAAGTGGTATTTAGTATAGATGGGATTATGGAATCTTTATCTATGCATTTCACAAGTATAACTTAGGGTTACTTATGAGATGGTTCTATTATGTTATGATGATCTATATGTTGAATATGTTTATGACTTATGCTTTTACTCTAATGTGCATGGTGATTCTCAAATTTGGTCAAGTGCATGCTTTACAACAAAAATGCCCTTTTTAGCATGTTTTCAAGGTTTTTATGCATGGCTATCATACTTAGTGCATATTTTGTACTAGCTCATATTTTTCTACATTTTCCCCCAAGTGTAGGGATTGACACTCAATTTGATTCCCCTCGTGGCTAGAGCTTGGAATTGATCATTCTCCTTGCTAATTGGTGAGTCCTCAAGATTCGAGGACGTATGAGTCATTTGTAGTTCCTTTCTAGTATTTCATTTTCAGACTATATTGTCAGGGATGTGTCCCTATTTGATTTAAAGATTGGATTAGCTGGCGAATTGAGACAAGTCTAGATTTCTGCTTGCTTTTATAAAAGACTTCGATTGTATGGATAATTTTTTTAAATTTTGCATCATTTCTTTTATCGTATGTTATGATATGCTAAGGGGATTGTATGAGACCTTTCGGGGTTGAGTATGCCTTGTCACATCTAGGGGGTACTCCTGGGTCGTGACAAACTTGGTAATCAGAGAACAAGGTTTAGAATAATTCTAGGATGATGTCTCATAAGCCACGTCTAATAGAGTCTTGTTAATAGTGTGAAGCGCGCCACATTTATGAATGAGAGGCTATAAGATGTTTAGGAAACTACACTTCTTTCATTACTCTTAAGTAGAGCCATAGAGTTTAACTCTATAAAGCCCCTCTTCTAATCATTCTCTTGTGTCTTCAGTATATGAATACATGAAGAGCTAACACAAGAATAATAGAGGGTGACAATGTGAATGAAGGAGTTCCTTCTTAAGCTAATCATGCTCCGATTGATCCTTCGGCTATGTCAAATGAAGAGTTTAGGTCGGATTTTCTAATGTTGGCTCAAGACATGATGGTCCAAGCTAATAGAGATGTTGGGACTCATGTGAACCCTAATATGAATTCCACGGCTTCTAGATTGAGAGAGTTGGCAATAATTAACCCTCCCAAGTTTCTTGGTTCCAAAGTGGGAGAGGATCCTCAAGAGTTTATGGATAAGGTTTATAAAATACTTGATGCCATGGGGGTGACCTCGGTAGAGAAAATGGAGTTAGCCGCTTATCAATTGAAGAGTGTAGCTCAAATTTGGTATACTCAATAGAAGAAAAATATGCTGGTAGGAGCTGGTCCCATAGAGTGGGAAATATTTAATAAACCATTTCTTGATAGGTTCTTTCCCCTAGAGTTGAGGGAAGCTAATGTGGAAGAATGCATTAACCTTAGGCAAGGTAGAATGAGTGTTAAGGAGTATGCCTTGAAATTTACCCAACTATCTAAGTATGCTCCATCTATGGTGGCGGATCCGAGGGATGAGGTTAGTAGGATTTTGACGGGTGTGTCCGACTTAATTGGAGAAGAATGTCGTACGACAATGCTCCATCATGACATGTATATCTCTAGGTTAAAGTGTATTCCCAACAAATTGAGGAGTCAAAACTCAAGAGGAAGAATAGAGAGATAAAAAGAGCTAGGTCTGATGAATAAGGTCAACCAAGGTTCAAACAGAGGTCCTTCAACCAAGATTCCTCCAATGATTCCCCAATGGTCAACAAGGATAGGGTAATCTCAAGGGGGAAATGGTGGCGGTTCTTCTTTTGAAAGATCTACATGTGCCAAATGTGGGAAGCAACATGTGGGTAAGTGCCTAGCTGGCACAGATGGTTGCTTTGGGTGTGGAAAGAAAGGTCATAAGATGAGAGATTGCCCGACACTCATGGTAAAAGGGAGAGAGGCCAAGAAAGCTTCTCTTAATCGTCTGATTCCCAATGTTCCAACGTATGGTGGCTTCTATGCACTCCGGTTTAGAAAGGACCAAGAAGACTTTTCGGATGAAGGCACCGGTATGTTGATCGTTCCCTATAGATGTAAATGTCTTATTAAGATCCCTATGGTACTTGTTAGACTTTGATGTTGGCCTTAGTATGGGTTTCTCTCAAAGGGGAGATGGTATGTTTAGATAGCAAGATTATTGAGAGTTCTGATATCCTCATCTATTTCTTCTATTTCTATTCTAGCTTGAGACAAAGAGTTCCGCTTGACTTGTTTTATGATTTGGAGTCATGTGTGTTTTAGAAGTTTCCATGATCTCCGTATGTTATGCATGTTCTTGAGAAATTTATGTTTTGAAAGAAAACGAGTTTTTATGATTTACTTTCATCATGTTGTTATGCATTTAGTATGTAGTTGCATATATACTTCATGAGATGAATTGTCAAACATGCTTTAGTATGCTTTTGAGAAGAATTACATAATTTGCTTTATGTTATTGAGTTGAGCATGCTTTGAATTGGAGAAGGTAGTTCCTCCAATGAATTTGAGAAATGTTGAAGTTTCCAGGCATAATGGGTAGTTAGATGTAGTTCCTACTTCCTTGCGTTGAATTGATCATATTGAGATGGAGTTGATGTTTTCTCCTTTAGATTGTTCATTATTTTGATGTCTCATGCATGATGGGTTGCTAGTCTTGAGTCTATAATTCCGTAAGGTGTCTAGATCATCATTCGAGGACGAATGTTTCCAAGGGGGAGATAATGTGACACCCCAGAAACTATTAGGCTTAACTATAGCTTGTCGTAAGTGTTAGAGTTGTAAAATTTGCTTCTCGTACTTAGAATGAAGGGTTTAGGGGTTTAACGTCAAGGTACGACCCCCCAAGGACCAACCAAGGGTCCTTGAGGAGGACCCTAAAACCACCCTCAAGCCTGCCTAAAACAGTGACCCACGGAGGGAGCTACGCCCCGTAGGGTGGTCCACGCTTCGTGGGAGGAGGTTCGTGGGTCAAGGGCCAAGATCAATAGCTATAGAACCCCAACCCATGCCCCACCAGTATGGGCCGTGGGCCGGTCCATGCCCCGTAAGTGGTGGTCCTGGATGGGGCCTACAAACTGTCCCAAAGTTGGTTAAGGCTAGGGGTCTTTAGGTAATTTCCTTTTTAGTTAGTATGATGTGAGGTCATTTTTTTAATTGTTTTAATACACCTATATAAGTCTTTTTAAGTCATTAACCAACACATTAAGCCCATAAAATCCCAAAACCCAAATCCATAACCAACTTTCCCCAAATAAACTCTCTCTAGAACTCCAAGGAAGAAGAAGAAGAAGAAAGGTGAAGCTAGGGTTGAAGAATCAAGATTTTCTCCTCAAATTAGTGGGAATTATTCGATAAGGTATGGTAGCTCTTAATCCATTGGTAGCCTTCACCCATGGATCCCCTTCAAAACCCTAATTCAAAGCTAGAAAACCCAAAAGCTAGGGTTTGACTTCAATCTCATGGATTCCTTTAAAATTTGTTTTTAATGATTGAATAATGATTGTTTATGGATATATTGATGATTTTATATGATTTTAAGTTTAATTCCTCAAGAATCCATGGATTCCTTTATTTTCCCAAATTGGATCTTAAAGTGTGGGTATTGATTGATGCAAGTAAAATGTTATAGAATTATGAATGTTATGAATTGAATACTTGAATTATGTTATCATCTATGTCTAAATTAGTAATTCTAGATGTTATGATGAATCATGTTCTATGATCCTTGATGGGCAATTTATGAGAATTATGCATGACTATGAGATTTATGTATATGCTTTATGAACACTTTGAGAGTAAAGTGATTATGACTATGATGTAGTTGTGGTGTTTTTGAAAGTTTGTTATCACACACACACTCTTATGAATGAAGTATGAACGAAGTTTCCATGATTATGATAATGATGTTGTGTTGGTTGAAAGGCTATTCTCAATTATACACTTATGAATGATGAAGATATGTTGTGAAAGGTTTTCTCACAATAAGGGGATTCTTAGGTTGAAAAAATATTCTCACCTATTGAATCTAGGAGCATCTTATGATTGATGTTGGTTTGAGTGTTGATACATTATTCCATAATAATGAATTCAAGTAATGAAATCATAAGTATTTCGTGGGGAATAATGCTAAGCATTGAGTGGATATTGATATGAGATGGAAGCCCTTACGTGAGTTGAGGCGGGGTTTCTAGAAGCAATCTCTTGAGATGGATTTCCATACGTGAGTTGAGGCAGGGTATCTAGTAGCATTCTTCTTGTCCCATATCTATGTGCACTCATAGGTCTTTTGCTAGTGGATCAACCTAAAAGATAAATTAATGGTTCTACCTTAGGCAAGTAGGACACCCATTTCGGTGTGGGAGACACCGGATTCCATATTTAGCTCACATGGTCTATGTCGGTTAAGACTTACCCCCATAATGAATTATTATGAACTATGGCTTCTCAAGAAACAGTACTTAGTGTGGGTGGGGGGGGGGTATGGGAATTCAACCATGCATTGAACAAGTAGGCTTTGAGAGTAGTTATGGTGTGTTCATTTTATGTTATGATGATTTATGAAATAAAGTATGCTTAATGTGGATTGTTGCTATGAGTTGCTTTCTTGATATGACTTAGTAAATGTGGAGGTTTCCTTGTCTATGAGTATTAACTAAGGATGACATCAAAGAATGGTAAGTATGATTATGGTGGCCTAAAAGTGGTACTTAGTATAGATGGGATTATGGGATCTTTATCTATGCATTGCACAAGTATAACTTAGGTTAGTTATGAGATGGTTCTATTATGCTATGATGATCTATATGTTGAATATGCTTATGACTTATGCTTTTACACTAATGTGCATGATGATTTTCAAGCTTGGTAAAGCGCATGCTTTTCAACTAAAATGTCCTTTTTAGCATGTTTTTAAGGTTTTTTTTGGCATGGCTGTCATACTTGGTGCATTTTTTGTAGTAACCCATAATTTTCTACATTTTCCCCCAAGTGTAGGGATTGACACTCAATTTGATTCCCCTCGTGGCTCGAGCTTGGAATTGATCATTCTCCTTGCTAGTTGGTGAGTCCTTAAGTTTTGAGGACGTATGAGTCATTTGTTGTTCCTTTCTAGTATTTCATTTTTCAGACTATATTGTAAGGGTTATGTCCCTATTTGATTCAAAGATTGTATTTGATAGCTAATTGAGAAAAGTCTAGACTTTCGCTTACTTTTATAAAATACTTCAATTGTATGGATAAAGTTTTAAAATTCTGCATCATTGCTTTTATCTTATGTTATGATATGCTAAGGGGCTTGTATGAGACCTTTTGGGGTTAAGTACGCCTTGTCACATCTAGGGGATACTCCTAGGTTGTGACAAGCTCTTAGGAGAGTGCAGCTGAACGTCAACCTAAAGTAGGAGCATAAATTGAAAGGGGAGCACAAGAAGAAGAAGATGCCCAGTAAGAGGATGATGATGGTAGCCCCGGGGTACTGATGGTCCAATATGTTCAGTAACATGAATCTCACCTAGTGGTGAGGCAAAAATTAATTGCTTACTTTCGTAGTATGTGAACTTTGAACAGGTCGAAAGACTTCTTCACGCATGGGATAATGTCCAAGACGGGAGGTTTTGGCGGAAGACCAATCATACATGAGACTAGAGTAGTGGTAACAAATATCCAAGCATTTCCAGATATCTACAAGGTGTTCAAAATGCATAAATTTGAATGGATGAACAACTCACCATGAGAGTTTTCCAGCCACCTTACCAAAGAATTCTACGCCTTAGATGCAGCCACACTTATGAATTTTGTTGCAAACACTGGAACAACTAAGAGGGGTCAGAAAGCATTTGCAAGCACATGGGGACCACTTGATTCAGTTGTAGTAAGGGGCCAATTTGTGGATATATTTGAAACCACGATCAATAGGATACTGCATGGCCCAAAATACACAGCACCATCATCAGTTGGTCTTTTTGAAGGTAAGCACCATGCAGTGACGAATGAGGCTGGATGGATGATACGACTTCGAAGGGAGTGGGTCATGCGCTGGATTGCTGAGTTGATTGCTATGGAGGTTGAGGCTGCAGCATGTGTATGAGGGTCGCAGGTGCATATCACGAAGGCATCTCTCACTTTTCCTACCAAGGTTGGTGGGAAATAGTACGTGTAGACTTGCGGCCCTCAGTTAATGATAACATACTATCACCATCGCTAGCATCATTGGTTGCCTACCTCATGGATGGATACCCACTGAATGTCGGCCGGATGATCACCACAAAGATGCTGGATAGAGCACTAAATGAGAGAACAGGTTTGCAGGCCAACATTCCACTGAATAAGTTAGTGGATAGATGGGTTGAAGCGTCTAGGGTCACAGCAACTTCCAAAATAAAAGACGTGGCCAACCATCTTTGTGGTGCAAAAGACGAAGCAGTGGGACCATTGACGGTAGTACCACATGTACCAATTGACATTCTACATGCTGAAGGAAGTACTGAACATGGTGATTCATCACACCCATCTGTGGGTGCACCACCACCAGTTTCAGCTGCCTAACCTACAGGTACATTCATCACTATACCTACTATGATTTTTGAGAGATTGGTTGCAGATCATAGGTAGATCCGATCCATAGTCGACCAGATTGTGCTCAAACTACCTCAGGTAGTTCAGCGAGATATGTTAGCTATGGAGAAATAACTAAAAGATGAGATTCAGACAAAATTATCGGTACCAAAAAGTAGGATAGACGGTCTTGAGGTCCATGTGACCAACCACATATAGGCCATAGGTTCAGTAAATGCGGAGGAGTTGAAGGGGCAGTTGACTGAGATGAGAGATGATATAACTAAAGTGTCCAGGAAGCCAGTCACTATGCCCCCTTAGTTGTTCCAGATTCTTTGATGAACCTGTTCAGTGAGCCTTTCGCTGGTCAGGTACTTGACAACTTATGGGGTGACATACCTAAATAAAAATCTAGTAAGATAAAGTAGAAAGATGTGGATTCTGATGCGGAGCAGTCAACAAACCTCTACAAGGAAGAGAGGCGACTGCATAAGAAAGCATGAAAGGAGTCCAGGAAGAAAGCTAGGGAAAAAGCAACACTTGAGTAGCAAAGCGAGATGCGGTGTAAGCTAGCGCTTCTGGTAGTGCGATACCAACTCCTAGTATTAGCAGTCAGCATGATCAACTGTAGGTCTCTGAGAGTGCACCCATTTATAAGGATGTTGACACTGGTCTGACTACCGGCGCCTAGTGCATCATAGGTATGACCCCTCCTCACAGCCCTGTTTTATGTTTATTTCTTTACTTTGAGGGCAAAGTCTTTTGTTTGGGGAAGGGGTGGTGAGCAACCTGCTAGGAAAATGTTAAAATAGATAGAGGTTGACTCTTTTGTGTTGAAAGTTTTATGTGAAAATTTTGTGTTGTTTTGAGTTGTGAGCATTTGCTAGAAGTAGCTACAGCTAAATTCTGAGCTTGTGTTGTGTCTAAATACTAACAAATATGTCGTTAATCTAAAAATTTGACCGTTAGGCTCTTTATATGACTTCCTAGATACTCGCGTGTTGAACATCGCTAGCTTGAAATATAAATTGGTTAACTAAGAAACTGAAAATATAGACATATGCCATATGCATGTGAGGTTTGCATGAAGTCTAGCACTAGGTGCAGAAGCTAGAACTTGCCCGAGTATTTTTGCTAGAGTCTAAAAATAACGGGATAGGAAGTGATCATTAGGCCATTTTTGCTAAGCCCACTTAAAACTAAAAAGAAACCACCAAATGAAAAGCATGATCCTTGAACCCTATTTGAGCCATGAGGCTAATTTTGTTCTTACCCATTTGATATCGTATCCTTGGGTCTCTGAAGATACAATGCCATAACTCAGGACACAAGCCTAAGTTGAGTGTGATCACACCTCGAGTAGAAAAGGAAAACGTAAAAGGAAGGTTCACTTAGTCAGCTCTAAGGCACAAAGTCTAAATACTCGCTTGATCAAGAGAAATGTGTATATATATATATAAAGATGGTCAAATAAATAAATGGTGGGGCTGCTTAGATGTACCGAAATGAAAAAGGATAGAATCGTCCAGATAAAGTTGTGTGAAAATTAAACTTTGGAGAACCAAGGTATTAGTCACTCACAAAACCAAAAATTTTATTCACTAGCTCGAGCCTATGTTACAAGCCTAAGAAAGTCCTGCAGTGATCCTATTCTAGTTTTTTGATAGATAGAGTGTAGAAAACAAGGGCAAGCCTATGGTATTTTTCTTTCTAGTGTTAGAAGTTCTTTGGGAGAGTGAGCGTAGAAATTAGTTCCAATTATCATGTGTGAGGGACTTCTTTGGTGTGAGGACACTATGTTACATTTGATAGTTAAATTGTGTTGACCGATAATGTACACGAGCACGAGCATGGTTGACTGTGAATAATGGGATGTCATACATTGATCCTTGCATGTTAGATAGATGGTTTTGGATACAAGTTGTGGTTGAGATAGCTGTTGCATGATAGTAAGATGTTTTTGGGTGTTTGAGCATCAAGTGTCTTTCTTTCTCATCACTTGAGGACAAGTAATGGTTCTAAGTTGAGGGTGTTGATGTGCCGTGAAGTAGTGGCACATCTAACGCTCAAAACTAAGGATTAATGCTAGAAATTGAGTGTATTTATATGGATATGATGTGTTTGGTTATGTTTGAATTAGTAAAATACTTGGACGTGGGAGATAGAAAGAAGAAGAAGAAAATGATTCTGAAACATGCACCAAGGAGCCCCAGATGGGGCGTGGCCATGATGATGAGCTGTCTGGAGGCTTGTGGGGTTGAAGCAGTGTCAACAGGGCAAGATGAATTTGATAAAATAAAGACACGGAGTCTTTGAAGGACCGTGGTCTCTTTCATGGGTCGTGCTGAAGTTCTGAAGGAGTTCCAGTGTATAGTCTTTGAGGAGCTAAGTTTTGGTATGGTTAAGTAAGGACCACGACAGCCCAAATGGGTCGTGGACCCCATGACGGTTCATGTTGAAGTTCGTGAAGGAGTTCCAGTGTACAGGCTTTGAGGAGCTAAGTTTTGGTATGGCAAAGTAAGGACACGGAGGCCCAAACGGGTCATGGTCCTCATGACGGTTCGTGATGCTGCTCGTGAAGGACACCAGGATAAAAAGGGTCTCACACTGTCTAAGTGTGAGACTACGAAAGGCCTCACGGGCTGTGAAGACCTTGATGGGCCATTATGCCGTCCGTGTAACACTCCGACAATTCAGTGCTACTTTGAGTAGGACTCTTTTTGGACAGACTATTTGAATTAATTAGGTTAAATTTTTGAAGTATCTCATCATGTATGAACGATAGACTACTTTCCATATTTTTCCTACTTTGGTTTTTATCGATTAACGTTGGATCAAGACTTGAAGTTTGATTTTGTGTTTGACTATCAAGCTTTCTTTGAATTCGCAATCTTTGTAAGTGATCTCTTTTAATGTATTCAATATATATTTTCACTTATTCAATTGAAGACATTAATGCCTAAACACCACAACTAGGGTTGTGGGAACCATGACGGAAACCTAAGTGTAGATTCAAAGAATTATTTGAGCGCGATCATTTTTTGCAAAATATAATTCGTACTTTTACTATTCATTCTTTCTAATGAGTGCACACATTAGAACTTGCTTGTGTCTATCACTTGTTCGAGAGAAAAGTGGTGGTTAGGAAAAAGTAGAATTAGTCTGTGGTTTGGAGTGAAAAGTCAAGTTCGAGAGAAGAGACTTTTGACATCAAACATGCGAGGGTAGAACCGATAACACTCTAAGACCGAGAGGATTCGAGTGACAGTTATCTAACAAGACTGAGAAGTGTTAGATGTATTTAACTCGCTAGTAATTTGCAAAGAAATAATCAATTGAAACTTGTTCACAAATCAACATTAAATGTAAAGTCATGGAAACACAACCCTAGTTTCATTATCTAATATCACAACTTTGAATTTAAAATCCTGTTACTTGTTACCTGAGCAATATAGCGAACTTTGGTTACTTGAAACCTACACCTAAACCCATTTTACTTTTCACAATTACTTACCCTTGGGAAATAATAACAACAGTTGAATAAAAGCGACAGTGAAACTACTTCTATAAGTAAATTCTCTGTTGGATCGACCTCAACTCACATTGAGTTCTACAAATTGACATCGACCGTTTGCATTTCTTAATTGAAGTGTAAGTTTGGACGTATCAGAAACCAACATTGAATAACGCATGCCAAAAAAAATTAAATAGTATTTTATACAAAAAGTTTAATCCTGTTTGATTCAAACAATTATCATAGTAGTAATGCATGTACTTAAAATATTAAAATATGAGGTACATGATCCACTGACATGAAATTCTTCAAAATTCATCCAATTCTATATCATTAGTTTCTTTTTCTTCTTCCTCGCATTGGAGAGGTGGTGATCCCTTCAATCATAAAAAATAATTATTGAACAAACAATTCAGATAGAGGACATATATAAACATACAATACATTAACATACTAATTCTTTCTTTATGATCTTAGTGAATAAAATCATATTTTTGTTAGGATATTATTTTTCTTAACACATATTTGGAATTGTATTTTGAAGAGTTGATTTTAAGAAGGTATGAATGATGAAGTTAAGAGTAATATTTTTTCAAAAAACGTGATGATTTTTAGGGATAAGATTAGTTATTTTTTGAAATTTAAATTTTTAATTTTTAATTAATTCTTTAGATAGTTGATCATGGCTAATTTTTGTGCCTTTTTCAAGGATATGGGTTTTTATTTTTATTTTTTGGATTGACAGTTTATTTTTCTTTCTATTTTTAAGTAATACATATTATCTGGACTTAATAAGTATATACTATTACATATAGGTTATCTTTAAGTTTATTGTTTTTTTTTTGTTGTTATTTTTCATTTGAATTTATTTACTCTAAATATTTTAATTTTGAATGCGAAAGTAGTACGCAGTGGAGTTATACTAATGTGTAGTTTTTGTTGATTTTTTTATTGTTTATTTTTCATTTGTTTTGTAGGTAACTTATCTTTTTATTTTTTTGTTAGTTTCAATTTTTTAAAATATAGAATTTACCCTCTGTACAAATGTCACGATCAAAATTTACAAGTTGTGATGGCACCTATGTTCCCTACCGATAGGTAAGCCAACTCAATAATTTTACCAATTTAACTAAATAATGAGGTAAAAAGGTAAACAACAAGTAAATATCTCCCACACTAAGTCCTTCATAAATATGAAATACGGAAAACTAAAATACCACCCAAGACTTGGTGTCATAAGTACAAGAGTTTCAAAAATACGGTGCAAGTATGAAACTAAAATGACAAACCTAAACCTAAGAGATATCCTGTCTGAACACAAAAGCAACAAAATAAACCATAAAATAGAGGGAGGTGTGGGCTGTGGAACAGCCAAGCAGCTCACCACAACTTCAAGATACTCCAAGCTCGGACTCAAAAAGCTCCACGAGAGGTGCTCGTATTAGGAATCAAATCTACACAACAAAAATGTGCAACAAGTGTAGTATGAGTACGAAACTACGTGTAACCAGTATATCTCATAGACCAACAACGAAGAACTAGTGAAGGGAGTTCATATAAGAAAACCAATTTTTTACTTGTACAAATCTATATTATGCTTACCAGTCAAGTTTCATCAAGTAGAGGTAATCAAATATCAAGTACCTTCCAACCACCAATAAAACACATAATCATCAAGAAGGAAGGATGTCATGAGATGTAATGCAATGGTATACCATGAAATGATATGCCTCAGATACCAAGTACTCTCTCAACCGTATGTACATGATACTCCTCGAAAATATATCGAGAGTTCATGACCCATGGGGGACTCGCGTGGTCCATATACCGACACAGACAATCTTCACATGTCTGTGCAGACGATCTCAATGCACTAGAATAAAATCAAACAATTTTCGCACATACAATTTCCACGTTCCCAAATTATAATCTTAATATATAACCATCCCCAGCATGGACAATCTCCATAAGCCCAACTTATACTTAATCTCATGTCAATATATGTGCACAATATGGTATCAATGAAACGGGATGATGATGCATCTCAATCAAATATTAATATAATATGTAATCACCTCAACTATCACAAATATACGGATGAGGTTCAATAAAGAACACAATCACACATAATAAATCAAGTCAATAATATATCAGCTAATGCCCATATGCTTTGGCATTCTTGGATTACAATCTGCATTCTATAGTAATAACCTTTCCCTTTATGACACCATTATTGGTACCAATACCCGTCACACCTTTGGTACGAGACCCCCATCTTTTGCCCTTACCCATGGTCTATTCCATTTTTAATCTTTAATTAGAAAAACGTCCTTCAATGAAGTCTGAAAGTCTTAACATACCTTGAATGTCGAACACGTGACATGAATCATCAAGATTTCGCCTTTCCCTTTTGTAAATCTTGTGAACGTTCCCAATCTATCAATTATTCATATTTTGATAAGTAAACGAGTCCATAGACACCCATATTACTATATTCTTATCCTAGACCCAAAAACTCACCCAAATCTATAACCAAGTTCGTAAATCTTGGTGTCACTAATATGCCAAGTCTCATATTCCTAGACTTCAAGCTTAAGGTTAAGTCTCAATTCATCAAAATATTATAAATATAATGGTATTCAAAATACACCTAATATTGAATTACCTATCTCAATATATTGAAACTTCAATTATAAATTAATAACCATTGGAAAATTCCAAAATTTAAAACCAAAAATTTCATAGCCTGAAACCTTAACAAACGGAAATGCACAAAAACCAGTTATGGAATAGCCTTACTTTTTGCCAATTATTAATAATTTTTTAGCTAACAATTATTTACCCCCAATCCAAACCCATCACGTTTGCAGTGTCAATACCTTACAAAAATTGTTTATTTTTCCTTTTTCTTCCTAACCAAAAATCTTATATCTCTCAACATATGTAATTAATTCCTAACCCATAAGCAAACGTACAATTCCTAACTATCCAACACATCCATAAACTACAATATTTAAGCTTGGCTATTTTTTTTTTTTACCTGGAGCTTCGTTCTTGCTCTAGTAGATGCTGAGGTTTTAATTTCTTTTGTCGTCTGCAGATACAAGCGATAATGAGTTATGGTGCGACAAAAAGAATTATTAACCATCAATTAATCTTAATTAATCTCTCTATTCATGGTCCAAATTACTTGGGTATTAAAATAAATTATGGACTTAGCCCATTAACCACCATTTAAATTAATTATCTTTAAAATTTACCCATTAATTGAATAGCCTCAGTTAAATCAATAGCTCAAAATTCTCATTTAAAATTTTACTGAAAGGGTTTCTTATGGAAGGAAAAGTTCTACTACTCAAAACGACCTAGCGGGTTGTTACATCATGTACCACTAAAACAAATGTTCGTCCGCGAATGGTAAAAGAAATAAAAAGAATTGAATGCTTAAAACAAATAGGGATATCTGATCCACATGTCTGATTCGTACTCCCAAATAGCATCCTCAATTGGATGATGCTTCCATTGAACCTTTACTGAAATAATTTCTTTCGACCTCAACTTTCAAATTTACCTAACCAATATAATAACTAGTTGCTCCTCAAAAGTAAGATTCTAACCAAGTAACACTAAATCCAATGGAATCACATACGCACCATCCTAAATGAAACTTTTTCAACATCGAATTATGAAATATAATGTAAACACCCAACAAATCAAGTGGCAATGCAAAATTGTATCCATCCTACCAATGCATTGATCATTCTTGACAGGGCAATATTCCTCAGGCTCAACTTGTTCTTCTTTTCAAATTTCATCACACACTTCATAAGTGTAACCTTCAATGGAACTCACTATTCAATCATTAACTCTAAATCACGAATCTTTCGACGTGCATAGCTATTTTTCCTACTCTAAGCCACGAAAAGTCTATCCTCAGTCAACTTAATCTTATCCAAGGACTCCCTAATCAAATATGTGCCCCCATCCTAACCTCAGTTGCATTAAACTAACCAACTAGAGATCTGTTGTTGTATGCAACTCCACTAAAAGCAAAAATGTATCCCCGATAACCACTAAAGTGATCACACACACCCGCAGCATGTCCTCAAGGACCCCAATAGTCCGTTCAGACTAAATATTAGTCTGTGTATACAACGATGTACCACGATCCACCCGAGTACCAACTACTTTAACATAGACCGCCAAAAATGAGATATAAATTATGTATCTCGACATGAAATAGTAGATATGAGCAATCCATGTAATCAAACTATCTCCCGAACATAAAACTGGACTAACTTCTCTAAATTATAAATAGTATGAATCGGAATGCGATATGTAAACTTTCTCAATTGATCCATAACCAAATAACATCAACCCTTACCCAAGGTCCGTGGCAACACTACCACAAAGTTCGTAAAATCATTTCCCCCTTCCACTCTAGTTTGGACGTCCTTTAAGTAACACTTGTTGTTCATACATCATTTACTGATAAACGATACATCTTAGTACACCTCGGATGAATTGTATACCTTTAACTATGGGCATCCTCTATGATCATTCTTGTCAACTCACCTATCCGAAGAACATAAACACGATCTTTTATCCTCAAAATTCCCTCACCATCATGAATTTTCACCTTGGCTTCTCCATGTACCACCTTGTCTCGAATATTACACAAATCGCCATCATCAAACTATTAAGTCTGAATCAAATAAGTACAACCCCACCTCCATGTAAGATAACACTCTACCCCATTTCAAAATATGAAGTCTCGCAAAGCTATTGGCTAAGTACTGGATATCCATAGCCCAAGAAAGCTCACCCACCTGTAACAAATATAAACTCCCTATACCCACTATATTTCTACTTAATGAATGGACTACCACATTTGCCTTATTCCAATTGTAAAAGATATTGATGTTATAGTTCTTGAGCAACTCAAAATTATCTTCGTTGCTCCAAATTAATATTTCTCTGATTGAATATATATTAGAGACTACAATGATCATGGAACTCCTCGTAATACACACCATAAAAGTAATATCCTCAAATCCTCAAGGTGAATACTACAACTGCCAACTCCAAGTCATAGTTATGATAGTTCGTCTCGTGAATCAACTTCAGCTGCCTCGAAGCATAAGTTATTACTTTCCCCTTCTATATAAACACAAAATCAAGATCAATCCAAGAAGCATCACAAGATATGATAAAATCCACTTCCTCTACAGGTAGAGTCAAAATCGAAATAGTAATCAATAACGTCTAGATTTTTTTTTTTTTTAAAACTCACACCACACTCATTTGATCACTAGAAAGTCACTTCCTTATAGGTCAATCTAGTTAATGGAAATGCAATGAATGAGAAACCATCTACAAATCGGCGATAATAACCTTTAAGGCCTAAGAAACTCTGAATCTCAGTTAACTGAAGCAGGTCTGCCTTAATCTTCTTAGGATCCACCATAATATCCTCTTTAGACACTTCATGTCCCAAGAATGCTACCGAACTAAGCCAAAATTCATACTTTGAAAACTTCGCATAGAGCTTCTTTTCCTTCAGAATTCCAAGCACAATCCTCAAATGATGCTCGTACCCTTCCTTACTATGAGAGTATATCAATATATCATCTATGAATACGATAACAAAGGTATCCAAATACGGTCTAATCAACCCATTCATCAAGTTCATAAAAAATTGTTGGTGCATCAGTCAGCTTAAAAGACATCACTAGAAACTCAGAGAGACCATAACGTGTTTGGAAAGATATCTTAGGATTATCCTTCTCCATAACCTTCATTTGGTGATAATTGGATCTCAAGTCGATTTTGGAGAAACTTGAAACATCCTAAAGTTGATCATATGAATCATCAACATGAGGTATCAAGTACTTATTTTTGATGATAACCTTGTTCAACTACTGATAGTCAATATACCTACATATAGATCCACTCTTCTACTTCAAAATTAACACTAGCGCACTCCACGAAAATACACTCCGCCAATGAATCCCTTTCTTAACAAATTCTATAACTGCTCATTCTACTCATTCGATTCGACCGTTCCATATCCTAAGGAGGAATAGAAATTGGCTAAGTGCCTTGTTTTAAGTCAACACAAAATCAACATCACGATCAGGTGGAAGACCTAGTAGGTTCATCGAAAATACCTCTAAAAACTTACTCGCCACCAGAATAGACTCAAACATAAAAGTCTTCACACCAGTGTCTTGAGTATGTGCCAAGTAAGCCAAACATCCTCCTCCCTAAGCTAAGCGACGAGCCTTAATAAATGATGTCACCCCTTTTGAACTGTGACTAAGAAAATCTCTCTACTCTACTTTAAGAATATCAAGCATAGCTAATGTAATTGTCCTAGCATGAAAATTCAAAATTGCATGATAAGGAGCTAATCAATTCATTCCAAGAATAACATAAAAAAATCTATCACATATAAGTATTTCAAACCCACTTGAGTATCATATCCCATCAAAGTAACTATACATGATCGATATACTCGATCTACCACTATGAATTCTCCAACAAAAGTAGAAACATTTATAGGAAAATCAAGCTACAGACATACCATATCCAATTCGAATGACAACCTTCTTACCCTGACGTTGCTTAAATCTCACATGTCGAATCATCTCTAACTCCTTGGCAACATCTATAACCTTCTAAAATGAAAACCAGAAGTGGCAACCTAAGAAACTCCCACACGAATTGGAATAATAAACCTTCTCACCCTCTCAACTTCGGTATGAAGTTATATTAAAGTGTGTCTAACTAAGACATAAAATTTAACTTCATACTTAGTGATTGACATACTCTCTTGTTGAAAACCCTCAAGTCCAACTCTTTGATGCTCACTCTCACTGCGTGGACCATATTTATCTAGGAACACCTGAGCAAATTGAATCCATGAGAGTAGAGGTGATCTAGCTGGCCTATTATCAAGTAATATCCCCACTATTGATTGACAGGGCCAATCATATGAAACAATATGTAGTCAACTCCACGAGACTCCCATAATTAAAGATCATGCAAACTCTTATGAAAACTGACCATAATTCCATAATCATTCTTATTGAAGTTACCAGTATAAGTTGGAAAATTTATCATCCTAACCCTTTCAATCATTTTCTACTCATCAGCAATCATGACAGACCTATTAGCCAAAAGATGATACCATCCAACCTCTACCTAGAACTCGCCCACTATATCTACCTCATGCAATAACCCTAGTAGTGGGTGTGGGTGCAAGCTCCAAGTATTTAATCGTAGATGAATGAGTCCTTACTAATTGTGAGAGAATGATATAACAAAATTAATTAGAATTCCAACAAAGTCAAGTCTGCACGATAAGGAATGAAAGAATAGAAGTTTCCTAAATGTCCTATAGCCTTTCGAAGATAAGTATGGACGTTATCATATCGATCCGCAGGACTCTACTAGACATTGCTCTTGTACTCGTGAGACCGATGAACCTAGGGATCTGATACCAATTTGTCACGACTAAAATTTACAAGTCATGATGGCACCTATGTTCCCAACCGATAGGTAAGCCAACCCAATAATTTTAAAAATTTAACTAAATAATGAGGTAAAAAGGTAAACAACAAGTAAATATCTCCAACACTAAGTCCTTCATAAATACGAAATGTGGAAAGCTAAAATACCACCCAAGACTTGGTGTCACAAGTACAAGGCTTCTAAATACGGTGCAAGTCTGAAACTAAAATGACAAGCCTAAACATAAGAGATATCCTGTCTGAATACAAAAGCAACAGAATAAACCATACAATAGAGGGATGTGTGGGCTGCGGAACAGCCAAGCAACTCACCACAACTCCAAGATATTCCAAGCTCGGACTCAAAAAGCTCCACGAGAGGTGCTTGTATTAGGAATCTAATCTACACCACAAAAGTGTGCAACAAGTGTAGTATAAATACGAAACAACGTGTAACCAATATATCTCATAGACCTACAACGAAGAAGTAGTGACGGTAGTTCATATAAGAAAATCAGTTCTTTACTTGTACAAGTCTATAATATACTTACCAGTCAAGTTTCATCAAGTAGAGGTAATCAACTATCAAGTACCTTCCAACCACCGATAAAACACATAATCATCAAGAATGAAAGATGTCATGAGATGTAATGCAATGGTACACCATGAAATGATATGCCTCAGATACCAAGTACTCTGTCAACCGTATATACATGATACTCCTCAGAAATACATCGAGAGTTCATGACCCATTGGGGACTCGCGAGGTCTATATACTGACATGGACGATCTCCACGTGTCTGTGTGGACGATCTCAACGCACTTTCATAAAACCAAATAATTTTCGCATGAACGATCTCCGCGTGCCCAAATTATAATCTTAATATATCACCATCCCCAGCATGGACGATCTCCAAGTGCCCAACTTATACTTAATCTCATGTCAATGCATGTGCACAATATGATATCAATGAAAAGAGATGATGATGCATCTCAATCAAATATCAATATAATATGTAATCACCTCAGCTATCACAAATATACGGACGAGGTTCAATAAAGAACACAATCACACATAATAAACCAAGTCAATAATACATCAGCTAATGCCCATATGCTTTGGCATGCACGGATTACAATTTGCATTCTATAGTAATAAACTTTCCCTTTATAACACCAGTACTGGTACCAATGCCCGTCACACCATTGGTACGAGACCCCCATTTTTCGCCATTACCCATGGTCTATTCCATTTTTAATCTTTAATTAAAAAAACATCCTTCAATGAAGTATGAAAGTGTTAACATACCTTGAATGTCGAACACGTGTCACGAATCCTCAAGATTTCGCCTTTCCTTTTTGTAAAACTTGTGAACGTTCCCAATCTATCAATTATGCTTATTTTGATAAGTAAACGAGTCCATAGACACCTATATTACTATATTCTTATCCTTGACCCAAAAACTCACCCAAATCTATAACCAAGTTCATAAATCTTGGTGTCACTAATATGCCAAGTCATATTCCTAAACTTCAAGCTTAGGGTTAAGTCTCAATTTATCAAAATATTATAAATCTAATGGTATTCAAAATACACCTAATATTTACTTACCTATCTCAATATATTAAAACTTCAATTATAAATTAATAACCATTGGAAAATTCCAAAATTTAAAACCAAAAATTTCATAGCCTGAAACAAACGGAAATGCACAGAAACCAATTATGCAATAGCCTTACTTTTTGCCAATGATTGATTTTTTTTCTTAACTAACAATTATTTACCCCCAATCCAAACCCATCGCGTTTGCAGTGTTATTACCTTACAAAAATTGATTATTTTTCTTTTTTCTTCCTAACCAAAAATGTTATATCTCTCCACATATGTCACTGATTCCTAACACATAAGCAAAAGTACAATTCCTAACTATCCAACACATCCATAAACTACACTATTTAAGCTTGGCTAATTTTTTTCTTTTACCTGGAGACTTCGTTCTTGCTCTAGTAGATGCCGAGGTTTTATTTTCTTTGGTCGTGTGCAGATACAAGCAATAATGAGTTATGGTGTGACAAAAAGAATTATTAATCCTCAATTAATTTTAATTCATCTCTACACACGGGCCAAATTACTTGGGTATTAAAATAAATTATGGACTTAGCTCATTAATCACTATTTAAATTAATTATTTAAAATTTACTCGCTAATTAAATAGCCTTAGTTAAATCAATATCTCAAAATTCTCATTTAAATTTTTACCGAAAGGGTCTCTTGTGGAAGAAAAGTTCTACTACTCAAAACGACCTAGCGGGTCGTTACAACAAATTTGATGCAAACTGAAATTCTAACCACTTTGCTATTTAATGATCCGTTTTAAAGGGAATAAATTTGTTTTATTTATTAGTAAATTTTGAAAACAAAATCATTTGCTAGTTAATATTAAATTTTATGTATTTATTAATATCTAAAATGTATTTAGTTATTTTGATGTGATTTACGACCAATAAAGTATACAATTATTTTTGTTAGAGGTGTCATCTTTTAAAATGATAAACAATAAATAAAATAATGTAACATCATATTAAAAAACAACAATATAAATAAAAAACTATTCTCGTATGGTAATATACCTTTTCTAAAAAATAAAATTTCAAAAATAATAATAATAATTAAATTTAAAATATAACAAAAATTATGAATTTAAAAAGTTGACTCAAATGCTTTTACTTGTTCTTCAAACATCTTCTCAATCACTTTATCGATTAGATTTATGAAAAATTTCTGAAAAAGAGTAACACAATAAATCAAGTTATAAAGTCATGCATATTTAAAAAGTAGATAAATCAAAGACAATAACATATATAGTAAAAACGAATAAACCAGCATAATAAGTACAATTCATATCACAACAATCATATACAAAAACGAAGCTACTATAATGATTTTTACAACAATTTTGTTTTAAAAATATATTAAATTAAAGCTACATGTACACACATAAAGATAAAGAAACATAATAAGTACTACATTTTATACTATAATCATCTTTAGATTTACATAAAATCACAACCAAGTATTGTTCTTCAAAAGTCAAACACCCTAAACATTAAGTAATTTTTTGATTTTGCACTAATAAATATCCAAGAAATGACAATATCTCCATTTTAAGACCATCTTAAGTCTTTCATTATCCTCATCATTATACTTACATATTGTTATTATTTCTAAATAAAAAACCTCTTTGAAGTCATCAAAGAAAATGAAACCAACATTGAATAACGCATGCGAAAAAAATTTAAGTAGTATTTTATACAAAAAGTTTAATCTTGTCTGATTCAAACAATTATCATAGTAGTAATTCATGTACTTAAATTATTAAAAGATGACGTACATGATCCACTGATATGAAATTCATCAAAATTCATCTATTTCTCTATTATGGATTTCTTCTTCTTCTTCCTCACATTGAAGAGGTGGTTATTCCTTCAATCATAAAAAATAATTACTGAACAAACTAATCAGATAGAGGATATATATAAACATACAATATATTAGCATACTGATTCTTTCTTTTATGATCTTAGTGATTACAATCATATTTTTGTTTGAATCCTATTTTTGTTTGGATATCATTTTTTCTTAACACATGTTTGGAATCGTATTTTGAAGAGTTGATTTTAAGAAGGTATGAATGATGAAGTTAAGAGTAGTATTTTTTCAAAGACGTGCCTTATAAGGTTTAGATGATATTAAGGATAAGATTAGTTATTTTTTGAAATTTAAATTTGAAATTTGATCGATGTGGGTTTTCTCTCTCTCTCTTTTTTTTTGGATTGGCAGGTTTTTTCTTTCTATTTTTAAATAATACATATTATATGGAGATTTTTTTATTAATAAGTATATACTATTACATATAGATTATCTTTAAGTTTATTGTATTTTTTTTGTTGTTATTTTTTATTTGAATTTATTTAATCTAAATGTTTTGAGTTTGAATGCAAAAGTAGTACGTAGTGGAGTTATATTAATGTGTAGTTTTTATTGATTTTTTTTTTTTTGTATATTTTTCATTTGTTTTTTATTTTCTTCTTTATTATTTTTAAAATAATTAAATAGACATCAATCAATAAAGCTAAGTATTCTAATTATGATTTAAAAAAAATGAGTTCAAAATAACATAAATTAAACTTTAGCCACATGTACAATCGGTGATCTTTTAAAAATAAAATAAAATAAAAAAGAGTTATATTAACTGTGGTAACTATATTTAAATGTTAAATAAAATACGTAGATTTATTTAAAACTTTTTAAAATTTAATTGATTTGTAATTTATTTTTTAATTTCTATTTTTTCTTTAAATCAGATTTTTTAAAATTAAAAAATTGAGAAATTTTGTGACGCTGGCATGTGACACTTTTTACTTCTCCTATTATATATATAGATAGATTTATTTTATATTGAAAAGTTATAGGATTTTTTTTTTAATTTTATGATACAATAAACTAAATAAAGCATTTTCAACGCTTTTCATCTAAAAAAAGACTAGAATATTTTCTCCATCTTGAATTCTTAAGTAGAATACTATTTACTCATGAAAATATGAATAAACTAGTATTTTACTCCACCCATTTGTTACCCAATCCATTTTACCCATATCAAATATGGGCGGATTGAATTATTACCCATTTTATGTTGACCCATTTTCAACCCGCCCAAATTTGACCCAACCCACCCATTTGCCATCACTAAATTGTGGCATCATGTCGGAATGTGGTCCACGCTTTATGATCATTGATTCACACAAATAGAAAGGCAACACATTTATCGCTGAGAGTAATGTGTTTGATAATCTCAATTCGCAAAATTAGTAAGGAGTAGTAATATTTATCGACATTTTAATGTACTTACTTTTCAAGTCTTTATAGCCTATATCTTGATTTCGTTAAAGTATTTTACAGACTTGCAAAGAGAGAAATCTACAAGTCTGATTAATGAGTGCTTGTACAATAAGAAATTTGATCTTTACTAAAAACAATTACTCCACTTCATTAATAGTTGTCAATTATTTGTAGCACGATAGCCAAACAGTTGGGGTGACTATAAATTAAAGAGGGCAGTAATTAAGTTTTATGCCTCTACAAATGAAACTTCACACAATTCACCTATTAGTTGTTGCGGTGGACCTAAATATCCATTACTAAAGGAACCGCCCAAGTGGTCCAAATTTACCAAGAAAGAGATTTGGTCTCGTTAAATTATACAATGAATATCCATAATCTTCTTTTCCTTCATTTATTATATATGACGATAAGACTCATCATGCAGTCACATTACCAAACCAACTCAACTCTATTTTTTTCTTATAAACAATTCTATAGATATGGTAGCTAGGGGCCAGGCGTATTATTTAAGTCTCATCACAACATAAATATTCAACTCCTAATTTGTATATATTTGGTTAGTAAAAATATAAATAAATAAAAAAGGTAAATTTGATGTCCGGGTGGCTTGGATTCATTAAATATGAATAAGGCATTTAACTGTATTTGGTCTATGCAACAGCAAGAGAAATGAATTTGCAACTAAATTAATCAAAGAACATGCCTGCCAGCATATACTTATTATAATTTGGTCCCCTGCGGATGATTGAAGAAAACCATAAATGCGTACCTGATTTAGAAAATGAAGTCACGAGAAAAAACAAGATTTCTAAATATGGCTTATTTGAAAGAAGAAGCACAGTCTGATATAGATAGAGACTCTACGTAACGGCAACACTCTAGCTCATTGAATATGCATCTTCAAAACATTCATGAAAACTCAAAATTGCTTCAACTTATCTTAATCAAACCTTAAATAATTTAATTATCAACTTTTCCTTTAGCAATGCATCTGATCCGTCCGAGTCTAGTTAAATAAGTAATTTGCATGACTATATGAGTTCTGATAAACCAATATTGTTATACTTCTATCCTAGACCCAAAAATCCCCCCAAAGTCAAAAACATAATTTTTTTCTTAGAAATAAAGGTGACCCTTAGTCTAAACACCTTATATGCCAAACATTATCGTAATCTGATCACTAATTGACCCTCAAACTATGACATTATAATTTGTTAAGTCTAGATATAAAACCCCCAATTTCCAACCAATATTAAGGTTTTAAATCAGGAAATCAATGATGAAATAATATGAAAATATGAAAATTGTAGTCATAATCTTATCCTCGAGCCAAATCATGACTTGCATAAAAAATAGTTTAAAATTCATCTTTTCACACTTTGGGTTAAATTTTTTCTTAATTCCAGATTTCTAGCTTCCAAAATGTTTAAAATATCAGATGAAACAGAGTCTATTTTTTGTGCTAATGATTTTTACTTCAGCAACTTTTCCTACGCACCAGCTATCATAGGGACTCAAGGGTTAAAACTTAAAACCTGCAGGTTCGCCTTTCCATTCCCATTTCCGCTTCTGAGCTACACCACACCACACCAATAATATCCCAAAAGAATACCTCACAATTATGACTCCAAAGAAGGGATTTTCAGTCAAAGTGTTTTCAAACACTAATTCCATGGAGTAACCTTAACTCTTAAAGTTGCTCGAATTCAGGTGCAGATAAGCAATATAGATGTAGATCTAGAAGTTGAATTCTTCCTTATATAAAATTTAAAATTCGGGGTGCTTTGAATACCGATGCGAAGATTAGGCTAAAATAAATTTTATATCTAAAAATAGAATTATAAAAATATATGTCTAAATCATTATGGTCTATTTGAAAGGAGAGGAATGCACCAAACTTTTAGAGTAAGTTTGAATATGTAGTTATTATTATTATTATTAAGTATATATAAATGGACATTCTTAATGTTATTTTGGTGTAACATCACTATTGCAAATTAAATAATATAGTAGAGGACACGATAGACTCCTTGAATTCATTACACATTGAAAATAATGTTGACTTGTAATTATCTTTAAAGCAATTGGTTGTAGACTCTTTAGTACAAATAACTTTTAAAAATAAAAAAATCATATGCTTAAATTATGATTTCACCCTAACTTTTGTCTTGATTTAAAAAATTATTGTATTTATCTCGAATTTTTCTACCAATTTTGATCAAAGTAATCAAAATCAATTGATAATATTAGTCGGAATCTCACACCCACATTCATATCGTATCAATTAGATCGAATAGATTTACAAAAGTTCTAATTAGAATTGTTGGGAGTAAAACATAACTGAAGCAAATTATGCATTAATTAGAAATATAAGAATGGTAATGCAAGATTTAATAATTACTGGATTGATAAATTATTCTCATTGTGTTGCATTAATAAAATGTTGGTATAGTTTAGAAGCAACGACACATTCTTTCACACATGCTTTTGTTGGACCTGAGAGCGAATTTAAGTCCATATATAGAGATAATTACCCTTTAGCAAATATGAAATAGGACTTTATAACAATAAATAATTAGTAAATGATATATTTTGATTTTGATTTAGAATTTTATTTCATATAAGTAATCATATATTTTGGTAAACTTTTTTAAAAGAGTAATAGACATTAATATTTGCATTAGAATGTCTATAGAGATGTAAATGTCCTGAAGATTGATTATTCATTGCCATCCACGAGAGGACTTCACAAGCCATACAAAGGACTACGATCTGCAAATTTGAGTCATAGAAGCCGTCAAATCTTATTTTTCTAGATATGTTTGGTTTAGATTTTACATGTCTATAAATACTTTTCTGTATTGACCCTCGGGGTAATTTTTGTGTTTTCTATGTGCTTTTCCTATTTTGCCCCTTCCCATAGCTTTTGTATAGCTTGTGTGTGGTGTTGGGTTGGGTGGCACGCTCCTCGAGGTGTTCGATTGAGTTTGGTGCAAGTTATGAGTTTTAGAAGCTTTATGCTTGAAAGAGTTGACTTTAGTCAACATTCGGAGATTCTGATGTCGGATAGGAATTCCGTCGAGTCCATCAACTCCGGAAGGGTTATTTTGGTCTAGACTGATGGTTGGTTTGGGTTTTCGGGCTTTCATTTGGGGTTGGTGCGATTAAGCATTTTGGCTTTTGATTTTTGCTCAAAATGGAACTTGGGGCAGCTTTCTTGGTAAACAGGCTCTGAATCAAGTTCCATCAGCGCGGTTACTGTTACGACCCAGACCGTTGTGAGTGGCACCCTCACTAACCCTCCAGTGGGAGAACCGTTACTACAACCCAACTAACCAAATTAACGAAAACTAAAGCATTTAAAGATACAGAGGCATGTTTAAATGTATAAAGGAAAAATAGGGAGTTTCCATAAACTCCGAAGTCTAACAAAACAATTGCAGAAATAATGCCTAGAACCTGAAAGTCAATGTACCAAAACACCTACTAACGACAAGTCTGAGAAAATGGGTGCAACCCAAATTAAACATAGGAATATCTAAAGTACTAGTCTAAGTCCGAATAGAAATGGACTAAACATAACGAGAACCCATGGCAACCTGAAAGAACTGGATCACCCTTGAATTCGATGTTGATCACTGATCTCTTAAGCGAGGTCTGTCAGTAGCTACCTGAAGATGGTGCACTCAACAACGAAGGAGAAAGTACAGTATCAGTACACAACCACAGTGTACTGGTAGGATCACGTGGCTATTCCAACAAGTGAAACATATGCAAATAATCACAATATAATAAAATAGGAACATACTGAATATATATAATATCAATCATCATTTCAGGATCAATGTACAATTCCACATTCTCAATAATACGCATATACAACAAGTCATTGGTCCTCTCATGGAATTCATACCCAAACTATTAGTGTGCCGGATCGTGATACCTGTTCCAAGTTAGTGTGTCGGATTGTGACACTCGTTCCAATATATATGTTGGTACGTGATATCCGATCCCAGTTAGTGTGAACGTGACGCCCGTTCCATTCAACATGCCACAATCACAATCACAATCACAATCACAATGTACATTCTCACAATCATACAATCAAGTATTGATTCATGGCATACAATCCTTCATTCATATTCATTTACGATTAGTGTAATCAATCGTGCAACATCCACATACATAAATGTATTATAATGAAGTAATTACTAACAAATATCACACAAACATGAAATCACAACCATCACCTACCTCCAACAAAGCTTGAACCCCTAAGAAACTTGATTTTCCCTTTTCGAATTCTTTTTGCTTGTTCTTGGTCTACAAACAATCAGTATAACGCGAGGATCAATAAACGAGACCTAATCCAGATTATAATCAATAATATCAACCCTAGGCCAAACCCTTGATCCCCATACCCAGTTTAGGGCTTCTTCCACCATTAACCCCAGATCAAAACCCTCCCCCATCGATAATTACCCAAGAAACTAAGTTCTACGGATCGAAATATGGATTCCAAGAGTAAAAAACTTACCTTTGGTGCTAGAAGAGGTGGAAAAACTTCAAGAAATATCCATGGGTCGTTCCTTAGCTCTCAAGATCGAATGTTGCAGAATAATAACATTTTGGAGTTTATTTTTGACTTAAGTCGCGACTGTCCCACCACATCGGACCTTATCCCGCTACAACGGCCCCGCCTTGGAGGGAATAATCCCGCCTTGGTGGCTTGCACAGAGACAATAAGTTAAATTAAGAGTTTCAAATACCCATTTCACAACACACCTGCAACCCATGACACTCAGAAAGTACCCGCTCACGCTAATATCAGTTTCAGGAGTTCTACTTGCCCTAATTCGATTTCGTAAAGTCGTACGGGTTTCTTAACGTCTTACCTATACACTCATGTAATCAAATTCACAATTAGATCTTTCACTTGTTACCATATTTCCCTAGATCTTACTGACTTCGATTTCATCCAAATTTGGACTAGGTTAGAAAATTTCAAGTTACTACCAAAAGGGTTTCTGACCCCAATTCTTTCTCCATTGGCTTTTTCCTATTGATGGAATCAGGTCATTACCGTTTCCTCCGGAATGCCTAGTTTGGTATAGAATAACCTTTTATTTGTTAAAGTGTTAACTTTGGTCAACATTTTGATGAAACGACCTCATATGGTTGTTTCATTGATTCCATTGAGTCTAAAATATCATTTTCAAGTTGTTTGCACTTTGGTTTGCTTCATTTGGACTCCGAATTATTTCTGAGGGCTTATTCGAAGTTTGGGAACACCTAGCCCATTTTCTGGTGTCAGCTGCTAGTGCACACACTTTTGCTGATCCTTGATCACTTAAGCGAAGAGAACCAGGGGGTGGGAGTCACTTAAGTGACCAAGCCATTCGCTTGAGCGATAGGCACCTCTTACGCGTGAATGGCTTAAGAGACTAGCCCATTCGCTTTAGCGACAGACGCCTCTTAAGCGGGAGTTGCTTAAGTGACCACCCTAGTCAATTAAGCGAACTATGGTCTGCTTTTGTGAAAATCACTGGGATTAAAATCCCTTTGTCATTTTTTATTTCTGAAGAAGAACCCAACCTTTTTAGAGCTGAGATTAAGGCAATTTGGAGCAATTCTTGGTGGAATCCTACGCTTCAAAGGTAATTATCTTCCTTTGCCTCTCCTCTACGCTTTTATGTATTCAATTTCATTTTCGACCTCAAATTCCATAAATTCTAAACTTGAAAGTATTGTATTTTGGCCATTTGAGGTCCGAATTGAGTCTCGTTTGCGCTCATCTTTCGGGCATGTGATCCTTATCCCAATGAGGACAGTATGGCGATTTTCCTTTCATAATTCGATTGCATTGATATGTGGCTGTTTTAGGCCCAATTTTGGTCTATTTTTTGAGCTAGTGATATGGGTATCATTGGACTCATATTAACTTGATCGTTGTGTTCTTGATAGCTTGGCAACAATCCGAGGCTCTCCGGAGGGGAAAGCACCGTACTCATAGTTTGTGTGTGCGGTTTTCAGCTTTGAGGTAGGTTATAGCTTCTTTTTTCTCAGAGTTGTCTTAGTTAGATTGAGTATATTTGGGTAGCATCGCATGATTTAGGTTGAGCCCTTACTTTGGTTGAGCTTTGTTGATCCTTGGGTAGTTATGGCCAGAAGTTGGTTGGTTTAGTTTAAGTCTAGTCGGAGAGGCCTTAGTTTAGGCGATCTTGTATGAGTAGTATCCTTAGACCTTTCTTCTAGGTGGCGTGAAACATAGGGTTGCACGGTGTTTGATTGTTTTGGATTGGTTTAACTGATGGTATGGATTTCCATGAGTTGTGCTTCTTCGTTGGTTGTTTATTAAACTATTGGGCCTAAGGCTGTGATCATGGATTAGTAGGAGTCCCAGTTTAGTACTCTTATGTGTATGCCATGAGTTGATTGTGATTATACTTCTATGGAATATCTATTTGCTTGAGTTTTGAGGAAAAAAATGACTTTGTTGGCAACAAATGATATTATTCTTAATGAGTTTGAAGTCCTTGAGACTTGCGTTGCATAAAAGTGGTAAAAAGGCCATTTACTTAATTTATCACACCTTTTAGTTGCTTATACTATGATTAGCTCTAGATATCATACCGGGCGGACCAATAGCTTGCCTGGGCTACAATTTACTTTTCTTCACAATATTGATGAGCTCGAAGCATCAATCTAGACGGCCCGTAGATACATATATCCAGGTTATGGATAAGCTTGGCATGCCATACTGGGCGGCCCATGGATACACATATTTGGGTTATTGACTTACGGTTAAGCTTGGGGTATCATTCCAGGCATCTTGATATTTCTTCCAGGCTTATGACTTGTCCTTATTTGGAGTTTGACATTGTAGCATTGCATGAGTTGCCTTAAGTGCGTTGGTTGTGTGTCTCTATAGTTGGTTGTTGATGCTCATGATTTTGCTAAGTCTTGTGACCATTGTTAAAGACAACGAGGTATTCAAGGAAGCATTAATTGACATTCACTCCTATTCTGCTAATTGAACTATTCGATGTTTGGGGAGTTGACTTTATAGGTCCCTTTATGAGTTCTAATGCGATGAAGTGCATACTTGTTGCTGTTGAGTATGTTTCTAATATGTGGAGGCCATATAGATTTCTATTAATTAAGGCAAGAGTGTTACAACATTCCTTAAATAAATTTCTTCTCCAAATTTGGTACACCACATGCAATTATCAGCGACTAAGGTTCCCACTAAAGTAATAAGATGTTCAAAGCATTGCTTGAGAAATATTGGGTTCGACATAGTGTAGCAACTCCTTACCATCCACAGTATAGTGGGCAAGTCAAAGTTTCAATTCGAGAGATCAAGTAAATCTTGGCAAAGATTGTGAATGCTAATAGAACAGATTGGTCGAGAGAGCTAGATGATGCTTTATGTGCATATCTACCTGCATTCAAGACTTCATAGGTACATCTCCTTATAAACTAGTATTTGGAAAGTGTTGTAATCTTCTTGTAGAGTTAGAGAACAAAGTCATGTGGGCGCTCAAAAAGATAAATTTAGACAATGGTGAAGCATTATATAAATGTCTGAATAAACTTAATAAGATTGATGAGTTTAAAATAAATGCGTATGAAAGTTCAACCTTGTACAAAGAGAGAATGAAGAAATATCACGACAAAAAGATTGAAAAGTGAGAATTTGCACCTGGAGATATGGTCCTTCTGTTCAACTCAAGGTTGCACTTATTTCCTGAAAAACTAACATCAAAATGGCTTAGACGGTTCCAAGTGGTTCAAGTATTCTCATGTGATGGTCGAATTAGAAAATAATGATGGAACGAGATTCAAAGTGAATGGGAAGAGAATAATATCTTACATTGGCACTTCTTAAGAAATCAAGGTGGTGGAAGTATGAGCTCTTGGTAAAGTCTAAGTAACAAAGGTGCCTACGTCGTGCCGCGATATTAAAATACGCGCTGCTAGGGAAGCAACCCAAGATGTATTGTTTTTGACTCTTTTTATTTTTCTCTTTTTAGCTCTACTCTTAGGTTAGCATAGGCTACATTAGGGTTAGTTTTGAGTTTAGAGTCAAGAATAAGATAGGGTATGCTTAATGGCTAATACATATTGTCACGACCCAAAGTATATCCTAGATCAGACTTGACATGTCGAATAAAACCCCGAGAGGCCCTACACAATCCACTTTACATAAGCCTGACACAAAATAAATACAATAAGATAGAGAATAAGCAATAAGTCTCAAATCAAAGATTCTAAAAGGTACAAGACTTAACATAAATGCGGAAATTTAAACTTGTCTGACAATGCCTTTTTACTATAATAATGTTACTAGGACAAACCCCTAAGTCACGAACAAAGTCTCGAAATGAAATGTCACGACCCAGGGGTACACCCTAGATGTAACAAGACGTACAAGACTCCAAGAGGCCTCATACAAGACCCTTAGCATATCATAACATAAATCAATAGAAATGATACATAAATTTAAAACTTTTTCCATACAATTGAAGTCTTTTATAAAATGAGCGGAAGTCTATACCACTTTGTCTCAAACCATCTAATATATGAAAATCTTTGGGACGCAGCCCATAAAAAAGTTCTAACATAAATGAAAGACATAAAGGAAAGGTGATCAAATCCTCAATGCTATGAAGACTCACCAAATCTTCAACTCCTTGCTTTACTAGGAACCTAGCCATGGGGATGAAACTCAATATCGTCGGACCCTACATTTGATAAGAATGTAGGCAAGAGTATGTGATAGTATAAAATGTACTAAATATAATAGTTAACATAACATCATAAGAGCATAATAACATGGTCATACGAATAATATCCAACATAGACATAATATAAGCATTAATCAACATAAGGCATAATCCATAAGCATAAGAGGTACAATATATTCATAATCATAGTCAATACTTAGTTCTTCATAACATAAGAGAAATTTCATAAGTAATCTCAAGTCATACTTGTGCAATGCATGGAACAGACTCCATAATCCCACCCATACTAAGTATCACCTTAGGCTATCATACATACTTACCATCTTTGATCTCATCCTTAGCTTATTTCTCATAGACAAGGGAACATTTACCTTTAGTCAAACATATAAAGGAAGGAAACAATAGCAACAATCCAAGCTAGCATACATCATATAAGAGAAACAGTTCGTAGGTAACCTCAAGTCATACTTGTGCAATGCATGGATAAGACCCCATAATCTCACCCACACTAAGTACCACTTGAGGTCATCATAATCATACTTCTTGGTTGGGGACTAGTCCCTATTTTAACATATTGGAACACTATGAGATTCTTCCTTAAGCACATCTTAGTTCCTCTTTACTTTGAACACTATGAGATACTTCTTTAAGCACATCTTAGTTCATTATTAATTTGAACACTATGAGATACTTCTTCAAGCATGTCTTAGTTCATTAATGCTTTTGAACACTTGGAGATACTTCTTTAAGCATGTCTTAGTTCCTTAGATACAAAGATTGCTACTAGAAACCCAAACTCCACTAGGTGAAGGCTTCCATCTCATGAGACCTACTTTGGGAAAACCCGGACTCTACTATGTGATAGTCCTCCCTTCTTATTTAGAAGCCTAGACTCAACTAGGTGTGAACCTCCATCTCATTGTCAATATCCACTCGGGGCCAAGCATATATCCCATAGGCTAGTTATTAAGCCTTACTTAGCATGTTTCATGGAAAGATGTCCTGTACAACCAATCCATGTTTCATGTGATTCTATCACAATATGCATTCAAACATTCATAAGGTAGATGAGGTGGGTAAATTCCTTCCACAACAATAATATCTACTAGTCTACCATTCTCATATACCTTTCACTCTCAAAGCCATTACATACATAATTTAACATATTAGCTTTACTCAGAAATCAAAATTCATGACTACAAGCCTTACTCTCAAAGCTTTACTTCTTACAATCATCATGCATACCTAGATTACAAGGCATTCTAATCACATGCTTCATTCTTAAGTGATTCTAATCATATATCATCATAAAGGTTCAATCTCAAGCATTACTAGTCATGATCCATCACATAAAATTTATTCTAATTCAATTCATGTATACATGGTTTTACTCACAAGAAATTACTATATATATCATCAACCCTAGAAGATCATCTCTAAATCCTCAATTTCCCTCTTTAAGGCATAAACCCACATTACTTCAATTTCATCAATTAGACTAGGGTTAGGCATATAAAATTTGTAATTTCATCATAATAACATGATTCACTACTAATTCAATCATAAACAATCAAGATCCACTCAATTAGATCAACATACATCATAACCCACAACATTGAAGAAACCCTAACTTGAATTGGAAAATTCTTCATCAAATTGGGGAAATTCTAGGGGACTCCATGGATGGAAGAATCCATGGATGAATAAGCTACCATACCTTGATTATAAAGGCTACCAAGCTTGAAACAATGGAGACTTGACCTAGCTTGAACCCTCTTCTTCTTCTTCTTCTTCTTCTTATTCTTCACTTTCTAGAGAGAGAATATTTGAGAGGGAATTGTGTTTCTTTTTGGTGAGTTGAAATAATAACTAGGATCAATGAATTCAGGGGTCTAAAGACTTTATACAGGTGGTCTAAACTAGGGTAAAACGACACCACTTAATCCCTAATTAAATCTGGAAAGTTCCATTAAGTCCCCACTTAATTGACTTTACTGCCCACTTTTGATCTAACCACGAGACCTCGTCCATGGGCCATGTGTTAACCCACGGGGCGTGTTGGTCAATCGTGGGTTGGAGTCTAGAAATCTTCATTGGGGGCTTAGGACCTACGGCCCCATCCACGAGGCGTGGGTCCTGCATGTGGAAACCGCCTTAGGCAGATTTGGGAAGGGGTTCACCCACGCTGCCCATCTATGGGGCGTGGGTGTCCTCGTGGGTGACCCTTGGAACTCAAAAACGTGCTAAACTTCCTACTCAAGGCTATGAGGTGTTACAATATCTCCCCCTTGGGACCATTCATCCTCAAATGACGTTCTAGGTACTTCTTAAGGTCACAACTCTAGATTAGCAACCCATAAAGCATGCAACACATCTAAATGAACTTAACCAAAGGAGGAACTTCATCTCCAAGCTAAACATACTCATTGGAACACAAGGAACTAGAAAATACATCTCATAACCCCAAAATGGATGAAATTCAACATCTATTCATGTTCAAGAAGGAACTACCATCTCCGGGCTCAATCATGCTGGACACAATCTCATCAAGCTCATATGCAATTTACTCTCAAAAGCATCTATTCATGGAGGAATCTCTCAACTCCGAACTAAGGCACACTCATCAATTCACCTCATGAAGTCTATAGGCAACTCTACTCAATGCACTTCCAACATGAGGAAAACAATTCACATAAATCATTTCTATAAAGGCTTAAGCTTTTACATGAACATGCATATAAATAAATCATGGTAACACACAAGACACATAATGACCTTGCTATCTAAGCACACCATCTCCCCCTTGGGAGAAAGCCAAAACTAACTTTCCAAGCACCACTCTTTAAATTCTAAGGTTAGATCTAAACATCACTAAGCCTTCACATCCAATACACAAGATGACTCTAAACCATGGTGAACTATACTACTACCCCTCATAGGACTCTACTAAATTACACCATCTAGGCATTACTCAAACACCCTATTCATCAAACCTTTCAACCTACCCAAAACTCAAAATGGCCAAGTAGGGTTCTACCATCAATAACATAAAACAACAATGAAGCCCATTCATACTTAAGACAACTTCAAAGTTTAACATATCAAGTCACAAAAGACCAAAACTTATTGGAATCTAATAAAGTATAAAACACATACCGGTAGTCATATCCGGGGGACACTCTTGTTCACCTCTAGCTTGGAGAGAACATAACTTATTCTTCTTTGGAGCATTCCCATCTATATCACTAGGAGAAACTTGAATATCCTCTCTTCCAATAGCCTTAAGCACCGAGAAATTGCTCATTTTGTGACCACTCTTTCCATAACAATAACAACCATCCCTTTCGGCTAGGCACTAACGAGTCCACAAATTGGACTCATTTAGGGATTTATTTTAATAGAAATAGTGTCCTCAAATGCTTATTTTATCTCAATATCTGATGAAAACACTTAAGTTTCAAGTATTTGAAGTTTTAGTGGAAGCATGGACACTTAGGGGCAAAAAGAAATAAAGAGGCTGAAATGAACGAAGAAACTGAAGCCTGAGCATCTCCAAGCATACTTGGCAAATCGCCAAAGGGACACATTCCACCCTTTGTTCCAGTATGTGAAGCCCTGAAGGAAGTGGATCAAAAGGCGATGAAAGAAAAGTCAGCGTGTCGCTGAATAGTTCTGTGAAGCAGAAATATACCTCACAATGATCCAGAACACCGATATGCTGAAGGCAAAGCACTAAAGGTGATGAACTAGAAGAAGGGCGAATCGCCTAGTCATTCGGCGATCGCGACTAACCTCGCCGAATGATCCACCACAACACTATTTTCTGATTCTATAAATACTAGCTCTTTACTAGTATTTAGGATTCAAACATTATTGTAATTTTGAGACTTAGAATATTAGATTTTGCATTTTTCTCTCAAGTTTGGAGAGGGTTTTTAGGAGACTTGAAGAAAGGAGTTCATCTTCCCCATGTTGGAAGTGGGTTTTCTCTATTCTTCTTTCTTTGCTTAAATCAAGGTTTAATTTCTTATACCTATTTGATTTCTCTATCATTTTAGGTATAATTTCTTATTTCTTGATGTGTGGCTAAAACCCCCCATTCTTGGGGTGTGATTTAGCAAATATGTGTTGATATTATTGTTGGGTCTTGTTTGCTGATAGGTTAGATGCATTTTAATGGTGATTTCACCTAGTGGTTGTGGTATAAGTTAATGGATTTGTAGTTGCAAATACAAAACCACCCATGTGTTTTCGGCTTGCTTGAGAGAGAGGTCGTGAAACCAAGACCGCTAGATTGATGGCCTAAGGAGTGGGTCGACATGAGGTTCAGCCCGAGAGGGTGAGCCCTAGTCCCATATCCTAACACTCAGCTCGAGAGAGTGATTAGGGTAAGGCGTAGGCTGGCATTCATGCGGCAAATAGTTGTCCGAGAGGAACCCATTTTAAACGGGGTAAGTTGCTCGAGAGGGAACTTATTTCCATCTAAAGCTTAGCCTAGTCACTATTATCTTCCAAATTTCCTATCGAAAACATGTACCCAATGATTTATATCAACATATATTGCGGTCACACCCCAATAACTTTTCCCCATACTTGATTTTCTCTTTATTTTTGTTGTTTCAGCTACTTGTGACAAAACCCCCTTTGATATTTGACACTTTTGTGTCACCCACTTGAATTTACTTTGTTTCTATTAAAAAATTTATTTTAAGCTACAACTAATTAGAAGGAAATTCTAGTTCAACTACTATTTTCACTACCACTCCCTTAGGGCACGACCTCAACCTTTGGTTGGGTTACTATATTATCGACGATCGTAGACATTCGAACCATAGGTTAGTGTTGTTGGTCACGATAAGCATTAGGCACCTACCATCGTGATTCTTTCCACACTTGGTGCAAGTAGACTTAGGAAATGAAGTCCCACCACCCTTCTATTGGTTATACTTAGGGCCATTGGGGGACTCTTGATCGGAATACCTTGTTTAAACCTAGGTCAGCCTTGTCCCTCGGACTTTGCATTAGAGAAATTCTCGTCTTTGGTCCTAGCTCTTTTCGCCTCCCTATTCTTTTCCTTGAGTTTTGACTCCTCAAATTGTTGGGTGTACACCATAAGACGTGAGATATGCATATCATGATGGAGAATTGTTGTACGACATTCTTTTCTACCATGTCGGACACTCCCGTCAAAAACCTACTCATCTTATCCCTTTAATTTGCTACCATAGTTGGAGCATACTTGGATAGTTGGGTAAATTTCAAGGCATACTCCTTAACACTCATGCTACCTTTCCTAAGGTTAATGAAATCTTCCACCTTAGCTTCCCTTAACTCTCGGGGAAAGATCGTATCAAGAAATGCCAATTTGAACACTTCCCACTCTATTAGACCCATTCCTACCGGCCTCCCATCTTTCCATTGTTCATACCACACTTGAGCAACATCTTTCAATCGGTAAGCGGTGATGAGTTCGAGATTTGGACTCATTTAGGGATTTGTTTATATAGATTTACTATCCTCAAATGCTTAATTTGTACCATAAACTAATGAAAAATCCTTGATTTCCAGGTACATAGATTGAGGAACAAAGCAAGGACACTAACAGGCAAAAAAAAATGAAACAAGCTGAAGAAATAAAGAAGGGTGAGCTTAAGGATCGCCAAGAACACTCGACATGTCGCCTAGTGGCTTATTTGATCGTGTCACGACCTAGGGGTACCCCCTAGATGTAATATGACGTACTCGACCCCGAAGGGATCTCATACAAGCCCTTAGCATAATCATAAACATAAGTAATAGAAATGATGTAGAATTAAAACTTTTTTTAACAATCAAAGTCTTTTCATTTAAATCGAAATAGGAGTCTAGACCTTGTCTCATTAACCATCTAATACTATGAGAATCGATAGGGTCAGAGCCCTTTACAATAAAGTCTCAAAATAGAACATACGAAAGGAAACTAGAAAGAATATCTCTTGTCCTCGAACCATGAAGACTCACCAAAGCAAGGAGAGAATCAATCCAAGCTTTACTCAAAAGGAGAAGTACACCTCAACGATCGAAACCTACACTTATAGAAGAAACATAGAAAATATGGATTAGCACAAAAATGTACTAAGTATGGAAGCCATGCATAAAAATCCTTAAAATATGTAAAAAAGGACATTTTAGTTGAAACCATGCACTTTATCATTTTTAAGAGCCATCATGCACAATAGTGTAAATACATAGTCAAACCAACCCATAAGCAACCCTAAGCTTTACTTGTGCAATGCATAGACAAGATCCCATAATCCTATCTAATACTAAGTATCCGTTTTAGGCCACAATCCTCATACATTGCATAACTTGTCCTCATCCATAACCAATACTCATAAACAAGGAAACATTCATGTTTATTAACTTGAAACAAGGAAAGCCACTCATAGCAACAATCCATATCATACATGCATAATTCATATATCTTCATAGCATATGAAAACCACACTATAACTCCTTTCCAAAGCCTACTTGTGCAATGTATAAGTAAAGTCCCATATCCCCACTCACACCAAGTAGAGCTCCTTGAGAAATCATAAGTATAGTTCATGTTCATGTTTTTGTCATATTTATATTCTTGTCATGTAGGGAAGTAGCCTTAACTGACATAGACCATGTGAGCTACATGGAATTCTGTGTCATGTCCCATACCGAAAAGAGATGTCCTACTTGCCTAAGGTAGAACTACATGTATTAGCTTTTAGGTGGATCCACTAGCTAAAGACCTATGTGGGCACATAGTTATGGGATAAGGAGATTGCTTCTAAAAACCCCAAACCTATTGTATTGTGATTAACATTATCAATGACACTTAATCCATTTCTAAGCGTCTACGATTGTTAGTCAGTATAATAACCCAACTAAATGAGTTGGGGTCGAATTCCACAAGGAGTGGTACATGTTTAAGATTCAAAAGTAAAGTAATAATATGTTCTAATCAGCCATAGGAATAGACATTAACGAGTAAAAACATTATTCAAATTAGGGGTAACACAAATGTCAAATAAGGGGGTTTTGGTTTTAACTATTAGCTACAACAACAACAAATAACACGAATTTAACAATAATGAGACGGGTTCTTGGGATGTGATTGGATCATAGGCTAAGGTAGACATATGGGTGATTACAACTATTAGTAAATATATGTAAATCAACGACTAAGCTAGACTTTAGTGGGGATAAACTTTCTCTCGAACAATTTACCCCGAATCAAGTTAGGTACTCTCGAACACCAACAAGCAAGCAAATAAGAATAGCCTTCGCTTTAGTCCATTCAGACTCTTAAGCTGAATGTGTGGAAAAGCATTTAGGATTCACTCTCTCGAGCTGAACCCATGACAATCCAATACCCACAGACCATCAATTTAGTAATCTTGGTTTTAAAACCTCTCTCTCGAGCAAGCCAAAAACACGAAGGTAGAATTGCATTTGCAACTACAATCCTTTAAATTAAACCATAATTACTGAATGAAATAACTTCTAAACATCATTTAAACTAACAATTAGCAGTACCCACAAGCTAAATCAACCCATAATCACATAATCACACCCCAAGAATTGGGGTTTTAGCTAGACATCATAAAAAGATAGAAATTGTTACCAAATTGTGTTTCTATCAACTGGGTAAGATTAATTTCTTCTTTACAAAGGTCCAAGTTAAAGAATCTCAAAGATCCACTTCCAATTTCTCAAAAATGGAAAACTTCAAATCTTCAAAGCTAGGGAAAAGTTGTCTAAAAAACATAGAGTTCAAAACTCAAAAATTACTCTAATGAATGTTCAGAATAAAATTTGATATTAAACATAATGTTTGAAAATGTATTTATAGTCACCAAAATTATGCTGCGAAGGACCATTCGGCACAGTAAGTCGAGCTCACCGAACAGGTCAGCGATCCGCCCTTTTGTCAGTTCCATCGCCATTTTTCTTTGGCCTTCAGCATCCTCATGTTCTATAACTTTGGGTTATCCAATACTGCATCGCAAAACCATTTGGCGATCCGCCGATTGCTCCTCTCTATCGCTAACTTGATTTTCTCCTTCAGGGCTTGGCACACTAGAACTTTTGGCGAGGTAATGGCCATTAGACGAGTTGCCAAAGGGACTCGGTGATCTCGAGACCTTCATTTCTTCGTTCTTTTAGCTCACTTTGTTCCTTTTTGCAAATTAGTGTCCATGATTTGTTCCTCAATCCAAATACCTAAAAATCAAGGGTTTTACATCAGTTATTGGCACAAAACAAACATTTGAGGACACAAAATCTATCCAAATAAATCCCTAAATTAGTCCAAATCGTGGACTCATCAACACCCCCAACTTTAACTTTTGCTTGTCCTCAAGTAAAACTCAAGTTTAATAGTTTAAAAAGGATCCCTTAAACAGTGCTACACAAGACTCAATCAAGAATGCACACAACAAGACTCAACTTACTCATGCAAGGATCAATTGTGCACTCAAAGATTCAAGTTGTTACTCACCATTATCAAAGATTCTCAAGTTCATAGTACTTGCTTTAAATGCAAGTTCAAGCTCAACAAAGGTACTCAAATGCCCTCACACAAAGATGATTCCATATTCACACACTAAGGTTAAATTATTAATAGCTCCGAAATCACAATCAACACTCACACTCACACTCACAAAGATGAACACAATGCATGATTTCACCCATAGGTTTGACCTTATTTTCTAATCAACACTTGTTTCAGCTCACTCAAGATCAAAAAGGTCTTTTCAGGGCTTGTAACGGGGCCGAGTATAAAGGTATGGTCATTTAGGCTCAATGTCTGCTATCCTCATGAAATGTGGTGTGAACAACACTTCCTTTCCTGCTCGTCTTCATTATTATTTATGCTCATAAGTCACCCCATTATTCCTTTTCCATGAAACTTTGGACACCCCATTTCTTTTTGAAACTTTATTTCAAAACTTTTTCATTCTTTTTCTTTTTCATTCTTTTTTTTATGGAGGGGTTCCATCTTTTTCACAACCATGGATCAAGGGGGACTTTTTTACATTGCAGGTATAGAGTCAATGTCCACCTCTAGAGATGTATAGAGTCAATGTCCACCTCTAGAGATGTATACGCAGGAGCTGCTCTCCTCCTGTCAGCCTCCTCCTGAGTGTACTCGGCCTTAATACACAGGATGTCAGTAGAGGATGAAGGGGTAACCTCAATATCTCTAGTCGCATCCCGGGGGATTCTAGCATAGCGGCACAACTTTGTGATCAACACGGGGAATAGAAGGGAGGTATGCCTCTGTTTGGCCCTCATGGCCATCTACTACTTTATGAGGAGTCTCAGGTTAATGCTCCTCCTGGATATGACCGACCCAAGGCAGACTGCCTTGGTGGCGGAGGATAGACTCATTCTGGGAAGGCATGATAGTGCTGCTTATGAAGCTAAACCAGAACTGAGCAAAAATATTCAGGTCCTTCTTCTCGATGGGGACCCTGCCTTGATCCACCTTGGGGTGGTATCGAAAATCAAAGGTGCGAGCTATACCCTTAAATCATCAAGGGACTGAGTAATAGGCAATCCCTCATATGCCACTGTAGCACCTATACCTCTGTTGAGTACAGTATTAATGTACTCACTGTTACACCTTACTTCCTTTCTTTTGACCATGACAGACTTCACTAGTCTGAAAGCACTGGCTTTCTTTTTTCCCTTGGGTACCAAGTCACCGTATGCTGTATAGAACTCCCAGATCCATGAAGGAATATAGGGGCCTGGGGCATAGTGAATTGCTCAAACCGATGGCATTGGAGTGTGTCCCTCACAGTGGAGTATTTGCCCTCTAGGCCCTCTGTAGATAGTAGTTTCTCCTCAAGAATAGTCTACAACCCATCATCTTTTAGTCTATTGAGTAGCCGAGGAGGAGGAACAACTGGTGGTACTGGAGCTATAGGAGGTGCCGAAGCTGTCACTGTATCTACTGGAGGGGTGGCTTGTAGGACTCTAGCTGAGTCAGGGCGAGATCTAGCACGAATCTCCCCTCTCCGAGACTGTAATGGCTGGTCATCCTCAGGCTCAGATAATACAGCTTGGGAGTCAAAGGCCTCTCCCTCGCTGCCGGAGTTGTGCTCCGGGACCTCAGATATAAGCCTCTTGCCCTTGCCTTTTCCTCCCTTTGGAGGCTCTGCTCTTCCCTTTTTAGGAGGGTTGGCTCCTCCTTCAATTATAGTTATGCCCTGTTGTAACGACTCGGAAAATGATAGAGTGAAACTAGAGCCTCACATGTGAGTTTGGAGTCGAGAACTTAATGAAATGATTATATTTGAATTTGACCCAAAAGTTCTTAAAAATGTGCTTCGGAAGTTACCGGAAACTTGTTTAGCTGTATATAAAAAGATCCGTTTCGTTTTCGAAAATCCGACTTCATATTCTTGTTTAGGGGTCAAATTGAGTGGGAAATGGGTCTAACCCAAATTTTAGAGCAATCGTATCAAAATCCGAAATTTCCAAAAGTTAAGCGAAGCCTTTTTCGAGGGTCTACTTTGGAGGGTCATATATCCTAGCACACAAATTATTTGGGTGGCCATAATATATCCATGGAAAGCCCTTTGAGTTAGCTACCTAACGCACTTTGTTTCACCTCATTCGGAGTTCGGACGAAGAAGTTATGCCCATTTTCGTAAAGTCTGTCCGACAGAAAACGTAAATTCCAGTAGCTAATGTTACTGTTCATTACTGTTCACCCGCCTGAAAATTTTCTAAGTGTTGGACCATTTTTTTAAAAAGACTTATGTTATTTCTATATACCATTAGTTCATTCCCATCCCTAGAAACATTTCCCTCACTTCTCAAATATTCTCTCCAACTCAAGAAGAAGAAGAAGTGGGAGCTAGGCTTTGGATTCAAGTCTTTCTTCATCAATTTCTTGCAAGATCATAGCAAAGGTATGGTGATCCTTCATCTAGGGTTAGCTTTCACCCTAGAGTCCATTCAAAGTTAGTTTTTTCAAGTTCTTCAAAACCTAGGGTTTTTATTCTAACTCATGGGTTCCTTCTTCAAACGTTTTCAAATGGTTATTAATGACTTATTATGATTGTATTAGTATTTAAATGATGATTTATGACGAAAATACTCCATGGTTTATGCCTTTATAAAGTGGGTTGCTTGATAATGAATGTATATGAATCAAATGTCTTTAGATTGTTGAAGTATGTCATTACTCATGTTCTTCAAAACCTAGGGTTTTTTCCATTATTGAACCTTGGATTCGGTAGGCTAACTCATGGATGTCAAAGTTGAACTATTCTATGGGAATGTAGGCTAAGCTTGGAAACTTCAAGACCACCTCTTTTCGGTGTGGGGACTCATGACACCGATTCCATGACAAGCTCTCATGGTCTATGTCGGTTAAACGCTTTTCAAATGGTTATTGATAAGTTACTTTAAGTGATGACTTATTATGATTGTCCCCTTTAAAGTATTAGTATTTAAATGAAGTTCTTTTGATTTATTGAAAGGGCGAAAATAAGATGGCTCCATGAACCCATTTTCATTTCTCTCTATTCCTAGTTTATTTTGGAAATGCCTTTATAAAGTCGCGACACATCTGAGGTTGGATGCTAGAAGTTACACTTGATATAAGTGTTCTTAATGTATATATGAATCGAACTTTGTTCAAGGTAAATGTCTTTAGATTGTTGAAGTATGTCATTACTCATGCTTATTTTATGAATCCTCCGGTGGTTCTATTCCCCAAGAATTTTTGGATTGGTGTATTGACTTCAAGTATCAATTGAAAGATGTTGCCCAAATTTGGTTCATGGCCTTAAAGGCATAGTGAGATGAGAAAGGTTGAAGTGTTATCATGACATTGTATGAATGAGATGAGTTTTGTGATGAAGATAATGTGATCATGTTATGAATGAGGAGTCCAAACTTAAGGTGTAGGAATGTTAGATCCGATGGTTGTTCAAGAAAGAGGGCTCAAGATCAAGATTTTTCAAGTTTTAACCAAGATAAAGTTCTCAATTTTCTAAACATCATTACTACCCTATTTTTCATGTTCTTTTACGATTTCATTAAATTATGGTCATGCCTACAAGGTGTTTGACAAAATGGTCATGAATGTCAACTATGGATGTTTGCCTTAATTGATGAATCGATGCATTATCTCAAAGTTTGAGTTTAGCTTGTTTTATGAGTCTTGTGAAAATGAGTTTCCATGGTCTCCTTTAAATGCATGTCCTATTTGAATTCTTGTTAAATGATAAAATGTGTTGATGTGCATTTAGTTAAGTTGTCTACTGAGGATAAATGTTGAACATGAATTGATTTATTAGATGAAATATATTGCATAATGAAGGATTCTTGAAATATGGTAAAGTATACCTTTCTTGAATTGGTTGTTTGAGGGCTTATACATCATGTTCTTGTATAAATGTCATTATATTGTTGAGTTGAGCCTTGAATCGAGAACTTGGATTATATTTGAATTTGACCCAAAAGTTAGGCTTATGGCAGCCCGTTTCTTCCCGACACTTGTTTATGCTTATAATGAACCTTTTGGATATCCTAGCACACAAATTATTTGTAGGCTAATGGCACCCTTCCATTAATGATACTGAAAAAACGTGAGCTACCTTGGAAAATTTTTCTAAGTGTACCATTTTTTTTAAAAGACTTATGTTATTTCCTTAGTTCATTCCCATCCCTAGGCACTTTGATTCAAGTCTTTCCATCAATTTCTTGCAAGATCATAGTTAATCTAGATGAGTCTTGAATCGGGTTTTTATTCTAACTCATGGGCCTTCAAACGTTTTCAAATGGTTATTAATGACTTATTATGATTGTATTAGTATTTAAATGATGATTTATGACCTTTGAACCCATGATTTCTCTCTATTCCTAGATGCCTTTATAAAGAGTTAATGAATCGAACTTGCTTTAGATTGTTGAAGTATGTCATTACTAAATGGTGTATTGTTGGTGTATTGGTATGAGAGGCTTATGGCCTTAAAGGCATAGTATGAGAAATTGAAGTGTTATCATGATTGTATGAATGAGAGTTCAATGAAGATAATGTGATCATGTTATGAATGTAAAGGTGTTGTTGTAGGTTGTTCTTATGTTCTTCGATTTCACATGCCTTTGTTTGACAAAATGTCCAACTATGTGAATCGATAAATAATGTATGGAAATCCTTGAATCGATGATATAATATGAAGCTTATATAAAGTATACCTTGCACATTTTCTTGTATAAATGATTATATTGTTGATTGTTGAATCCTTTCATGGCACCCTTCCACACATGCTTATAATGAACCTGATGATGTCAAAGTAGTGAACTATTCTATGGGAATGTAGGCTGGCAAAGAGGAGTTAATGAGCTTTCCTAAATGTACCTTGAATCGGATTTGGTTTAAATAATGATGGAAACTAGTGAACCTATGGAATGTAGGCTAAGCACCGAGCGGATTTGTTAGGGAAACCCCCGACAGGTTAGGCATGAGTTTCAATGATCGTCTACCTTATCCCATAAACTATGTGCCCACATAGGAAGCTAGTGGATCCATTAAGCTATATATACCGGTCTTCCTTAGGCAAGTAGACCACCTCTTTTCGGTGTGGGGACTCATGACACCGGATTCCATGACAAGCTCTCATGGTCTATGTCGGTTAAACGCTTACTTCCCATCATGTGAGATTTCATTATGGTTTCTTGACAGGTTCTACAAAGTGTAGGTAGTAGTATGGGATGCTACCTATACATTGCACGAGTAGGCTTGGAGAGGGTCATAGTGAGTTTCTCTAAATCCTAATGACTGTGACATGAATGTACCCTAAATGAGGTTATTAAAGAATGTTGGCTCTTAAATGCTTAATATGTTATGCATGTTATACTTGGGTTATATTACGAGTTATTTTCCTTTGTCATGTCTTAATTAATGATATACCTCTTATGTATGAATATTGTGCAAAGGTGAAAGAAAGGAATGATAAGTTACTTTAAGTGACCTAAATGTGGTGCCTTAGTATGGATGGTGGTATGGGACGCCATCCACACATTGCACGAGGTATAGCATAAGGGTTTCTTGAGGTGAAGGTCCAAGGTAAAGGTTTTCATGTTTATATTGTTTAAAGGTGATATTATGACTTACTTGATGTTATGCTTGTCTTGTATGTCTTTTATGCTATTGTTCATGATATTTCAAAAAGGTGGCATAATGCATGGTCTCTAACTAAAATGTCCCCTTTAAAGCATGTTTTTGCATGGTCATCATACTTAGTACATTTTTGTGTACTAACCCATATTCTTCATGTTTTTACTACAAGTGTAGGTTCCCAAGTGTGATCCCCCTTAGCTAGTTTGAAGTGTTGGATTGGTTTCTTCTAAGACTTGGTATGTCCTCATGGACTCGAGGACAAGACTTTTAAGTTCTTTTGTTCATGTAATAGACTTCTTTTGATAGTAAAGGGCCGTGCCCCTACTTATGTTTTGCGACCGTGTCTAAGATGGCCATGTGAGACTTAGACTTCCGCCGTGTGTTTTTTAAGTTGTTTTAAGAAGTTTAAATGTGTGGATGTAAATAAGTTTTTTTTTTATTTCCGCACTATTTTCATTATTGAATGCAATGAATGACTATGTGGCTTGTATAAGACCCCTTCGGGGTCGAGTACGCCTTGTTACGACTTGGGGGTGCTCCCGGGTCGTGACACCTGTGCTCTTTTATAAGGCGGCATGTCAATGTTAGTTCTAGCCATATCCGCAAAAACATCGAGGAAAGTTTAAAAATAGTTCAAGAAAATGCATAGAAAAATGGTTGAAGACAGACTCGTCGATTTGGTTGGCGAGTAGCCGAATCAATCTGGCTCGCCAAAAGGATTGGCTCAAAATTTTCTCAGAAAAATGGCATGTCAGCGAATGGAAGGGCCTTTCGGCGAGTAAGGACAATCCCGCCGAAAGTTACAGTGCATTTTTAGGGGTTAGGGGTGCAGAAAAGGCAATCAAGAAGGACTTTCAGTGAGTCGCCGAGTGCACTCGGAAAACTCAGGCTTCTCACCAAAAGTTACAGCACCCAACTTCTAATTTAGCATGAAAATAAAGGCGATAAAAGGAGATTCGGCGAACCGCTGAGGGGTTCGACAAGCTCGACCCACCTTGCCAAACTACCCAATGTGCCTACTTTCAACCTCATTCTCTAATTTCAACCCCGCAGCCCCCAAAAGCAAAATCAAAACATGCACACCTTCAATTAAACTAAGACCCATTACACCCATGCCCCCAGGATACTCAGACTTCTCTAGGTTTGGCCAAATTTGGCTATTTGATGACTTTAGCCATTAGGAATAACATCAAACGCTCCATCATTGAGAAAATACATCATTTGGCACAAATGCGGGTTACTCAGACTTTACTTGACTAGACCCAACAACATTTTAGCACAACCCAACAATTTAGACTAATTTTTAAGCACAAAACATTCGGGAAATCAATGATATTGACAACTTAAGCAAGATATTCGAATTAAAATAGGCAATGAAGCATAAACTTATGAATTAGAGAGGCCTATCACACTTCACTAAGATACAATCTATTGCAAATGAGTAAAATCATAAATATAAGTTCAAGGTTCGGAAAACCAACCTTAGAAGCCGAATAAATCAATTGAAATGCTAGGAGGCAAATAAATCCAACTCTGAACACATAATTTATGACTAAAAACTAGTAATAATGCCAAAAATATAGGAAAATAAAGTGCGGGTGTGATTTTGGAAAGTTGAAAAGTGAGGGAATGTGAAAGATTTTGAACTTTTGAAATTTTGGCCTTTAAAACCGTCCAGTTCTCACCCATTTGGCGACATTAGTTTTGCTCACCGACCCACTCGACGACAGGCCGAGTGGGTACTTACCTCGCCGAGTTTTAGAAGACCTCTAGTGAAAGTGAAACTGCGGGTCCAAACGACGGATTAAGTCGCGACTGGCAACCCGTTCGGCCACACGCCGATTTGCTCCTAGGCTCACTGAGTTTTACCGACTCCAACCCTAGAATTTTAGAGTCCAACAGCGGTCCAAGTCGGGCTCCCCGACTATACATTTAACTCGCAAATCTGCACATTTCAAACACATCTTACACTTTAACCTGCAAAATCAACAAACGATTATTTCAACAACAAAAAGAAAGCAGTAAACCTTAGGTTGCCTCCCAAGAAATGCCTTAGTTAATGTCGTGGAACGACGAAGTTACCCACTCAATTTTGGTTTGCGGGGTAAAGAAGAGACGTCCCATGACCCATTTAGGTCTCCAATAGATGAATAGACAAGGAATGGGAAGCAGCCATCTGATTCAGCGGTGATACATTCTCTTTTATCTCTTTTAACAATTTGTCATGTTTTCAACTTTATGAAGAATGAGTGAGAGCATTTCTTCTATTTGTCCACCCTCATATTCCTTGAACTTTCTACACTCATAAGGGTAAATGTACCGATCTTTCTTTTTGTACTGTACCTCAAATTCCACGATCTGTTTGACCACTAGATCCAGCTGAGTCAATAGTTTGGCCAAAGTCTGGTCCTTCTCAGTCTCCTTGTTGGTCTTGGCGATATAATCAAGGAGTTAGGTTGCTATTGCATAGGGTAGTCTTGTGGGACCACTTGGGGAAATTTGGTCGGCCACTCCTCTGTTCTCCAGACCAAGACCTCTATAGAAGTAGTCCAGTAGTAGCATGTTATCTTAGATTCCATGAGCTGGGATAAGAACAACCTTTGCTTTAGTCCATTCAATCTCTCGAGCTGAACCCATGACAACTCAATACCCACATACCATCAATTCAGTAATCTTGGTTTTAAAACCTCTCTCTCGAGCAAGCCAAAAACACAAAGGTAGAATTGCATTTGCAACTACAACCCTTTAAATTAAACCACAATTACTGAATGAAATCACTTCTAAACAACATTTAAACTAGCATTTAGCAGTACCCACAAGCTAAATCAACCCATAATCACATAATCACATCCCAAGAATTGGCGTTTTAGCTAGACATCATAAAAAGATAGAAATCGTTACCAAATTGTGTTTCCATCGACTTGGTAAGATTAATTTCGTCTTTACAAAGGTCTAAGTTGAAGAATCTCAAAGACTCACTTCCAATTTCTCAAAAATGGAAAACTTCAATTCTTCAAAGCTAAGGAAAAGTTGTCTAAAAAACTGAGTTCAAAACTCAAAAATTACTCTAATGAATGTTAAGAATAAAATTTGATACCCAACATAATGTTTGAAAATGTATTTATAGTCGCCAAAAATATGCTACGAAGGACCATTAGGCACAATAAGTCGGGCTCACCGAACAAGTCGGCGATCTGCCTTTTGGTCAGTACCATCACATTTTTGCTTTGACCTTCAACATCCTCAAGTTCTGTAACTTTGGGTGATCCAACACTGCATCGCGGAACCATTCGGTGATCCGCCGACTGTTTCTCTCTCTCACCAACTTGATTTTCTCCTTCCAAGGCTTGGCACACTGGAACTTTAGGCAAGGTAATGGCTATTAGGTGAGTTGCCAAAGGGACTTGGCAATCACCAAGCCTTCATTTCTTCGTTCTTTTAGCTCACTTTGTTCCTTTTTGCAAATTAGTGTCCATGCTTTGTTCCTCAATCCAAATACCTAGAAATCAAGGGTTTTACCTCAGTTATTGGCACAAAACAAGCATTTGAGGACACAAAATCTTTCCAAATAAAGCCTTAAATGATTCCAAATCATGGACTCATCATGGCCTTTCAACCTTAGAATAATCAATATGTGAGTAAACCTTTTCACATCATGTTCATTGTGTGTTCATGAGAATAGCCTTTCAATCAACACAATAACATTATCATAATCATAGACATTACATGCATAGTCATATGTAACGGTATGGGGAGAATGATCTTTCAACAATACCATAATTAGACCATAGTCATAGAGTCTTCACTTTCTAAGTGAATCATAAGTTCATACACAATTCTCATAAATATGTACAAACCCTCATAATTTGCCCTTCAAGGCTATGAATCAAACTCAACCCAAACATCTAGAATTACTACATTAGATAGGGGAATATAATGATTCAATAACTCAATCAATATAAACATAATCAATTGACATACTTCTATAATCAATCAACCCACATCATAAATTCACAATTTAACAATATGGGGCATTCATGGGTTCTTGGGGGGATTTCATCATAAACCAACAATTAATCATCAATTCAACCCTAATCCACCATAATCAACCATAATCAACCATAAATCAACAATTGAAAATGTTTTGAAAGAGAACCCATGACCTAGATTGAAACCCTAGGTTTTGGGGAAATTAGAACTTTGAAATAAAGTTTTGAAGGGACTCTATGAGTGAAAGCTACCCACAGATGAAAATCCACCATACCTTGATTTAGAATCTCCAAGAAATTTGAGGAAGAAACCTTGAATTTGCCAAACCCTAGCTCTAAGTCTACTCTTCTTCTTCTTTGGGTTTTAAAGAGAGAAATATTGTAAGAAAGATGAAGTTTTAGTTTGATTTGGGTGTTTGAGTATAATGACTTAGTTTGGGTGTATTTTGACTTAAAACAACTTATATAGTATCCTTAAAAATACCCAAAATGACCCCACTTTAATTGGACTAAAATTGGAAAAGACTAATCTAACCTTCACTAAGTGACCAGCACAGGTGTCACGAGCAGTAGTGGGGACCACTATCCGTGGTCCCTCTCGTGAAGTGTGGGGAAGTAGCTTAGGCATTTGGTGCCTTTAGTTTGCATGCCCAAGGCATTCCCACGAGGCGATCCATAAGCCGTGGTAAAGACCATGAGCCATGGTCCCTCTCATTGTCCTTGAGGCAGTAGCTAGGCTACTTTGTGCCACAAGCTTCCTTGCCCAAGGAATCTTCCCAAAGGGCTCCACGAGTTGTGGTCAAGACCACGAGCCATGGTCTCTCTCGTGAAGTTGAGGCAATTGCTAGGCCATTTGGTTCCCACTGTACTATGGCCAAGGCAAGTCCACGAGCCACCTTCACGAGCCGTGGTGTGGACCATGATATGCTCAAATTACACCTTCCTAAAAGAAGTATAAGCGATCATTGTCAAATAAAGAACCCAACTTGTAGGTTGGGATCGATCCCACGAGGAATATGGTTCATACTTAAACTTAACTTACAATTATATTCGTTTAGTCAACTTATTTCCGAGACAAGTAAGTAAAGGGGGGGGGGGTTTGTGTAACAAATAACTAATTGTGGTTTAGAGAGCAAGTGACCAAGATTCGAACTTTAGTTGTTATCAATGAGAGAAAGTAACTAGGGTGTATGTGTTCCCCATAAGCTCATAATGCGGTAATCCTAGTAATAACAATCATTTCCTAGTGTATTACATGCAAAGTGGTAAGTTATGTATCCCTAATCCTTGGTTCGGCAAATAGAGAATTTCACCCCGCACCTTGGTCCGGCTACGTGTGTATAATTTACTAACCCTTACCTTTACCTCATATTAGACATGACATCAATGTATGACTTAGTTTTCATCCTTGCACCAATTGACATTAGACTATTAGATAGTATCACACTAAATCTGTGTTGATAATTGTTTTCTTATTAACTACCTCCTTGGTCCGGCAAGTAGCAACAATGCGAAATCTAATGTTTGCAACCGTTAAAAAGATTTCTAAACGAAAGAATTATCAATGCATGCAACAACACTATTCAAGAATTACTTAGTTACTATTCATACTTTGTTAATCGCTCATGGTTCCCACAACCCTAGTTGTGGATTTAGGTACTCATACTAGCAAGAACACAATTCATATTGTTAGAAGAAGAATTCATGAACTTACGTAATGAATAGAAGAAACCCGTAAACTCCAATTGAAATTCAAAGCAAGAATCTTTATAAACCGAAATTAGGAAATCAAATTGCTAATGTTTGCAAGTTAATTACCAAGAACACACCAAGAACTAGAGTTAAACAATAGTGGCTAACCCAAATAAGAAGAAGAGAAGAACCCTAAAAAGTATTCCTACAAATGATCTCGTCTAAAATAATTATTTTTATGAACTATTTATAGGATATAGAAAACACCAAATAAAATAAGTGACTCCAAATTAAAGTAGGGATCCAAAACCAAAAGGAATTGGATTCCTATTTAATTTCCGTGAAGCTGTCCGCGTGAAACCGCCTCAAATTATTTGAGGGGCCTTCATTGGCTGCCACGTGGCAGCTTCTAATTCCAATTCCAACTTTGATTGGCTTTATCAATTACCACGTGTAAGTTTCCTTTTGCAACACACAATTTGTAGCAAATATGCACCTTATATATTTGTATATTATTATATTAAATTTAATGCATTAAGCTGCCTGCTTGATTTCCCTCTTCAACCTTCCATCTTTAATTCACTTTAGCTCCAAACTTCTTTATTTTTCCACCAAGTTAATCCTACAAATAAAATATACTATTTAGCACAATCCATAAAATTCAAGATCAAAAAGGACAAAAATAAATAAAAAATATGAGGCAAATAATGATTAAAAATATGTATTTTGACCTAACATCAGACCATGATCCGTGGTCCCACTCGTGAAGTTGGGGGAGTGTGCTTGATACGCTTATATTACATCTCCCTAAAGAAGCATAAGCGATCGTTATCAAGTAAAGAACCCAACTTGTAGGTTGGGGTTGATCCCACGAGGAAAATGGTTTAGACTTCACTTTAACCAACAATTATATTCGTTTAGTCAAATCACTTCTAGGCACAAGTTATTAAAGAGGAGGGGGGGGGGGATTTGTGATACAAATTGTAAGAATTCAGTAAGTAATCAGTAAACAAAAGTCAATTTTGGTTGTTATCAAGATGAGAGAATTAACTAGGGTATACGTGTTCCCCACAAGCTCATAACACAGTAATCCTAATAATAGCAATCCTTTCCTAGTGTACTACATGCAAACTAATAAGTTAGGTATCTCTAAATCCTTGGTCCGACATCTAGAGAATTTCACCCTGCACCTTGGTTCGGCTACGTGTGTATAATTTACTAACCCTTACCTTTACCTCATATTAGACATCACATCGATGTTTGGCTTAGTTATTACTTCTCACCAATCGACACTAGACTATTAGATAGTATCACACTAAATCTATGTTGATAATTATTTTCTTGTTGATTACCTCCTTGGTCCAGCAAGTAGCAACAAGGCGAGTTCTAATGCATGCACTCGTTAAAAAGACTTCTAAATGACATAATTATCAATGCATGCAAAACACTATTCAAGAATTGCTTATTTACTATTCATACTTTGTTAATCGCTCATGGTTCCCACAACCCTAGTTGTGGAGTTTAGTTACCCATAATCATATGAACATAATTCATTGTTTTAGATGAAAGAATTATGAACTTACGTAAGAAGAATAATAAACCTAGGAATTCAACTTGAATTGTAACACCAACATCTTGAAAACGAACTTAGGAAATTAAGAATTGCTAAAGTTAGAAGTTATTCTCCCAAGTCAAGAGCTAGAATAAAAGCACTAAAGTGTAACTCCCAAAAACGAGGTTTACATACCCTATTTATAGAAAATAAGTCCTAAATTAAAAGGGAAATAATATAAGGAAAGTTTGTTCAGGCACGCATCTTCATTCCATGAGACTGACTCACAGACCATCAATGGGTCTATGGTCGTAAGTCCCTTCTGTCAGCCAGGACTTAGAAAATATTTCAGCTTCCAAAAATCAACTTCTTTGAAGCAAACGATAAAACTCCAGTATGGACTGTAGATCAATCTACGGTTCGTCAATCCTTCTATGTAGCTCCACACTTAGAATCTTCAAACATCAGGTACTAGAACCCTCACAGTATACTTCTATGGATCAGCAGTACGGTCTGTAGATCAATATACAGACCGTCAATGGCCATCGTGGTTCCACACTTGGTCAGATTTCCCTGATTTACCTTCCATGCCTTGCCTGCCGATCTACGATCACCATCTACGGAGCGTCAATGGACCTACGGTCCATAGATCACCTCTGTAGGTGCCTTGTTATGCATTTCTTTTAGCTATGTCTTTACTTCCGCGCCTAAACATCTTTCCTGCAAAACATGATAAAAACACATATAAACCAATACAAAATGTCCCTAGACACACACAAATCTTAAGTGAAATGTATTAAAAATATCGTAAACTCACGGTATATGAACACTCTCAACTTAAATTCATTGTTTGTCCTCAAGCGACACACTAAGACTTTAAACGACACTTGTATAGAAGCAAGCAATTTAAGCACAAGCAATCACATGGCTCTCTATCCTAGCTCTCTTTTCTGGTGCAAAATCTGTTCTCTTAGACTCCACAAGCTAATTCATGTGGATCAAAATATGACAAAGATCGACCAACCAACACACAACATACACTGTTTGACAATCACCAAGGTACAACTTTCCGATACTGTAACAAGTGCCCTTACTTACAATGAAATACCTTTTTCACACAATGAATAATAATTTGAGTACAAGGATTCATTCAACACTCACACTTAGAAGTAACTTCAAGTACCGTTAGTGCTCAATACCATATGCCTGCCCTTATTTTCACTGCTTGGACTCTCCAAACTAGATTCTAGGATCATTATAGGACTTTCTTGGCTTGTAACATAGGCTCAGGGTCAGGTGTGGTACATTTGGGTACTTCTTAGTGAATTTCTGCCCTCTTTGACATTACACTAGGCTTTAAACCTCATACATCCTACCGTTTTACCTTCTTTCCCTTGATTTTATTCAACTATGGAAGTGACTTTAGACGTTGTAACTCTTGAGTTTTCACTTTAATATTTTTCTTGCATTTTATTCATTTCTTTTGCTTTCAACAAGTCACATCCTTCTTCTCTTTTCTTTTTTTTTTTCTCTTTTTTTTTTTCAACATCAAACTCTTTTCATACCCATTTTTCTTTCAGTTTCCTCTTTCATAGCCACCCTCAACTTATGGATTTTCCATTAGTTGAGGTGCACAATACCCGATGTCGGATAAGGGCCAAGATTAAGGTTACTTTTTTACATTAGCGACCCTCAACTTAGGCTCTAGCCTAACTTGAGGTGCACATGTCCAAGGAGGGACCGAGGCCAACATAGTAGATTATGGGAAGGTGAGTTAGGGGTTTAGAAAGAAATGATTTAATTTAGTCTCAAAGCATTTGGATCAAAGGGAGCATTTATTTTATTTGGTTGGATACTTCTTTTAGGCAATTTGTAGACTTATCAGAACAAAGGCCTATGATCACTTCCTAGCCTCTAGAGTAGATTGTCTTAGCAGGACTAATCGGGCAAGTTCTAGATTGGTACAAAACTGTTTGAATAATCAACTGTTTTCACACACTCTCGGCATATAGTTTCTTTATCAGATTATCAGATTACCCAGTTCAAGTTTTAGCTTAAGTCATGCCATCAAGTTGATTCATTATCATGTCATACTCAGAGCCAACACATTTAACTTATCTTAGCCTATAGATTCTAGCACACATCACAAAATTATGACGAGTATCATTTTTAATAAGCCATGATGCTTCATTCTTTTTCATGCTTCTGCACATACGATCCTAACACATGCCGGTTCAACAAAAAATAAACAATTTCTCGAGGGAAAAGAACAATGGCAAGAAAACCCCAAGAGAGGATTATGAGTTAGGTTACTCAGACTTCACCTTATCACTCACAATCCATTTACCCCACCCCAACAAAAATAGATGCGATTGTCCCCAATGCATACAAAAATAGTAAAAGATAATGGATTGGGTGAAGCAAACCTGTGGGGCATAGCGTCGAAGACTCATCAACAAGTGGATGGGCCCAGTTTCCCAGAGCTCGCTAAATGAACACTTGGGTCACCCTCAGTATTGCCCGTATCAACAAGGACAACACCATCAGTAGTGCTATCTGTCACTTTAGTTGCATCCTCAGTGGTGCTCACATCAATCCCGGTGGGCATAGAACTCGACGCCCCATCAATCATTTCACTGGCCCTCTGCTGCCTCAGCTGCTCATCTATTATGAAGGATTTCCGTGCCCTTTTCTCCAGTTTGTGCTGCCTTTTGCTAGCCTTTTCCTCCTCCATGGTGCCTTTTACCATGGGTACACGCATGCTCGAGATGCTCCTTTGTTTTATCTCCACTAAATAGTGCACCCTGGACTGTATCATCGCCTAATGTAGAGGGTGCAGCCTGTGGCTCAATAGCTGGTGTGACTAGGATGGCGTCAACATCGGCCCAGAGAATAGCTAGTTCGGTCCAAAATGAGGACATATCAGTAGTGGGAGCTGGACTCTCTAGAACTCTCAACTCGAAGGCATCTAGCCGCTTATGAACTGCTTGGACCTTATGGTCCATTTTCGCTACAATCCTTTTTTCTAGTCTCTCTTCGGACTTAGCAATCAACTTTCGCATCCAGGGCTTAATGTGGTGCAACAAGGTGGCCATCTGAGCCTATAACTTCTGGACTCGGACCAGTGGTATAACAGTGGCTCCCGAAGGCTGGGTGGCTCTAGATGAGTTGGGGGCCTGACTAGCGGCCTGAGAAGAGAAAGTTTGGGCATCATCAGTGTGGGCTGGAGGGGCAGGCTCATCACCCTGTATCTGCTCCACATCATCTACTAAATCAGTACCCAATGGCACATCGATTCGCAGCTCTCTGCGAGGTGCTGCCACATTCACCTCATCCTGAATCAGGCCAACATCTAAGGTCCCCGTAGGGTGGATTAACCTATCACAGTGCCAGATTGGCACTCCAGAGTCCCTGCACAATTGGAAAATTAAACATGGAAAGGGGTAAGTAGTGGAGGTCTGGAAAGCCTTCTCGTGAATTTCTGCCTGCACTATGCGGGTAAAGTCAATCTCCAATCATGCTACTAATGCTGCAACCATGACCTCTCTATCCCATGTGAGTTGGTTGTCAGCTTTTTTAGGCGACACCCTGGTACGCACCAACAACCAGAAGAACTTGGCCACAAAAATTAATGTGGTCTTTTGGATACCCAACCGTGGTGTGGTGACCCACTCCGCACACACCATCTACAATAATGTATTTAGCCAACCAAAGTATAACAACTTTCCTTTTCTCTGCATTCGCGTGAAGGCTCCACTCCTCATAACATCCCATCTGTAATCAAATTCGCCATGTTGAGATCCCAAGTGTGATCAGGACCAAGGCCATAGAGGAATTAGCTGATGGTGGCATGTGATATGTCCACTGGAAAACCTCGGATGATAGTAGAAGTGTTAGGGTCCTAGGCTATGGGCTTGGACCTCTGGTCAATCGAACCTCAGAGAGTGGCAGCATAGGAGGCATAAAACTTTCGCGCAATCTCCTCTCTATAAGTCCTAGGGTCTCGAGCCATCCTGTCGCACCGGTGAAGCTGAAAAAGCTGGTGGATGTCGGGAATAGTGTGTAAGCTCCCCGTGAGGACTCTGCGCTCTTGAGTAATAAGCCGGGCCATCTTCTCTTTCTCATTTAGTATTCTAGCATCTCGGTAGATTTTCCATTGTCCCTCAACACACTATCTGTTTGGCTCCCCAGCCACCGGATCAGGGTTATAGCTACAATGGTCATCTACGGAGGGGACCTACGGTCTGTAGATTGGTCTACGGTCAGTGGATCAGAGGACCAACAATATTGGTCGTAGATGGAAACCACGAATGTACAGAACTGTCCGTAGGTTGATCTACGGACCGTAGTCCACATTCGTGGTTTCAAACTTAGTGAAATTTCAAGTGCATCCAACCACGAACCTAATTTATGGTCCGTAGATTGATCTACGGTCCGTAGACGGGGTCTCATGGACGTGATCTGTGCCAGGTTTCCAACATTTTTTATTTTCAAGCCTATATATTTGACCATTTTCAACAGTATTCTAGCCGAACCATGCATTTCAACATTTAATCATGCTAGTTCATCATTCTAAGGGTTCCAATTACTCAATTTGATAATTATTTCATACAAGATTTGGAACCCTAAGTTGAAACTTACATATAGACTAGCATTTAGACAGGTTTATCACACTATCAAGGCAACAGAATCACATTCTATCGTCCTAAGGGTTTTAGTACTTAAAATTTAGCATGCAATTACATACAATTAATTACCTAAGGTCAAGACCCGACTCCCGACTTTCTATACTCAATCTATGAACCGAAATTCAAAGTGAGGGGAAAGTCTATTACCTTACAAGCAATGAGGAGTGGGGTGATTGCGTGATGACACTAAGCTTTGCAAGACCACACTAATCGCCTAGTTGCGCTGAACCTGGACACTAAAGTTTTGAAAAAACTTTGAGAGAGATTGGGAAATTTCTGGGATGAGTGGAGGTTGGAGAGGAAAGGAAAATTAGGTTTTAAGGGAAGAGGAAAGGGAAAATTTATTGGGGAGTTATGGAGTGATTTAAGGAATTGGGAAGTTTAGAAACTGTTTGGTGGTAAATGGAGGGAAGTAGGCATGATTTAAAATTGGGGGATTTTAAATAGGATTGGTCCGAGTCGGGTTAGGCAACATTTAAGGTTTTGGACCTACGAGACCCCATCTACGGTCCGTGGGTCGATCTACGGTCCGTAGATGGGGACCATAGATCAAACTTGCACTTAAAAATTTAGAAACCTTACCTGGGATCTACGAACACTATTGACGATCTGTGGACTGATCCACGGACCATCAGTGCGGTCCGTAGATCGCTGCACTAGACCTTTTTCCTGCAGATTTTGCTTTTCGCCCCTGCACATGTAGCAACCATTAGCACATTCTTTTTACATTTTCTTGACACTTTTTAGACACGGACCCTATGCTATGTCTAGCCAACACTAAAAGAAAAGTAAAACAACTATCTAAATGAGTACATAGAAGGAACTAAACAAAGAAAATTACTAAACGGAAAATAAAAACCTATTGTTGGCTAGATATTACATCTTGGGTTGCCTCCCAAGTAGCGCTTGATTTAACGTCGTGGAACGACGCATGCCTTTTGATTACTCAGACTTCATCAAGATGATAGGCCTCAACAACGTCTTGCACACTTTCTGCGTTTCCCAGATAGATCTTGATCCTTTGCCCGTTAACTATGAACCTTGTTCCTTCACTATTCTCAAACTCAACTTCTCCATGGGGAAGCACTTTTGTGAGCAAAAATGGCCCGGTCCATTTGGATTTGAGTTTGCCCAGAAACAAGCGCAGCCTAGAGTTGAATAGAAGCACAAGACCACCCACAACAAATTCTCGTTTTTCAATTCTTTGATCATGATACCTCATCATCTTCTCCTTGTACAAGGCTGAACTTTCATAAGTTTTTAGATGAAACTCATCAAGCATATTCAAGTCATTCATTCTTTGATTATATGCGGCACCCCAATCCAAATTTAGCTTCTTCATTGTCGACAAAGCCTTATGCTCTAGCTTTACCGGTAAATGGCAAGACTTCCCATATACAAGTTAGTAAAGAGACATACCTATGAGGGGTATTTTATGTAGTACGATAGGGCCATAGAGCATCATCAAGATTACTTGACCAATCCATTCTATTAGCATTCACAGTCTTCGCCAAAATCTGTTTGATCTCTCTGTTGGACACTTTAACTTGCCCGCTAGTCTGTGGATGGTAAGGAGTGGCTACATTATGGTGGACACCATACTTCTCAAGTAGTGCCTTGAACAACTTATTACAAAAGTGGAAACCTCCATCACTGATAATCGCCCTCGGTGTACCAAATCTGGAGAAGATATTCTTTTTCAAGAATGCGGTGACACTTTGACCTTCATTGTTGGGGAGCACAACTACTTCCACCCACTTCGATACATAATCAACCGCAACAAGAATATACTTCATCCCATGTGAACTCACAAATGGACCTATAAAATAAATGCTCCATACATCAAACAACTCAATCACAAATATAAGATTTATAGGAAGCTCTTGTCTCTATGAAATTCCTCCTTCTCTTTGGCAACAATCACAAGACTTGGCAAAATCATGAGCATCTTGGTGGATGGTAGGCCAGTAGTACCCACACTGCTAAATCTTATGCGCAATATGAATACCACTATGATGCCCACCAATAGGCGATGAATGACGTGCTTCAAGTACACTCAACATCTCAACCTCGGCCACACAACGACGAATAATCTCATCAGCACAACTACAATACAAGTAAGGCTCATCCCAAAAAAATTCTTCACATCATGCATAAATCTTTTCCTTTAGTGAAAAGACAAATTCGGGCGCACCAAATCGCTTGCCAAATAATTAGCAAAGTCTATGAACCAAGGAATCAGATTATGAGAAGCAACCAATACCTGTTCATCTAGAAAAATATCATTAATTTAAGCTCTATCACCAAGCTTAAGCATAACCTCTTCCTCTAATCTGGACAAGTGATCGGCAACTTGATTTTCGGTTCCCTTTCTGTCTTTTACCACAAAATCAACCTCTTGCAGCAATAATACCTATCTAATCAGCCTTGGTTTTGCATCCTTCTTTGCTATCAGATACCTCAATGCAGAATGGTCAGTATGCACTATGACCTTAGTACCAAGCAGATAGGATTGAAATTTTTTGAATGCGAAAACCACCGTAAGAAGCTCTTGTTCAGTCATAGTATAATTCTTCTGGGCCACATTTAGAGCTTTGCTAGCATAGTAAATAGGATGGAGAATTTTCTCTCACCTTTATCCCCATACTACACCAAGCGCCACTCCACTCGCATCGCACATTACCTCAAACGGTTGTCCCCAATCCGGTGATATAATGATAGGTGCAGTAACCAACTTCTCTTTCAGCTCTCCAAATTCTCTCACACAAGCATCATCAAAATCAAACTTATACTCCTTTTCGAGCAATTTGCACAATGGATGTGCAATTTTAGAGAAATCTTTGATGAACCTCCTATAGAAACCTGCATGCCCAAGAAAACTTCAAACACCTTTTACAGAGATAGGTGGTGGAAGCTTTTCAATTACCTTTACCCTTTCTATATCAACCTTAATGCCCTTCTCAGAAATTCGATGACCCAGAACTATCCCTTCTTTCACCATAAATTGGCACTTCTCCTAATTTAGCACCAGATTGCAGTCTTTACACCTTTTAAGCACCTCAATCAGATGATGCAGACATCGGTCAAAAGAGGCACCTACCACAAAGAAATCATCCATGAACACTTCAATTGTGTTCTCCACCATATCAGAAAATATCGACATCATACAACGCTGAAAGGTTGCTGGAGCATTGCACAACCCAAAGGGTATCCGTTTGAAGGCAAAAGTCCCATAAGGGCAAGTGAAGGTGGTCTTCTCTTGGTCCTCCAGAGTTATAGAAATCTAATTATAGCCCGAATAACCATCATGAAAACAATACCAGCCCTTACCAGCAAGTCTATCCAATATCTGATCTATGAATGACATAGGGAAATGGTCCTTTTCTATCCAAGCATTTAGCTTAGGGTAGTCCATGTATACTCTCCATCCAGTCATGGGCCACATCGGAACAAGATCGTTTCTCTCATTAGGAACCACAGTAATTCCACTTTTCTTGGGTACACATTGAACATGACATACCCAACTACTATCTGTAATGGGATAAATAACTCCAGCATCCAACCACTTGATCATCTCCTTTTTAACTACCTCTTGCATAGACGGATTTAATCTTCTTTGGTGCTCAATACTAGGTTTGTGATCTGGAATGAGTTGGATTTTGTGGAACAAATACCGGGAGGAATCTCAATAATATCCGCAATAGTCCACCCAATAGCTCACTTAAACCTCTTTAACACAGTCACTAAGAACTCTACTTGTCCCACATTTAATTCTGCCGCAATGATGGCTGACAAAGTATTATCTCTACCCAAGAACACATACCTCAAATGCGGTGGTAGAGCCTTCAGCTCCAATTTTGGTGCCTCCACAATAGATGGTCTCACGGGTAGAGACTCACGATTCTTCATGTCTAACTCATACTTCTTTGGTTTTGACTTATATTCACACCTATTAAGTGCAGCTACCAACTCATCGTACTCTTCAATTCCATCACTATCGAAATTCATCATAACTGCTGCTAGTGCCTCAGCATCGAGTCACTCTTCAATTTGCACTTCTGTTCCACTCTCAACTCTGTAGGTTATAGTAAATATCGTTTAGAGCTCATTACTCTGCTTCATGGATCTACAGATATTGAAAGTTGCTTCTTCATTGTTCAGTCTGAACTTTATCTGCCCCTTCTCGATATCAACCAATGCACGCCCTGTGGCAACGAATGGTCTCCCAAGGATGATGGGAACCTCAAAATCAACCTCACAGTCAAGAATCAAAAAATTCGCTGAAAAGATAAACGATTCCACTTTCACTAGCACATCATGGAGTACACCAATGGGCCTTTTCACAGTTTGATCAGCCATAAGTAACTGCATTATAGTTGGCTTTGGATCACCTAGACCCAACTTCTTATATATAGACAATGGCATGAGGTTGATGCTAGCACCAAGATCACATAATGCCTTTATAAAGTGTAACAACCCTAATAGTACATGGGATCGTGAAAGCACCAGGGTCTTTCTTTTTCTGCATAAGAGACCTTGTAGCAGTAGCGCTACAATGCTGCAATCTATCATCATCTTCAAAACTCACAGACCTTTTCTTTGTCACCATATCTTACATAAACTTCGCATACCCAGGCGTTTGCTCCAAAGCTTCTATCAAAGGAACCTTGATGGAAAACTGCTTCAACATAGTAATAAACCTGGGATATTTACCATCTTCAATCTTCTTCACTGACCTCTGTGGAAAAGGTGGTGGAGGTCTAGGTATGGGGACCAGATATCTCCGCTTCTTTCTCTGTTGCATTCTCAAACCCTTCTCTAACTTCTACCACGTCACCTTCTTTTCTAATTTCACCATCTACCACAGACGGCATAGGTGGATCAATGGTTTGCTTACCCCCTCGAGTAGCAACTGCCTTATAATGACCATCATTCTTTGGATTTTGGATGGTGTTGCTATGAAGAGTGCTAGGTTGATGTGGGTTCACTGTAGTAGATAACTGAGTCATCTGCTGCTCTATATCCTTTATTGACACTGCATGTGCATCAACCTTTTAACCAATACTAGACAAGTCATTTCTCATCTCCTTCATATTCTCATCAGTTACATCAAACCTTCTCATCATCTTCTGCATCATATCTTCAATACGCGCCATATTGCCTCCAGCTTCCCTAGCACCAGATTCTCAATTTTGAAGGGGAACATAAGGTCCAACTTGATCATTTCTATTGCCATAGTTGTTCCGATTGTAGTTGTTGTCGCGATTGAAGTTCCCATCCCAGACATATTGACCCTCTCGATTGTAATTGCCATAGTTCCCTTGGTTTCCTTGACCTTGGCGCCAATTTTTCGTGTTGGATCCTTGGGCGTTTGGTTGAAAACCCCCCTTCTGATCATTCACCACATAATCATCCTCTTCATAGTAACACTCTTCAACTGGTGGTGGAGTTCTAGTCAAATAGTTCACAACATTTACCTTTTCCATACCTCCGCTCACATGCTTCAATACCAATGCTAACTCGGTCCTCATCTGAGCCAACTCCTCACAAATCTCATTCCCAGACTGATTGTTTGTAGCATGAACAACAAATGTGTTTCTCCCAGTATCCGACCTCCTAATGCTCCATGCTTTATTGTTGCGAGATATCTTCTCCAGTTTTTCTGCAATCTATGCGTATGTGAACTCACCATATGATCCTATAACAATAGTATCAAGCACTGCTTTATTGTTTTCATCCTGACCTCGATAGAAATATTCCTTCAACAACTCATCATCAATACGGTGATTCAAAAAACCTCTTACAAACGCAGTGAATCTGTCCCAAGAGCTATTGATAGACTCTCCAGGTAATGCCACAAAATTATTGACCTTATCTTTGTGATTGGGCTTCTTGGACATTGGATAATATCTTGCTAAGAACACTCCTTGATTGTTCAATCTTTGCAAAGTTTGGTTCAACTCTGGATCGTAAGGCGTAAGTGGTTCACCCTGGCTCCGTGTACTTGGCATACACTAGAGTCAGAACCTGAGAGAGACAAAGAGAAAGAGACAAAGAGAAAAAGACAAAGTAAAATTAGGAAATATTTGACTAAAGTTCAATAATGTCGTTAAAATAATTCTAAAAGCCAAATTCCTCGACAGTGGCGCCAAAATTTGATACGCTTAATTTACACCTCCCAATAAGCATAAACGATTGTTATCAAGTAAAGAACCCAACTTGTAGGTTGGAGTCAATCCCACGAGGAAAATGGTTTAGACTTCACTTTAACCAACAATTATATTCGTTTAGTCAAATTACTTCCAGACACACGTAATTAAAGGGGGGGAGGGGCGATTTGTGAAACAAATTGTAAGAATTCAGTAAATAATCAATAAACAAAAGTCAATTTTGGTTGTTATCAAGATGAGAGAATTAACTAGGGTATATGTGTTCCCCACAAGCTCATAACGCAGTAATCCTAATAATAACAATTCTTTCCTAGTGTACTACATGCAAAGTGATAAGTTAAGTATCTCTAAACCCTTGGTTCGATATCTAGAGAATTTCACCCCGCATCTTGGTCTGGCTACATGTGTACAATTTACTAACCCTTACCTTTACCTCATATTAGACATCACATCGATATTTGGCTTAGTTATTACTTCACACCAATCGACACTAGACTATTAGATAGTATCACACTAAATCTATGTTGATAATTCTTTTCTTGTTGATTACCTCCTTGGTCCGACAAATAACAACAAGGTGAGTTCTAATGCGTGCACTCGTTAAAAAAACTTCTAAACAAAATAATTATCAATGCATGCAAAACAATATTCAAGAATTGCTTATTTACTATTCATACTTTGTTAATTGCTTATGGTTCCCACAACCCTAGTTGTGGAGTTTAGTTACCCATAATCATATGAACAAAATTCATTGTTTTAGATGAAAGAATTATGAACTTACGTAAGAAGAATAGTAAACCTAGGAGTTCAACTTGAATTGCAACACCAAAATCTTCAAAATGAACTTAAGAAATTAAGATTGCTAAAGTTGCGAGTTAATCGCCAAAAATCAAGAATTATAATAAGAGTACTAAAGTCTAACCCCAAAAATGAGGGTTACATACCCTATTTATAGAAAACAAGTCCTAAATTGAAAAGGAAATAAAATAAGGAAAGTTTGTTTAGGCACGCGTCTTCATTCCACGAGACTGACTCACGGACCGTCAATGGATCTACGGTTCGTGAGTCCCTTCCGTCAGCCAGGATTTAGAAAATATTTCAGCTTCCAAAAATCAGCTTCTCTGAAGAAAACAACGAAACTCCAGTATGGACCGTAGATCAATCTACGATTCGTCAATCCCTCTCTGTAGCTCCACACTTAGAATCTTCAAACATCAGGTACTGGAACCCTCGTAGTATCATTCTACGTCAATGGCCACAGTGGTTCCACACTTGGTCAAATTTCCCTGATTTGCCTTCAATGTCTTGCCTGCTGATCTACGGTCACCATCTAAGGAGCGGCAATGGACCTACGGTCCGTAGATCACCTCCGTAGATGCCTTGTTCTACATTTCTTTCAGCTGTCTCTTTACTTCCGCACCTAAACATCTTTCCTGCAAAACATGATGAAAACACATAAAAACAAATATAAAAGGGCCCTAGATACACACAACTCTTAAGTGAAATTTATTAAAAATACCGTAAACTCACGGTATATCAGTGCTCCAAGATAGGGGCAACCTTGACCTTTGTCTTTGGCTTGGCCGCTTTGTCTTGGCACTTGCTCCTTAGCTTTGACTCTTATAACCCTCATTTCAACTCTAGATGGTCTTCTAATCTTCGGGGAGTCATTTTATGATTGTTTTACCCTTACGTTTAGGCTCTTGTTTAACCTACTATTTTCCGAAGTGTTACATTATCTCCCCCCTGGGAACATTCCTCCTCGAATGACGATTTAGACACCTTACGCAAATAAAGACTTAAGACTAGCAGCTCATTATGCATGCAACATAAAAATACAGCACAATTCAAAGGAGGAAACATCAACTCCATCTCAAGACATAATCAATGCAACATAAGGAAGTAGGAGCTACATCCATAACCCATTATGCACAAAGCTCATCATTTCATATAATCATAGGAAGAACTACCTTCTCCAACTAGAAGCAAGCTCAACACAACACTATGGAGTAAATATTCCATTACATCAAAAGCATAATTAAGCATGTCCATCAGCTCATCGCATGAAGCCAAATATGTAATCATCATACTAAAATGCACAACAACATGAAGAACATATAATTCATGAAAACTGATTTTATACTAAAACATGAATTTTCACAAGAACATGCATATCATAAGGGAATCATAAAGAACACATATAGCACACATGACTTCCCAAATCACCAAATTCAAGAGAGACTACTTACCTCAAGCTTGGATAGGAGTAGAAGGAAAAAGATGAGGATAACTGGACTTTATATTGGCCTCGACCTCCCATGTATCACCATCAACTAATTGATTCCTCCATAAAACCTTTACGAAAACTACTTCCTTATTTCTCAACCTTTTCACTTGCTGGTCTAAAATATCTATCGAAATCTCTTCATAAGAAAAACTCTCATCAACTCCCAAACCCTCTAAAGGAATGTAGTTACCAGATCACCAATACACTTCTTGAGCATAGAAATATGAAATACCGGGTGAACTGGGGCCAACACATTTGGCAAGTCTAACTCATAGGAAACTTTCCTAACACATTTCAAGATTTGATATGGGCCTACATACCATAGACTAAGTTTCCCTTTCTTGCCAAACCTCATCACACCTTTCATAGGTGAGATATTCAAATAGATCCAATCATTAACTTCAAACTCTATCAACGGTAGATGGTTGTCCTAATTACCTTTGAGTTATATTATACATGCCCTCAACATATCCTCTAAGGCTTGAACGGTGCATTCCACTTGACCATCCGTTTGAGGGTGAAAGGTCGTGCCAAGCTTGACCTTAGTACCAAGCCCCTTTTGGAAAGCCTTCCAAAAGTGGGAAGTAAATTAGGTACCCCGATCCGAAATAATAGATAGCGGGACCCCATGAAACTTCACTACCTCCTTGATGTACAATTTGGCATAGTCTTCCACTGAAAATGAAACCTTGACAGGAATAAATTGGGCAAATTTTGTTATTCTATCCACAATGACCCAAATAGAATCATGTTTCCTTCGAGTACGAGGCAAACCCACTATAAAATTTATATTCACATCCTTCTACTTCTAAGTGGGAATATCTATATTTTGGGACAAACCTCCCGGCCTTTGATATTCGGCCTTAACTTGTTGGAAATTCGGCTATTTGGCTACAAATCCCGCTATATCCTTTTTCATGCCATTCCACCAATAGACTTGCTGTAGGTCACGGTACATCTTGGTGGCTCTCGAATGAATAGAATATCGTGAACCATGAGCTTCTTCTAGAATTTTTTCTCTCAAGCCATCAACATCCGGCACACATAACCAACCTTGGTACCTAAGCACCCCATCTCCCCTTTGGGACAAAGTCTCAATAGACTTGTTAAGTATCGATTCTTTCAACTCCATTAACATGGGATCAAGATTTTCTTGGACTTTACGTCTATTACAAAGGATGATTTGGAACCATTATGGACCATGACACCACCTTTGGTGGAATCCACTAGTTGGACACCTAACCAGGCCAACCTATGTACATAGCGAACTAACTCCTTCTTCTCTTCCTCTTCATGGGCAATACTACCCATAGACAGTCGACTTAGGGCATCCGCAACTACATTGGCCTTGCCGGGGTGGTAAATAACACTCATGTCATAATCCTTTAAAAGTTCTAACCACCTTCTTTATTAAAGATTCAATTCTTTTTGGGTAAACACCTATTGAAGATTCTTTTAATCGGTGAACATATCAACATGCAGCACATATAGCTAATATCTCCATATTTTCAAAGCAAAAACCACTGCCGCTAATTCAAGATCATGGGTCAGAAAATTTTTCTCATGAACCTTAAGTTGCCTTGAACCATAGGCAATCACCTTACCATGTTGCATAAGCACACATCCCAAACCCACACTAAAGGCGTTACAATAAACAAAAAAACCATCGGTACCCTCCGGTAAGGTCAACACCGGAGCGGAGCGAAAGTAAGTCTATCTTTCAACTCTTGGAAACTTTTCTCACCAACCTTCGACCACACAAACTTAGCCTTCTTTTGAGTTAAAGCCGTCAACGGAGAAGCAATAGAGGAAAAACCCTTAACAAACCTCCTATAGTAACCGGCCAAACCCAAAAAATTTCTAATATCGGTAGGAGTTAGAGGTCTAGGCCAACCTTTGACCGCTTCCATTTTCTTAGGATCTACCTCAATACCTTTGCTCGACACAATATGACCAAGGAAGGCTATGGACCTTAGCTAAAACTCACATTTACTAAACTTTGCATATAATTTATGGTCTTTAAGGACTTTCGATACAACCCTCAAATGGTCCATGTGCTCATTTTCACTCCTTGAATAGATCAAAATGTCATCAATAAACATGATCACAAACATATCGAGATAGTGTCTTAACACTCTATTCATTAGGTCTATGAATGCTGCCGGGGCATTTGTCAACCCAAATGACATAACCAAAAATTCATAGTGACCATACCGGGTCCTAAAGATCTTGGGAATGTCTACCCCTCTAACCCTTAGTTGAGGTAACCTGACTGAAGATATATTTTGGAGAAATAGTTAACCTCTTGAAGTTGATCAAATAAGTCGTCAATTCTATGAAGGGGATACTTGTTCTTTATGGTCACTTTGTTCAATTAGCGATAGTCAGTACACATTCTAAGAGACCCATCTTTCTTTCTAATAAACAATATCGGAGCACCCCAATGAGAGATACTTGGTTGAATAAAACCCTTTTCTAGCAAATCCTTGAGTTGCTCTTTCAACTCCTTCAACTCGACCGAAGCTATTCTATAAGGAGGAATGGAGACAGGTTGCGTATCCGACAAGAGATCAATGCCAAAATCTAATTCCTATTCGAGAGGAATACCATGCAAGTCATTGGAAAAGACTTCCAGAAATTCATTCACCACGGGGACCGACTCTAGGGAAGGGGTTTCAGACTAAATATCCATAACCCTAACAATATGGTAAATACACCCCTTGGAGATCATTTTCCTAACCTTTAGACAAGAAATGAATTGACCTCTAGGGATAGAATTTACCCCTTTCCACTCTAGAATGGACTCATTGGGAAATTGAAACTTTACTACCCAAGTCCTACAATCAATAGAGGCATAACATGCATGCAACCAATCCATACCCAAAATTACATCAAAATCTAACATGTCTAACTCCACTAAATCAACCAAGGTAACTTTATGGGACAAAGAATTAGGAAAACTCCTATAGACTCTTTTTTCCACTACTGAGTCACCAACCAATGTAGAAACCGAAAAAGGTTCTTCTAACACATCGGGGAGTATTTCAAACTTCATAGACACAAAAGGTGTAACAAATGACAAGGTGGAACCTGGGTCTAACAATGCATATACATCAATAGAAAAGACTTGTAATATACCGGTCATAACATCTGGGGAGCTCTCTTGGTCACTTCAGAATTGAAGAGCATAAAAGAGGTTTTTCTTGGGAGCATTGGAATTTGAACTTCTAGGAGGAGTTTGCTTATTTTCTCTCTCCTTGTCCGCATGTATTGGGCAATTCTTCAATTAATGCCCACTCTTACCACAACCATAGCAAACACCCATGCCGACAAGACATTTATCATCATGTTTCTTACCGCACTTAACACATGTAGGCCTCACCATAGAAGACCCACCACTATTGCCTCCTTGAGGCTTAGGGTTAGACACTAATATTTAGCTATTTACTAATAGTCAAAATTACCTTATAGTCTAGCCTACTCACTAATATTTAGCTATTTGCTAATAGTTGCAATTACCCATATGTCTATATTTACCTATAATCGATCACTTCCCGATAATCCTTCTTCCTATTGTTATTTCATAGTTTGTGACTATTTGTAGTTTATAATATAAAACCAAAACCCCCATTTGACATTCGTGTCACCCCTTTAATTTAATATGTCTTTTTCCAATATTGTTTATTCCTATGGTTGATTTAACCACATTCACACTTCTTGATTGAATATAAAACACGTAACGCTCCCTGTGTGATTCAACCCCAACTAATTTAGTTGGGTTTTATATTGATTTACGATCGTTGACAATTAGAATTGGAATTAGTGTCTTTGAAATGTTATTAATCAAAATGGCGCCGTTGCCGAGGAGCGGTGTTGTTTGAAATTCTTTTGATGAAGTTGAATTGTGTTCTTTTTAGACATAGTTGAATCTACTTACTTTTATTTTTGGTTTTGTGTTGCTTGTGTTAAAATAGAGGAGCAAATGAGTGTTAACGAAAGCAATGGTAGCCAAGTGGGCCACCAAGATGACATCCGAAATCTTAATGATGTCAATGACCCAAATTTAGTGGGTGGTGTTGGTGCCATTCGTTTGCCTCCAACTGACGAAAACACATTTTTCCACATTACAAGCACCATCTTGCAGCTTTTTCAATTAAAAGGTTTGTTTGTTAGGCTGGCTCATGTGGATCCCCATAAGAATATAAGAAATTTTGTTAATGTTTGTGGACCATTCTCCTTCAATAACATATCTCAAGAATTGGTTCGACTGAGGTTGTTCCCATTTTCTCTAATGGGAGAAGCATGTAAGTGGTTGGTTGAGTTGCCAAGAGATTCTATCACCTTTTGGGAAGAGTTTATCACCACATTCCAAGTGCGATTTTTCCCTTATCTGGAGATGATGACTTTTCGGGACAATATTCAAAGCTTTAAACATTTGGATAGTGAGCCAATCCATGATACTTGGCTAAGGTTTAAGAAGATGGTGATGCAATGCCCAAGTCATGGATTGCCCAATAATGTACTTTTGTAATACTTCTATAGAAGCCTCAATTCGGTGAACAAGGGAGTGGCTGATCAACTTTCTTTGGGAGGTTTAATGTAACAACCTTATGCAATAGCAGTCCAACTCCTCGATGGCATGACCAAGATTAACCAGGCATGGTACACCTATGAAAATCAAGCATCTCATCTTACTTACAAATTGACAAAGGAACAGACCAAAAAAGATCAATAGAGAGACCAAAACATGGCAGAGATGATGACACAGCTGGACATCTTGGCCAAGAACATCATGGGTGCTGGTACGAGGAGTGTTAGTGCTGTCGGTGTTGGTGGTGTAAACCCCAAAGAGGCTAACTTTGAAGCTTTGTACAATGAGAAAGTGAACTTCCTATCCAATCAATGAGGAGGCTATCGTGCAAACTACCCAAGGCCGGGTGGTAACCAAGGTTGGAATAGAAATGAGGGCTGGAGAGACCATGAGAGAGATTGGTGTGATCGTAATGCCACTTGGAAGGAATGAGAAGGGGAGAAGGATAGATATGGGCCTCCCCATGAGCGTTAAAAACCCAAAGAGTCCGAGGGTGGCCGTACAAAAGACATGCTCTCACGCATTCTCAATAAGGTTGATGGGTCCGATAAGGTGTTAAAGGAAATGAAGGAAGATGTATCGACTCTCAACTAGATAGTGACCTCTCATTCAGTCTCTATGAAGCAGTTGGAGACCCAAATGGGTCAAATTTCTTCACATCTTAACTCAAGACAACAAGGGGGGTTGTCTAGTGATACTATGGAAAACCCAAAGAATGAAGCTTGAATGGGTACTTGTGTCGTGCCAAAACGTTAACTAAGGCGCTTCTTGGGAGGTAACCCAAGTTTTTATTGCTTTGTGTTTGTTTTTGGAATAATGGGTGTTGAATGTGTAGGTTGAAAGTGGAATGTGTTTGAAAAGTGCAGGTTGGTGAGCCGATAGTTCGGTCGGCGAGCCCGATTTCGCCAGTCGTTTGGACCCCCAAATTAACTGGAGGTCCTGTAAAACTTGGCGAGGTAAGTCACCACTCGGCGCATCACCAAGTGGTTCAGCGAGAATGACTAATATTGCTGGAAGGGCCGTGAAATGAAAGGTTTTAAAAGGCGAAATGGTTTAAACTTTTAAAATCTTTCATATTCCCTCATTTTAGCATCGTACACTTGCACCCACACTCTATAGTTTGCATATTATCCTATTTTTATCGCTTTTTTCTCTTAATCTCGTGCTTGGAGTTGGGATTACATTGCCGCATAACATTTTAAACTCTTATTTCTTGTTAAAGGTTGGTTTTCCAAAACCCGAACTCTTGATTTGTAGTTTAGCTCGAATGCATTTGGTGATATTTTGTTGATGTGTGCTTGGCCTATATTGAAATTGTAGTTGTTGTGCTAGTTTGCCTATTTTTAGTTTTGAAATTGTGCCTAAATTGTTTAAATTGGGGATTTCCGAAGTTTTGTGCTTTAAAATTGATCATAAATTGTTGGGTTGCAGTAAATTTTTGTTGGGTCTAGTTGGGTCAAGTCTCAGTAATCCCAATTGTGCTAAATGACTTATTTTGCCAAATGATGGAGTGTTTAACGTCATTCTTAAGGGCAAAAGTCATCAAATGGCCAATTATGGCCAAACCGGGGGAAGTCTGAGTACCCCGGTGGCATGGGTTGAGTGGGTCTATGTCTAATTGCATAAGCGTGTGGTTTGATTTTTATTTTGGGGGCTGTGGGCTTGAATTTTGGAAACGGGGTTGAAATTTGGCACGTTGGGTAATTCGCGAGCTGGGTCGAGCTCGCCGAACCATTTGGCGGTTTGCCAACATCCCCCTTTATCTCCTTTAATTTCATGATTTGGCTGAGTTTGAGTCCGTAACTTTTGGCGGGAAGCCTGAGTTCCCCGAGTGCACTCGTTGACTCGTTGAAAGTCTCCCTTGATCTCCCTTTCTGCGCCCCTAACCCCTAAAACACACTATAACTTTCGGCAGGCTAGTCTGAGCTTGCTGAGTGATGTTGGCGATTCACCGAAAGGCCTTGCATATCGCCAACCAGTCATTTTGCTGGGAAATTTTCAATCCAGCCCTTTCGCTGAGCCCGACCTGGCTTGCCAAATTGACTTGGCGTCTCATCGATTTGTTCGGCGAGTCTTTATGCAACAAAATTTTGAGAGTTTTCTTGAATTATTTCTAACTTTTCTCGATGTGTTTTGTAGATATGGCTAGGACCAATTGGGACGAGAGTGGAATGCCGCTCTAGAAACGAGCATGAGGAATTGTGATTAATGAGGGAGCAACTGTTCCTTGTAAAAAGAGAAAGACAGCACCTCCAAAGGGAGGTAAGGGCAAAAGAAAATAGCCTGTAGCGGAGAGACCGGAGCATAACTCCGGCAGTGATGGGGACTCTTTCCATTCTCACAGTTCATTATCCAAGCCTGATGATGACCAACCACTCCAATCCCGATGAGCTGAGATTCATGCCAGAGGTTGTCAAGGTCAGTCTAGGACTCTAGAGTCTACCCTACCTACTAATGATAGAGTGCCAGCTCCGGCACAAATGGTTGCTCAAGCACCACCAGTTCAGGGTCTTCCTTCTCAGCTACTCAACAGGCTAAAACCCGAGGGGATGAGGACCATTCTTGAGGAGAATAGATTGTCCACGGATGATGTGGTGGACATGTACCCTCTTACGAGGACACACGTCGGTACCACCGGTACACCAGGCCCCGTGGCCTATACATTCCCACCTGGGTCCAAGAATTCTACATTCCATAAGGTGATCTAGTACCCTAGGGAAGAAGAAGGCCAGTACCTTCAGATCGGTAAAATTTGTGGTAGTATGGGGGAAGATAGTGGGATGTAGTAGTGATCACAGTAATGCTGTACTTGACATGAGCACAGATGTCGAGCACACATATGACAGTATGGCCACCTCACAGACACTAGAGAAGTTCAATGGCTGGCTAGTTCCCCTCATTTCTGACACCACCCCGAGGTGGATTGAGGGAGGACCTCCCATTGATAAGAAGGACTTGAACATCACCGCTCGGTATTGGTTTGGATTCATCAGTAGTTCTATCTTGCCTTCGCAGAATGAGTCTATCCTCTGCCACCCAAATGTAGCCTATCTCAGGTCGATCTTTGCCAAGAAGCATCTTAATTTGGGACTGATCATAGAGCAGGAGATGTCTATGAGGGCCAAACAACGTTAGACTTTCCTTCCTTTCCTAGTACTTATTATAGAGCTATGTCGGCAAGCTGGAATTCCTTGTGATGAGAAGAGGGACATTGAGGTCACACCTATATCCTCCACAAATATCCGGTGCATAGAGGCCGAGTACACATGGGATGACGCAGATAGGAGGAGAGCAGCTCCAGTGGATGCTTCCCCGGAGGTTGATATTGAGTCTATACCTGCAGAGGCATCTTTGCTTACCACGACCTTTGGGCCTTCAGGTGCACCCACTTCCATAACTTCCCAGGCCCCAGGCTCTTCTGCTGCTTCCCAGACCACTACGATTACTAAGGCCATGCTCCTCAAGATGGGGTACCTAGCCCATCCTGCCGATGTGCGGGCTTGTTGGCTAGAGGCCGACGTGTATTGGATGATTGAGCGAGCTATCTTAGCTACTTTGACACCCCTCCAAACATCTATTTATTCTCTCACAATGAGAGTAGTGACTTGTGAGAGTCGACAGGGGTTACTTCCCTGGCCACAGACTTTACTTCACTATTTAAGAAAGCTAAGGATCCGAGTGTTCCAACCAGTTCTGATATGCCTCCGGCTACCACCAGAGATGAGCCTATGGATGATATGGATACTATTGAGTAAGAGGTGGAGATGATTGAGGAGCAACTTGATGCTCAGGAAACAACCATCTATGAGGACCTGCCTGATTTAGAGGAGAGGATAGTACAGTCACTCATTCAGACATCACTAAAAGATACGTCCATGGCAGGCTCTAGTGGAGCTAGTGTTGAGAGTACTACACCGAGCATTAATGCCCCAATAGATGGAGCGACTGTGTAGACAAGATCTTTCTTTACCTCTTTCTCTGTTGTTTTTGTATTTTTTGTTTTAGTTGCATTTGAGGAGAACTGATTTTCATTTGTGGTGCGGTGAGGTATTTCCATACCTACCTCTTGTGATTACATTTTGTGTGTATATATATATATATATTTTGGGTTTTGTGTTTTAAAATGTGTTTTGAGTCTACCTTGTGGATATTTGAGCTTGTAGCTACTTGTTTTCACTAGAAATGGTTTTTGACTCTTGTGGATATTTGAGCTTGTAGATCCTTGTTTTGAATAAAAATGGTTTTTGACCCATCAGAAAATTTTTTCCACCTCTTGTTGTGTTTGAATGTGGTTGTTCTTGTGCAAATATGAGTATTGATTATGATCAATACGTATGAATTGAATAGTGCTCTTAATCGAACAAAAATGAATGCGCAGCTATAATGAGGCCAAATGAAGTTACATAGACAATATGTGGACTTGTGCATTTCGTTATGACTAGCCGGTTATCAAATGGAGTCTCTTGTGATGAACATTTCACAGTAGCTCCAATGAGTCTCAATTGATATTGGTGCGAATGCCTTGTGTGATGAGTTACTTTGAACCTTGTGTGATGACACCTAGAATTTACCCCGTTGGTCTGGTTGACTAAGTAATGCAGGCTCTTGAAATGATCTTAGGTAATGATTTTGAGGACCGAAACAATTTGACAGTATACCTCTTTTTATGGCCAACCTAGTGAGGTCTATAAACCTTGCTTGAACCTCTTTGTGCTTTATCCTTTTCTTGGAAGAAACTTGAACAATTGCAACCCCTCTTTATCCATGCACCCATAACTCTCATGAAATATGGTTTGTTTGAATAGACAACTTAGGCCAAAAGCCTAAGTTGGGTGTGTGGTGAAAAGAGAAGGTAAATCAAGAAGTGTGGAAAAATCCCCCTTTTTAGCAATGGTCTAAAAAAAAATGGAACCCCTCATTATAAAAAAAAGAGAAAGAAAATAAGAAAGCAAAAGAAAAAGAATGAAAATGTTGTGAAATAAAGTTGTGAAAGTTGCAAAAGAAATGGGGTGTCCGGTAGTCCATTGGAAGTTGAATAATGAGGTGAATTTTGAGCATGATTAAAATGTTGAAGAAAAGGATGAAAGTGATGTTTAGACCGTATTTTATAAGGGTAGCAACCACTGAGCCTAAATGAACCATACCTTTACACTCAACCCCGTTACAAGCCTTGAGAAAACCTTTTTGATCTTGAGTAAGCTGAAACAAATATTGATGGAAAATAAGGGTAAACCTATGGGTGAAGTCATGATTGTGTTCATCTTTGTGAGTGTGAGAGTCATTTGCGATTCCGGAACTATAAATTGTTGAGAAATTGTGTGTGAGTATGGAATCATCTTTGTTGTAAGGGTATTTGAGTACCTTTGTTGAGCTTGAACTTGCATTTGAAGCAAGTATTGTGAACTTGAGCGCTTTTGATAATAGTGAGTCACAACTTGAATCTTTGAGTGCACAATTGATCATTGCATGAGTAAGTTGAGTCTTGTTGTGTGCATTCTTGATTGAGTCTTATGTAGCACTGTTTGTGACATCCTTTTTGAACTACTAAACTTGAGGTTTACTTGACGACAAGCAAAAGTTTAAGTTAGGGTTGTTGATGAGTCCAAGATTTGGACTCATTTACGGCTTTGTTTATATAGATTTAGTGTCCTCAAATGCTTAATTTGTGCCATAAACTGATGAAAAATCCTTCATTTTCAAGTACATGGATTGAGGAACAAAGCAAGGACACTAACAGGCAAAAAGGAAAAAAACAAACTAAAGAAATGAAGGAGGGCGAGCCTGAGGATCACCAAGAACACTCGGCGTGTGGCCGAGTGGCTCATTTGGCCGCCTAAACTTTTAGTGTGTCGAGCCCTGAAGGAAAGAACCAAGTCGGTGACCAAAAGGAGCAGTCGACAGATCGCCGAGTGGTTTCGCGAAGCCAAGATAGATTGCCCAAAGTTACAAACGTTGAGGATGCTGAATGCCAAGGCGAAAGGGCAATGGAAGAGACCAAAGGGCGGCTCGCTGAGTGGTTTGACAAGCCCGACTTACTTTGCCGACTAGCCCTTTGTGGCTTATTTTCGACGACTATAAATTATATTTTGAACATTAATTTAGGATCGATTTTTGTATCTGAAAACTTATCTTGATTATTATTTTGTATCAGAATACTTAGATAGTTCTTTCCATAGGTTTTCCTTAGCTTGGAAGGATTGAAGAAATTCACTTTGAGAAATTAGAAGTGGGTCTTTGAGATTCATCAAATTAGAGCATTGTAAGGACGAAATCACTCTTACCCAGTTGATGGATAATCAATTTGGTAAATGTTTTTACCTTTTTATGATGTCTAGCTAAAACCTCAATTCTTGGGGTGTGATCATGTGATTATGGGCTGATTTAGTCTATGGGTATTGCTAATTGTTAGTTTAAATACTATTTAAAAGTGAGTTTAATCATTAATTGTGGTTTAATTTAAGATTTAAAAGTGTTGATAATGTCTTGAGTTAAAGGGAAGATAGGGTCAGACTCACCAACCCCTTTGGCGACTCGCCGACAGGATCTATTATTTTCCATCCTTCACCTTTTCAAACACTTCCCGTACTTTCACCTGCACCAACAACATATCATTCTATTACCAAGAATTAAGTACTAATAATAATAAAAATAAAATAATTAAAGGGATTTTGGGTTGCCTCCCAAACAATGCATTGGTTAACGTCGCGGCACGACGCAGTAGCGCCTTTAGATGTCTTCCAAATATACCACTTCAATCAATGAAATCTCTTGATAATCCCCAAAATACAATTTTAGACGTTGATCGTTCACTGTAAATGGAGGTCTTTCCTGATCTTCAACTTCTATGTCACCATTGACGAAGACTCGCTTTATTCTAAACGGTCCAGACCATTTGGATTTGAGCTTTTTGAGAAAGAGTCTAAGTCGCGAGTTGTATAGCAAAACCCAATATCCTACCTTGAAGTCTCGCTTGAGTATCTGAGCATCATACCATTTATTCATCTTCTCTTTATAGATTGATGAACTTTCTTATGATTTGAGTCGCAATTCATTGAGTTCATTCAACAGCTCTACTCTCTCCCTTAAAGTTTTTGACTAGTCCAAATTTAAAGCTTTCAATGCCCACAATGGTTTGTGTTCTAACTCGACATGAAAATGACAAGCCTTACCATAAACCAACTGATATGGAGACATCTCGATAGGTGTTATGTATGGAGTCCAATATGCCCATAGTGCATCATCGAGTTTCCTAGACCAGTCAGTTCTATTGACATTGACTGTCTTTGCCAATATGCTTTTGATTTCTCGATTCGACATTTCCACTTGACCACTTGTTTAGGGATGATATGGGTTGCTACTTTGTGTTTCACCCCATATTTACTCAGTGCCATTGAGAACCACTTATTGCAAAAGTGGGATCCCCCATCACTAATAATTGCTCTCGGAGTGCCAAATCTTGCGAAGATGTAGCATTTTAGGAATTGGACAACATTTTTTCCTTCGTTGTTTAGAAGTGCGATGGCTTCTACCCATTTGGAAACATAATCTATAGCCACTATGATATACTTATTTCCAAACGAGCTTACAAATGGGCTCATGAAATCGATCCCCCATACATCGAATAGCTCGACCTCTAAAATAGGAGTGAGAGGTAATTCGTGTCTTCTAGACACTCTGCCTTGCTGTTGGCATTTAGAGCATTTCTTTGCAAACTCATGTGCATCCTTGTAGAGTGATGGCCAGTAGTATCCACTCTGGAGGACTTTAGTGGTTGTGCATATACCACCATGGTGATCTCCCACTGAAGATATATGGCAAGCATGGATAATTTCTATCGCTTCTTCTTCCAGGATACACCTTCAGATGACATGGTCAACATACTCTTGGAATAGGTATGGTTCATCCCAAAAGTACTTTTTAACATCAAACATAAATCTTTTTTGTTGGTAAAAAGTCAACTCATCTGGTATTAGCCCACACACAAGGTAATTTGCAAAATTTGCATACCATGGCATATGTTTGAGGGATATTGCAAACACCCGTTCATCGGGGAAAGAGTCGTCTATGTCAACCTCATGCTCAACATTCTCCCTTGCTTCCAACTTTGATAAATGATCAGCCACTTGATTTTTGCATCCTTTTCGATCTCTTACCTCGAAATCAAATTCTTGTAGTAGTAGTACCCACCTAATCAACCGTGGTTTTGCATCTTTCTTTGCCATCAAGTATCAGAGTGCGACATGATCAGGGTGTACGATTACTTTGGTGCCTAGCAAGTATGTCCTGAATTTTTCAAATGCATAGACTACAACAAAAAACTCTTGTTCGGTGACTGTATAATTCTGTTAAGCACTATTTAGAGTCTTACTTGCTAGTAGATTGGGTAAAACAGTTAGTTGTGTTTTTGCCCCAACACAACCCCCAATGCCATACCGCTAGCATCACACATGAACTCAAAATATTCGGACCAATTAGGGATGATGATAATCGGAGTGGATATTAGTTTCTCTTTTAAACACTGAAATGTAGCCACACAAGCATCATTGTAGTGGAATTTCACTTCCTTCTCTAAGATTTTGCATAATGGGAGTGCAATCTTTGAGAAGTCTTTAATGAACCTTCTGTAAAATCTTACATGCCCCAAGAATCTGTGAACAACCTTTACGAAAATTGGCGGGGGTAATTACTCAATGACCTTAATTTTCGCCTTGTCAACTTCCAGCCCCTTTTGTGACACCTTATAGCCCAAGAACAATACCTTTTTTTACCATAAAGTGAAATTTCTCCCGATTCAAAACCAGATTTATTTCCACGTATCTTTGGAGTACCTATCCTAGGTGAGTCAAGAACTCTTCGAATGTATCCCCTACGACTGAGAAGTAATCCATGAACACCTCCATAAAGTCTTCGACCATATCGGCAAAAATAGACAGCATACAACACTGAAATGTTGCTGGGCATTACATTGCTCGAATGACATCCTTTTGAATGTGAATGTTCTATAAGGGCAAGTAAAAGTAGTTTTCTCTTGATCTTTTGGCGCAATAGAGATTTGATTATAGCCGGAGTACTCATCCAAAAGACAATACCATCCTCTTTCTGATAACCGATCTAACATCTGATCCATAAAAGGCATTGTAAAATGGTCTTTCTTGGTCCATCAATTAAGCTTTCAGTAGTCCATGCATACTCTCCACCCAGTCACTTGTCTTGTTGACACAAGTTCTCTTTTTGTATTTGGGACTAGGATTATACCCCCTTTTTGGGTACGCATTGCACCGGACTTACCCACTTATTATCTGCAATACGGTAGATCACTCTTGCATCTAGCCACTTGATGATCTCCTTTTTACCACCTCTTGCATTGGAGGGTTCAATCTCTGTTGATGTTCCACACTAGGTTTACATTCACTATCGAGCCGAATCTTGTGAGTACAGATGCCAGGAGGAATTCCTGCTATATCGGCTATTGTCCATTCAATAGCTTTTATATGCTTCTGCAGTACTTCAATGAGCAATTTCACCTACCTTTCAAGAAGATTGGCGGTGATAATTATCGATAAAGTATTATTGGCTCCTAAAAAAATATATTTGAGATGAGAGGGTAGGGCTTTTAACTCTAGATTTTGCGGTTGTTTTGTTGATGGCTTTGCAGAGGGACTTTCTCTGTTTTCAGGTGGATATCCAACTTAATTAGATTTCGTGAATATGCTCCTAATCCTGGTAAAGCACTTACCCTTTACTCGTAACCCTGAACTTTGGATTCATCACAATTGGCAAGTACAAATTCAAGGGGTTCATTCTTGAGTATTAAATGACTCACACTTGCCATTGCCTCATCTATCACATCCTTAGTAGACACCACATGGATATTACTTGGCTATTTCATGGATTTATAGTTATTGAAGGTCACCTCATCATCGTTCATACGAAACTTCAATTTCCCGCTTTGAACATCCACCCATGCTCTCCTAGTGGCCAAGAATGGCCTTCCCAAAATAATGGGGATTTCAGCATCGATCTCATAATCTAGGATCACAAAATTAGCTGGAAAGATGAATCGATCCACTTTTACCAATAAGTTATAGAGTATCCCCACTGGGTGTTTGATTGATTGATCATGATAAGGAGCCTCATTGTGGTTGCCTTTAGTTCACCCAAACCAAGTTGATTGGATATTGCATAGGGCATGAAGTTGATGCTTGCTCTTAAATCGCTCAAGGCTTTAGCAAATTGGAGCATGCCAATTGTGTAAGGGATTGTGAATGCTCCAGGATCTTCTCTCTTGGTGATTAAATCATTTTTCACAATTACACTGCAACTATGGGGCACCTCAATTGTTTTATAGTCCAAGCTCCTTTTCTTTGTAACCAGTTCTTCCATGAATTTGGCGTATCCCAACATTTCCAACAGTGCTTCTACTAAAGGGGGGTTAATCAATAAGCTCTTGAATACTGACAATTTTTTTTGAACTTCTCATCTTCATTCATCTTTTCCAAACATTGGGGAAATGGTAGAGGTATCTTGGGTAAAGAGTGTATGACTTTCGGAACTTGAACTTGTTGCTCTGCTTCCTCCTCTAGTTCTTTAGTGAGGTTTGGTGGAGTAGGTAAATCTTGTTCCTCCACACCTTGGCTCTATTCTTGTTTTTGAGGATCCTCATCTTCCATCACATTCCCTATTGCCACTTTACAGCTATGGGTAACCACAACCAGCTCTCTCTCACTGTAGTCCATCGGTGTTTTGGACATTAATTGAGTTGATAATAGACTTAATCTACCTTCCAGCATTTTGATGGCATCAGCATGAGAATTCACTTTACTGTTCAATGATGAAAAGTCATCTTTCATTCCTTTTAGCAAACCGTCAGAGACCTCGACTTTATCAAGTATGCGTAATAACAAATCCTTCACCCGAGGAGTACTTGCACTCCCTTTAGATTTTGGGCTTTCACTCAAATGAGTATAGTCTTCCTCTTGATCATCCCGCTCAGCCCCATCTTTCTAACAACTCCTTGGTTCTTCGGTACTATAATAACTCCAACCTTGAATCCCACCCCGAGGTTGATATCTAGGATAAACGCTTCGTAGTCCGAGACATTAATATTTTTTATCCTAGGATAAACACTTCCTAGTCCGAGACATTTATTTTTTATTTTTTCTCCTAGGATAAACGGTTCCTAGTCTGAGACATTTATTTTCATTTTTCTCCTAAGACAAATGCTTCCTAGTCTGAGACATTTATTTTTATTTTCTCTAGTATAAAAACTTCCCAGTCTCAAACATTTTTTTTATTCAAGGATAAATGTTTCCTAGTCTAAAACATTCATTTTTTTATTTTCAATTTTCTCCTAGAGTAAACACATCCTTGTGTGAGATATTGATTTTTCATTTCTCTCCTAGGATAAACGCTTCCTAGTCTGAGACAGTTATTTTTTAATTTTTCATAGGATAAACACTTCCTAGTCTAAGAAATTGATTTTCATTTTTTTCTTCTAGGATAAACATTTTCTAGTGTGAGACATTTTTATTTTTTTACTCATCGGATAAAAACTTCCTAGTCTGAGTGTAATTTTGGAAATTGTTAATTGCTAATAATTCCCAAAATTATTTGGGATTTTTTTTTTGTTTATTGCTTTTGTTCGTTTATGATGATTTGTAGGTTTCTTCCAGCATGTAACATCCCTCTTTAGAAAGATCTTAATTTAGAAAGAGCTAATTTGAGATTTGCTCAAGTGAATCTTAATTTGTGAGTTTTGGGTCAGCTTCAAACGACCATAACTTTTAGCATAGGATGAGTTAGGTGGCCATCAACCTGAATTAATGAGGGGTATTTTGGTCTTTTCCTTACCCCATCAGCCCAACTCATTTTGGTTACCCAAATTGGGGTCTAAATTGATTGGAATCAGTTTTCATAATTCAAAATCACACTTAGGGTTTTAGAGAGAAGTTCAAGAAGAGAAACAGAGGAGAAAAGGAAGAACGATCAAGATTCTTATGAAGCTTTGAGGATTTCCGCCAAGAATTTGATTGTTTCAAGGTATGTAAGTGTTCATAGTGTTGGTTTCGTTCACTAATTTAACATTTCAAGCACACCTCATCCAATTCTAGGTGTCAACGAAAGGAAATCAGTATAAAATCCAACAAAATGAGTTTGGGTGGAATCCCACTGGGACCGGTACGTGTTTAGAATTCAATCAAGAAGTACGAATGTGGTCTGATCAACTATAGGAATAGAAATTATTGAGAAAGTCATTAATCAAGTAAAAGGGGTGACACGAATGTTAGATGGGGGTTTTGGTCTGTAATTATCAACTACAAATCAATCACAAAACAATTCAAAACAATAATAGGGAGAAGGATTGTCGGGATGTGATCGATTATAGGCACATTACGATATATGGGTAATTGAAACTACTAGTAAACAACTAAGCATCAGTGAGTAGGCTAGACTATAAGGGAGATAGTTTTTTCTAGAATAACTATCTCGAATCAGGTGATTTCTTTCGAACATCAACAAGCATAACAATGAAGAACAACCCACACCTTAATTCATCCACTCTTTCGAGCTAGATTGGTAGGATTTGGTTGAGGATTCACTCTCACGAGCTGAACCCATATCAACCCAATACACACAAATCATTAATCAATAATCTTAGTTCTAAATCCTCTCTCTCTCTCTCGCAAGCTAAGAACACAAAGATAGAACTGCATTTGCAACTACAATTCATAAATTAAACCATAATTAATGACTAAATCCACTTCAATATAGCATTTAAACTAGTAATTAGCAATAGTCATAAACTAATTCAACCCATAATCACATGATCACACCCCAAGAATTTGGGTTTTAGCCAAACATCATAAAAAGATAAAAATTGTTACCAAATCGATTAGCCATTAACTGGGTAAGAGTAATTCAAGCTTTACAATGCTCCAATTCGTAGAAAATTTGAAACCCACTTGAAAATTCTCCAAATTGAGGCTCAAAAGGTTTAAGTCTACTCAGAAAATTTAGAGAAAACTGCTCTAGACTAAAATAGATTAAAACTTTGATACTAAATTAATGTTTAAAATCTAGTTTATAGTCGCCAAAAATAAAGCACGAAGGGCCACTCGGTGATGTAAGTCGGGCTCGGCAAGCCGTCCAATGATCTCTTTCATCACCTTTTTGCCTTAGCACTCAGCATCCTCAAGTTTAGCAACTTTGGGCGATCTCTTTTTGCATCGCAGAACTGCTCGACGAATCACCAACTGCTCCTTTTCTTCGCCAACTTGGTTTCTTCCTTCAGGGTTAGGCACACTAAACATTAGGCGGTTAAGCTAGCCACTTGGCAATTCGCCAAGTGCTCTTGGCAATCACTAGGCTTGCCTTTCTTTATTTCTTCATCTTGTTTTGTTCCTTTTGTCTTGTTAGCGTCCTTGCTTTGTTTCTCAATCCCTTGACCTGAAAATCAAGGAATTAACAACAGTTTATGGCACAAAATAAGCATTTGGGGACACTAAATCTATATAAACAAAGCCCTAAATGAGTCCAAATCTGGGACTCATCAACATCCCAAACTTAAAATTTTGCTTGTCCTCAAGTAGAACTCAAGCTCATCAGTTCAAAAAGGATGTCTCGGATAGTGTTGCATAAGACTCAACATGAATGTACACAAAAAGATTCAACTTACTCATACAATGATCATTTGTGCACTCAAAAATTCAAATTGTGACTCAACATTAACTAAGATGCTCAAGTTCACAATACTTGCTTCAAATGCAAGTTCAAGTTCAATAAAGGTACTCAAATGCCCTTACAACAAGGATGATTCCATATTTACACAATGTTCTTCAACAATTTATAGTTCCGAAATCACATACGACTCTCACACTCACAAAGATGAACACATGCATGACTTCACCCATATGTTTGCCCTTATTTTCTAATCAACACTCGTTTCAGCTTACTCAAGATCACAAAGGTCTTTTCAAAGCTTGTAACGGGGTTAAGTGTAAAGGTATTGTCATTTGGGCTCAGTGGCTGCTACCTTCATGAAGTGTGGCTTGAACATCACTTTCCTCCTTTTCTTTGTCATTTCAAACATGCTCATAGTCCACCCAATTATTCAACCTCTTATGATTTACCTGACACCCCATTTCTTTTGCAATTTTCATCACTTTATTTTACAACTTTTTCATTATTTTTCTTTGCTTCTTTTCTCCTTTCTTTTCTTTTTTTTTCAAATGGAAGGGTTCCATCTTTTTCAAAACCATTACTCAAAGGGGGATTTCTCACACTTCTTGATATTCCATCTCTTTTCACCACACCCCCAACTTAGGCTTTGGCCTTAGTTGGCTATTCAAATAAACGACACTTCTTGAAAGTTATGGGTAGATGGATAAAGAGGGATCATAATTGTTCAAGTTTCTTCAAAGAAAAGGATAAGGCTTAAGGGGGTTCAAGAAAGGTTCACACATCTTACAAGGTTGGCCACAAAAGAGGTATAATTTCAATTTGTTTCACTCTTCAAAATTGTTGCCTAAGATAATTTCAAGAGCTTGCATCACTTAGTTAACCGGACCAACGTGGCAAATTCTAGGTGTCATCACACACTGTTCAAAGTAACCTCATTATACAAGGCATTGGCACCAATATCAAACAAGACTCCACACATTCTTGCTAGTGTGAAATGTTCATCATAAGAGACTCATTCGATAGCCAGCTAGCCACACGGAGATGCTAAAAGTTCATACATTGTCTATGCAACGTCATTTGGCTTTATCGTATCTACATATTTATTTTGTTCAATTAAGAACACTATTTAAGTCATCAGTATTGATCATAACCGATACTCAAATTTGAATAAGAACAACCACAATCACAAACAATAGAGGTGGCACACATTTTGAAAGTAGGTCAAAACCATTTCCATTCAAAAGAAGAAGCCAAAAGCACAAACATCCACAAGAATAAGATTAAAACCAAATTCAAACACATATATAGATCACCAAAAATGAGTATTTACAAATAAAAATGCAATCACAAGAGGTAGGTATAGAAATACCTCACCCCACCCACAAAAGAAAAGCATTTGTCCTCAAATGCAACTAAACTAACAATAATGAAGAAAACAACAAAGAGAGAGGTAAAGAAGGATCTTATCTACGCAGTCACTCCATTTGTTGGGGCATCAATGCCTGGGGTAACATCAGCAGTAATTGTACTAGGCCCATCCATAGTAGCATCTCTCAAAGAGGCTTGTCGAGCAGTCTCTATCATGGCACCCTCTAGGTCTGCCAGCTCATCATAGACAGATGTATCTTGCTCCTCAAGCTACTCCTCATCGGTCTCGACATTAGACTTAGCAACAATAATATCCTACATAATATCATCTCTAGTGGTAGCCAGAGGTACCTCAGCTTGGGCTGGAATCTCAGCACTCGGATCCTTGGGGATCTTAACTGACCCAAATAGCGAAGTGAAGTCTGTGGACTTCAGATGGTCCACATCCTTCCTAAGATAGGAAACCTCGAATTTTAAAGTTGTAACCTAAGTAATCACCCCATATTCTCTTTCACAAATCACTACTCTCGGTATGAGAGCATCAATGGAAGCCTGGAGCGGTGTGAGTGCAACTGTGATGGCTCTATCAATCATCCAGAGAACCTCGCCTCTAGCCGAGAAGGCCACACATCGGTAGAATGGGCTAGGTTCCCCATCTTGGGGGAGCATGGCCTGAGTGATCGGAGTCCTGGATGCAGTAGTACCTGTAGTAGCTCTAGAAGGTTGGGAAAGAGTGGAGGTAGATGTATCTGAAGGCCCGGAGGCTGGAGTAGGCAAAGCTACCTCTGTGTGTATAGAATTATCATCAACCTCTGGGATGTGTTCACCGGAGCTACTCTCCTTCTATCCACCTCATCCCGAGTATACTCAGCCTCTATATGCCGAATGTCGGTGGAGGATGTGGGGGTAACCTCAACATATCTCTTTGCGTCAAGAGGGACTCCAGCCCTCTGACACAACTCTAAAAGAAGCACTGGCAATGGAAGGGACGTCTGGCGTTGTTTGGCCTTCAAGGCAATCTCCTGCTCTATTATCAGTCCCAAGTTTTGCCGCTCCTTAGCGATGATGGATCCGAGACAGGCGGCATTTGGATGGTGGAGAATGGACTCACTCTGTGATGGCATGATAGAGCTGCTGATGTATAACACCCACTAATTAAGTGAATTCTAGAGCCTTTGGTAAGAGTTTTGAATTGTCGTATGAGGTTAAACCTTGTAAAAATAGTTCCCGTACTTAGAATAGGGGTTTTAGGGGTTAAACGTCCAGGTACGACTCCCCAAGGACCACCCAAGGCGTCCTTGAGGAGGACACAAATAGTCCCAAAAATCTAGAAAATTTGATGACTTACGGAGGGCCATCTACGGTTAGTAGATCGAATCACACCCCGTAGGTCAAGGCCTACCATGACAAGCCTCAGGTGCAAACCACGAGACCACATGACAGCCTGTCAACCCATCTATGGTCCATGGATGGGTGATCCATAAATGCTACCAAATTTTGACATTTTAGTTTTACGTTAGAGGTTTGGGAATCAAGTTAGTTATTAATAAGGGGATGACGGAGGTTGGTTATTTAGTTAATTTATCTCCTATATAATATTAATAGTCCCCTAAACTAAATTATTAATTCATTCACCTTAGAACTCCCAAATCACTACCTAAATATTCTCTCTCTAGAAGTAAAGAAGAAGAAGAAGAATAGGGGCAGCAGCTAGGTCAAATTCACCATTGATTCAAGATTTGTTTAGGGCTTTGATTAAAGGTATGTTAAGATTAATCATCTATGGGTTCTTCCACCCATAGATCCACTATAGTTTCCTCACTTGTGAAATCAAAAACCCAATTCTAACTAGGGTTGTGCTTTCATTATGGGTAGAGTTTGGATACGATTCCAATCTAGTGGATAACATCCAATTATGATTGATTTAGCTTTATTTAATGATATTATGAAGTTTTCATGTGATTTTTATGGTAAAACCTAATCTAAATTGATGAATGTGATCTTTATGGGTTTATGCCAATAGAGACAAAGTTGAAGGCTCAAAGGTGATTTTCCTAATTCAATGTTATGTGTAGTAATTGATCAAAGTCAGGATCATATAATCATTAATTGAACTAGACTATATTGTTTAGGATTGATCTTGAATTTTAAAGTTAGAATTGAACCTTTATGATCAATTAAGACTAGAATCACCTAGCAATGAAAGATGTGATCAAATTATCTTGAAACTTAGGTAAAAAGTAGAGATCAAGAAAGAAACCTTGATAGTAAGGTTGTGGTCATGATAGCTAGGGCTTTAGGGTGAAGGTAATATGATTAACTTTAGATCCTAAGGCGTTGAGAGTAAAATCTACATATGAATCCAAGGCTAATGAGTAAGAATTGTGTTGAGAGACCTTTTCCTACCTAGTTCACCTTATGGATCATAGATGGTGGGAAATGATAAAATCACTTAGGTCATAAAGAGATCCTTGTCAAATGTAGAATTCTAGACATGATACTAAGTACGAATATGAACTTGACATGAAAGACTTCTCCCATAGTAATGGTTCTAGGGTTGAAGGAATTATCCTAACTAATTGAACCTAAGGTTAAAGGGCCTTTATACCTAGGTCATGGATGGTGATAGTTGCTCACACATGGTCTAAAAGATTTATTAGCATAGACAGGTTGTCAAGAACACCTTTCTATAAACTTGAGTCAAAGCAGAGACTTAATGATTATCTTGTGGGATTTATGCCTAGCACTGAGTGGATATTGAAATGAGATGAAGGTTCCCACCTAGTTTAGTTTGGGCTTCCCACAAGGGATCTCTCACCTAGAAGAGTATGGATTTCCCCAAGTGTGTCTCATGATATGGAAGCCTCACCTAGTGGAGTTTGGGTTTCTAGTAGCAATCACCGTATCCCATAACTACATGCCCAGTAGGAAAGTTAGTTAGTGGATCCGACTAAGCTAACAAACCGGTCTTACCTTAAGCAAGTGGACCAACCCTTGATGGTGTGGGTAACATCATGAGAGATCATTTGATAAGTCATATGTCTCATGTCGGCTAAGGCTATATCCCAATTAAAAAAGATTGGTAATGAACTAAAATTGTGTTCAATGTAGCATCTCCTAGAGTTCAAACCTAATGGGCAAAAATTATGCATAAGGTAGCATCTCCTAGACTCCAATGTGAGTAATGGTCTAAGATTATGAATGAAGGAGAATCTCCTAGAGATCAAACTAATGAACTAAGAGTATGCTTTAAAGAGTATCTCCTATGGTTCAACCTTAATGAACTATGATGTACTTAATATAGTATATCCTAGAGTTCTAAGTAATGAGGGACTAAGACAAGTTATTGAAGGACCTCATAATGTTCAAGAGTATAAATGGACTTAGATATGCTTGAGTAGTGCCTCCTAGAGACCGTAATGATAATGAACCTAGACGTGCTAAAAGAAGTATCTCATAGGGTCCAACTTTATAAAGAACTAAGATTATTCTTTAAGTAGCATCCCCAAGAGTTCAAGCCTAATGAACTTAGATTATGCTTTGAGTAGCATTTCCTAGAGTTCAAACATGATGGTCTAATATGTACCTAGTATAGTATCTCTTAGGGTTCAAATAACAAGGGACTAATGTTGACCTAGTGAAGTGTCTCCTCGTGTTTCCATGCTTTAAAAGAGGGCTAGTATTTAATTAAGAAACATGAGTATGATGACCTAAAGAAGTACTTAGTATGAGTAGTAGTATGGGATACTACTCATTCCTTGCATAAGTATGACTTAAGGTTACCGTAGGTGAGTTATGCTTGATGGATTATTGTCATAAATTCGTTCCAAGATATGATCGACTAAAGATGACAGTTCTCTTTTCTACATGAAGTAAGCTAATAGTGATACCAAATTAGGGTAAATATGACTATGATGTCTTCAAGGTTATGCTTGGTGTGGAGGGTAGTATGAGATGCCTTTCAGACATTGCACAAGTGTGCATTGAGGTTACTTAGGAGTATGGTTCCCTTATGGTAATAAGATCTTAAGAGTTTACCATTTATATAGACAATGATTAAGATGACAAAAAAAAAGGGATACCTGTCTTGGGTGGTATTATGGGATGATATTCTTGCTTTGCACATGCATGCTTTTTAGGTTACTTGAGAATTGTTCTATTTTGGTATTTATGACTAAGAGTCAATTGTGCTTATATGATTATGCCTTATCTCCTATGTTCAATAACTATGTATTATTTTGACTTATGTTCATATAATGCTTATGTTGGAGATTATGCTATGACTATGTTATTATCTCTTATGCTTATGTCTTATGTTGACTAACCATTTTGATATTCTCTTATGATGTTGTGCTAGCTTTCATACTTGGTACATTTTGTACTAACGCATATTGCCTACATTCTAATCAAATGTAGTGTCTTGGAGATTGAGTTCTTTTGGAGGCTAGATTTCTAAGGTGCAAGGAGAGTTGAAGATTTTGCGGAGTCCTCATAGCTTCGAGGACAAAACCCACCATACCTTTATGTCTTTTATTTTCATGTTCAGATTATTGTATGGGCTGTGTCCGAAGAGTTTATTCTAAAAAGTTGTATTAGACGGTTTGAGACAAAGTGTAGAAAGTCTTCCGCTTGTTTTATGAAAAATGACTTTGATTGTAAAAGTTTTAAATTCTTACCGTATTTTCTATTATTTTATGTTCAGGATATGCTATGGGCTTGTATGTGACCCCTTCGGTGTCAACTACGCCATGTTACGTCTAGGGGGTACCACTGGGTCATGACAAATTTGGTATTAGAGCATAATGTTTTGGAATAAATTTAGAATGTCTCAAACCACATCTAGTAGAGTCTTGTTCATAAATGTGAAGTGTGCCACATTTTATGAATAGGAGGCTATTGGATGTTTAGGAAATCTCACTTCTTCATACTCTAAGTCGTACCATAGTGTTTGTTTTTAGTAGGCTCTTTTTCTAATTCATACCCTATGGTTTTTCAGGGTATGGCTAATACAAGGGCTAATGCTATGAGAAATGAGGAAAGTGATGAGGAGCAAGAGGTTCCTCTCCAAGTTCCACCACAAGCTCCTCCTCAAGTTCCTTATGTTGAAAGAGCTATCACTAATGTGGAAATAAGGGCAGCTCTCCAAACTTTGTCTCAACTCATGATGGTTCAAACTCAAGCCGTGACCACTCAAGCCCAAGATATAATGACCCAATCCAACCGAGATGTTGGGCCCTGGGTAAACCCTAATGAGAGCACCATGGCTTGTAGGTTGAGAGATCTCACAAGAATGAACCCTCCTATGTTCTTTGGTTCCAAAGTGAATGAAGATCCCCAAGAGTTTGTGGAAGAGATCTACAAGATAGTTGATGATATAGGGGTGACTTCTAGTTATTAAGTCGAACTACCCATCTATTAATTAAAGGATATGGCCTAAGTATGGTATACTCAATGGAAGGATAATAGGCCTACAAGAGCAGGTCCCATAAGTTGGGAAGTGGTCAAGAAATCATTCCTTGATAGGTTTTTTTCACGAGAAAATAGGGAAGCAAAGGTGGAGAAATTTATCAAACTTCATCAAGGAGGTATGACTGCTCAAGAATATTCCCTAAAATTCACCAAGTTGTTCAAGTATTCTCCATCCACAGTGGCAAATCCGAGAGATAAAATGAGTCAATTTATGATCGGAGTGTCTGAATTTATTTAAGAAGAATGCCGTGTGGCAATGCTTCATGATAATATAGACATTTCACGTCTAATGGTGTATGCTCAACAAGTTTAGGAGACAAAGCTTAGGAAGAAAAATAGGGAAGTTAAGAGACCTAGAATCGATGATGGTGATTTCTCCAATGCTAGCTCCGGTGGATATGGTCAACCTAGGACCTAACAAAAACTCTCTAACCAAGAGAGGGTGTCTAAAGCTAAGCCTCTAAGAGGGAGTAATAGTGAATCCGCGTTGCTTAAGCCTACTTCCTCCATGTGTGGGAGAAAGCTTTATGGTAAGTGTCTTGTCGGAAAGGAACGGTGTTATAGTTGTGGTAAAGAGGGTCACAAGAATAGAGATTGTCCAATCCTTTCGGCTAAAGGGAGGGAGGCAAAGTCCAATGCTCCCAAGTAATCATAGGTTTTATGCTCTCTAATCTAGAGAAAATCAAGACTGATCTCCTCATGTCCGTTCCAGTATGTGCTTTATGCTTTAGTAAATTTTTTGGATTTCTCGTCTTTGGTGACTTGCTATGTTGGACTTTGAAGTTGTTTATAGTATGCATGATGTTTAGAAAAAGTTGTGTAGGCTTACTCCCAAGTGAGGGATGGTGTGCCGGTCTAGTAGGGTTATTGTGTGCTTTATGTGTTGCCATGATTTCCTTCTTGCATGTCCATGAAAATTCTTAAGTCTTGTTAGAAATGAATTATATGCATTCTCTTTCTCATAAGGTAGTGCTTTGAGTAGATTGGCATATAGGCTTCATGTGTTGATTATGAGCATGCCCTAGATGTAGAGTTGAAAGGTTCCTCCTTGAATAAATGCTTTATGAGATGAACTTTGCATTTAGGTTGCATGTGTATGTGTTGAGCATGTTTTTAGTTAGGGGATGTTAGTTCATCCTTTAGAAAGAGCAGATAAAGAATTTGATGCATTTTTTTTTTGGTAGAAGTAGTCCCTACTCCCTTGTGTTGCATTCAATGAGTTTAGTTTTGAATTGAAGTTGTCTTGCTTTATTGTGTGCATTTAGATGTAGTGCATGCACAATGGGCTTCTAAGCTAGATTTTTGTCTTTAATAAGTGTTTAAAATATAATTCACCGATGAATGTTCCCAAATGGGGGATAATGTAACACCCCGTAATTTAGTTAGTAGAACTTGTGAGTTCTAGAGCCTTTGGTAAGAGTTTTGGAGTGTTGTATGAGGGTTAAAAGTTGTAAGAAATGTAATTGCAAATGCAATTCTACCCTTGTGTTTTTGGCTTGCTCGAGAGAGAGGTTTTAAAACTAAGCTTATTGATTGATGGTTACTGGGTATTGGATTGACATGTGTTCAGCTCGAGAGAGTGACTCCTAAACCTAATTCCACACATTTAGCTCGAGAGAGTGAATGGACTAAGGTGTGGACTGTTCTTATTTTGCTTGCTTGTTGATGTTCGAGAGAAATCAACTTGCTTTGGGGTAAATTGTTTGACAGAAAGTTTATCTCCTCTATATCCTAGCTTGCTCACTAATATGTAGTTATTTTCTAATACCTGCAATTACCCATTTATCTATATTAGCCTATAATCGAATCACATCCCAAGAAACTCGTATTGTTTTCCACTATTTGTAGTTGATAATTACAAACCAAACCCACCCATCTGACATTCGTGTCATTCCCTGATTTGAATTATGATTTTATTGAACAAATTTTATTCCTATGACTGATTTGATCAGATTCGTACTTCCCAATTGATTCTCAAACACGTACCGCTCCCTGTGTGGTTCAACCCCAACTCATTTAGTTGGGTTTTATACTGACTAGAGATCGTTGACACTTAGAATTGGATGATGTGTCCTTGAAAAGTTAATTAAAATGGCACCGCTGTAGGGGAGTGGTGCCATTTGAGATTTTCTTGGTGAAGTCGATTTTTGTTCCTTTTAGTCATAGTTGAATCTACTTAGTTTTAGTTTTGGTTTCTGTGTTGCTGTTTTAAAATAGAGGAAATGAGTGTCAATGAAAGAAATGGTAGCCAAGTGCGCCACCAAGATGACATCAGCAATCTCAATAATGTCAATGAGCCAAATGCTAATGACCCTAATCTTGTTGGTGGAGTTGGTGCCATTCGCTTGCCTCCGACTGAAGGGAATGTGGTGTTCAACATTACAATAAACATGTTACCGCTCTTGCATTTGAAAGGGTTGTTTGGTGGGTTGGCTCATGAGGATCCCCATGAGCATATAAGGAACTTTGTTGATGTTTGCGGGACGTTCTCCTTCAAGAACATATCCTAAGAGTCGGTTCGGTTAAGGTTGTTCCCATTTTCCTTAATGGGAGAATCATGTAAGTGGTTGGCTGAATTGCTAAGAGACACCATCACTTGGTGGGAAGATCTTGTCAGTACATTTAAAGTAAGATTTTCCCTTCATAGAAAATAATGACACTTAGGGACAACATCCAGAGATTCAAGCATTTTGAGGGTGATCCAATCCATGAGACTTGGCTAAGATTCAAGAAGTTGGTGCTGCAATGCCCAACTCATGGTTTGCCCGATAACGTTTTGCGGCAATACTTTTATCGAAGCCTTGATTCAGTGAACAAGGGAGTAGCGGGCCAACTTTCTCCAGAATGTTTGATGCAACAACCATACATTATAGCATCCTAGCTCTTGAATGGAATGACCAAAATTAACTGGGCATTGTACACCCGTGAAGATCAGGTCTCCCCTCTATTGACAAAGGAGCAACTTGAGAAAGATCAAGAGCGGGATCAAAACATGGCAATGATCATGACCAAACAAGACATTTTGTCTAAAAAATTCATGGGAACTGGTGCTAAGAGTGTCAATGTGGTAGGTGTTGGGTGTGTAAACCCTGAAGAGGCCATGTTTGAAGCACTATATAACGAAGAGGTAAACTTCCTAGCCAACCAAGGAGGTGGTTATTGTGTAAACTACCCGAGGCAACGTGGTAACCAAGGTTGGAATAGGGATGATGGCTGGAGAGATCGTGATAGAGAGTGGAGGGATTGTAACCCTATTTGGAAAGAATAAGATAGGGACAAGGACATGTACATTCCTCCCATGAGCGTGAAAAGCCCAAAGATTTTGAGGGTGACCGTTTAGAGGATATGCTTTCCCGTATTCTCAATAAGGTTGAAGGGTCTGATAAAATTTTGAATGAAATGAAGGAAGATGTATCGACCCTTAGCTAGACAGTTACCTCTCATTTTGTCTCTATCAAACAGTTAGAGACCAAAATGAAGTTTGACTGAGGACTTTCGTCGTGACACGACATTAACAAAGGCGCTTCTTGGGAGGCAACCCAAGTTTTATTCCATTTTTTTGTTTTTGAAATAATCATGTGTTGATTGTGCAGGTTGAAGTGAGGAATGTGTTTGAAAAGTGGACGTTGGTGAGCAAAATGTCCAATCGGCGACTCACCAAAGTGGTTGGCAAGCTCGACTTGGACTCAAGAAATCAGAAGATGGAGTCTGTAAAACTCGACGGGCACATCGACGAGTTGGCGAATCACCAAACAGGTCAGCGATCTTGAATTAGTCCGTTGTTTGGACTCCCATATTAACTAGAGGTCTTGTAAAAATCAGTGAGGTAAGTACCCACTCGACGTGTCACCGAGTGGTTCGGGGATGAAAATTAATATCGCCGAAAGGGCGAGAACCAGATGGTTTTTAAAAGGCCAAAGGTTTAATTTCAAACTCTTTCACATTCCCTCAGTTTTTAACTACCTATAATCACACCCGCAATCTATATTTCCTATATTCCTATATTTTCTTTCTTTTTGATCATTGATCCTGTGTTTGGAGTCGGATACTTTGCCGCCTAGCATTTCTGTTCATATATTCTGCATCAAAGGTTGGTTTTCCAAACCCAAACTCATAAATTAGCAGTTAAACTCAATTGCATTGTTATAAATTGTTTAGAAGTTTGCTGAACCTCTCTGAATCCATGTTTGTGTACTTGTTTGCCAATTTTAATTTCAATAGCACGCCTAAAATGCCTAATTGTTAATTTCCCGAGTGTCGTGCCTTAAAATTGATCATAAATTATTGGGTTGTGCTTAATAGTTGTTGGGTCTAGTCAGGAGAAGTTTGAGTAACCCATATTTGTGCTAAATGACGTGCTTTGCCCAATGATGGAGTATTTGATGTCATTCTTAAGGGCTAAAGTCATCAAATGACCAATGATGGCCAAACCGGGGGAAGTCTTAGTACCCGGGTAGCATGGGTCTTATGGGTCGGAGTCTAATTGATTATGTGCATGTTTTGGTTTTGTTTTTGGGGGTTGCAGGGTTAATTTTGGAAGTTGAGGTAGAAAGTAGGCACGTTGGGCAGTTTGGCGAGATGGGTCGAGCTCGTTGAACCACTCGACGTTTTGTCGAACCCCCCTTGATCGTCTTTTATTTCATGGTTTTAATGTTTATGGTCCTGTAACTTTCGGGGAGAAGCCTGAGTTTGCCGAGTGCACTCAGCGGCTCACCGAAAGTCTTCTTTGATCACCCTTAACCCCTAAAATACACCATAACTATCGACGGGCTAGTCTGTGCTCACCGAATGTTGTCGGCGATTCGCTGAAACACCCTTCCCATCGCCGACATGCCATTTTTTTAGAAAATTTTGAAGCCAATCCTTTTGGCAAGCCTGATCTAGCTCGCCAAAGTGATTCGGCGACTTACTGATCGGTTGAACGAGTCTATCTACAATATGATTTATGTGATTTTTCTTGAATTATTTCTAAATTTTTTCAATTTGTGTTGCAGATATGACTAGACCAAAAGTTGCAGGTCGAGACATGCCGCCCTGCAAGAGGGTAAATTGTATTATTATCAATGAGGATGCGGCTGCATCCCTGGGAAAGATAGGAAAACTTCCTACCACATGTGGGAAAGGAAAGGGGAAAGGCAAGGCACATGCACCTGCATTACCGGAGGCCAACTATGATAGTGAGGGAATATATTCCACTCGCCTCAGTACCTCTGAGAGTGAGGGTGAGCACCACAACCCTCAGGCTACAACTTCTGAGCCTGAAGATGATGAGTTATTGTCATCCCAGAGAGTTGAGCTACGCCAAGAGGCTGAATGATCCATCTACAATCATGACTCCCCAGGCCACTACTCCTCCTCCTACTCTGGCACAAATTGTGGTCCTAGCACCACCTGCACATGGTCCTCCTTCCCGATCTATGAACAGACTGAATACTGAGGGATGGAGAACCATCATCAAAGAGAAGAGGTTGTCTACTGATGGAGTCATAGATAGATACCCGGAGATCATGAACTACTTAAGGACCCACAAGTTCCAACTATTCACTCGACCCCGTGGCCCATACATTTCAAATTGCGTCCCAAAATTCTACACTACCTACAGAGTCCTAGTGCCACAAGGGAAGAAGCAGGCCACTAAATTCAAGCCGGCAGAAAGGTGAAGTGTGATACCGATGCTATCAATGCAGTTCTAGAGTGTACAAAAGACATTAAGGATGACTATCAATACTTGATCAAGACAAAGTCAATGGAGATGTTGAAACAGTCGTTGGCCTCTTTGATATCTGATGGCACTCCCGGTGGTTGGAGGAAAGAGCTCTAATATAGAAGAATGACGTCAATGTAGTAGCGAGATACTGGTTTGCATTATTAGCAACACTATCATGCCATGCCAAATTGAATCTATTCTGCACCATACAAAGCTGGCATGATAGGCACAGTCTCAACTTGGGGATGATTATGGGCCAAGAGATAGCCATAGTGGCTAGACAGCGTCAGACCTCTCTACCTTTTATGGTGTTGCTCACCAAGCTATGTAGGCGAGCCCGAGTGCCCTTTGTTGTAAAGAAGGATGTGGAAGTGATTCCCACATGTTCTACCGATATTTGGAGGATTGAGGTGGAGTACTTGAAGGATGAGGCCGAGAAGAAGAAGTCAGCCTTAGTGGACACATCCTCGTTCATTGATACTGATGCATTACCTGCAGAGGAACCTTTACCTACTCTGGCCCCTGGGCCTTCAAGTATATCTAGTGTTGCTCCTTCTGTGACTCCTAGTTCTTCTTTAGCTTCCATGCCTCCTAGATCTAGTGTTACTTTTATTGTTTCTTCCTGACCGGCACTCATCTAGGCTGTGATATTATGGATGGGAAGCTAGCCCATTCTGCTGATAGGCGCACCTCCAGGCTTGATGAAACAATTCCTGGCATATCGAGAGTGCCCTTGCTGATGTTGTGACACCCCTGACTGTGACTATTTATGCCCTTGCGGCACAAATAGTAGTGTGTGAGCGAGGGCAAGGGGCCACTGATGTGGTGACACCCCTAAAGGCCATCATTGTTGAGCTGAGGAAAGATGTCGACCAACTAAAGTGCACAGACATGTCTATGATTTTTGGGACTGTGGAAATCCCCGACATGCGAGCAAATACAGATGTGCCTCCTGCTACCACTGGAGATGATATTCGAGTTGAGGAGATGGCCGCTACAGAGTCTAAGGCAGAGACTGATGAGGAGTAGCTTGGAGTCGATGAGGAGGCCACTTTTGAGGGCCTTATAGCAGAGGAGGAGGCTATGGTTGATTCAGTTGTGCATATCTCATTGGTAGAAACTCCCATGGCTGATCCTAGTGGAGGTAGCAGAGTTGATCTAACACCAGGCACTGATGCCTCGACAGATGGAGCGACTGTGTAGACATGACCCTTCTTTACCTCCCTTTCTATCACTTTTATAGATCTTTAGTATTTTGTTGCATTTGAGGATAAATTGTTTTTTGTTTGTGGTGGGGTGAGGTATTTCCATACATACCTCTTCTGATTATCATTTTGTATATTGGGTTTTTGTGTTTTGATATTGTGTTGTGGATGTTTGAGATTATGGCTTCTTGTTTTAAATGCAAATGGTTTTTGACCCTTCTGAAAATTTTTGCACCTCTTGTTATGTTTGATTTTGGCAGTTCTTGTGCAAATTTTAGTGTTGGTCATGATATATATCGATGACTTGAATAGTGCTTTTAATCGAACAAAACTGAATGTGTGGCTACGATTAGGCCAAATGAAGTTGTATAGACAATATGTGATGTTTTTGTATCTCGGTGTGACTAGCCAGCTATCGAATGGAGGCTCTTGTGATTTACATTGTACACTAGAGAAAGTGTAGAGTTTTTTTTTATATTTGTGCCAATACCTTGAGTGATGAGCTTACTATGAACCTTGTGTGCTAACACGTAGAATTGGCCCTGTTGGTCTGATTGACTAAGTGATGCAAACTCTTGAAATGATCTTACGCAACAATTTTGAAGAGTGAAATAATTTGACAAAATACCACTTTTGTGGCCAACCTAGTGAGTGTGTGAGCTTTGCTTGAAACCCTTTTTGAGCCTTATCCTTTTCTTGGAAGAAACTTGATGCAATTGTAACCCCTCTTTATCCATTCACCCATAATCCTCATGAAGAGTGGTTTATTTGAATATTTTGCCTAAGTTGGGGTGTGGTGAAAAGAGAAGGTAAATCAAGATGTGTGAAAAACCCCCTTGATCCATGGTTTTGAAAAAGATGGAACCCCTCCATACAAAAAAAAGAGTAAAGAGAAAAGAAGAAAAAAAAATTGAATGGAAAAGTTGAGGAATTAAAAATTGTGATAGTTGCAAAAGAAATGGGGTGTCGGGTATTCCATTGGAAGTGAATAATGGGGTGAAATTTTGAGCATGGGGGAACATGTTGAAGAAAAGGAAAGAAAGTTATGTTCATACCACATCTCATGAGGATAGCAACCACTGAGCCTAAATGACCATACCTTTACACTCAGCCCCGTTACAAACCTTAAAAATAACTTTTTGATCTTGAGTGAGCTGAAGCGAGTGTTCATTAGAAATTAAGGGAAAACCTATGGGTGAAGTCATACATGTGTTCATCCTTGTAAGTGTGAGAGTTTTTAGTGATTCCGAAACTATAATTTGTTAAACAATTTTGTGAATATGGAATCATTCTTGTGTGAGGGAATTTGAGTACCTTTGTTGAGCTTGAACTTACATTTGAAGCAAGTATTGTGAACTTGAGAATCTTTGATGTTGATAACTCACAACTTGAATCTTAGAGTGCACAATTGATCCTTGCATGAGTAAGTTGAGTCTTGTTGTGTGCATTCATGATTGAATCTTTTGTAGCACTATTTGAGACATCTCTTTTGAACTGCTGAACTTGAGTTTTATTTGAGGATAAGAAAAAGTTTAAGTTGGAGGTGTTGATGAGTCCGAGATTTGGACTTATTTAGGGTTTTATTTATAAAGATCTAGTATCCTGAAATGCTTATTTTGTGCCAATAACTGATATAAAACCCTTGATTTCCAGGTATATGGATTGAGGAACCAAGCAAGGGCACCAATTTGCCAAAAGGAACAAAGCGAGTGGAAAGAATAAAGAAATGCCAGCCTACTGATCGCCAAGTCCACTTGGTGAGTCCCCGATTGGCTATTTGACCCCCTAAAGTTCTAGTATGCCAAGCCCTGAAGGAAAAAATGAAGTTGGCGAGAGAAAGAAGTAGTTAGCGGGTCACCGAGTGGTTTCGCGATGCAGTGTTGAATAGCCCAAATGATAACAACTAGGTTAAGGGAGATCACAAATAGAGAATTGAATATTAGAATGCGGAAGCACAAAGAAAAGAAACAAAAAAACTAAATAAAGATATGGGAAATTCGAAGAAAAGATCCACGAATTTCCAAGGATTAGATGTTCTAAGGTCTTGAAAAGATCCAAGTAACAACGTATAGATTTATGGAAGAAATCAAACGCCTTTACTTGAGAAAACGAATCAAAACAATAGATTCGGATCTTGACCGCTTTATGAGTAACTAAAGACAATAATTAGTATATAGAACTAATCACCTTCTAAAGAATACCAAAAAGAAATCAAAGATATCACAAGAAGTTACTTTATACCTTAAACTATGAAACTAGTAAAGGTTTAAAGATAAATTCTCAAAGAACAAGTCACAAAGGTTCAAAGAACTCTCTCAAATATTATTAATATCAATCTAAATTGTCTTTAATGAATAAAAAGGACCCCTATATATAGGAGAAGGGGTGAAAAACGTCCAAGACCCTAAAAGACAATTACAAGGACTCCTACTTTAGAAAGGAAATAAAGTAATCTAACTAAAAACAAATTTAGTACTTCTAGGAAAGCTATGGTACTTAGGAGACCATAAATAGAATAAGGAAAATATTAATAACCTATAAATAAATAAAGAAATAAGGTAAATCCAACTAGGAAAAGAATCTTGACAATCTTAGAAAGTTTGACTAGTCTTCTCTCAAAACTTGGGCAGAAAGCAACTCTTGTTGTGGCTGATTCTTGGACTCTTCTTGACCTTATTTGCACGAAATTGGGCCTTAAAATTACTCATCTTGGGCTTGAATTTGGGCCACCAAATAATTGTAGCATTTGGACAATTCCTCTTCCTTAGGCTTGAGCTCTTCTTCCCCAATAAGACACCTTTGGATCAGCGATTGAAGCCCATTAAGCTTATCATTGAACTCCTTGGTTTGAGATCTGTTTATGGGCCTCCTTGGAGTTTCTAAAGCTTCATCCTTGTCCTTCAATGGAGTTGCGCTTCCTTGGATGCTATCACCAAAGTTACATACCTTGAGGATACTGAAGGCCAAGGCAAACAAGGCGATGGAAATGAGCAAAGGGTGGCTCGCCGAGTGGATCGGCGAGCCCGACTTACTGTGCCGAGTGGCTCTTTGCAGTATATTTTTGGCGAAAATAAATAATATTTGAACATTTAGTTTAGTATCAATTGAATAGTATCCAAGTTCAAATTATTATTTTTGAGAGTTTTGAACTGTGAGACAAGTTTTCTCTAGTTTTCCCTAAGCTTTGTAGAATGGAAGGTTTTCACTTTTGAAAAGTTGAAAGTGGGTCTTTCAGATTCTTTGAATTGGAACATTGTAAGGACGAAATCTATCTTACCCAGTTAATGGAAACTCAATTTGGTAACAATTTTTACCTTTTTATAATGTCTATCTAAAACACCAATTCTTGAGATGTTGATTATGCAAATATGGGCTGATTTTGATTATGGGTACTACTAATTGTCAGTTTAAATGTTGTTCAGAACTGAGTTCAATCAGTAACTGTGGTTTAATTCAAGAATTGTAGTTGCAAATGCAATTCTACCCTTGTGTTTTTGGCTTTCTCGAGAGAGAGGTTTTAAAACTAAGCTTATTGATTAATGGTTAGTGGGTATTTGGTTGACATGGGTTCAGCTCGAGAGAATGAATCCTAAACCCAATTCCACACATTTAGCTCGAGAGAGTGAATGGACTAAGGTGTGGGTTGTTCTTATTTGTTTTGCTTGTTGATGTTCGAGAGAAATCAACTTGATTTGGGGTAAATTGTTTGAAAGAAAGTTTATCTCCTCTATAGCCTAGATTACTCACTAAGATATAGCTATTTTCTAATAGTTGCAATTACCCATTTGTCTATATTATCCTATAATCGAATCACATTCCAAGAACTTGTCTCATTACCGTTATTTTGTATTGTTTGCCACTGTTTGTAGTTGATAATTCCAAACCAAAATTCCCCATTTGACATTCGTGTCATCCCCTAATTTGAATTATGTTTTTATTCGACATATTTTATTCCTATGACTGAGTTGATCATATTCGTACTTCCCAATTGATTTTCAAACACATACCGCTTCCTGTGGGATTCGACCCCAACTCATTTGGTTAGGTTTTATATTGACTAGCGATCATTGACACTTAGAATTTGATGAAGTGTTCTTGAAACGTTAATCAACAGTCTAAGAGTATGGACTCAAGTTCACCCAACTCTCTAGGTACGCTTCTCATATGGTTGCCAATTCTAGGGCTCAAATGAATTTTTTTTTGTATGGGGTATCCGACTTAGTGAAAACAGAGTGTATAGACTTAATAAATAGAGTATTCAAGCAATACCTACATATGTTTGTGATTGTGTTTATGGACGATATTTTGATCTACTCAAGGAGTAAAAATGATCATATGGACCATTTGAGGATTGTGTTGCAAGTTCTTAAGAACAAACCGTTTTTTGCAAAGTTTAGCAAGTGTGAATTTTAGTTAAGGTCTGTAGCTTTCCTTGGTCATATTCTATCAAGCAAGGGTATTGAGGTAGATCCTAAGAAGACGGACGTGGTCAAGAGTTGTCCTAGAACTCTAACTCCTTCCGACATTAGATGTTTTTTGGGTTTGGCCGGTTGCTATAAGAGGTTTGTTGAAGGATTTTCCCTCAATTGCTTCTCTGCTGACGGCTTTGACTAAAAAAAAGGCTAAGTTTGAGTGGTCGGAGGATTGTGAGAAAATCTTCCAAGAGTTGAAAGATAGACTTACATCTGCTCCGGTGTTGACCTTACTTGAAGGTACAGATGGTTTTGTGGTATATTATGATGCCTCTAGAGTGGGGTTGAGATATGTCCTCATACAAAACGGTAAAGTCAGTGCCTATGCTTGAAGGCAACTTAAAACTCATGAGAAGAATTATCCGACCCATAATCTTGAATTAGCGGAGGTGGTATTTTCCTTGAAAATATAGAGACATTACATATACGGGGGCCAAGTGGATGTTTTCTCCGATCACACGAGTCTTTAATATAAGTTTAGTAAAAAAAACTTGAATCGCCAACAAAGAAGGTGGTTGAAACCTTTGAAGGATTATGAAATGAGAGTCCTTTACCACCCCGACCAAGCTAACATTGTAGCTAATGCACTTAGTTGATAGTCCTTGGGTAGTGTGGCTCATGTAGAGGATGAAAAGAAAGAATTGGTTCGTGAAGTGAATAGATTGGCTTGACTAGGTGTCCAACTAGTGGATTCCACCAAGGGTGGTGTCATGGTCCATAATGGTTCCGAATCTTCCTTTGTGATTGATGTGAAGTCTAAACAAGGCCTTGATCCTGTATTAGTTGAGTTGAAAAAGTCTGTACTGAAGAAGTCCGCAGAGGCTTTCTCCCAAGGGGGAGATGGGGTACTTAGGTACCAAGGTCGATTATATGTTCTCAATGTTGATGGGTTGAGGGAGAAAATTTTTAAGGAAGCTCATAGTTCTCGATATTCTATTCAATCAGGAGCCACCAAGATGTACTGTGATCTATGCGAAGTCTATTGGTGGAATGGTATAAAGAGAGATATTGTGGGTTTTGTAACCAAAATATAAGCATTCCCACTTGGAAGTGGGAATAGGTGAATATGGATTTTATTGTGGGTTTTCCTCGCAATCAAAGGCAACATGATTATAGTTGGGTCATTATAGATAGAATGACAAAATCAGCCCACTTAATTCCTGTTAGGGTTTCTCATTCAGCGGAAGGCTATGCCAAGTTGTATATAAATGAGATGGTGAAGTTGCATGGGTCCCTTTATCTATTATTTCTGATCGGGGTACTCAATTTACTTTACACTTTTGGAAGTCATTCCAAAAAGGGCTTGGTACTAAGGTTAAGCTTAGCACCACTTTTCATCCCCAAACCGATGGGCAAGTGGAGCGTACCATCCAAACATTATAATATATGTTAAGGACATATTTTATAGATTTCAAGGGTAATTGGGATGACCACTTTCCATTAATAGACTTTGCCTACAATAATAGTTATTATTCTAGTATCGTTATAGCTCCTTTTGAAGCCTTGTATGGTAGGAGATGTAGGTCTCCAGTTGGTTGGTTTGAGGTAGGTGAAATTGCTCTTATTGGTCCTGAATCTGTTTATGAAGCTATTGAGAAAGTTTGACTCATTAGAGAGATTTTAAGAATGACTCAAAGTAGACAAAAATCTTATGTCGATGTGAGAAGGTGGGATCTAGAATTTGAGGTGAGATTGGTTCTAATTGAAAATCTCACCCATGAAGGCTGTGATGAACGATTCAAATTAGACAAAAATCTTATGCCGATGTGAGAAGGAGGGATCTGGAATTTGAAGTGAATGATTGGGTCTATTTGAAAATTTCACCAATGAAGGGTGTGATCAGATTTGGAAAGGAAGAGAAATTTAGTCCCTGATATGTAGAACCATATCAAATTTTCCAACGTATTGGGAAGGTTGCCTATGAGTGGATTTTCCAAATGAGTTGACCCCGGTTTATTCAATATTTCATGTTTCTATGCTTAAGAAGTGTATTGGAGATAGGGTATCCATTATTCCCCTATAAGGGTTGGGAATTGATGAAAGTCTTTCCTATGAAGAGGTTCCGGTAGAGATCCTAGACCGACAAGTCAAGAGATTGAGAAACAAGGAAATAGCTTTCGTGAAGGTCTTATGGAGAAATCATTTAGTTTATGGTGCTACTTGGGAGGCCTAGGCCGATATGAAGTCCCGATACCCTCATCTCTTTCCCTCTACTCCGATTCAAGCTTGAGGTAATTAGTTCCTCTTGAATTTTAGTGTTTTGGAAGTCATGTATGTTATATGAGCTTTTCCATGATTTCCTTATGTTATGCATGTTCTTGATGAAATTCACGGTTAGTAAGAGAATGAGTTTTCATGATGTATATATCTCATGTTGGTGTGCATTTAGCATTAGTTGCGTATTTGACTTCATGAGATGAGTTGATGAACATGATTTACTATGCTTTTGATAATAATTGCATATTGGCTCCATGGAATTGTGTTGAGCATGATTTTAGTTGGAGAAGGAAGTTCCTACGATGAAATTGAGAAATAGTGAGTTGGTAGATGTAGTTCCTACTTCCTTGTGTTGCATTGATTATGTTTTAGATGGAGTTAAAGTTTCCTCTTTTGAATTGTGCATTATTTTGATGTTTCATGCATGATGGGCTTCTAGTCTTGAGTCTTTACTTCCGTAAGGTGTATAGATCGTCATTGGAGGATGAATATTCCCAAGGGGGAGATATTGTAACACCCCGAAAAGATTTTAGGCTAAACTAGAGCTAAACGTAAAGGTTAACATCAAGGAAGAAGGGTTAGATCCTAGGGAAATGGGCAAGGGCCAAGGCAAGGGGCCAAGATTGCCCTAGCTTGCCAGTGCACTGCCCACCTCTACGCCAGCCTTCATGGCTTGGTATGGTAGTGAGCCCCTCAAGGATTCCCAAAATTGCCTCCTCCACATGAGCCACTTCACTGCTCGTGAAGGCCTAGACGGCTCATTGGAGTGGCTGTGGACTTACCTTAGTATCTAGGTTTAGGGGTGTGTAGCATAGCTACTGGTCAAGGGACCACAGGCACCACCACAGACAATGGTGCCCTTGACGGCTCGTGAAGAGGAGAGTGACCCCTGGGCAGCCCACCTTAAATGAAGGTTATTTTAGGTAATTCCTTTTTAGTTTGGTATTAAGTGAGGTTGTTTTACCTTAGTTTTATACACCTATATAAGTCTTTTTAAGTAAAAAAATACACCCATTCACCCTATTATTTCCAAACACCCAAATAATTCCCAAAAGTTCATATTCTCTAAAAAAATCTCTCGCTAGAACTCCGAGGAAGAAGAAAAAGAAAATTGAAGCTAGGGTTTGAAGGGGAATGATTTTCTACTCAATTTCCTTGAGGATTCATAACTAACATATGTTAGCTGTTCATCCATGGATAGAATTCATCCATGGAGTCCCTCCAAACTCAATTTCAAAACTAGTGATTTCCCCCAAAAGTTAGGGTTTGACTTCAACTTTATGGGTTCCTTTCAAAAAAGTTTCTAATGATTGATTAATGATTTGAGGATTTTCCATGGTTTTATTTTGAATCCCTCAAGAACCCATGAAACCCCCAAATTACTAAATTATGATCTTGTGATGTGGATTTGTTGATTATTGAAGAATATTATGAGATTATGCTTGTAATAGTTGAGTTAATTGAATCATGTTAATATTCATGTCTAACGTAGTAATTCTAGATGTGCTGATGAAATGTGATCTATGGTCCTTAAAGTGCAAAGTATGAGAATTAGGCATGATTATGAGATTTATGTATATACTTTATGAGCACTTTGAGAGTAAAGTGAATATGATTACGATCTAGTTGTTGTATTGTTTGAAGTTATCCTCATGTACGCTTATATTTATGAATATGCTATGATGTGAAGAGTTTTCTCACAATATGATGATTCTTAGATTGAAAGGCAATTCTCACTCTATTGAATCTATGAGCTATAGTAGGAGTTATGTTAGATTGAGTGATAAGACATTCTTCCATGAATATGAACGTAAGTTCAGACTTAATATGAACTCCATGGGTATTAATGCTTAGAACTGAGTGGATAGTAATATGAAATGGAAGCCCTCCTGATAGTAAAGGCCGAGTTTCTAGGAGCAATCTCTTGGGATGGAATCCTTTACAATAGTAGAGGCCGGGATTTCTAGTAGCAATCCCCTTATCCTATAAACTATGTTCCCTTACAGGTCTTTAGCTAGTTGATCCACCAAATTTAAGAGTATAGTTCTACCTTAGGCAAGTAGGACAACCCCTTTTCGATGTAGGGTAGACACCGGATTTCATGTTAAGTTCACATGATCTCTGTAGGTTAAGGCTTATCCCACTATGATTGTATGAACAAGAATATGAATTATGAACTATAGCTACTCAAGAAGCTTTACTTAGTATGGGTGGGATTATAGGATCTTGTTCACGCATGGCACAAGTATGCTTTGAGGGTATTTATTGTATGCTTCCATTATGCTAAGATGATCTATATGTTGAATATTCTTATGACTTGTGCTTTTACACTAATCTTCATGTTGATCCTTAAATTTGGTAAAGTGAATGTTTTCAACTAAAATGTCGCATAGTTTCAAAGATTAATGCATGGCTATCATACTTAGTGCATTATTGTACTAACCTATATTTTCCTACATTTTCTTCAAGTGTAGGGTATGGTTCTTAAAGCGGTCATCATTTGGTTCAAGCATGGATTCAACTATTCTCCTTGCTCATGGAGAGTCCTTAAGATTCGAGGATGGGAGATTCACTTTAGGTTTTATTTCTAGTATTTCAATTATGGACTATGTATTATGGGCTATGTCCTTTTTCATTTGAACTATTGTAATATATGGATAATTGAGACAAGTCTATACCTCTGCTTTGCTTTGATGAAACTTTTGGACTTAAATGCGTTTTTACTCTTATTATTCTAATATTTTATGTTGTGATATGCTAAGTGGATGACATGGTGCCTTGAGGGGTAATGAAACGACCCCAAAAATGCTCGAAAATGTGCTTCGGAAACACCTAAAATTGTAATTTCCATATATCTCAAAATCCGTGCATCATTTCGAAAATTCGACTTCATATTCTTATTCAGGGGGTCAAATTGAGTGGGAAATGGGTCTAACCCGAATTTTAGAGCAACCGTATCAAAATTCAAAAATCGCAAAAATGCGATTTTGAGGGTCAACTTTAAAGAGGCATATCTCTCAGCACACAAGGAACTGGAAGGAGCTCAAACTATCAAAATTGAAGCTCTATGAGTTAGCTTTCCAACGCAATTTGTTTCACCTCATTCCGAGTTAGGATGAAGGAGTTATGACCGTTTTCGTAAAACCTGTCCGACAGAAAATGCAAATTCCAGTAGCCGAAAACACTGTTCACCCGCCTCATTTTTTTCTAAGTGTTGGGACGTTTTTTATAAAAAGGGGACATATCCATACTTAGTCATTTAACTTCAAAACATCCAAGAACACTCTCTAAGCCCTCTCCAAAAATTCCACCAAGATCATCCACCAAATTCAAGAATTCCAAGCTTTAATTCCGGATTCAAGATTCAATCTCAAGCAATTCTCCATTCCAATCTTCATCAAGAATTCTCCAAAGTTGAGGTATGTGGGTTGATTGTGGAAACCTTCCTTTCCACAAGTCCAACCATTTATCCTCTATTTTACTTCAAGTTTATGGGTCCTTATGATCATTTATGAACTCTTGAATTATGGAATCACTACTACACACCCTATTAAGGTCTATCTTGCATATTTTCATGAAATGGTATTATTATGTGATGTTTATGGTTTTCATGCCTCCATGATCAAATTATGAAGGTTGTTATATATGTATATATATATGTATGTTGTTGGTGGGCTGTTTTATATAGATTTTGAAAATTGGTTGGACTTAGTACTCTTGAAACACATGATTTTATTTACATGAACAAGTAGCCCACCATATGTTTGATAAAATGTCATTTATAGAATTCTTATGAAATGGAAGGTCCAATGTACGTCCTATGAGTCGGATGATTATATAAGTATTGAAATGATGATGAAATGGATACATGTATATGATTTTCTCTATATGGTGTGTGAGTCGACCAAGCCTAGCTCGGGGTTGTAGGCCCGGGTAACCGTATCAAGGGGTTGGTACCTTGGTTGCCTAGTACAGGGGGTAGTAGGCCCGTATAACCATATTGAGGGGTTTGTACCTTGGTCCCTAGCTCGGGGGGTGGTAGGCCCGGGTAAGCACATTGAGGGGTTTGTACCTCTTTCGCCTCTCCAAGGGGGTGGTAGGCCTTGGAAATGCTATATTGATGGTCACTCACTACACATATACTATGCCCTACTAAATATGATTTTTATATAAGCATCATTATACATATCATCTCATTAATATGTCATCTATCGGGTACGATTATGCATTTTGCCTATAATGTCCATCCATTGTTACATTGCATTGCATCCCATATACTTAGTACATTCAAACGTACTAATGCATACTCTATGCCTACATGATGTCACCATGTAGGGACCGGAGCACCGTCGACCATCCTCCTCCACGTGGCTAATACGATTTCCTATCAAGGTTATTGGTGAGTCCTCCATTCCGGGGACGTTGCTCATGATCTTTTGTTATGTATAAGACCTTTTCCTTTTTAATTATGTATTGACTATGAGGGTGAGCCCGGTAGTTTGTCTCGGCCCCCGCTAAGTATCCATGTTTAGAGGTGGTGTTGGACAAGTTGTGTATTATGTTTGAGCTTGACTCATCTATGGTATTTATGTATTATTCTCTTTTTGTCTTGCTCCCTTAGTCCCAATTTCCCCTTGATTATGCGTATCGCTTATGGTCATTTTAATTGCTTCCGCGACCAAGGATGTGTAATGATATGCTATGAGGCTTGTTTGGGGTTCCCTCGGGTTCCCCATTCGCCGGTCACGTCTAAGCCCTAGACTTGGGTCGTGACAGGTAATATGTGCCTTGTTGCGTCTAGGGAGTACCCTTGGGTCGTGACACTAATACTATGAGGGATGTCGAGATAAGACCCCCGATCATCCTAACAAACTGAAATGATAAAAACAATGATAAAAGGGATCCTTCGAAAGCAAGGAGGCTCACCAACACTTTGAAGCTCAACTGGATCAACGAAGCGCTGGATGCTGATCCTGGTTACCTGTTTCTGCATCATAAAAGATGCAGGCAAAATGGCGTCAGTACATGGAATGTACGAGCATGTGAGGGGAATTATAAAACAAAACATAAGCTTGAAATGGAAGTGAAGAAAACTTACCTCGTCTCAACTAAACTCAACTCATTTCAGTATAAAAGCAGTGATAATAATGTAGATATAAAGAAAAGCTTTTAAAACATGTAGATAACAACTCAGTGTATTGAAAGATACAACAATAACTTAGTTTTTTATGTGAAAATACGAGTAACTCTATGGGAGATTCTCTAAACAACAATCATCACTATGAGCTATCTGATGATACATCATCCCACACCGCCAGAACATTCCTATACTTTTCTGGGGTATAAAACCTACTACTAAGTGGATCCACTAGTCTATGCTAAAAAGCATTAAAGAATCATCTAAAAAGTATACCCTTTCTACCCACGTTGGCTACATGGTTTATAGAGAGTTGAGTTATCTGAACCTGTCCCCATATCGGTTCTCAAGACTACTCCCAAAATGTAACAAACTCATATGTTTATAAACATAACATTTTCTATGATTTGAGATTATTACTAAAAAAATTACTTAAAAGAGAATATACTAAAACTGCTCGTTAAACTCTTTTGGAAATCGGTTTTTTCTCTCATCTTAAATGTTAAAACATTTACTCTTGGGAATACTTAGTTCCCATATATCATTTTAAAGAATTTAACATTAAATCTACTCTTCCTCAACTCAATGCTTAAGTCTCAAAACAAAGTAAAACAATTATAAATGACCTTTTGAAAAGACTCAAAGAACTTTCTAGTCTTGACTCTTAGCTCTACCTTGAATTTCAATTATGGATTCAAGGGTTATGATCTCATGTTAATGATGATCTCTTAAAGTTTATATGTACCTTAGAGTGTAGAAATCAACTAGAAAACATAGGTACGATTCAAGGGAACTCAAATGGAAAGAAGTGAGAGAGGGTAGAGGACCTGGCGACCCTGGCGTGCTGAGTGGCGTAGGGCGCCAGACCTCGAACTACAGAGTTTGGGTTGGGGTGCACTAAGTTGAAAGGCACCTGTAAGACCCCGTAAAAATATAGTACGACCTAGCTAAGGCTTGACTAAATCTAATAGGTTGAACTAGAGCCTCACATGTTAGTTTATTGTTGGAAACTTGTCTAAATGATGAATAATGGATTTTGAAGTTAGTTTGGTGATTTTAGATGTCAAACGTCAAGAAATGATCATAATGCCCAGGAACTAGTAAGTTGAACTATTGAGATGAACTAGTGTGTTATAGGATCTTGTAGTGGACTTTTGGAGGGTTGTATGAGGGTTAAAATGAAGATAAATGTCCCATATTATTAGATGGACATAATTAGGGATTAAACGCCCGGGTACGACACCCCAACATTGGCCAAAAGCTGTCAAAAACAGCTTGACTTACCGAGGCAACTGACGCCACTTAAGTTAAGCGACGCCCCGTAAGTCTACTCCGTAGGTCAGAACTTAGTCTAGGGAGCCTTAGCTCCCATGACCAAGTCCAAGACCCAAATAACGAAGGCACAGAATGGCCCGTCACCCCACCTACGGTCCGTAGGTGGAGGTCTTGTAAGTATGCCCAATTTTCAACTTTTAGTTTTTAAGTTAGTGTTTAGGGGTTAGTTTGGTAATTAGTTGAGGGGTTAGGAGGTACAATTAATTATTTAATTTACCTCCTATAAATAGTTAATTGACCTTAAACTAATCACTTGAAGTCATTCATCTAAAGACCCCCAAATTACTCTCCAAGAAATCCTCTCTCTAGAATAGAAGAAGAAGAAGAGGGGCAGCATCTAGGTCGTTTCTCCATTGGATTCAAGCTTTGTTTGGGTATTTCATTGAATGTATTTGAAACTTAATCATCCATGGGTTCTTCCACCCATGGAGCCCCCTTAGTTCCCCCCCCCCCCCCTAAATTGTTAACTCAGAAACCCAAATTCTAGTTAGGGTTGTGATTGCATTGCGTGTAGGGCTTGGGTGCGATTCCAATCTAGAGGATATTACCCAATTATGATTTAATTGTATTTTTTTAGTGATATTATGATGATTTAATGTGATTTCTATGATGAACCCTAATCTAAGTTGATGAATGTGATCTTTGTGGGTTTATGCCATTAGAGGCAAAGTTGGAAGTTCATATGTGATCTTCCTAATTCAATGTTGTGTGTTGCAATTGATCAAAGTTAGGATCATATAATCATGAATTGAACTAGACTCTATTGTATATGGTTGATCTTGACTTGTAAAGCTAGAAATGAACATTTATGATCAATTAAGGCTAGAATCACCTAGAAATAAAAATGTGACCTAATTACCTTGAAATCTAGGTATAAAGAAGAGATTTAGAAAGAAACCTTGAGGGTAAGGTTTGTGATCATGATAGCTAGGGTTTTAGGGTGATGCTAAGGCTATGAGAGTAAAGTCTAAAAGAGAATAGAAGACTAATAGGTTGGATGGTGGTGAAAGACCTATACTCACCTAATCTAACTTAGGAATGCTTGTCAGATTAAAGTGTTAGAATCACTTGAACATGGATTGGTTGTCAAGGACATCCTATCATGGGAGATTAGTGTTAAGCAAGGCTTAACAAGTAAACCTTAGGGAGTATGCTTGGCTCCAAGTGAATATTGACAATGAGATGGAGTGTCACACAAGATAGGGTCCGGACTCCAAGAAGAAATGAGAGCCACACCTAGTTGATGTGAGGAATATCCAAGTTAAAGGGGGAAATCTTATGTAGTAGAGTGTGGGTTTTACCAAAGTTAGGTCTCATGAGATGGGATCCTTCACATAGTTTAGTTAAGGTTCCTAGTAGAGATCTCAATATCTTATGAACTAAGACATGTTTGAGAAGCATCTCATAGTGTTCAAAGCATAATGAACTAAGACTTACTTAATGAAGTACCTCATAGTGTTCAAGAGTATAGATGGACTTAGACATACTTAAAGAAATATCTCCTAGGGTTCAACCTAATAATGAACTAAGACGTGGTTGAGAGAGAGTACCTCATAAGGTTCTAAAGATAAAGAGGGGAACTAGGTTCCAAACCAAGAAGAACTAGTAATAGGACCTAAAAGTATACTTAGCATGATTAGTATTATGGGATGCTAAGAGTGCATTACACAAAGTATGACTTAGGATCATTTAAGAGAAACCTTGAGATAGGATTGGACTAGAGTTGCCTTTCCTAGTTATAGTTGACTAAAGTGAGAGATTCCTTAGTTAAGAGAGTGAAGTTATTATGGAGGCCAAAGTAGGATGGATATGACTAGGATGACTTCAAGGCTATGCTTAGTGTGAAGGGTAGTATGGGATGCCTTTCATGCATTTCACAAGTGTGTCTTGGGGTTACATAGAAGTATGGTACCCTTATGGTATAGAGAAGCTTTAGAGTGAACCATGGATATAGACTATGTTAAGATAACATGAAAACCTAGGTCTTGAATATGAATGGACTATGCCCAAGAATGACCAAAGAGAGGTACTTAGCTTGGATGGTAGTATGGGATGCTATCCTTGCATTGCACAAGTATACTTGGAGGTGGCTTGTGAAGTAGTTCTCTTGTAATATAAAAGACTTAGGGTTGAGGTATGTAACCTTTTAGGTCTAAGTGGAGAGACCTTGTCATGAATATAATGTTATCCTATGCTCATTTACTATGTTTTAGGATTACTTCTATTATATGATGCTTATGTTGGAGATTTATGCTTATGTTTATATTATTGTTTCTTATGCTTATGTCTTATGTTGACTAACCATTTGGAGATGCTTTTATAATGTTGTGCTAGCTTTCATACTTATTACCTCTTGTACTAACGCATATTGCCTACATTCTAGCCAAATGTCGGGTTGGAGCTTTGAGTTGCTATTAGAGGCCAAAGTTTCAAGGAGTTAGAAGAGTTGAAAAATTGGAGAGTCCTCATAGCTTCAAGGACAACAATCACATTTCCTTTATGTCTTTATTTTCATGTTTTAGACTTTGTATGGGCTGCGTCCCAATGAGTTTTATTCTTGAGTTTTAAATAGATCATTTGAGACAAAGAGTATAGAAAGACTTCCACCTATTGTTTTTTGAGATAAGACTTCGATTCTAAAGTTTGGAATTTTCCCGTATTTTTCTATTATATTATGTTAAGAATGTGATAAGGGCTTGTATGCGACCCCTTCAGGGTCAATTACACCATGTTAGGACTAGGGGGTGCTCTCGGGTCGTGACAGCGCCCCAGAACCAAAACTACAGAACCTAATTTAGGTTTCACTGAGTGGTGCAGCGCCCCACCTTTTTTCCCAGAAAACTTGATGAATTTTCTTATTGGTTTTTCGACCCTAATTCACCTAACATCGAATGGTTTCTTCCCCAATCACTTATATTCGAATACCCAACAATAGTACACAAGAATATACTCAAGAAAAATCTTAAAACTCATATGAGTATCTCAAGAACTCATCAAAGCCTCAACAACCAAGATTTTGAAAGAAACATCAAGAAAATCCATCAAGAACAAATCCTTTACTTTCAAGAACAAAATTACGCTGAATTAATCATGATTGGCACATGGGAGAACTAATCCTATGCTATGTGAACTCTCATACCTCTTAGGGATTAAACCCTTGGTGAAATCTCCAACGTAATCTTCAAGAACTTGACAAACGCTTTACTTTTCTCCTTTTTCTCCTCTTCTTGAACTTCTCTCAAAGCCCTAGCGTATTATAGAATTTTTGAAACTGAACCAAATAAGTTTAGACCCCTAGATATTACAAAATTTCATTTTAAATTAATTGGGTAAGGAAAAGACAAAAATACCCCTCTTAAATTCGGATAGCTTTCCTCCACTAGACAACTCGACTTCAAACGGGCATATCTCCCTCATACTAGCTCAAAAATTAGCAAACTCGGTGGATTTTGAAAGAGGATTTGAACACCTTTCATTTGATATCTTATGTGCTACCTAACTCATTATTTATTGAAAGTTATGGTCGTTTGAAGTTGACCCAAACTCATACTTAGCATAACTTGCAAAATTTCAGATTTTTCTATTTCCAAATAGATCTTTAAAATTCTAGTTCTTTCAAAAACTGAGGTGTCAAAATATCTCCCCCTTGGGAACATTCGTCCTCGAATGAGATTACTCTAAATAAACTAAGGGAGCAATATTTAACAATCAGTTGAAACACCCAACACAAAATATATAACACAACAAGTCAACATAAACTAAATGCCAAGAAAAGGGTTAGTGCCTTAATTTAGAATTTCTTCGGACTCAAAGAGATGTGGATATCTCTTCTTCATATCTTCCTCAGCCTCTCATGTAGCTTCCTCAACAAACTGATTTCTCCATAAGACCTTGACTGATGCTACTTCCTTGATTATCAATTTGCAAACATGATGGTCTAGAATTTGAACGGGGATCTCCTCGTAAGATAAGCTATCCTTAATACCAATATCTTCAGTAGGTATAATAAGCGAAGGATCGCCTATACACTTCTTTAACATAGAAATGTGAAATACCGGATGGACTGCTAACTCTTGCAGTAGCTCCAACTCATAAGCTACATTACCAATCCTCTTGGATATCCTATACGGACCAATATACCGAGGACTAAGCTTCCCCTTCTTACCAAATCTCATGACACCCTTCATGGGTGAAACCTTCAATTAAACCCAATCATCTACTTCAATTCAAACTCTAAGTGTCTTCTCATAACATCTATATAGGATTTTTGACAACTATGCGATGTTTTTAGCCTCTCTTGAATAACCTTAACCTTATTCATAGCCTGATGAATCATGTCTGGTCCAATGAACCTAGCTTCACCAACCTTAAACCAACCAATAGGAGATCTGCACCTTTTCCCATACAAAGCCTCATATGGAGCCATTTGGATGTTACAATGGTAACTATTGTTTTAAGCATACTCGATGAGAGGTAAGTGATTATCCCAATTACCCTTGAAATCAATCACACATTCCCTCAAAATATCCTCTAAAGTCTAAATGGTGCACTCTACTTGACCATCAATCAAAGGATGGAAAGCAATACTCAAGTTCACCTTCGAACCCAAACCTTTCTAGAATGACTTTCAGAATTATGCAGTAAATTATGCACCTCTATGGAAAATAATCGATACTGAAAACCCATGAAGTCTGACTACCTCTTGAATATATAGCTTAGAATAGTCTTGTGATGAAAAAGTAGTCTTTACCGGTAGGCAGTAAGAAATGGCTGATTTAGTCATTTGATCTTCAATCACCCAAATAGAATCATGTTTTCTGCAGGACCACGACAAAGCAGTAATAAAGTCTATATTGATCATCTCTCGCTTCCATTTCGGAATCTCTATATTGTGAGCCATACCACTGGGATTTTGGGGCTCTACCTTAACCTATAAATAATTTGGGCATTCAGCAATGAACTCTGCAATACCCTTTTTCATGCTACTCCACCAATAGACTTCTCTCAAGTTGCGATACATTTTTGCGAAACTCGGATAGATAGAATATCTGGAGCTATGAGCTTTCTCCATGATACTTTCTTGGAGCTCATCCACCCTTGGTACACACCACTTATCTTAATACCTCAATACACCATCTCCCCCTTGTTCAAAATCCATAACATTCTGCTTATGAACATTTGCCTTCAATTCAAGAAAAATAGGATCTTTGTATTTTTTTTCTCTTTCACCTTTGACCCTAATAATGTTTCAGCCCCATTCATCACCACTACTCCACCTTCATTAGAATCCAACAAATGGACTCCCAAGCACGAAAGTTTGTGCACATTTTTTGCTAATTCTTTCTTATCTTCCTCAATATGGGCGGTACTACACATATACAGCATGCTCAAGACATCAACAACGACATTAGCCTTACCTGGGTGATATAGAATACTCAAGTCATAATCCTTGAGTAATTCCAATCACCTCCTCTGTATGAGATTAGGCTCTTTCTTATCAAACACATATTGAAGACTCTTATGATCAATGAACATATACATGAACACAATAAAGATTATGGTGCCAGTCTTCAAAGCGGACACTACAGCCGCCAACTCTATATCATGGGTTGGAGAATTCTTCTCATGAACCTTAAGCTGCATGCATGCATAAGATATAACCTTCTCATTCTTCATTCATACAAAACCCAGTCCAACTCTGGACACCTCACAATACACAACAAAACCTTGGATACCTTCTCGTAAGGTCAACACTACAGCAGTAGTCAACCTAGTTTTCAATTCTTCAAAGCTTTTCTCACAAGCTTCAGACCATTGAAACTTCACTATTTTCTGAGTCAGCTTTGTCGAAGAGGATAAAATAGATGAGAACCCCTCAACGAACCATCTATAATATCCAGCCAACCCCAAGAAACTCCTAATATCAATTGGAGATGTGGGTCTAGGCCAATTCTGCATTGCCTTTATTTTCTGAGTATCAACTTGAATCTCATCACTAGACATAATGTGGCCTAAGAATACCACAGACTCAAGTCAGAACTCATAGTTAGAGAATTTTGCATACAACTCTCTATCCTTTAGAGTTTGGAGAACTATTTTGAGACGACTAACATGGTCTTCCTCATTCCTCGAATAGATTAGAATGGCATCAATGAATATGATAACAAACCTATCAAAATAAGGCTTAAATACTCTGTTCATAAGGTCCATCAATGTTGAGGAAAATTAGTAAAACCAAATGACATGAGCAGAAACTCATAATGACCATAGCGGGTCCGAAATGCTATTTTAGGGATTTCACTTTCTCTTAGTCTGAACTAATGATAGCTTGATTTGAGGTCTATCTTATAAAAACAAGTGGCACCCTGAAGATGATCAAAGAGATCATGAATTCTCGGAAGAGGATACTTATTCTTAATAGTAATCTTGTTCAATTGACGGTAGTCTATGCACATTCTAAGAGAATCATCTTTCTTCCACACAAATAAGACTGGAGCACCCCAAGGTGAGACACTTGGTCGAATAAAACCTTTTTCAAGAAGGTCACTAAATGGTTCTTTTAACTCTTTCAACCCTCACGGTGTCATTCTATATGGTAGAATAGAGATAGGATTAGTATCAGGAAGAATATCTATACTGAAGTCTATATCTCTCTCAAGAGAGACTCCGATAAGATCATCTAGAAAGACTTGGAAAATCTTTTACTACTGGAACTAACTGAATACAAGGTGTCTGAACACTAGAGTCATTAACTAAGACTAAGTGATAGACACACCCCTTGGAAACTAACTTTATCGCCTTAAGGTACAAAATAAAATGACCCTTAGGCACTGTTGAACTACTCTTCTGCTCTATAACTACCTCATTAGGAAACCGAAACTTAATTACTCGAGTCCTACAATCAACTGTGGCATAACAAGCACGAAGCCAGTCTATACCTAGAATAACATCATAATCTACCATGTTTAACTCTATTAAGTCAGTAATGGTGTTCTTGTGATTGATGGAAATGGTATAGCCACGATAGCCTCTCTCGGCTATAATAGACTCATCAATAAGCATACAAACACCAAAGGGTTTAATAACTATCTCAAGAAGAACATCAAAATTCATCGCAACATAAGGAGTCACAAAAGATAGACTCGCTTCTTGATCTAGCAAAGGATAAACATCAAAAGTAAAGACTTTAATCATACTAGTTACAACATCTAGATGATCCTCTTGCTCTTGGTGACTAGTGATAACATATGAAAATTTTATCCTCCGCCATCCCCTAAAGTAGTTCCTCTAGATGAACCTCTGTCTAGTGGAGCAACTGAAGAAGATTGGGCTCTATTGCCCCCATTTCCGTAACCTTGCCTATTCTTAGGGAATTCTTTCATAAGTGACCATTCTGACCATACTTGAAGCAACCAGTGGAGCCATCACGACACATCCCTAAGTGGTTCCTACCACACTTAGCACATGCAAGAGTCCCATTACCTCTGTGTGTCACACTACCTTGAGAATGCGCAAGTCTAGCTCTGAAATTTGGCGAATTCTCATTGTTGAACTCACATTTGCTTCTCGGTGCAGGTGCACTAGCAGATGATGGAGCAGGACCATTTTGCTTATAGTGGAAATATGATCGCTTGGGATTACTCTTCTACTATCTGGACTCATTCCCTGTCTTATCTTTCTTGTTCCGAAACTCTTCTCTATCCTTCAACGTATCTTCCTTAACCTATTGCACATGGATCATAAATCTTGCTATGTCCATGTTCCCTATTAGCATAGCTTTATTGCCCTCATTACTTGACAAACGAGACAACCTAGCAACAAAAAAACTCTTCGTGATCCTTCTGTCTACAACCATTTCCACAGTATACCAGGAAAGTTAGGTGAACTTAAGGCTATACTCATGCACACTCATAGATTCCTCCTTAAAAGTGAGGAATTCTCTTACCTTTGCCTCTCTTAGCTCACTGGGAAAGAAACACCCCATGAAGGCACTTTCCAACTCAACCTAACTAACAATCGGTTCACCCTCACCTCTATCCCTTTTCCATTGGTCAAACAATATTCTAGCAACATCCTTTTCAGTTGGTATGCAACTAGTTCCACTCGCTCAGCATCAGCAACATGCATAACCTCAAATACTTTCTGCAATTCCTCTACAAAGTTTTTAGGATCCTCACTGACTTTTGAACTAGTGAAGCTTGGAGGATTCTTTCTTAAGAACTCATGGATCCTAGAAGTATCAACCACTTTCTTTTGATTCTCTCTTTGTTTCCCAGCTTGGTTGGTCAGAACATGGCTCAACATCTGGATAGCTTCCCAGATCTGTAATTTGATATTTTATATGCCAGGTATTTAATTTTGTACTGAAAGATGTAGCTATCTAAAGTTGACCCTAAACTCTAAGTTTGACAAGTCTCTTTCACAACAACTTTATGGTCCACCTGGAGCTCAACAAACCATTTAGACATTTGTGGTGCTTAACCAATTACTTTGGGGGGTCAAATAACCTCACTTAAAAGCTGACGAATTAACTTCAAGACAGGCTTCATGGGCCGTCATGAACACCACAGTGGGTTGTGAAGATGATCTACCTGACAAAGATTTACTAAAATGAGCATAACTTTTTACTCTAGGCTTTAAATTAGACAAACTTGGTGGCGTGGGAAATAGGACTCAAATACCTTTAAAATAATAGGTTGTGGGCCACCTAAGTCATTTTGTGCTGAAAGATATGGTCAATTGAAGTTGACTCAAACCTCAAAATCTATCAAGCCTCTTTCAGGAGCCAATTCAGGGCTCGTGTGAAACTCTATAGATCGTCTAGTGGTCCGTGGTACTTCACAGTAGGCATGGTGGTTCTGTGTCCCCTACATGGGCCACTTTATGACCCGTGTAGATCTCCACATATAGTTTAGTGGTTCATGGTCTTTCTCTCTTTGTTGGGTGCACAACTATGAGTAGGGTGTCCTCGTCATATTCACGGCCACAGACCCCTCCGTGTTTTTCCCTTTTCTCTTGTTCAATCTTAGTTTTGATTTTTAAGGTGTTACAATAACTCCCCCTTGGGGTCATTTGTCATTGATTTAAGTCGAAACAAAATGATTTTAGAGGAAGAAGCTAAAATCCCTACTAACTTAATACTAGAAACTGATATCTAATTGAACTTAGTTTCATGAACATGCAAATATTCTTAAATGCAAGGATGACTGAGGGAACAAAATACTGATACTGAATTACATGAGAAAATTGAGAGACCGAAAGGGAACTATTACCTCAAGCTGAAACAGAATCGGAAGGAAAGAGGTGAGGATACTTGGCCATCATGGCTGCTTCTGCTTCCCAAGTAGCTCTCTCTACTGCCTGACTCCTCCACAAAACCGTTACTGAATCTACTTCCTTATTTCTCAACCTACAAACTTAATGATCAAAAATCTCAACAGGCATCTCTTCATAAGGGAGACTATCTTTCACAGCCACACTCTCTAATGGTACTATCGATACCGAATCACCCACACACTTTTTCAACAAGGAAATGTTAAAGACTTAATGAACCGTTGCTAGTTATGTTGGCAACTCTAACTCATAAGCCATATTACCAGCCATTTTAAGTATTTTGTAACGACCTATATACCAGAAACGGAGCATCCCTTTCTTGTAAAATCTCATCATTCTTTCATGGATGACACTTTTAGGAAAACCCAATCATCGATTTCACAATCCAAGTCCCTTCTTCTCACATATGCATAGGACTTCAGATGACTCTGAGTTGGTTTTAGTCTATCTCTGTTGTGTTGAACTTTCTCCATAACCTCATGAACCAAACCGAATCTTGCCCAATCAAGGATGTTTCAGCTACTTTTAACTAACCAACCGGAGACCTACATCTAAGCCCTTATAGTAGCTAATAAGGGGCCATCTGAATATTAGAATGAAATTTGTTATGATAGGAGAACTCTATGAGTGGTAGGTGATCATCCTAACTTCGCTTGAAATTGATCATGCAAGCTCTCAATGTGTCTTCTAAGGTCTGAATGGTACGCTCTGCCAAACTATCCGTCTGTGGATTAAATGTTGTACTGAGATTTACCTAAGTACCAAGACCTTTCTAAAATGACTTCCAAAAATGGGATGCAAACTGAGGACCTCTATTTGACATAATAGACAAGGGAACCCCATGCAACCTGACTATGTCATTGATGTAGAGTCTGGCATAGTCCTTCACTTAATTTGTAGTCTTGACAGCCAAAAGGTGAGTTGACTTAGTAACTTTGTCCACTATCACCCAAATGGAGTCATGTTGTCTGCGAGTACGAGGTAAACTTGTATTGAAGTCCATGTTTATCACTTCCACGTGGGAATTCTAATCTCTTGAGTCACACCACTTGGTCGATGATGTTCTACCTTAATCAATTGATAGTTAGGAAACTTAGCCACAAAGTCTGTTATGTCCCTCTTTGTGCCGTTCCACCAAAAGTCTTCCCGTAGATCACGGTACATCTTAATAACACCTGGATGAATGGAATACCAGGAGTTTTGATCTTCTGTGATGATCTATTGCCTCAACTCGCCCACATTAGGAACACATAAGCAACCCTCGTAATAAAGCACACCATCTACACCTTGGGAGAAAACCTCCGCTTTCTCCTGATGAACTACACCTTTCAACTAAAATAATATAGGATCACTATCCTATTCTTCCTTAACTTTCGCTACCAATGAAGATTCTTATCCATTATAAACTATCATACCACCATCTGATGTGTCAGTAAGGCAAACTCCTAAGCGAGAAAGCCAGTGAACATCTTTGGCTAACTCTTTCTTTTCTTCCTTAACATGTGCTACACTACTCATAGACAATCTACTAAGAGCATCAACCACTACATTGCCTTTACCCAGATGGCTAAATGCATTCATGTCATAGCCTTTGAGGAATTCAAGCTATCTCCTCTTATGAAGATTCAATTATTTCTGGGTGAACACATATTTGAGGCTCTTATGATCTGTGAACACATTAACATGAACACCATACAAGTAATGTATCCAAATATTTGGGGAAAATACTACGGCTACAAGTTCAAGGTCATAAATTAGGTAGTTCTTCTCATGGACCTTAAGGGTCTTAGAAGCATAAGTTTTGACCTTACCTTGCTGCACCAATACACAACCTAGGTTGATCCTAGATGCATCACAATAACCCACATAACTATCCGAACCCTCTGGTAGAGGCAAGACCGAAATTGTAGTCAACCTGGTCTTTAGTTCTTAGAAGTTTTTCTCAAACTCATCTGACCACTAAAACTTGACATCTTTTTGAGTTAACTTGATCAATGCAGAAGATATATATAAAAATCCTTGAACAAACCGCCTGTAATTATCGGCCAATCCTAAGAAACTTATGATATCATTCGGAGAGGTGGGTCTTGGCCAGGGTTATACTGCCTCAATTTTGTGAGAATCTACTTGGATCCCTTCATTGGATACCACCTTACCAAGGAAAGCTACTGGCCGTAACCATAATTCACATTTTTTTACCGTAGCAAATAGATGGCGATCTTTGAGAGTTTTGCAAAACAACTCTCAAAAGAGTCGCATGCTCTTACTCACTCTGAGAATAAATTAGGATATCATCAATAAATAAAATGACGAGCAAGTCCAAATATTGTTTGAACACCCTGTTCATTGAGTTCATGAAAGTTGCGAGAACATTTGTTAGTCCAAAAGATATAACTACAAATTCATAGTGGTCTTTCTTTAGGATGTCACTATCTTTGACTCTAAGCTGATGATAGCCGGATCTGATGTCTATTATAGAAAAGAAACTAGCACCTTGAAGTTGTTCGAACAAGTCATCAATCCTAGGGATATGATATTTTTTCTTGATTGAAACTTTGTTGAACTATCGATATTCAATGGAAATTCGAACCGTCTTTCTTTTACGAACAAAACTAGAGCACCCCAAAATGATATACTAGGTCTAATGAAGCCTTTATCTAGAAGTTTTTCAATCGCTCTTTGAATTCCTTAGTCTATGCTAGATCCATTCTATAAGGAGGAATAGAAATAGGCTATGTATCTGGGAGGAGACCTATTCCGAAGTCGATTTCCCTTTTGGGAGGAACTCCGAGAAGATATTCTGGGAACGCTTAGGGAAACTAATTTACTAGTGGGACTAACTCAAGAATTGGGGTTTCAGAGTTTGAATCCTTAACCCGAACAAGATGATAGATATACCCTTTGGAAATCATTTTTATGGCCTTAAGGTAAGAGATGAATCGACTTATAGGTGTTGAACTACTACCCTTCCACTCTAAGACTGATGCATTTAGAAATGAAAACCAAACGATCCTAGTTCTAAAATTTAGTGAGGCATATAAAGAATGTAGATAATCCATGACTAGATGATATCAAAATCTACCATTTTGAACTTTACAACATTTGCCGAGGTGCCTTTCTGAGAAACTATCATAGAGAAATTTCTGTATACCCGTCCATCTATAACTGGGTCACCTACTGGAGTAGAGACTGATAAGGGTTTTGAGAGAGTTTCTAGATTGACACCGAAGTTTACAGCTATATAGGGAGTTACAAAAGAAAGTATGGCCCAGGATCTAACAATGCAAAAACATCTAAATAGAAGACTCGCAACGTACCATTGACCAAATCAGGAAAATCTTCTTGGTCTTAGCAAGCCTAAAAAGCATACAACCTTTTTTGTCACTAACCATTAGTTGTACCATATGAGGCACCCTGCTGGGTGGGGTGACCCGCTAGAGCTATTGAAGTAGTAGGCTCAGTCTTGTTACATCCTTGTCATTTCGTGGAAGAAGGGCAATCCTTCAACCTTTGACTAGACAGACCACACCCATAGCACCCTTCCCACTTTGCAAGACACTGGCCCAGATGGTTCTGACCACACTTTGAATAAGTTGGGAAATTCCTATTACCTGATGTTCTCCCGTGAAACTTAGATCTTGATGCTCTACATGTTGAATCTTGGGGATTGGAGCACTAGATGATGAAGGTACTGGGTTATAGACCTTTGCTTAAAATGTGAGGGATTTCCACCACTTGATTTCTACTAAGAGTATTCATAATTGCCTACTCTAACTTTCTTATTGTCCTTAGTCATATCCCTACGTTTATCTTCCTCAACCTGCTTAGCATAAGTCATGAGTCTAGAGATGTCCATATCCCCCAACACAATAGCATTCTTGCACTGGTCTTTACTAAATCAGATACTCCAAATAAGAACCTGTTGATTTGTTCCCTCGAATCAACAACCATGTGTGGATCATACTAGGAGAGTTGGTTAAGGTTCAGTCCATACTCTTGGACCGACGTTGAACCCTGCCTCAAGTTCATAAACTTCTAAGCCTTAGCCTCTCTCAACTCTCTCAGGAAGAACCTTTCTAGAAAAGCTCTAGTAAAATAGTCTCATGTCATAGAAGCTGCATTCTCACCCCTGTTTTCCTTCCACTACATTGACCAAATATGAGCTACATCTTTGAGTTGATAGGATGCTAAATCAACACTTTCAGTACTAGTCAATTGCATTACTCCAAGAATCTTCTTAACCTCATTAATCTAGTTTTGTGGGTCATCACCAACCTTTGACACTAGAAATTATGGTGGTTTCATATGAACAAAGTCTAGAACCCTAGTTGCAGCTGATCCACCTTTGGTGTTTGCAGGAACTGGGCATGCTCATTGTTCTTGTTGGCTACTGTCTGAGCCAACAACTAGATCGCATTATAGAACTTAGCATTCGTAACCTCATTGTGGGCATTAGCATTTCGTGTGTTAACTCTATGATAAGGCATGATCTGAAACAGGCAATGATGGATTAGAAAGGAGAAGTGAATCACACCACACCCACATTAAGAATAGCAAATGAAGTGAAGTTTTTCTTAAAACACTTCGTAGCCTCCCACTCATAGATGTAGCGTGCTTCACACCCATGAAAGAGACTCTAGTTATTGAGGCTTTCAGACACCCTCAGACTCTTAAACCTAATGCTCCGATACCAAGTTTATCACACCTCGATGCTACCCCTTAGACGTAACATGGGACCTAGGATCATGAGTGACCCCAAACTAACCCTGAGTCTAGAATATATCAAGCATACTGATAGTAACTAAGTAAGATATGTACTATGCCCAAGCTAAAAATGGTGGATATCTAAAAAGGGGGAAAACCCCAACTATTCTCAATATATATAAATAACAGTAGTTTAGTGATAGAAAACAACTACTTAACAACTCAAGCTAAATCTACTACTATTTCTTAAAAACCTCTAACTGAGTTGAGTAACAGGGACCACTACAAGAAAAAATGTCAATAACGAAGGGAAAATTGCTCCCTAAAGGTAAGATTATGGTCCTTGAAGATTAGTAGCGACCAAAAAATCTTGTCGCCATATCGTCCTTATAAGTTTCTTCGCTAATGGTCATTGGGGAAGGGATCGAGTAGCTGGTCCTAAGTAGTTTTTGCAATCCAAATAAAATTGGTCCTTAAAATGTTTTTAGGGACCACATTTCTGGTGCCAAATGGGAGATGGTAACCTTTAAAATCTGGTCCCTGACCAATGGCGACCACCTTCTTCTAGTCCTAAAAATAATGTAGGGACTACATTTTTATGCTCCTAAAAAGATATTTTAATGGCTGAAAGTCTAGTCTCTAAAAGTGAAAGTTACTTGTCCCTAAATCATATACAATTCGCAAGTAGAAAGGTAATAAAAGGACACTATAGAGATGATTATTCTTTCATATATGTAGAAAAAATTAATTACAAAAAATATTCAACATCTAGCACCATACATCACCGATGTAATCTATATTATCACAATATTGCATACATAACTCATAGCAAAAAAACTATCTTGTTAATATCTCTAAATTGTAATAAAAAAAATTTCAACAGTTGTTACCAGACATGCTCAATTTCTCTGCTCAACAAGCAACACGAAAACCAAAACAAAAAGTAAGTAGATTCAGCTACAACTAACAAGAACCAAGTTCAACATTACTAAAAAATCTCAACCAACACCACTTCCCGACAATGGTGCCATTTTGATTGATTAACGTTTAAAAGACAATTCATCTAATACTAAGCGTCAACGATCGTTAATTACAAATATAACCCAACTAAATGAGTTGGGGTCAAATCCCACAGGGAGTGGTACGTGTTTGAGAATCCAAAGAAAAGTATGAATATGTTCAAGTCAATCATAGGTAAAGGCATTTACGAATAAAAGCATAATTCAAATTAAGGGGTGACACAAGTTTCAAATAAGGGGATTTTGGTTTTAACTATCAGCTACAACAACAACAAATAACACGAATTAATAAGTAATGACACGGGTTCCTGGGATGTGATTGGATTATAAGCTAAGGTAGACAATGGGTAATTGCAACTTATTGTAAATAGCTGTAAATCGGTGAATAAGCTAGACTTTAGAGGGGATAAACTTTCTCTCAAACAATTTACCTCGAGTCAAAATAGTTTCTATCGAACACCAATAAGCAGCAATTAAGAACAACATATGCTTTAGTCCATTCAATCTCTTGAGCTGAATGTGTGGAAAAGGGTTTAAGATTAACTCTCACGAGCTGAACCCATGACAACCCAATACGCACAGACCATTAATTCAGTAATCTTGGTTTTAAAACCTCTCCCTCAAGCAAACCAAAAAACACTAAGGTCGAATTACATTTGTGACTACAACCCTTTAAATTAAACCACAACTACTGATTGAAATCACGTTTAAACAACATTTAAACTATCAATTAGCAATACCCATAATCACACCCCAAGAATTGGTGTTTTAGCTAGACATCATAAAAAGATAGAAACTTTTAATAAATTGTGTTTCCATCAACTCGGTATGATTAATTTCGTATTTACAAAGGTCTAAATTGAAGAATTTCAAAGACCCAGTTCCAATTTCTCAAAAATGGAAAACTTCAATTCTTCAAAGCAAAGGAAAAGGTTTGTCTCCAAATCCAAAGTTCTAACTCAAACATTCTATATTATGAAAATTGATACTAAACTATGAATTCAAAAATGTATTTATAGTCGCCAAAAATATGATGTGAATGACCATTCGATGCAGTAAGTCGGGATCGCCGATCAACTCGGCAATCCGCCCTTTGGTTAATTCCATCCCCATTTTGCTTTGGCCTTCCGCATCCTCAAGTTTTGTAAATTTGGGAGATCCAACACTGCATCGCTAAATCGTACGACGAATTGCCAACTTGATTTTCTCCTTCAGGGCTTGGCACACTAGAACTTTAGGCGAGGTATTATCCCATCGGCAACTCGCCCAATGGATTAGGCAATCAACATGCCGTCTTTTCTTCATTTTTTAGCTGCCTTGTTCCTTTTTGCTCATTAATGTCCATGCTTTGTTCCTCAATAGAAATACCTGCAAATTAGGGACTTTACATCAGTTATTAGCACACAATAAGAATTTGAGGACACTAAATCTTTCCAAATAAATCCTTAAATGAGTCCGCATCATGGACTAATCAACACCCCAAACTTAAACTTTTGCTTGTCCTCAAGTAAAACTCAAGTTCAACAGTTCAAAAAGGAAGTCTCAAATAGTGCTACACAAGACTCAATCATGAATGCACATAAAAAGACTCAACTTACTCATGTAAGATCAATTGTGCACTCAAAAATTCAAGTTGTGACTCACCATTACCAAAGATTCTCAAGTTTACAATACTTGCTTAAAATGGAAGTTCAAGCTCAACAAAGGTACTCAAATGCCCTCACACGAAGAATGATTCCTTATTCACACACAATGGTTCAAATATTAATAGCTCCAGAATTACAATCAACACTCACACTCACAAAGATGAACACAATGCATGACTTCACCCATAGATTTGCCCTTATTTTCCAACCAATAATTGTTTCAGCTCAGTCAAGTTCAAAAAGGTGTTTTCAAGGTTTGTAATGGGGCTGAGTGCAAAGGTATGGTCATTTAGCCTCGATGGCCGTATTCCTCATGAAATGTGGTATGAACAACACTTTCTTTCATTTTCTTTATCATTCTGATTAATGCTCAAAAGTCACCTCATTATTCATCTTTCATGGACTGTTGGACACCCCATTTTCTTTGCATTTTCAAAACTTTATTCCATAACTTTTTCATTATTTTCTTCTTTTTCTCTTGTTTTTGTATGGAGGGGTTCCATCTTCCATGGACTGTTCGGTGACTCGTCGACTGCTCCTTTCTCTCGCCGACTTGATTTTCTCATTCAAGGATTGGCACACTAGAACTTTAGGTGCGGTAATAGCCCATCGGCAACTTGTTCAATGGATTTGGCGATCAACATGCCTTCTTTTCTTCATTCTTAGAGCTACCTTGTTTCTTTTTACTCATTAGAGTCCATGCTTTCTTCCTCAATCCAAATACCTAGGAATCAAAACCTTTACATCAGTTATTGGCATAAAATAAGCATTTGAGGACAATAAATCTATCCAAATAATGCCCTAAATGAGTCCAAATCATGGTCTCATCTAGTATGTAGTGTGGGTCCACTTAACTTGAATGTCGTTTTGCCTCTAACACATATAAGATATTGAGTCATCCATTTGATATCCTTTTGGCTTGCTTAGAAATTAATGTATGATTTTATCTTCCAGCACAAATGATAAATGCTTATGCTTTTCCTTGTGGTTGTTGTGCTTTAATTCTTTGGTGTGAATCCTTAGTGTAGCAAATTGTTGTTTGTCAAAATTTAAAATCTTCTTAGCATATGTAGGATGATCTAAAAAATATATAAAAATTGAACTTGTTTTCATTCTCTAATGAAAAATTTGCAAAGAAATATGCTACACAATTTCTTTCTTGGTACACATGTTGTACTTTGCACCTCACATGATAAGAAAAATCCTTTATGCCTTGCACAAATATTGTTTAATTTAATGAGATTTCCCAAATTCCAGATAATATCTTAACCATAATCAATGAGTTAGTTTCAATGCAGACTCTATTGAGGTTCATGACAATCCAAAGATAAAAGGCTGCTATGATGGCCACTGCCTCAACCTCAATATTTTTTAATTGTTGAATCTCTTCCCTTGTGCATATATCAGGTCCCTCTTGTAGTCTCTCAAACAAAATCCATATTATATCTTGCCTCAATTGCCTCTTAATGCTTTGTAACACCCCGTATTCGAAATAGACCTAGATACAAATTTTTATGAAGTAGCAGGTATGACCCATGGTTGCCACCCACGGACCGTAGGAGGACCCATAATCCATTTTGCTGGTCCGTGATTTGCAACTGTAACCCATCCCCAGAAGCCCCTAGAAAATACATCTAAGGGTTGACCCACGACCAGAACCTACAGACTGTAGGTGGGACCACGGTTCGTGGACCAGGTCCATGGATCGAGGACCTAAGAAAACCAAGAAAACCAAGAAAAGCGAACCCACGGCTAGGACCTACGAATCATAGGTGGGATCATGGTCGATTGACCAGGTTCATCGGTTGGTCCTGACAACTTTTAAGTATCATTTTGGTCTTTTCCCTATACGTTGGACCCCTAAACTATATTCTTTAATCCGTAAACTATGTATTTTTTGTTAGTTTTAGCCTAGAAATATAATTAGAACTTACCCAAGTCAGATCATTCATCAAAAGCTTAAGACTTAGAATGCAAAGAGAAGAAAGAGGCAACTGATATACCCTGAGTTTACCATATTTTTAATACATTTCTCTTAAGAGTTATGTGAGTCTAGGGAAATTTTGTATTGGTATTAATGTATTTTTATCATGTTTGCAGGAAATAAGTTTGGACGTGGAAGTTGGGAGACACAGCTGAAAAATGTGCGAAAATGGTTTCTACGGATGTGAAAGATGGACCGTAGGTGCAGTCATGCCCCATAGGTGGTAGACATAGATGGGCAGGCAAGTCTTAAGGAGAAACAAACAATTATTCACCAAGTGTGGAACCATGGTTGCAAACGACAGACCATAGGTCGACCTACGAGCCGTCCTGCTAGTCTGTCAAATGATTTAGAGATGGGGCTGTTGTACCTGGTTTTGAAGATTTCATGTATGGAGCTATGAAAAAGGATCCACAGACCATGGATTGAACCACGGTCCGTACTGTTGATCCGTCAATCCCGTCAGAGATGAATATTTTTGAAGTTGGAAAGTTTCCCTAAGTCCTGAACCATGGAAGGGACTTACGCACTATAGGTCAATCCATGGTTTGTAGGTCAGTGTCATAGATCAAAACCGCGTCCTGAATCATTAATTCCTTATTTCATTTCCTTTTTTATTGGGACTTGTTTTTCTATAAATAGGGCATGTAATTGGGGGTTAAACTTTATTACTTTTGTTCTAGTTTTTGGCTTCGGAGATTAACATGCAAGTTTTGCAATTCCTAATTTCCTAATTTCGTTTTGAAGATTTTGACTTTGAAGTTCATGTTGAGATTTTGGATTTCTTCTACTTATTACGTAAGATCATGAATTCTTTATCTAAAAATATGAATTGTGGTCTTGCTACTATGGGTAACTAAATCCACAACTAGGGTTGTGGGAACTATGAGTGATTAACAATGTATGAATAGTAACTAAGTAATTCTTGAATAGTGTTATTGCATGCACTGATTTCGTTTAGAAGTCATTTTAGCTCTTGCAAACATTAGAACTCCCCTTGTTGCTACTTGCCGAACCAAGGAGGCACTCAATAAGAAAAGAGTTATCAACATAGATTTAGTGTGACACTATCTAATAGTGTAATGTCGATTGGTGCAAGGGTTAAAACTAAGCCATACATCGATGTGATGTCTAATATGAGGTAAATGTAAGGGTTAGTAAATTATAAACACGTAGCCGGACAAGGGTGCGGGGTGAAATTCTCTAGTTGTCGGACCAAGGAATTAGAGATACCTAACTTATCACTTTGCATGTAATACACTAGGAAATGATTACTATTACTAGGATTACCATAAGCTTATAGGGAACACGTACACCCTAGTTTCTCTCTCATCTTGATAACAACAGAAGTTTGAATCTTGCTTACTAATTGTTCACATAACTTTCAGAATTTGTTTCACAAATCCCCCCCCCCCCCTTTTAATTACTTATTTCAGAAATACGTGACTAAACGAATATAATCGTCAGGTGAACTTAAGTCTAGATCATATTCCTCGTGGGATCGACCCCAACCTACAAGTTGGGTTGTTTACTTGATAATGATTACTTACGCTTCTTTGGGGAGGTTTAATATGGCTTAGAAAATTGTCTTTAGTATTTATTTTGATTTGGTAGTCCTTTTTTTGTTTCTTAGGATTAGTTTTAAATTTTTTAAAAATTATTATCATATTTGTTTTACTCTTCTTAAGATGTCATTTGAAAAAGTATGTAGTGATAGGCGTTCTTGCAATTCTTGTACTTCTGATATTATGGATTCTTATAGGTTAATTTTTTCTCAACAATATAAGTTGTATGGTGACATGAAAGATTTGCTAATACTTTGCTATAAATCAATACGTAAACACAGTTGTGAATATACCTTTGAATTTGATATCTATTATTTAGATTGTGAGTTTACTGCAAAAATTAAATCATATGACACCCAAGAATTTAGTAATAATATGTTTGAGGAAGAAAAACTACTTATAAGTCAACTTGAAGAGCTAAGAGTGGAGGGCCAATTTCCTGATCATGTTGTTATTGATGTTGTCATTGTTGAGAATAGAGCACTACAGTTATGTAATGAAGTAGATAATATTATTTTTAAAAACTCTAGTATGTGTAAACATGAGGGTGTAAAAAATAGTACAATTAGTTAGTCAGGGTGCATTGGACCTCATTCAAATCATTTTTCCACATTATGTTTAGATGATGAGATATTTATCGAGTCATTTGAGCCTATGGAAGAATGTATGGAGGAGGAGGTACAATGTATATATATTCTTGAATTTATTGTTCCAACATCAGAGAATTACATTCCTCACTTAAGATCCAAGAAGTGCATAATGTGATACCTATTGCTTGGGACCTTTATTTTTATACCACCACTGTAACACCCCGTATGAAGTAGTAAGACCTAACTATGACTTGACTAAATCTAGTAGGTTGAACTAGAGCCTCACATGTTAGTTTTATAGTTGGAAACTTGTTTAAATGATGGAAAATGGCTATTGAAGCTAGTTTGGTGATTTTAGAGGTCAAACGTCAAGAAACGACCATTACGTCCGAAAACTAGTCTTTGGTGATAGTGTGAGTGCTAGTGTCTTGTCGTGGTGTTTGGTGTGTTGTTTGAGGTCTAAAACCCATAGGAGTGACTCTTATTCATAGATGGACAAGTTTAGGGTCGAATGTACTGGGTACGACCCCCCAATGACCACCCAAGGGGTCCTTGAGGAGGACCCAAACTTTGGCCAAAAGTTGTCAAAAACAGCTCGAACCAGGAAGGCCATTGACGAGGCGTGAATTGATCCACGCCCCGTGGAGTGAGGTCGTGGATCAGGTCTGCAACTTGACTTGGTTCCCTGCAACAGGAAATCCTCAGTCAAGAACCACGAAGGCAGTCCACACCACGTGAACCCATCCATGGTCTGTGGATGGGCAAGCGTAGGTGCTGCCAACTTTCCAACCCTCTAGATTTAGGTTGGTGTTTTGGTGTTTGGTTGATTGATTGATTAAGGACTTATGTGGTTGTTTAGTTAGTTAGTTAACGACCCTTTCAAGATAAAAAAACTAACTAAACCATGGAATCGTTTGAAAACTACACCCTCAAAACAGTCCCCTAAAATGAGTTTTTAGTTTTAAGTTAGGAGTGAGAGTGTCAACTTTAAATGGTCATATCTTATAGCTCAAAACGAATTAGGTGGGTCATTATCTATCTAATGAAAGGTCTCTGAGTCCTCTTTCTAATGCCACCGAGTTTACCCAATTCCGATCTCAGAGTAAAAAGTTATGGTCGAAATAGTCGAGCACTGTCAGAGCTACAAAGGCCAAACTACTGACCGTAACTCCACCTATGGTCCGTAGGTGGAGGGCGTAGATGCTGCCAGTTTTATGAAGTTTTTAGTTAAGTTGGGGGTTAATGTTTTAATTAGTTATTAAGTAGGGGTTAAGTGAGGTCGGTTAGGTGGTTAATTAATGTACTATATAAGCTTATAGGACCCTAAACTAATCCATTAATCCACCACAAGTCAAGAGCCCAAAAACATAACCCAATTCTTTTCCCTCCCAAAATTCTCTCTCTCAAAACTTTCTCAACTCAAGCCTGCATTGGAGAATTTGGAAGGAGCTTAGCAAGGGCTTGTAGATAGGAGGTTTTACACGAAATTCATAGGGTTTAACTAAGGTATGCTTGCTCTTCTCTATTGGGATCCCTTTCCCCAAGAGGTCCTTCCAAAGATGGTTTTCAAAATCCCCCAAATTATGGATTTCAATCCAAAAACGTGGGTCTTCTTTCTATATGTTGAATTTTTGTTACAAACATATTTTGATTGATGATATATGAATAATTATAGATAAATTCATGTAGTGTTGGTGATTTTTGAAGAATCCCCCATGACACCCATGTTTCCCCTTCTTTCTCCAATTCTAACCCTAGTTTGTGTTGTATATTAATTGAAGGCTCTGAATTGAATGTGATGTTATGTAATTCATGTTTGTATGATGATTCTACCCTAGCTTATGTATAATTTCTATGAAATTAGGGTTGAGTCTTCGTATGAAGCCTTGAACGCTATGAAGGGAATATGTCAATTGCTTATATTGATGTTGAGCATGTTATTACTTCAAGGATTACCTTGTATTATGTTTTGCTTATGAATTGTTTGGTAATTGAAGTATGAATATCCCATGAAGGGCAAGAAGGTATGAAGGTTGGTTCTTCTTTGAATTCAAGTATGAAAGGTAAATTACTTAGATTGTAATGATGCTCTACCTAATGTGTTGTTGTGGTGCTGATGACCAAGTTTCCTCATCCTTAACCCTCTACACTTGAATTAGCTATGAGGTATGTATGTATGTTATGGTATTATTACTATATGATTGAAAGGTAGTTCTCATTATTATAATGTATTGTAAAGCGAAAGGTTTACTCACTTGCTAAGGACTTGTATAAGACCTCTGAGAGGTCGAGTATGCCATGTTACGATTAGGGGGTGATCTAAGGTCGTTACAAACTTGTCATCAGAGCATAAGGTTTTGAAATGGTCTTAGGATGTCTCAAACCACGTCTAGTAGAGTCTTGTTCATCGGTGTGCGTCGCGACACATTTATGGGCGAGAGGCTATAGGACGTTGGGAAACTTCACTTCTTCATTCTCCAAGTTGTGCCATAAATCCATAAGCTTTCTCTCTTATTCCTTGTGAGATGATCTTTATAGTAAGACCACTTGAAGGGCTCTTGCTAGAAGGAGCGAGGGAGAAAGGTTTGTTGTGATGCCAATTTTGGCTATGTGATTTGTGAGAATTGAGGTAATAGTTTGAGTTGTTGCCTTTTAGTGTTATAATGCTTCATAGTTACCTATATCTAGTGAAGATTGGTTAGAAGAACTTGTGTAGACTTAAATCCCAAGGGGGGAGGGGAGATGGTGCGCCTACCTAGCAAGGTAATTGTGAGGTCATCTATGGTTTATTTTGTGTTTTCAAGTTGACTTTGACATTGCATGTACTACCTAGTTGAACTAAGGGAGAAGAGTGTAGGTGTTGACCAACATCAAAGGGTTAGTTGTCTTTTAAGATTGATCTTAAGTATAGTCATTTTAGTAAGGTGCTTAGATAATACCTAGGTATAGGTTGTTGGTAGACCCCACCAAAAGTGATGATAAGGATTGAAATGGTCTAGAGTTGTCTTGATCCAACTTTAATGAAAGCGAAAAAGGTTTCTTGGTCAAAACTCTTCTAAATATCCCCTAAGGTTTAACCAAGAAAGAATGTCTACCCCTAAGTCTCAAAGAATGAGTGGTAGTGGATCTTAAGGGTTCTAGTATGTGTTTTATGTTGTATTGAATTCCAAAATTCCATGGGCTAAAGATAGAGGGAGATCCTCTAGTGCTTTTAAAGGAGCTATCTAAGGTGATGGACCTTGTAGGAGTAATCCTAGTAATACTTGTCTTTTGTGACTTGATAAATAGAATATCGTGAACTTTTTGTTTTGTCCTTAGTATTCATGGGTTTAGTTATGGCCATATGTGGTTGATAAAGTATAAATCAACTTATTCCTTATGAGTTTTTTGATATGTTGGATTTAGATGGATAGTGATTCATAATTGGTACCTAGAGATGTTGAGTGATTGAGCTTATTTAAAAGAGGGTAGGAGTGAAATCCTCATTGGTTTAAGAATCATGTTGTGTAATGAGTTTGTTTAGGCTTACCCCAAGTGAGGGATAATGTACTTAGATGGTGAGGTCATTGAGTGTCCTTGATTTTTATGATATAGGTTTGCTTGAATTCTCACCTTATGTTGTTTAGTGAATTTGAGCAAGCTAGACCCGGAGTGGTAGATTCATATGAGGCCTTGAGTGACATCCTAGTGGAGACCTTAGAAAAGGGAATTAGATGCTTAGCATTGAAAGGACACGTAAATGAGATAGGGGTCTCACGTTTAGTAAGTCCAGCTCCCCACATGGGTTTTCTCACGTTTAGCAAGTCCAAATTACCCATGGTGTGTGTTGTCTCATTAGATGGAAATGCCCACGTTTAGTAAGTCAGGGTTTCTAGAAGCAATCTCCTTGACCCTTAACTTTGTACCCACATAGGACACTAGCTTAGTGGATCCACCTAGATATCTATGTATGAATGGTTACACCTTAGGCAAGTGTTAACCCTCCCTTTTCGGTGTGGGAGTAGAACACCGGATTCCATGTAGCTCTCATGGTCTATGTCGGTTATTGCAATATTTCCCTAATGTAAAAGTAAATGAAGGGATGAAAGGTGTGAAGTCTTACTAGGGCTTTCTGAAGGGTTTCTATATAGTGTAAGGGAGGGTATGGGACTTCTCTAGCACATTGAACTTGTGGGATCCTAAGGAATGGTTGTAATAGTGTTCTCTTATGATTATGATAAATATGACTTATGTATTTTGAAGCTATGTTATGTATGATATTTATGAAAATGGTTTACCTATAATATGAACTATTTGAATTATGACTAAGATGTATGATATGAACATGTCGTATGAACTATGCCTTAATGGTGTTGTTCTATCTTATTGTGAAGATTATGTATAATACATGCTTTAATTGTATTATGTTAATGATCTATTTTTATTGATATGAACTAATGTTTGTGAATGTCACCTTACTATGTATATGACCTATGGATAAGACTAATGTATGATAGGTATGAGCATGGTGATCCAAAGGTAATACTTAGTGTAGGTAGGACTATGGACACTACCTATGCATTGCACAAGTAGAACCTAGGGTTACTTATGTGATTACTCTATTATAATGCAATGGCCTTGATATTGACTATGCATGAGTATTATGTCTTGTAATGAGTGATATATGCATTATTACTATGTTTGGAGACTATGCTTTGTTGATGTGTGACCTTTGTGTTGGATAAACTATATGTGAGTTCTTAATGACTTATTTTCTCCAACTCTTCTAAAGAATGGTGTTCAACAGTGCATAAAACAAGGTTTCAACTAAATGTCCCTTTAAGCATGTTTTAGTGTTTTTTACTTGCATGGCTTCCATACTTAGTACATGTGTTGTACTCAGAGGTGAAATTAGGATTTTTCAAACATGGGTGCACCAAGTAAAAATGTATTGAAGTGGAAATTAATCCTTAATAGTCATGGTCAAAAGCTCAACATTTAATCATATGGACCATTTAGACTTCTCGTAGTACGGGTGCAAGAATATGATATTGTACAAATTTAGAAAATATATACATAAAATATCTAATTTTACGAAGAAACCACGGGTGCATATGCCCTAGTTTTTGGCTCTAAATTCAACATTGGTTGTACTAGCCCATATTTCTTCTACATTTTTACAAAGTGTATGGTTTTGTGATGTGATGTCGTATGCTTGGAAGTTAGGTTTCTAAGGAGCTTGGGAATGAACACTTGGGCAGTCCTTATAGTTTCAAGGATGAACCTACCTCGTACACTTATGTCATTATGTCCTTATGATATATGTCTTTAGACATGTAAAAGGGTCGTGTCCCTAGTAACTATTATGTAAGGGTCGTGTCCCTAAGTTGGTATGTAAGAGTTGTTATTCTAAATGTTATAGATTGTTTGAGACATAGTGTTATAGACTTTCTCTTATTTTATATAGTCTTCGATTGTAAAGAAAAGTTTTAAATTTTCTGATATGTTAATATGCTTTAATGTTCATGATATGCTAAGGTCTTGTATAAGACCTCTGAGAGGTCGAGTATGCCGTGTTACGACTAGGGAGTGCTCTCGGATCGTTACAAACTTGGTATCAGAGCATAAGGTTTTGAAATGGTCTTAGGATGTCTCAAACCATGTCTAGTAGAGTCTTGTTCATCTGTGTGAGTCGCGATGCATCTATGAGCGAAAGGCTATAGGATGTTAGGAAACTTCACTTCTTCATTCTTGAAGTCGTTCTATAGATCCATTAGCTTTCTCTCTTATTCCATGTGGGATTGTCTTTAGAGTAGGACCACTTGAAGGGCTCTTGCTAGAAGGAACAAGGGACAAAGGTTTGATATGATGGCAATTATGGCTATGAGATTTGTGAGACTTGAAGTAATAGTTTGAGGTGTTGCCTTTTTGTGTTATAATGCTTCATTGTTATCTATACGTAGTGAAGATTGGTTAGAAGAACTTGTGTAGGCTTAAATCCCAAAGGGGGGAGATAGTGTGCCTACCTAGCAAGGTAATTGTTAGGTCATCTTTGGTTTATTTTGTGTTTCAAGTTGACTTTGAGATTGCATGTACTACCTAGTTGAACTAAGGGAGAAGAGTGTAAGTGTTGACCAACATCAAAGGGTTAGTTGTCTTTTAAGATTGATCTTAAGTATGGTCATTTGAGTAAGGTGCTTAGATAATACCTAGGCATAGTTGGTTGGTAGACCCCACCAAAAGTGCTGATAAGGGTTGAAATGGTCTAGACTTTTCTTGATCCAACTTTAATGAAAGAGAAAAAGGTGTCTTGGTCAAAACTCTTCTAAGTATCCCCTAAGGTTTAACCAAGAAAGGATGTCTACCTCTAAGTTTCAAAGAAAGAGTGGTAAGGGTTCCAGTATGTGCTTTATGTTTTATTGAATTCTAGAATTCCATGGGCCAAAGATAGAGGGAGATCATCTAGAGCTTTTAAAGGAGCTATCTAAGGTGATGGATCTTATAGGAGTAATCCTAGTAATACTTGTCTTTTGTTACTTGATAAATAGAATATCATGAACTTTTTGTTTTGTCCTTAGTATTCATGGGTTTAGTTATGGCCATATGTGGTTGATAAAGTATAACTTAACTTATTCCTTATGAGTTTTATGATGTGTTGGATTTTGATGGATAGTGATTCTTATGTGGTACCTATAGGTGTTGAGTGATTGAGATCCTTTAAAAGAGGGTAGGAGTGAAATCCTTATTGGTTTAAGAATCATGTTGTATAATGAGTTTGTTTAGGCTTACCCCAACTGAGGGATAATGTGCTTAGATGGTAATGTTGAATTGTTGTTATAAACTAATTTTTATTGATGATGAATGAACAATTATGGATGAATTCATGTAGTGTTGGTGATTTTTGAAGAATATGTTTCCCCTTCTTTCTCCAATTCTAACCCTAGTTTGTGTTGGATATTAATTCAAGGCTATGAATTGAAAGTGATTTTTATGTAATTCAGGTTTGTATGATGATTCTACCCTAGGTTATCTATAATTTCTATGAAATTAGGGTTGAGTCTTTGTAGGAAGCCTTGAAGGCTATGAAGGGAATATGTCAATTACTTATATTGATGTTGAGTATGTTATTACTTCAAGCAATACCATGTATTATGTATTGGTTATGACTTGTTTGGTAATTGATGTATGAATGCCCCATGAAGGGCAAGAAGGTATGAAGGTTGGTTCTTCTTTGAATTCAAGTATGAAAGGTAAATTACTTAGATTGTAATGATGCTATACCTAATGTGATGTTGTGGTGCTGATGACCGAATTTCCTCATCCTTAACCCTCTACACTTGAATTAGCTATGTGGTATGTATGTATGTTATGGTATGATTACTATATGATTGAAAAGTAGTTCTCATGATTATAATGTAATGTAAAGTGAAAGGTTTACTCACTTGCTAAGTGTTTCTAAGGTGAATGGATTGTTGCTCACTTATGAACACATATGAGCTATTATGGTAACATGTCTACACAACAGTCTAGTAAAGGCTAATGTGAACTTATGTGAAGACTAAAGATGATTACAAAAGGGAATTAGATGCTTAGCACCGAAAGGGCATGTAAATGAGATGGAGGTCTCACGTTTAGTAAGTTCGGCTCCTTACATAGGTTTCGTCACGTTTAGCAAGTCTGGATTACCCACGGTATGTGTTGTCTCATTAGATGGAAACCCCCATGTTCAGTAAGTTAGGGTTTCTAGAAGCAATCTCCTTGACCCTTAACTATGTGCCCACATTGGAATCTAGCTTAGTGGATCCACCTAGATAGCTATGTACGAATGGTTACACCTTAGGCAAGCGTTAACCCTCTCTTTTCAGTGTGGGAGTAGAACACTAGATTCCATCTAGCTCTCATGGTCTATGTCGGTTATTGCAATATTTCCCTAATGTAAAATTAAATGAAGGTATGAAAGGTGTGAACTCTTACTAGGGCTTTCTTAAGGGTTTCTACATAGTGTAAGAGAGGGTATGGGACTTCTCTTGCACATTGCACCCGTGGGATCCTAAGATGTGGGTGTAGTAGTTTTCTTTTATGATTATGATGATTATGATTTATTTATGTTGAAGCTATGTTATGTATGATCAGTATGGATACGGTCAGTTATGATGAAATATGATCTTATGAATGTATGGATGAAGTAGGTTGTTAAATGTGATACTTGACTTTGAATAAGGTTATGGGGTCTTATTCCTTTCATTGCACTAGTATTGCTTGGGTTGTCTACATGTTGGAATGATATTATGGTTAGTTCGCTAATCATGACGATTAATGAAGTATGTGACTATGCTTATGACTTCTTGATTGTTTACTTAGTCTATATGGGGGTATGGGACTTCATATGTACATTGCACTAGTAGGCTTGAAAAAGGGATTATGAGTGGTGTCCTATGGAGTGATATTAAAAGATTAAAAGAATGTTCAGGTTGGGTTCACTTATTGTAAGATATGAATGATGGTTATACATGTGAACTTCACTTATGACTTCTCTATGAATTAGCTAAGTATATGTGGGGGTATGCGCCTCCATGTGTACATTACATAAGTGAGTTTAGGAAGGAGTTATGAAGATGGTTTACCTATGATATGGACTATTTGAATTATGAATAAGATGTATGATATGAACATATTGCATGAACTATGCCTTAATGGTGTTGTTCTATCTTATCATGAAGATTATGAATAGTGCATGCTTTAATTATATTATGTTAATGATTGACTTTTCTTGATATGAACTAATGTTTGTGAATGTCACCTTACTATGTATATGACCCATGGATAAGAGTAATGTATGATAAGTATGAGCATGGTGATCCAAAGGTAATACTTAGTGTAGGTAGGACTATGGACCCTACCTATGCATTGCACACGTAGAACCTAGGGTTACTTATGTGATTACTCTATTATGATGCAATGACCTTGGTATTGACTATGCATGAGTATTCTATCTTGTAATGAGTGATATATGCAATATGACTATGTTTGGAGACTATGCTTTGTTGATGTGTGACCCTTGTATTTGATAAACTATATGTCAGTTCTTAATGACTTATGTTCTCCAACTCTTCTAAAGAATGGAGTTCAAAAGTGCATAAATCATGGTTTCAACTAAATGTCCCTTTAAGCACGTTTTAGTGGTTTTACTTGCATGGCTTCCATACTTAGTATGTGTGCTGTACAAGCCCATATTTCTTCTACATTTTTACAAAGTTAGGGTTTGGTGATGTGATGTCTTATGCTTGGAAGTTAGGTTTCTAAAGAGCTTGGGAATGAAGACTTGGGGAGTCCTCATAGTTTCGAGGATGAACCTACCTCGTACATTTATGTCGTTATGTCTTTATGTTGTATGTCTTTAGACTTGTGAAAGGGTCGTGTCCCTAGTAATTATTATGTAAGGGTCGTGTCCCTAAGTTGTTAGGAAAGAGTTGTTATTCTAAATGTTATAGATGGTTTGAGACGTAGTGTCATAGACTCTCTTATTTTATATAGTCTTCGATTGTAAAGAAAAGTTTTAAATTTTCCGACATGTTAATATGCTTTAATGTTCATGATATGCTAAGGGCTTGTATAAGACCTCTGAGAGGTCGAGTACACCGTGTTACAACTAGGAGCTGCTCTCAGGTCCTTACAACCACTCCTTCAGCGTAATAGAAAAATTTATGTGAAATTAGGGGTGCAATTCATATCTTCAAAGTGGAAGGAAAAATAGTAAAATTGATGGTTTCGTGCCGCGACGTTAAATTAAGCACTTAGTGGGAGGCAACCCAATTAGTAGTGTAGCTTCTTATTTTATTTTATTTTATTAGTATCACATTTTTTTGTTCTTGTTTTTGCAGATTAGGGGAAGTCTGAGTACCCACAAAATAAAATTGAAGCAAAGGAGCATGTTTGAGCTTAAGTGTGGGGTGATGACCCTTGATGAAAATTAAGAGAACATGCTACTAGCTAGGCCTAAACGCCTCATGGAGTTTTCCTAATCCTTGTTTTAAATTTTATTTGATTCTTTTGGGATATAACATATTTTTAAGTGTGGGGTGTGGGAATGAATTCCTAGTTTTTATCGTTTTATTGGGTCTTTTCTATTTTTTTTTAAGATGGGTTCTTTCGCTTTTGTTTTCGGTTCTTTTCCTGAGGATAGTCCCTTTGAACTTAGTGTCTTTTATTTATTTTATTTAGGAATAAATTTTATTTTTATTTTATTTTTTTTATTTTTGGAGAGAAAAAAAAAGACCCTTTTGAGTTATGTGATACTTACTATTTTGGCCTAATTTTGATCAGTACTGTCTTGTGAATGCTTGATTGCTAGTGAAATTGCAAACTTTTTGACATCTAGGTTCATGGTTGTGACTTTGTATATAACTTATTTTATTTTGTAGTATGTCATGATCCCATCTCTCTTAGAAGCGGAATTGATCCATCTTAATTGATACTTGTCCCATGTGTGGTGAGATTTTGTTTATTCCATATTTTTTATCTTAGCCTAGAACTTGCCTTGCATGTTATTGAAGCGAAATAAAAAGTGTTTCTTTGTTTAGAAGATGATAATAGGCTTTCTTTGATTTGTCTAGAAAATTTATGCCTTTTTAGATATTATATCACTAGTTAGCCCTTTTGAGCCTGTAGCCTTTTATTGGTAGCTAGCTATATTTTGCCCTAAACTATTTTTTTGAATCCCTAGTTTTTGCACCTTTCTTCCTTGAGCATTATATCATAGACTTATTCTAATTGTTAATTCTGAAGAAACAAGGATGGTTGAGTGAAAATGTAATCAATGATAGCTACAAAGTGCTTAAAAAGCAATGTTTGAAAGAATGTGATGTAACAAAAAAAAAAGAGATGAACAAAAGAAGTTACCTTGATGATGGCCCTAGTCCTTCCAAGGACATTGTGCACCTTAATGCATGTAAAATACGTAAGTTGAGGGTGGATATTATGGCGGAAAACTTAAAAAAAATGATTGAAACATTCTTGACAAAATGAGAATTACTTGTGAAATAATTGTTGAAGAGAGAGCTGAAAATAAAGAGAAGAAAATAATGGGTGATGAAGTATAAAATTGCAAAAATTTTAAGGAAGTGTAAGTCACTATTATATAGTTTTCCTACCCATCCCCTAGCCTACATTACCACTTGTTAAAGTCCTACTTGATTATATTCAAACATGCTTAATTAGTGGAGATGTACATAATTGGCACGCATATGGTTCTTTGTGCATACATGAGAATTTTCTTGGTGAGTGTGTGGGCAAGCATATGGTTCTTTGATGCTAAGTCCTTAATTTATATTCAATCTTTTGATTTGAGTGTGTGAACTATTTCTTCTTGTGAGGGCACTTGTTTCATGATGGATAGGTGATTTTATTAATTTTCTTTGATGAGAGTAGGTGAGCAAGCTTAAATTTGATGAGTTCAAAGTCCTTCCTTGAGGTTAGGAGGTTAGAAGTTGTTATTTATTTGGATGTCTTGCATAATGATTGAGAATTGTACTTGATATTTTGAAATTGGTATATCACCTAATTGTTTGTACTAACCAAAGTAATGACATTGCTAATATGATTTCTTGAGATGAGTTGTAATGTTTGCTCCAGGACGAACAAAAGTTTAAGTTGAAGGTGTTGATATACCGTGAGTTTACAGGATTTTAAATACATTTCATTTAAGAGTTGTGTGTGTCTAGGGCCATTTTGTATTGGTATTAATGCATTTTTATCATGTTTGTAGGAAATTAGTTCGGACGTGGAAGTTGAGAGACACAGTTGAAGAATGTGCAGAAAAGGGCATCTACGGACTTGAACGATGGACCATAGGTCTAGTCACACCCCGTAAATGGTAGACGTAGATGGGCAGGCAAGGCTAAGGGAAAATCAGGGAATTCTTGACCAAGTGTGGAACAACAGTTGTAAACGACGGACCGTAAGTCAACATACGGGCCATCCTGCAAGTCCGTCAAATCATTCAGATAAGGGGTTGTAGTACCTAATTTTGAAGAATCTAAGTATGGAGCTACGGAAAAGGATCCACGAACCGTAGATTGAACCACGGTATGTACTGTTGATTCGTCGATCGAGTTAGAGATGAAGATATTTGAAGTTGGAAAATTTGCACAAGTCCTGAACCACGAAAAAGACCGACGGACCGTAGGTCAATCCACGGTCCGTAGGTCAGTGTCATAGATCGAAACCGCATCTTGAAACATTATTTCCTTATTTTGTTTCATTTTTAGTCGTGAATTGTTTTTCTAAATAGAGGGCATGTAAACCTCATGTTTGGGGGTTAGACTTTATTACTTTTGTCCTAGTTTTTGGCTCTGGAGATTTACTTGCAATTTGAGCAATTCTTGATCTCCTAAGTTCATTTTGAAGATTTTGACTTTGAAATTCAAGTTGAGATGAAGGATTTCTTCTACTTATTACGTAAGTTCATGATTTCTTTATCTAAAAATATGAATTTTTCCCTTGCTACTACGGGTAACTAAATCCACAACTAGGATTGTGGGAACCATTAGCGATTGACAACGTATGAATTGTAACTATGTAAATCTTGAATATTGTTATTGCATGCATTGATAATTCTTTCGTTTAGAAGTTTTTTTAGCGATTGCAAGTGTTATAACTCGTCTTGTTACTACTTTTCGGACAAATGAGGTTGTAAATAAGAAAAGAATTATCAACATAAATTTAGTTTGATACTATCTAATAGTCTAATGTCGATTGGTGCGAAGGTGAAAGCCAAACCATACATCGATGTGATGTCTAAAATGAGGTACATGTAAGGGTTAGTATATTATACACATGTAGCCGAACCAAGGTGCGGGGTGAAATTCTCTAGTTGCTGGGCTAAGGAATTAGAGATACCTAACTTATCACTTTGCATGTAATCCACTAGGAATAGATTACTAATACTAGGATTACCACATTATGAGCTAACGGGAAACACGTACACCCTAGTTTCTCTCTCATCTTCATAATAACAAAAGTTTGAATCTTGCTTACAAAATATTCACATAACATTCAGAATTTGTTTCACAAATCCGCCCCCCCCCCTTTTAATTAATTGTTTCAGAAATACGTTGACTAAACGAATATAATCGTAAGGTTAACTTAAGTCAAGACCATATTCCTCATAGGATCGACCCCAACCTACAAGTTTGGTTGTTTACTTGATAACGATCGCTTCCCCATTTTTCAGTAGGTGTAATTTTAGCGTATCAAATTTTGGCGCCGCTACCGGGGAATAAGGCTTTTAGATTAAGTTTAACTACATTATTGAACTTTAGTCAAATATTTCCTAATTTTATTTTTTCTTTTGCTTTTTTCTCTCTCTAGTTTCTACTCTAGAGTATGCCAAGTACACTAAGACAAGGTGAACAACTTATTTCTTACAATCCAAAATTGAACAGAACTTTGCGAAGAATGAATAACCAAGGAGTCCCATTCAATCATATCGGAGGAAATTTAGGTGATGGAGTTGGGTTGCAGCCTCTAAGGGTTGGTGATGAGAACAAGCAGGTTCAAGCAGAGAATCTACTGGAAGATGCATTGAGGGTACAGGATCAACCAGGACCAAGACTACATGATAACTATAGGGTCAACTTTAATGCCGTTGAATCTGAAGGACCTCTTGTCCTACCCCATCTACCTCCGGGGCACATATTTGTTGGGACCAACAGTTTGATGCAGATGCTTACAGTAAGGGGTTTATTTACTGGTTTGGTATCGGAGGATCCTCATTCTTATGTAGCCAAGCTGAGGAGTGTTTGCAAAAGTTGTGTGGGTCGACCGAACTTGGACATGGATGTCATTGGATTGCGGGTATTCCCTCTATCATTAATCGGCGATGCTGTTGTGTGGTTTACTGAGCTTCCTTATAACTCAATTAACTAAGGTGTTCTTAGCAAGATACTTTCCCGTGTCAAAAAGCTGAACCACAAAGAGAAACTCAACAACTTCTTAGCACTACCTGGAGAGTGTGTGAGTAGTTCTTGGGACAAGGTCACTGCCTTCATAAGAGGTGTTCCGAATCACCGCATTGATTATGAATCACTGAAGGAATACTTCTACCGATGTCAGGATGACAATAGTAAGGCGGTTCTTGATACTATCGTTGGAGGTTCATATGGTGAGTGTACTTTTGAGTAGATTGCGGAGAAATTGGAGAAGATTTCCTGAAACAATAAAGTGTGGAGCATTAGAAAGTCAGATACTGGGAGAAACACATTTGCAGTCCAAGCTACAACTAACCAATCTGCCGATGACATTCGTGAGGAGATGGATCAAATGAGGACCGAACTGGGGTTGTTGTTGAAGCATGTAAGCGGAGATACTGAAAAGGTAAATGCTGTAAATTATTTTACTAGAAATCCACCACCGGTTGAGGAATGTTACTATGAAGAGGATACTTATGCAGTGAATGATCAGATGGGGGCTTTCCGAGCCAATGCCCAAGGTTCCAATACGGATAATTGGTGCAAAGGTCAAGGGTCATTATGTCAGAGATGGGAACTACAATTGTGACAACAACTACAACCGAAACAACTATGGCAACAAAAATGATTGGGTTGGCCCTTATGTCCCTCCTCAATATCGAGAATCTGGTAATAGGGAAGCTGGAGGTAATATGTCACGTATTGAGGATATGATGTTGAAGATGATTAAAGGTTTGATGCGACTGATGAGAATGTGAAGGAGATGCAAAATGACTTGTCTAGTATTTGTCAAAAAGTTTATGCCCATGCAGTGTCGATCAAGCATCTGGAGCTATAGATGACTCAATTTTCTACTGCAATAAATCCACGTCAACATGGCACACTTCCTAGCAACACCATCCAAAATCCAAAGAATAATGGACATTATAAGGCAGTGACTACTTGAAGGCGTAAGTAGACCATTGATTCACATATGTCGTCTAGGGTTGAAGTTGAGGCTAGTAAAAATGATGATGTGATTGAGGTAAATAAAGAGCCCAAAAATGAGACAGAGAAGGAAACAGAGATAACTCAGAAAGTTGTTCCCATGCCTAGAAGTCCACCTCCTTTCCCACAGAGGTAAGTAAAGAAGACTGAAGAAGGCAAATACCACAAGTTTATTAGTATGTTGAAGAAGGTTCCCATCAATGTGTCGTTGATAGAAGATTTGGAGGATATGCCCGGGTATGCAAACTTTATGAAGGACTTGATGAGTAAAAATTGGGTGGTGAGTTTTGAGGATGATGATAAGTTGCAACATTGTAGTGCTATTGCTACAAGTTCCCTTGTGCAGAAGAAAGAGGATCCTGGGGCCTTCACTATTCCTTGTAACATTGGGTTGCTACATTTTGTGAAGGTGTTATGCGATTTGGGTGCTAGTATCAATGTGATGCCATTGGCTATTTACAAAAAGTTGTGTTTATAGGATCTAAAACCAACTTCGATATGGCTGCTTATGGCTGATAGAACTATGAAGAAGCCCATTGGTGTGCCCCAAAATGTACTAGTGAAAGTGGAGTCTTTTATCTTTATGGCGGATTTTGTAATACTTAATTATGATGTTGACTTAGAGGTTCCCATTATCCTTGGGGGACCATTCCTAACCACTGGACGTGCCTTGGTTGATATGGAGAAAGGGCAGATGAAGTTATGATTGAACAATGAAGAGGCAACTTTCAATATCTCTAGGTCCATGAAGTAGAGTAGTGAGCTCAAATCAATATCTATGGTGACACATATTATAGAGACTGGTTCTGAGGTGCCTATTGAAGAGAGTTTGGGTGTTGATGCACTAGCAACGGTAATGATGAAGTTTGAGGGTGATGGTATTTAAGATTATAATGAATTGGTCGCCGCACTTGATGGTTTGAATTCCATCAAAACCAATGAGATTGTAGTTAGACATGAATAATTGCGACTCTCCACCTGCTAGACCGTATGTTGAAGAGGCTCCAAAATTGGAGCTTAAGGCTCTACCATCACATTTGAGGTATGTATTCTTGGGAAATATGGTACTTTACCAATCATCATTGCAACATATTTGAATGTGGCACAAGTTGAGGCATCGGTTTCCGTGTTGAAGAGGTTCAAGAGAACTATTGGGTGAACTATTACAGTCATTATTGGGATTCGTCCTGGTATTTGTTCTCATAAAATTCAACTTATTCCAGATCACAAGCCTAGTATTAAGCAATAAAGAAGACTAAATCCGCCTATGCAAGCGGTAGTTAAGTGTGTGCCCAAGAAAGGTGGGATTATTGTGGTACCTAATGAGAGAAATTAGGTTGTTCTAATGTGGCCATGCCTGGATGGAGAATCAGCATAGACTACCAGAAATTGAATGCTTGGATAGAAAATAACCACTTTCCTATGTCGTTCATGGATCAGATATTGGACCGACTTGCGGGTAAGGGTTGGTATTGTTTCGTTGATGGTTATTCGGGCTACAATTTGATATCTATAGCTCCAAAAGACCAAGAGAAAACCATATTCACTTGCCTTATAGGACTTTCACATTCAAACGGATGCCATTTGGGTTGTGTAATGCTCCAGCAACCCTCTAGCGTTGTATGATGTCAATATTTTCTGATATGGTGGAGGACACTATTGAGGTATTTATGGATAATTTCTCCTTGGTGGGTGACTCTTTTGATTGTTGTCTGGACCATTTGGCTGAGGTGCTTAAACTGTGTGAAAAGTGCAATCTTATGTTCAATTAGGAGAGGTGACACTTTGTGGTGAAAGAAGGGATAGTTTTGGGTCATCGAATCTATGAGAAGAGCATTGAGGTTGGTAGAGAGAAACTTGAGGTAATAGAGAAGCTTCCACCACCTATCTCTGTTAAAGGTGTTAGAAGTTTTCTTGGGCATGCAGGTTTCTATAGGAGGTTCATCAAGGATTTCTCCAAAATTGCAAACTGCTTGGAAAGGAGTATAAGTTTGATTTTGACGATGCTTGTTTGAAGGCATTTTGAGAGTTGAAGGAGAAGTTAGTTACTACACCTATTATTATTTCACTTGATTGGGGAAACCATTTGAGGTAATGTGTGATACAAGTGGAGTGGCGCTTGGTGTGGTATTGGGACAGAGGCTAGAGAAGATTCTTCATCTGATTTACTATTGTAGCAAAGATCTAAATGTGGCTCAAAAGAACTAAATAGGAGCTTCTTGTAGTGGTTTTTGCATTCGAGAAATTTTGATCCTACTTGCATGGTACTAAGGTCATTGAGCATATTAACCATTCTGCATTGAAGTATTTGATGGCTAAGAAGGAGGAAAAACCGTGGTTGATTAGATGGTGTTGCTTCTGCAATAGTTTGACTTTGTGGTGAAAGATAGAAAAGAGACAGAAAATCAGGTTGCCAATCACTTGTCTAGATTGGAGGAAGAAACTATGCTCAACCTTGGTGATAGGGCTGAAATTAATGATGCTTTTCCAGATGAACAGGTATTGGCTATTTTTCAAGATCTGATTCCTTGGTTCGCAGACATTGCTAACTACTTGGCAAGTGATCTGGTGCCATTAGATTTGTCTTTTCCCAAAAGGAATATTTTTATGCATGATGTGAAGAAGTTCTTTTGGGATGTGCCTTACTTGTATCGTAGTTGTGCTGATTGGAATATTTGTAGCTATGTGCCTGAGGTTGAGATGTTGAGTATACTAGAGGTGTGTCATTCATCGACTATTGGTGGGCATCATAGTGGTATTTGGACTGCGCATAAAATCTTGTAGTGTGGATATTACTGGCCTACCATCCACCAAGATGCGCATAATTTCGCCAAGTCTTGTGACCGTTTCCAAAGAGAAGGAGGGATTTCAGAGAGGCAAGAGCTTCCTATGAATCCTATATTGGTCATAGAGGTGTTCTATGTATGGGGAATTAATTTTATGGGTCCATTTGTGAGTTCACACGGGATGAAGTCTATACTTGTTGCGGTTGATTATGTGTGGAAGTGGGTGGAAGCAATTGCGCTTCCCAACAATGAAGGTAAAAGTGTCACCACATTCTTGAAAAAGAATATCTTCTCCAGATTTGGTACACCTAGGGCGATTATCAACGATGGAGGTTCCCACTTTTGTAATAAGTTGTTTAAGGCGCTACTTGAGAAATATGGCATTCGCCACAATATGGCCACTCCTTACCATCCACTGTCTAGTGGACAATTTGAAGTGTCCAACAGAGAGATCAAGAAAATTTTGGCTAAGATTGTTAATGCTAATAGAACTGATTGGTCAAAGAAGCTTGATGATACTCTATGGGCCTATCGCACCACATTCAAGACTCTCATAGGTATGTCCCCTTACCAACATGGATATGGGAAGTCTTGTCATTTGGTGGTAGAGCTAGAGCATAAGTCTATGTGGGCGCTAAAGAAGCTAAATTTGGATTGGGGCGCCATATCAAATCAGAGAATGAGTGACTTGAATATGCTTCATGAGTTTCACTTAAAACCTTATGAAAGTTCAGCCTTGTAGAAGGAGAAGATTAAGAAGTATCATGATCAAAGGATTTAAAAGGGAGAATTTGTTGTGGGTGGTTTTGTGCTTCTATTCAACTCTAGGATGCTCTTGTTTTCGGGAAGCTCAAGTCCAAGTGCACCGGGCCATTATTAGTCACGCAAGTGCTCCCACACGGAGCAGTGGAGCTTGAGAATAGCAAGGGAACAAGGTTTAAGGTAAATGGGCAACAAATCAAGAACTATCTGGGAAACGCGGAAAGTGTGCAGGAAGTTGTTTAGTCCTACTATCTCGATGAAGTCTGAGTAAGTAAGAGGCCTGCATCATTCCACGACGTTAAATCAAGCTTTGCTTGGGAGGCAACCCAAGATGTATAATCTAGCCAACCATAGGTTCTTCTTTTCGGTTTAGTAGTTTTCTTTCTTTCTTTTCTTTTCTATAATCCTTTAGATAGGTGCTTTATTTTTGTCTTAGTGTTGGTTAGATATAGCATAGGGTCCGTGTGTAAAAAATGTCCAGAAAATGTAAAAAGAAAGGCTTAATGATTGCTACATGTACAGGGGCGAAAAGCAAAAATCTACAGAAAAGGTCTATGCAGAGGTCTACGGACCACATCGACGGTCTGTGGTTCATTCCACGGACCATGAATGGCGTCCGTAGATCCCAGGTAAGACTTCTAAATTTTCCTTAGGGTATAAGTGACCTACGAACTCCATCTATGGACCGTACGTCGACCCACAGACCGTAGACAGGGTCTCGTGGGTCAAAACCCTAATTCTCTCTGAACCGACCCGGACCTTTTTTAAATAAAACCCCCATTTTTCAAATCATTCCCCACTTCCCATATTTTCCTCCTAACCGTTTCTAAACCTCTCAAAATCCTAAAATCCCTCAATATTACCACCATTCCCCCATTAATCTCTCCGTATTCATCCTCTCATATTCTCAATTAACTCTCCTCTCTCCCAAATTCCTTCATTCCAAATTTCCCAGAGGTTCCGGTATTCGAGGTTATAGCGAAAGATGAGTTAGAAGTTGTTGGAAGTTTAGAGTCATCACACAATCACCTATTTCCTTTGCTTATAATGTAATTGACTTTTCCTTCACTTTGAATTCCGGTTCATTGTTGTTATAGAAAGTCAAGAAGTGGTTGTTGACCTTGGGTAGCTGCTGTATGAAATTGCATGCTAAACTAAAATTAAAAACACCCTTCGGATGATAGATGGTGATTGTGTTGTCTTTGTAATATGTACAAACAGTGTACTAAGAGTCTAAATGCAAGTTTCGACTTAGGGTTCCTAGCCTCGTATGCAATATCAGTTGAAAATTGAGTAATTGGAGACCTTGGGATGACAAACTATCATAATAATGTTGAAATGCATGATTAGGCTAAGGTCAATGGTTTGAATTGATAAAATTTGGTTTCGAATTGAAGAGTGTCTGATACCTGGTACAGACTAGATCCAAAAGACCCCGTCTACGAATCATAGATTAGGTCTGTAGTCTGTGGCACAAAGTAATTCCACTAAGTGTGGAACAACGGAGGTGGACTATGGTCCGTAGGTTGATCTACGGACCGTTCTGCACATCCGTGGTTCCCATCATAGCCTAACTTTTTGGGACTTCTGACCTACGGACCGTACATACACACTGTAGGTGGCCACTGAAGCCATTGTCTAAAATTTTGTTATTTTTTATTTTGTACATTGTTTGTTCTAATTTTTTTTTTTTGTGTATTTTTAGATTAAAGTAGTATTAATTCTTCCTCCACAAGTACAATGGCCCCAAAAAAAGCTATAGCCATCAAGGGTAGATCCAAATTAACAGCTCTAACCCATCGGTGAATTGATGAGGACACTAATGCTGCAAAAGACCCCGAATATGTCCCCCCCCACTGGAAGGACATCACCCACAACACCTCGGGCTACTCTTAATCAATCGACGAAGTTGGTCCCCGACGTAGTCACTGCCTCCCAGTCTGATGAGGAGGATACATTATTCTGGTCACCGACTGGGTCTGCTTCTAGTTTAAAGTCTGCGTCTACTGCAGGGTCAGATTTTGGGTCCACCACAAGCTCAAGTTCACATGGTTGAGATGCCTCGTCTGATGAGGCTACTAGTTTGGAGGAAGTCCTGTGCCATAAAACAACGACCATGCTCTGGTTGCTGAAGAGCCAAATAGATGGTGCATGTAGGGCCAATGGCAAATCTATAGGGATGCCAAGATGTTAAATGAAAAATAAAAGATGGCTCGGCAAATCACAGATGAGCACAGGGTTTTCACGGGGAGCCTATACATTGTACTGGACATCCACCGGCTCTTTCAACATAATAAGTGTGAGTGGATGGGAAAGGAACTAGGAAAATATATTAAGAAGATCATGAGAGAGTTCAATGCTTCTTTCGTAGCCACTCTTCGAGGCTTTATTCACAGAAATGCAAATCCCAGAGATAAGACACCACTCAAGAAGACACTAGTGCGCGGTTTTTCTGTGGATATCTCTGAGATCACCATCTGCTGATTCCTCTACGGCCCTGGCCACACTTGGGCACTCAACACGACTGAGTTTGACTACAGATGGGACATCGTACAGGGCGGAGAGTTCCAGCGGAGTACCGAGAAAATAGAGATTGTATTACACTAGCTAGCTGATTATATTACTACTAACAGAAAGTGAGTCGAGTGGGTCACCACTACGGGCTTAATCGTCCAGAAGGCCACTCTCACATTTGTGGCTAAATTTTTCTGGCAGTTGGTACAAAATTCTCCAACGAAGGCTGATAATGCACTAACTTGGGACCATTTGGTTATGGTAGTAGCATTAGTTACGGGATTCAAGATTAATTTTTCCCACATGATCAATGTGGATATTCATGAGAGGGCCTTCAAGGCCTCCACCACTTACCCTTTTCCTTGCCTCATCTTTCAGTTATGCAAGGACTCTAGAGTGTCGATATGGCATTGTGACAAGTTGATCCTGGAAACGAGGACCCTGATATAAGCCTGATTTAGGATGAGGCAAATGTGGTGGCACCACGTCGAGAGCCGCAAGTTGATGTACCTTTTTTGGGAGCAAATGTAGTAGATGATGTGGAACAGATGTCGTGTGATGACCTTTCCCCTCCAGCCCCCACTGATGATGCCCTGACCTTCTTATCTCTGGCCGCTAGTCGAGCCCCTAGCTCATCCAGAGTCACCCCGCCTTCAGAAGCTGTTGTGTTGCCCTTTGCTCATGTTCAGAAATTGGAGGCTTAGATGGCCACACTGCTTCATCATGTGAAGCCATGGATGTAGAAGTCTATTGCAGAGTCTGAGGTTAGAATGGAGCGGAGGATGGAGATCATGATGTAACAGAAGGTCCAAGCCGCTCATAAGCACCTATATTCCTTCGATGTGACAGTCCTCACATGACCAGCCCCCATCAGAGATCTCTCCTCTATCCGGACTGAGTTGGACAGTCTTCGAACTGACCTTTATGTCATTATAGCCCCTCCCACAGATGAGCCAGAGTCTGCACCTACTGCATTGGTTGAAGACACAGTGCTTGATGCCTTATTCAGTGATGACATAGCACAGCCTGAGCCCACCCGTGCTCCAGGGAAGAGGCACCGCTCTAGTCACGTTTCTGACATAACTAAGAAGGCTTGAGCTAGGAAGCGGGAACACCAGTAGAATATGCAGGTTAGGAGAGCCTCCATTGTAGATGAGGAGTTGCGCCAACAGAGGGCTCATGAGAGTATAATTGGAGCCTCAATTTCTAGGCACACCACTGAGGCCATGACTGCCATGGGAGATGATGTTAGCATCACTGATGGTGCTGTTACAGTGACTAGTAATACTACTGATCGTGTTGTGATAGATGATGTGGGCACTACTGAGGGTGACCCAAGTGTTGTTCAAGCGGACTATGGGAAACCGAACCCACCTGCTTGTTGAGGTCTTCTGCGCATTTGCGCCACAGGTTTGCTTCACCTTCACCCTAATCTTTATTGCTTATTTTTGTTCATTGGGGACAATTGTACTTTATTTTGTTAGGGGTGGGGTAAGTGGAATGTAAGTGATAGATTGAAATCTGAGTAATCCAACTCATAATCCTGTTTTGGAGTTTTCTTGCCTGTGTTCTTTTTCCCCAAGAGACTGTTTAATTTATGTTGAACTGTAATGTGTTAGGATTGTATGTGTAGAATAATGAGACATAATGAAGCATGATGTCATAATTAAGAAAGAAAAATGATACCCTTCCAAAATTTGTGACCTGTGCTAAAATATGTAGGCTACATTGAATTGAATATGTTGGCTCTAAGGATGACTTGATAAAGAACCAACTTGATCTCAAGACTTAAGCTAAAGACTTGAAATGGGTAATCTGATAATCTAATAATAAAACTATGTGCCAAGAGTGTGTAAGAATGGTTGATTGTTTAGACCATTTGGTGCCAATCTAGAACTTGCCCCATTGGTCTTGCTAAGATAATCTAGGCTAGACGTTAGGAAGTGATCATAAGCCATTGTTCAAATTAGTCCACTTAAGCCTAAAATGATCTAACCAAATGATAGCACTATTCCCTTTTGATCCAAATATTTGAGCCTAAATTGACCAATTATTTTGATTCACCTAACTCACCTTCCCTTAAAAACATTGTCTTGGCCCCGGTCCCTCCTTGGACATGTGCACCTTTACTTAGGCCAAAAGCCTAAACTGAGGGTGGCTAAGCTCAAAAGTTACCTTGATCTTAGCCCTGGTTCGACATCGGACATTGTGCACCTTAACTAATGCAAAATGCATAAGTTGAGGGTGGCTATGAAAAAGGATACCAAATGGAAAAAATGGTATGAAAAGAGTTAAGTGTTGAAAAGAGAAAGTATGAAAGAGGATGTGACTTCGTTCAAAAGAAGCAAAAGAAAAGTGTTGAAAGAAATAAAAGAAGAAGAAACTGAAAAATAAGAGTAAAAACAAAGTCAAAGTCACATCCATGTTGCAAAGAAAAAAGGGAAAAAAAGTTAGATGAAAAGTTGCCAAAAATAGGTCAAGGAAGAGGTAAATAGCCAATGTAATGTCAAGGAGGGAAGAAAGTCACTAAAAAGTACCTAAATGTACCACACCTAACCGCGAGCCTACGTTACAAGATAAGAAAAGTCCTATAGTGATCCTAGCAACTAGTTTGGAGAGTCTAAGCAATGAAAATAAGGGCAAGCCTATAGTATTGAGCACTAACTATACTTGAAATTACTTCTGAGCGTGAGTGTTGAATGAATCCTTGTACTAAAAATCATATTCATTGTGTGAAAAATGGATTTCGTTTGAAGTAAGGGCACTAGTTACATTGTCGAAAAGTTGGTACCTTGGTGATAGCAAAAAAGTGTATGTTGTGTGTTGATTGGTCGATCTCTATCAGATTTTGGTCCGCATGAGTTAGCTTGTTGAGTCTAAGATGTTTGCTTCAATACAAGTGTCATTTAGAGTCTCAGTGCGTCGCTTGAGGACAAACAACGAATTTAAGTTGAGGGTGTTGATATACCGTGAGTTTACAATATTTTTAATAAATTTCACTTAAGAGTTGTGTGTGTCTAGGGCCATTTTGTATTGGTATTAATGTATTTTTATCATGTTTGCAGGAAACAAGTTCGGACGTGGAAGTTGAGAGACATAGTTGAAGAATGTGCAGAAAAGGGTATCTACGGACGTGAACGACAGATTGTAGGTCCAATCATGTCCCGTAGATGGTAGACGTACATGGGCAAGCAAGGCTGAGAAAAAATTAGGGAATTCCTGACCAAGAGTGGAACAACGGTTGCAAATAACGGACCGTAGGTCAACCTACGGGTCGTCCTGTAAATCCGTCAAATGATTCAGAGAGGGGGTTCCAGTACTTGATTTTTAAGATTCTAAGCATGAAGCTACGAAGCGGGATCCACGGACTGTGGATTGCACCTCGGTCCATACTGTTGATCCTTCGATCACGTTAGAGATAAAGAATTTTGAAGTGGGATAAATTTGCCTAAGTCCTGAACCACGGAAGGGACCTACGGACTGTAGGTCAATCCACTGTCCGTAGGTCAGTGTCGTAGATCGATACCACGTCCTGAAACATTATTTCCTTATTTCATTTCCTTTTTAGTTAGGACTTGTTTTTCTATATATAGGGCATGTAAACCTTGTTTTTGGGGGTTAGACTTTATTACTTCTGTTCTAGTTTTTGGCTTTCGGGATTAACTTGCAATTTTAGCTATTCTTAATTTCCTAAGTTCGTTTTTGAAGATTTTGGCTTTGAAATTCTAGTTGAGATTCTGGGTTTCTTCTACTTATTACGTAAGTTCGTGATTTCTTTAGCTAAAAATATGAATTGCGCTCTTGCTACTATGGGTAACTAAATCCACAACTAGGGTTGTGGGAACCATGAGTGATTAACAAGGTATGAATAGTAACTAAGTGATTGTTGAATAGTGTTATTGCATGCACTGATAATTCTTTCGTTTAGAAGTCTTTTTAGTGGTTGCCCTCACCTTGTTGCTACTTGCCGGACTAAGGAGGTAGTCAATAAGAAAATAATTATCAACGTAGATTTAGTGTGATACTAATGTCGATTGGTGCGAGGGTGAAAACTAAGCCATACATCGATGTGATGTCTAATATGAGGTAAAGGTAAGGGTTAGTAAATTATACATATGTAGCCGGACCAAGGTGCAGGTTGAAATTTTCTAGTTGCCAGACCAAGGAATTAGAGATACCCAACTTATCACTTTGCATGTAATACACTAGGAAAGGATTACTATTACTAGGAGCACATTATGAGCTTATGGGGAACACATACACCCTAGTTTCTCTCTCATCTTGATAACAACAAAAAGTTTGAATCTTGCTTTCTATTTGTTCACATAACTTTCAGAATTTGTTTCACAAATCACCCCCCCTTTTAATTACTTGTTTTTGAAATACGTTGACTAAATGAACATAATCGTAAGCTGAACTTAAGTCTAGATCATATTCCTCGTGGGATCGACCCCAACCTACAAGTTAGGTTCTTCACTCGATAACAATCGCTTACGCTTCTTTAGAAAGGTGTAATTTGAGCATATCAGCAACCAAACCCATCCCAATAACGAAGCAAGTTTCCTTTAGTTCCAGCCCCGAAATTGAAAGATTTATTTATGAATTTTGTCACCAGGTATGTGGGATTTCACTAGTGGGTTCCTTTTACCCATTAGGTCCCTAGAATTCATTAAGAATCTTGATTCCCTTAATGTTATCTAAACCTAGGGTTTCTTGAATGTTTGAAATTGTTGGGTTTTAGCTATTAGAATGATGCAAATCATAATATCATGTAGTAGTATTGTTTTTGCCCAGATTCATGCATAAAGTCAGAACCCTAACTATATAGTTCATTTAGGTCATCAATTACACATGCTAGGTTAGTTATTTCATTTATATATATACATGCCTTAGTTTTTGAATGTATCATTATCAGTATATTAATGTTGCATTCTTTGTTTGCATGTCAGTACTTTGAGCTATCCAGTATTACCGAACTTCAGTCATAAAATGTTAAATTACTTAATCAATTTGGAGAAGTTTAACACCTATTGGACTAGGGTCAGTCACCCTCAAGTCCCAAAACTACGTCCCACGTAGGTTGTAAGTCCTCTCCATAGGCATCATTTTAGTGATCACGCCATCATGCCTCTATACCTTTGGCAGGTTATATTAGGTCCTCTCGATGGGGCATATACATCGGACTTCACATTTAGCTCAACTGGTTTAATTTTGGTTATTAGAAGCTCTCATAGTTCAGTCAGATCCTATTGCATTTACCTTGTTATCATTTTAGTTCAGAGTTCAGTTTCAGCAGGTTACAAACTTGGTCATTGCATTAAGTTTAGTCATGTTCAGTAATTTTAGTATCCTCAGATTATATCATTGCTTTATTCCTTGTTCAGTTATGTTATTATTCACATTTATTCTATCATACATGCTCTGTACCTTTCAAGTACTGACGCATACTCTACGCTACATCTTCTCGTGATATAAGTTCAGGTCCTTAGCTGTCATGTCACGCATAGATCAGTTTCCAATCTTCAGTTCAGCAGCATCAGTGGTGAGTCCTTATTCTTAGAGGATAGTTGACATGTTATATTTCCATTTTAAGCTTAGTTTCAGTGTTCTCTAGATTTAGTTAGGACATGTCCCTTCACTTCTACTCAGTTTAGAGGCTTATTTCAAACATAGTTAGATTCAGCTATTGTGTTAGAGTTTGATTTTTCATTTGTACTCAAACTCACAGTTTTCATATATTCATATTTATTATTGGGTATTCCCTATCATTTCAGATCATTTATATGATTTAGCTTCCGTACAGTATTTATTTATTCAGTTGCATTAATATTCTTATGGTATGCCAGCAGGGTTAGCTTTGGGTCACTCGTGATCCTAGGTCCCATGTCGGCATCAAGGGGGGTAGCCTTGGGGTGTGAAAAACTTGGTATCAGAGCACTAGTTTTAAGTTTCCTAGGATGTCTGAAAAGCCGAACTATGTAGAGTCTGTTTCATAGGTGTAAAGTGCAGCACATCTAATAAGAGGGAGTCTATGAAGTGTTTTAGGAAAACGTTAATTTCTTTATTACTCTTATCATACATAAGGTATGATCTAATTCCTAATGCTAATCATTCGTTATGCACTTACAGATCATGCCTTTTCGTTGAGCTTACCTAGGTAATGCAAATGCCAGGAATGCAAACGCAGCTCCTCAAGTCCTAGATTAGGATGTTTAGATTGTTGAATTTAGGAATGCTATCCAGTTGTTGGCTCAGATTGTAACCAACCAAAACAAGCAGTAGGTTCTAGTTCCGACAAATATTAATGTTGGGTCAGCTGCAACTAGATTTCCTGATTTCGTTAGGTTGAATCCTCCTTAGTTCTTAGGATGGCAGATTGGTGAGGATCCCCAAAGCTTCATTAATGAGGTCAAAAAGATCTATGGACAAATGCAGGTAACTGGAATGATCGGGTTGAGTTGGCATCTAACCAACTTAAGGATGTAGCTCATATCTGGTATACTCAGTGGAAGGAGAACATGGACATAGATACAACTCCTATCACTTGGGAATGCTTCAATGAGACCTTTCTAGACAGTTTTTTCCCAAGTGAGTTGAGGGAGCCAAAAGCTCCAGAGTTTATGAATTTGATTCATGGATCTATGACGGTCCAAGGGTATGGACTAAAGTTCACCAAACTCTCTAGGTATGCTCCTCACATGGTGGTCGATTCCATTGCTCAAATGAACAAGTTCATTTATGGGGTATCCGATCTTGTGAAAATAGAGTGTAGGAATGCTATGTTGCTGGAAGATATGAACATCTCTAGGCTTACGACTCATGCTCAACATGTTGAGGGTGATAAGCTTATGTAATAGGCGAAGGAGAATAAGAAAGCTTGGATCGACAACTATGACTATTCCCAATAGAAATTGGGTGGTGGAAATTTCTCGCAGTTTCAGTATAAGTCTTCAACTCCAGCACCTTCATCAGATAGCATTCCATCCTCCAAGTTCTAAAATGATGAGAAAGGTAGGGCATCAGGCTCTAAGTTGCATGGTAGTATTTCAAGCACCACAACCTACCCAACTTGTCCAAAGTGTGGTAAGAACCATCCAGGGGAGTTCCTTGCAGGAAAGGAATTATGCATTGGTGTAGTCAGTCTATTCACAGGTTGAAAGATTATCCTTTTAAACAAGGTCAAAGAGGTAACAATTGTAGAGCTCAATCCACAACTTCAGCAGCACCAACAGGTCGCCCAACTCAGTAGGGTAATTTATCTGGTATAAGTGGCGGTCAACACCAAAATATGTTGAATGCTCTCTAGGCTCGCCAGGTTCAGGAAGATTATCCTTATGTAGTCAATGGTACGTTACGAGTTTTTGACTTAGATGCTTATGCATTGTTAGATCCAAGGGCTACTCTTTCCTTTGTAACTCTTTATACAATAGTCAGCTTCAATGTTAGTCCAAAAACACACTCATAACCTTTCTCAGTCTCTACTCCAGTAGGTGACCTAGTTATAACTAGATGGGTATACAGAAATATCCCTGTCACGGTCTCCCAGAAAATCACCTCAACAGCTCTTGTAGAGTTAGAAATGGTAGACTTCGATATCATTCTAGGCATGGATTGGTTACAATCCTGTTATGCCTTCGTCGATTGTAGAACTAGGATTATTTGTTTTGTCAGTTTCCTGACAAACCTATCTTAGAATGGAAGGGTAATAACTTAGCACCTATGGGTCGATTCATTTCTTACATTAAGTCTAGAAAGATGATCTGTAAGGGTATCTTTATCATCTAGTTTGGGTTAAGGATTCGAGCTTCGAAACCCCAACTCTTGAGTCAGTTCAAGTAGTCATAATAGTAAGATGTTGATTGGTATCTGCTATTATATGAACCTGGAATTATTGTCAGGAAAATAACCAATCCTTTCCATGGTTGTTTGCAACACCAACATTATAACCCAAAATTCTTATATAAGAATTTTTCATGTTCAAAAGTATACACTAGGCGTAACATGACGTATAGAATCCCAAAAGGCACTACACAAGTCACTTTTCATACATCATACACGGTAATAGAGATAAATATTTCAAAGAAATAATCTTATATCATAAAAGAGTTTGATAATAAGGAAGTCTAACAGAAGTCTCAACAAGCAATCTATTAATCAAAAGAAGTGGTTGGGACATAAATCATACATCACATACAAAGTCTGAAAACCAAAATGACATAAAGCTATAAAAGTGTTTAAGCATGAGAACTCACCAATCTTCAAATGCCAACTTGATAACCTAGTCACGAGTGTGAGCGGTAGGAGTGTCGAACTCTACATTAATGAAACAATGTACGCACAAGTATGCATTAGTACATGGAATGTACTAAGTATATTTGGAATGCATTAGAGTTATAAGTTTATGCAAGAATCTACGCAAAAACCCTACTAAGACATGATAATCTGATTAGGAATGTTAAAATAACTAAACCATACTAACCTGCTGAAATTCTAGAAACCCTAGTCTATCATGTTGTAGAAAATCAAGAATCTAACTGAATTCTAGGGACCTAATGGGTGAAAGGAACCCACTAGTGAAATCCCAGATAGATGGTGATGAGTTTCATGGAGATATATTTCTATTTCGGGGCTAGAACTAGCGAAAACCTTGTTGCATTCTTGGAGAGCATTGGTCGACTATTTCTCCTTCTTTTCGTTCTAATTGGATGAATTTTTGGTAAATGATTTGATTAAGTTAAGTACTAATTTATTTTCTCAACTAAAACTGACAAAAACTATGTAGTTTAGGGGTCCAACGGATAGGGAAATTACCAAAATCACCCTAACTTAAATGTTCTCTAGACCAACCAACGGACCTGGTCCACAAACCGTGGTCCACCCTACAGTTCGTCCTAGTCAGTCGTTGTTCGGCTTCAGAGGATGGGTTCTGCAGACCACATTCCACAGACTTGGTCCATATACCGGGGTTCAACCTATGGTCCATAGGTCCCGGCCATGTGTCAGGCTTTTCTAGGGTTAATATGCATACAACGTTCCACGGATCTGGTCTACAGGAAGTGGTCCCACCTATGATCTAGGTTTTCTTGGGTTTTTCTATGGACCACGTTCCATAGATCTGGTCCATGGGCCGTGGTTCCACTTACAGTTGGGGTTTTCTGGGTTTTTCTGTAGACCACGATCGATGGACCTGGTCCACGGTTCGTGGTCCAACATATGGTCCGTAGGTGGCCTCCGTCGATGGCACTTGCACTTCTGGAAATCTGCATTCTAATCTATCTAGGATACAGACTGTTACATTATCTCCCCCTTGTGAATATTCATCCTCGAATGAAGACTAAACTATCTGATTATGGAGGGAAAAAGCTACAAACCCTACCACTAAGTATTGGGAACTGAAATATGACTAAACTAAGTTCCAAGAACATGCAAATACGCTGAAAATGAAAGTACAACTGAAGGAACATGAAACTAAAACTGAATGTATGCATGATTAACTAAAAGACTGGAGAGGAACTATTACCTCAACCTGGAATGGAATCAGATGGAAAGAGATGAGGATACTTGGCCTTCATGGTTGGTTTGGCTTCCCGAGTAGCTCCATCTACTGACTGACTTCTCTACAAAACCTTAACGAAAGTGACTTTTTTGTTTTGGAACCTTCAAACTCGACGATCAAAAATCTCAACTCGCACATCCTCGTTAGTGAAACTATCCTTTACATCCACACTTTCTAATAGCACTATAGATGTTGGATCTCACACACTTCTTTAACAAGGAAATGTGACAGACTGGATGGACTGCTGCTAGTTCTGCTGGCAACTCTAACTCATAAGCAACTTTACCAATCCTTTCCAAGATCTTGTAAGGACCTACATTACTAGGACTGAGCTTCCCTTTCTTGCTAAATGTCGTCACCCCTTTCATAGGTGACACTTCAATCCCCTTCTCCTTACATCTGCATAAGATTTCTAGCGACTATGGGTTGTCTTAAGTCTATCTCTAATGAGCTGAACTTTGTCCATGGCATCATAAACTGCATCTATCCCTACCAGGGCTGCTTCACCTACTTCAAACCAACCAACTAGAGATCTGCATTTACACCCACACAATGCCTCATAAGGGGCCATCTGAATGTTAGAATGATAGTGCACCCTTATAGGCGAAATATATAAGAGGAAGGTAATCATCTGAACTACCCTTAAAGTATAAATGGTACGCTTTACCTGACTATCCATTTGTGGATGAAATGTTGTGCTAAGATTAACCTGAGTACCAAGACCTTTCTAAAATGACTTCCAGAAATGAGAGGTAAACTGAGGATCTCTATCTGAGATGATAGACAAAGGAACTCCACGTAACCTGACTATCTCATTAAGGTAAAGCTTGGTGTAGTCCTCCACTGAATCTTTAGTCTTGACAGCCAAAAAGTGTGCAGACTTAGTAACTATGTCAACTATCATCCAAATATAGTCATGTTGTCTGTGAGTATGAGGTAAACATGTAACGAAGTCCATGTTGATCACTTCCCACTTCCATGTAGGAATGTTAATTTCTTGAGTCATACCTCCTGATCATGGAACATCTTAGTGGTGCCTGGATGAATAGAATACCTACACTTATGGGCTTCCATAAGAATCTTCTGTCTCAACTCACCCACCTTAGGAACACAAAACCAACCCTAATAGTGAAGCACACCATCTCCCACTTTTGAGAAAACCTTAGCCCTCTGCTAATGGAGTGCACCCTTTAGTTGAAGCAATATAGGATCACTGTCTTATTTTTCCTTAACCTCCGCTACCAATGAAGATTTTGACCTATTTTGAGCTATTACAACACCATTTGATATGCTCATAAGGCAAACTCCCAAGAGAGCAGGCCTGTGAACATATTTTGCTAGCTCTTTTCTTTCTTCCTCAATATGTTCTACACTACCCGTAAATAGTCTGCTAAGGGCATCTGCTACTACAATGTCCTTACCAGGATGGTAATCGACACTCATATCATAATCCTTGAGGAACTTAAGCCATCTCCTCTGGCGAAGATTCAACTCTTTCTAGATGAACACATACTGAAGACTCTCATGGTCTGTGAACACATCTACGAGAACAACATACAAGTTATGTCTCAAAATCATAAGTGCAAACACCACTTCTGCAAGCTCGAGGTCATGAGTTTGATAATTCTTCCCATGCACCTTAAGCTACCTAGAAGCACAAGCTATAACCATACCTTGATGCATCAACACACAACTAGGCCGGCTCTGGGTGCATCATAATAGATAACAGAACCGTTTGAACCCTCTGGTAGAGTCAAAATACGAGCTGTAGTCAACCTAGTTTTTAGTTCTGCAAAACTTTTCTCACAATCATCTAACCGCTTAACCTTTTTCTAAGTAAACTTAGTCCACGAAGATTCTATGGATGAAAATCCTTCCATAAACCTTTTGTAATAAATAGCAAAACCCAAGAAACATCTGATATTTGTAGGAGAGGTAAGTCTGGACAATTGTTTCACTGGTTCTATTTTCTAAGAATCCACTCGAATTCCTTCACTAAACACAATATGACCAAGAAAAGAAACTGATTGCAACCAAAACTAACATTTGCTAAACTTAGCAAATAATTAATGATCTTTGAGAGTTTGCAGGACAACTCTGATATGAGTCAAATGTTCTTCCTCATTCCTAGAGTTAATGAGGATATCACCAATAAAGACGATAACGAACAAGTCTGAATTCTACTTGAACACCCTGTTCATCAAATCCATGAAATTTGCAGGAGCATTGGTTAGTCTAAATAACATAACTACAAATTCATAATGACCATATCGAGTTCTGAAGGCCATTTTTGAGATGTCACTATCTCTGACTCTGAGTTGATGAAAAATAGATTTGAGGTCTAATTTTGAGAAATGACTAGCACCTTGAAGTTGTTCAAACAAGTCATCAATCCTGGGGATGGGATACCCTTTCCTTATTGTGACTTTGTTCAACTGCCTACAATCAATGCACATTCTGAGGGAACCATCATTCTTTTTCACGAGCAACACTAGTGCACCCCATGGAGGAATACTAGGTCTGATGAAGCCCTTATCTAGAAGGTCTTTCAATTGTTCCTTCAATTCCTTAAGCACAACTGGAGCCATTCTGTAAGGAGAAATAGAAATATGCTGGGTATCAAAAAGGGGATCAATTCCAAAGTCAATTCCCCTTTCGGGAGGAACTCTAGGAAGATGTTGTAGGAAACACTTCTGGAAACTCATTAACTAGTAGAACTGATTCAAGAGTTGGAGCTTGAATCCTTAACCCCAAACTAGATTACAGAGATAACGCTTCGAGATCATCTTTCTTGCCTTAAGGTAAAAAATGAATCGACCCATAGGCACTAAGCTACTACCCTTCCATTCTAAGATTGGTTCATCTGGAAACTAAAAATGAACGATCCTAGTTCTACGATCGACTGAGGCATAACAAGAATGTAACCAATCCATTCCTACAATGATATCGAAGTCTACAATTTCTAACTCTATAATCTTTGCTAAGGTGAGTTTCTGGGAGAGAGTGACATCGTAATTTTTGTATACATGTCTAGCTATACTTAGATCACCAACTAGAGTGGAGACTGAGAAGGGTTCTGATAGAGTTTCTAGACTGACGCCGGAGTTTACTGCTATATAGGGAGTTACAAAATACAAAGTTGCCCATGTTGTCTTTCTACTAAGTGAACCATATGTTAGCCACATCCTTAAGCTGGTAGGATGCCAACTCAACCCTACCATTACCAGTCACTTGCATCACTCCAAAGATTTTCTTAACCTCATCAATGAGGTTTTGTGGCTCCTCACCAACTTGTGACCCTAAAAACTCAGGCGGATTCAACCTTACAAAATCTTGAACCCTAGCTGCCACTAATCCACCATTTCTGTTAGTAGGAACTAAAACCAGCTGATTGTTTTGGTTGGTCATACTCTGATCCAAAAGTTGAATCGCATTTCGAAACTCTGCGTTTGAAATCTCATGGTCTGGGACTAGAGGAACTGCATTAGCACTCCTTTCGTAAACTCTACAAGGAGGCATGATCTTAAGTGCATAACGATGGATTAGAAAGAAGATCATACCAACTCATGATAAGAATAACAAATAGAGTGTTTTTTTCTTAAAACATTTCGTAGCCTCCCTCTCATTAGATGTGGTGCACTTCACTCCTATGAAAAGGACTCTACTTAGTGCGGCTTTTCAGAGATCCTAGGACTTATCCCTAATTCTCTGATATGAAGTTTGTCACACCCCGAAGCTACCCCCAAGATGCCGACAATGGATCTAGGATCACGAGTGACTCAAATCTAGCCCTATTGTCAAATCATAAGCATTCTTAAAGATTTGATGAAATAAAAATATTGTGCAGAAGCTTAAACATATCGTAAACGGAAATGATAGGGAATACCATTACTAAGTTTGAATATATAAATATAATTGAGTTTAATGACAACTAAAATATCAAACTCAAACTAAAACTGAATCTAACTATATCATAAATAAAGCCTCTAACTGACTAGAGATGTTGGGCTATGCCCCAGCTAAATCTAGTAAAAAACTCAAACTGAGACTAAAAGTAGAAAGATAATTATGTCAATCGTCCTTGAAGAATGAGGACTCACCATTGATGTTGTTGAACTGTAGATTGATAATTGATCTATGCGTAATCTGAATGCTGATGACCAGAACCTACATCACGAGAAGATGTAGCGCATACTATGCGTGAGTACAAGAAAGGCACTGAGCATACAGGATAGAATAAAGATAAAAAATATACATAACTGAACAAAGCATACTGAGCAATGATATAAAATGAACATGATATTTTCTACTGAGAATACTGAACATGAACTAACTAAATGCAATGACAAAGTTTATACATGCTGAAACTAAATACTGAATTGTAAATAGTACACCGGTCAAAGCACTAGAATCTAATTGTGGGAGCTACTAATAACCGACAAAACAACATGAGCTACATGTGGAGTGCTATGTATATGCCCTATTGAGAGGACCCAATTTACCTTGCTAGGGGTATAGAGGCATGACCTGCATGATCACTAAAACTGGTGACCACATATAGGACTTAACCTACAAGGGCGCGTAGTTCTGGTACTATGAGGGTGACTGACCCTAGTCCAACTCGGTATAAAGCCTACTCCCAACTGAATATGTGTAAATTATAACATAACTAAAGCAAACAAGATATCTCAACAATCTGACATACAAATCAGAAAATGCAACATTTATTTCTGGTAAGGGTTAACATTCAAAAACTGAGGCATGTATATATGTTTATCTACCCTAGCTAATGTAGTTCATGAACTAAAAGAACTACATAACTAGGGTTGTGAGTTTATGCAAGAATATACGCAAAAACAATACTAAGATGTGATAATCAGATTAGGAATGTTAAAATAACTAAATTATGCTAAAATTCTAGAAAACCTCGTCTAACATGTTATAGAGAATCGAGAATCTGACTGAATTCTAGGGACCAAATGGGTGAAAGGAACCCACTAGTTAAATCCCATATACCTGGTGACAAATTTAATGGAGAAATCTTTTGATTTCGGGCCTGGAAATGGATGAAACCTTGTTGCATTCTTGGAGAGGGTTGGTCATCTCGTCCCCCTTCTTTTCATTTTAATTGGATGAATTTTTGGTAAATGATTTGATTAGGTTAGGTTGAATTTAGTTTCTAGGCTAAAACTAACCAAAACTACGTAACTTAGGGGTTAAACGACATATTTTAGGGTCTAGTGCATAGGGGAAAGACCAAAACAACCATCACTTAAAAGTTGTCGGGACCAACCGATGGACCTGGTCAATGGACCGTGGTCCACCCTACTGTTTGTACTAGTCATCCATCGATTGGCTTCAGAGGATGGGTTCAGCAAACCACGTTCCATAGAACTGCTCCACGGACCGTCGTTAAACCTACGGTCTGTAGGTCTTGGCCGTGGGTCAGGGTTTTCTGGATTTTTCTACAAACGACATTCCACGGACCTGGTTCACGGGCCATGGTCCCACCTACGGTCAAGTATTTTTGGGGGTTTTCTATGGACCACGTTCCACGGACCTGCTCCACGATCCGTGGTCCCACCTACGATCGGGGTTTCCTTGGATTTTTCTGCGGACCAAGTTCTACGGACTGTGGTCCAACCTATGGTCCATAGGTGGCTTCCTTCGGTGGAACCTACACTTCTAGAAATTTGTATTATGGTATTTCTATGATACAGGATGTTACATGCAACCTCTTTGTACCTGAACCCTTTAACTTGATAGTCTAAAATCTCAACCGGAACCGTTTCACAAGAAAGACTTTCCTTTATACCAAGATTATCTAATGGTACTATAGATATCGAATCTTCAATACACTTTTCCATTAAGAAAACATAGAAAATTAAATGTACCGATGCTAAATCATTAGTCAAATGAAGCTCATAAGCAACTTTATCAATACGCCTTATAATCAAATATGAGCCTACATATTGGGGACTAAGGTTCCCTTTCTTTCCAAATCTCATGACACCCTTCATAGGTGAAATTTCAAGTAAACCCAATCATGAACATCAAGCTCAAGATTTATCCACCTAATATCAGCATAGAACTTTTTCGACTTTGAGCCATTTTCAACCTGTCTTTAATAAGCCGAACCTTTTGCCGTAGCCTCATAAACAAACTCAGGAGCTATGAAAGCAACATCCCCAACTTCAAACAAAACTATAGGAGATCTATACGTCCTACCATAAAAAGCCTCAAATGGAGCCATACCAACAATGGAATGATAACTATTATTAGATGAAAACTCAATCATTGATATATGATCATCCCAATTACCCTTAAAGTCAATCACACAATCTCTCAACATATCTTCCAAATTTTGTAAAGTACATTCCGCTTATCCATCAGTTTGAGGATGAAAGGTCGTACTATACTTGACACGAGTACGAAGATCCTTTTGGAAAAACATTTCCAAAATTTAAAAGTAAATTGGGTACCACGATCAGAGATAATGGATATGGACAATACATGCAACCTAATCATTTCCTTTAGATACAACTTAGCATAATATTCCACCAAATAAGAAACCTTGATGTGAATGAAATGAGCCAATTTCATTAGACGGTCTACTATAATTCAAATCGATTCGTATTGCCACCAGGTGCGCGGTAAACCAATAATAAAGATCATAATAAAAGCTTCCCACTTCTAAGTAGGAATAATAATGTTTCAAGACAAACCTCCCAAATTTTGTTACTCAACTTTCACTTGTTTATAATTCGGACACTTAACCACAAATTCTGCAATATATTTATTCATCCATTCCACCAATAGACCTCCTGCAAGTCGCAGTACATCTTGGTGGCTCCTAGGTGAATGGAATATCTAGAACTATGAGCTTCTGCTAGAATTTTCTCATTCAAGTCATCAACATTGGGAACACACAAACGACCTTTAGAATGAAGCACACCATCTCCCCTTTTGGGAATAAAGCCTTAGTGGAATTTTTAAGCACCACTTCCTTCAACTCAATCAAAATTAGATCAAGCCCTTGCTTGGCTTTCACATGCGACACAAACGACAGTTCAGAAGCACTATGAACAACAATACCAACCTTACTTGAATCAACCAACCAAACACCTAGTGGTGCTAGTCTATGGACATCACGAACCAATTTTTTATTACCATCCTCAATATGCACAACACTATTTATAGAAAACAAACTTAAGGCATCGACCATCACATTAGCTTTGCTCGGGTGATGAACGACACTCACATAATAGTCTTTCAAGAGTTCTAGTCATCTACATGGTGAAGATTTAGGTCTTTTTTCTTGAACATATATTGCAAACTCTTGTAGGCAGTAAAGATATCAACATGGACACCATACAAATAATGCCTTCAAATCTTTAAGGAAAAAACAACCGCGACTAGTTCTAAATAATAGGTAGGATAGTTCTTTTCATTAACGTTAAGTTCCTTAAAGCATAAGAAATAAATTTCCCATTTTCAGAAGAACACGCCCTAATCCAATCTTTGAAGCATCACAAAAAAAAAAAAAACCATCACATTCTTTTGGTAAAGTCAAAATAGGAACCGAAGTGAATCTATCATTCAACTCTTGGCATTTCTTCTCACATGCTTCTTAGCATAAGAAATTAACTTTCCTTTGGGTCAATGGAGAGGAAATCGGAGAACACCCTTCCACAAATCATCTATAATAACCAGCCAAACCCAAGAAACTTCAAATATCCTAAGAGGATTGAGGTATAGGTCAGATCTTAAACGCATCTGTCTTATTAGGATCTACGTCAATACCCTTACTAGAAAGAATGTGACCAAGAAAAATCAAGTATATCAACCAAAACTCGCATTTACTAAACTTTGCTAATAGTTATACACCCTTGAGGACTAGTAACACAATCCTCAAAAGATCGAGATGCGCATCCTCACTTTATGAGTAAATCAAGATGTCATCAATAAGTACAATCACAAATATATCAATGTATTATCTGAATCACAAATATATCAATGTATTATCTGAGCACTTTATTCATTAAGTCCGTAAATGTAGCCAGAGCATTAGTCAAACCAAATGACATTTTCAAAAACTCATAATGACCATACTGAGTTTGAAAAATTGTCTTCGGAATGACACCTTCCTTCACCCTCAATTGGTGGTATCCCAATCGGAGGTAATTCTTGGAGAAATAACTTGTTTCTTGGAGTTAATCAAACAAATCATCAATCCTTGAAAGGGAATACTTGTTCTTAATGGTAACCTTGTTCAATTACTGGTAGTCAATACACATGTGAACTAAAATATCCCTCTTATGAACAAACAAAACTGCAGAACCCTATGGAGAGATGCTTGATCGAATAAACCCCTTATCCAAAAAATCTTTCATTTAATCCCTTGATTCTTTAAGTTCTACCGGAGCCATACAGTAATGAGGAATAGAGATAGGTTGCATATCTAAGAGAAGGTCAATATCGAAGTCTATTTCCCTTTCGGAAGGAACACTGGATAGATCATCGGGAAACACTTCTGCAAACTCATTTACAATGGAGACCAACTCAAGAATCGGAGTTTCCGTATTCCTAACCAGAACTAGATTGTATATGCAACCCTTAGAAAACATTTTTCTAGCTTAAGACAAGAAAAAAATAGACCTTTAGGCATAGAATTTTTATCTTTCCACTCTAGGATGAGCTAATTTTGAAACTAAAACTTAACCCATCGGGTTCTACAATAACTAGAAGCATAATAAGAATGGATCAAATCCATACTGCGAATAACATCAAAATCTAACATATCAAGCTCTACAAGATCACATGAGTGACTCTATGAGATAAGGAGATCATACCATTTCTATAGATTCTCTTAGCAATAATAGATTCTCCAATAGAAGTAGAGATAAATATAGGGCCTAACACCACATACGGAAAAACATCAAATCTCCTAACCACATATGGCATCACAAAAGACAACGTAGCACCGGGATTAAACAAATCATAAGCATGAAGATGAAAATCTTTCAACATACCACTAACAATATCGGGATAACCCTATTGATCATGATGACTTTGAAGTGCATAGAATAGATTTTGCATGGAGCACTTCTACCCGAACCACTATGCATAGCGTGCCTACCATCTTTTCATTTAGTAGAAAGTGAAAGACAATCCCTTATTTTATGACCACTCTTACTTCAACCAAAACAATCATATGTACTAGCAAAGCACTTACCATCATGTTTCTTTTGACACCTAGCACAAGTAGACAAAGAAGATCCACCACCATTTCCTCCGTGAAGCTTAGGGTTAGCAACCCTATCATTGTTGAACTTTGGAAATAGAGCATTAGAGGGACCTTGACCAGAGGACATTTTTAAGAATCTAGAACGACCATGCCCATCGGACCTCAAATGTGAAAAGTCACTATCACCAGTCTTTGTCCTCTTTTCCTTCTTAGGTCTTTCATAAATATTTTCCTAGTCAATTTGTTGAGCATGTGTCATTAAATGAGAAATATCCATTTCCTTAATGAGCATGATGGTATGACATTTCTTAACCACCATTTCAGACACACCTGAAAAAAACTTACTCATTCTTTCCATAGAGTCGACAACCATAGAATGAGCATATTTAGACAGTTCTATGAACTTCATAGTATATTCACTCATACTCATATTTCCTTGAAAAAGGATGATGAATTCATGTACGTTTGCCTCCCTCATCTCAAGGAAAAATAACATATCAAGGAAAATAGCCTTAAAATTTTCCCAATCAAGCGGACCCACATCAATCACCCTCTCTTCCCTCCATTGTTCAAAATAAATTTGAGCAACACCCTTAAGTTGATAAGCGGCCAATTCTTCCATTTTAACCGTTGTTATACCCATGAGCATCAATAACTTATACAACTCATAAATGAACTCTTGAGGATATTCTTCAACCTTGGAACTATGAAAGTCTGGAGGATTCATTCTACTGAAGTCCCTCACTATAGTTGTCGCCATACCCACATTTGGGTTCACGGGAACATTAGCCTCCCTATTAGCTTGAGCCTTCATAGCTTGAGCCAACACTTGAAAAGTAGCTTGGAATTCAACATTAGTCACTTGCTCGGCTAAAGGGTAGGCCAAAACATATAGATCTTCGTGTTCTACATTATCACCTGCATTCCTTCTAGCATATGCTTTTTGAGGGGCCATATCATGAAAAATAACGTATAAGGATTAGGAGAGATACATAAAAAGTTACACTCTATTGTACGACCTTAGAGTGATGAAAGAATTAGAGTTTCTTAAATATCCTATTGCCTCTTATTTATAAGTGTGGCGCGCTTCACACTCATTAACGAGACTCTACTCGATGTGGCTTGCGAGATATCCTAGGACCTTTCTAAACCTTAAGCTCTAAATACCAAGTTTGTCATGACCCAAAGTATACTCTAGGCATAACATGAAGTATATAACCCCGAGAGGCACTACACAAACCACTTAGAATAGATCATACAATATAATAGAAATAAATATTTCAAAGAAACAATCTTATATCATAAAGGAGTTTGATAAAACAAAAGTATAACGTAAGTCTCAACAAGCCATATACTAATCAAAATAAGTGGTTGGAATGTAACCCATATAACACATACAAAGTCTGATAACTGAAATAACATAAAGCTATAAATGTGTCCCAACCCTCGGATCATGAGGACTCACCAATCTTCAAATGTCAAATGTATCAACTAGACACAAGTATGAGAGCTAGGAGCGTCAAACCCTACATTTCTGAAACAATATAGGCCTAAGTATGCATTAATACATGGAATGTACTGAGTATGTTAGAAATGCATAAGAGTAAAGAAATCATGCTAAAATGACTTTTCATGATATGTAGTGAACAAGCTAAATCATAAGATAAAAGGGTTGTAAAACATAAGACATAATGATGGTTAATGCAAGCTTAACATCTTTAAAACACTAGTGAGATACTTTGAAAGAAACCTTAGTTCATTATTGTGGGAACTTTACCATGTAACCTACATAGACCATCCTAAAACTTGATTCAACTTAGATGAGGAAACCTTTCAACCTTATGAATCCTTATGTGAGGAAACCTTTCATAATCATGTTCTTAGTAGTTTCTGAGAAACCTTTCACAACAACATTGATACTTTACTCACAAAGAATCCTCAAATCATTTACATCAACTTCATATAAACATGCATATCTTCATATTTTGTTCTTTCATAGTTCATAATCTTCATCATGTGTTCATAGTCTCAAAATCCTAGATTATACATGGGTTTATATGAATTCAACTCAAAAATATGTAATTACTTAAATACATGCATTAAAAGATAGAAAAAAAATCAATTGAATCATAATTAAAATGAACCCATGAAGATTGAATAAGATCATAACTTTGAATCAAGAACCCAACTTGTCAAATTGATGATTTTAGGAAACCTATGGAGGAAAACACACCATAGATGAATACTAACATACCTTAGTGATCAAGGCCCAATATCTATGGTGAATTGAAGATCTTGAAGTGAAACCCTTCTTCTTCTTCCTTAGCTTTAAAGAGAGAATTTTGGGGATCAACTTGGAGGGAAATTTAGGAATTAGGTGAGTGATTCAGAATGGGTAGTTTTAGTACTTAATTCACATATATAGGTCTTGAAATATAGGTTAAATAACATATCTTTGGTGTTAAGATTATAGGGGGCAGACTTAAATAATCTTGACTTAAAAATCTATGACGTGACTTATACGGAAGGCTGGGCGGTCCTTTAAAGGCACCATTGGCCATTTATGGAATCGCTAGGAGACCCCAAGTCCTGACAGCCTTTCACGGTTGGACTACCCTCCCTAAATGGTCCATGCATGGCTCCACTAATTTTTAGGGATACATCTAGGTGAGTCTAAACTGTGGCAACCCTAACCGGCAAGGCCACTATGCCTAAATGGCCAGTAAACCCCTAAACAACCCAGTTAGGCTTCCTTCAAGGTTTCATGATCCAGGAATTGTCCATTAACCAATCATAACCTTTTCAAAAGTATGAGGTGTTACAAAATCTATGTTTGACAAACTTCCAAAAGGTTTCATTAAACTAATATGCATGTCTCATTTCTCCTATTATGTTTAGTCAACCTCTCAAAAGCTTGTTTAGTGTTGACCGACCTTATGATCCAGAAAATCATTTTATTCATCATTTGAGGTTTAGCTGCAAACCTCTTGTGTAGAATTTTGAGAGGAGCATTGGAATCCTTATGCCAGATTACTCATTTGCCTTTGACATTACTTCCTTTTAATAAAACAATCTGTTTAGAAGATTGATATGCTTCTTTGACCACATGGTATATATTGTTAGAGATATCTTCATGTCCATCTACAATCTCCTTGTTATTCCCAAGGGTATCAACAAAAACTTTGTATTAATGTAATCTTCTATGCTTGCATTAAATGTATTTAATTTTTCTGCTTCAGTTGTCCTAAAAGTTGTTTTCCTTGTTAGAATGCATTGTATTCCTTCTGTCAAAGAATGTTCCATGCCTTCTACTTCAACCAAATCATTATGGAACTCATCTCCTTGCATCTCTTCTGCCATGATATTTCTTACTGCATTAATAAGATCATTATTGTTTTCTAGTGTATCATTTTATGCTGCACCAACATGAGAATTTTACATGTGTCATGGTACTCTTCTCATCCCTCTAATCAGACTGAGGTGATGCTTTATTCCGATTTGTGTTTTCACTAACTTGTATTGTTGTATCCTCATTTGTGTCATCTTTTTTGTTTTCCAGAACCTCTTAACGTATTTTTGTATCACATATGCTTGCTAGGTTCTCTTGGCTTCTTCTTTCCCTTTTTCCATTATTATCTAGCACTTCTTTGTTACCTTGGTCATTGTTGTCATGATTGGAAGTTGTTGCCCTGTTCCCTTTGATGATTTGTGTCCCCTTGATGTTGTGTGCTCCCAAAATAAGCCACTACCCAAGTCTTGTAGGAATTTCTTATGTTAGATTTCTTATTCAAATTGTTTTTAGACTCCACCATTTATCAAATGAGTTGCTTACGTGAACCTCTCTCATTATTGTGTTGCTTCAATTGTTGCATCGATTTGCAGTTATCAGGAGTAGTAGTAAATACTCTATTGTCCTTGGTGAGATGGAAACTCTTGTTATTCAATTAATGCTCAGGGTATTCTAGTCTTTGAAACTATATATTATGTTGTATTTCCTTTCCCTTATTACTTGACTCAGTACTGGTCTCATTTGGAGGGCCAACTACTTTTCCACGATGCAAAAGTCTTGTTCCCGATGCATGATGCTTCTACCTTTGTGCGTTCCTTTCCTCCTTAGCATTTCTCAATTGAGGATGAATTATAAAACACTCCTCTTCCTTTTGATCTTGTAGATTACAAGTCTTATAGTACTTAGGAATACAGTCATACTTTTTTTTATCCAAGTCGAGATTATATCTTAATATCTAGCTTTCTTTATCCCAACATTTATCCTCTTTGAAAAAATCTTGCAACAGATCCACTTCTATCTTCACCTTTGTGCAACTGAGCCTCGATTGATTTTAAGTAGCTATGTCAATTTGAAGAGATTTCCCTATGGATTGTGCAAAATTAAATAAGGAATCTTCGCAAAGAAATTTGGTTGTAATGACAGAAAGGATATTCTGGTCAAAACTGTGGTGGTTTTTCCTGCTAGGTTAACCAAGGTCCCATTTTAAAGATCGCATTTGATAGTAACCATTCTTGGACTTTAGAAATTAGGCTGGTTTAGACATTATATACACATAATCCTCGATGATCATCGGTCTAATCAGGATATTCCTATGATGCGAAAAACCATTCTTGCATTCTTATTTGATTTTGCATTGTAAAAGCATTATTTTTCAGTTTTTTTCTAGTTTCGATCATCCGTATAAAAATTTGCCTATAACAACAAATTGTGGATTCTCTTGGATGATCATATTGTTGACTTCTTTGTCCACCCATAAAATAGTATGTTATTTATGAACATAATTGATTTCTTTTATAGGAACAATTTTATGAGGTTTTTTAGAATCTGAAATAAAGGAATTTTCATAGGAAGTTTAGGGTGTAGTGATTTGGAGTAATGGTGATGGTTCTCGTCCCGGGAGAGGAGTCCAACTATTGTTGGCCAAAGCCATGACACGTTAATAGGCAAGCTAGGGTTTTTGATGATAGGTTTAGAACCACAAAAGTATGGGACTATAGTTTTAAACATAGTTCTTAACTAATATATCCTTTATTAGTTCTTTAACCTTTATCAATATAAGTGTCTCTTAATTCTAATATACTTAATGCTAAGGGCTAAGTTAGAAAACATAATTAATTCTCTCTTGATTGCTTAAATTGACAACTAATTTGGACCAAGTATTTATAGTATACATGACAACTAGGAAGTAATGGAGGGAGTAAAAAACAAGCTTAAAAGATGATACAAAACATCTTTAAATACAAGTTTAAGATATGTTAGGGTTAAACACCTACATTTGTAATAGATAGAGTGTTAATCTTTTAGTCCATAGATTTTTGGTTTATATACATATATTTTTTTTAAAAAAAATCACTAGGGAATTTTCGTATGGTGAATGGATGAAAAAGGTAGTTTATGAATCCAAATGGAGTGGAAGTGATATAAAAGAATCATATAGCTAAATTTAACTTGTTTAGAATGGAACTATAGAAGAAGTTGTTATGCGTTTGACACTTTATGAAATGGTTTCCTTTTTGAATGCTTGAGGAGTCATTTGATAGTTTGAAATCATTAGAGTTTTCGTTTTCAGTTATCATTGCATTACAAAAAAGGATAATTTTTTAACCCTTATATTTTTGCTTTTACCGAAAGTGATATTAATAAAAGAAATTTATAAGGTCTCCGATTCTGCATTAGAATTAAACATCTAACTACCTTGGATTATTTTCATGAATGAAAAAATAACTTATTTTACCATAGATTTTTTGTTGTAGGAAAGAATAAACCAAGAATAAAAAATGGACTGTTTTTCAACTTCTTTGTTAAGGTTAAACACCTATATTGTTAATACATTTTTTATTTCTATGCGTATATCTAGAATTGGATATCCAATTTTGCATTAGTGTAGAGACGAATATTTCACTTCAGAATTTCTATTTGATTAGTGGATGAAAAAGGCAATTCACAATACAAAGTGAGTGTAAGTGATGTTATGGATTCATACAGTTGAATTCAACTAGTTTTAGAGTTACATTATAGAAGTAGTTGTTATGTGAAAGACGGTTTATGAATTTATGGATTTTTTTCGTTATTGTTGGATGCGGTTTCATTTTCTTTACGAATATAATTGATGTAATTTTCTTCTTTAGTTTATAATTCTCTTTTTTTGTTAAAATAAAGGTTAGAATAGAAGAACATTTGAATTCTTTCTTTATATGGTTATGTTTGATGTTGAAACTAATGAGATGTAACATGAAATGGTTATTTGGGAGTTCTAAACTATTACTTACTTAACTTTTCCGAATTATTCCACTCTGCATGCATATCTCTTTCACTTGTTTGATGTTGATCAAAAACTAGAAGTAAGTAGTTATAGGAGGGTTAAGGAATCGCCTTCGTATATTGTGATGACCAAAAATACCCTCTTTGCGTGAGAACTCTACATATCATTCTCTGATTTTAGCATCAAAGAGTAGGGGTGTGCATTCGGTTTTTCAATTTGGTTTTGTAGTATTCGATTTGGATTTAGTGGTTTTTGGTTCTTAAAAAGTGTAACCCAATCCGAACCAAAATAAATTTTGTTTGGTTTGATTTTTCTCTTTTTGGTTATGTCATTAATTAATAACATAATCATAGTTATATTTGCAAATACTAACCAAAATACTAGGAAAAGTAATAATATCAATTCTCTTAAACATACTTTTTAATATAAATCATAAGTAAAATATAAAACACAATACTTATAAGTATATCAAATATAGATGTCCAAACATAAAATATATACTTAATCATAATGAGAAACAATAACTAAAAAAAGACTAAAGTGGTTAACTCCAACTTAATTCTAACTTCTAAACCTAAATATATATATATGTGTGTGTGTGTGTGTGTATGTATGTATAGATATATATATATTGGTTTTTCGGTTTTTAGTTTTCTAAATGTGAAACCAAGAAACCAAATAAAGTACATATTAATCCAAAACTAAACCAAATTAGAATTTGGTTCGATTGGGTTTGGTTTTTTGGTTTAATCCGAACAGTGCACACCCCTAGAAAATAGTGTTTTCTTTATTAAGGTGAGTACTCCTTACTTTAATACATTTTTCCTTCAATTGGCATTTTGATGTTACTTTTTCTTTCAATTATTTGTCTTCTTCTTAGGTGTTCTCGAATGACACAAAAAAGCAACGACATGTAATTGTACAAATACATAAGTCATGTAAGTACTAATTTTGATTGATACTCTCTTGTGTGAAAGATTCAAGCCATTCCACCCTATTTCTTTCTTGATTGAAAATTGTACTTTTGTTCAAATGAACTTCGAGTTTTTCAGTAACATTTTTTCCTGATTGTATTAAGGGATAATACCAATGTCAATGCATGTATGTCTGTAGGGTACAATGGGCATTGTCACACAGATTACCATTCCAAACCCCCCACCCCACCCCCCCACACTCCACTACACAACACTGTTAATACAAATGACACCTCTAAAGCTATGGTATCTATGGTAGAATGGAAACATTTAGGGCACTGCCACAGAGAACATGATTATGGAAGAAGAAGAAAAAAAGTGTCTTCTTAATGAATTACTTTGCATCCCCAAATCTCTCATCTTCTTGTTTTTTTAGAAAAGTTTATATTCACAAATCACTTTTTTTTTTTTTGCGGATATGTTTATATTCACAAATTTCTTTGAGTTTTAATGGCTCATCTCAAATAAATAAAGATTGCAACAATAGAAATTTGTACTCCTCGTCAAGGTAGGGTTGAAACAATGCAATTTGACAAAGATTATTACATATAATCTTTACAAGTTTAGTAGCATCCTCCGTAAATATATTTTGATAATCTCCTATCCATCTCTTTGTTTGCCTTCCTTTTTGTTTTAAGGAAAAATCATCTACACATATTTTATTCTATTGTTAGTTGACATGAAATCAACTTTTGCCTTTGTACACTTTATTCAGAAGAAGAAGCTGCCCTCATAGACCTCTTGAAGTTTATGTAATGTAGTACTTTTTCAACTACAACACCTACCGGTCTTCTTGATGTGCCGATGACTAATAAGAAATTCGAGGTTTCGTTATACATGAGATACTGCAGCAACACACTACAGAAACACCAAGTGAAGACTGAATCAGCATTGCTCTACTTCGATCTTCCTTTCAAAGTATCAATGGTTGATGCAGTTCAGTTGTTAATATATGTTACAAGATTATTTATTTTTCTTCGTTTTTGGGACATAACTAAGTGAGTAGCTCTATGTCGACATTATTCCCTCTGGTTTGATTAGGTTTGATACAAGCCTAACCAAAGGAAAGAGAATAATGTCTACATAGAGCTACTCATTTTGTTATGTTCCTAAATTTTAGAACGAGAAACTATCTGGCAGCATATATTAACGGTTGAACTGCACCAACCATTTGTATTTTCAAAGGAAGATCCAAAGAGAGCAATGCTAATTTAGTAATCACTTGTTGTTTCGGCATTTCATTGCTGCAGTATCTCATGCATGATGCAACCTCAAATTTGTCAGCATCCATCAACACATCAAGAAGACCAGTTGGTGTTGTAGTTGATAAAGTTTTACAATACATAAACTTCAAAAGGTCCATGAGGGCAGCTTCTTCTACTCAATAAAGTTGACAAAGACAAAAGTTAATTTCATGTCAACTAACAACACAGTAAAATATGTGTACATGGTTTTCTTCGAAAATGAAAAAGGAAGGCAAACAAAAAGATAGGTAGGAGTTTATGAAAATAAATGTATGGAGGATGTTCCTAATAATTCAAACTTTATATGTGATAATCCTTGTAAAATTACATTGTTCCAACCCTACCTCAAGAATGAGTATGATTTTTCCATTGCTGCAATCTTTATCAAATTTTGTTGAGCCATTAAAACACAAAAAAATTGTGAATATAAACATTTCGCAAAATGAAGGAAAAAAGTAATTTGTTAATGTAAACTTATCTGCAAAAACAAGACGAAGAGAATTTTGTGAATGGAAACTCATTCCTGAAGAAGACACCATTCTTTTCTTCTTCAATAACAATTTTCTCTATGCCAAGGTCTCAATGTTTCCAACTATGGCATGCATATCATAGCTTTGGAGGTGTCAATCGTATTAACAATGTCGTGTGGTGGCGTGTATATGGGGGTGGGGATAGGGGGTAGGGGTAGTTATATATCTAAAAATGCCCATAGAACCATACATGCGTACATGCATTGACAATCAGGAAGGAAATGTTGTTAAAAAACTCGATGTTCATATGAACTAAACTACAATTTTCAACCATGTAACACTCCAGAAAACTAATAAACTAAGCTAGAGCCTAATATGGAATCTAGCACCCTAAATGGGGTTTAACATAAAGATTAGAGTCGTAAAATAATTTCTATTAATTAGTACAAGTTTTTTGGACTAAAACCTAAAGGCCTGACACCCCAAATACTGATAGCATCCAAGGAAGCGCAACTCCATTGAAGGACAAGGATGAAGCTTTAGAAACTCCAAGGAGGCCCATAACAAGATCTCAAACCAAGTAGTTCAATGATAAGCTCAATGGGCTTCAATCGCTGATCCAAAAGTGTCTTATTGGGGAAGAAGAGCTCAAGCCCAAGGAAGAGGAATTATCCAAATGCTACAATTATTTGGTGGCCCAAATTCAAGCCCAATATGAGTAATTTTAAGGCCCAATTTCGTGCAAATAAGGTCAAGAAGAGTCCAAGAATCAGCCATAACAAGAGTTGCTTTCTGCCCAAGTTTTGAGAGAAGACTAGTCAAACTTTCCAAGATTGTCAAGATTCTTTTCCTAGTTGGGATTTACCTTATTTCTTTCTTTATTTATAGGTTATTAATATTTTCCTTATTCTATTTATGGTCTTCTAAGTACCATAGCTTTCCTAGAAGTACTAAATTTGTGTTTAGTTAGATTACTTTATTTCCTTTCTAGAGTAGGAGTCCTTGTAATTGTCTTTTAGGGTCTTGGACGTTTTTCACCCCTTCTCCTATATATAGGGGTCCTTTTTATTCATTAAAGACAATTTAGATTGATATTAATAATATTTGAGAGAGTTCTTTGAACCTTTGTGACTTGTTCTTTGAGAATTTATCTTTAAACCTTTACTAGTTTCATAGTTTAAGGTATAAAGTATCTTCTTCTTGTGATATCTTTGGTTTCTTTTTGGTATTCTTTAGAAGGTGATTAGTTCTACATACTAATTATTGTCTTTAGTTACTCATAAAGCGGTCAAGATCCGAATCTATTGTTTTGATTCGTTTTCTCAAGTAAAGGCGTTAGATTTCTTCCATAAATCTATACGTTGTTACTTGGATCTTTTCAAGACCTTAGAACATCTAATCCTTGGAAATTCGTGGATCTTTCCTTCGAATCTCCCATATCTTTAGTTAGTTTTTTTGTTTCTTTTCTTTATGCTTCCGCATTCTAATAATTGAATCTCTATTTGTGATCTCCTTAACCTAGGTGTTATCAAGTGGTATCAGAGCGGTTCTATCAAGATTCCGTTCTTGATAAATCTTGGGATTTCTTCTTATAGTAGAGCAAAAAAAAAAAAATGTGAACAGTATAGTAAAAAAATACTGTAGCGTGAAAAAAATAATTACAGGAGCGTGAATAGTAGCGTGAAAAAAAAAGTTATAACTTGCTCTCTAAGAAATCTGATTACTTGTCCTCCAAGAAATTTGATTACTTGGTACCCAAGAAAGCTTATTACTTGCTATTCAAGAAAGTTTATTACTTGCTCTCTAAGTTTTGCATTAATTTGTTTCCAAGCAAGAAGGTAGCAAGAAGAGGGGATTTTAGATCTTGAAGAATAAGGGAAATTTTTTTTCTTGCTCTTATAATTCTAAAATAAGTTCTTTTTTATTCGTGTTTTGTTTCAACTAAATCCTACTTGTTCTAGGACTAGTTCTTTACTTTCTTTTTATACCCCAAGATTCCATACTTTATTACTACGAACTTGATATACGTTTTGGTTTAATTATAAATCTACAAAGTATTCTCGTTCAAATGTTATTTTGAGTGGAAAAAGGCAAGTGTGGGTGAGTTTAAAAGAGGGTAAAAGCCATATTAAAAGTGTGATACTTGATCTTTTTTTTTTAGATGTCTAATTCAGGTGGTGATGAGGAAAGGGCTTGTTTAGAAGCTGAGGTCAAAGGAAGGAACGACTTCACCCTTCAAGCTATGCATCAGCAATTTGAGAGATGGACCCTTCAATTTCAAGAGATGAGGGATATGATTGTCGAGCAGAATGACACCATAGCTGCAATTAGGAGGGACAATGATGTTGTACCCCGAAATAATGTTAGACCCCAAGTTAGAAGGAATGTACCCCATATCCCTTTTGTAAATCCTGAATATGATAATGATGATTTTGATGTTGAATTTAATCTAGAAAGAAGAGAAAGGAGGGGACAAAGAGGTAGAGTAGAAGATGATAATATAAATAGTATAAAGATGAAGATGCCATCTTTCAAGGGGACAAGGGATCCAGACTTGTACCTTGATTGGGAGAGACGAGTTGAAGCCATCTTTGATTGGCATAACTACTCGAGGGTAAGAAAGTTAAACTTGTTGTTGTTGAGTTTTCGATTATGCTGCTTCTTGGTGGAAAAAGCTTGCTAGGGACAGATTGCAAGAGGAGCTACCACCTATTGCTACGTGGGCGAGAGATGAAGAGGGTAATGAGGAAGCGATTTATTCCATCATACTTCCAAAGAGATCTACAGTCTCGCCTTCAACACTTGAAGCAAGGCTCCATGTCGGTGGATGAGTACTTCAAAAGCATGGATATGGCTATGATCCAAGCTAACTGCATGGAGGAAGAAGAGGCTACAATAGTTAGATTTTTAAATGGTTTAAATACAGAAATAGCTAATGTAGTAGAGATACAACAATATGTAACTTTAGATGAGTTAGTTGATTTGTCTGTAAAAGTTGAAAAACAAATTGAGAAAAAGCGGCAAAATAACTCATGGAGAAGTCGACCAAACACTATCTCTAAGAAGCCATGGTCAACTCAAGAGGGGAAAGCTCCTTCCAAACCTCAAGATGATAGAGGTAAAGGTAAAGTTGAGGAGGGAGGTAAAATCTTTAATCCTAAATCTTCTAAACCTTCAAGTTCTATTCAATGTCACAAATGTCATGGAAGAGGGCATATGATGCATGAATGTCCAAGTAGAAGAAACATCCTACTTAGAGAGAATGGAGAATATGAGAGTGAAAAAGTGAGGGGGAAGAAGAAGAGGGAGAAGGTGTAAGTGAGGAAGATGATTTAGAACCGCCTAATGATGGTATAATGGGGGTGGTTAGGAGAATTATGACTATCAATTTGGGTAGTGTTGATGAAGGGCAGAGAGAAATTTGTTTCATACTAGGTGTGGGATAAAAGGGAAGACTTATTCTATGATTATTGATGGGGAAGTTGTGCAAATGTGGTGAGTTCATACTTGGTGGATAAACTAGGAATTGCATGTATGAAGTGCTCTACCCCATATAGGCTCCAATGGCTGAATGATTGTGGAGAAGTAAAAGTAAACAAACAATGCATGATTTCATTCAATGTTGATAGGTATGAAGATGAAATTCTTTGTGATGTAGTTCCAATGCAAGCATGCCATGTTTTACTTGGTCGACCTTGGCAGTATGATAGGGACACTACTCATCATGGGAGAAAGAATAGGTATAGTCTTCTGCATAATGGTAAGAAGTATACTCTTGCACCATTATCTCCTTCTCAAGTGTTTGAAGATCAAAAACGATTGAGGGAAACAATGGGAAAACAAAAGGGAGAGGTAAAAAGTGAGCTTGAGGGAAAAGAAAAAGGCCAAGAGATAGAAAAAAAAAGAGATGGCCGAGAGAAAGAGAGAGGGGGCAGCGATCTAAGTAAAGAAGTAAAAGAGGGTGTGAGTAAAAAAATAAAATGTTTTGGTGAGAGGAAAGAGGCTAAGGAAAAGAAAAATGAAAGCCTTTATATAAAAGCCAAAGAATGTTTGAATGCTAGGAGAGAGGGGCTGCCCATAATACTACTTACTTACAAAGAAGTATTGATTAATTTTGAACAACTAACTCCTTCTTTGCCAAATAGTGTTTCTTCTCTTTTGCGAGAATTTTGAAGATGTTTTTCCCGATGACACTCCAAAGGGATTGCCACCTTTGAGAGGGATTGAGCACCAAATAGACTTTGTGCCTGGGTCTCAACTTCCTAATAGGCCTGCATATAGGAGCAATCTGAAGAGACCAAAGAATTACAAAGGCAAGTTGAAGAATTTCTTGAAAAGGGATTTGTTTGAGAGAGTATGATCCCATGCTCTGTACCAGTCCTATTGGTCCCCAAAAAGGATGGAACATGGAGGATGTGTGTAGATTGTCAAGCTATCAACAAGATAACGGTAAAGTATCACCATCCTATCCCTCGTCTTAATGACATGTTGGACCAACTGTATGGTTCCAAAATCTTTTCTAAAATTGATCTAAAGAGTGGTTACCATCAGATTCGTATGAATCCTGGAGATGAATGGAAAACTGCTTTTAAGACCAAATATGGACTATATGAGTGGTTAGTTATGCCCTTTGGCTTGACTAATGCACCAAGAACTTTTATGAGACTAATGAAACATGTTTTTAAAAATTTCCATGGAACATTTATTGTGGTGTATTTTGATGACATCTTGATCTTTTCTCAAAATCTGAATGAACACCTAGAGCACTTAAAACAAGTTTTTGAAGTTCTTAGAAATCAGCATTTATTTGCTAATCTCAAAAAGTGTACTTTTTATGTGGATCGTGTGGTTTTCTTAGGTTTTGTGGTCAGTTCTAAGGGAGTTGAAGTTGTATATGGATTCAACCCCTTTACCCCCCTTGATTTATTGCCTTTGCCTACTAATGATTTTGCTAATCTTGATGGTAAGAAGAAGGCTGATATGACGAAGAAAATTCATGAACAAACAAGGCTTGCAATTGAAAAGAAGAATAAGGAAGTTGCATTACGAAGGAATAAGGGCAGAAAATATGTTGTTTTTAAACCTGGTGACTAGGTTTGGGTGCATATGAGAAAGGAAAGATTTCCTTCCAAAAGAAAGACCAATCTAGATCCTAGAGGAAGTGGGCCATACAAAGTCCTTGAAAGGATTGGAGACAATGCTTATAAACTTGATCTTCCTGGTGAGTTCCAAGTTAGTGCTACTTTTAATGTTTCTAATCTTTCCCATTTTGATGCAGATTTGAATTTGAGGACAAATTCTCTTCAAGAAGAGGGGAATGATAGCATCCAAGGAAGCGCAACTCCATTGAAGGACAAGGATGAAGCTTTAGAAACTCCAAGGAGGCCCATAACAAGATCTCAAACCAAGGAGTTCAATGATAAGCTCAATGGGCTTCAATCGCTGATCCAAAAGTGTCTTATTGGGGAAGAAGAGCTCAAGCCCAAGGAAGAGGAATTGTCCAAATGCTACAATTATTTGGTGGCCCAAATTCAAGCCCAATATGAGTAATTTTAAGGCCCAATTTCATGCAAATAAGGTCAAGAAGAGTCCAAGAATCAGCCACAACAAGAGTTGCTTTCTGCCCAAGTTTTGAGAGAAGACTAGTCAAACTTTCCAAGATTGTCAAGATTCTTTTCCTAGTTGGGATTTACCTTATTTCTTTCTTTATTTATAGGTTATTAATATTTTCCTTATTCTATTTATGGTCTCCTAAGTACCATAGCTTTCCTAGAAGTACTAAATTTGTTTTTAGTTAGATTACTTTATTTTCTTTCTAGAGTAGGAGTCCTTGTAATTGTCTTTTAGGGTCTTGGACGTTTTTCACCCCTTCTCCTATATATAGGGGTACTTTTTATTCATTAAAGACAATTTAGATTGATATTAATAATATTTGAGAGAGTTCTTTGAACCTTTGTGACTTGTTTTTTGAGAATTTATCTTTAAACCTTTACTAGTTTCATAGTTTAAGGTATAAAGTATCTTCTTCTTGTGATATCTTTGGTTTCTTTTTGGTATTCTTTAGAAGGTGATTAGTTTTACATACTAATTATTTTCTTTAGTTACTCATAAAGCGGTCAAGATCCGAATCTATTGTTTTGATTCGTTTTCTCAAGTAAAGGCATTAGATTTCTTCCATAAATCTATACGTTGTTACTTGGATCTTTTCAAGACCTTAGAACATCTAATCCTTGGAAATTCGTGGATCTTTCCTTCGAATCCCCCATATCTTTTGTTAGTTTTTTTGTTTCTTTTCTTTATGCTTCCGCATTCTAATATTTGAATCTCTATTTGTGATCTCCTTAACCTAGGTGTTATCAAATACCAACCAAGGGTCCTTGAGGGGGACCTTGATGGCGGCTAAAGAGTTGTGAAGAGGTAGCCACCCATAAAATTGGAGCCCACAAGCCGTGGGTGGTCCCATGCCCCTTTGGTGGGGGTAGTGGGTTAAGGTTGGACATCCCCTTGCCTTGCCAAAGTCTCTGTCTGATCTACGAATGAGCAGCACGATTCATGGACCTACACATGCCTCGTAGATGAGGTATCGTAAGTGAGGGCTGGAATTGGCCAAAATGAGGAGTTGCAGACCCAACCCACAAGTGACCAGTACGGTCATGGTACCATCCACGCCCCGTGGGTGGGGGTCGTGGATGAGGGCTTTTAAGGCTGCCCCAATCTTGGTCAAAGGTGAAATATTTTAAGAAATTCCAAAATTAATTATTTTAGTGCGGGGACGGTTTATATTGTTTATTTAGACTAATATAAATACTTTTTAACTATTAACCACCCCTTTACACCTCATTACTCACAAGACTCAAATCATAACCTACTTCCCTTTCCAATATTTCTCTCTTTAAAACTCCATTGAAGAAGAAGGAACCAAGGTTTAGGGATAAAGAACTCAACTTTTCCACTCAATTCGTGAGGAATCTACATAAGGTATGGTGGCTTTTCATAAATGGGTAGCTTTCATCCACAGAATCCCTTCAAAACTTGATTTCAAAATTTCCAAATTCCCCCCCCCCCCTCCAAACCTAGGGTTTCAATCTAAGTCATGGGTTCTCTTTTGTCATACCCCGAAATAGGGCTTATAACTGGCACTCGATACCCTAATACATCGAGTTACCCCCTGAAACATACTAGCTAAACCAAATTTGTGAGCCAAAAATATTGGGCATCACAACAACTAAAAGGTTGAGCCTGGAACCAAAGGTCATGGCCTGAAAGAGAATCACCATACAAACAATGGTAGACAAACCGAAAAAATAAAATAAAGATGTACTATCTAGCCAATGAGGCCACAACCGAAAACATACTACTTACGCACACACATATATATACATGCCAAGACTATTGGCTGGTGGTTGAAACATACAATAGGAAAACCCAAAATATTGTGTCCACAATAGCCTCTATAAGTGACATAAGCACTATGTGGACAAGGCCCCGACTATACCCAAACTGTACAACAAAAGGAAACATCCTCTAATAGCCCTCAGGATAAGATGGAGCTTACCAACTCACAGTGGAACCTGAATCCTAGCGTGTGAGTTGATTAGAGTCCCTGCCTATACATGCTCGCTCAAAACAAAAAGAAGCATCCCGAGGAAAAGGGACATCAGTATGAATAAAAAAGTACTTGTATGTAAAGAAAAAAGTAAAATCATAATCATTTACTATAAAGGGGTAATATAGATACCACCTGAATCAAATAATCTCCATGGCTGACCTTTAGCCCCCTACTACTTATATATGCATGGTATGCTCGTATAATCGTATGTCGTGAATACATACATATATATATAGATGCAAATGCATGACATATCCAACCAAATGCTAGCAATGGTGGTCCTTTCCGGTAGCGAACCGGCATCATTTCGCCCACTTGTGGCCATCTGTCACTCATACGTAAATATATAGGCAATAGGCCGCATACCTTCCTATTATAGATCAGGTGTAGAATGCATAGCATGTCATGTCATGGAGTTATGACATCTATGAGTTACTGTTGTCACTTTGCCAATCTTGGCCCATTTGTAGTCTTGTTCTCATAACCCCATAATAACTTTCGTATAACATATAACAATCTCATGGAACTTGATATGTTCTTCCAAATAAGATTGAAAAGTTAACTAGAATTTTAGAAGGATAACCTAACCTTGTTGATATTCATAACAAGTTTAAGGTGACTTACTTAGTTCCTAACTTGGTTCCTAGATAATTTATAAAAAAAATATTTCAAAAGCCAAGTGTTCTAAAAGTTTACATTTAAACTATATTTGAGAGGTTTGAAGGTCGTGAGCTACTTTAAAGATTTTTTTCCAATAATAACCTTAGTGGAGAAAGAAGGCTTGTCACAAGTAGTAAGGGTCTCGCATGACATTTTAATTCACATCACCCAAGGAAGAAAACGAATTCATAGTTGCGGACATATAATCAAGGAAACTGATAAAATGACATGTAGATGTCGAACACTCTCTTTATCCGAATGAGTGAAATATCAAAATAATAGAATCATGAAAATAATTCAACTGAGATCGCAATGTCTTTCACGGAAGGTCTTTCTAGCAAGAGAATAGCAAAATATCACATTCGGCGTTTTAGGAATTTCCCAGGAGTGGTGCTAAAATGAGGGACGTAGCTTCGCCTTAACATACCTTTTCAATGAATGGTCGAATGGTCATAGCTTCTTCATGAAAGTTATTCCTTACGTCCTAAACTTTGCAAACACTATCTATACATAGTTGGTACACACCTTAGTTAACCAGGTGTAAACCTTGAAGAAACACCAATAACTAGAAATTTATATCTTCAAAAATTTGCTCCAAATGCAGATAATAATAGGGGAAAACGATTGTCACGTGTAGAGATCATGTTTCTAGGAACGGGGGGATTCTTTAATAGTAGAAATTGTCAAAAACTGACCTTCATCATGCAAGTACTCCATAGGAACCCTCTCTTAAGCTTTGTTTCTGGTTTGGAAGTAAAATGAAATGTTTTCATGGCTTAAAACGTTGAGTAAGCCGACATACCACATTTTTGACCTGACTCGGATTCTGCCCTTTTAGTCAGTAGTAAAACCCTTATAACTTTTTACTTCGATGTTGGTTGGATACAAGGTTTTGTGCATTGAAAACTAGACTCATAGGCGTTCCATTTAATGGGTGATAGGCCTTTTAACTCTTTTTATAGTGGGAGAAACCATCCAAGACTTTTGACCCATAGTAAAGAAAATATTATTAGAGAAACTTCGATAACTTTTGCCTACTTTAGTTTCACTAATTTCCTTGACTTCCAAACTTAACATACGACCCTTGTGCTATTATAATACCTCATAACATGTTTTACACTCATAGGATTATCCACAAGATATGGGACAAGTTAAACCATTCAAACAAGCGAAGTTCTACTCGAGCAATTTCTTTTGTCATGAACTTTGTTTGAGGGGTCCCTTTGACCTAAAACTTTAGTTTAGTTCCTTGATCTTGCCACCTAATTGCAATCTTAATCTCCAATGTACAATACAAAGTCATATACACCTTATATAACCATGCTATACTACGCCACATATATTATGCACGATTAGAGAAAAAGTACGGGATCTTACATCTTTCAAAATGTTTTCAATTCTTGAATTATGATGGATTATGATTGAATTGATGTTTAATTGTTGATTTACAATGAAACCCCTCCATGAACCTATGAATGCCCCATATTGCTAAATTGTGAATTTATGATGTGGGTTGATTGATTATGGAAACATGTCAATTGATTATGTTTATATTGATTAAGTTATTGAATCATGATATTCCCCTATCTAATGTAGTAATTATAGAATTCTAAGTTGAGTTTGCTTCATTGCCTTGAAGGGAAAATTTTGAGGGTTTGTAGATGTTGATGAGAATTATGTATGATCTTATGGTTCACTTAGATAGTGAAGATCCTTTGACTATTGTGTAATTGTGGTATTGTTGCAAGATCATTCTCCCAATAACCTTACACATGACTATGCATGAAATGTCTATAACTATGATAATGTTATTGTGTTGATTGAAAGGCTATTCTAATGAAACACTATAAACATGATGTGAAAGATTTACTCACATACTAATGATTTAATGGTTGAAAGGACATTCTCACCTAATGAATCTATGAGCTATCATGTTACCATGATGGTTTGAGTGCTAGGGCATTCTTTCATGAACATGAATTTAAGTAAGGACTTAACATGAATATTAAATGGAATTATTCTTAGCACCGAAGGGATATGAATATGAGATGGAAGCTTTTACGTCAGTTAGTCCATCTTTCTAATAGGTTCCTTTACGTCAGTTAGTCCAGGTTCCCAAAATAGTTATCTCATGACATGGTAACCTTTTACCTTAGTTAGTTTGGGTTTCTAGTAGGAATCTCCTTATCTTGTAACTATGTGCCCACATAGGTCTTTAGCTATTGGATCCACCTAAGAGCTAATACTTGAGTTCAACCTTAGACAAGTAGGACATCTCTTTTCGGTGTGGGGGCATGAAACCAGATTCCATGTAGCTCACATGGTCTATGTCGATTAAGGCTATTTCCCTACATGACAACAATATGAACCATGACATGAACATGAACATGAACAAGAATAGGAATATTAACTATGAACAAGAACATGAGTTATGTATTATGGTTCCTCAACAAGTTTTACATAGTACGAATGGGGGTATGGGACGTCATTCATGCATTGCACAAGTAGGTGTTGAGAGTGATTGTGGTATGTTCTCTTATGACATGATGTTTTATGAGTTAATACATGTTTTATATGAACCATGAACATGAACTATACTTATGACTTCTTAATGATATTTACTTAGTGTGAGTGGGGGTATGGGACTTCACTCATACATTACACAAGTAGACTTATAAAGGGGTTATGGTGTGGTTTCCTTATGCCATGAAGATATATGAATCTATGTATGCATGATATGAATTGTTGCCATTAGTGACTTTACTGATTACAAGCTATGAACATGAATGTTTCCTTATCTATGAGTGTTCGCTATAGATAAGGTCAAGGTATGTTATGCATGATTGTGGTGGCCTAAAAGTTGTACTTAGCATAGATAGAAGTATGGGATCTTGTCTATGCATTGCACAAGTACTAGGGTTACTTATGAAATTGTTTGACTATGTATTTACACTGGTGTGCATGATGATTCTTAAAGTTGAAAAAGTGCATGGTTTTAAAATAAAATGTCCCTTTTTACTTGATTTAAGGATTTTTATTCATGGCTTCCATACTTAGTACAATATTTCTGCTAACTCATATTTTCTACATTATCTATAAGTGTAGGTTCCGATCATTGAGACATACTTCTCCTTTTAAGCAGAGCTTGGACAAACTATTCTACACGCTTGGTGAGTCCTCATGGTTCAAGGACAAGACTTATTCATTTCAAGTTTCTTTCGTACTTTCTATTTTGAGACTATGTTGTAAAGGGATGTGACCCTTATTGATTCTCGATTATATTAGATGGTTTTTGAGAAAAGGTCTAGACTTTTATATTGGTTTTATGAAAAAGACTTCCATTGTAAAAAGTTTTAAATTCCACATCATTTCTATTACTTATGTTTATGATTATGCTAAGGGCTTGTATGAGACCCCTTCGGGGTCAATTACGTTGTGTTACATCTAGGGGGTACCCTTGGGTCGTGACAAACTTGGTATCAGAGCACAGGGTTTAGAATGATTCTAGGATGATGTCTCATGAACCACGTCTAGTAGAGTCTTATTCATGAGTGTGAAGCACACTACACTTATGAATGAGAGGCTATAATATGCTTAGGAAATTCCACTTCTTTCATTACTCTTTAGTTGTGCCTTAGAGTTTTATCTCTATGAAGTCCTTTTCCTAACCCTTCTCTTGTGTCTGTCGGATATGAATACAAGAAGGGCGAATGTAAGAATGATAGAAGAGGAGATTGTGAATGAGGGAGTTCCTCCCAAAGGTCCTCAAGTTCCTCAGGCTCCTAATGATGAGGGGGCAATGACAGATGTGGAAATAAGGTTGGCTCTCAAAATATTGACCCAAGCCGTGACGGTCCAAGTCAATAGGGATGCTACAACTCATGTGAACCCTAATGCAAACACCGTGGCTTCAAGGTTGAGATATTTCACAAGAATTAAGCCTCCTATGTTCTTTGGTTCTAAAGTGAGTGAAGATCCTCAAGAGTTTGTGGAAAAGGTCTACAAGATAATCGATGCCATGGGGGTGACTTCTATAGAAAAAGCAGAGCTAGCCGCTTACCAATTGAAGGGTGTGGCCCAAGTATGGTATACTCAATGAAAGAGGAATAAGTCGGAAGGAGTGGGTCCCATAGGTTGGGAGGTTTTTAAGAAAGCATTCTTTAAGAGGTCTTTCCTCAAGAGAAGAGGGAAGCCAAGGTGGAAGAATTTATCAACCTTCGTCAAAGAGGTATGAGTGTTGAAGAATATACTCTAAAGTTTACCGAATTGTCCAAGTATGCTCCATCTATGGTGGTGGATCCTATGGATGAGATGAATAGGTTTGTGACGGGTGTGTCTCGTTTGGTGAGAAAAGAATGTCGTTCGGCTATGCTTCATGATAACATGGATATATCTCATCTAACGGTGTATGCTAAATAAATGGAGGATGATAAACTCCAAGAAAAGAATAGGGAAGTTAAGAGGCCTATGAACGATGATGGGAATTCTTCCAAGGTTAAGTTTGAGGGTCAATAGAGACCAAGGTTCAAGAGAAGGTTCTCTAACCAAGGCTCCTCTAGTGCTCCAAGGTTCAGAAAGGATAGGGTACCTAACCCTAAGCCTCAAGGAGGTAATAGGGGTGGATCTTCTACGTCAAGGCCTACTTGTGCCATGTATGGCAAGAAACATGATGGTAATTGCCTTGTTGACACGGACGGTTGGTTTAGTTGGGGAAAGAGTGGTCATATGATGATAGATTGTCTCATGCGAAAGGCTCAAGGAACAGAGCGCAAGCAAGCCGTTCCTAGTGGTTCAAACTCCGATGCTCCTAATAAAAATTGCTTTTATGCTCTTCAATCCCGAAGTGACCAAAAGAGCTCCTCGGATGTGGTGACCGGTATTTTACAAGTTTTTTCTATTGATGTTTATGCATTGTTAAACCCCAGTGCCACTTTGTCCTTTGTTACACATTTTGTGGCTATGAAATTTGAAATACTCCCCAAAGTGTTAATAGAACCTTTTTAAGTGTCTACCCCGGTTGGTGACTCGGTGGTGGAAAAATGAGTCTATAGGAGTTGTCCTATTTCCTTGTCTCATAAAGTCACCTTGGTGGATTTGATAGAGTTAGACATGTTAGACTTTGATGTCATTGTCACGACCCAAGTCTAGGGCTTAGACGTGACCGGCGAATGGGGAACCCGAGGGAACCCCAAACAAGCCTCATAGCATATCATTACACATCCTTGGTCGCGGAAGCAATTAAAATGACCATAAGCGATACGCATAGTCAAGGGGAAATTGGGACTAAAGGAGCAAGACAAAAAGAGAATAATACATAAATACCATAGATGAGTCAAGCTCAAACATAATACACAACTTGTCCAACACCACCTCTAAACATGGATACTTAGTGGGGGCCGAGACAAACTACCGGGCTCACCCTCATAGTCAATACATAATTAAAAAGGAAAAGGTCTTATACATAACAAAAGATCATGAGCAACGTCCCCGGAATGGAGGACTCACCAATAACCTTGATAGGAAATCGTATTAGCCACGTGGAGGAGGATGGTCAGACGGTGCTCCGGTCCCTACATGGTGACATCATGTAGGCATAGAGTATGCATTAGTACGTTTGAATGTACTAAGTATATGGGATGCAATGCAATGTAACAATGGATGGACATTATAGGCAAAATGCATAATCATACCCGATAGATAACATATTAATGAGATGATATGTATAATGATGCTTATATAAAAATCATATTTAGTAGGGCATAGTATATGTGTAGTGAGTGACCATCAATATAGCATTTCCAAGGCCTACCACCCCCTTGGAGAGGCGAAAGAGGTACAAACCCCTCAATGTGGTTACCCGGGCCTACCACCCCGAGCTAGGGACCAAGGTACAAACCCCACGATATGGTTATACGGGCCTACAACGCCCGTACTAGGCAACCAAGGTACCAACCCCTTGATACGGTTACCCGAGCCTACAACCCCCGAGCTAGGCTTGGTCGACTCACACACTATATAGAGAAAATCATATACATGTATCCATTTCATCATCATTTCAATACTTATATAATCATCCGACTTATAGGACGTACATTGGACCTTCCATTTCATAAGAATTCTATAAATGACATTTTATCAAACATATGGTGGGCTACTTGTTCATGTAAATAAAATCATGTGTTTCAAGAGTACTAAGTCCAACCAATTTTCAAAATCTATATAAAACAGCCCACCAACAACATACATATATATATACATATATAACAACCTTCATAATTTGATCATGGAGGCATGAAAACCATAAACATCACATAATAATACCATTTCATGAAAATATGCAAGATAGACCTTAATAGGGTGTGTAATAGTGATTCCATAATTCAAGAGTTCATAAATGATCATAAGGACCCATAAACTTGAAGTAAAATAGAGGATAAATGGTTGGACTTGTGGAAAGGAAGGTTTCCACAATCAACCCACATACCTCAACTTTGGAGAATTCTTGATGAAGATTGGAATGGAGAATTGCTTGAGATTGAATCTTGAATCCGGAATTAAAGCTTGGGATTCTTGAATTTGGTGGATGATCTTGGTGGAATTTTTGGAGAGGGCTTAGAGAGAGTTTTTGGATGTTTTAAAGTTAAATGACTAAGTATGGATATGTCCCCTTTTTATAAAAAACGTCCCAACACTTAGAAAAAAAAAATGAGGCGGGTGAACAAGTGTTTTCGGCTACTGGAATTTGTATTTTCTGCCGGACAGGTTTTACGAAAACGGTCATAACTCCTTCATCCTAACTCGAAATGAGGTGAAACAAATTGCGTTGGAAAGCTAACTCATAGAGCTTCAATTTTGATAGTTTGAGATCCTTCCAGTTCCTTGTGTGCTGAGAGATATGCCCCTTTAAAGTTAACCCTCAAAATCACATTTTTTTGCGATTTTCGAATTTTGATACGGTTGCTCTAAAATTCGGGTTAGACCCATTTCCCACTCAATTTGACCCTCTGAATAAGAATATGAAGTCGAATTTTCGAAATGATGCACGGATTTTGAGATATATGGAAATTACAATTTTAGGTGTTTCCGAAGCACATTTTCGGGCATTTTTGGGGTCGTTTCAATATCTCCCCCTTGGGAACATTCGTCCCCGAATGTCAAAGAAATGTACATGAGAGACATAAACATGGCAAATTCAGCCCACATAAGGATGCAACAATGTACTTACACCTCATTTCAAAAACTTCAACATAGTTGTAAAACTACAATGAACTTGTTAACTTAAACATGAATGTATGCAATGACATGGTGGCTGAACTTAAGACCTGAGATTTTATAAAGGTCTTAGATCAATACCTTAAGCTTGAGTGGAGTGGAAAAGATAAGGATATCGCCTTTGCATGTCCGCTTCGGCCTCCCAAGTAGCACTTTCAACTTGTTGATTTCTCCAAAGGACTTTAACGGAATCCACATCTTTGTTTCTCAATCTCTTCACTTGTCTATCTAAAATCTGGATCGGAACCTCTTCATAGGTCAAATTATCTTCAACAACACCCACAACATCAAGAGACACAATGGCATTCGGATCACCCACACACTTCCTCAACATAGACACATGAAATACCGGATGAACCAAATCCATTTCGCTAGGCAATTCCAACTCATAAGCTACCTTGCCAATTCTCCTCATCACCTTATAAGGACCCACGTATCTTGGGCTCAACTTGCCCTTCTTACCAAAACGAACCACACCCTTCATGGGTGACACCTTTAAATAGACCCAATCACCAACTTGGAATTCAAGAGCCCTTCTCCTCACATCGGCATAGGACTTTTGGCGACTTTGGGCCATCTTCAACCTTTCTCTAATCATCCTAACCTTCTCAAGAGCCTCCATAACTAGATCTGGTCCTAACAAGGTCACCTCACCAACCTCAAACCATCCAACCGGTGATCTACAACGCCTCCCATAGAGAGCCTCAAAAGGAGCCATACCGATGCTAGAATGATAACTATTGTTATAGGCAAACTCAATCAATGAAAGATGATCATCCCAACTACCCTTAAGTTCCAATACACAAGCCCTAAGCATATCTTCAAGTGTTTGGATAGTCCTTTCGGCTTGTCCATCCGTTTGCGGGTGAAAGGCTGTAGTAAGCTTAACTCTCGTACCTAGACCCCTTTGAAAGGACTTCCAAAAGTGTGAAGTAAATTGAGTACCACGGTCCGATATGATGGATAGAGGAATCCCATGCAACCTTACCAAGTCATGAATATATAATCTTGCATAATCTTCCGCCCCATATGTTGTCTTTACCGGTAGAAAATGAGCCGATTTTGTCATCCTATCAACCACCACCCAAATAGAATCAAAACCTTTTCTAGTCTTGGGTAAACCAACTACAAAATCCATATTAATTTCTTCCCACTTCCAAGTAGGAATCTCTATGTCTTGGGTTAGGCCACCCGGCCTTTGATGTTCGGCCTTGACTTGTTGGCAACTATGACAACCGGAGACGAATTTGGCAATGTCCTTCTTCATGCCTCCCCACCAATACACATCTCTCAAATCTCTATACATTTTGGTGGAACCGGGGTGGATGGAGTAGGAAGAATTATGAGCCTCCTCAAGAATTTTCTCCCTCAAACCATCAACACAAGGCACACACAACCTACCTTGGTACCTAAGGGTACCATCTCCCCGTTGGGAGAAAACTTCCACCTTGCCCTCTTTCACCAAGGCCTTCAATTCTAACAAGGAAGAGTCAAGATCTTGTTTTTCTATCACCTCGTCAACCAAGGAAGACCTAGCACCATCAACAACGACCACACCACCATTACCAACCTCTTTCAACCTAACCCCCAACCTAGCCAACCGATGCACCTCCCTAGCCATTTCCCTATCACCAATATCAACATGAGCTAGGCTACCCATAGACACCCTACTCAAAGCATCCGCCACCACATTAGCTTTACCGGGATGATAATGCACACTCATATCATAATCTTTAAGAAATTCTAGCCACCTTCTTTGTCTCAAGTTGAGATCTTTTTGGGTGAAGACATATTGGAGGCTCTTATGATCGGTAAACACATCAACATGTACCCCATACAAGTAATGACGCCAAATCTTTAAAGCAAACACCACCGCGGCTAATTCAAGATCATGCGTAGGATAGTTCTTTTCATGCACTTTGAGTTGTCTAGAAGCATAGGCTATCACCTTACCATTTTGCATTAGAACACAACCCAAACCAACTCTAGAAGCATCACAATACACAACAAATCCCTCAAGCCCATCCGGTAGTGATAATATAGGAGCGGACACAAGTTTATCTTTCAAGGTTTGAAAACTCCTTTCGCACTCATCGGTCCACTCAAACTTAGCCTTCTTTTGTGTCAACTTAGTCATGGGAGAAGCAATAGAAGAAAACCCATTCACAAATCTCCGGTAGTAACCCGCTAAGCCCAAGAAGCTCCTAATATCCGACGGGGTCAATGGCCTAGGCCAATTTCTAATCACATCGGTCTTCTTAGGGTCTACCTTAATACCATCCCCGACACCACATGACCTAGGAAGGCAACCTCCCTCAACCAAAATTCACACTTTTCATACTTGGCATACAACTTCTCCTCTCTCAATCTTTGCAACACCACCCTCAAGTGACCCATATGTTCTACCTCGCTATGCGAATAGATTAAAATATCATCAATGAAGACCACAACAAAGGAATCAAGGTAGGGTTTAAAGACTCTATTCATTAGGTCCATAAAGATAGCCGGTGCATTGGTCAACCCAAAGGACATGACCACAAATTCATAATGCCCATACCTAGTCCGGAAGGCTGTCTTAGGAATGTCACACTCCCTCACCTTCACTTGATGATACCCGGACCGAAGATCAATCTTAGAGAAGTGGCTAGCCCCTTGCAATTGGTCGAACAAGTCATCAATCCTAGGAAGAGGATATTTATTCTTGACGGTGACTTTATTGAGTTGCCGGTAATCAATACACATCCTAAGGGACCCATCTTTCTTCTTCACAAACAACACCGGTGCACCCCATGGTGATTGGCTAGGCCTAATAAAACCCTTCTCCAACAAGTCCCTCAATTGTTCTTTCAACTCCTTTAACTCCGCCGGGGCCATACGGTAAGGGGAATAGAAATAGGTTGAGTATCGGGGAGGAGGTCTATGCCAAAATCTATTTCCCTTTCGGGAGGAACACCGAGAAGGTCATTAGGAAAGACATCAAGAAATTCATTTACGACCGGAACTGACTCTATAGGAAGGGTTTTGGACTCCACATCTCTAACCCTCACAAGGTGATAGAGACACCCCTTAGAGATCAACTTACGGGCTTTAATGCAAGAGATGAACCTACCCTTGACTACCACATTTTGGCTTTCCCATTCAAGAATGGGTTCACTAGGGAATTGGAATTTGACCCTACGGGTTCTACAATCAATGGAAGCATAGTATGCATGCAACCAATCCATCCCAAGAATAACATCAAAATCAACCATGTTCAACTCAACAAGATCACAAGGAAATATTTTATGCAAGATGCAAATAGGACAATTCCTATAGACCTTCCTAGCAACCATATATGCACCAATAGGAGTAGACACCTTATATGACTCATGCAACAAGTCGGGCTCAACATGAAACTTCTTGGCAACAAAGGGGTGACAAAAGAAAGAGAGGCACCCGGATCAATTAATGCATATACATCAAAGTCAAAGATTTTCAACATACCGGTAACGACGTCGGGGACTTCATCGACCCCTTGCCTCCCATGCAAAGCATAAAATCGATTGTGCCTTGGGGCACCACCTTGTCGGCCCCCTCTCCCCAAAGGAACTGCATTGGCACCTTGTGGACGGACCTCCTTACCCTTGTTGCGATTCCGAGGACAATCTATTGCCTTGTGCCCCATTTCCCCACAACTATAGCAAGCACCGGTATTTCTCAAGCACGGGCCACCATGACCCTTACCACACTTCGGACATACATCAATAGGACCCATACCACCAATACCTTGGGCCCTTGGAACATCATTGGCAAACCCCTTATGGGGCGCATGAGAAGACCCTTGGCCTTGATGAAACCGGCCTCCCCTTCGACTTTGGAACTTGCCCTCAAAACGGGCCCTCTTGGCCTCATGACCCCTCCTCTTCCTCAACTTCTCCTCCTCCATTTGTTCGGCATAGACCATCAAGAGGGACAAGTCCATGTCACTAATCAACATTGCGGACCGGCATTCTTCACTCACTAGGTCGGACACACCCATCACGAATTTATTCATTCTAGATCGTGAGTCGGCAACCAAGTGTGGAGCATATCTTGAAAGTTGGTTAAACTTGAGGGCATACTCCCTCACACTCATAGACCCTTGTTTTAAATTCATGAACTCCACCAATTTGGCTTCCTAAGCTCAAGAGGAAAGAATCGATTAAGGAAAGCCGTTTTGAACACTTCCCAAGGCACCACATAGTTTGCCCCCTTCTCTTTTTTCCATTGGTTGTACCATATTTGGGCCACCCCTTTTAGTTGGTAGGCCGCCAACTCCGCCTTATCTTCGACCTCATGCCCATGATAGCTAATATCTTGTGGACTTCATCGATGAACTCTTGAGGGTCTTCATCTAACTTAGACCCATAGAATTCCGGGGGATTCATCCGCACGAAGTCTCTCACCCGAGATGCCGGGGTAGGAGCCTAAGGAACTTGGGCCCCGTGGTTGGCTTGATTAGCCATAGCTTGAGCAAATAAAGTAAGGGCATCCCGAAGATCCCCATTGGTCGGTTGTTCCTCGGGTGCGCGGGCTCGTTTTCCTCTTGTATTAGGCATGATCTAGCATAACAAAGAACAACCGTTAGGGGAAAAAAAAACTTAATTCAACTCTACCGCACAACTTAGAACATGAAGAAGGGAAACATTTCCTAAAACGTCTCATAGCCTCCTACTCATAATTGTGGTGCACAACACAACCATGAATCGGACTCTAATCAACGCGGTGTGTTGGACTCCGAGGATCTATCAACCTAGTGCTCGATACCAAGTTTGTCACGACCCAAGTCTAGGGCTTAGACGTGACCGGCGAATGGGGAACCCGAGGGAACCCCAAACAAGCCTCATAGCATATCATTACACATCCTTGGTCGCGGAAGCAATTAAAATGACCATAAGCGATACGCATAGTCAAGGGGAAATTGGGACTAAGGGAGCAAGACAAAAAGAGAATAATACATAAATACCATAGATGAGTCAAGCTCAAACATAATACACAACTTGTCCAACACCACCTCTAAACATGGATACTTAGTGGGGGCCGAGACAAACTACCGGGCTCACCCTCATAGTCAATACATAATTAAAAAGGAAAAGGTCTTATACATAACAAAAGATCATGAGCAACGTCCCCGGAATGGAGGACTCACCAATAACCTTGATAGGAAATCGTATTAGCCACGTGGAGGAGGATGGTCGGACGGTGCTCCGGTCCCTACATGGTGACATCATGTAGGCATAGAGTATGCATTAGTACGTTTGAATGTACTAAGTATATGGGATGCAATGCAATGTAACAATGGATGGACATTATAGGCAAAATGCATAATCGTACCCGATAGATAACATATTAATGAGATGATATGTATAATGATGCTTATATAAAAATCATATTTAGTAGGGCATAGTATATGTGTAGTGAGTGACCATCAATATAGCATTTCCAAGGCCTACCACCCCCTTGGAGAGGCGAAAGAGGTACAAACCCCTCAATGTGGTTACCCGGGCCTACCACCCCCGAGCTAGGGACCAAGGTACAAACCCCTCGATATGGTTATACGGGCCTACTACCCCGTACTAGGCAACCAAGGTACCAACCCCTTGATACGGTTGCACCCGAGCCTACAACCCCGAGCTAGGCTTGGTCGACTCACACACTATATAGAGAAAATCATATACATGTATCCATTTCATCATCATTTCAATACTTATATAATCATCCGACTTATAGGACGTACATTGGACCTTCCATTTCATAAGAATTCTATAAATGACATTTTATCAAACATATGGTGGGCTACTTGTTCATGTAAATAAAATCATGTGTTTCAAGAGTACTAAGTCCAACCAATTTTCAAAATCTATATAAAACAGCCCACCAACAACATACATATATATATACATATATAACAACCTTCATAATTTGATCATGGAGGCATGAAAACTATAAACATCACATAATAATACCATTTCATGAAAATATGCAAGATAGACCTTAATAGGGTGTGTAATAGTGATTCCATAATTCAAGAGTTCATAAATGATCATAAGGACCCATAAACTTGAAGTAAAATAGAGGATAAATGGTTGGACTTGTGGAAAGGAAGGTTTCCACAATCAACCCACATACCTCAACTTTGGAGAATTCTTGATGAAGATTGGAATGGAGAATTGCTTGAGATTGAATCTTGAATCCGGAATTAAAGCTTGGGATTCTTGAATTTGGTGGATGATCTTGGTGGAATTTTTGGAGAGGGCTTAGAGAGAGTTTTTGGATGTTTTGAAGTTAAATGACTAAGTATGGATATGTCCCCTTTTTATAAAAAAACGTCCCAATACTTAGAAAAAAAATGAGGCGGGTGAACAGTGTTTTCGGCTACTGGAATTTGTATTTTCTGCCGGACAGGTTTTACGAAAACGGTCATAACTCCTTCATCCTAACTCGGAATGAGGTGAAACAAATTGCGTTGGAAATATAACTCATAGAGCTTCAATTTTGATAGTTTGAGCTCCTTCCAGTTCCTTGTGTGCTGAGAGATATGCCCCTTTAAAGTTGACCCTCAAAATCGCATTTTTTGCGATTTTCGAATTTTGATACGGTTGCTCTAAAATTCGGGTTAGACCCATTTCCCACTCAATTTGACCCCCTGAATAAGAATATGAAGTCGAATTTTCAAAATGATGCACGGATTTTGAGATATATGGAAATTACAATTTTAGGTGTTTCCGAAGCACATTTTCGGGCATTTTTGGGGTCGTTTCAGTCATTTTTGGTATGGATTGATTTCATGCATGCTTTGCCTCTATAGATTGTAGAACTCAGGTGGTTAGTTTCAATTCCTAAATGAGCCTACTTTAGAATGGAAGGGGGGAAATACTATCCCTAGAGGTCAATTTGGTTCTTGTCTCAAAGCTATGAAAATGATTTCCAAGGGGTGCATTTACCATATTGTTAGGGTGATAGATGTGGAGTTTGAAACCCCTTCCCTAGAGTCGGTCCCCGTGGTGAATGAATTTCTGGAAGTCTTTCTCAATGACTTGCCCGGCATTCCTCTCGCACAAGAAATAGATTTTGGCATTACTCTCTTGCCGGATATGCAACCTATCTCTATTCCTCCTTATAGAATGGCTCCGGCCAAGTTGAAAGAGCTAAAGGAGCAATTGAAGGATTTGCTAGACAGGGGTTTTATTCAACCGAGTATCTCTCCATGGGGTGCTCTAGTGTTCCTTGTTAAAAATAATGATAGATCCCTTAGAATGTGTATAGACTACCTCCAATTGAACTAGGTAACCATAAATAATATATTCTCCCCTTTCGAGAATCGATGATTTGTTTGATCAACTCCAAGGGGATAGTTACTTTTCAAAGATTGACCTTCGTTCGAGCTACCACCAACAAAGGGTACGAGAGGTGGATATACCCAAGATGGCTTTCCAAACTAGGTATGGGCACTATGAATTCCTTATGATGTGAGCTGGCTTAACTAATGCCTCAGCAACATTCATGGACCTAATCAATAGGGTGTGTAAGCAATACCTTGATACGTTTGTGATTATTTTTATCAATGATATTTTGATCTATTTAAGAGATAAGGGTGAACATATGAATCATTTGAGGATTGTATTGCAAGTCCTTAAAAACCACCAATTGTATGAAAAGTTTAGTAAATATGAGTTTTTGGTAAGATCTGTAAACTTCCTTGGCCATATCTTCTATAGCAAGGGTATTGATGTAGATCCTGAGAAGATGGATGAGGTCAAGAGTTGGCCTAGACCTCTAACTCCTACCGATATTATAAGCTTTTTGGGTTTGGCCAATTACTATAGGAGGTTTGTTGAGGATTTTTCCTCCATTTCTTCTCCGTTGACAACTTTAACTCAAAAGAAAGCTAAGTTTGTGTGGTCAGAGGCTTGTGAGAAAAGTTTCCAAGAGTTGAAATATAAACTTACTTCCACTCCGATGTTGACCTTGCCAGAGGGTACTGATGGGTTTGTGGTATATTGTGACACCTCGAGAATAGGGTTAGGATGTGTGCTAATGCAACATGGTAATGTGTTTGCCTATGCTTCAAGGCAACTTAAGATTCATGAGAAGAATTACCCGACCCAAGATCTTGAGTTAGCGGCGGTGGTTTTTGCCTTGAAAATATGGAGGCATTATCTATATCTTGTGCATGTGGATGTGTTCACCAATCACAAGAGTCTTCAACATGTGTTTACTCAAAAGAACTTGAATCTCCGACAAAAAAGGTGGTTAGAACTTTTAAAAGATTATGACATGAATTTCCTTTACCACCCCAGCAAGGCTAATGTAGTTGATAATGCCCTTAGTAGATTGTCCTTGGGTAGTATGGCTCTTGAAGAAGATGAAAAGAAGGAATTGGTTCGGGATGTGCATAAATTGGCCCGGCTAGGTGTCCTACTAGTAGATTCCACCAAGGGTGGACTTATGGTCCATAATGGTTCCGAATCATCCTTTGTGATGGACGTGAAGTCCAAGCAAGAACTTGATCCCATATTAGTTGAGTTAAAGGAAATGGTACTCAACAAGTCCGTTAAGGCTTTCTCCTAAGAGGGAGATGGGATGCTTAGGTACCACGGTTGGTTATGTGTTCTGGATGTTGATGGCTTGAGAGAGCAAATTTTATAAGAGGCTCATGGTTTGCGGTATTCTATTCATCTGGGTGCCACCAAGATGTACTGTGATCTACAAGATGTCTATTGGTGGAATGGCATGTATAAGGATATATCGGGTTTTGTGGCAAAATTTTTGAATTGTCAACAAGTTACGGCTGAACATCTAAGACCGGGAGGTTTATCCCAATATATATATATTCCCACTTGGAAGTGGGAGGATGTGAATATGGACTTTGTTGTGGGTTTGCCTCGTACTCAAAGGCAACATGATTCTATTTGGGTCATTGTGCATAGAATGACAACATCAGCCCACTTTATTCCCGTCAAGGTTTCATTTTTGATAGAAGACTATGCCAAATTGTACATCAAGGAGATAGTGAAGTTGCATGGGGTTCCTTTATCTATTATTTTGGATCAGGGTACTCAATTTACTTCACACTTTTGGAAAGCATTCCAAAAGGCTTGGTACCAATGTTAAGCTTAGTACCGCTTCCTACCCTCAAACGGATGATCAAGTGGAGCTCACCATTCAAACCCTAGAGGACATGTTGAGGGCATATGTTATAGATTTCAAGGGTAATTGGAATACCATCTACCATAGAGTTTACCTAAAATAATAGTTACCACTCAAATATTGCCATGGCTCCTTTTGAAGCATTGTATGGTAGGAGGTGTAGATCTCCGGTTGGTTGGTTTGAAGTAGGTGAAATTGCTCTAATTGGTCATGAACTACTTAATGAGGCAATTGAAAAAGTTTGACTCATTAGAGAGAGGTTGAAGACGGCCCAAAATCGGCAATATTCATATGCCGATGTTAGAAGAAAGGATGTAGAATTTGAAATTGGTGAGTAACCATAACCGTGTATATATAGAAATATATCTTCGACACTGTCATTTCGAAATGTCCGCTTCAACCGCTCTTTCACCTCCCAAAGAGCAAAGTTGGCTTGATAAGCGCAGATGAGGAAGCGGGAGCAAGAAAACCAATAATCTCTTTCTTGTCCGGGTCTACTTGAAAATATCACCTATGAAAGGTGTGATGAGGTTTGCTAAAAAGGGAAAGCTTAGTCCCCGGTATGTGTGCCCATATCAAATCTTGAAATGTGTTGGGAAAGTTGCATAGGAGTTAGACTTACCAAATGAGTTAACTCCGGTTCACCCGGTGTTTCATAATTCCATGCTTAAGAAGTGCATTGGGGATACGGTATCCATCATTCCTTTAGAGGGTTTGGGAGTTGATGAGAGTCTATCCTATGAGGAAGTTCCGGTAGAAAGTTTGGACCAGCAAGTGAAAAAGTTGAGAAACAAGGAAGTAGCTTTCGTAAAGGTTTTATGGAGGAATCATTTAGTTGAGGGTGCTACATGCCGAGAACGATAATAAGTCCCTCTATCCTCATCTATTTTCCTTCTACTTCCATTCACACATTTTCGCCACCCTTTATATGCTCGTGAATGTGGCTATTCCTTGGCAAATTTGAGTCTCATTTTTTATCAATACCGATGACTTCAATAGTTCTTACAATCGAACGAACATGAATGTATGGCTACGATGAGGCCAAATGAAGTTGCATAGACATTATGTGAACTCTTTGCATCTCGTTGTGATTAGCCATTTATCAAATCGATTCTCTTGTGATAACCGTTGTACACTAGCAAAAGTGTGGAGTCTTGTTTGACTAAAGTGTCGATGCCTAGTGTGATAAGCTTATCTCGAACCATGCATGACAACACCTAGAATTTGCCATGTTGGTCTGGTTGACTAAGTAAGACTTTCTCTTGATATTATCTTAGGTAACTTGGAAGAGTGTGAACCAATTTGATACATACCTCTTTTGTGACCTACCTTGTGAGTGCGTGATTCTCTCTTGAACACCCTTTGAGCCTTACCCTTCTTTGGAAGAAATTTGATGAAAACTAGACCTTTCTTAATCCATTACCTATAATTGTCTTGAATTGTGGTTAATTGAATAGCCAACTTAGGCCAAAAGCCTAAGTTGGGGGTGTGTTTAAAATAAAAAGGAAGAGTCAAGAAGTGCAAGGAAAGTCTCTTTTCACCCATGGTGCTGAGAAAAATGGAACCCTTCCATATATATAAAAAAGGAGAAAGTTGTGGAATAAAGTACCGAAGAAATAGGGTTCCGAACAACCCATGGGAAGCAAATAATAGGATGACCTATGATGCACTAATGAAAATGATGAAGGATGAAGGAAAAAGGAAAGAAAGTGTTGAGAGCACCATATTTCATGAGGATAAAAGTCACTGAGCCTAAATGATCATACCTTTGCACTCAGCCCTATTACAAGCCTTGTCAAGACCTTTGTGATCTTGAGAAAGTCGAAACAAATGTTGATTGGAAAATATGGGCAAACCAATGGGTGAAAGCATTCATTGTGTTCATCTTTGTGAGTGTGAGCATTGTATCTGATTCCTGAACTTTAAATTGAATATACCTTTGCGTGTGAAAATGGAACCATCATTGGCATCAAGGCAGTCGAAGGCTTTTGTTGAGCTTCAACTAGCATTTGAAGCAAGTATTGCGAGATTGCGAATATTTTGTAATGGTGTGTCACAACTTGAATATTTGAGTACACAATTGACCCTTGCATAAGTAAATGAAGACTTGTTGTGTACACTCATAATTGAGTCTTCTGTAGCACTGTTTGAGACATCCTTATTGAACTGCTGAACTTGAGTTCTACTTGAGGACAAGCAAAAGTTTAAGTTGGGGTGTTGATCAGTCCACAAATTTGACTCATTTAGGGCTATATTTTAATAAAAATTTTGTCCTCAAATGCTTATTTTATCTCAATAACTGATGAAAACCCTTAAGTTTCAGGTATTTGAAGTGTGAAGGAAAGCATGGACACTACGTCGCAAAAAGAAATGAGAAGGCTGAAAAGAACAAAGAAATGAAGGCCTGAGGATCGCCTAGTCAACTTGGCATGTCGCCGAAGGGTCTTACTTTGCCTTTCGTTCCAGTGTGCTGAGCTCTGAGGGAAAGGATCAAGTCAGCGGAAAAAGGGAGCAGTCAACGCATAGCCGAGAAGTTCCGCAAAGCAGTACCATGTCGCCCAATGACCCAGAGCACGACGATGTTGAAGGCTAGTGCAAGACGGCAATGAACTACACCAAAGGATGAATCACCGAGTTGATCGGTGATTTCGACTAACGACACCGAATGATCCACTGTAGCACATATCAGTGAAAACTATAAATACTAGTTAGATGTGTAGTTTTAAGTGTCGAACAATTATTATAATTTTCATATAAAATAGTACTTTTTTGAAATTTTTGCTCAAAGTTTGAGAGGATTTTGAAGACTTGAAGATCCAAAGTATTTCATCTTCAAGATTTGGATTTGGGTCTCTTGGATTCTTCAATTTTGACATGTATCAAGACTTAAATCTTCATACCCAGTTGAATGCAAGCTCAATTTGGTATAAATTTCTATCTCTTATACATATGTGGGTAAACACCCCAATTCTTGGGGTGTGATTTAGCGAATATGGGTTAAGATAATTGTTGGGTCTTGCTTGCTGATAATTTCATCATAGTTTAACTATGATTTCGTTTAGTAGTTGTGGATGAATTTAATGAATTTGTAGTTGCAAATACAAGTTTATTTATCTAGTTTTGGCTTACGAGAGAGAGTGGTCGTAAAACTAAAACTACTAAATCGATGGCCGATGGGAGTAGGTCGACATGAGGTTCAGCTCAAGAGAGTGAATCCTAGTCTCATTCCCACACACTCAGGTTGAGAGAGTGAGTGGGTTAAGGCGTAGGCTGGTCTTCATGCGGCAAGTGGGTGTCCGAGAGGAACACATTTGAAATGGGGTAAGTTGCGAGAGAGAGAGCTTATCCCCCTTAAAGTTAGCCTAGTCACAATTACTCTATGAATCTTCTATCAAAAGTATGTACCCAATAATCTAGCTTAACCCGTATTCCCGTCACATCCCAAGGATCTACTCTCATTACTTAGAAATCCTTGTTTATTTTGTTGTTTTTAACTTACTTGTGAGAAAACCCCATTGTTAATTAACACTCTTGTGTCCCCCATTAATTGACAATGTTTTCAATCGTTAATGTCTTTAGCTACGACTAGTTAGAACTAAAAAAATATTCTACTAATTCTTATCACCACTCTCTTGGGAATGAAACCAACACTTGGTTGGGTTACTAAACTATTGTACGATCATACACACTTGCATCGGAAGGTGTGTCATGATTACGCAAACATCAAACCCACTCCGTCGTTTGCCCTTCTCTCTTATTCAGGCTTATTTCTGATTTTTGTGGTGTTAGAATATCTCCGCTTTGGGGTCATTCGTCCTCGAATGTATTCGAAACAAGCAGAGTATGGTGGGAAGGAGTTGCAATCCCTACCACTAAGTACTACAAACTAATATATTACTGAACTGAGTTCCAAGAACATGCAAATATGTTGAAATTCAAGAATAACTGAGGAAACAAGATACTGTGACTGAATTAGACGAGGGTAAACTGGGTGACATGAAAGCAACTATTACATCATCTAAAACGAAATCGGAAGGAAAGAAGTATGTATACTTGTCCATCATGGCTTTTTCTACTTCACACTACTGACTGACTCCTCCACAAAATAGTCACTGAAGCGACTTCCTTATTTCCTGTCACGACCCAAGGGTAACCCTAGGTGTATTATGGCATACTTGACCCCGAAGCGGCCTCATACAAGCCCTTAGAATAATCATAACATAAGATAATAGAAAAGTATGTAAAATTTAAAACTTCTTTTAAAGTATACAATCGAAAACATTTTCATAAGCAAGTGGAAGTCTTTACTACATCTTTATCTTAAACCACTTATTTAATTCATGAATAAAAGTCTTGGGACGCAACCCATATAAAGTCTAAACCATAAAGAAATGACGTAAAGTAATAATGGGTTTGTCCTTGAAGCTATGAGGACTCACCAAATCTTCAAGTCTTCTTGAACCTTAGAAACCTAGCCTTCAAAGCAATTCAATCTTTGAAACCCTATATTTGATTATAATGAAGGCAATATGTGTTAGTACAAAATGTACCAAGTATGAAAGATAGTACAACATCATAAGAGCATCTCAAAATGGTTAGTCAACATAAGACATAAGCATAAGAGATAATAACATAATCATAGCATAATCTCCAACACAAGCATCATATCATCACAAGTCAACATAAGACATAGTTAATGAGCATAGGATATAAATCATAATCATATAAGCATAATTGACTTTTACTCATCTACACCATAATTGCACCATTCTCAAATAACCTCAAAAGCATACATGTGCAAAGCATGAATAGCATCCCATAATACCACCCAAGCCAAGTATCCCTTTTTGGTCATCTTAATCATAGTCCATGTACATGGTTAAGTCTCTAAGCTTTTCTATCATAAGGGTACTATACTCCTAGGTAACCACAAGACACACTTGTTCAATGCATAAAAGGCATCCCATACTACCCTTCACACTAAGCATAACCTTGAAGTCATCCTAGTCATACCACCCCTCCTTTGGCCTCATTACTAACTTAACTTTCATAACCAAGGGAATCTCTCACCTCTAATCACTTATAGCAAGGAAGGCATCTATAGCACAATCCTATTTCAAAACTCTTCTTTAGTAGCCCTAAGTCATATTTGCGCAATGCATAAATAGCACCACAGAATACTACTTATGCTAAGTACTACTTCTTTTTTATTTGGAACCTAGTTCCTCTTTTTAAGTTTAGAACACTATGAAGTACGCTCTTAAGCATATCTTAATTTATTATTAGGTTGAATCCTATGAGATATTTCCTTTAGTATGTCAAAGTTCACAATTAGCATGGATACTATGAGATATTTACTTAGGCATGTCTAGATCCAGTTATTCTTTGAACACTATGAGTTACTTCTTTAATTACGTCGAAGTTTCATCTTCACATGGACCCTATGAGATACTACCTTAAGCATGTCTACGTCCATTTACACTCTTGAATACTACGAGTTACTTCTTTAAGTAAGTCTTACTTCATTATGCTTTTTGAACACTATGAGATGCTTCTCAAACATGTCTTATTTCATAGGATATGGAGATTGCTACTAGAAACTTTAACTCAACTACATGAAGGCTCCCATTTCATGAGATCTAACATTGGGATAACCCACACTCTACTACGTAAAAGTTTCCCCTTTTTTCTTGCATAGTCCTCACATCAACTAGATGTGGTTCTCCTTTCTACTTGGAGCCTGGACCCTTTCTAGTGTGACACTCCATCTCATTGTCAATATCCACTTGGGGTCAAGCATACACCCTAAGGTTTTCTTATTAAGCCTTGCTTAACAGTCATGTCTTATGGAAGGATGTCCTTGACAATTAATCCACGGTCAAGTGATTCTATCACTTTCAACTTTCAAGAATTCATAACATAGGTTAGGTGAGTATAGGCCTTTCACCACAATTCAACCTACTAGACTTCTATTCTCTTTTCGAATTTACCCTCAAAGTCCTAGTACTTTTAGTTCATCACATTGGCTTTACTCTCAAAACCCTAGTGATTAACCTTCATGACTATGAGTCTTCACTCTTGATAATTCTATAACATCAATGCATATTATGAACCTAGGTTACAAGGCATTTAATCACATTATTCATTACTAGGTGATTCTAGCCACAATTCACCTTAAAGGTTCAATTCCAACTTCACAAGTCAAGATCAATCATATTAAATAATGTCTAGTTCAATTCATGATTATATGTTCCTCACTTTGAACAATTACTACACATGACATTGATTTAGGAGGATCACTCATGAACCTTCAATTTCACCTCTAATGGCATAAACCCACAAATATCACATTCATCAATTTAGACTAGGGTTTACCATTGAAATCACATAAATTCATCATAATATCACTAAAAAAAGTTGACTCAACCATAATTAGGTATTATCCACTAGATTTGAATCATATCCAAACCCTAGCCCTAGCCACAATGTAATAAGAGCCCTAGCTAGGTTTGGGTTTTTGGTCAACAATTGGGGGATCTATTGGTGGAAAAACCCATAGATGAAAATATAAACATACCTTAAATCAAAGCCCTAGCACAAGATTTCAACAATGGAGGTTGTTCTTGGTCCAACCTTCAAGCTCTATCTTTTTCTTTTTCTTCTTTGGTTTTCTAGATAGAGAAATATTAAGAGAAGATTGATTTTGGGGTTTGATTTGGGTCTTGTGAAAAGTAACTTAAAATACCTTTAATAGGTGAATAAAACTCATATAAAATGATCCCCACTTAAAACTACTTAAAAAGGAAATTACTAAATGACCCCTCACTAGACAGCTTATTGCCAGGGACCACGCACTCTTTCACGAGCCATCAAGGGCACCACGGCCCGTGGTGGTGCCCGTGGTCCCTTGACCAGTGGCTCCCCTCAACTTGCCAAACTCCCTCAAAACTAAGGCATGACCACGAGCCTTTCCACGAGCCATGGTCATGACAGTGGCAGTGAAGTAATGGTCCCTTGGATAGTAGCTAACCCTCAAGGCTTGACCTCCTACAAAACTAAGGGATCTTCATGGACCTCTTCACTAACCGTTGTCAAGAACACTAGTCGTGAAGGTGGTCGTGAACCCTAGGCAGTGCATGGCCAAGGTTGGGCAGCCTTGGCCTTTGGCTTACGCTTTGCCCTCTTGCCTTGGCACTTGCCCATGCAATCCTATACCAAACCTTAGGTAGTCTTCTAAATTACGGGGTGTAACACATTCCTTGAAGTTCTACGCTTAAACCCCTCATACTAACTATGAGAAGTCTCATCTATGACTCTAATCCACATACATCAAACTCTAGAACCCTAGTTTGTGGCTCTAGTTAGGTCTACAAGATTCCGGGGTATTACAATATCTCCCCCTAGGGAACATTCGTTCTAGAATGACTTTTCTAAACACTTCTTAAAGGAAAAGACTTAACACTAGAAGCCCATCATGCATGTACTACATCTACATGCACAAAAACAAGAGAGGGAAACTTCTCTCCCAACTCAAACATACCTAATGCAACTCAATGAAATAGCAACTACATCTAACAACCCATTATTAACGAAATCTCATAACTCATCATATTCATTGGAGGAACTACCTTCTCCAAACTAACTATGCTCAACATACTTTCATAGAGCTCATATGAAACTTAATCTCTAAAAGCATTCATTTCAAGGAGGAATACTTCAACTCCCCAAATTAAGGAATAATCATAATTCATCTCATGAAGTCTATATGCAACTATACTTAATGCACTACAATATGAGGAAAACAATGCATATAAGTCATTTCTAACATGACCTAAGCATTTTCATGAAGATGCATATTAGGAAATCATGGCAACATATAAATACACAATAACCTTGCTAAATACGCACACTATCTCCTCCTTGGGAGTAAGCCCACACAAACTTTTCTTAACATCATTCATGATAAGGACAACTTCAAAGTCCAACATAACAAGTCATAAAAGACAAGAAAATTCGAAAATTTACTAAAGCATAAAACACATACTAGAAGGGCCATGAGGATATCACTCTTGATCTTCTCTAGATTGGAGAGCATAAAACCTATTCTTCTTTTGAGCACCATTATCCGAACCACTAAAGGCAATTTTCTTATCCTCTCTTCCCTTAGCCTTAAGAATCGGACAATCTCTTATTTTCTGCCAATCTTTACCACACCTATAACAACCATCCATGGTAGCTAAGCACTTACCATAATGACTCCTCCCACACTTAGAGCAAGTAGATCAGGAAATGGAGACCCACTACCCTTTTATTGGTCAAACTTAGGGGTGTTGGAAGAATCTTGACCGGAATACTTTTGTTTAGTCCTAAGCCTATCTTTTCTATCGGACTTAGCATTAGAAAAGTTCACATCATTGGTTCTAGCCCTCTTTACCTCTTTATTCATTTTCTTGATCTTTTGCTCCTCAATTTGTTCAGCATGAACCATAAGACTTGAAATATTCATACTAGGGATAAGCATTGCCGAACAACATTTATTCTCTACCAAGTCGAAAACTCCCATCACAAACTTATTCATTCTAGCCCTTGAGTCCTCCACTAGAGTTGTAGCGTACTTGGATAGTTGGGTGAACATAAAAGCATATTCCTTCACACTCATACCTCCTTGACGAAGCTTAATGAATTCTTTCATCTTTTGTTCCCTCAACTCTAGGGAAAAGAACCTATCAAGGAATGCTTCCTTTAACCCTTCCCACTCTGTTGGACCCGCTTCTACCGGCCTATTATCTTTCCATTATTCATACCAAATTTCTACTATATCCCTCAATTGATAAGTGGCTAGTTCCGCTTTCTCTACCGTAGTCAATCACATGATAGCAAGCACCTTATACACCTCATCTATGAAAACTTGAGGATCTTCCTCCACCTTGGAGCCATAAAACTCCAGAGCGTTCATCCTCAAAAACTCTCTCACCCTCAAAGCAGGTGAATTCACAGTTGGATTAACCCGAGCAACCACTTCCCAATTAGCTTAGGCCATAAAGGCTTGAGTCAATAATTGGAGAGCTAACCTTATCTCCACATTTGTCATAGCCCCTACATTAATAGGAACCTGAGGAGGAGCTTATGGTGGAACTTGGAAAGGAAGCTCTTTCTCCTAATCACCTTTCTTAATTCTCCTAGCATTAGCCCTTGTATTAGACATACCCTGAAAAACCATAGGGCACAGATTAGAAAAAGGGCCTACTAAAGAGAAACTCTATGGCACAACTTAGAGAATAAAGAAGTGAGATTTCCTAAGCATCCAAAAGCCTCCTATTCATAAATATTGTGCGCTTCACATTTATGAACAAGACTCTACTAGGCGTGGTTTGAAACAATCCTAGAACAGTTATAAACTTTGTGCTCTCATTACCATGTATGTCATTACCCAAGGGTATACCCTAGGTGTAACATAGAGTACTTGACACTGAAGGAGTCTCATACAAGACCTTAGCATAATCATAACATAAGATAATAGAAAAGTATGGAAAATTTAAAACTTCATTTAAACCACACAATCGAAAACATTTTCATAAGCAACCGGAAGTCTTTACTACATCTTTGTCTCAAACCATCTATTTAAGTCATGAATAAAAATCTTGGGACGCAGCCCATATAAATTCAAAAACATAAAAAAATCACAAAAAGGAATAATGGGTTTATCCTGGAAGCTATGAGGACTCACCAAATCTTCAAGTCTTCTTGCACCTTAGAAACCTTGCCTTCAAAGCAACTCAATGTATGAAACCCTACATTTAATTAGAATGTAGCAAATATGCATTAGTACAAAATATACCAAGTATGAAAGATATCATAACATCATAAGAACATCTCAAAATGTTTAGTGAACATAAGACATAAGCATAAGAGATAATAACATAATTATAGCATAATCTCCAACACAAGCATCATATCATCACAAGTCGACATAGGAAATATTTAATGAGCATAGGAGAAAATTCATAATCATCTAAGCATACTTGACTATTAGTCATCTACACCATAATAGCACCATTCTCAGGTAACCTCAAAAGCATGCATGTGCAAAGCATGAATAGCATCCCATAATACCACCCAAGCCAAGTATCCATTTTTGGTCATCTTAATCATAGTCTATGTACATGGTTAACTCTCTAAGCTTTTCTATCATAAGGGTATCATATTGCTAGGTTACCTCAATAAACACTTGTGCAATGCATAAAAGGCATCTCATATTACCCTCACACTAAGCATAACCTTGAAGTCATCCTAATAATATCTACCCTCCTTTGGCCTCAATACTAACGTAACTTTCATAACCAAGTGAATCTCTAACCTTTAGTCACTTATAGCAAGGAAGGCAACTATAGCATAATCCTATGTCAAAACTCTTCTTTAGTAGCCCTAAATCATACTTGTGCAATGCATGAATAGCACCCCATAATACTACTCATGCTAAGTACTACTTTTAGGTCCTTATACTAATACTTCTTTATTTGGAACCTAGTTCCTTTAGTATGTATAAGTTCACTGTTAGCATAGATACTCTGAGATACTTACTTAAGCATGTCTAGATCCAATTATTCTTTGAACACTATGAGATACTCCTTTAAATATGTCTAAGTTCCTTATTCACATGGACCCTATGAGATACTACCTTAAGCATGTCTAAGGCCACTTAAACTCTTGAACACTACGAGTTACTTTATTAAGTAAGTTTTAGTTCATTATGCTTTTTGAACACTATGAGATGATTCTGAAGTATTTCTTAGCTCATAGGATATGGAGATTGCTACTAGAAATCTTAACTCAACGACGTGAAGGCTCCCATCTCATGAGACCTAACTTTGGGAAATCCCACACTCTACTATGTAAGAGTTTACCCCTTTTCTTGGATAGTCCTCATATCAACTAGGTGTGGTTCTCCTTTTTACTTAGAGCCCAGACCCTTTCTTGTGTGACACTCTATTTCATCGTCAATATCCACTTGGAGCCAAGCATACACCACAATGTTTACTTGTTAAGCCTTGCTTAACACACATGTCTCATGGATGGATGTCCTTGACAATCAATATATGTTCAAGTAATTCTATCACTTTCAACTTTCAAGCATTCATAAGATAGGTTAGGTGAGTATAGGCCTTTCATCACATCCATAACTAGGGGATTACTAAGGGGGTTTTATTGGTGGAAGAACCCAGAGATGAAAACCTAAACATACCTTTAATCAAATCCCAAACACAAGCTTTCATAAATGGTGGTTGTTCTTGGTCCAACCTTCAAGCTCTATCTTCTTCTTCTTGGGTTTTCTTCAAAGAGAAATATTGAGATAAGACAAATTTGGGGGATTGATTTGGGTCTTGTGAAAAGTGACTTAAAATGGGAGGCTAATGACTTAAAAATATCTTAAATAGGAGAATTAAATTCATATAAAATGACCCCCACTTAAAACTAATTAAAAAGGAAATTACTAAATGACCCCTCACTAAGCAGCCCCTTGCCAGGGGCCACGCCCTCTTTCACGAGCCGTCAAGGCACCACTGCCCATGGTGGTGCCCGTGGTCCCTTGACCAGTGGCTCCCCTCAACTTTCCAAACTCCCACCAAACAAAGGCATGATCACGAGTCGTGGTCATGACCACTGGCCATGAAGTGGCTCGTGATCCCTTGGACAGTAGCAAAGCCTCAAGGCTTAACCTCCCACAAAACTAAGGGGTCTTCAAAGACCCCTTCACGGACCGTGGTCAAGACCACTGGTCATGAACCCTAGGAAGTGCATGGCCAAGGTTGGGCAGCCTTGGCCTTTGGCTTAGGCTTTTCCCTTTTGCCTAGGTATTTGCCCTTGCAACCCTATAACAAACCTTAAGTAGTCTTCTAAATTATGGGGTGTAACACGTGACTTGATGTTCGACCCCTAAACCCTTTCTTCTAAGTAAGAAAAGTCCCATCTACATCTCTAATCTACATACATCAAACTCTATAACCCTAGCTTCTGGCTCTAGTTAGGTCTACTGGTTTCCAGGGTATTAAAATACCTCCCCCCGGAAAATATTCGTCCTCGAATGACTTTTCTACACACTTCTTAAAGGAAATGACTCTAGGCTAGCAGCCTATAATGCATGCACTACATCTACATGCCCAAAAACAAGAGAGGGAAACTTCACACCCAACTCAAATATACTCAATGCAACTCAAGGACATAGGAACTACGTCTAACAACCCATTATGCACAAAATCTCATAACTCATCATATTCATAGGAGGAACTACCTTCTCCAAACTAGCGATGCTCAACATACTCTCATGGAGCTCATATGTAATTTAATCTCTAAAAGCATTCATTTGAAGGAGGAATCCTTCAACTCCCAAAATTAAGGTATGCTCACAATTCATCTCCTGAAGTCTATATGCAACAATACTCAATGCACTACAACATGAGAAAACAATGCATAAAACTCTTTCTAACAAAATCTAAGCCTTTTCATGAACATGCATATTAGGAAATCATGGGAACATATAAATACACAATAACCTTCCTAAAGAGGCACACTATCTCCCCCTTGGGATTAAGCCTACAAAAATTATTCTAAACATCATTCATGCTAAGGACAACTTCAAAGTCCAACATAACAAGTCACAAAAGAGAAGAAAAACCAGAATTTTACTAAAGCTTAAAACACATACCAGAAGGAACATGAGGAGATCACTCTAGATTGGAGAGCATAAAACCTTTTCTTCTTTTGAGCGCCATCTTCCGAACCACTAGAGGCAACTTTCTTATCCGCCCTTCCCTTAGTCTTAAGAACCGAAAAATATCTTATCTTGTGCCTATCTTTACCACAACCATAGCAACCATCCATGAAGGCTAAGCACTTCCCAAATTGACTACTCCCATACTTGGTGCAAGTAGATTTGGGAAATGGAGACCCACTACCTTTTTCTTGGTCAAACTTAGGCGTGTTAGAAATATCTTGACCAGAATACTTTTATTAGTCCTAGGCCTATCTTTTCCATCGGACATAGAATTAGAAAAGTTCACATCATAGGTTCTAGCCCTCTTTACCTCTTCATTTATTTTCATGAGCTTTTGCTCCTCAATTTGTTCGGCATAAATCATAAGACTTGAAATATTCATAATAGAGATAAGCATTGCCGAACGACACTCATTCAATACCAAGTCAGACACTCCCATCACAAACTTATTCATTCTAGCCCTTGAGTTCGCCACTAGAGTCGGAGAATAGTTGGATAGTTGGGTGAATTTAAGAGCATATTCCTTCACACTCAAACCTCCTTGACGAACCGTAATGAATTCTTGCATCTTTCGTTTCCTCAAACCTAGGGGAAAGAACATATCAAAGAATGGTTCCATTAACCCTTCCCACTCTATTGGGCCCTCTTCTACCGACCTAGTATCATTCCATTGTTCATACCAAATTTGTGTTTTTATCCCTCAATTAATAAGCAGCTAGTTGCGCTTTCTCTACCATAGTCAATCCCACTATAGCAAGCACCTTATACACCTCATCTATGAAACCTTGAGGATCTTCCTCCACCTTGGAGCCATAAAACCCCGGAGGGTTCATCTTCAAAAACACTCTCACCCTCAAAGAAGATGAATTCACATTTGGATTAGCCCGAGCAACCACTTCCCTATAAGCTCGGGTCGTCAAGGCTTGAGTCAATATTTGGAGAGCTGATCTTATCTCCACATTTATCATAGTCCCCTGTATCAATAGGAATCTGAGGAGGAGCTTGTCATGGAATTTGGAGAGGAACCTCTTTCTCCTCATCACCTTTCTCAATATCCTAGCGTTAGCCCTTGTATTAGCCATACCTTGAAAAACCATAGGGCATAGATTAACAAAAAGGGCCTTCTAAAGCCAAACTCTATGGCATGACTTACAAAATGAAGAAGTGAGATTTCCTAAGCATTTAATTGCCTCTTATTCATAAATGTGAAGCACTTCACATATATGAACAAGACTCTACTAGACGTGGTTTGAGACAATCTTAGAACCATTTTAAACCTTTTCCTCTGATTACCATGTTTGTCACGGCCTAAGGGTATACCCTAGGTGTAAGATGGCATACTTGAACTCGAAGGGGTCTCACACAAGCCCTTAGCATAACCATAATATAAGATAATAGAAAATTATGGAAAATTTAAAACTTCTTTTAATCCATACAATCGAAAACATTTCATAAGCAGGCGGAAGTCTTTACTACATCTTTGTCTCAAACCATCTATTTAATTCATGAATAAAAGTCTTGGGACGCAGCCCATATAAAGTGTAAAACATAAAGAAACAACATAAAGGAATAATGACTTTCTCCTCGAAGCTATGAGGACTCACCAAATCTTAAAGTCTTCTTGAACCTTAGAAACCTAGCCTTCGAAGGAATTCAATCTCCAAAACCCTACATTTGATTGGAATGTACGCAATATGCATTAGTACAAAATGTACCAAGTATGAAAGCTAGCATTACATCATAAGAGCATCTAAAAATGGTTAGTCAACATAAGACATAAACATAAGGGATAATAATATAATCATAGCATAATCTCCAACACAAGCATCATATCATCACACGTCAACATAAGGCATAGTTAATGAGCATTGGAGATAATTCATAATCACATAAGCATAATTGACTCTTAGTCATATACACCATAATAGCACCATTCTCAAGTAACCTCAAAAGCATACATGTGCAAAGCATGAACAGCATCCCATAATACCACCCAAGCGAAGTATCCCTTTTTCGTCATCTTAGTCATAGTCTATGTACATGGTTAAGTCTCTAAGATTTTCTATCATAAGGGTACCATACTCCTAGGTAGCCTCAAAAGACACTTGTGCAATGCATATAAGGCATCCCATACTACTCTTCACACTAAGCATAACTTTTAAGTCATCATTGTCATATCCACCCTCACTTGGCCTCATCACTAACTTAACTTTCATAACCAGGGGAATCTCTCACATTTAGTCACTTAAAGCAAGTAAGGCAACTATAGCACAATCCTATCTCAAAACTCTTTTTTAGTTGCCCTAAGTCCTACTTGTTCAATATATGAATAGCACCTCATAATACTACTCATGCTAAGTACTACTTTGAGGTCCTCATATTAATACTTCTTGATTTGGAACCTAGTTCCTCTTTTAAATTTTATAACATTATGAAGTACGCTCTTAAGAACATCTTAGTTCATTATTAGGTTGAATCCTATGAGATACTTTCTTTCGTATGTCAAAGTTCACTGTTAGCATTGATACTATGAGATATTTACTTAAGCATATTTAGATCCAATTATACTTTGAACACTATTAGATACTTCTTTAATTATGTCTAAGTTCCTTCTTCACATGGACCCTATGAGATACTACCTTAAGCATGTCTACATCCATTTACACTCTTGAACACTACAAGTTACTTCATTAATTAAGTCTTAGTTCATTGTGCTTTTCGAACACTATGAGATGCTTCTCAAGCATGTCTTAGTTCATAGGATATGGAGATTGCTACTAGAAACCTTAACTCAACTACGTGAAGGCTTCCATTTCATGAGATCTAACATTGGGATAACCCACACTCTACTACGTAAGAGTTTCCTCTTTTTTCTTGCATAGTCCTCACATCAACTAGCTGTTTGTTCTCCTTTCTACTTAGAGCCAGGACCCTTTCTAATGTGACAGTCCATCTCATTGTCAATATCCACTTGGGGTCAAGCATACACCCCAAGGTTTTCTTACTAAGCCTTGCTTAACAGTCATGTCTCAAAACTCTTTTTTACTAGCCCTAAGTCATACTTATGCAATGTATGAATAGAACACCATAATACTACTCATGCTAAGTACTACTTTTAGGTCCTCATACTAATGCTTCTTGATTTGGAATCTAGTTCCTCTTTTCAAGTTTAGAACACTATAAGGTACGCTCTTAAGCATATCTTAGCTAATTATTAGGTTGAATCCTATGAGATACTGCCTTTGGTATGTCAAAGTTCATTATTAGCATGGATACTATGAGATACTTAAGCATGTCTAGATCCACTTATACTTTGAACACTATGAGTTACTCCTTTAAGTATATCTAAGTTTCTTCTTCACGTGGACCTTATCAGATACTAACTTAAGCATGTCTAAGTCCATTTACACTCTTGAACAATATGAGTTACTTCATTAAGTAAGTAGTACTTCATTATGTTTTTTTAATACTATGAGATGCTTCTCATGCATGTCTGAGTTTATACAATATGGAGATTGCTCCTTAAAACCTCAACTCAACTACGTGAAGGCTCTCATATCATGAGATCTAACTTTGGGAAAACCCACACTCTACTACATAAGAGTTTCCCCTTTTTTCTTGGATAGTCCTCACATAAACTAGGTATGGTTCTCCTTTTTTCTTGGATAGTCCTCACATCAACTAGGTATGGTTCTCCTTTCTACTTGGAGACCGGACCCTTTCTTGTGTGACACTCCATGTAATTTCCAATATCCACTTGGAGCTAAGCATGCACCCCAAGGTTTACTTGTTAAGCCTTGCTGAACATTCATATCTCATGGAAAGATAACCTCAACGATCAATCCATGTTCAAGTAATTCTATTGCTTTCAAATTTCAAGCATTCATAAGATATGTTAGGTGAGTATAGGAATTTCACCACAATTCAACCTATTAGACTTCTATTCCCTTTTAGACTTTACTCTCAAAGCCTTAGTACTTTTAGTTCATCACATTGGCTTTACTGTCAAAACCCTAGTGATTAACCTTCATGACTATGACTCTTCACTGTTGAAAATTTTGCAACACCAAATCATATTATGAACCTAAGCTTTAAGGCATTCAATCACATTATTCATTACTAGGTCATTTTAGCCACATTTCACCTTAAAGGTTCAAATCCAACTTCACGAGTCAAAATCAATAATATTAAATTAGGTCTAGTTCAATTCATGATTATATGTTCCTAAATTTGAACAATTACTACACATGACATTGATTTAGGAAGTTCACTCATAAACCTTCAGTTTCACCTCTAATGGCATAAACCCACAAATATCACATTCATCAATTTAGACTAGGGTTTACCATTGAAATCACATAAATTCATCATAATATCACTAGAAAATCTTAACCCAACCATAATTAGGTATTATTCACTAGATTGGAATCATTCCCAAACCCTAGCCACAATGTAAGAAGAACCCTTGGTAGATTTGGGTATTTTATCCAGAATTGGGGGATTACTAAGGGGGCTCTATGGGTGGAAGAACCCATAGATGAAAAGCTAAACATACCCTTTAATCAAAGCCCTAAAACAAATTTTCAACAATGGAGGATGTTCTTGGTCTAACCTTCAAGCTATATCTTCTTTTTCTTCTTCTTGGGTTTTCTTAGGAGAGAAATATTGACAAAAGACTAATTTGGGGATTTGATTTGTGTCTTGTGAAAAGTGACTTAAAATGGGAGGCTAATGAATTAAAATACCTTACATAGGTGAACAAAACTCATATAAAATGACCCCCACTTAAAACTAATTAAAAAGGAATTTACTAAATGACCCCTCACTAGGCAGCCCTTTGTCATGGGCCACGCCCTCTTTCACGAGCCGTCAAGGGCACCATGGCCCGTGGTGGTGCCCGTGGTCCCTTGACCAGTGGCTCCCTTCAACTTTCCAAACTCCTTCAAAACCAAGTCATGTCCACTAGACGTGGTCATGAGCACTGGTCGTGAAGTGGCTCGTGGTCCCTTGGACAGTAGCTAACCCTCACGCTTTGGCCCCCCATAAAACTAAGGGGTCTTCATGAACCGGGATCAAGACCACTGGTCTCAAAGGTGGTCGTGAACCCTAGGTAGTGCATGGACAAGGTTGGGCAGCCTTGGCCTTTGCCTTAGGTTTTGCCCCCTTGCCTTGGTACTTGTCCTTGCAACCCTATACCAAACATTAGGTACTCTTCTAAATTACGAGGTGTAACACGTTCCTTGACATTCGACCCCTAAACCCCTTATTCTAAGTACAAGAAGTCTCATCTACGACTCTAATCCACATACATCAAACTCTAGAACCCTAGCTTGTGGCTCTAGTAAGGTCTACCAGTTTCTATAGTATTACATTTCTCAACCTGCGAACTTGATGGTCAATAATATCAACTAGAACTTCTTCATCAGTGAAACTATATTTCACACCCACTTTTTATAATGGTACTATTGATGCCGGGTCACCACACCTCTTTAACAAGTAAATCTGAAAGACTGGATGAATCGTTGTTAGTTTTGCGGGCAACTCTAACTTCCTTTATCAGGATTCTGTAAGGACCGACATATCTAGGGTTGAGCTTCTCTTTCTTGCCAAATCTCATCACCCTTTTTAAAGGTGACACTTTCAGGAAAACCCAATCATAAATTTCAAACTTTAAGTCCCTTCTCCTCACATTTGCGTAGGACTTATGACAACTCTAGGTTGTCGTTAGTATATCTCTAATGAGTTGAACTTTCTCCATTACCTCATGAACTGAATTTGACCCAATCAAGGTTGCGTCACCTATTTCAAATCAACTAATTAGGGACCTACTTCTACACCCATATAGTGCCTCATACGGGGCAATCCGAAAACTATAATGGAAGTACTATTATAGGCGAACTCTATGAGAGGTAGGCGATCATCCCATATACCCTTAAAATCGATCACGCAAGATCTAAAAATATTCTTTAAGGTCTGAATCATACACTCTGCCTGACCATCCTTTTGTGGATGAAATGTCGTACTCAAATTAACATGAGTACAGAGACATTTCTAAAACAATTTCCAGAAATTAGTGGTAAACAAAGGACCTCTATATGAGATAATAGACAAGGGAACCCCATGTAACATGACTATCCCATTGATGTAGAGTTTGGGTAGTTTTGTGCTGAATCTATAGTCTTGACAACCAAGAAGTGAGCAGACTTAGTGACTCTATCCATTGTCACCCAAATGGACTCATGTTCTCTGCGAATACACGGTAAATCCGTAATGAAGTCCATGTTTATCACTTCCAACTTCCATGTGGGAATGTTAATCTCTTGAGTCATAACTCTTGGTTTCTGATGTTCTACCTTAAACTATTGACAGTTTGGACACTTAGCCACCAAATTTGTGATGTCGCTCTGCATGCTGTTCCACCAAAAGACTTCTCGTAGATCACGTTACATCTTAGTGGAATTTAGATGAATGGAATATCTGGAATCATGGGATTCTGTAACAATCTATTTGCTCAACTCACCCATATTAGGAACGCATAAGCGACCCTGGTAACGAAGCACACCATCTCCCCCTTGAAAGAAAACCTCAACTTTCTGCTAATGAATTGCACCTTTCAACTGAAGTAATATAGGATCACTACCTTGTTTTTCCTTAACCTCCACTACCAATGAAGATTCTGACACATTCTAAACTATCACGCCACCAACTGATGTGTCCATAAGGAAAACTCCTAAGCGAGAAAGTCGATGAACATCTTTGGCTACCTCTTTCTTTTCATCCAAAACATCTGCTACACTACCAATAGACAGTCTGCTGAGAGCATCAACCACTACATTAGCGTTACCAGGATGGTAATGCACATTCATGTTATAGTCCTTGAGGAATTCAAGCCATATCCTCTGACTAAGATTCAACTCTTTCTCGGCTAACAAAAACTGGAGGCTCTTATGATTTGTGAACACATCAGCATGAACACCATACAAGTAATGTCTCCAAATCTTTAGGGAAAATACTATGGCTGCAAGTTTGAGGTCATGAGTCAGATAGTTTTTCTCATTAACCTTAAGATGTCTACAAGAATTAGTTATGAACTTACCTCGCTGCATCAACACACAACCTAGGCCAACCTTGCATACATCACATTAAATCACATAACCGTCTGAACCATCTGGTAGAGTCATGACAAGAGCTATAGTCAACCTAGTTTTCAGTTCTGATAAGCTTTTCTCACAATCATCAGACCACTGAAACGTGACCTTCTTCTGAGTCAACTTCGTCAATGGGGATGCTATGGATGAAACCTTCAACAAATCTCCTATAATAATCGGCCAAACCTAAGAAACTTCTAATATTTGTTTGAGAAGTGCGTCTGGGCCATTGTTTTACAGCCTCAATTTTCTTAGAATCGACTTAAATCCCTTTATTTGATACCACATGAACAAGGAAAGCGATGGATTGTAACCAAAATTCACATTTGTTGAACTTAGTAAATAGCTGGTGATGTTTGAGAGTTTGAAAAACAAATCTCAGATGAGTCATATTCTCCCCCTCACTCAGAGAATAAATGAGGATATCATCAATAAAGACAATAATGAACAAGTCCAAATAATGTTTGAACACCTTGTTCATCAAGTCCATGAAAGCTACATGAGAATTTACTAGTCCAAAAGAGATAAATACAAATTCATAATGACCATACCGAGTTCTGAAAGTTGTCTTTAGAATGGCATTATCTCTAACTCTAAGCTTATGATAGTCGGATCTGAGGTCTATCTTAGAAAAACAACTAGCACCCTGAAGTTGGTCGAACAAGTCATCAATCCTAGGGATAGGATATTTGTTCTTGATTGTTACTTTGTTAAACTACCGATAGTCAATGCACATCCTAAGAGAACCATCTTTCTTTTTCACGAAAAACAATGGAGCCCCTCATACAGAGATATTGGGTCTGATGAAGCCCTTATCTAGAAGATCTTTCAACTGCTCTTTCAATTCCATAAGATCGACTGGAGGCATTTTATAAGGAGGAATCGGAATAGGGTAGGTATTTGGAAGGAGATCTATTCTGAAGACGATTTCCCTTTCGAGGAAAACTCTGGGAAGATCTTCTAGGAACAGTTTTGGAAACTCATTTACTACTATGATTGACTCAATAGTTGGGGTTTCAAAGTTTGAATCCTTAACCTAAACAAGATGATAAATATATCTTTTGGATTTCATTTTTCTGACCGTAAAGTACGAGATGAATCGACCTACAGGGACTAAGCTACTACCCTTCAGTTCTAAGACTGACTTATTTGGAAACTTAAATCAAACGATCCTAGTTCTACAGTCGACTTAGGCATAATAGAAATGTAACCAATTTGTGCCTAGAATGATATCGAAATCTACCATTTCTAACTCTACAAGGTCTGCTGAGGTCACTTTCTCAGAGACTATGATAGGGCAATTTTTGTATACCTTTCTAGCTATAACTTGGTCACCAACTGGAGTAGAGACGGAGAAGGCATCTGACATAGTTTTTGGACTAACACCGAAGTTTACTGCTATATAGGGAGTTACAAAAGATAGTGTAACCCATAGATCTAACGACACATAAATATCTAAATAAAAGACTCGTAATGTACCCGTTACTATATCAGGAGAATCTTCCTAGTCCTAGCGAGCCTTGAGAGCATACAACCTGTTCTAGCACTGACCGCCACTTGTATGAGACGAAGCACCCTGCTTAGTTGGGCGACTTGTTGGGGCAGTGGGAGCACTAGAGTGAGCCCTATTGCTGTTATCTCCTTGCCCCTACCTGGAAGAAGAGCAATCCTTCAAGACACTCACCTGGATGGTTCTTACCAGACTTTGGACAAGTTGGGAAAGTCTTGTTACCTGAAGTACTCCCCTGAGACTTAGAGTTGAATGCCCTACCTTTATGATCCTGTCGAAACCTGGGAGTTGTAGCACCAGTTAATGAAGGTGCTAGCGCTATAAAACTATGTTGAGACTGTGAGATATTTCCACCACTCAATCTCTGCTAAGAGTATTCAAAATTTCCTATTCTAGCCTTCTTGCTGTCCTTAGCCATTTCCCTAAGCCTATCTCCCTCAACCTATTGAGCATGTGCCATCAGTCTGGTATCCATATCCCCTAGAAGCATAGCATTCATGCACTCGATTTTCACCAGATCGAATACCCCAACCAAGAACTTACTCATTTGTGCCCTTTGATTGGCAACCATGTGTGGAACATACCTGAAGAGCTGGGTAAACTTCAGCCCATACTCTCGATCGACATTGAACCCTGCTTCAAGTTCATCAACTCATGTACCTTAGCTTCTCTCAACTCTCTTAGGAAGAACCAGTCTAGAAAAGCTCCAGTAAAAGAATCCCAAGTCATAGGAGTTGCATTCTCACCCCTGTTTTCCTTTCTCTGCATGAACCAAATATGAGCTACATCCTTGAGTTGATAGGTTGCTAACTCAACACACTCATTACCAGTCACTTGCATTACTCCAAGAATCTTTTTAACCTCATCCATGAAGTTCTATAGATCCTCACCAACCTCCGGCCCTAGAAACTCAGGCAGATTTATTCAAACTAAGTCTTGAACCCTAGCTGCAGCTCGAGCATGCTGATTGTTCTGATTGGCCACACTCTGAGCCAAGAGCTGAATCGCATACCAAAATTTTGCATTTGTAACCTCATAGTTCGGGACTAGAGGAACTACGTTAGAATTGCATGCATTAACATTCTATGTGTTAGCTCTATGAGGAGGCATGATCTAAAAGGCATAATGATGGATTAGAAAAGAGAAATTGGATCATATCTCACGCACAATAAGAATAGCAAAGAAAGTAATGTTTTTCTTAAAACACTCAGTAACCTCCTCTCATAGATTTGGCACACTTCACACCTATGAATGAGACTCTACTTCATGCGGCTTTCAGACATCCTAGGACTCTTGAACCTAATGCTCTAATACCAAGTTTGTCACGCCCCGAGGCTACCCCCTTGATGTGACACAGGACCTAGGATCACGAGTTACCCCAAGCTAACCCTAAATCTGGCATATCATGAACATACTGAAAAATAGCTAAGTAAAACATGTACTATACGGAAACTAAAACAAAGAATATCTGAAAATGAGGAAAAACAGAACTAGTCTGAATATGGAAAACATACTAAGAGTTTATTGATAACTGAAAAATCACTTAACAACTCAAGTTGAATTTACTACTATGTTTGAAAAGCCTCTAACTGAGTTGAGTTGTTGGGACATGCCCCGGCTAGCTCTAACAAAATTGAAAACTGAAAGCATGTCTATTGTCCTCAGTATATGAGGACTCACCACAGAAGTTGCTGGATGTAGATCGAGAATTAATTTAAGTGTGATCTGGATGTTGAGTACCTGAACGTATATCATAAAAGGATGTACCGCAGAGTATGTGTCAGTACTTGGAATGTACTAAGCATGCAATATATAGATATTAAGCTAAATAAAAGATATATAAGTTGAACAATACATAATTGAGCAATGATGTAATCTGAGTAGAGATGTACATACTAAAATATAACTAAAAAACTAAATTGAATGCAATGACCAAGTACTAATTATGAAGATAACCTGATGAACTGTATGATGATATAAATGCTAAAACCTGGTCAAATGCACTAAGAGCCTAATTGTGGGAGCTACTATTAACCAACATAAACCAAGTGAGCTAAACATGGAATCTGATGTATATGCCACATTGAGAGGACCCAATATACCTTGTCATGTGTGTAAAGGTATGAATAGTGTGATATATGATGCCTAATAGATAGGACTTCTAATTCTACGCGGGCACATAGTTCTAGGACTATGAGGGTACATTGAACCCTAGTCCAAAGAGGTGCTAAGTCTACTCCTAACAGAATACATATGAAGCTAAAATGCACTAAATATTGAATAGCTTAAAATACTGACATGCTAACTGGGAATGCAACATTTATATACTGAGAATGTGACTTTCCAAATCTGGAGCATGATGTTTTGTTTAATTGACCTAGCAAGTATAATTCATGATCTAATATAATTCACACAAACTAGGGTTTTGAGTTTTATACAAGGAATTAAGCACATTTTCATAGAAACATGCTATTTCAATTAAGGATATTACAATAGCAAAATCACAAAAATCTCCAGGGTTTTAAAAACCCTACATCTAAACAATATATAGAGAATCGAGGAGCTGATTGAATTCTAGGGACCTAACGGATGAAAGGAAACCACAAGTGAAATCCCACATACCTAGTGACGGAATCTACGAAGAAATCCTTCGGATTTTGGGGATGAAACTTGAAGAACATTAATGCTTGTTCTTGAAAGAAATCGGTGCCGCTTTTTCTTCTTCGCATTCTAATTTTGGTGATTTTAGAAGAATGAGGGTTTTAGGTAGTTTATGACCAGTTTACTAAGCTTAGACTGAGTAAAATGACGTAGTTTAAATATTAAATGGCGTGATTTAAGTGCCCAACGCATAGGGGAAAAAACTAATGTGACCCCGACATAAATATTTTTGAAGTCGCTTCAAGATAGGCTTCATGGGCCGTCATGTTGACCAAGGCCCTTCAAGCAGGTCGTGAAACTTCTCTGCCCAATAGGGCTTCACTAAAATGGGCATAACATTATACTTCGAGCTTGTACTTTAGAGAACTTTGTGGCATTGGAAAGAGGACTCAATTATCTATAATTTGATAGGTGATGGGCCACTTAATTCATTTTATGCTGAAAGATATGGCAATTTGAAGTCGACCCTAAACTCTAAGTCTGACAAGTCTCCTTCATGAGTGACTTCACTGTTTGTGTGGAGCTCCACGAACCGTTAGATGTCTATTGTGCTTAACCTGTGACTTTGGGGTCTTAGATAAAAGCTGACAAATTGACTTCAAGACAGGCTTCACGGGCCGTCAAAAGCACCACGGCCCGTCAAGTGGGTAGTGAAAATGCTTAGCTTGACAAAGCTTCACTAAAACAAGCATAACTTTTTACTCCATGCTCAAAATTTGGAAAACAATGTGGCATTGGAAAGAAGACTCAAAGACCATTAATATGGTAGGTTGTGGGCCACCTAATTCATTTTGTATTGAAAGATATGATCTTTTGAAGTTCACCCAAACCTTAAAGTGTATCAAGCCTCTTTGATGAGCCACCTCAAGGCTCGTGTGAAGATCCACGAATCGTCTAGTGGTCCGTGGAACTTCACTGTAGCCATGTTGGTTCTATATCTCTCTGACGGGTCACTTCACGGATCATTTGAAGCTCCACGGACCATTTTGTGGTCCATGGTCTTTCACCTTTTCCTGGATTCATGACTACGAGCAGGGTGACGGGTCATGGTCCTCTTCATGACATGTGGACCCCCTCTTTGGTTTGCCATTCTCTCTTGTTCAATCTTAGCTTTGATTTTTGAGGTGTTATAGAGTCACTCATTACGATCTAGGTTGTGACATATGTATTACAAGTTTCCATATTTTTCCTGCTTGTAACTCCAATGTCTCTTCACTGATCACTATAGAAGATGATGTTATGATCTCCATGAATATTACCTGAAAAATTATATACTTGTTTTTATTAAGATACATATTAAGCTTTGAAATACGTATAAGAGAAGCATGCAGACTAATACTTACTATATATTAGTCAATAGAGAGAAAATGAAAAATGAAATCAAAATTAGCCCATAGTATATTGTCCAGGAAGAATTCTTGCCAGGTCTCTAATATATATATATATATATAGTCAAAGGGCTCTCTCTTACATTCCACCCCGACCACTAAATGACCCCTCATCAGTCATCATAAAGTTTGTAGTTTGACATTAATTTTTTATATTTACCCTATAATGATGGTATTCTACTCAATTTACTGTATATCTTTGTCCACCGTAATTAAACCTTTAAGATAAAAAGATATAAATATATATATATATATATATATATATATATATATATATATATATATATATATTACTAAAAAATTTAGGAATTCCATAGTGTAATGAGGAAACTATATCCTATCCCTACTCTTTTCCAATTTACAAAAATCCCCTAAAATTGTTGCAATCTGGATACATCTCATTCTTCTGGATAAATCACATTGGATACATTATACAACAAGTTTGTTCAGAGTAAATATAAAAGTAAATATTAGTTCCCCGAATCATGAAAATCAAATTGATGTCAATCTCTCTTAAATAATAGCTCCAAATAATTCAAATTTCAAATTTTCTTCTCTCAAATCCCTCCCAAATCGTAACAGATATACAAAAAAGTCGACAATTTTATATAGTTGTGTATCATATAACAAAAAATTATGAATAAGATATACAGTGATTTATTTATAAAATAACATTGCATATCTTTAACATGTCATATATCACAACATCTGATGCATAACTATGTTATACACATAGCACATTTACATAACTATGAATATGATACAAACTAATTTTGTTATAAAACATTAGTTTTTATGTATCAATAGTAAAATTTGATATTGTCTACAGATACATAGTCTTCTACTAGTTGAATAATGTTGGGTGTATGTTACGACCCAAAGTACACCCTAGACATGACATGGTGTATAAGTACCGGAGAGGCCTTATACAACCCACTTAGAATACATCATACAAGATAATGAAATTTAAAGAATTCAAAAGATAGTCCTATATATTTGAGAGTTGACAAAAGTGGAAGTCTAACATAATCTCATAGACATCTAGTACATCATACAAAAAGTGATTGGGATGTAATCCATACATCACATATGAATCTTCAACGGATATGAGATAAAGCAATAAAAGAGTCTCGGTCTTCATAACATGAGGACTCACCAACCTCTCCATAAGCTCAAAGGATCAATCTAGCCATCAGTGTGCAGAATAGGAGAGTCAGACCCTACATTAGTGAAACAATGTAGGCACAAGTATGAATTAGTAGATGGAATGTACTAAGTATGATAGCAATGCATAAGAGTTATGAAATCATGCAAAAAAGCACTTTACATGACATGCAATGACCTAGCTAAATCATAAGATAACATGTTAGAAAACATAAGTTATTATCATGGTCAATGTAAGATAAACATATTTAGAACACATGTGAAATCCTTTTAGAAAGTAACCATAGTTCATTATTCTGTGAATTTTAACTTTAACAAACATAGACCATGTGAGCTATAACATGGAATCCAGTGTCTATCCACACTGAAAATAGATTGTCTTACTTTCCAAGCTAAGGATCATGAGTCTTGAGATAAAGTTTTTCCACTAGCTAATGTATATCTAAGACAACCTATGGTCGCACATAGTTATGAGACATAGGTAATCGTTGCTAGTCCACTCGGTGCTAAGCATAAATACCATGGAATAGTCATTAATCATATTCATCTTATTTTCCATGGAAAGATACAATTAAGTAACCAATCCAAACTAGAATTCATTAGAATAGCTCCTTATTCTTGATTCAACTTAGGTGAGAAAACCTTTCAACCTTATGAATCATTTTTGTGAGAAAACCCTTTCACAATCATATTTTGAGTAGCATGTGAGAACTCCTCTCGCAACCACAAAAACATCGATGCTTTACCCTCAAAGCAACCTTAAACCATGTATATCAATTTCATAAAGAAGCATGCATATCTTCATAAATTCATCTTTCATAATTCATGAACTCCATCATGTAATCAAAACCTAAAAATCATGGATCATAATTATAAAGAAACTATGGGATTGAATCACACCCTAACTTCAATTGGAGACTTTAAGTTAAAAAATTGGAGAAAGAATTTGTGAACCCTATGGATGAAAGGACTCCGTAGGTGAATACTAAAATACCTTGATTCTACAAAGCCAAGAAGAATGATGAATTGGTGACTTGATCTTGGAACCTTAGATTCTCCTTCTTCTTCTTCCTTAGACTTTAGAGAGAGAAATTTGAGAGGATGAACTTGGTCAACTTTGGAAATTTAGGAGAATGAGTTGAAGTTGCTAAATTGGGGGTTTTGAACCATTATATAGGGCATAGGGTAGAAGGGAAAATGACATAGTATTGGTTTAATACAATTAGGAAAAGACCAAGAAGCCATTTAAATTTGTTGAGTCTCACCCACGATCCATACCAACGGTCCGTAGGTCCTTCGACAAACTGTCTTGGTCGATCGTAGGTAGGTTCAGAAACTTTGTTTTGGACCATCTAAATGACGGTGCCCATGTACGGTTGGTACTTCAACCTACGATCTATATATGGCTATCGTAGGTCCCTACTTTGACCCTTAAAATTTCACCAAGTCTAAAAATCACCTACGAGACCTACCTACAACTCGTATATGGAATGATGAACCGTCTTGTTGAGCAATAAAAAGGTACTGAATAACCACTTTTCCACCACCTACGATTTCCACCTATGGCTAGTAAGAGTACCTACGGTTCGTAGATGGGGAAACTTTTACACAAAGAACAATTAACAAATTTGCATTTTTCCTTCATTTCCAAATCAGATATGTTACAGTGTATGTATCAGTAGTAAAACATAATGAAATTTGTAATAGTTGTGTATCAAATACATAACTATGAACATGATACATACTAATTTGTATTTCAAAAAAATAGGGCTATGTATTGAAATTAATATTTGAAAATAATATATTGTACATGATAAAATTCTAATGTATAATAAAGGTGAAACAAATGAATTATACATTCATTTAAGAATCAAAATCAACTAGATACATTAAATATCTGCTCAAAGCAACAAAAAATGAAAAAAATCAATAATTTGATATGCTAAAAGCGAAAAAACAAAAAAAAATGAAGAAATTCTTCCACACAATCTCCCTTTCTCTGTATCAACTCTTGTAGGTTTTTTCAGTTTCAACATGGCGTCACCCATGGATCTCGACCCAAAGTTCTTACCGGAGCCACAAACAACTCTTGAAAATTTGTAAGGTATCATGATGTTGAAATAAATGCATTATACATTAATTTAAGAAACAAAAACACCTAGATACATTAAAAAAACTAAACCCATATGTATCAGAAAAAGATGAACAACAAGAAATCAAAAAAAGGAAAAGTCAATAATTTGATCTGGTGAAAGCAAAAAAAAATGATGAATAAATACTTCTACACTTTTTCTTTTGCTTTGTGTCAATTCCTGTAAGTTTTTTTCACTTTCAACAATGACATCATCCATAGATCTTTGCCCAAAGCCCTTACTAGAGCCACCAACAACTTGATCTTTTCCTCCTTTTTAAGCATTTTTTCCATAATCTATTTTGAAGTTGAAGATGCAACCTTCTTCGACTAAATTTGTAGATGAAAAAGCTAGAAAAAAATCGATACCTAATTAAATAGAAAGAAAAAAATGGTTGAACAAGAAGGTGAAAAAGAACTACCTTTTCAATAAGTTGCGATCATAAATTGGAAAAACAAAAGATTTGGAATCCAAAAGTAGAGTGATGGAGATAATTGGAGATACCATGGAGTGATTTTAGGTGTGAAAAAAGGAAAAAAAAATTTGGGTGATAGTTTTGCGTTGATGCATCCTGAAAAGTGAGAGAAATTGTGGAAAAGAGAGATTTTTGTAGTTTTTCTAGAATGGTAGGGAATAATAGAAAATAGGGAAAAAAATGATGTATAGTTAGGTAATGTTTCCATATATATAATCATAAAATGTTTTCAATTTGGTTAAGCTAAATGGCAAGCTATTGAAAAACTATTTGACAATTTTAAAACAAAGTTAATAAATATTATAATAAAACAGTATTTGAATTCAAAAATACATTAGGCTTTTAATTTGTAAATGATAAACCACAATTGAAGAAGAGCGCTTATTGACCCCCCATCAGTCATCATAAAGTACTTAGTGTCATGTGAATTTTTTAAACCTGCTCTATAATGATGGATTTCTTCTCAGTTTATTGTATATCATTGTTTACCAAAATTTAGTCTAAAAAATCCTTGTGGTCTTTATGAGTAGACCAACGGTGGAAGATTTGGGTCAAAAAAATTTGAGTAGTAACTTGAAATCTTAGGCTAGGCTAGTCTTAGATGAAATCTGAAAAAGGTGGAGTCTAGTGTGATTCAAGAAGGGATTCGGGATAATTTCTAAGTTTGGATCATGTTTTCCAGTAGCTAAGACATTAATGAAAGCATAGGGCTTTTAGAAAGTGAATTCATGTGAGTAGATCTCCTGATATTGATCTTGAGATGAATGTGTTCGGTTGAGATTTTAATGATCCAATGTGTGTTGCAAAATAGGGGTTTTGGGGAGGATATACAAGTTTTTGCCTCCCTGCAACCCCTTATAAAAGATGCCACGCCGCTATAGCGAGTGGGCCGCTACGGCAATGCTTCTATAACGGGTTGTGCCACTATAGCGCGGGTTAGTCGGGTTTTTGTGTAAAAAGTCTCAAAATCAATCATTATTTGGCAATCTTGTTTTGGGAAACTCCATAGGCAACCTAGGGATTTTTTCATATGCTTTCTATCATTCTCTTCGGTAGAGATAAGTTAGTTACTCCCCTAACTTGTAAATCCATTCTTAATCCCCAGAATATATGGTGGTCAACTTTAGGGGAGGGTTTTAATTTCAAATTATGGTGGGAAAGACTCTGTTGGGTACAATGATCATTAATTTGGCCAAGATTTAGGATTTGAGTATAATGATGGTGTTATTAGGCCATTTGTCGTTGATTGTTGTGTTTATTATTGTTTTAGACCAAGAAAAGGCCAAAGCACTAAAAAGGGAGAAAACTCGAGTTCTTTAGAGTTTTCACAGCTTGATTCGAGGTAGGTGATGATTGTTTATTTTCAATGTATGTAGAGTTTGCATGTTAACTGCTTCATAGTGTTACTTGTGCAACGAATGCGGAAAATCCATAGGGGGTGAACATGAAATGATACAATAATAATAAATCTCGTGCAATGGACCTATTTAATTTACTTAAGGGTTCAAGCGTGGTTGTTCATTGTGATTGCGATTGGGCATGTAGTTTGTGATTGATGGTTGACTCATGTACCACGCCGGTACACTAACAATGATTGACTTGAGTACCACACCAGTACACTAATAGTTTGGGTGTGGATTCCATGAGAGAATCAGTATTTGTTATTGTGATCATGTTGGACATGGTTTATGTGTTCATTAAGTCAAGATTGACGACTGAGATTCTATATGCATGTCTTGAAACTGACCGTATGATCGTACTAGTAATCATGCACAAGCTATTTCCTTGTTAAATACAGGGCATATTCAAGTGGATATTACAAGACCTCATTGTGAGACCAGCGACATCCAAATTCAAGGGTGAGCTATTTCTTTTGAGTTGCCATGGATTCCTCCTAGTTTCTTTGTCCATCTTTTCAGCATTTAATAAACTTTAGTTTATTATTTACTTGGTAGGGGTTGCATGCCCTTTGTTATAGATCGGAAAAAGTAACTCTCTCTCTCTCTCTTTCTCTCTCTCTCTCTCTCTCTCTATATATATATATATATATATATATATATATATATATATATATATATGGTTATAGCTTCTTCCATTTTAAATATATTTTGGTAAAAAATGGAAATGTTAATTGCCTATGGTTCATAGATATATGGGCACTACTCAGTTTTACTAATTATCACATATTCTTTATATTTATTATTTCCCAAAAGTTTAAACAGAAAAAAAAGTGATACAATAATTTTGCATAATCACATCATCATGGTCGAAAACTTCTGACTATATTAAAATATATGTTAAGTTTTAAGTGTAAAAATAGGTCAAAAGGTGGATTGAAGGATAGTTTTAGCCCAATTGATGAATGAGGGGTATATTTAAACATTTTTGAATGGTTTGAGGGTATTTTTGATTATTTTTCTATTTTTAAATCAAGAAAAAACATGCATCATCTCAAACGATATTAGAAAATGTTGCAATGAAACAAAAAAACAAGCTTAAAAGAGGATAACAAAAATCTTTAAAGACAACCTTAAGATATGTCATGGTACAAAAAAATTCATGTCACACTACTTGTCATAATATTCTCTCATCACACCTTTCAAAAGCTTAAACTCCAAATTTAATGATTGATTTTGAGCAATTCTTTTTGTTTCGAGCTCTAGTATTCTCTTATAAAGTTGTTCGTTTTCTCTCTTTTGGTCTTAGATTAATCACAACGTTTTCTCCTTTTCCCCATTACTTTTCCATGCTTCAATAATCACTTTGAACTTCATCGCTCTCTCTTTCCCAAGCTCCAGCCTTGTCTCCTTGATTTCATGAAGTGTTTCATGTTTTCATAGCTCTTCTTTCAACTCATTAAGTTTTTGTTACTCAATAAAGTTATGTATTATATGTTTTAACATTTTTTCTTCTTGAAACTCCAATAACTCTTCACTGAGCACCATAGAAGATGAATTTATGTACCCCATTAATATTACGGAAAAATAAATATCAGTATTAATTAAAAGAGAGACTTGGATTTAAAAATAAGTATAACAAAATGCATGCAAATTAACACTTACAATATATATCACTCAACAAAGAGCAAATTAAAAATAAAATCAAAATTAACCCATATATATCTATAATAAATCTAATACTATAATATAGAGAGTCGTTGGGATGTCCACTAGCCGTTGTCAACGTCCCCAAACGACTTTATTATTTTTTATTGTATAGTTTTGGTTGGCTAATCATGTCAATCGGATCAGAACAATCCATGAATTTCATTCTAGTCCATATCTCACTACCAACTCGATCCCCTATTCCACCTAAACCTCAAGATCGGGACAGTCAGGATGCAAATAAGGCTAGAATTGGATCAGACTGGAACATCTTGTTCCATCTACCACTCTTACACTATATTTAGATAATTGTTATATATTGTTTCATAATATATCATATTGTATTATATTGTATCCTACTATGTATATTGTTTTAATGGATTCAATGTTTGGATAGATTGTATCATTCTATGTCGTTATATAATGACACACATCAATTATTTGAATGATAAACTTACAAGAAAAGTAGGTCAAGGGGTAGAGCTACTATGAAAATGTAGGGTAAAGGATGAAATATAATTACTAATTAATAAATAAACACAAAATGAGAAGAAACTATTAAGGTAATGATGTGATCACACCAAATTGGTAGTTACATAAAATGGATCTTTTCGACGTTACCTAATGATGAATTTAAACGATACAATACAATAGAATGTAAGTAAAAAAATGTATTTAAAGTAACAATACAATACAATACAACGGGTAATAACCACCCAAACAAGGTGTTAGCTTAGACACAAAAAAAGTGAAATTTAAAAAAGAAATAATATATTTAGGTTAGAATCATAGAAGTCATAAATTTTATGAAAAAATATGCCTGTTGTTTTAATTAACATGTATTTTGATTCTAAGTTAATTAATATCTCTCTTTTTTTAATCTAAAGTCTATTTTTTTGTGAATAACAACACACTAGTATAATATCATCATAATAAAGCAACGACTAAATAAACATATTAATTAGCTTTTAAATAAAGAAAAAAATGCATAATCTCAAACGATATTAGAAAATCTTGCAAAGAAATATTTCCTCAATTAATTTTTAGTTGTCATGATAACGTTTGGCCCAACCCCTAAGAAAAAATTAATAGGGAGTATTATTTGACAAATATATTTCATTTTTTAATTAATTTGGCTACATGAGCCTTTTTATATACTTAAGCAGCAATGTTTATAAACAAAAACAATTTGAATGGTCCAAGTTGGCCCATCAAAATCCAAAAACACAAAAGACATAAAACAAACCAAATAAATAAAGTTAGAGAAAAAGTGCATTTGGTTGAAGCTTCCAGATATGAAAACCCTTGGTCTTCTTTGCTCGCCACTTCAGCTCCAACACCGGCGTCGCCATGGAAGCTGATAAGTGACTGTACTTTCTTTTTATCAACTATTATCTCACCTTCCTCTTTTAGATTTGAATTTCATAGCTATCAACTATTAAATTACCTTCTTCTTTTAGATCTAAATTTCGTAGTTAAGAGCTATAGCAAGTAATTAAGTCCAAAATATTTGTAGATTGAAATTTCTCCCTTGTGCTAGTAGTTCTGGTGTCCCTTAATCTAGATGTAAAGTTGTGCTCCAAGAGCTACACATGTATTGATATGAAGTTGTTCGGCTCAAAAAAGATATGTGCGGTAAACCCTATATGTGCTTTCTAGTGAGCATATTTCCTGTTTAAATTACCGCTTCTTTCTTTATCTCTAGCTTTCTGAATTGTTTGTATTTCCAAAACATTAGCATGTGGTGTGGATCCTCTTGAATTTAATGTCATTTTGCCTCTGCCACATATAACAAGTTAAGCAGCCTCTATAAATCCTTGTGGTTTGCTTAGAAAAGTCATGTATGATATTATCTTCCAACACCAATGATGTCACGCCCCAAGACTACACCCTGGACATGACCGGCATTTGAGAACCATTGTTGGACACCAAGCGAACCTTTGGCCTTGCTCATTACTCAGCGGAAGACTTACTCAAGTGAAATAGACATCTCAAATGCAAACTCAACTCATAAAGATACCATTAATGAAAATAGTTTAACTAAATATACTCTGAAATACTTAATAACATAATTGTCCAAATCAAGTCTTTTAAACATCACAAAGAAGATGGAAAAAGATGCCTCAACTACTACTGTCTATGAAGCCTCTAATAACTATGATAGATATCGGGACAAGACCCACAAAATCTTAATAAGACTGAAAACTAAACGTGGACCTTCTGAAAGCAATGAGGCTCACCAAAGCTAACTAAGACAGGAAGTGGTATTCATGGAGCGCCTGTTAATGACCCTTAATACCTGTAACTGTATCATGAAAAGATGCAAACCAAATGACGTCGGTACATTGAATGTACGAGCATGTAAGGGGAACTCTGAAACATAAACATAAGATTGAACTCATAAAAGGAAATATACTCACCTCATCTTAACTCAACTCAACTCAACTCAACTCAACTTAAGAATACTCAACTCAAGAATACTCAACCTAACTCAATATGAAAGTAACAATAAAGATGCAATACATATAAAGCTCATAAAACAATAGATAATAACTCATTGTATATAAAAATACAATAATAAACTCTTTACTCTTATTTGGTAGATTCTATAACTGATAATCATCGCTATGAGCTATTTGATGATACAACGTCTCACCCATGCTGCAAGAACTGTTCTATACATTGCCGGAGTATAGGACATCCTCAACTAATGCTTAAAAGCAATACGGAATCATCTAAAAAATATTATCCTTTACCCATGTTGGTATACTTGGTTTATGAGGATTTTGAGTTGGGTGAACTCATTCCAATATCGGTGCTCAATACTACTCCCAATAATATAAAACTCATGCTCATATGTTTAAAAAAATAATTTCTCCTTAATTTGAGATAATTGCTAAAATGTTCTCTTAAAAGAGATAATACTCAAAACTGCTCATGAACTCGTTTAGAATCAAGGATTCCTCTCATTTTCAATGTAAGGATGTTTACACTTAGGAATACTTAATTACCCTGCACTCCTTTTTTGAAAAAATGAAACTCATCTCTCCTCATTAACTCAAGTATTAAAACAAGTTATAAATAATTGTAGAAGACTTCTCAAAAAGACTTTCTAGAACTTTCCTCTAAATCTTTACTGTAATTTGAAATGAACATCTAAGAGTTATGATTTGGAAATGTAGGATCACTCAATGATTAATGAAGACTTTAATAGTTAGTAACAAAAAGAGAGCAAAGACACTATTTAAAGGAACACATACGGGACAAAGAACACAAGCGAAAGGGGCCTAATGCCCCTGGCACATCAGTGGTGAGCCGTGCCAGCTCTTAGTTTCTTGAGGCCTGTTTAGGGTGCACTATAGGAACAGGGCGGCAGCCCCTTTGGCACTACAGGGGCGCGCCACCTAGCCTTAACCTAGAAACTTTTGATGAATTTTTCTTCACGCTTTTTTGCCCAATTCACCTTGAATCGATTTATTTCATCCAAAATCCCTTTGATTAATAAGCCCAACATAATTAATCTAAATCCCACTCAAATCACATCAAGAACATCACTCATTAGCAAATTTCTCACCTCAAGAACTGAACAAAACTCCATTATTAAATAATGCAGCAAACAATCTCAAAGAACTAAACAAGAATCTCAATATACTCAATCTCATAGATGAATTCATAATTAGAAACTCATGATTGGCATGAGGGTGAACAAACCCAATATTATGAAAACTCACATACCTTGAAACAACTATGTTCTTGGCGAAAATCCTCAAATTCTTGAAGAACTTCTTTAAACCTCCTCATTTTTCCTTCTAAACATTGCCATAACTTTCTCGAATGCTTTAGAAAGAATAAAATTAGAGTTGATCTGATTAGACCCCTCAACTTAGGTGGGTAAAACGTGTTATGTTAGTGGGGTAAGGAAAAGACCAAACTAAACCTCCTTAAAATGGATTAATTACCTTGACTAGACAGGCTATACTCAAATGACCATATCTCCTTGATCCGAACTCAGAAATTAGCAACCTTGGTGGCGTTGAAAATAGGACTCAATGACCTTCGATTTGATACCTGATGATCCCTCTAAATCATCTTGTGCTTAAAGTTATGGTCGTTTGAAGTTTACCCAAAACTTACAATTTAAGAGTGTTTTGTACCAATCTCAATTTAGCTCTTTCTAGTTTAGCTCTTTTTAGTTTAGTTCTTTCTAAATTTAGCTCTTTCTAAGACTGAGGTTTTACAATATCTCCCATGTGGGAACATTCGTTCTCAAATCAGATCACTCTAAATAGAACTGAGGGTGGAAAAATCAAACGCTCAACTCAAACATCCAACATGCAATTTAAATAACATATCATATCAACTTAAAGAGTACTAAGAAAAGAGTTAATACCTTAGTTTAGAATCTCTCTGAAAACAAAGAGATGTGGTATTTCTTCTTCATATCCTCGTTAGCCTCCCAAGTAACTTTCTCAACAAGCTGATTCCTCCATAAGACCTTGATTGATGCAACCTCCTTGGTTCTCTACCTGCGAACCTAATGATCAAAAATCTGAACGGGTATCTCCTCATAAGATAGGATTTCCTTAATACTTATATTATCAGTAGGTCTAATAAGTGAAGGATCACCCATACACTTCTTTAATATAGAAATGTGGAATACTGAATGAACTTTTGCTACCTTTGTTGGTAGCTCCAACTAATAAGCTACATTGCCAATCCTCTTGGATATCTTGTAAAGACCAATATAGCAGGGACTAAGCTTCCCCTTGTGACAAAATCTCATTATACCCTTCAAGTAAACCCATTCATCAACCTCAAACTCCAAGTCTCTTCGCCTAACATCTATATAGGATTTCTGATGACGTTGCGCTATTTTAAACATTTCATGATTATTCTTTTCTTTCTTCATAGCTTGATGAACCAAGTCTGGTCCTATCAACCAAGCTTCACTAACCTCAAACCATCCAACAAAATATGTAAAATCTTCACCCATAAAAATCCTCATAAGGAGCCATCTAGATACTAGAGTGATAGTTATTGTTGTAAGCAAAATCTATGAAAGGTAAGTGATCATTCCGATTACCTTGGAAATTGATCACACAAGCCCTCAACATATTCTCTAAGGTATGAATTGTACACTCTATTTTACCATCAGTCTGAGGATGGAAAGTCATACTAAGGTTCACCTTTGAACCAAACCTTTCTGGAAGGACTTCCAAAATTGTGTGGTGAATTGTGCACCTCTATCTGAAATGATAGACATGGGAACTCCATGAAGTTTGACTATCTCTTGAATATATAATCAGGCCTAATCTTTTACTAAATAGGTAGTCTTTACCGATGTCACGACCCGGGAGCACCCCCTAGTCGTAACCGGCGTACTCGACCTCGAAGAGGTCTAATACAAGCCTCTTAGCATTCATTCATTGCATAGACACCAAAACCATAAGGAATTAAAAACTTTCTTCACTCACGAAGATACTTTCAATAAATAGCAAGCGGAAGACTTTCTAGACTTTATACAATATGTCTCAAAACCATCTAATACCTGAATATAACATTGGGACTAAGCCCACTCAAAACTTAAGCAAATACTAGAGAGACATAAAAAGAACATGTTGGTTATTGCCCTCGAATCTATGAGGACTCACCAAGTCTTCATCTTCAACTCTTAAAAACCTATCAAGTAGTCATGACATATCACCATCTCCAAATCCCTACACTTTAGTCAAAAAGCAAAAGAAAGGGGTTAGCACAATTAAGTACTAAGTATGGAGACCATGCAAGAAAATATGCACAACGGACATTTACAAGAAAGGTATGCTTTCATGTCCTTTGATAAAACCTTTCCTTTGCAAGTATAAGAGACATAATACAAGTCAACATTAACATATTAGACCATAGCCAACCATACATATACTTAATATAAATCCATATACAACTCATGCTTAACTTTAGAAGGACACATGTCATTTCATTACCATAGGACCTCTACCTAATATAACCTTAAGACACACTTGAGTGAGACAAGAAGTGACCGCCCACACAATCCTCTTCAAGCACACTTAAGTGTTCCCCAAGATTACCTTAGATAAGGACTTTATAGGCAAAGTGCATAATCATACCCGATAGATAGCATATTAATGAGAGGATATGTATAATGATGCTTACATAAAATAAATCATATTTAGTGGGGCATAGTACATGTGTGGTGAGTGACCATCAATATAGTATTTCCAAGGCCTACCACCCCCTTGGAGAGGCGAATGAGGTACAAACCCCTCAATGTGGTTACCCGGGCCTACCACCCCCGAGCTAGGGACCAAGGTACAAACCCCTCGATATGGTTATACGGGCCTACTACCCCCGTACTAGGCAACCAAGGTACCAACCCCTCGATATGGTTATACGGGCCTACTACCCCCTGTTCTAGGCAACCAAGGTACCAACCCCTCGATATGGTTATACGGGCCTACTACCCCCGTACTAGGCAACCAAGGTACCAACCCCTCGGTACGGTTATACGGGCCTACTACCCCCGTACTAGGCAACCAAGGTACCAACCCCTCGATACGGTTATACGGGCCTACTACCCCCGTACTAGGCTTGGTCGACTCACAACACTTATATAGAGAAAATCATATACATGTGTCCATTTCATCATCATTTCAATAATTATATAGCTATTCGATTCATAGGACGTACATTGGACCTTCCATTTCCTAAGGATTCTATAAATGGGCATTTTATCAAACACATGATGGGCTATTGTTCATGTAAATGAAATCATGTACTTCAAGAGTACTAAGTCCAACCAATTTCGAAATACATATAAATCAGCCCACCAACAACATACATATATATATCAACCTTCATAATTTGATCATGGAAGCATGAAAACCATAAACATCACATAATAATTCCATTTCATGATAATATGCAAAATAGACCATAATAGGATCATCACAAGATCACATAAACTCATTCACATCATACCTTCACATATAGCTTCATATAGGACTTTACATCTAGCCTCATATGTGTATAATAATACAACAATATAATAACATTCACCTAATGCCCTTCATGGCCTCAATTCACAACAATACAACAAATAACCACCTCCACCAAAGGTGGATCAAGCCAATTAATAACAATATTATTAATACTAAGAGATCAAGCCATCTCACCATCCTTTTCAAAGGCCATAAGCCACAATACTCAATTCCATGCCAATTATACAATATTTATCAAGTTTGATCAACTTACCCTCTTTCCATGGCTATCTTCATCATCCTCATCTTCCAACAATTTAACAATACAATAACAATGATAATAACAACAATCAACTATACAAGCTAAGCTAAACAATATCCAATAACCAACATAAAGTCTAAATCCCAATTTATGACCATTCAAGGCTACTACCTCACATTATACCATTCAATAACAATTTCTAGCAACTCAACATAGCTAAGATCATATAAGAACAACCCACATCAACCACTCAATAATCCTACATCAATTACTCAAAATCATTAAACTCACTTTAGGCTAAATTTAAAGAATTTGAGAAGACATGGGTTCACAAATATTTCTTTCTTAAAACCATAAATAATCATTAATAACCACATGAAACATCATTTGAAATTATTTAATGCAAGAACCCATGCTTAGAATTCGAAATAGGATTTTTGTGTATTTGAAAAACCTTGAAAACCTTTTGATTGGGCTCCTTGAAAGAAAGAATAATCAAGGATAAAGGATCCCCATACCTTTATCTTCAAGAACCAAACGAAATTGGTGAAGAAATCAATAGCCACCATCCACCCTAGCTCCATCTTTCACCTTGAGTTTCCTTGGGGTTTTGAGAGAGTTTTTGAGAGAGGGAAATGTTTTTAGGGATGGGAATGAATTAATGGTATCTAGGAAATAATATATACCCTTTGGAAAAAATTCGTCCAACACTTAAAAAAAAAAGGGGCGGGTGAACAGTAAATGAACAGTAAATCGGCTACTGGAAATTGCCTTTTTCTGCCGGACAGACTTTACAAAAATGGGCATAACTTCTTCGTCCGAACTCCGAATGAGGTGAAACGAAGTGCGTTAGGTAGCTAACTCAAAGGGCTTTCCATGGATATATTATTGGCCACCAAATAATTTGTGTGCTAGGAGATATGACCCTCCAAAGTAGACCCTCGAAAAAGGCTTCACTTGAAAATTTTGGATTTTGATACGGTTGCTCTAAAATTTGGGTTAGACTCATTTCCCACTCAATTTGACCCCCTGAATAAGAATACGAAGTCGAATTTCCGAAATGATGCACGGATTTTGAGATATATGGAAATTACAATTTATAGGTGTTTCCGAAGCACATTTTCGGGCATTTTTGGGGTCGTTTCAACCGATAAGAAATGGGCTGATTTAGTCATCTGATATACAATCACCCAAATCTAATCATGCTGACTGCGAGATTGCAACAACCCAGTAATGAAATCCATATTGATCATTACCCACTTCCATTCTAGAATATCTATGTTCTAAGCCATACAACCGGGCCTTTGGTGTTCTACCTTGACTTGTTGACAATTTGGGCATTTAGCAACGAACTTTGCAATACACCTCTTCATACTACTCTACTAATAGACTTACCTTAATTCACGATACATCTTTCTGGAACCGGGGTGGATTGAATATCTGGAACTATGAGCTTTTTCCTTGATCCTCCCTTGGAGTTTATCCATCCTTGATACACAAAATCTACCTTGATATCTCAACACACCATCTCTCCCTTGTTCAAAAGTAATCACTTTTTGCTTATCAACATTTGCCTTTAATTCAAGTAAAATAGGATCTTGGTCTTGTTTTTCTTTCACTTAAGAAACTAGTGATGATTCAACTTTATTCATAACAACCACTCACCCTTCATTGGAATCCAGCAACCAGACTCCCAATTGTGCAAGTCTATGCACATCTTTGGCTAATTCTTTCTTGCCTTCCTCAACATGGGTGGTACTACCCAAATATAACCTGCTCAAAGCATTAGAACCAATATTAGCCTTACTTGGGTGATACAGAATACTCATGTCATAATCCTTGAGTAACTCCAACCACATACTCTATATGAGAATAAGCTTTTTCTAACTGAAAACATAATGAACGCTCTTGTGATCGGTGAACACTTCTACATGAACACTATATAGATAGTGACACCATATTTTCAAACCAAATACTACATAAGCCAATCGAGATCATGAGTCGGGTAGTTTTTCTTGTGAATGTTAAGTTGTCTGGATGCATAAGCTATAACTTTGCCATACTGCATCAATACACAACCAAGTCGAACTCTAGATGCATCAATGTACACAACAAAGCCTTGTGTACCCTCTGGTAGGTTCAACACTAGGGTTGTAGTTAACCAAGTTTTCAATTCCTGGAAGCTTTTCTCACAAGCTTTAGACCATTGAAACTTTAATGTCTTCTGCATCAACTTTGTCAACGGGGATGAAATAGATGAGAAACCCTTGACAAACCTTCTATAACCAGCCATTCCCAAGAAGCTCCTTATATTAGTTTGAGATGTCGGTCTAGGCCAGTTCTACCCTGCCTCAATCTTTTGAATGTCAATTTGAATACTGTCTCCAAATACAATAAGTCCTAAGAACACCATAGACTCAAGCCAAAACTCGCACTTAGAAAATTTGGCATACAATTCTCTATCTTTGAGAATTTGGAGAAGAACTACTTTGAGATGACTGACATGTTCCTCATCATTCCTCGAATATATCAAAATGTCATCAACAAACACGATAACAAACTTGTGAAGATATGGCTTAAACACTTGGTTCATAATGTCCATGAACGCTGCAGGAGCATTAGTTAAACAAAAAGACATAGCAAGAAATTCATAGTGACCATAACGAGTCCTGAATGTTATCTTTGGGATGTCACTTTCCCTTACTCTCATCTTATGATAGAAGGTATATAAGGTATATCTTAGAAAAACAAGTGGCACCTTGAAGTTGATCAAAAAGATCATCAATTCTTGAAAGGGGATACTTGTTCTTTATGGTAACCTTGTTCAATTGGCGGTAATCAATATATATATTAAGAGGACCATTTTCTTCCTCACAGATAAGAACGGAGTTCCCTAAGCTGAGACACTAGGTCGAATAAAATCTTTATCAAAATGATCTTTCAAGTACTCTTTTAACTCTTTTAATTCACTTGGAGCCATTCTATACAACGGAGTGGACATATGTCGAGTATCAAGAAGAATATCTATGCCGAAGTTTGTTTCTCTGTCAAGATGGACTCCGGGAAGATCATCTTAAAAGACCTCTGGAAATTCACTCACTACTGGAACTGACTGAATAGACGGTGTCTCAGCACTTGAGTCATTATCTCAGACTAATTGATAGATGCACCCATTGGAAACTAATTTCCTGATATTAAGGTATGAAATAAAATGACCCTTAGGAAATGCTGAACTGCTCCTCCACTCTGTAACAAGTTCATTAGGAAACTGAAATTTAACTACTCGAGTTCTACAATCAGCTGAGGCATAACAAGCATAAATCCAGTCCATAACTAGAATGATGTCAAAGTTACAATGTCTAACTCGACTAAGTCAGCTATGGTATGCTTGTGATTGACAGAGAAGGTACAATCACGATAAACTCTCTCAGCTAGAATAGACTTACTAACAGGTGTGGAAATACTAAATGGATCAAAAAGTCTCTTGGGAAGGATATCAAACCTCATAGAAATATACAGAGTCACAAAAGATAGACTCACACCTAGATCAAGCAAAGAATATACATCAAATGTAAATACATTAATCATACCAATGACAACTTCTGGGGAACTCTCCTTCTCTTGGTTACAGGTGATAGAATACAGATTGTTTGCTTATCCACCTATCCCTGAAGTAGCTCCTCTAGGTGCAGTTCTGCCTGCCGGAGCCGCTGAAGAAGATTGGGCTTTATTGCCCACATTACCATTACCTTGATTGTTCTTAGGGCACTCTCCCATGAAGTGACTTGTCTGACCACACCTGAAACAATCAGTGGAGCCATCATGACACACTCCTGGGTGGTTTCAACCACACTTAGCACATGTAGGAGTCCAATTGTCCCCTTGTGCCACACTACCCCGAGATTGAGTAGGTCAAGCTTTGAAGTTCTGCGAATTTTGATTCCTGAACTTCCCTCTACTCTTTGGTGCAGGTGCACTAGTAGATGATGGATTTAGTCCAGTTTTCCTTTGTTGAAAAGATGACTTATTCACAATTCCAGCCTTTTGCTGTCCGGACTCATTACCTGTTGTCTTAGCCTTCTTATTGCGGAACTCTTCCCTATCTTTCAACTTTTCTTCCTCAACCTGCTATACATGGATCATAAGCCTTGCTATGTCAATGTCTCCTATCAATATAGCAGCCTTACCCTCTTTTCTTGACAATCTGGATAGTCAAGACACGAATAGATTCATTCAACTCCTTATATCAGTAACTATCTCCGGAGCATAACGGGATAGTTGAGTGAACTTGAGGTTGTACTCATGCACACTCCTAGACTCCTGCTTAAGAGTGAGAAATTTCTCTTACCTTTTTCTCAGTCAGATCACATGGAAAGAAACGCCACATGAATGCACCTTCAAGAACAATGAACTCACAATTGGTGCCCCTTCAGTCTTGCTCTTCTTCCACTGGTCATACCAAATCCTAGCCACACCCTTGAGCTGGTATGTATCTAACTCCACTCTCTTAACATCATCAGCATGCATAACCTCAAACACCTTATACAGCTCCTCCAATAAGTTCTCCGGATCCACAGTTACATTTTACCCTATGAATTATGAAGGAATCATCCTCAGGAACTCAAGGATCCTAGATGTATCAGTGACATCTTGATGAATTACTCATTTTTTACCAACTTGGTTGGTCACTACTTTAGTCAACATCTGGATAGCATCCCGGAACTCAGCATTAGTGACCTCTCCTTGGGGTTTCACTTTAGGTGCATTGGGTACACCTTGATCGTAAGGATCAACATTTCTCCTGGCAAGAAGACCTCGAACAACTCTTTGTGGACGCATGATCTGAAAGATACGTACAAGCATGAATTAGAAGAAAACTTTTATACAATTGAACTCTATTGAATGAAAAGAGTATAAAAGAAGTGAAATATTTCCTAAATGTTGTTGCCTTCTAATTATAGATATGACACGCTTCACACTAATAACCAGGACTATGCAGGCCTGGCTTCATAGACACCCTAGGACTCTTGAACTATGTGCTCTGATACAACATTTTTCATGCCCCAAGCCTACACCCTGGACGTGGCCGACACTGAAGAGCCATTGCTGGTCCCCAAGAGAACCCTTGGCCTAGCTCATTACTCAACGGAAGACTTACTTAAGTGAAATAGAAATCTCAAATGTAAACTCAACTCGTAAATATACAACTAATGAAAATTGTTTAAATCAGTATACTTGGAAATACATAATAACATAACTATTCAACTCAAGTTTTTTAAACATCACAAAGAATATGGAAAAATACGTCTCAACTACTACTATCTATGAAGCCTCTAATAACTATGATAGATAACGGGACAAGACCCACGATATTTTAACAAGACTAAAAATTAAATGTGGACCTTCCAGAAGTAAGGAGACTCACCAAAGCTAACTGAGACTCCAAGTGGAATCCACGGAGCGCCTGTTGATAACCCTGAACTAATAGCCGTATCATGAAAAGATGCAGGCCAAATGGCGTCAGTACATTGATTGTACGAGCATGTAAGGAGAACTGTGAAACATAAACATAAACTTGAACTGATAATAGGAAACATACTCACCTCGTCTAAACTCAACTCAACTCAACTCAAGAATACTAAACTTAACTGAATATGAAAGCAACAATAAAGATGCAATATATATAAATATATATATATATATATATATATATATTGATTTTAAAACAGTAGATTATAACTCAATGTATATAAAAAAATACAATAACAAACTATTTACTCTTATTTGGGAGATTCGCTTACCGACAACCATCACTAGGGGCTATGTGATGATACAATGTCTTACCCACGCTACCAGAACTGTCCTATACCTTGATGGAGTATAGGACATCTTCAACCAACTAGATCTACTAAGCTATGCTTAAAAGCAATACTGAATTATCTAAAAAGTATGATCCTTTAACCATGTAGATCACATGATTTATGATGATTTTGAGTTGTCACAACTCATCCCTATATCAGTGCTCAGTACTACTCCCAATAATATATAACTCTTGATCATATGTTTAAAAATATAACTCCTCCTCAATTTGAGATAATTGCTCAAAAGATTCTCTTAAAAGAGATAATACTCAAAACTTCCCATGAACTCGTTTAGAATCAAGGTTTTCGCTCACTTTAAATGTTAAAATGTTTACACTTGGGAATACTTAGTTCCCTTATACTCCTTTTTATGAAAAAAATAAAGATCAACTCTCCTTCTTCTCACACTTATTTACTCAAGTCTTAAAACAAGTTATAAATAAATGTAGAAGACTTCTCAAAGGGACTTTCTCGAACTTGACTCTAAATCTTTACTTTGATTTGAAATGATGATTTAAGAGTTTGCTATATGTAGGATCTATCAATGATTAATGAAGACATAAATAGTTAGTAACAAGAACAGAGTGAAGACACAATTTAAGGGAACGCATACGAAACAAAGAACAGAGGTTGAAGGGGCCTGACTCCCCTAGCGTGTCAGTAACGTACCGCGCTAGCCCTCAGTTCTTATAGGATGGTTTAAGGAAGAGTACAGGCACAGGGCACCATCCCCTCTTGTGCTACGGGTGCGCTCTGCGCCAGCCTTAATCCAGAAATTTTTGACAAATTTTTCTTGCCGATTTTTGGTCTTAATTCACCTTGAATCAATTGATTTCTTCCAAACGGCCTTAGATTCATAAGCCCAACATAATTAATCAAAAACCCACTCTAATTACATCAAGAACATCACTCATTCACAAAACCCTCACCTCAATAACTCAACAAAACTCCATTATTAAAGAATGAAACACAAAACCTAAAAGAACTCAACAAGATTCTCAATATACTCAATCTCGTAAATGAATTCAAAATTTGAAAATCATGATTAGAGTATGGGTGAAAAAACTCAACACTGTGAAAACCGACATACCTCGAAAGAAGTAAGTTCTTGGCGATAGTCCTTATATTCTTGAAGAACGCCTTGAAAATTCCTCTTTTCTCCTTTTGAACTTTGCCCTAATTTTGTTGAATGGTTTAGAATGAATAAAATTTGACTTGATCTGATTAGACCCCTCAAATTAGGTGGGTAAAATGTGTTAGACTAGTAGGGTAATGAAAAGACCAAAATACCCCTCATTAAACCGAATAAATAAACTTAACAAGACAGGTTGTACTCAAACGACCATATCTCCTTCACTGGAACTCAAAATTTAGCAAACTCGGTGGTTTTGGAAAGAGGACTAGCGACTTTCGATTTGATACCGATGGGCCCTCTAATTCATCTAAAAGTTATGCTCGTTTGAAGTTGATCCAAAACTCACAATTTAGGAGTAACTTGTACCAATCGTAATTTAGCTCTTTATAGTTTAGTTGTTTCTAAATTTAGCTCTTTCTAAGACCGAGGTGTTACAAATGATTAATGCTTTATGTTTTTCTTTGTGGCTGTTGTGCTTTATTTCTTTATTGTGAATCCTTAGTGTAGCAAAGTTATGTTGGTCAAAATTTAGAATTTTCTTAGCATGTGTAGGTAGATCAGAAAAATGTAGAAATTTTGTAACTTGTTTTCATGCTTAAATGCAAGGCTTGTAAAGAAATCTGCTAAACAAATCTGTTCTCAGCACACACGTTGTAGTTGCACCTCAAATAATTAAGCAAAAACCTTCATGTATTCCACTAAAATTCTTAAATTCCATGGTATTTTTCAGATTCCAGCTAATATCTTAACCATAATCAATGAGTCAGTTTCAGTGCAGACTCTATTGCGGTTCATGACAGTGCAAAGAAAAAAAGGTTTTATTAATGGTCACTGCCTCAGCCACAATATTTATGATTCTTTAATCTCTTCCTGTTGTGCATATATCAGGTCACTCTTGTAGTCTCTCAAACAAACTCCATATGAACTCTTGCCTGAATTGCCTCTTGATGCTCCAGATGTATTGCATATTAGGATTTCTTTCTCTAGTGGTTGCCACTTTACTCCCACACAAAGTAGCTTTGGCTTATAATTCTCCAGGATATTAATAATCCCTGACCATCCACTCGGGTAATGATAGAGTCTAGGATATTGAATATTCACCAGTCACCATAGTTCCATGTTAACTTTGAGAACCAGATGATTGTAGGAGACCCTTAATCCATTTTTAAGATTGTTCCTCCACTTCCATAGATTCCCTATAATTAAAGTTGGTACTACTGAATAAATGTGTTTCAGTTTTTGGAAACATGGTGTTGTCAACCATTTTATAATGGTTTGTGATAACTATAGACCCTCCAACTGAATTCCTACAAAATTAGCAAATAACCTCCTCAACTTTGAAACTGTGGTGGAGGTTAGAAATAAATGTGAAAGTGTCTCCGGATTTGGTGCTTGAAAACACCAACATTTGGACACTAGACCATTCTTTGTACAATCTCATCCACTGACACTCAAAATTTTTAGACTCTCCACAAAAAAAAAGATACTTTAAAAGGTACTTTTTTGCCGTGGATATATGAGAAATATTTTTTTGCTCCTCCTTTTTCCTTACATAATTCCAAGCACTTTTGGCTAAGAATTTTCCATTGGTTTCAATATCCATTTTCTCTGGTCAAGGCTTTTGTTTTCATCAAGATAAGATATTGTCTTTAAGACATGTTGCACATATTCCTGTAGGAGATGCTCCCTTGACTTATCAAGATCCCAACCTTCATCATTAGAAAAATATCTGACCTCTACCTCTTCTTCTATTGGATCTGGTATGATGTGGTATAGAGCACCTAGAGTTGTATTATAAAACCAAAACCTAGCATTTCCTTTCCCAATTTTCCACAAAATGTGATGCTCCACTAAGTCCCTGAATGCTATCATCTTCTTCCATATAGTTGATGCTCCTCTGCACTTGGCTATGACGGGGTGCAATTTATTATAATATTTGTTAGCCATAAAGGATCCCCACAAAGAAGGTTTACTTCTTAGATTCCACCATAGCTTGTAGAACAAAGCATCTGACACATCAAAAAGAAATCTGAATCCTACACTCCCTTCATCCTTAGGTAACTAGAGGAATCTCGTTTAACCAATGTTTGATTTTCTTATTTGAGTTATTATTCCAGAAATTGTAGCAAAAAATTTATGTAAATATCGTATTACTCCTTTTGAGGGGTTTTACCTTGGAGCCCATGACTGATCAAAACAACTCTTCCACCATATGATAATAGTTTATCCTTCCAATTTTGGATTTTGTTAACCACATTTTTCATGATGTTTTCATAATAAAAAATTATGTTCCTTACATAGAAGATAGGACAATTAAGATATGTGAAAGAAAATGGCCCCTGAATGCTTTAATAAAAGATATGACACGTGTTGGGGCCTTTTCATAGACATTATAATCACTCTTTTCCAAGTTTATCAATTGACCAGAAGCATTCTCATAATCCTTTAACACTTTTATCATGAGATTCATAGATATTTTTGTCTGCTGATATCAATAAAATAGTGTTACCTTCATATGTTAAATGATTGATTTTAGGATTCCACTTACGTACTCCAAACTTTTTTAAATCATTATTATCATTTAGGGCATGTTGACTTCTTGAAAGTACTTTAGCAACTACAATATAAAGACTAGGAGAGAGTGGGTCCCATGTTGAACCCCCTTTGTTGATCTGAATAAACGTTGAACTTGGCCTATTTAGGAGAGCTGAATACCAATTGTATGTCGAAAGTCTATAAACCATATCAATTACTTCTTCACAAAAAAAAAAACTTACTTAGAACTTTTGTGATAAATAACGAGGATAATCTATCATGGGCCTTTGTCATATCCTAATTAATCACCACTTTAGACATTTTAGTTCTAATTCTAATGTCCCTGATAATGTCATGAACCAATAATACATTCTACACAACTCCTTCCGTTAATAAAACCAGACTAGTATTCGGAGATTATTTGGGAAAGTAGATTAACTAACATTTCATTTAGTACTCTAAATATCACTTTGTTGATGAAGTTGATAATACTGTTAGGCCTAACATCTGAGAAAGTGTTAACTTGGTCCTTTTTGGGTAATAAGATCAGATTTGTGGGAGTCACAAATTTTGGTAGAGTGAGACCCCCCAAAAAAGCTTGGACCACAACAATAATGTTATACTCTATGATATCCAACAAGTCTGGTATAAAACTCATGTAAAGCCATCAGGGCCACTTGCAATCTCTCTATTTCATACAAATATTCCTTTCTTGATTTCTTCTTCTCCTGGAATCATCTTTAAAGCTTCATTTTGTCCAATTGTTATTTTCTCATGAACTTGTTGCCATATTTTAAAAAAAAATTGGAAACAAGTCCTTTATTGCGTATGGAAATATAAAATTGCTTCATTAGTTAGTCCATGTTTTTCTTCTATCAATTCCACATTCTGATCCTTGATTCTATGAAGTTGTAATCTCTTTCTTCTTTCATTTACATATGTATGAAAAAAATTGTATTTCTTTATCAATCCTTAAACCACTTGATTCTTGCGTTTTGTCTCCAGTACTCCTTTTCAAGGCGTATGTATTTGACAAAATCTATTTGAGCCTTGTGAAGACTTTCCTTGTTTGTCTATGTAGGTGCCTGTTCGAATTAAGCTTCCTGAGCTTGAATTATTTCCTCCAAAGTAGCAACTTTCTGGAAAACTATCATGGGATTCCCTGCCACATCAAATGTGGTACCCAATATTCTTTGACCATGTCATTGAAAGCTTCATGTTTTGTCCATAAATTTAAGAATCTAAATGGTTTAATGAGGACCTAAGTGCTTTGAGACACCTAAACTTCAAGGGGGGGGGAGTGGTCCGACCCCTTTTTAATGAGGTGTTTGAAACTTACATAAGGAAAGTCATCTAGAAGCGTTTGATTGCATACGATTCTTTCAAGCCTCGTAATAATGCAAGATACATGTCCTTCCATTCCACCAAGTGAAGGTACTTCCACAATATCCCATATAAAAAAAACCATAATCAGTTAGGTATTTGGAAAAGTCTTCCCTCTCCCTATAAAAAAATAGGTAATACATATAGTTTCTCTTCCTCGGATACAATGAGATTGAAATCTCCGCCAATATTCAAGGATTAGTATATTGTCCAGCTAGATCATTCAGTTACTCCCATAAGTCTTTTTTGATAACTTAATTACAGGCAGCATAAACCAATTTTACTAGAACCTCTTCTATCCAGATTAGATGTTTATCCATAATCGTAAGATGTTGATTGGTGTTTACTATTATATGAACCTGGAATTCTTATCTGGAGAATAACCAAACCTTTCCGTTGTTGTTTGCAATAGTAGTATTATAACCTAAAATACTTTTATAAGAATCTATGTTTGAAGAATTTCCAAAAGACTTCATCAAACCAATAATCCAGTAGTGATTTCTCCTATAAAGATTAGTCAACCTCTAAAAAGCTTGTTGAGTGTTGACCTATAACACCTCAGATCTCAAAATGGAGAAAATTCTAGTTTTCAGAAAACTGGTGCCTTTACCATCAGAACCACCCACGAACCGTAGGTAGAACCACGAACCATAGTTGGGGTTTTGTCGTTAAGATCCAAAATTTGATGGTCTTTGATCCCACCCACGGTCAACTAGTACGATCCGTGGTTGGACCTATGAACCATATGTGAGGGTCAACAGCAAATTGGAGGAAAAGGGTTGTTGGATCAACTCCAAACGGTCATATCTTTTAGCAAAAAATGAATTACCTAGCCCATAACCTATCAAATTAAAGATAATTGCATCCTCTTTCCAACACGACATTGTTTACTTAAATCCAAGCTCGGAGTGAAAAGTTATGTTCGTTATAGTGAAGCCCTATGGGGTAGACCACAAACCACGACCCCAGTCAATGGCTTTTAGTCCAAATGATAATCCATCGGTCCCTTCATGGATGGCCTTCGTAAACTTTTAAGTCAGGGTCATTTTGATCTTTTTCCTATGCAAAGAGGCACTTAAAATATGTTTATTGATGCCTAAACTACGTTGTTTTGTTCAAAATAATTCTAATGCCCTAGTCAGACATACCCAGAACCCTCATTCTCCAAAAATCACCTAAAGTAGAACAAAAAGAAGAGAAAGAGGCATTAGTTTCTTTCAAAAAAAAAAAGCAACAATGTTATTCAAGTTCCAGCCCAAAATTTAAAGGATTTCTCCATAGTTTTTGTTACCAGGTTTGTGGGACTTCACTGGTGGGTTCCTTTCATCCACTAGGTCCCTAGAATTCAGTCTGTTCCTTGATTCTACATCGCTTGTTTAGGCCTTGGTTTTTTAAAATCTTGGGAATTTTATGTGATTTCAGCAGTTATATAATCCATAGTCTAAATATCATGTTTTTCTTGGGAACGTTGTTTAATTCCTTAATTGAAAATCAGAACCATAGTTTATTTAGATTATCTTAGTTCATGAATTACACTTTCTAGGTCAGTTGAATAGATAATCATGCTTCAAATTTATAATGTCACATTATCAGTATATAAACGTTGCACTCTCAATTAGCATGTCAATATTTTGAGCTATTCAGTATTTCATTTACATTTCAATCATATACATATTTAGTTGGGAGTAGACTTAGCACCGAGTTGGACTAGGGTTAAGCGTACCCTCATAGTCCTAGAACTACATGCCCTCGTAGGATTAAAAGTCCCCTCTGTTGGGCATCAATTTAGTGATCATGACATAGTCATGCCTTTATACATCTAGCAAGGTATATTGGGTCCTCTCAATGGGGCGTATACATTGGAATCCATGTTTAGCTCAAGTGGTTTATGTCGGTTAATAGTAGCTCCCATAGTCAAACTCTTAAGGCATTGACCAGGTTTTTTGCATTTATACCATCATACAGTTCAGCATGTCATCTTCATGACTAGTACCTGGTCATTTAATTTAGCTTAACTTTTCAGTAAAATTTCAGTATCTATATTTCTACTCAAATTATATCATTGCTCAACTATGCATTGTTCAGCTTTTATATCTTGGACAGCTTAGTATATCTATATCTTGCATGCTCAGTACAATCCAAGTACTAACGCATACTTTGTGCTACATCCTTTCATAATGTAGGCTCAGGTACTCAACATCCAAATCATGCTTAGATTGATTCTCGGTCCGACTTCAGCAATTTTAGTGGTGAGTCCTCATACTTCGAGGACAATAGACATGCTTTCCAATTTAGTCTTTATATTCAGTTTTTAGTTTTGTTAAAGTTAGCTGGGGGCATGTCCCAGAAACTCAACTTAGTTATAGGCTTTTCAGACATAGTAGTAGATTTTGTTTGAGTTGTTAAGTGGTTGTTTCAGTTATCACTAAACTCTTAGTATGTTTTATATATTTAGACTAGTTGGGATTTTTCCTAATTTTTAGATATGCACTGTATTAGCTTCCACATAGTACATGTTTTACTCTGTAACTATTATACTATGCGTATGATATGCCAGACTCAGGATTAGTTTGGGGTAACTCATGATCCTAGGTCCCGTGTTACGTCAAGGGGGTAGCCTTGAAGCGTGACAAACTTGGTATCAAAGCATTAGGTTCAAGAGTCCTAGGATATCTGAAAGCTGCACTAAGTAGAGTATCTTTCATGGGTGTGAAGTGGGCCACATCTATGAGAGGGAGGCTACGAAGTATTTTTAAGAAAATCATCATTTTCTTTGCTATTCTTATCATATGTGAGGTATGATTCAACTTCTCCTTTCTAACCCGTAGTTATTCATTTCTGATCATGCCTCCTCGTACAGCTAATGCATGCAATGCTAGCATAGTCCCCTAGTCCCAAACTATGAAGTTATGAATGCAAAATTTTGGAATGTGATTCAGCTCTTGGCTCAAGTGTAGCCAATCAAAACATTCTGCAGGCCACAGTTCCTGCAAACACCAATGGTGGATCAGCTGCAACTAGGGTTCAAGACTTTGTTCATATGAATTCGCCTGAGTTTCTAAGGTTGAAGGTTTGTGAGGACCCACAAAACATCATTGATGAGGTCAAGAAGATTCTTGGAGTACTGCAAGTGACTGGTACTGAGAGTGTTGAGTTAGCATCCTATCAACTCAAGGATATAGCTCATATTTGGTTAACATAGTGAATGGAAAACAAGGGTGAGATTGCAGCACATGTGACATGGGATTATTTTACTCTAGCTTTTCTGGACAATTTCTTCCCAAGGAAGTTGAGAGAAGCTAAGGCACAAGAGTTTATGAACATGAAGCAGGGTTCAATGTCGGTCTAAGAGTACGGACTAACGTTTACCCAGCTAGAATATTATGCTTCTAGGGGATATGGAAATATCCAGACTCATGACTAATGCCCAGACTGTTGAGGGAAATAAGCTTAGGGAAATGGATAAGGGCAACAATATGGCTAGAACAGGGAACTATGAATACTCTCAGCAGAGATCAAGTAGTGGAAATCGCTCACAGTTTTAGTAAAGGTCTACAGCCCCAGCACCTTCATCATCTAGTGCTCTATCCCCAAGTTTTGACGGGATCAGAAAGGTAGGGCATCAGGCTCTAAGTCTCTGGGAGTACTTTACGTAACATGACCTTCCCAACTTGTCCAAACTATGGTAAAAACCATCGGGGTTAGTGTCTTGCAGTCAAGGAAGGGTGTTTTGGGTGTGGTTAGCCTTTCCATAGGTTGAATGATTTCCCTTTTGCTAGGCACAACAAGGAGGTATCAATAATAGGGCTTAGTCTACAGCTCTTGCAGCACTAGCAATTCGCCCCACTCTACAGGGTGCTTCGTTTGGTACAGGTGGAGGTCAGCGTCAGAACAGGTTGTATGATCTTCAGGTCGCCATGACCAATAAGATTCTCCTAATGTGGTCACTGGTACCTTACAAGTCTTTCATTTAGATGTTTATGTGTTCTTAGTTCATGGGGCTACACATTCTTTAGTAACTTCCTCTATAGGAGAAAACTTTGGTGTCAATCCAAAAACTCTTATAGAACCCTTCTGAGTCCCTACTCCAGTTGGTGACCCAGTTATAGCTGGACGGGAATACAGAAATTGACATTTTACATTTTCTCATAAAGTCACCTCAGTAGACCTGGTAGAGTTAGAAATGGTAGATTTTGATATCATTATCAACATAGATGGGTTACATTCGTGTTATGCCTCAGTCGATTGTAGAACTAGGATCGTTTGGTTTTAGTTTCTAAACGGGCCAGTCTTCAAATGGATGGGTAGTAGCTTACTGCCTATAGGTCGATTTATCTCTTACCTTAAGGCTAGGAAGATGATCTCTACAGGGTATCTCTATCATCTTGTTCGGGTTAAGGATTCAAACATAGAAACCCCAAATCTTGAGTCAGTTTCAATAGTAAATAAGTTTCCAGAAGTGTTCCCAAAAGATCTTCCTGGAGTTCCTTCCAAAAGGGAAATGGATTTTGGAATAGATCTTTTTCGAAATACCCAACCTATTTTGATTCCTCCTTACAAAATGGCTGAAGACGAGCTTAAGGAATTGAATGACCAGTTGAAAGACCTTCTATATTATGGCTTCACCATACCTAGTATATCTCCATGGGGTGTTCCGGTGTTGTTCATGAAAAAGAAAGATGGTTCTCTCATAATGTGCATTGACTATCAGCAGTTGAACAAAGTCATAATCAAGAACAAATATCCTATCCCTAGGATTGATGACTTGTTCGACCAACTTCAAGGACCTAGTTGTTTTTCTAAGATAGAACTCAGATCCATCTATCATCAACTCAGAGTTAGAGAGAGTGACATCCCAAAAATAGCCTTTAGAACACAGTATGATCATTATGAATTTGTAGTTATGTCTTTTAGACTAACAAATGTTTATGCACCTTTCATGGACTTAATGAACAGGGTGTTCAAATAGTAATTATACTTGTTCTTCATCGTCTTTATTGACATATCCTCATTTATTCCCAGAATGAGGAGGAACATGCGGCTCATCTAAGAGTTGTCCTGTAGACTCTCAATGATCGCCAATTATTCTCTATGTTTAGAAAATGTGAATTTTGGTTATAGTTGGTCACTTTCCTTGGTCATGTGGTATCTAGCTAAGGGATTCGAGTGGATTCTCAAAAAATTGAGGCCACGAAACACTAGTCCAACCCACTTCTCTAACATATATTAGAAGTTTCTAGGGTTTGGCTGGTTATTACAAATGATTTCCATCTATCGCTTCCCCATTGACCAAGTTGACTCAGAAGGTCAAATTTCAGTGGTCAGATGAATGTGAGAAAAGCTTCACAAAACTAATGACTAGATTGACTATAGTTCTTTTCTTGACTCTACCACATAGTTCAGATAGTTATGTGATTTGTTGTGATACATCCAACGTCGGCCTAGGTTGTGTGTTGATGCAGCAAGTTGAAGTCATAGCTTATGCTTCTAGACAATTTAAGGTCCATGAGAAGAACTACCAGACTCGTGACTACAAACTTGCAGCTGTAGTATTTACCCTAAAGATTTGGAGAAATTACTTGTATGGTGTTCATGTTAATGTGTTCATAGATCATAAGGGCCTTTAGTATGTGTTCACCCAGAAAGAGTAAATCTTTGTTATAGGAGATGGCTTGAATTCCTCAAAGACTATGACATTAATATGTTCTACCATCCGGGTAAGGCCAATGTAGTGGTTGATGCTCTCAATAGACATTCTATACGTAGTATAGCATACGTTGAGGAAGAAAAGAAAGTTAGCCAAATATGTTCACCGGCTTGCTCACTTAGGAGTTTGTATTACGGACACTGATAACGTTCAAATATACTTCTTGAAAAGAAATATAAATGATCGCATACAATATATTTACCCAACTATGAGTCGGGGTGGATCCCACAGAGAATATGGAAGAATATTGTCAATAGCAAATATTTAACTCGGTAGTCGTTATACAAAAATGGGGGGATTTAAATTGAAATAAAATAAAAACAATAAAAAGATAGCTTTGAACTAAGTATTTATTTATATTCAGATTATTAAAAGTAACTAAGAATGTGTTCCCCATAAGCTCATATCGCAGTAATCCTAATAATAGTAATCCTTTTCTAGTGTATCACATGCAAAGTAATAAGTTAGGTATCTCTAAATCCTTGGTCCGGCATCTAGAGAATTTCACCCCGCACCTTGGTCAGGCTACGTGTGTATAATTTACTAACCCTTACCTTTACCTCATATTAGACATCATAATCAATGTTTGGCTTAGTAATTACTTCGCATCAATCGACACTAGTCTATTAGATAGCATCACACTAAATCTATGTTGATAATTCTTTTCTTGTTGATTACCTCCTTGGTCCAGCAAGTAGCAACAAGGTGATTTCTAACGCGTGCACTCGTTAAAAAGACTTCTAAATGAAAGAATTATCAATGCATGCAAGACACTATTCAAGAATTGCTTAGTTATTATTCATACTTTGGTAATCGCTTATGGTTCCCACAACCCTAGTTATGAAAGTTAGCTACTCATTATCTCAAAAACACAATCAAAATTCATTCAAAATAAATATGCTTGTGTTAATCATAAAAAGTTAAGAACAATAGCTAAACTATCTTTAATTAAGCACGAATACAAATAAATAATAAAGGAGAATAAAGAATAAACCACAATTCTCCAGCCTCCACGGCAGCTCTTCCAAAGTTCCTAAGCTAGAAGAAAATTTATATTGTATCTTGTAACTTGTATCTTGGTTCTTGGCCTCTTTCCCCTCCCTCAAATAATTATTTCTATGCACAATTTATAGATATAAGAAACCCTAAATAAAATAATTGAGTCCAAATTAAATTAGGAATCCAAAACCAAAAGGAATTGAATTCCTTTTTCTCTGATCGCGTGAGCTATGTTGCTGCCGCCTCAATATAAATTGTATGCTATTCATTTGCTGCCGCGTGGCAGCAACAAGCATCAAATTTCAATTTCCTCAATTTTAGCCGCCGTTTCCTTTTATATATATAAATATTATTTTATTAAATTTTATTCATTAAGCTGTCTGCTTGATTTCCTTCTTCAACCTTTCATCTTTAATTCGTTTTAGCTCCAAACTTCTTCATTTTTCCACCAATTTAATCCTACAAATAAATTATCCCACTTAGCATAATTCATAAAATTGATGCTCAAAGATGACAAATATAAATAATAAATGTGAGAAAATAATGATTAAAAATATGTATTTTTAGCCTCACATCAACACCCACACTTAAACTTTTGTTCGTCCTCGAGCAAACACTAAAACTCATCCCAAGAAAAAGAAATCATACTAGCAATGTCATCACTTTGGTTAATACAAACAATTAGGCCATATACCAACTTCAAAATATCAAGTAGACTTCTCAATCATTGTGCAAGACATCCAAATAAACAACAAATCTCTAACCTCCTAACCTCAAAGAAGGACTTTGAACTCATCAAATTTAAGTTTGCTCACCTACTCTCATCAAAGAAAGTTAATAAAATCACCTATCTATCATGAAATAAGTGCCCTCACAAGAAAAAATAGTCCACACACTCAAATCAAAAGATTGAATATAAATTAAGGACTTGGCATCAAAGAATACTCACACTCGCAAAGAAAATTCACATGTATGCACAAAGAACCATATGCTTGCCCATTATGTACATCTCCACTAATTAAGCAAGCTTGAATAGAATCGAATAGGACTTTAACGGGTTGTAATGTAGGCTAGGGGACGGGTAGGAAAACTATATAATAGTGACTTACACTTCCTTAAGCACTTTGCAACTTTAGACTTCATCACCCATTATTTTCTTCTCTTTATTTTCAGCCCTCTCTTCAACAATTATTTCACAAGTAATTCTCATCCTCTCAAGAATATTTCAATCATTTTTTTTTTTAAGTTTTCCTTCATAATAGTCACCCTCAACTTACATATTTTACATGTGTTAAGGTGCACAATGTCCTTGGAAGGACCAGGGCCATCAACAAGGTAATTTATTTTTTTTTCATATCACATTCTTTCAAACAGGACTTTTAAGCACTTTGTAGCTATCATTGATTACCTTTTCACTTAACCATCCTTTTTTTCTCAAAATTGATAATTAGAATAAGTCTATGCTATAATGCTCAAGGAAGCAAGGTGCAAAATCTAGGGATTCAACAAAATAGTCAAGGGCAAAATATGGCTACCAATAAAAGGCTACAGGATCAAAAAGGGCTAACTAGTGATAAAATATCTGAAGAGGCAAAAATTTACTAGACAAATCAAAGAAAGCCTATTATCATCTCCTAAACAAAGCAACACTTTTTATTTCTCTTCAATAACATGCAAGGCAAGTTCTAGACTAAGATGCAAAACATGGAATAAACAAAATCTCACCACACATGGCACAAGTATCAATCAAGATGGATCAATTCCACTTCTAAGACAGACAGGATCACAACAAACCATAAAATAAAATAAGGTATATACAAAGTCGCAACCATGAACCTAGATGTCAAAAAGTTTGCAATTTCACTAGCAATCAAGCATTTACAAGAAAGTACTACTCAAATTTAGGCCCAAATAGTAAGTATCACATAACTCAAAAGGGTCTTTTCTTTTCTCTCCAAAAAAATAAAAAATAAAAAAATTTAAAAATACGAAAATAAAAAACACTCAGTTCAAAGAGACTATCCTCAGGAAAAGAACCGAAAACAAAAGCCAAGGAACCTGTCTTAAAAAAAAACTCAATAAAATGGTAAAAACTAAGAATTCATTCCTCCACCCCACACTTAAAAAGATGCTATGTCCCCAAAGCGTTAAATAAAATTTAAAACAAGGGTTAGGAAAACTCCCTGAAGCCTTTAGGCCTATCTAGTAGCATGGTCTCTTAATTTTCATCAATGATCGTCACCTTACACTTAAGCTCAAACATGCTTCCCTTTTTTTTTTTTGGATCCTCAAACTTCCCCTAATCTGCAAAAAAAAGAAACAATAAAAGAAAAAAAAAGTGATACTAATAAAATAAAAATAAAATAAAATAAGAAGTTACACTAATAATTGGGTTGCCTCCCAATAAGCGCTTAATTTAACGTCACGGCACGACATCATCAATTTTACTATTTTTCCTTCCTTTGAAGATATGAATTTCACCCCTAATTTTACATCAATTTTTCTATTACGCTCAAGGGGTGGTGGTACAAAAATAAAGGTCCCAAGCAATAGATATCGCATTATGCACTTCTTGGATCCTAAGTGAGGAATGTAATTCTCCGATATTGGAACAATAAATTCAAGAATATAGACACAATTTTCCTCCTCTATACATTCTTCTATAGGCTCAGATGGCTTGATTAATTTCTCATCATCTAAACATAATGTGGAAAAATGATTGGAATGAGGTCTAGTGCGCCCTAACTTATGAATTGTATTATTATTTACACCCTTATATTTACACATACTAGAGTTTTTAAAAATAATATTATCTACTTCATTACATAACTCTAATGTACTCTTCTCAACAATGACAACATCAATAAAAGTATGATCAAGCAATTGGCCCTCAACTTTTAGCTCTTCAAGTTGACTTATAAGTGTTTTTTCTTCCTCAAACATCTTATTACAAAATTGTTGTATGTCATATGATTTAATCTTTTCACTCAACTCAAAATCTACTCTCTCGAGATGCCAATAATAGGTGTCTTCATCACCCATGCACTTAAATATTGATTTATAACAAAGTATTAACAAATCTTCTATGTCCCCACACAACTTATTTTGTTGAGAAAAAACTAGCTTATAAGAATTCATAATATCAGAAGTACAAAAATTGCAAGAACACTTAACACTACTTACTTTTTCAGATGACATCTCAAGAAGAGTAAACATATAATAAAGAAAAGTAAACTAAAACTAATAAAAAATGAAATAAAAAAAAAGGACAACAAGTCAAAATAAATACTAAAGACAATTTCTAAGCCACATTCCCCGGCAGCGGCGCCATTATTTGATAACGTTCAAATATACTTTTTGAAAAGAAATATAAATGATCGTATACAATATATTTACCCAACTATGAGTCGGAGTCGATCCCACAGAGAATATGGAAGAATATTGTCAATAGCAAATATTTAACTCGGTAGTCGTTATACAAAAATGGGGGGATTTAAATTGAAATAAAATAAAAATAATAAAAAGATAGCTTTGAACTAAGTATTTATTTATATTCAGATTATTAAAAGTAACTAGGAATGTGTTCCCTATAAGATCATAACGCAGTAATCCTAATAATAGTAATCTTTTTCTAGTGTATCACATGCAAAGTGATAAGTTAGGTATCTCTAAATCCTTGGTCCGGCATCTAGAGAACTTCACCCCGCACCTTGGTCCGGCTACGTGTGTATAATTTACTAACCCTTACCTTTACCTCATATTAGACATCATAATCAATGTTTGGCTTAGTAATTACTTCGCATCAATCGACACTAGTCTATTAGATAGCATCACACTAAATCTATGTTGATAATTCTTTTCTTGTTGATTACCTCCTTGGTCCAAAAAGTAGCAACAAGGTGATTTCTAACGCGTGCACTCGTTAAAAAGACTTCTAAATGAAAGAATTATCAATTCATGCAAGACACTATTCAAGAATTGCTTAGTTATTATTCATACTTTGGTAATCGCTTATGGTTCCCACAACCCTAGTTATGAAAGTTAGTTACTCATTATCTCAAAAACACAATCAAAATTCATTAAAATAAATATGCTTGTGTTAATCATAAAAGGTTAAGAACAATAGCTAAACTATCTTTAATTAAGCACGAATACAAATAAATAATAAAGGAGAATAAAGAATAAACCACAATTCTCCAGCCTCCACGGCGGCTCTTCCAAAGTTCCTAAGCTAGAAGAAAATTTATATTGTATCTTGTATCTCGGTTCTTGGCCTCTTTCCCCTCCCTCAAATAATTATTTCTATGCACAATTTATAGATATAAGAAACCCTAAATAAAATAATTGAGTCCAAATTAAATTAGGATTCCAAAACCAAAAGGTATTGGATTCCTTTTTCTCCGACCGCGTGAGCTATGTTGCTACCGCCTCAATATAAATTGTATGCTATTCACGTGCTGCCGCGTGGCAGCAGCAAGCATCAAATTTCAATTTCCTCAATTTCAACCGCTGTTTCCTTTTATATATATAAATATTATTTTATTAAATTTTATTCATTAAGTTGTCTGCTTGATTTACTTCTTCAACCTTTCATTTTTAATTCGTTTTAGCTCCAAACTTCTTCATTTTTCCACCAATTTAATCCTACAAATAAATTATCCCACTTAGCACAATTCATAAAATTGATGCTCAAAAAAGACAAATATAAATAATAAATGTGAGGAAATAATGATTAAAAATATGTATTTTTAGCCTCACATCAGACACATCACAAGAGGGTGTGATAGTTCAGAATTGGTCAGAATATTCATTGGTAGTGGAGGTTAAGGAAAACCAGGATAACGATCCTATATTACTTCATTTGAAAGGTGTAGTTCATCAGTAGAAAGTTGAGGTTTTCTCCCAAGAAGGAGATGGTGTGCTATGTTACCAGGGTCAGTTATGTGTTCCTAATGTTGGTGAGTTGTAACGACCCATAAAATTAATAAGTTAAACTAGAGACTAACGTGTGTGTGTTTTAGATTGATGTGAGGTTTGAGTGAGGTTTCATGTTGTTTTATGTTGTCCCGAGCTATGGTTGAGGGTTATAGGGGTTAAACGTCAAGGTACTACCCCCCAAGGACCCACAAAGGTTCCTTGAGGGGGACCCTAAAGCCTAACCCCAAGGTTTCCCCTTAAATAAAAAAGCTGCCAAATCTTATGAACCACGGATGCAATCCACGGCCAGTAGATTGATCTATGGCTCGTGGTCTTGCTCCATAGGTCAACCCCCCTTTTTCCAAGCCCCAGCCCCAGACAACAAACTAGAAGTACGGTCCATGAATGGACTCATGGTTCGTGAGTCTAGGACATCGTTTGCACCTGTCTATGCTGTCAAGACACTACCAAGCCAAGAGTGGTTTGGTAAATTCCTCCCTTTGCTAGTTAAGTGTTTGGACGGTTATTTTGGGTTTATTAACATATTTTAAGAGTATTAAAACATTTAAACCCTATTTTAGATTTCATTATTCAAAAATCCCAAATCAAAACCTCCCCTTCCCTCCAAAAGTCTCTCTCTAGAAACCTCCATGGGAGGTGAAGACTTCAAGCTCTCAAGGTCAACTTCTTCAAGTTTTCAAGGATTTTTCATGGGATTCTTCAAGTAATAGGTATGGTGGTCTTGATCCTTGTCTAATTTTCCATTCAAGGAACCAAATCCAAAGTGATTTCAAATCATGAAAATCTAGGTTTTACTCAATCTCATGGGTTCTTTCATCAAACATTTTCAAATGGTTTATAATGACAAATTATGATTCTATTGGTGTTTAATGGATGATTTATGGTGAAAATACCCTATGAACCCATGAGTTCTCTAAATTCCTAAATTGTTCCTTTATGAACTGGGTTTGTTGATTATGACTGAATGTTGATGGATTATGCCTAGATTAATTTAGATTATTGAATTGTATCATCATCCATGCCTAATTATGGTTAATTTTTGGTGAATTGAGGATTTTTGATCATATCCTTGAAAGGGCAAGTTTGACCTAATTTCATGTTAAAGTAGAATTGTGCTTGAATTGTTGATCCACTTGAAAGGTGGAGGTGTTTACTTACTATGTACATTGTGATCATGGCCTTGAAGGCATAGTGTGAAGGATTAAAGTATTATCCTGATGTTGTATATATGAATATGATGTGAAGGATATGAATGTGATTTCAATGATATAATGATGATCTTCTATAGAATGTAAATGTGTTGTGATTGAAAGCATATTCTCACTAAACGCTCATGAATGATGGTGATGGAATGTGGAGGGTTCTATAATGCAATATTGAATATCTTGAATTGGTAGGCTAAGGCATCCTTTTCTTGTATTGGTGAATGTGATCATGAATGAAGTATCTTGACTTGGTAGGCTTAGGCATCCTCTTCTTGAATAATGAATGTATCTTGACTTAATATCTTAATGATCATGAATCGGTAGGCCTAATATTGGTATCCCTTTCATAAATGACTAATGAATGTGTTGATGACTTAGAATTAGTAGACCTAAGATTGGTAGCCTTTACATGAATGAATGAATGTCTTGAGTTGGTATACCTAAAGTTGGTAGCCTTTTATAAATGACTAATGAGGTATTTTAGGCTATGTCTTGAACCAGTAGACCTAAGCTTGGTGGCGATTCATGATGAGTCTAGAACACAGTGTGAATGGTTAACCTCGAAGTGGTAGACCTAATGGTGGTGGCCTCCTTCATGTGTGAGATGATGAAACATGAAATGGTAGACCTAATGCGGTGGCCCTTCTTGGAAAGTCAATGAGCTATCCTTAATGTACCATGAATCGGTAGACCTAATGGTGGTGGCCCTTTCTTATGTAATGTACCTTGGGTCGGTAGGCCTAGTGTTGGTGGCCCTCTCAAGTACAACAATGTAATGTGAATGAACACTCTATGGGGATGGAAGCTAAGCACCGAGTGGATATAGCTAAGAGGGTGACTCTCCCAATGGTAGGTTAGAGTCCAATGGACATCTTTCTTATCCCATAACGATGTGCCTACATAGGATGTGTACTAGTTCTACCCTACGCAAGTAGAATACCTTCTTCCGGTGTGGGGTTACATGACATCGGATTCCATGATTTAGCTCTCATGGTCTATGTTGGTTAATGCCTATTCCCATCAAGTGAGATGTGCATTATAGTTTCTTGATGAGTTCTATGAAGTGTGGGTGGTAGTATGGGATGTTATCCATGCATTGCATGAGTAGGCTTTGAGAGGGTCATAGTGAGTTCTCTAAGCCTTAATGGCTAATGTATGAATGTCCTCTTAAGATAATGTTAATGAGATTGATGATCTAGTGTCTTATGAATGAATGTATCCTAAATGAAGTTATTGAAGAATGTTGACTCTTAAATGCTTATATGCATAAATGTAAATGATGCATGCTATACTTGGATTCTATTATGAGTTACTTCCTTGTCATGACTTATCATATATGAATGTGCCTTGTCTATGGTCACTTCAAAGAAGTACTTAGTGTGAGTAGTAGTATGGTATGTTACTTGTACATTGCACAATTATGACTTATAGTTGTCTTAATGTAATGATGTGACTTATATAATGTTTATGTCTCTTATATGGTTTATTGTTTAAAGGTGCAAAGGATGAATGGTAATTTCACTTTTGGTGGCCTTAGGGTGGTACCTTAGTGTGGGTGGTGGTATGGGACGCTACCCATACATTGCACAAGGTATAGCTTGAGGGTCACTTGAGGTGAAAGCTTAAGGTGAAGGTAAAGTTTCATATGTGGATTATGTTCTAATGTGAAAATATGACTTGTATGTTGGTTTTGACTTATAATATGCCTCTTTTATTCAATGTTCATGGAGTTTTACTAAAATGGCATAAAACATGACTTTCAACCAAAAAATGTCCTTTTAAGCATATTTTTGCATGGCCTCCATACTTAGTACATCTAATGTGCTAACCCAGATTTCTTCTCCCTTTTTACCAAAGTGTAAAGTTTGGAGATATTGGTGTTCTATGCTTGAGGAGTAGGTTTCTAAGGTGCTTGATGATGAAAACTTGGTGAGTCCTCATAGTTTCGAGGACAAAACCCAATATGTTCCTTTCACGTCTTTTAGTTTATGTTAAATCTTTTGTGTGGGCTAAGTCCAAATGTTGTATTCAAAGTATTAGATGGTTTGAGACATAGTATATAAAGTCTAGAAAGTCTTCCGCTTGCTTTTAAATGAAAATGTCTTCTATTGTAAAGAAAGTTTTAAATTCTTCTCTATTTTCCTATGTTCTTATGTTCAAGAATGCTATGAGGCTTGTATTAGACCCCTTCAAGGTTGAGTACGTCGTGTTGCATCCGAGGTGTACCCCGGGGTCGTGACATGAGTTGAGGAAGTACATTCTTACAAAACTCACAATTCCAAATATTCCATTCATCCAGGTTCCACTAAGATGTACTGTGATATACGGGAAGTCTTTTGGTGGAACGGCATGACGAGAGATATCGCAGATTTTGTGGCTATGTGTCCTAAGTATCAACATGTTAAGGTAGAATATCAAAAACCAGGAGGTATGCCTCAAGATATTAATATTCCTACATAGAAGTGGGAAGTGATAAACATGGACTTCATTACAGGTTTACCTCGTACTCGCAGACAACATGACGCCATTTGGGTGATAGTAGACAGAGTCACTAAGTCCGCTCACTTCTTGGCTGTGAAGACTACAAATTCTGCAGAGAACTATGCCAAACTCTACATCAATGAAATAGTCAGGTTACATGGGGTTCCCTTGTCTATCAACTTAGTTTAACTCTCATTTCTGGCAATCGTTTCAGAAAGGTCTTGGTAGTCAGGTAAATCTCAGTACAATATTTTATCCTTAGACGGATGGTCAGGCAGAGCGTACCATTCAGACCTTAGAGGACATGTTGAGAGCTTACGTGATCAATTTCAAGGGTAGTTGGGAAGATCACCTACCTCTGATAGAGTTCTCCTATAATAATAGCTTTCATTCCAGTATTAAGGCCCCGTATGAGGCATTACATAGGCATAGATGCAGGTCCCTGATTGGTTTGTTTGAAGTAGGTCAAGTAGCCTTGATTGGCTAGATTCGATTCATGAGGTTATGGAGAAAGTTTAACTCATCAGATATAGACTAAAGACAGCCAGAGTCATCAGAAGTCCTATGCAGATGTATGGAGAAGGCACTTAGAGTTCGAAATTGATGAGTAGGTTTTCCTAAAGGTGTAACCTATGAAGGGGGTGATGAGATTTGGCACGAAAGGGAAGCTCAGTCCTAGATATGTAGGTCCTTCCAAAATCTTGAAAAGGGTTGGTAAGGTGTCTTATGAGTTAGAGTTGCAAGCAGAACTAGGAAAGGTTCACTCAATCTTTCACATTCCCTTGTTAAAGAAGTGTGTGGGTGATCCGGCATCGATAATACCATTAAAAAGTGTGGCTATGAAGGATAGTCTTACTTATGAAGAGGTGCCAGTTGAGATTCTTGACCGCCAGGTTAATAGGTTGAGAAATAAGGAAATCGCTTCAGTGAAGGTTTTATGGAGGAGTCAGTCCATAGAGACAGCTACTTGGGAAGCAGAAGCAGCTATGATGGCCAAGTATCCTTACCTTTTCCCTTCTGATTCTATTTCAGCTTGAGGTAATAGTTCCTCTCCGATCTCTCAATTTACTCTAGTGTGATTCAGTCTGAGTGTCTTGTTCCCTCAATTATCCTTGTATTTTAGCATAATTGCATGTTCTTAGAACTCAGTTCAGTTAGATATCAGTTTCTAGTACTTAGTGGTAGGGATTGCAGCTCCTTCCCTCCATACTCATCTTGGTAGACTTCATTCATAGACGAATGTTCCTAAGGGGAAGAAAATATAACACCTCGGATCTCAAAATGGAGAAAATCCTAGTTTCTAGAAAACTGGTGCCAGTACCAACAGAACCACCCACGCACCGTAGGTAGAACCACGAATGGTAGGTGATGATGCATCGTTAAGATCCAAAACTTGATGGTCTCTGATCCCACCCACGGTCGACTAGTACGGTATGTGGTTTGACCTATTGACCGTAGGTCTGAGCATACGTGAGGGTCAGCAGCACAATTAGAGGAAAATGTATATTGGAAAAACATTAAACGGTCATATCATTTAGCAAAAAATGAATGACGTGGCCTATGACCTATCAAATTAAATATAATTGAAGATTCTTTCCAACGCCACCCAATTTGCTAAAATTCAAGATCGGAGTAAAAAGTTATGCTCATTATAGTGAACCCTATAAGGCAAACAACCAACCACGACCCTAGTCGATGGTTGGTAGTCTAAACGATGGTATGTTTGTCCATCCGTGGATAACCTTCGTCAGCTTTTAATTCAGGGTCATTTTGGTCTTTTTCTTGTGCGTTGGGCACTTAAACAATGTCGTTTGATGCCTAAATTATGTTGCTTCACCCAGAATAAGTCTAATAACCTAGTCAGACATACCCAGAACCCTCATTCACCAAAAATCATCCAAATTAGAAACAAAAAAAAAGAGGCACCAGTTTCTTTCAAGAGCAAGCAGTAGTGTTCTTTAAGTTTTAGCCCCGAAATCTGAAGGATTTCTCCATAGTTTTTATCATCGGGTGTGTGGGATTTCACTAGTTGGTTCCTTTCATCCACTAGGTCCATAGATTTGAGTCATTTCCTTGATTCTACCCTTGTTTAGACCAAGGGCTTTTTAAATCTTAGGGATTTATTGTGATTTCAATAGCTATATAATCCATAGTCTAAATATCATGTTTTTTCTTGGAAACGTTTTTTAATTCTTGTATGAAACTCAGAACCCTAGTCTATGTAGATTCTCTTAGTTCATAAATTACACTTGCTAGGTCAGTTAAACAGATAATCATGTTTCATATTTTGAATTTCACATTATCAGTATATAAACGTTGCATTCTCAGTTAGCATGTAAGTATTTTGAGATATCCAGTATTTCAGTTGCATTTCAGTCATATACATAATTCAGAGTAGACTTAGCACAGAGTTAGACAAGGGTTCAGCGTACCCTCATAGTCCAGAACTACGTTCCCCCCGTAGGATTATAAGTCCCGTCTATTTGGCATTAGATGTAATAATCATGCCACAATCATGCCTTTATACCCCTGGTAAGGTATATTGGGCCCTCTCGATGAGGCTTATACATCAAAACGTTTAGCTCATGTGGTCTATTTCCATTAATAGTATCTCCTAGAGTCAGACTCTTAGTGCATTTACCAGGTTTTCAACATTTATATCAGCATACAGTTCAGCATTTTATCTTCATGTTTGGTACTTGGTCATTGAATTTATCTTAGCTTTTTAGATATATTTCAGTATCTCTATCTCTATCTCTTCTTAGATTATACCATTGCTTAGTTATACATTGTTCAACTTATATATTTTGTTTAGCTTAGTATATTTATATGCTGCATGCTCAGTGCATTCCAAGTACTGACGCATACTCTCCGCCATATCCTTGCATGATGTAGGTTTAGGTACTCACCATCTAAATCACGCTTAGGTCGATTCTCGGTCTGACTTTAGCAGCTTTAGTGGTGAGTCCTCATACTTCGAGGATAATAGACTAGCTTTCCATTTTAGTCTTTATATTCAGTTTTCAGTTTTGTTAGAGTTAGCTAAGGGGACATGTCCCATCAACTCAACATAGTTATTTTAGTTATCATTAAGCTCTTAGTATGTTTTATATATTCAGACTAGTTGAGTTTTTCCTCATATTTAGATATCCATTGTTTTATCTTCCGCATAGTAATGTTTTACTCAGTAAATTTTATAGTATGGTTATGATATGCCAGACTCACGGTTAGCTTGAGGTCACTCGTGATCCTAGGTCCCGTGTTATGCCAAGGGGATAGCCTCGAGGTGTGACGTGACTAACCTATCCTCCATAAAATCACTTTATTTATCATAATGAGGCAGTCCTTGAGGCTTAGCTGCAAATTCCTTGGGTATACTTCTTAGAGGAGCAATGGAATCCTTTTTCCCTTTTAATCCTTTGTCTTTGACATAACTTCCTTTTAACAAAGCAATTTGTTTAGGAGATAGATTTGCTTCTTTTACCACATGGTTTATATTGTTAGAGATATATTCCTTTCCATCTACGATCTGTTTGTTATTTTTATGGGTATCAACAAAAACCCTCTGTATTAATGTGATATTCTATGCCTGCATTAAAGTATTTACTTCTTCTTCTTCTTCAATAGTCTTGAAAGTCATTTCCCTAGTTGGACTACCATGTATTCCTTCCATCAAAGCATGTTCCTTGCCTTCTACTTCAACCAAATCATTATGGATCCCATCTACTTGAATCTCTTCTGCAATGATATTATTATTGCATCAATAAGAGCATTATTCTTTTCTGGTGTATCATTTCTAGCTGCACCAGCATAAGAATTTTCATGTGTCATGGTACTCTTCTCATACCTTTAATCAGACTGAGGTGATGCTTCAGTTTGATTTTTTTTTCATTAACTTGTTGTCACGACCCAGACTGTTGTGATTGGCCCCCACACTAACCCTCCGGTTTGAGAACCATTACTACAACCCAATTACACAACTTAACGAAAAGATAGGCATTTAGAGATACGAAAGCAGATTTAAATATCTAAAAGAAATGGAATTCCCATAAACTCCGAAAGTTAAAATAACCAGCTACTAAGGTCGGCCTAGGTTATGTTATTAATTTTGATACATCCAAGGTCGACCTAGATTGTATGTTGATGCAGCGAGGTAAGGTCATAACTTATGCTTCTAGACAACTTAAGGTACATGATAAAAACTACCAGACTTGCGACCTCGAACTTGCAGCCGTAGAATTTACCCTAAAGATATGGAGACATTACTTTTATGGTGTTCATGTTGATGTGTTCACAGATCATAAGAGCCTTTAGTATGTGTTCACCCAGAAAGAATTAAATCTTCGTTATAGGAGATGGCTTTAATTCCTTAAAGACTATGACATGAATATGTTTTACCATTCGGGTAACGCCAATGTAGTGGTTGATGTTCTCAGTAGACTTTCTGTGCATAGTATAGCATACGTTGAGGAAGAAAAGAAAGTTAGCCAAATATGTTCACTCGCTTGCTCACTTTGGAGTTTGCCTTACGGACACATTAGAAGAGGGTGTGATAGTTCAGAATGGGTCAGAATCTTCATTGGTAGTGGAGGTTAAGGAAAAAAAAGATAGTGATCCTATATTAGTTCATTTGAAAAGTGCAGTTCATCAGCAGAAAGTTGAGGTTTTCTCCCAATGCGGAGATGGTGTGTTTCGTTACGAGGGTCGGTTATTTGTTCCTAATGTAGGTGAGTTGTAACGACCCATAAAATGAATAAGTTAAACTAGAGCCTAACGTGTGTATGTTTGAGATTGATGAGAGTTTTGAGTGAGGTTTCATGTTGTCTTATGTTGTCCCGAGCTATGGTTGTGGGTTATAGGTGTTAAACGTCAAGGTATGACCCCCCAAGGACCCACCAAGGGTCCTTGAGGGGGATAACCCCAAGGCTGCCCCTTAAAGCAAAAAGCTGCCAAAATCTTGTGAACCACGGGTTAAATCCATGACCAGTAGATTGATCTACGGCTCGTGGTCTTGCTCCGTAGGTCAATCCCCCTTTTGCCAAGCCCCAGCCCCAGACTACAGACCAAAAGTACGGTCCGTGAATGGACTCACGGTCCATGATTCTAGGGCATTGTTTGCACCTGTCTGTGCTGTCAAGACACAGCCAAGCCAAGGGTGGTTTGGTAAAATCCTCCCTTGGCTAGTTAAGTGTTTGGACGGTTATTTTGGGTTTATTAACATATTTTAAGAGTTAAAACATTTAAACCCTATTTTAGATTTCATTATTCAAAAATCCCAAATCAAAACCTCCCCTCCTCTCCAAAAGCCTCACTCTAGAAACTTCCATGGGAGGTGAAGACTTTAAGCTCTCAAGGTCAAATTCCTAAAGTTTTCAAGGATGTTTCGTGGGATTCTTCAAGTAATAGGTATGGTGGTCTTGATCCTTGACTAATTTTCCATTCAAGGAGCCAAATCCAAAGTGATTTCAAATCATGAAAATCTAGGTTTTACTCAATCTCATGAGTTCTTTCATCAAACATTTTCAAATGGTTTCTAATGAAAAATTATGATTGTATTGGTGTTTAATTGATGATATATGTCACGACCCGAGAGCACCCCCAAGTCGTAACATGCGTATTCGATCTCTCGGAGGTCTTATACAAGCCCTTAACATTCAACATTCATCACATTAGATATGTAAAATATTGCGGAATTAAAAACTCTTTAAAACAAAATCCATAAGACAAAGGTCACTTTTGAAAACATCTTTCAATAGTACACAATGCGGAATACTAAGTCTCTTAGCCATCTTAGACATAAACCTGAAAACATACTAGGGACACGGCCCTTTACAATCAAAAGAAGTCTATTACAAGAACCTTATCTTAAAACTAGAATAGAAAGTCTGGTCATCGACATATGAGGACATACCACAAGATCTTGGAAGAACTTCAAATCCCAAGTTTACAATAGAACCCGCACATTTGCCGGAACCTACACCTGTAGAAAATATAGAAAATATGTAATTAGCACAATTAAGTACTAAGTATGATGACTAAGCAAAAACATGCTAAAACGGACATTTATTTGAAATAAATGCTTTCATGCCATTTTTTATAAAACCTTCATAACACAAATATAAGAGACACATTTCAAGTCATCCTCCACAAATGAGACAATACCCACATAATAGACATACTCAACTAGTACCAATGTACAACACATAAACATAATAGTCAAGTAAGTCCTTTCATCATCTTAAAACCTATATCTCAAGTCACCCTAAGCCACACTTAAGTGAGACATGAAGTGACCGCACATACAACCTGTTCATATACACCTAAGTGTTCCTAAGGGTTACCATAGATATGGAATTTATCATTACAATATAACATGCTCAGTCAACATTATTTATTACACTATTTTAGGAGACATTCAAGCAATTAGGGGACTTTCACGTAATAGTCATTTAGACTTAGGGAACTCACTTTAGGATCTTCTACTCCTACTCGTGCCATATGCAGATAGCATTGTAGAACCTATCCAATAACTAGAGTGCACATCCCACATGATGGGAAAAAGGCATTAACCGACATAGATCATACTAGCTAGGAATGGAATCCAGAGTCTACCCTACTCCGTGGAAGGTGTTCTACTTGCCAAAGGTAGAACTAATAAGAAACCCATGTAGGCACATGGTTTAGGAGATATCCAAAGAAGTTCATTATACCCTAACCTCATACTCTGAGAGGGCTACCTTCTTAACCATATCCACTCAGTGCTTAGCCTTAGTTCCCATAGAGTAATTTCATTAACATGTATGTACTAGAGAGGGCTCCATCACTAAGTCTTGCCGACCCATAGTACTACTACCAAGAAGGGCATCACAAGGATCTATCGATCAAGGTTCAATAAGATAGCTCATTGACTTTCTTAGAGAAGGTTTTTTACCATTCCGGTTCACCAACTCTAAGTCTATCATTTCACACAAGAAGAAGGTCATCACCCTAAGGTCCACCACTTCAAGGTTATTCATTCACTTAAGAGTCTAGACTTATGAAAGGGCACCATGCTTAGGTCTACCAATCCTAGACATTCATTCATTCCATAAGCTTTCATGTAACAAGAAGGGACATCTAATTCTGCCAAGCAAGCCACGACATTTCCATACAGAGACTCTTCATAGTTTAACATCATCACATATATGAACATTAAAGGAGATCACACTTTCAATCATAATGCAATAACAATTTATACAAGATCACCTTATGTCCGTAAGAATACCTTCACATTTATATCTTCACATAGTACAATAACACTTCATAACCTGATAATACTTTAATTCAATAGATAATGCCTTCAAGGTCGTGTTCATAATACATTCCATAATTAAACACCTCCACCATAAGTGGATCAAACCAAACAAGAACAATTATATCAATAATATGAGATTAAGCCAACTTACCATCCTCCAAAGCCATATTCAACAACACTCAAGTCCCCACCATTTTACTTACTACAAGAGAATTCATCCATAACATGCCCATAAGGCCACAACTCTCAATTCATCCATAAATCAACAATTCATCATAGATAGATATAGAAAATCATAAGAGTCACCAATACAATCCAATTCAAACACAATTTCATAAACTTTGGATTATAAGCAAAAGACCCACTTCATAAGCAAATTCTAGGGTTTTGTGGAAAACAAGGGTTCATAGAGTTTTTCATTCAAAAACCTTCAATCAAACATTAATAACATCATATTTAATCATTGAAATCATTTTCATGCAAGAACCCTTGAGAGAATTGAGAAACAAGCTTTTTCATAACTTTTTCGAAAACTTTAAAATTCATTTGAGATTGGCTCTAAAGCGAAAACTAGATTTAGATAAAGAGCCACCAAATCTCAATTGATGAAATCCCAACAAAATTTGGTGGAAGGATCCCTCAATTTGAAACCCTAGCTCTCCACCTTCTTCTTCCTTGAACTTGAGAGACCTTTAGAGAGAGAAAGTCTTTGGGAGTTTTAATTTGAAAAATGAATTCAAAAATACCTTTTAAATGTTTTAATACCTTTAAAATACCTAAAATAAGTTAAAACAACCGTCCATGCTTTTAATTGGCCAAGGGTGGAATTTACCAAACCACCCTTGGCTTGGCAGATTTTTGGACAGCAACACAGTGTCAATTGACGGCCACCATCCACGGACCATGGATGGATTAAAGGCCCGTCCTGGCTACTCGTCAAAAGGTTCAAAGAGGGTGTTGGGGAGGCTTTGGTGAGGAGACTAAGTCTCAACTCACGAAGCCAATCCATACCCCGGCAATGGGGCTCATGGATGGCTGCTGGTTTTGACATATTTTAGGTCAGCGTTTGGGTCCTCTTCAAGGACCCTTAGGGTGGTCCTTGGGGAGTCGTACCCAGGCGTTTTGACCCTAAACATGTTCATCTAGACACTAGGGTTACTTCAACTCACCAAATCAAGGACAACACCCTAGTACACACAAGACTAGTTTCCGGACGTTGTGGACGTCCCTTGTCATTTGACCTCCAAAACAACCAAAATGACCTCTAACACTATTTTAAGCATTTATACAAGATTACCAACTACAAACCAGCACACAAGGCTCTAGTTTTACGAGTTCATTTTTAGGGTTGCTACATTATCCCCCACTCGGAAACATTCGTCCTTGAATGACACTTTAAAACCTTAAGGGTAATGACTCAAGACTAGCAGCCCACAACAATCATACAATATCAATATAAAAGCACTCATAAAGGAGGAAACATCAAGTCCACTTAACATTTCCTTACAACACAACTTCATTCAAATTTATGGAAGTAGGAATCACACCTACAACTCAACATGCCTCAAACCTTTTCCATTTCTCATTTATTTGGAGGAACTTCCTTCTCCAAATCACCCCATGCTCATAACAACATCAAAGAACACAATATGCAATTATCTTATTAAAACACAATCATGCTACATCAAGAATACACTTAAGCATGCTCAACTAGTCAACTGATGAAATATTTTAGCAACTCATCATATATGCATTTAAACATGAGAGACATCATTATGAAAGCTCATTTTCTCATTTAAGAAGAATTCAACTTAAAACATGCATATCATAAGGAGACTATAGATACTCATTTTCACATAAGACTCCAAAACATGCAACATGCCACTAGAAATTCTATGTCCCAAGCTTAAATAGGAATAGAAGAAAGTGACAAGGATGCCAAAACTCACCACTTCCTACTATTTAACATACCGTCCCCCACTTAGGAGAAACCCATCTAGGATATCCTAAACAACAAATAAAGATCTCATTACAAAACAAGGAACTATGACTTACCGGCACCCTCATCCGGATTTGCTTCCTTGTTAGCTTAGAGAGCATAGAAACACGTCTTCTTTTGACCCTCAACATATGGACCACTATAAGAAGCTTTCTTAGCATATCTCCCTTTAGCTGCAAGAGTAGGACAATCTCTCACTTTATGATCATCCTTTCCATAACCATAGCACCCATTAGTACCAGCTAGGCATTTCCCAAAATGCTTCTTTCCACAAGTGGGACAAGTAGGCTTAACAAATTGAGAACTACCACCTCTCTCTTGGTTGACCTTAGGAGAACTTGAGAAATCTTGATTAGGAACTTTCTCCTTAAACCTAGGTTGTCCTTGCTCATCGGACCAACCCCTTTTCAAATCCTTCCTCTCCCTCATAAGTTTGGACTCCTCAATAGATTGAGCATACACAACAAGCCTAGAGATATTCATGTCACCATGGAGCATTATCGTACTCCACTCTTCCTTAACCAAGTCGGATACACCGATAATAAACCTACCCATCTCCTCTCTAGGGTTAGACACCAAGGATGGAGCATATCTACACAACAAGGTTAACTTCAAAGCATACTCCTCCACACTCATACTACCTTGCTTAAGGTTAATAAACTCCTCAATCTTACACTCCCTCTTCTCACGGGGAAAGTACTTTCCTAAGAATGCTTCCTTAAACTCCTCCCATTCCATGGGACCCGCTTCAACCGACCTATTGGCTTTCCATTGAGTGAACCAAATTTGGGCCACCTCTTTCAATTGGTAGGAAGTCAACTCCACCTTCTCCCTAGAAGATACACCCATAGCATCCACTATCTTATAGATTTCATCCAAGAATCCTTGGGGATCTTCTCCCATTCTAGAGCCAAGAAAGATAGAAGGATTCATCCTCACAAAGTCTCCCAATCTTGAGGCCACGATACTCTCATAAAAATTCACCCTAGGCCCCACATCTCAATTACCTTGAGCTGTCATGGCTTGAGCTAGAGTTAGAAAAACTGCCCTAATCTCTTCATTAGTCATGGCCGAGGGAACCACCATAACCTCATTCTCTTGTTCACCTATAGGGACTTGGCCACCTTGAACATCTTGGGGAGGAACTCCCTTATTTCCAATCTCCTCGAGTTAGCCCTTCTATTCATATCCTATAAACACAAGAGAAGGATTAGGAAAAGGACACTTATAGAACAAACTCTAAGGTACGACCTCAAGAATAACGAAAGAAGTGTAAATTCTACCTTCCTATAGCCTCTCGCTCATAGATGTGTCGCAACTCACACCGATGAACAAAACTTTACTAGACGTGGCTTTTGATACTTTGAAACTAAGAACCACTTTCCAAAACCTTATGCTCTAATACCAAATTTGTCATGACCCGAGAGCACCTCTAAGTCGTAACATGCATATTTGACCTCTTCGAGGTCTTATACAATCCCTTAGCATTCATCACATTAGATATGTAAAATAGTGCAGAATTACAAAATCTTTAAAACAAAATCCATAAGACTCAAAGGTCACTTTTAAAAACATTTTTCAATACTACACAATGCGGAATGCTAAGTCTCTTAGACATCTTAGACATAAACCTTAAAACATACTAGGGACACGACCCTTTACAATCAAAAGAAGTCTATTACAAGAACCTTATCATAAAACTACAATAGAAAAGTCTTGTCCTCGACATATGAGGACATACCACAAGATCTTGGAAGAACTTCAAATCCCAAGTTTACTATAGAACCCACTCACTTGCCAAAACCTACACTTGTATAAAATAGAGAAAATATGGAATTAGCACAATTAAGTACTAAGTATGATGACCAAACAAAAGCATGCTAAAACGGACATTTATTTGAAATAAATGCTTTCATGCCATTTTTTTATAAAACCTTCATAACATAAATATAAGAGACACACTTCAAGTCATCCTCCACATATGAGACAATACCCACATAATAGACATACTCAACTAGTACCAATGTACAACACATAAACATAATAGTCAAGTAAGTCCTTTCATCATCTTAAAACCTATATCTCAAGTCACCCTAAGCCACACTTATGTGAGACATGAAGTGACCGCCCATACAACCTCTTCATATAAACCTAACTATTCCTAAGGGTTACCATAGATAAGGAATTTATAATTACAGCATAACATGCTAAGTCGATACTCTTTATTACACCATTTTAGGAGACATTCAAGCAATTAGGGGACTTTCACGTCATAGTCATTTAAACTTAGGGAACTCACTTTAGCATCCTCTAGGCCTACTCGTGCCATGTGCAGATAGCATCCCAGACTACCACCAACACTTTGTAGAACCTATCCAATAACTAGAGTGCACATTCCACATGATGGGAAAAGGCATTAACCAACATAGACCATACTAGCTAGGCATGGAATATGGAGTCTACCCTACTCCGTGGAAGGTGTTCTACTTGCCAAGGGTAGAAATAATCAGCAACCCATGTAGGCACATAGTTTAGGGGATATCCAAAGAAGTTCATTGTACCCTAACCTCATACTTTGAGAAGGCTACCTTCTTAACCATATCCACTCGGTGCTTAGCCTTAGTTCCCATAGAGTAATTTCATTCACATGTATGTAGTACAGAATGCTCCATCACTAAGTCTTGTCAACCCATAGTACATCTAACAAGAAGGGCATCACAAGGATCTACCGATCAAAGTTCAATAGGATAGCTCATTGACTTTCTTAGAGAAGGTTTTCTACCATTCCGGTCCACCAACTCTAAGTCTATCATTTCACACAAGAAGAAGGTCATCACTCTAAGGTCCACAACTTCAAGGTTTTTCATTCACTTAGGAGTCTAGACTTATGAAAGGGAACATTGCTTAGGTCTACCGATCCTAGACATTCATTCATTCCATAAAATTTAATGTAACAAGAAGGTATATCTAAGTCTACCAAGCAAGCCACAACATTTCCATATAGAGACTCTTCATAGTTTAACATCATCACATATATAAACATTAAAGGAGATCACACTTTCAATCATAATTCAATATCACTTTATACAAGTTCACCTTATGTCCGTAAGAATACCTTCACATTTATATCTTCACATAGTACAATAACACTTCATAACTTGATAACACTTTAATTCAATAGATAATGCCTTCAAGGCCATGTTTATAATATCTTCCATAATTAAACACCTCCACCATAAGTGGATCAAACCAAAAAAGAACAATTATATCAATAATATGAGATTAAGCCAACTTACCATCCTCCAAAGTCATATTCAACAACATTCAAATCCCCATTATTTATTTACCACAAAAAATTCATCCATAACATGCCCATAAGGACACAACTCTCAGTTCATCCATACATCAACAATTCATCATAGATAGATATAGAAAATCATAAAAGTCATCAATACAATCCAATCCAAACACAATTTCATAAAGTTTGGATTATAAACAAAAGACCCACTTCATAAGCAAACTCTAGGGCTTTGTGGAAGACAAGGTTTCATAGATTTTTTCATTCAAAAACCTTCAATCAAACATTAATAACATCATATTTAATCATTGAAACCATTTTCATCCAAGAACCCTTGAGAAAATTGAGAAACAAGCTTTTTCATAATTTTTTCGAAAACTTTAAAATTCATTTGAGATTGGCTCTAAAGCGAAAACTAGATTTAGATAAAGAGCCACCGAATCTCAATTGATGAAATCCCAACAAAATTTGGTAGAAGGAACCCTCAATTTGAAACCCTAGCTCTCCACCTTCTTCTTCCTTGAACTTGAGAGACCTTTAGAGAGAGAAAGTCTTTGGGAGTTTTAATTTGAAAAATGAATTCAAAAATACCTTTTAAATGTTTTAATACCTTTAAAATACCTAAAATAAGTTAAAACAACCGTCCATGCTTTTAATTGGCCAAGGGTGGAATTTACCAAACCACCCTTGGCTTGGCAGATTTTTAGACAGCAACACAGTGTCAATTGACGGCCACCATCCATGGACCATGGATGGATTGAAGGCCCATCCTGGCTGCTCATCAAAAGGTTCAGAGAGGGTGTTGGGGAGGCTTTTGTGAGGAGACTAAGTCTCAACTCACGAAGCCAATCCAAACCCCGTCAATCCATTGACGACCTGTCAATGGGGCTCGTGGATGGCTACTGGTTTTGATAGCTTTTAGGTCAGTGTTTGGGTCCTCTTCAAGGACCCTTAGGGTTGTTCTTTGGGAGTCGTACCCGGGTGTTTTGACCCTAAACATGCTCATCTAGACACTAAGGTCAATTCCACTGCTTTTTGACTCCAAACAACTCACCAAATCAAGGACAACACACTAGTACACACAAGACTAGTTTCCGGACGTCATGGAAGTCCCTTTTGACCTCCAACACAACCAAACTTACCTCTAACACTATTTTAAGCATTTATATAAGATTACCAACTACAAACCAACACACGAGGCTCTAGTTTCATGAGTTCATTTTTAGGGTGGCTACAATTTATGATGAAGATACACTATAAACCAATAATTTCTCTAAATTCCAAAATTGTTCCTTTATGAAGTGGGTTTGTTGATTATGAACAAATGTTGATGTATTATGTCTAGATTGATTTAGAATATTGAATTGTGTCATCATCCATGCCTAATTATGGTGAATTGTTGGTGAATTGAGGATTTGTGATCATAGCCTTGCAAAGGCAAGTTTGACCTAATTTCATGTTAAAGTAGAATTGTGCTTGAATTGTTTATCCACTTGAAAGGTGGAGGTGTTTACTTACTATGTACATTGTGATCATGGCCTTGAAGGAATAGTGTGAAAGATTGAAGTATTATCATGATGTTGTACATATGAATGTGATGTGAAGGATACACATGTGATTTTAATGATAGAATGATGATCCTCTATAGAATGTAAATGTGTTCTGATTGAAAGCACATTCTCACTAAACACTCATGAATGATGGTGATGGAATGTGGAGGGTTCTATAATACAATGTTGAATATCTTGAATTGGTAGGCTAAGGCAACTTTTTCTTGTATTGGTGAATGTGATCATGAATGAATTATCTTGACTTGGTAGGCTTAGGCATCCTTTTCTTGAATAATGAATGTATTTTGACTTAATGTCTTAATGATCATGAATAGGTTGGCCTATTGTTGGTAGCCCTTTCATAAATGACTAATGAATGTGTTGATGACTTAGAATTGGTAGACCTAAGGTTGGTAGCTTTTTCATGAATGAATAAATGGATATCTTCAATTGGTAGACCTAATGTTGGTTGCCGTCTATAATTGACTAATGAGGTATTTTAGACTATGTCTTGAACCGGTAGACCTAAGGTCGGTGGCCCTACATGATAAGTCTAAAACCCAATATGAATGTTTAATCCTGAAGCGATAGACCTAATGGTGGTGGCCTTCTTCATGTGTGAGATGATGAACCTTGAAACGGTAGACCTAATGTGATGGCCCTTCTTGGAAAGTCAATGAGCTATCCTTAATGTACAATGAACCGGTAGACCTAATAGTGATGACCATTTCTTGTGTAATGTACCTTGGGTCGGTAGGCCTAATGTTGGTGGCCCTCTCAAGTACAACAATGTAATGTGAATGAACTACTCTACGGGAATGGAGGCTAAGCACCGAGTGGATATGGCTAAGATGGTGACTCTCCCAATGTTCGGTTATAGTCCGATAAACATCTTTATTATCCCATAACTATGTCCCTACATAGGATGTGTACTAGTGCTACCCTAGGCAAGTAGAATACCTTCTTTCGGTGTGGGGTTACATGACACCAGATTCCATGATTTAGCTCTCATGGCCTACGTTGGTTAATTCCTATTCCCATCATGTAAGATGTGCATTATGGTTTCTTGATGAGTTGTATGAAGTGTGGGTGGTAGTATGGGATGCTATCCATGCATTGCAAGAGTAGGCTTTGAGAAAGTCATAGTAAGTTCTCTAAACCTTAATGGCTAATGTATGAATGTCCTTTTAAGATAAAGTTAATGAGAATGATGATCTAGTGTCTAATGAATGAATGTTTCTTAAATGAAGTTATTGAAGAATGTTGACTCTTAAATGCTTATATGCTTAAATGTAAATGATGCATGCTATACTTGGATTGTATTATGAGTTACTTCCTTGTCATGACTTATCGTATATGAATGTGCCTTATCTATGGTGACTTCAAAGGAGTACTTAGTGTGAGTAGTAGTATGGGATGCTACTTGCACATTGCACAATTATGACTAAGAGTTGTCTTGAATGTTGGTCTTAATGTGATAATGTGACTTATATAATGTTTATGTCTCTTATATGCTCTATTGCGTAAAGGGGCACAGGATGAATGGTAAGTTCACTTTTGGTGGTCTTAGAGTGGTACCTTAGTGTGGGTTGTGGTATGGGATTCTACCCATACATTGCACAAGGTATAGCTTGGCGGTCACTTGAGGTGAAGGCATAAGGTGAAGGTAAAGTTTCATATGTGGATTATGTTCTAATATGAAAATATGACTTGTATGTTAGTTTTGACCTATATTATGCCTCTTTTATTCAATGTTCATGAAGTTTTACTAAAATGGCATAAAGCATGACTTTCAACCAAAAAATGTCCTTTTAAGTATGTTTTTGCATGGCCTCCATACTTAGTGCATCTAATGTGCTAACCCATTTTTCTTCTCCCTTTTTATATTGGTGTTCTATGCTTGAGGAGTAAGTTTCTAAGGTGCTTGAAGATGAAGACTTAGTGAGTCCTCATAATATCGAGGACAAAACCCAATATGTTCCTTTTGCGTCTTTTTGTTTATGTTAAAGCTTTTGTATAGGCTAAGTCCCAATATTGTATTCAAAGTATTAGATGGTTTGAGACATAGTATATAAAGTCTAGAATGTCTTCCTCTTGCTTTTTAATGAAAATGTCTTCGATTGGAAAGAAAGTTTTAAATTCTTCTTTATTTTCCTATGTTCTTATGTTCAAGAATGTTATGAGGCTTGTATTAAACCCCTTCGGGGTCGAGTACACCATGTTGAATTCAGGGTGTACCCCCGGGTCGTGACATGACTTGAGGAAGTAGATTCTTACAAAACTCCACAATTCCAAATATTCCATTCATCCAGGTGCCACTAAGATGTACCGTGATCTACGAGAAGTCTTTTGGTGGAACAGTATGACGAGAGACATCGCAGATTTTGTGGCTATGTGTCCTAAGTGTCAACATGTTAAGGAAGAACATCAGAAACTAGGAGGTATGCCTCAAGAGATTTAACATTCCTACATGCAAGTGAAAAGTGATAAACATGGACTTCATTATAGGTTTACCTCATACTCGCAAACAACATGACTCCGTTTGGGTGATAGTTGATAGAGACACTAAGTCCGCTCACTTCTTGGCTGTCAAGACTACAAATTGTGCGGAGAAATATGCCAGACTCTACACCAATGAAATAGTCAGGTTACATGGGGATCCCTTGTCTATTATCTCTGGTAGAGGTCCTTAGTTTACCTCTCATTTCTGGCAATCGTTTCAGAAAGGTCTCGGTACTCAGGCAAATCTCAGTACAATATTACATCCTCAGACGGATGGTCGGGCAGAGCGTACCATTCAGACTTTAGAGGACATGTTGAGAGCTTGCGTGATCAATTTAAAGGATAGTTGGAATGATCACCTACCTCTGATAGAGTTCTCCTATAATAATAACTTTCGTTCCAGTATTCAAATGACCCCGTATGAGGCATTATATGGGCATAGATGCAGATCCCTAATTGGTTTGTTTGAAATAGGTCAAGTAGCCTTGATTGGGCTAGATTCAATTCATGAGGTTATGGGAAAGTTTAACTCATCAAATATAGAGTAATGACAGCCAGAGTCATCAGAAGTCCTATGCAGATGTAAGGAGAAGGGACTTAGAGTTCGAATTCGATGATTGGGTTTTCCTAAATGTGTAACCTATGAAGAGGGTGATGAGATTTGGCAAGAAAGGGAAGCTCAGTCCTAGATATGTAGGTCCTTACAAAATCCTGAAAAGTGTTGGTAAGGTGTCTTATGAGTTAGAGTTGCAAGAAGAACTAGGAGTGGTTCATCCAGTCTTTCACATTCCCTTGTTGAAGAAGTGTGTGGGTGATCCGGCATCGCTAGTACCATTAAAGAGTGTGGCTGTGAAGGATAGTCTTACTTATAAAGAGGTGCGGGTTGAGATTCTTGACCGCTAGGTTTGTAGGTTGAGAAATAAAGAAGTCGCTTGAGTAAAGGTTTTATGGAGGAGTCAGTCCATAGAGAGAGCTACTTGGGAAGCAGAAGCAGCCATGAAGGCCAAGTAACCTCACCTTTTCCCTTCTGATTCTATTTCAGCTTGAGGTAATAGTTTCTCTCCAGTCTCTTAGTTTACTCTAGCGTGATTCAGTCTCAGTATCTTGTTCCCTCAGTTATATTTGTATTACAGCATAATCGCATGTTCTTAGAACTCAGTTCAATTAGATATCAGTTTCTAGTACTTAGTTGTAGGGATTGCAACTCTTTCCCTCCATACTCAGCTTGTTAGCCTTCATTCGAGGACGAATGTTCCCAAGAGGGACAAAATGTAACAACTCGGATCTCAAAATGGAGAAAATCCTAGTTTTCAAAAAACTGGTGCCAGTACCAACAGAACCACCCATAGACCGTAGGTAGAACCACGGATTGTAGGTGGGGATGCATCGTTACGGTTCAAAATTTGATGGTCTTTGATCCCACCCATGGTCGACCAGTACGTTCAATTGTTTGACCTATGGACCGTAGGTCTGACAGTATGTGAGAGTCAACAGCACAATTGGAGGAAAATGTATGTTGGATAAACTTCAAACGGTCATATCATTTAGCACAAAATGAATTATGTGGCCTATGACCTATCAAAATAAATATAATTGAATCCTCTTTCCAATGCCACCAAGTTTCTAAAATTCAGGATCGAAGTAAAAAGTTATGCTCATTTTAGTGACCCCTGTCGGGAAAACCACCAACCACGTCCCCAGTCAATGGTTGGTAGTCCAGATGATGGTCCGTTTGTCCATCCGTGGATGGCCTTCATCAGCTTTTAGGTCAGGGTCATTTTGGTCTTTTCCCTATGTGTTGGGCACTTAAACTACGTCGTTTGACACCTAAACTATGTAATTTTACTCAGAATAAGTCTAATAACCTAGTCAGACAAACCCAGAACCCTCATTACCCAAAAATCATTTGAATTAGAAACAAAACAAAACGAAAGAGGCACAAGTTTCTTTTAAGAACAATCAATTTTGTTCTACAAGTTTCAGTCCCTAAATCAGAAGGATTTCTCCGTAGTTTTCATCATCGGGTGTATGGGATTTCACTAGTGGGTTCCTTTCATCCACTAGGTCCATAGATTTGAGTCAGTTCCTTGATTCTACATAGCTTGTTTAGACCAAGGCTTTTTAAAATCTGGGAAATTTATTGTGATTTCAGTTGCTATATAATCCATAGTCTAAATATCATGTTTTTTCATGGAAACGTTATTTAATTCCTTGTATGAAACTTACAACCTTAGTCTATGTATATTCTCTTAGTTCATAAATTACACTTCTAGGTCAGTTAAACGGATAATCATCCTTCATATTTTGAATTTCACATTATCAGTATATAAACATTGCATTCTCAGTTAGCATGTAAGTATTTTGAGATATTCAGTATTTCAGTTGCATTTCAGTCATATACATATTCAGCATACCCTCATAGTGCAGAACTACGTGCCCTCGTAGGATTACAATTCCCCTCTATTAGGCATTAGATGTAATAATCATGAAACAGTCATGCCTTTATACTCTTGGTAAGGTATATTGGGTCCACTCGATGAGGCTTATACATTGGAATCCACGTATAGCTCATGTTGTTTATGTCTATTAATAGTAGCTCCCAGAGTCAGACTCTTAGTGCATTTACCAGGTTTTCGACATTTACATCAGCATACAGTTCAGCATTTCATCTTCATGATTGGTACTTGGTCATTGAATTTACCTTAGCTTTTTAGTTATATTTTAGTATCTCTATCTCTATCTCTGCTCAGATCATATCATTGCTTAGTTATACATTGTTAAGCTTAATATATCTATATCCTGCATGCTCATTACATTCCAAGTACTGACGCATACTCTCCGCTACATCCTTGCATAATGTAGGTTCAGGTACTCACCATCTAAATCACGCTTGGATATATTCTCGGTCCGACTTTAACAGCTTTAGTGGTGAGTCCTCATACTTTGAGGACAATAGGCTAGCTTTCCATTTTAGTCTTTATATTCAGTTTTGTTAGAGTTAGCTGGGAGGGACATGTCCCAGCAACTCAACTTAGTTAGAGGACTTTAAGATATAGAAGTAGATTCAGCTTGAGTTGTTAAGTGGTTGTTTCAGTTATCACTAAGCTCTTAGTATGTTTTATATATTCAGACTGGTTGAGTTTTTTCCCTATTTTTAGATATCCATTGTTTTATCTTCTGCATAGTACATGTTTTACTCAGTAAATTTTATAGTATGGTTATGATATGCCAGACTCAGGGTTATCTTGGGGTCACAAATGATCCTACGTCCCGTGTTACATTAAGGGGGTAGCCTCGGGGTCTGACATGACTAACCTTATGTTCCATAAAATCACTTTATTCATCATGATGAAGCAGTGTTTGAGGGTTATCTGCAAATTTCTTGGGTATACTTCTTAGAGGAGCAATGGAATCCTTTTTCCCTTTTAATCCTTTGTCTTTGACATAACTTCCTTTTAACAGAGCAATATTTTAGGAGATAGATCTGCTTCTTTTACCACATGGTTTATATTGTTAGAGATATCTTCCTTTCCATCTACGATCTGTTTGTTATTTTTATGGGTATCAACAAAAATCTCTGTATTAATGTGATATTTTATGGCTGAATTAAAGTATTTACTTCTTCTTCTTCTCCAATTGTCCTGAAAGTCATTTCCCTTGTTGGACTACCCCATATTCCTTCCATCAAAGCATGTTCCTTGCCTTCTACTTCAACCAAATCATTATGGATCCCATCTGCTTGCATCTCTTCAACCATGATATTATTATTGCATGAATAAGAGCATTATTCTTTTCTGGTGTGTCATTTCTTGTTGCACCAAAATTTTCATGTGTCGTGGTACTCTTCTCATACCTCTAATCATACTGAGGTGATGTTTCATTCTGATTTGTTTTTTCATTAACTTGTTGTCACGACCCAGACTGTTGTGATTGGTCCCCCACACTAACCCTTCGGTGGGAGAACCATTACTACAACCCAGCTACACAACTTAACGAAAAGATACGCATTTAAAGATACGAAAGCAGGTTTAAATTTCCAAAAGAAATGGAGTTCCCATAAACTCCGAAAGTTAAATAACGAGCTACTAAAAACATTTTTGGAAAACAACCCTTAGAAACTAAAAGTCAATGTACCAAAACTCTAATAATGACAATCTAAGAAGAAAGGGTACAACCCCAAAAGCTAAACATAACAAATATCTAAAGGACTAGTCTTAGTCCGAAGGAAATGGACTAAACAAAATGAGAACTCATGGCATCCTGAAAGAACTGCCTCACCCTTGAATTCGATCTCGATCAGTGATCTCCTAGCTGAAGTCTATCAATAGCCGCCTGAAGATGCCCTGTACTCAACAAAGAACGAGCAAGTGCATTATTAGTACACAACCACAGTGTACTGGTAGGATCACGCAGCTATTCGAGTAAGCAAAACATACATAAGCAGTCACAACATAGTTAATATGACATGTACAAAACATATATACACATTAGTTGTCATTGTAGGAGCAAAGTTCAATTACACATTCTCAATAACAAATAGATATGACAATTTAGTGGTCCTCTTATGGAACCCATACTCAAACTGTAAGTGTGCCGAAATGTGACACCCGATCCTAATTAGTGTGTCGGAATGTGACACCCGCTCCAATATAAGTGTCAGAACATGACACCCGATCCCAGCAAGTGTGTTAAAACGTGACACCTGATCCATTCAACATAATCATCATTATAATCACACTCATATGTACATACTCATAATCATACAATAAATTGTTGAATCATGGCATAAATTTGTTTATTCATACTCATTTCATTAGGGTTTATCAATAAGGCTTCATTCACATGCATACATTCATTATAATAAAGCAATTACAAACATGCATCACGCAAAATTTAAAATCAAACCATCACCTACCTCAAAACCAAGATTGAATCCCCTAAGGCACTCGAATCTTCCATATTTGGATTCTAGTTGCTTGTTCTAGGTCTATAAACAATACATTAATGAAAGGATCAATAAACGAGGCCTAATTACCCGAATTACAATCGAAATCATCAACCCTAGGCCAAACCCGAGATCCCAATACCCAACTTACGGCTTTTCCACCGTTAGTTTCATGTCAAAACCCTCCCTAATGATAATTACCCATGAATCTAAGTTCTACGGATCGAAAAACGAATTAGGGGAGTAAAATCCTTACCTTTAGCGTTAGAAGAGGTGGAAAACTGTCAAGAGATCACCTGGGGTCGTCTCTTAGCTCTCAAGAATGAAACTTGTAGAAAAATAGCGTTTTTGGAGTTTTTCTCTAACTTAATTCACGAGTGAGCCGCTACGGCGGACCCCATCCCGCCATAGTGGCTTACACGGAGATAGAACCTCAGAATTTAAGTTCCAAACCCCCATTTATCAACACACCTTCGACCCATGACATTCAAACACTACCCTTTCAATCTAAGATCAATTTCGTACATTCACTTGCCCGAATTTGATTCGTAAAGTCATACAGGTTTCTTAACGTCTTAGCTATCTAATCATGTAATCAAATTCATAATTAGATCCCCCCATGAATGATTAGATTTCCCTAGACCTCATTGACTCATATTTTGTCCAAATCTGGACTAGGCTAGGAATTTTCAAGTCACTACTCAAAAGTTTTCTGACCCTAATTATTTCCCCATTGGCTTTTTTATAACGACGGGAACCGGTCGGTACAATAGATACCAATGTACCGACCACTCATCCCCTATTGTTCAACTAGGAAAAAATGGATAAAGTAAGAGTAGAGTAATACCTGAATCGTCGAACAACTGGGGATACTTGTCTAGCATGTCCTTCTCAATTTCCCAAGTAGCTTCCTCAATTGGATGATGCTTCCATTGAACTTTCACACACTTAATCTCTTTGGTCCTCAGCTTCCAGACATCACGATCAAGAATTGCAATCGATTTCTTCTCATACTGAATGTCTTTGTCTAAAAACATTGAGTTCCACTTTATGATGTAATCTATGTTGCCATGGTATTTCTTCAACATGGGACACTGGATGAACCCCATAAAGCTAGGTGGTAAATCCAACCTACAAGCCACTGTCCCTACAAAATCAAGAACCTCTAATGGACCAATGTAGCTAGGACTAAGCTTGCCCTTCTTACTGAATCTCATCACCTCCTTTATAGGTGACAATTTTAGAAGAACTTGTTGACCATCCTGAAATGTCATGCCTCTTACCTTATGATATGCATACTTTTTATGTCGACTCTAGGCTGCCAGAAGCTTAGCTTGGATACTTCTCACCTTATCCTTAGCATCCTTCACCAAATAAACCCCCAAAGGTTTCACATCTCAAGCCTCAAACCACCCTATGGGTGATCTACAACCCCTCCCATAAAGTGCCTAAAATGGTTATATGTCTATGCTGGAGTGGTAACTGTTATTGTAGGAGAACTCACACAATGGTAGGAACTTATCCAATGCCCTCCAAGGTCAATCACACATTCTCTCAACATGTCCTTTAACAGTTGAATCGTTCTCTCTGACTGCCCATCCTCCTATGAATGAAAAGTTGTACTAAAAGTGAGTTGACTACCCAACTTATCATGCAATTTCCTCTAAAACTTTAAGGTGAACTGTGTACCACGGTATAAAGAAGGGCACCCCGTGCAACCTCACTATCTTTTTCACATAAACTTAAGCCAACTGCTGAGAATTATAGTCTATTCTAACTGGAATAAAATGGGCTAACTTAGTCAATTTGTCAACCACTACCCAAATGGAATCAAACTTTCCCAATGTCTTGGGGATGCCAACCACAAAATCCATAGCTATCCTTTCCCACTTCCATTCCGGAATAGGCATTCTCTGAAGCAAACCTGTAGGCCTTTGATGCTCATATTTTACATGCTGACAGTTTTGGCACTTAGCCACAAACTTATCTATGTCTTTCTTCATTCCAGGCCACCAATAAAGCTGCTTCAAATCTCTGTACATATTTGTCACACCCGAATGAATGGAATACCGCGATCCATGGGATTTTGTCAACATTTCAGAATCAAATCATCCACTCGGGGAACACAAATTCTCCCCTTAAAACTGAGCACAATCCCCCCCCCCCCCTCATCAAGAGTTGTATCTTGTGCCTTGCAAGAAACTGTCTTTTTTCTCAGCTCATTCAAATTGTCATCCTTAAACTATTTGGCCTTGATCTCCTCAATAAATGTGGCCCTCGCCCCAATGCTAGCTAACATCCCACCTTTATCTGAGATGCCCAACTGCATGAACTTAGATTCCAAGGTTTGAATCTCCTTAGTCAAAGGTCACTTGGATACACTCAAGCAACCTACACTACCCATACTCATTGCCTTTTGGCTTAATGTTTCTACCACCACGTTAGCTTTACTCGGATGATACCGAATGGTCACATCATAATCCTTGAGTAACTCCATCCACCTTTGTTGTCTCAGATTTAGGTTCTTTGAGTGAATACATGTTGTAGACTACAATGATCAATAAACACCTCACACTTCACACCATAAAGGTAATGCCGCCAGATATTAAGGGAAAACACTACCGCTACCAAGTCCAAATCATGTGTTGGGTAGTTCCTCTCATGCACATTCAACTATCACGACACATAATCTATGACACTCTTATCATGCATCAACACAACATCCAAACCCGAATGTGAAGCATTACATTAAACAATAAAATATTTACCTTCCACCGGTAATGCCAAAATAGGTGTTGTGGTCAAAAGAGTCCTGAGTTTTGAAAGCTCTCTTCACATTTATCAGTCGGGTACCTCCTTTTTGACCAACCTTGTAAAATGTGTGGCGATAGAAGAAAAAAATTTCACGAACCTATGATAATAGTTAGTGATCCCCACAAAACTCCAAATTTCAGTCACAGATCTAGGTCGGGCCCAATTCTTAACCGCTTCAATCTTTTGGGGATCTACCATTACCCCTTCTCTTGAAACTACATGCCCCAAAAAGGCAACTGAAGTCAACCAGAACTAATACTTAGAGAATTTAGCATACTTGTCTCCCAAGAACACCATGAACAATATGAATATGATAGACATGCTCTTTCGTACTCTTTGAATAAACCAAAATGTCATCAATGAAAACAATAACAAATGAATCCAAGAATGGTTTGAACACACCATTCCTCAAACTCATGAAAGTTACAGGTGCATTTGTCAACCCAAAGGACATCACTAGAAACTCATAGTGCCCATAGCGGCCGTGAATGTTGTCTTTGGTACATCCTCAGGCCTAATCTTTAACTGATGGTAACCAGACCTTAGATCAATCTTAGAGAAAATTGATGCACGTTGCAATAGGTCAGAAAGATCATTTATCAGCGGCAACAGATACTTATTTTAAATGGTGACCCTATTCAATTGTCAATAGTCTATGCACATCCTCATACTACCATTCTTTTTCTTAACAAACAAGACAGGAGAACCCCACGGGGAAACACTAGGAGGGATGAAGCCTTTATCAAGAAGTTTTTGAATTTGAGCTTTAAGCTCTCTCAACTCTGCCGAGGCCATGCGATAAAGAGGAATGGAGATGGGGTGGGTACCAGGTTCCAAATAAATACAGAAATATATATCCCTATTCGGGGGCATAATAGGCAAATCGGTAGGAAACACTTCTCTAAATTTTGACACCATAGGAATAGAATGAATAGAGGGAGATTCAACCTCAACATGCCGAATATGAGCCAAATATGCCAAACACCCTTGCCCCACCTGTAACGACCAGGTAGCAGCCCCAAGCCGTAACATGCGTACTCAACCTCTCGGAGGTCTAATACAAGCCTCTTAGCATTCATTCATCACATTTGTTAATAAAAACCGTAAGGAATTTAAACACTTTTTAAAACAAATTCATAATACTCATAAAATCTTTCAAATGTAATGAAGTAGAATTTCTAAGTCTCATGTACCATCTTAGACATGAATAGAACATCTTAGGGGCACGGCCCATTACAACAAAATATAAGTCTTATACAATGTCTAAGTGGAAATAGTAGAAAGGTAACAACTATGTCCTCGAATATATGAGGACATACCAAGGTTCCTCAAAAGATATCTTCACTTTCCACCACCTACACTTGTAACAATAGAGAAATATAGAATTAGTACAATAAGTACTAAGTATGATGAACATGCAAGAAAACATGCACAACGGACATTTACAAGGAATATATGCTTTTAAGACCTTCTTTAACAAACCTTTACAACCACAAGCATAAACCCACATTTCAAGTCACCATTCACAAATAAGTCCATATTCACATCATTTACAACTCAATTAACACAAGTGTACAATACTTAAATAAAAGATAGCAAAGTAAGTCATTCATTACTATTTAAGCCTCTATTTAAAGTCACCCTAAGCCACACTTAAGTGAATAATGAAGTGACCGCCCATACAACCTCTTCATATACACCTAAGTGTTCCCTAAGAGTTACCATAGACAAAGGTTTTATCATTACATTATAACATACTAAGTCAACATTCTTTATAAAACCATTTAGGAGACACACAAGCATATAGGGGACAATCACATAATAGCCCTAAGGCTTAGGGAACTCACTTTAGTATCTTCTAAGCCTACTCATGCCATGTGTACATAGCATCCCATACTACTACCTACACATTGTTAATCCAATATTAGAGTAAATAACCCATATGATGGAAATAGGCCTTAACTAACACAGACCATACTGGAAACCGTGATCGGAGTCGTGGTTTGAAGATGATGATTTGAAGATTCATTTGACAGAGAAGAGTGTCTTGGTTGCCGATACGCAAAGTAGGGAATCCGGAGTCTATCCTACTCCATAGAGGTTATTCTACCTGCCTAGGGTAGAACTAAAAGCAACCCATGTTCGCACATGGTTTAAGAGATGTCCAAGGATGTTCATTGTGCCTAATCTCACGCTCAACTACGCCACCATCCTAACCACATCTACTTGGTGCTTAGCCTTGGTTTCCATAGAGTATTCAATCACATATGTACTAGAAAGGGTTCCTTTTCTAGTTCAACCAACTCATAGTACCTCTTCCCAAGAAGGGCCCCATTTCTTAGTCATAACTAATCTAGGTTCATAAGGATAGCTCATTTGACTTTCTTAGATAAAGATTCTCATAACGTTCCAGCTCCATCCATCTCTAAGTCTATCATTTCACTCAAGAAGGGAACATCACCCTAAGACCCATCCTTCAAGGTTATACATTTACTTTGGAAAGCTAGACTCATGAAAAGGCACTATGCTTAAGTCTTACCAATTCAAGTCTTGGCCTAGAATTCCTCTTTTAGCATTTATAGGAAGAGCTCCATTACTAAGTCTAGCATACGAGCTACAACATCATCTTATAGAGACTCATCATAGTCCATCATCACCACATATCACCATTTCAAGAGAAGCATGCTTTCACATTAGCATAATAACACTTTATACAATAAATTATTAATACCATTAGAACATCTTAACATTATAGCTTCACACTAACTTTACATATAGCTTCATATAGGACTTTACATATATAGCCCCTTATGTGTATAATAATACAACAATGTAATAACACTCATATAATGCCCTTCGTGGCCTCAAGTCACAATAATGCATTATTCCCACATTATACAACAACTTCACCAATGCCTTCATAGCTACAATTCAAAATAATACCACACAAGAATAAGATATAACAGTTCCACCAAAGGTGTATCCAATCTACAAACAACAATTAATTCAATAAAGAGAGTTCAAGCCTTCTCACCATAATCCAAAGCCATAGCCAAAATCATCAATACTTCACCCATAAGGCTTACCACCCTTCATTCACCCATTATCAACAATTAATCATAAATAAACATTAAACAACACAAGATATATCAATACCATAAATTTTACACATAATTCCATCAACTTTGAATTTATAGAAATAGACCCACTTCATAGCAAATTTTAGGGTTTTGTAGAAGACAAGGGTTCATGGAGTATTTCATTCAAAAACCACAAACAAACATCAATTAATCCATACCCGAATGTTTCAAATCATTTTCGTGCAAGAACACTTGATAGAATTCAAAAACAAGCTTTTAGTCACTTTTTGAAAACATGGTAAAATCCTTTGAAATTGACACTAAGATGAAGATGAGTCCTAGATGAAGAGCCACCATACCTCAATTGATGAAATCTCAATGAAATTTGGTGGAAGGGAACCCTCAATTGAAACCCTAGCTCTCCACCTTCTTCTTCCTTGAACTTGAGAGAACTTTTGAGAGAGAAAGAACTTTGGGGTTTTGATTTTGGAAGAATGAATTCAAAAACACCTCTTAAATGTTTTAATACCTTTAAAATACTTAAAAACACATAAAATAATAATAACCCAAAGCACCCAAACTACCCCTCATTTAGTTGGACCTTTTTAAACAAGTCCAACTTGAGTTTTATTTTTGCAGATTTCGTCGGGAAACAAGTTCGCGATGCGGAGGTGTTCCCACAAGTTTTCTGGAAATTAAATTCGAGAGAGTAGAATCTATGGTGTCTCCGTGAAGTGGAGCCACTTTTTTGCCATTGGTGGAGCAAGTCCGCAACTCGAAGCCACTCCCTCCAAGAACAACTTCAAGCTGCCTTGGCAGCTTGCTTGGCTAAGGGTTGGGATCCTTCTCGGGGACCCTTAGGGCGGTCCCGGGGAGTCATACCCAAACGTTTTGACCCTAAAAACATGTATTAAGACACTAGGGTAACCTCCACTGATTTTAGAGTCCATAAAACACATAAAAACATGAACAACATATTAGAACACACCAACACGTAAAAGACTAGTTTTCGAACGTCTTGGTCGTCCCTTGACGTTTGACTTCCAAACTCTTTAAAACTGACTAAAAAGGCTATTCTTCATTATTTTAACAAGTTATGAATCCATAGGACCCATGAGAGGCTCTACTTTATCCTATTTCATTTTGAGGGGTGTAGCAATATCCCCCACTTGGGAACATTCGTCCTCGAATGACACTTTAAAACATTAAGGGTAATGACTCAAGACTAGAAGCCCACAACAATCATACAATATCAATATGAAAGCACTCATTAAGGAGGAAACATCAACTCCACATAACAAGCTATTACAACACAACTTCATTCAAATTTATGGAAGTAGGAATCACACCTATAACTCAACATGCCTCAAACCCCCCCCCCCCCTTTTTCCATTTCGCATTTATTTGGAGGAACTTCCTTCTCCATAGCACCTCATGCTCATAAAAACATCAAAGAACACAATATGCAATTATTATGCTACATCAAGAATACACTTAAGCATGATCAACTAATCTACTCTAACAACTTTTAACAACTCACCAATTTATGCATATAAGGAGAACAACGATCATGAAACTGATTTTCTCATTTAAATCAAGAACTCAATTTAAAGCATGCATCGTTATAAGGAGAAATATAGAAACTCATGTTTTTCACACAAAACTCCAAAAACCATGCATCATGGTTCTACAATTCTATGAACCTCAACTCATCATTCAACATACCATCCCTCACTTAGGAGAAACCCATCTAAACCAACACAAAAGGATACCAACACAAAACTAGAAATTATGACTTACCGGCACCTTCATTCGGATTTGCTTCCTTGTTAGCTTGGAGAGATTAGAAACGATTCCTTGCTTGACCATCAACACTAGGACCACTATAAGGAGCTTGCCTAGCATTCCTTCCTTTAGCCACAATATTAGGACAATCTCTCACCTTGTGATCATTTTCCCACAACCATAGCAACCACTAGTGCCGGATAGACACTTCCTAAAATGCTTCTGTCCACAAGTGGAACAAGTAGGCTTAGCAATTTGAGAACCACCACCTCCTTCATGGTTAACCTTAGGAGCACTTCATAAATCTTGATTTGGAGCCCTCTTCTTAAACCTAGGTTGTCCTTGATCCTCATACCTACCCTTTTCAAATCTTTCCTCACCCTAGTCATCTTGGACTCCTCAATAGATTGAGCATACACAACAAGCCTAGAGATGTTCATGTCACCATGGAGCATTGCCATACGGCACTCTTCTTTCACCAAGTCGGATACAGCGGTAACAAACCTACTCATCTCCTCTCTAGAGTTAGCCACCAAAGATGGAGCATACCCAGACAACATAGAGAAATTCAAAGCATACTCCTCCACACTCATACTATCTTGCCTAAGATTAATGAACTCCTCAATTTTGCACTCCCTCTTCTCGAGAGGGAAGTACTTACCCAAGAATGCTTCCTTAAACTCCTCCCATTCTATAGAACCCGCTTCCTCCGGCCTATTTGCCTTCCATTGAGTGTACCAAATTTTGGCCACCTCCTTTAATTGGTATGAAGCCAATTCCGCTTTCTCTCTAGAAGATACTCCCATAGCATCCACAATTTTGTAAGTCTCATCCAAGAATCCTTGGGGATCTTCTCCAATTCTAGAGCCCAAAAAGAAAGGAGGATTCATCCTCACAAAGTCTCTCAACCTTGAAGCAGTCGTACTCTCATTAGCATTCACCCTAGGCCCCATATCTCTATTTGCTTGAGTCGTACTGGCTTGAGCTAGAGTTAGAAAAGCCGCCTTAATCTCTTCATTAGTCATGACCGGGGGAACCACCGGAACCTTATTATCTTGATTGCCTATGGGGACTTGGTCACCTTGAAGACCTTGGGGAGGAACTCCCCCATCCACATTCTCCTCTTCTGCTCTCCTAGGATTAGCTCTTGTATTCATATCCTATAAACACAATAGACGGATTAGGAAAGATACTCATTGACAAAAGTCTAAGACACGACGTCAAGATTAATGAAAAAAGTGAAACTTTTTCCATCCTGTAGCCTTTTGCTCATGTGTCGCAACTCACACCGATGAACAAAACTCTACTAAACGTGGCATATGAGACTTTGAATCCTAAGGGACAATTTTCAAAACCTTATGCTCTGATACCAAGTTTGTAACGACCCGGGACACCCCCAAGTCGTAACATGCGTAATCGACCTCTCGGAGGTCTAATACAAGCCTCTTAGCATTCATTTATCGCATTTGGTAATAAAAACCGTAAGGAATTTAAACACTTTTTCAAACAAATTCATAATACTCATAAAATCCTTCAAATGTAACGAAGTAGAATTTCTAAGTCTCATGTACCATCTTAGACACGAATAGAACATCTTAGGGGCATGGCCCTTTACAACACAATATAAATCTTATATAGAATGTCTAAGTGGAAATACTAGAAAGGTAACAACTATGTCCTCAAATTTATGAGGACATACCAAGCTTCTTGAGAAGAGTCAATATCCTAAGCTTTCTCAAAAGATCTCTTCACTTTCCACCACCTACACTTGTAACAATAGAGAAATATGGAATTAGTACAATAAGTACTAAGTATGATGACCATGCAAGAAAACATGCACAATGGACATTTACAAGAAATGGATGCTTTTAAGACCTTCTTTAACAAACCCTTACAACCACAAGCATAAACCCACATTTCAAGTCATCATTCACAAATAAGTCCATATTCACATCATTTACAACTCAATTAACACAAGTGTACAATACTTATAAAAAGACAGCAAAGTAAATCTTTCATTACTATTTAATCCTCTATCTCAAGTCACCCTAAGCCACACTTAAGTGAATAATGAAGTGACCGCCCATACAATCTCTTCATATACACCTAAGTGTTCCTAAGAGTTACCATAGACAAGGGTTTTATCATTACATTATAACATACTAAGTTAACATTCTTTGTAAAACCATTTAGGAGACACACAAACATATATGGGACAATCACATAATAGCCCTAAGGCTTAGGGAACTCACTTCAGTATCTTCCAAGTGCTACTCGTGCCATGTGTAGATAGCATCCCATACTACTACCTACACGTCGTTAATCCAATATTAGAATGCACATCCCATATGATGGAAATAGGCCTTAACCGACATACGCCATACTAGCAAGGTATGGAATCTGGAGTCTATCCTACTCCGTGGAGTTTGTTCTACTTCCCAAGGGTAGAACTAAAAGCAACCCATGTTGGCACATGGTTTAAGAGATGTTCAAGGATGTTCATTGTGCCTAATCTCATGCTCAACTAGGCTACCATCCTAACCAAATCCACTAGGTGCTAAGCATTGGTATTCATAGAATATTCAATCACTCATGTACTAGACAGGGTTCCTTTTCTAGTTCAACCAACTCATAGTACCTCTTCCCAAGAAGGGCCCCATTTCTTAGTCATAACTAATCTAGGTTCATAAGGATAGCTCATTTGACTTTCTTAGATAAAGATTCTCATAACGTTCCGGCTTCATCCATCTCTAAGTCTATCATTTCACTCAAGAAAGGAACATCACCCTAAGGCCCATCCTTCAAGGTTATACATTTACTTAGGAAAGCTAGACTCATGAAAAGGCACTATGCTTAAGTCTTACCAATTCAAGTCTTGGCCTAGAATTCCTCTTTTAGCATTTATAAGAAGAGCTCCATTACTAAGTCATAGCCCAACCAAACATTCATATACTCATATACATAATCAAGATTTCATGACATAAGACAAGATACTTAAGTCTAGTATATGAGCTACAACATCATCTTCTAGAGACTCATCATAGTCCATCATCACCACATATCACCATTTCAAGAGAAACATGCTTTCACATTATCATAATAATACTTTATACAATTTCACATTAATACCATTAGAACATCTTAACATTATAGCTTCACACTAACTTTACATATAGCTTCATATAGGACTTTACATATAGCCCCATATGTGTATAATAATACAACAATGTAATAACACTCATATAATGCCCTTCGTGGCCTCAGTTCACAATAATGTAATATTCCCACGTTCTACAACAACTTCACCAATGCCTTCATAGCTACAATTCACAATAATACCACACAAGAATAAGATATAACACTTCTACCAAAGGTGTATCCAATCTACCAACAACAATCAATTCAATAAAGAGAGTTCAAGCCTTCTTACCATAATCCAAAGCTCACCCGTAAGGCTTACCACTCTAAATTCATCCATTATCAACAATCAATCATCAATAAACATTAAACAACACAAGAGATGTCAATACCATTCACTTTACACATAATTCCATCAACTTTGAATTTATAGAAATAGACCCACTTCATAGCAACTTTTAGGGTTTTGAAGAAGACAAGGGTTCATGGAGTATTTCATTCAAAAACCACAAACAAACATCAATTAATCCATACCCGAATGTTTCAAATCATTTTCGTGCAAGAACACTTGATAGAATTCAAAAACAAGCTTTTAGTCACTTTTTGAAAACATGGTAAAATCCTTTGAAATTGACACTAGGATGAAGATGACTCCTAGATGAAGAGCCACCATACCTCAATTGATGAAATCTCAATGAAATTTGGTGGAAGGGAACCCTCAATTGAAACCCTAGCTCTCCACCTTCTTCTTCCTTGAACTTGAGAGAACTTTAGAGAGAGAAAGAACTTTGGGGTTTTGATTTTGGAAGAATGAATTCAAAAACACCTCTTAAATGTTTTAATACCTTTAAAATACTTAAAAACACATAAAATAATAATAACCCAAAGCACCCAAACTACCCCTCATTTAGTTGGACCTTTTTAAACAAGTCCAACTTGAGTTTTATTTTTGCAGATTTCGTCGGGAAACAAGTTCGCGATGCGGAGGTGTTCCCACAAGTTTTCTGGAAATTAAATTCGAGAGAGTAGAATCTATGGTGTCTCTGCGAAGTGGAGCCACTTTTTTGCCATTGGTGGAGCAAGTCCGCAACTCGGAGCCACTCCCTCCAAGAACAACTTCAAGCTGCCTTGGCAGCTTGCTTGGTCAAGGGTTGGGGTCCTCCTCGGGGACCCTTAAGGTGGTCTCGGGGAGTCGTACCCGAACGTTTTGACCCTAAAAACATTTATTAAGACACTAGGGTCAGCTCCACTGATTTTAGACTCCATACAACACATAAAAACATGAGCAACATACTAGACCACACCAACACATAAAAGACTAGTTTTCGAACGTCTTGGTCATCCCTTGATGTTTGACTTCCAAACTCTTTAAAACTGACTTAAAAGGCTATTCTTCATTATTTTAACAAGTTATTAATGCATAGGACCCATGTGAGTCTCTACTTTATCCTACTTCATTTTGAGGGGTGTTACACCACCAGTTTCCTAGCCCGAATGGAAGATATGACCTTAGTTGGCTTAAGCTTGTACACCTCTTCCCACTCTAACTTTTTCCTATCAAAAATCTCTAGAGTCATAGGCTTAGTGTTACAATTTAACACAGCATAATAGGGGGGAAACCAAGTCAGTCATATCCAAAATAACTAAATCAGCCTAAGTTTGGAAATCCATAAACATAACAAAACAAGTACGATAAATATGAGTGACTATGACTGACTCTCCAACTATGGTAGAAACATGGATGGGGTCATCAAGTACATCATAAACCACATTAAATCCCAAGTCAAACTGAACTGGCACATATGAAAAAGTAGAACTCGGATCAAACAACATATTAGCCATCCGCTTTGTGATCACTGCATCAGATGTCTCTGCCTCAGTCTTGCTCGAAAAGGCATAACACTTAGCCATGTCATCTTGATGGACAACCTCTTTGCTTGGTTGTGCTTCTCTCCTGCCTATATTACCATTAACCCAACCTCCATAGTCTTGCTGACTTCCTCCTCACCCACCTTCTGAATGTCCTCTATCATTACTACTGTTGTCGCGGGTACCACTGCTCTAATCTAATGCTACACGAAATCTAACATATACGGTTAGGGACAATCTCTCCTCATGTGCCCAGGTTCGCTACAATTATAGCAAGTACTATCAAAAGACAGTCTGTCGCTAGCCAAATACGCGATTCCCTTGTTATTCTGACTAAAATTCTAGTATGAGGTTCCCGAGTAACTACCTATAGAAGCAGGCATGGCGGACTGAATCAGTTAGGCTACTAGCGACGGCTTACCTGAACCTCTGAAGTAAGAACTCTGAAAGTTACATGTGCTCTCGACTTTCTTAGCCAAAGCCTTAACCTTCCCATCATATATAACTCCCTGTACTTTCTTCACAAAGTCGGTCACCTCATTAAAGCTTTTTCCTACAGAAGTCATGTGAACAGACAATACCTGAAGTTCGGGGTTCAATCACTTGACAAATAGACGAATCATCTCCTCCTCTATAATCACCAATTGTGTAGCATATCTAGACAAGACGTGAAACTTAGCCACATAAGAAGCTACAGTCATACAACCCTGCTCCAAAGCCGTGAACTCATCTTTCTTGCGGTCTATCAAAGTCTAGGACACATATTTTTCCATAAACAGAGCATGTAACTGTGCCCAAGTGAGTGGGGGTAAAGCTAACGATCGGCATTCCACATAAGCTCTTGATGCTTATAATGACCAACGACACTAACCTATGGTTCGAGTGTCTACGATCGTCAATATTATAGTAACCCAACCAAGGTTTGGGGTCGTGTCCCAAGGGAGTGTTAGTGAAAATAGTAGTTAAACTAGAATTGTATTCTAATTAGCTATAGTTTGAGAAATTTTCGAATAAAAGACAAGGTAAATTCAATGAGTGACACAAAAGTATCAAATATCAATGGGGGTTTTTGTCACAAGTAGTAAAAACAACAAAAATAAAGAGAAATCAAGTATGGGGAAAAGTTATTGGGGTATGATCACGATACAAATTAGTATAAATCGTTGGGTTCATGCTTTCGATAGGAAATTTGCAAGATAATAGTGACTAGGCTAAGCTATAAATGGAAATAAGTTCTCTCGCGAGCAACTTACTCCGTTTCAAATGGTTCCTCTCGGACACCCATTTGCCGCATGAAGACCAGCCTACACCTTACCACACTCACTCTTTCGAGTTGAGTGTTAGGATATGGGACTAGGGCTCGCCCTCTCGGGCTGAACCTCATGTCGACCCACTCCTTAGGCCATCAGTCTAGCGGCCTTGGTTTCACGACCTCTCTCTCGAGTAAGCCGAAAACACACGAGTGGTTTTGTATTTGCAACTACAAACCCATTAAATTAAACCATAAGCACTAGGTGAAATCACTATTAAAAATATATCTAACCTATCAGCAAGCAAAACCCAACAATAATCTTAACTCATATTGGCTAAATCACACCCTAAGAATGGGGGTTTTTAGCCACTCATCAAGAAATAAGTAAATTTACCTAAAATGATAAATAAATCAAATGGATATAAGAAATTAAACATTGATTTAAGCAAAGGAAGAAGAATAGAGAAGACCCACTTTCAATTTGGGGAAGATGAACTCCTTTCTTCAAGTCTCCCAAAAACCTCTCCAAACTTGAGAGAAAATATGAAAAGCCAATATTATAAGTGTAAACACTACAATAATGTTTGGACCTTAAAAATAATAACTAAGGCTAGTATTTATAGTTTCAGATTTAGTGTTGCGGCGGACCGTTCGGCGAGGTTAGTCGCAATCGCCGAATGACTTGGCGAATCGTCCTTCTTCTACTGCATCACCTTTTGTGCTTTGCCTTCCGCATGTTTGCATTCTGGACCATTAGGTAGTATGGTGTTGCTTCGCAAAACTGTTTGGCGAAGTGCTGACTACTCATTTCATCACCTTTTTTATCCACTTCCTTCAGGACTTCGTGTACTGGAACAAAGAACTGAGTGCTTCCCTTTGGCGATTCGCTAAGAGTGATTGGCGAAGCTCAGGCCTCAGTTTTTACGTTCTTTTTGTTCCTTTTTGCGCCTAAGTGTCCATGCTTCCGCTAAAACTTCAAATACCTAAAACTTAATAGTTTTCATCAGATATTGAGACAAAATAAACATTTGAGGACACTATTTCTATTAAAATAAATCCCTAAATGAGTCCAAATTGTGGACTCATCAACTCTTAACCACTACTTAGCCTCACCCTGAAGCTGGAAAGTCACAAACTCTACTCGATGTTGAAGGACAATTCCCAACTTATGAATCCTCTCATAATAATCCAAGATGAACTCATAGGTGTCCTCACTCTTAAAACCATGAAACACAGGCGGCTTCAATTTCAGAAACTTAATCAGCATCTCATGCTCATTACCAGTCATCACGGGACCCAATAGGGGACGGAAAAAAGCACCAGTGCCTACAGTTCCACCAAATCCTTTCAGAAAAGTTTACAACTGAGGGAAAAACTTTAGGAGCAACCAATCATTTCAGAAAAGTCATAATTTGTTGAGCTAACACTAGGTCAAAGGGAGGAATACATGTATTCTTAGCATGTACCTTTTCCTCTTGTCCAACATCCTCCTCATTCAAGACCTCCGCCAGGTTAGTGATCCTATATTGTTGGTATCAAAGCCTAGGAACTTTCATGGTATATATATGATTGATATGAAAAATTTTGGCATAGATATATTCTCTCTTTTATGGATCAAGAAGATATTAAAAGTACTCGATTAGAAGAGGTAGATATACCTCAAAACCTTGATTTGTTAAACAAATGGACTATTCTGAAAGTGAATATAAAAACTATTTATGATTATGGTTGGTTTGATAAAATCTCAAATAAATAGTTGATTAAAACAACTGAGCAATCTTTGGCGTTAAACTCGTCAGAACAAACTATTCATTTATTAAATAAGCGTGATATTGAATTTTATAAATATCAATATATATTCTTGCATATTGGCATGGTTCAAATTGTTTTCAAGCCTTTGACTCTTAAAGGGTTACCAGAGACTTTCTTAGCTGCTTTTTGTGACGTGAGAAATCTTAATTTTTGACAGTCTTTGATGGGTTCGATAGAATCTACAGTGGCCTATGGCCCAGTTTATTTTAATGCTCAGCCAAATTTGCAGTTATCTTTGACTGATTCTAATATCTTAGATGCTTTAACTTTGAATGTTAAGACGCATGGTTATAACTATGCAGTTGGTTCTAAATTAATCTGCTTGTCTTATAGAATCTATTATAAATTACTTGCTACTTTGAATCCTAGATGTAAGTTATATTATACATTTGATCAAACTATTTTGGTAGAAACTAATTTCGCCAGATCTAAGGTCACTACTAGAAGACCTATAAAATGGGAAGAAATTAATTTTCCTACTAGTTGGATTCTAGATTCTATTATGCCCCTGAACAACTGACAGGTGTTGTCACCAATTATGAATATTCTCATATTAGTCAAAATTCCAATGGAAAAACTTGTATGCAGTTTGATGAAAAAAGTATTCCTTATAGTAGACATTCTTTTGCTTCTAATAAATGACTGGCTATTCAACATATTTCTTTGATAGAACCTTGTTATGGTCCAGCTAGAAATTGAGCTGCTTCATTGCATACTTTATCAATAGTTATATCTGCAGAAAAACAAAAAATTAAAATTGATCCTCGGTTAAACATTGTTCAAACAAATGATAAATCATCTGATGTTTCTGATAAAGATATTCCTTCTGTATCCGAGATGGATTTTAATCTTAATGATACTTAATGATGACAGAACATCAAATTGATTTTAGTCCAGGTTCACTAGCAAGAAAATATATTCAAAATAAATTTTTAAATGAAAAATGGAACCGGTTTAAAACTTGGTTTTTTGACACTTACAGTAGAGAAGATTTAAATAATATTTCTCAAGAATTCTATGAAACTTGTGCATTACATAATCATATTATGTTCTTTGTGCCTTGGTTTATAACCACTTATTTACCTTTATTCATCAACGTTCTTGAACGATCTTACAAAGATGAATCAGGTAATATTATTTAATCAATTTATCCTCCTCAAGCTCCGTTTATTTTATCAAATAATACTGGTATTACTTTTACTGCTTTTCATAAATTTATTGATAATGAGGTGGCCGCAGTAAGTATTAATGAGATTAATCGACTTATTTCTCAAAATAATTATTTGGTTTTGTATGTTAAAGTCATTGGTGAACATATTTATTCTCTAGATAAGAAGTTAGATAATCTAACTCATCTGATTATTCAAATTGATGACAAGTTAAAATCAGCGAAACAAGTCTCTGAACAGGCTTCTACGTCCAAACAGCCTGATGTCCCTATTAAAAGACCACCTGAGATTTAGTATTTTATTCTTAGACCTCTTTATGATCTTTAAAGCCTTTTAGATAAAAAGTTTTCAGAATTTGATGCAAGTGCGAAACCAATAAGCCTCGCTGAAGATTTTGCAGATGAAATGGAAGCCACTTTCGATTTCAAGACACAAGTGGACATGGAAGTTAATAAACTTCATGGTTATCCAAAGAAGAATAGTGCTAATAGGTATGCTAGAAAACCTAGTATGCAAACTTACTATTATCCCAGACCAACTCCTCAAGATGTTTTAATAGAGGAAAGAGATTGGAATCAAACTAACACCTCTTATAGTGGAAGCGAGATTTATGAATGGAATATCGATGGTTTGACTGATAGACAGTTAACTATTTTAGTTCACAGGATGCTTATGTATGCTACCATTTGCAAGAGCGTTAATAACACTGACAAGACCATTTGCAAAATGATTATTACAGGTTTTACAGGTCAATTATAAGGTTGGTGGGATAATTATATAACCCTCGATGCAAAGGCAGCAGTCATAAATGCTAAGGCTACAGCTGAAGGAGTTGATAACCTAGGATTTTCTTTAGTTAAAAATAGAGAAGATGTTCTTTATACATTAGTCTTGACCATCCTAAAACATTTTAGTGGTAGATTTACCAATAAATATAAAACCATTAGATCTTTACTAAATGGTCTTAGATGTAGACATTTAGGTGAGTTTAGATGGTATAAAGACACTTATTTAAGTCGGATAATGGAACTTCCCGAAAATGGCTTAGAATTCTGGAAAGCCAAATTTATTGATGGTTTACCTTCTTTATTTGCAGAAAGAGTGAAAAAGACTCTTAGAGATCCGCAAGGAATTATTCCCTAAAGTAATTTTACCTATGAAAAGCTTATTGGGGCTTGTACGCAAGAAGGCATAAATTTGTGCAATGAATTAAAACTCTTAAGACAGCTAAAGATGGATAAGCTTAGAGAAAAGTCTCAATTAGGAGATTTTTGTACTCAGTTCGGTTTACCAGATGATTCTAAAGGTACCAACAGAGAAACTTCTAAATCAAAATCTCATAGATCTCATCATAAGAAAAGAAGATCTAGGAGAAAGACTAGAGAAGAAAGAGATGAGCGTAGGGCTCATTGTAAATCTCATAGATTTACCAAGAATAGATCAAGACGAGATCTTCATAAGATTAAGTGTTATAAATGTGGAAAATTTAGGCATATAGCTCCAAATTGTAAGCTAGAAAAGCTTAAGACTTTAGAACTTGATGATGTTATTCAAGAGAAGATTCATAGTTTTCTATATACTTCTGGTTCCAAATCAGATTATGATGATTCTGAAGCAAGTTATGCAATAGAGGATGAGCAACCTGAGTCTTCTAAGGTTCATCAAGATTCGAATGATGTTTGCAAATGTCATGGTGATGTTTGTCACTGCGAACATGATGAATTCTACAAGATACAATCTCAGTTCGAAGACATGAATATGTTCATTATCACTGCAGACAATGTGATAAAACATCTAAAGGAAGTTACAGATAATACTCTTCGTGAAAAGATCATTCAATTGGCTGCTAGTAAAACTGGCTCTTCAACTAGTATTCCTAGTGATAAAAAGGTTAAAGATGAATTTAATTATTCTACTCCTTACTCCTTTTCTGAAGTTCATACTAGACTCTTTTCTAAACAAACCATGGTTATTCGTGATACCTCGTTTGATGATTTAAAAGGAGAAATTGAACATTTGAAGGAAGAAATTAAATTTCTTAAACAAAATCATATTATTTATGATCACCGTCTTACTCAGATTGAGTCTACTAATAGCAAAGGAAAAAATAAGGTTGATGAATCTACTGCTGAAGAAAATATTCTTGCCAACACTTTGAATATTGATCCAAAACAAAATATGTTTTTAGGAATGATGCAAATTGTTACAGCTCATAAATGGTATGTTAAATGTACTATATTAATTGATAGTACTTTTTCTATAACTAACATTGCTATGATTGATAGTGGCGCTGATGTGAGTTGCATTCAAGAAGGTCTTGTACCTACTAAATATTTTTTTTTTAAAACAACTCATATGGTTAAATCTGCATCTGGTCATGCTTTAGATATAAAGTATAAATTAGCTAATACTCATATTTGTCAGAATAAAGTTTGTATTCCTCACTTCTTTTTATTAGTAAAAAATTAGTTATACCCTCCTATTATTCTAGGAACTCCTTTTATAAATGCAATTTATCCTTTTACTAATATAAATGCTAAAGGATTTTCTGCTACTTATAAAAATCAAGATATTAATTATACTTTTATCACCGAGCCTATTTCTAGAGATATTAATGCTCTAATTGAAATGAAACAAAAGCATGTTGATTATTTACAACTTGAGATATTTAGTATGAATATATTCGATACATTAAAATCTGCTAAAGTACAAGAAAAGATTAAACTCATTTCTGAAAAAATGGCCATTGATATTTGTGCTAATAATCCTAGTGTCTTTTGGAATCGGAAAAAGCATATTGTAACTCTTCCATATGAAGATGATTTCTCTAAAGAAAATATCCCTACTAAATCACGTCCTTGTCAGATGAATACCAAATTGGTTGAATTTTACAAAAAAGAAATTGCTAATTTATTACAAAAAGGTTTGATAAAGTCTTCCAAATCACCTTGGTCGTGTACTGCTTTTTATGTTAATAACGCAGCAGAAAAAGAACGAGGTGTTCCCAGGTTAGTTATAAATTATAAACCTTTAAATAAATTTTAAAAATGGATTAGATATCCTATTTCAAATAAAAGAGATTTATTAACTAGATTATATGATGCTAATATCTTTTCAAAATTTGATTTAAAATCTGGATATTGGCAAATCCAAATATTTAGAGACCATTCATATAAAACGGCATTTAATGTTCCGTTTGGACAGTACGAATGGAATGTAATGCCTTTTGGGTTAAAAAATGCTCCCCCAGAATTTCAAAAGATAATGAATGATATTTTCAATCCCTATTTGGATTTCATCATAGTTTATATTTGATGATATTTTGGTATACTCAAAGACTCTTGAAATGCATATTAAGCATTTAGACATCTTTAAGAAAATAGTTATTCAAAACGGTTTGGTCATATCTAAACCTAAAATGAGTCTTTTTCAAATAGAAGTTAGATTTTTTGGACATTTCATTTGTCAAGGAAAAATGACTCCTATTCAGCGATCTATTGAATTCGCATCAAAATTCCCTGATATTATTACAGATAAGACGCAATTGCAGCGGTTTTTGGAAAGTTTAAATTACATTTCCCTATTCTACAAGAATTTTTCTCGAGATTTAGCTCTGTTATATGACAGGCTAAAAAAGGATCATAAAAAGCCTTGGACTAATAGTTAGTCTCACAGATCTTGTAAAGACTATTAAAGAAAGTTAAATCCTTACTTTGTTTAACCCTTGCTAATCCTGCTTGGCCAAAGATTGTAGAGACGGATGTGTCTAATATTGGGTATGGAGGTATATTGAAACAAATTAATTTGCATGATAAAAATGAATATCTTATTCATTTTCATTCAGGAAAATGGAGCGATGCTCAGAAAAAATATGCGACGGTAATTACAGGATTAAACAAGAGCTTTATGAAAGATTTTATTGTGATGAAGTTTATAACCTCTTGAATGATTAAAACTAAATGCTATGTTTGCAAGATAGATCCTCCTTAGATAACCAAGGCTAGAGGAAAAGGCAGTTATACTCGCGGAAGGGGAAGATCATTCCCAAATTCATCAAGATCATCATACGGATCTTCATCATCTAATACTCCAATTATACAAAAGGGAGGAATGAGTTTATATAACTCAAACTCTAGAGCACAAGAAAAAGCTTCATCATCAATACATCTGGAAGATATTCCAGAAAGCAATTCATTATATGCTAAACTACAGGAGTTTATAACTCAAAAGCAAGGTGATTCTTTTTCTTCAATCGCCAAAGAAGAAGTTGATGATATCAAAACATATGAAAAGGTAGAAAAAAGAGAAGTGATATTTCTCTTAGAAAACTCTGACATACAGAGAAGAGAAGAACCTTGGAAGATATTCCAGAGGTAATTAGTTAATGGGCTTTATTTCCCGAGTGAGTCATACAAAACTCCGAAATATTATGAGACTCTACTGATAAGCACAGGTGTTGAATCTCAAAATTTTTCAGGATATAATACAAGTGAGAATGTTTATAACTTCTCTAAAATGATTATAAAACACGTCATTCATATTGAAGATTGGGGTATTTCCTCAATGACTGAAAGACAATTCAATCTAAACAAAGTAGTGGTAATCTTTACCTATTGGGATTATATTCAGGCATTTAATAAAGTTCTCTGTTATAACAATAAGAGGCATAAACATACTTGGTTTATAAAAGTATGTGCCAAGATATTTGTTAATCTTATACCAAATTGGTTTTTAAACTGGTGGTCATACCACGGGCCAACAATAAAAATATTGCCCGAGTCATTTCTCAAGTTATACAAAGAATGGGTCGAGGTTTCCCCAGATCTCAACAAGTTATATTATTAAGAACATATTTTTTATTTTCAACAAATTGAACAGATATATTTTTTCATAGAATTCGTTGTTCCATGGATTCATAAATGGGTTCCGCAAGTAGATTTCACAGAGGAACAAATCCCTTGCCTATACAGAACTTATTATAATAATTTTTGGGACAAGTTGATGAAGAAAGATCCTCAAACAAAGTCTATATACAGACAAGAACTGCTGGATCTAATAACGAAAACCATACATGATTATAAATCGATTCCTAATAAAGGAATTATGACTGATGACACAACCTCCATAAAACATATGGCTAGAAAAATTTCTAATCATGATGAAGGAGAACAAAATGAAATGATTATGAATTATCAGAAGAAGTAAAGAAGAAGATTCTTCTAAATATAAGTCATTACGCAAAATCAGATTCATCAATGCGTAGTGAAACAAGTGAAGATATGCACGAAGCCCAACCATATGAAGAAGAAAGTCCAGTGGATGCACTGAAGAAAGCCAAAGATTTTTTGGCAAAATTAAAGGACAAATTGTAAAGCTTATGCGCATCAGTAACGGGCCCGTGCTACTATAGCAACAATGTTCACCAACAGTAAATACACTATTACCAGGACCCAGATAGGGGTCAGTATCCTGTACAAAGATGCTTTCTTTTTCTATAAATAGGTTTGTTTTTCTTTAATTGAGGGCAGGGTTTAGAAATCCTCTCTCCTTCTTTCTACTTTATCTCTCCCCACTTGTAAAATATTTTCAAGTATTGTAAGCTTACCGGACTTTGGCCGGAGGAATAAAGATGGTGTTTAATATAAGGTACTTCCTTTTATTTTTAGCTTTATTTTATTATCTCTGAGTTAAGCCGTGACTATGTTCGGCTAAAAAATCATATCTATGTCGGATAACTAACTTCTCTTTTATATAAACCATGAACGGATCTAAATTTTATTTAAATATAGAAGAATTTTAGTATGGCGTCTCGACTTGGTTCTGAGATTGAGGTACAGTCGAATCTAGTACTACTTTTATTAGCTTTGTCTTTGTGACTCCGTCTGATCAGCCGTGGTTTTTAGCCCAAAAAAAAGTTTGATAAGTAGGGCGCCTGATACCCTGTTAGAACTATCAGACACATGGGCTCAATAAAAGTATGTATTAGCTTCTTGACAGGCCCTTTGCTTGGGTAAAATAAATAAATTATGCAGTCTAAGAAACTATGTTAAAATTCTTGTGTATTTCAATTCTTATGTAGTTAGACTACCTCTAAGGATATTGACTTGCTTGATCTATGACTGGGCGGACCACCGCCAGGTTAGTGATCCTGTATCGATTATTATTATTTATTTTATTTTATTTTTATTATTATTATTATTATTATTATTATTATTATTATTATTATTATTATTATTATTATTATTACTATTATTACTATTCCAGGGCTCAGCACACTGGAACAAAAGGCGATCTCCAGGCCGATCGGCGACTCGCCAACTAGGCTCAGCGATCTTCATGCCTTCAGTTCTTCATTCTTTTCATCCGCCTTGTTCCTTCTTGCCAAGTAGTGTCTATGCTTTGCCTCAAACTCCAAATACCTGAAACTTAAGGATTTACATCAGATATTTAGACAAAATATACATTTGAGGACACTAATTCTATCAAAATATAGCCCTAAATATGTCCAATTTGTGTACTCATCAACACCCCGAACTTAAACGTTTGCTTGTCCTCAAGTAAAACTCAAGTTCAGCAGTTCAAAAAGGATATCTCAAACAATGCTACATAAGACTCAATCATGAATGTACACAACAAGACTCAACTTACTTATGCAAGGATCAATTGTATACTTAAAGACTCAAGTTGTGACACACCATGATCAAAGATTTTCAAGCTCACTATACTTGCTTCAAATGCAAGTTCGAGCTCAACAAAGGTATTCGAATCCCCTCACACAAAGAATGATTCAACATTCACACTCAATGGTTTAATCAGTTAAAGTTTCATAATCAAATGTAACGCTCACTCTCATAAATAAGAACGCAATGCATGTTTTTCACCCATAGGTTTGCCCGTATTTTCCAATCAACAATTATTCCAGCTCATTTAAGATCAAAAACGTCTTTTCAAGGCTTCTAATGGGGCTAAGTGCAAAGGTATGGTCATTTAGGATCAGTGAATTTCATTCTCGTGAAGTGTAGTGCTTTCAACACTCCCTTTCCTCATCTTTCATCATTTTCTTTAGTGCTCATAATTCATCCCATTATTCACTTCCATGGATTGTTCGGAACCCCCATTTCTTTTGTATTTTATTCCATAACTTTTTCAGCCTTCTTCTTTTTCTTTCTTTTTTTTTTGTATGGAGGGGTTCCATTTTTTCAATACCATGGGTTAAAGAGGAATTTTCTTGCACTTCTTGACTTTCCTTCTCGTTTCACCACACACCCAACTTAGGCTTTTGGCCTAAGTTGGCTATTTGATCAACCACAAATCAAAAGGATTATAGGTAGCGGATTAAGCAAGGTCATGTTTTCATCAAGTTTTTTTCTGAAGAAACGTAAGGCTCAAGGGGTGTTCAAAAGAGATTCACACACTCACAAGGTAGGCCACAAAAGAGGTTATGTCAAATTGGCTCACACACTTCGAAGTTATCTAAGATCAGATCAAGAGATAGCCTTACTTAGTTGATCGAACTAATGGGGAAAATTCTAGGTGTTATCATGCATGGTTCACAGTAAGCTCATCACACAAGGCATCGTCACCAAAGTCAAACAAGACTCCATACTTCTGCTAGTGTGCAACGTTCATCACAAGAGAATCAATTCGATAATTGGCTAGTCACAACGAGATGCAAAAAGTTCACATATTGACTATGTAACTTCACTTGGTCTCATCGTAGCTGCACATTCATATTCGTTCGATTATGAGCACTATTTGAGTCATCGATATTGATCAAAACCAAAACTCAAATTTGCTAAAGAACATCCACATTCCACATGTACAAGAGGTGGCAAAAATTTTAAATTTTTCGGAAGGGTCAAAATTATTTACAATTTTAAGACAAAAGGAGCCACAAGCTCAAACATCCGCTAAAAGCAGTATAAAACACAATTTTAAGTACAACGACCCAACTATAAAAACAAAACATGAACACTAATATTCACACAAAAGGTGGGCCTCACCCCACCACAAATAAAAACCATTTGTCCTCAAATGCAAATGAAGTAAAGTATCTAAAAGTGAAAGAAAGTAAAACAGAGAGGGATATAAAGAAAGGATCTTGTCTATGCAGTCTCTCTATCTATCAGGGCCTCAGTTCCTGGTGCAACTGCCTGGACTTGGGCATTAGTGCCAGGAATCACCTCAGAAGAAACAGCAATGCCAGATCCACTGGGAGTTGTTGTGGATGTCTCAGTCGGCGATATCTGGATCACCGGCTGCATAATCGTCTCCACTAGATCTGGAAAATCTCTAAATATGCTCTCATCTCGGCTCTCTATCATCTCATCATTGTGCACCTCCATCTGCTCCTTGTCGGTCTCTGCATCTAACTCTTCATCTATGTGCCATCCCTCTGTACTTCTCCGGTGGTAGTTGGAGGAATCACTGAAGTCTCTAGGGCATCTTCATCATCAGCAGCCCCTATTAATGAGTTGGAGTCGATTGACTTTAATAGTTTACGTCATTTCTCATATCTACTACGACTTTCAAAGTCGCTACCTCGGAGGCTTCCCCATGTTTGCTCTCACAAGTTGTGACTCTCACAGTCAATGTATCAATAGAAGTCTGGAGAGGGGTGAGTGCAGCAAGTATGGCACTCTCGATCATCCTTGGGATAGATCTCTCGAGTCGGGTCACCCGCATGTCAACTGATTGGGCCAAATGCCCCATCTTCAGAATCATGGCCTAAGTAATCATAACAGGCTAGGAGGAGGAGAAAACACCTGGGGCCTGTGAGGAAGAGGAAGGAGCGGATGTACCTGAAGACCCAAAGGCTAGAGTAGGCGAAGATGCCTCTACAGTAACATCAACATCAACCTCTGGGGAAATGTTTGTCAGAGTTGCTCTCATTCTGTTCACCTTCTCTCGTGTGTACTCGACCTCAATACACTGGATGCCAGTGAAGGATGAAGGGGTGACCTTAATATCCCTCACAGTATCCTGGGGTACTCCAGCATGCCGACATAGCTCAGTGATCAGGACTGGAAATGGCAGAGAAATTTGTCTCTACTTGGCTCTCATGGCCATCTACTGTGAAATCAGTAGTCCTTAGTCGATATGCATCCTAGACATGATAGAACCAAGGTAAGCTGCTTTAGGATGGTGCAAAACGGACTCATTCTGGAATGGCATTATGGTCCTGCTGATAAAGCCAAATAAGAACCTGGAAGTAATATTCAAGTCCCTCTTCTCAATAAGAGCCCCTGCCTCGATCCACCTCAGGGTGGTGTCAGAAATTAAAGGGGCCAACCAACCCTTCAAGTGATCTAGGGATTGAGCAATAGGCAATCCCTTGAATTTTAATCTAGTTTAAGGAATGCAATTACGGGAACACAACAGTCACAACTACTCGAGCAGGATTATCAAATTAAATCATGCATGTAAACAATCTAATCCTATCAAGCAGGATCAGAACACTTCAACAAGATCAAGCTCTTGAAAATGAGTATAAATTTTGATAAAATAAACTTGGGGCATAGAAAACCAACCTTTGGTGTTGACAAAGAGAAGATTGAAATGCTAGGCAGCAATGTAATCCAATCCCGAGCACAAAGCAGCACTAAAAATACTCTAAAAGTTCAAAATTATAGGAACTAGCGTGTGGGTGTGAGTTTGGGAAGATAAAAATTGATGGAAAGTGAATGAGTTTGAAGTTTTTAAACCTTTGGCCTACAAAACCATCCAGTTTTTGACCATTCGGTGACATTAGTCGAGCTCGCCTATCTTCTTAGTGATTCTCTGAGTGTTCATTTACCTCGCCAAATTTTACAGAACCTCCAGTGAGATCGCCGACATGATCGGCGATTCGCCAATAATTTCCCTAGGCTCGCCCAGTTTTACAAACTCCAATTTGAAAATGTCTTGAGTCAAACAGCAGATTAGGTTGGGTTCGCCAACCTCTTTGGCGAATCGCCGACTGGAACTATTACTCGCCACCTTGCACTTTTTTGAACACTTTCCACACTTCAACCTGTACAAACAACACACCATTATTTTACCAAAACACAAATAGAAAGAAATAAGGGGTTTTGGGTTGCCTCCCAAATAGTGTCTTAGTTAACGCCGTGGCACAATGCAAGTCAATACTCAAACTTCACTAGTGGGGTTTGCCTCATTTTCATCAGGCAATCCCTCTTTAGGTTCTGGATAGAACTCATTTAGCACTTGATCTATTTGGGATCCTAGTAGTTGAATGAGCATAGCATGGGAGGTTGTCATTTGATTCAACAAAAATACACTCTCCCTGAGTTCCTCTAATACCCTGTCCTGCGTATTGGCTTTTGGGAGAAGGATGGTGAGCATTGCTTCAGTTTGTCCATCCCCCTTATTCTTTGATTTTCTTTGCTCATGGGGAGGGACATAGCGGTCTTTCTTAATGCACTGGAAGTCAAGCTCTCTAACCTTTTTGGCCAACTCATCCATTTGAGTCATTAGTGTGGTCCTCATGAAGTCCTTTTCTACTTCTTGTCTTTTATCGGCCATGTGATCAAGCAGTTGGACTGCTATCGCATATGGCTATTTTGCAATGCCACCGGGAATGAGTTGGTCTACCAACACCTTGTTTCTAGGACCAAGACTTCTGTAGAAACAGTCAAGGAGGACTATATCGGGAATTTCATGATTTAGGCATTGAGTTATCAATTCTTTAAACCTTGCCCATGTCTCATGGATCCATTCACCTTCCAATTGTTTGAAGGTTAGGATGCGATCCCTGAACAACATTACTTCCAATGGAGGAAACTCCATTTGCTTGTGAGTACTACTCGACCTACTCACCTCTTATGTTTCGAAGCTCAAACCAACAAAACAAAACTAAAAATTAAGTTAGTAAACTACAACTAACAAGAACGGAAATCCTACTTAACTGCAAATTCTCAAATAACACCACTCCTCGGCAGCGGCGCCATTTTGATGTTCGACATAATCAATTGACTCTATTACGGTTCAAGTCCCAAACGATCGCGTGTAGTGATATAACCCAACCAAGGGTTGGGATCGTTCCCAACGGGAGTTGTTTTGAGAATTAATAGAAAAATAAAATAAAGTTCTAATTAGTCATAGCTATAAATATTAACGAATAAAAACATATTAAATCTAAGGAGTGACACAAGCCTCAATTATCAATGGAGGTTTGTATTAATTAACAACTAGAAAGAGCAAAATATAAGAAACGAGCTATGGAGACAAGATTCTTGGGATATGATAGGAATACGGGTTAAACTAGACTATCGGGTACATGCTTTTGATAGTAAATTGTTGAGCATTTGTGACAAATTTAGTAGTTTTAGTTTTACGACCTCTCTCTCGAGCAAGCCAAAAACACAAAGATGAAATCGTATTTGCAACTACAATACCATTAAGTTCATACACAACAACTAAATGAAATCACATTTAAACAACAAATAAACCATTAACAAGCAAGACCTAGCAGATAATTTTGCTCATATTCACAAAATAACACCCCAAGAATTGGGGTTTTAGCTAGACATGTAAAAGAGATAAAAATGTATACCAATATCAGTTTCCATCAATGGTATGAAGAACTAAGTCTTAAACCACGTCAAGAGTGAGGAATCTTTGAGACCCACATCCCATTTCTTGGAGTTGAAACCCTTTGAATCTTCAAGATCTTAGAACAAAGTCTCCAAAACCCTCTAAAACTCAAACTCTATCAAAAACTGTAAAAAGTTTGAATAATTGAAGTGATACTAAGCTAGAAATTTAAAACAAGTATTTATAGTGTTTGAAAATTTGTGTTGCGAAAGACCATTCGGCGCAATTAGTCCGAATCGCCTATACACTCGATGATCCACCTTTTGGTCGATTTCATCATTTTCTTGGTTTAACCTTCAGCCTCTTCACATTTTGGGTTGCTAGGCGATATGGTACTGCTTCGCAGAACTGCTCGGCGACACGCCGATTGCTCCATTTCATCGCCAACTAGATCTTTCCCTTCAGAGCTTAGCACACTGGAACAAAAGGCGATCTCCAGGCTGATCGGAGACTCGCCAACTAGGCTCGGTGATCTTCAGGCCTTCATTTCTTTGTTCTTTTCAACTGCCTTGTTCCTTCTTGCCAAGTAGTGACCATGCTTTGCCTCAAACTACAAATACCTTAAACTTAAGGATTTACATCAGATATTGAGATAAAATATGCATTTGAGAACACTAATTCTATCAAAATATAATCCTAAATGAGTCCAATTTGTGGACTCATCAGTTACCATTAAGAATAAGTATCCTCTCCCAGGCTCAAAAAAGATGACATTCTGAAGATGGCTTTTTGGACTCGGTAGGGTCATTATGAGTTTTTGGTAATGTCATTTGGTTTGACTAATGCTCCAACGAAACTTATGGATTTGATGAATATGGTAGTTAGATAGTACCTTGACATGTTTGTGAATGTATTTATTGATGATATCTTGATTTCTTCGAGAAGTGAGGATGACCACATCAATCATTTGAGGTTTGTGTTGCAAGTCCTCAAGGACCAACAACTCTTCGCGAAGTTTATGAAATGCGTGTATTGGTTGAGGTTTGTGGCCTTTATTGGTCATATTATTTCAAGTAAGGGTATTAAGGTAGATCTTAAAAAGATGGATGTGGTTAACAGTTAGCCTAAACCTCTATCCCTTTCGAATATTAGAAGTTTCTTGGGTTGGGTTAGTTACTATAGAAGGTTTGTTAATGGGTTTTCTGCGATTGCCTCTCCATTGATAAAATTGACTCAAAAGAAAGCTAAGTTTATATGGTTCAAAGCATGTGAAAAGAGTTCTCAAGAATTGAAGTATAGATTTACTTCCGCTCTAGTGTTGACTTTACCAAAAAGGACTGATGGTTTTGTTGTTTATTGTGATGCCTCGAGAATTGGGCTAGGATGTGTACTTATGCAAAATGGGAAAGTTATTGCCTATGCTTCAAGGCAACTTAAGATTCATGAGTAGAGTTATCCTACCCATGACCTCAAACTGGCGGCGGTTATTTTTTCCTTACAGATTTGGAGGCCTTATTTGTGTAATGTTCACGTGGATGTCTTTACTAACCACAAAAGTTTGCAATATGTGTTTAATCAGAAGGATCTAAATCTTCGCCAAAGAAGGTGGCTTGAGTTATTAAAGGATTATGATATGAGGTTTCTTTATCACCCTAGAAAGGCGAACGTAGTGGCAGATGCTCTTAGTCGACTATCTATCGGAAGTGTTGACCATATTAAGGATGATAAAAAGGAGTTGGTTCAAGATATTCATAGATTGGCCCGATTGGGTTTTCAGCTAATGGACTCTACCAAGCTGGGTATTATGGTTCGCAATAGTTTAGAATCGTCTTTTGTGGTTGATGTGAAGGCCAAGAAAGGTTTTGATCCAACTTTGGTCGAATTGAAGGAATTCATGCTTAGAAAGTCTGTAAAGGCTTTCTCACTAGGGGGAGATGGAGTACTTAGCTATCAAGATCATTTGTGTGTTCCTAATATAGATAACTTGAGAGAATAGGTCTTGTCTAAAACCCATAGTTTTGATATTCCATTCATCTGATAGCCACCAAGTTGTACCGTGATTTGCGGGAGATGTATTGGTGGAATGGGATAAAGTAAGATATTGTGAAATTTGTGGCTAAGTGTCCCAATTGTCAACAAGTGAAAGTTGAGCATCAGAAACCAGGAGGTTTGTCCCAAGATATTAACATTCCTACTTAGAAGTGGGAAGACTTCAATATGGACTTCATTGTTGGGTTGCCTCGCACCCGGCAACAACATGACTTGATTTGGGTTATTGTAGATCAAATGATAAAATTTTCTCATTTCATTCCCATTAAGATTTCTTATTCGACGTAGAACTATGCTAAGTTGTACTTGAGGGAAATGGTAAGGTTGCATGGTGTTCCCCTATCCATTATCTCCAATCGTGGTACCCAATTCACTTCTCTATTTTAAAAATCTTTCCAAAAGGGTCTTGGTACTCGTGTCAAGCTTAGTACAACCTTTAATCCACAAGCCGATGGGCAAGCGAAGCATACTATCTAAACTTTGGAAGATATGTTAAGAGCCTACGCAATTGACTTCAAAGGTAATTGGGATGGTCATTTTCCATTGATTGAGTTTGCATATAATAATAGTTATCACTCATGTATTAGTATGGCTCCATTTGAGGCATTATATGGTAGAAGGTGTAGATCTCCTTTAGGTTTGTTTGAACTGGACGAAGTCACATTGATAGGCCATGAGTTGGTACATGATGCTATTGACAAAGTTCGGCTTATTAGAGAGAGGTTGAAAACTGCTCAAAGTTGGAAAAAGTCTTATGCTGATGTTAGGAGAAGAGATCATGAGCTTGTTCTGAATTATTGGGTCTATTTGAAAATTTCACCCATGAAGGGTGTAACAAGGTATGATAAAAAATGGAAGCTTAGTCCCTGATATGTAGGCCCATATCAGATTTTGAGGCGCATTGGTAAGGTTTCTTAGGAACTTGAATTACCTAATGAATTGGCATCGGTGCATCTAATTTTACATGGCTCCATGTTGACGAAATGTGTTGGTGATCCAACATCTATAGTTCCCTTAGAAGATTTTGGAGTTAAGGAGAATCTTTCTTATGAGGAAGTACCGGTTGAGATCTTAGACCGGCAAGTTACAAAGTTGCTTTCGTGAAAGTCTTGTGGAAGTTAGTTGAGGTTGCTACTTGGGAGGCCGAGGAAGATATGATGCTCCTTTATCCTTATATATTTCCTTTTACCCCTACTCTAGCATACGGTATTGAGTTCTTACGGACGAACAGGACGGTCCGTTGGTGGAACCACGGACAGTAGGTCGTCATTGTCGATGGTTTTGGAATTTATTTTCTAAGGTCTTTTGGGTCTTTTCCTAATTATTCTAGCCTAATACTATGTGGTTTTTCCCTTCACCTAAAGACCTATATAAGTGTTTTAACCCCTAAATTTATCCAATTGGAATCATTCTCTCAAATTTACAAAAAAAGAACAATTTTTCCTCTCAAATATTTCTCTCTAGAAAGTTGAAGAAAGCTAGGGTTTGCAAGCTAAGTCTCCAATTCTTCCATTGAAGCCATGATTTTGGCATTGAGGTATGATAGTTTTCATCCATGGAGCCCTTTCCTCCTTAGAGTTCCAAAATTCTTCAAGTTAAAGAGATAGAATACCCCAATTGAGTTAGGGTTTTCTTCTATGTCATGGTTCCTTTAATTATTGATTTATTGGATTGTTGTATGATCTATCAAGCATGAATTGATATAATTACATGATTTTATGATGAATTTGCATGAACCCGTGTCTAACTCATATTTTCTATATATTGATGATTGAAAGTGGGTTTTGAATCATGAAAGGTTAATTATGAAGTTATGCATGTTCTTATGAAATTGATGTAAATGTTTTAAGGATGCTTTGAGAGTGAAGTATCAATGATGATGATGTTGTTCTGTTTTTGAAAGGATTTCTCACATACACATGAAAGCATGATTGTGAAATGTTTTCTCCATAGTAAGGGCTCTTAGGGTTGAAAGGTCTTCTCACCTAAAATCAACTAATGTTAAGTGGCTATTCTAATGTTGAGGCAAGAGGCGATTACCCATGCTCTCTAATTGAAAGACAAGTGGCGATTACCCATGTCACATAATGTGAGGACAAGAGGCAGTTACCCATGTTCCATTAAGAGCTAAGATGAATATGATTAAGAACTATTACATGGAAGTTAAGCTTAGTATCGAGGGGACAAGTGGTGATTACCCGTGTCCCATAAACTATGTGCCAACTTAGGATTGTCTAGACAAACATTAGCTAGTGGATCCATATAAGATAGAAGTTCATGGTCCTTACTTTGGCAAGGAGGACAACCCCTTTCAATGTAGGGCAGACACCAGATTCCATGATAATAGCTCGCATGGTCTTATATGTCAGTTAAGGCTACTTCCCAAAAGCAAGCTATGATGAACTAAGGTTACTTCAAGGAAGTATCTTACTCATGTTTAAGATGACTATTTTTATTGATCATATTTTACAACTTATGTTTTCTAACATTCAAGATTTATGTTTTAGCTTGATCATTGCATGCTAATGAAAATGCCCCTTTTTAGCATGACTTTATATGTTTTATGCATGGCTATCATACTTGGTACATATTGTGTACTAACACATACAGAGCCTATATTTCTCCAAATGTTGGATCCTACAGTCAGGGTTCCCAGTTTCGTGGCTAGATTTTGTTGAGGAGATTTCAAACTTTGGTGAGTCCTCAAGTGAAACGAACCCAAAAATGCCCGAAAATGTGCTTCGAAAACACCTATAATTGTAATTTCCATATATCTCAAAATTTGTGCATGATTTCAGAAATTCGACTTCATATTCTTATTCATGGGGTCAAATTGAGTGGGGAATGGATCTAACCCGAATTTAAGAGCAACCGTATCAAAATTCAAAAATCGCAAAAAAATGCAATTTTGAGGGTCAACTTTAAAGGGGCATATCTCTTAGCACACAAGGAACTGGAAGGGCCTCAAACTATCAAAATTAAAGCTCTTTGAGTTAGCTTTCCAACGCACTTGTTTTCATCTCATTCTGAGTTAGGATGAAGGAGTTATGACCATTTTTGTAAAACCTGTCTGTGCAGATTTGCAATTTCCAGTGAGCTATTTTGAGGCTAAGTGTTGGGGACGTTTTTTATAAAAAGGGGATATGTCCCATACTTAGTCTTTTTTTTTTACTTCAAAACACTCAAAAATACTCTCTAAGCCCTCTCAAAAATTCCACCAAGATCCTCAACCAAATTCAAAGATCTCAAGCTCTAATTCCGGATTCAAGACTCAATCTCAAGCTTCAATTCTCCATTCCAATCTTCATCAAGGATTCTCCAAAGTTGAGGTATGTGGGTTTGATTATGGAAACCTTCCTTTCCACAAGTCCAACCATTTATCCTCTCTTACTACTTCAAGTTTATGGGTCCTTATGGTTATTTATGAACTCTTGAGTATGGAATTACTACTACACACCCTATTATGGTCTATTTTGCACATTACCATGAAATGGAATTATTATGTGATGTTTATGGTTTTCATGCTTCCATGATCAAATTATGAAAGTGGATATATATATGTATGTTAGTGGTGGGCTGATTTGTGTGGATTTTGGAATTGGTTGGACTTAGTACTCTTGAAATACATGATTTTATTTACATGAACAAATGCCCACCATGTGTTTGATAAAATGCCCATTTATAGAACTCTTAGGAAATGGAAGGTCCAATGTACGTCCTATGAGTCGGATGGTTATATAATTATTGAAATGATGATGAAATGGATACATGTATATGATTTTCTCTATATAGTGTTGTGAGTCGACCAAGCCTAACTCAGGGGGTTGTAGGCCCGGGTAACCGTATCGAGGGGGTGGTACCTTGGTTGCCTAGTACGGGGGGTAGTAGGCCCGTATAACCGTATCTAGGGGTTGGTACCTTGGTTGCCTAGTACGGGGGGTAGTAGGCCTATATAACCATATCGAGGGATTTGTACCTTGGTCCCTAGCTCGGGGGGTGGTAGGCCCGGGTAACCACATTGAGGGGTTTGTACCTCTTTCGCCTCTCCAAGGGGGTGGTAGGCCTTGAAAATACTATATTGATGGTCACTCACTACACATGTACTACGCCCTACTAAATATGATTTTTATGTAAGCATCATTATACATATCATCTCATTAATATGCTATCTATTGGGTATGATTATGCATTTTGCCTATGATGTCCATCTATTGTTACATTGCATTGCATCCCATATACTTAGTACATTCAAATGTACTAATGCATATTCTATGCCTACATGATGTCACCATGTAGGGACCGGAGCACCGCTTGACCATCCTCCTCCGCGTGGCTAATACGATTTTCTATCGAGCTCATTGGTGAGTCCTCCATTCCGGGGATGTTGCTTATGCTCTCTTGCTATGTATAAGACTTTTCCTTTTTGATTATGTATTGACTATGAGGGTGAGCTCGGTAGTTTGTCTTGGCCCCCGCTAAGTATCCATGTTTAGAGGTGGTGTTGAACAAGTTGTGTATTATGCTTGAGCTTGACTCATTTATGGTATTTATGTATTATTCTCTTTTTCTCTTGCTCCCTTAGTCCCGATTTCCCCTTGATTATTCTTATCGCTTATGGTCATTTTAATTGCTTCCGCGACCAAGGATGTGTAATGATATGCTATAAGGCTTGTTTGGGGTTCCTTCGGGTTCCCCATTCGCTGGTCACATCTAGGCCCTAGGCTTGGGTCGTAACATCATGCTTCAAGGACTGGACATTTATTGTTTCCAATCTTTCCTTAATTTCAGATTGGGAACATGATGTACCAGCTATGCCTAGATTCATTCTTATGTACTCGATGGCTTTGAGACGATGTTTAGATTATGGTATGCTCTATAAGACTTTGATATACTAAACTGTCTTTTAAATCTCTTCATTCTATTTCTTGTACAGTGAAAGCTATGCGGCTTGTACGGGGCTTTATACGCCATGTTACGCCTAGGAGCTACCTTGGGTTGTGAAAATTTGCTTCATATTTAGTACTTTTATTTGTCCTTTTTATGATGAATTTTCTGGATTGTATGTAATAGTGTGTTTTATTTCTAGGATTAAAATGACAAGAAGATGAAGAAATTTGGAGCTAAAAAAAAATAAAAGATGGAATATTATAAAAGAAAATCAAGCATACAACTTAATAGATTAGATTGAATATTATATTAATATTTATATATAGTTGAATACTACTAGAAATCAAGAAAGCAAATTGATTGTTCAGTATCTCACTGCAACGTGGCAGACTTCAGAGGCCATAGCAAATTTATTAAAAGACGACGACATTTTCACGTGAAACCCAATTCCTTTATATTTTGGGTTTCTCAATTTATTTTGGATTCAATTATTTTATTTAGGCTTTTCTACCTCTATAAATAGACCATCATAATAATTTTTGAAGGGAGGATGATACAACATAAAAAATAACTTTTGACCTAGAAAGAGTTATGAGTTGTCATGAAGGCCATAGAACTTGTTTTTCATCTTTTCTTCTGCTTTATTAATTAATTTTACACCTTTTTCTTTGAATGATTTTTTTAATTACTTCATGTCTATGTGGAGTGAAACTTCTCGTTCTAGTATTATGTTAACTTATAAAATAATTGTTTACTGATTCTTTATTATGCATATTGTTTATCATGTTAATTATTCTTATATTTTTGTTCTTACTATTTTAATGTTTCATCACTATTAGAACAAATTTATTTTGTTCTCTTGAACTCGGGAGAGGAATAGAGGGATACAACATGGAATATAAGGAGCATAATCTTTTCTTGCATATCACTTGAATTGATTTGTGTCTAGGATAGAGATATACCTAAGTGTCGTTCTTGGTTACGAAGCAATAAGATAGCTTAATGCTCCATAGTTGATTCAATTTATTCTTGCTCAACGATGTAGTTTCAACTGGGTAGATGATTAGAGGTGGGAAGATCATGATCATAATATTAACATTTTATATCAATAACTTGATAATCAGAAAAGTTGATGAAATTGATGTTGAACATGATTGTTAGTTAAATCATGACCTTAGATCGATTCATGCATGTTTTGTGTGAAAAAAACTTTTTTTTCATGGTTAATTGTTTATTAGTTGTTTTATCTCTACTTTTAGTTTAGTTAATTTATATTCACCTTTGAAATACTCCCCTTGAATTAATAATTAGATTTAGTATAAATTAGTAAATAGTTAATCGACTAGTCTCTGTGGATTCGGAATCTAGTTTCTAAAAAGAACCACTTTATTACTTCCATGATCACGTACACTTGCATGTCTGTTTGGATGCAACAGTACACACAAGCTAATGACTAGTACATTTGACCAATAGTCATTACCTATTGGGGACCATGTATCTTCATCATTTCATTGTATCGACATGGTACATGACCCTTTGAATATATGTATAACCGTTTATCTTGAAGCTCACCTTAGATAGTGTCTACTTATCAATGGTAATGTTATAATTACCATCATCCTTCTCATAAAGCTCTATAAATGATCAATTTCACAATATCACTGATACGACTCTATGTGTAGCACTTATAATCTAGTTGTTCAACATACAAAAGTTTCTTATGGAGAGCTTACCTTCCCTATAGAGAATTAGTTTTTCCAGCATAGTCACATTTTAGTAAAACAATCATAATTTTCTTCTTCGTATTTAGATTAATGAACGATTGGTGGCATTTAAAAGATGACTTGAAGTACATTTTATTAATTGATTATGTCCAAGTAACTCATGGTATTCTAGGAGGTGTTCTCGTTTGAAATTGACCCTAGAAAAACTTATATTCAAACCATAAGGATGATTTCAACTCAACTTTGTGCTAAAGGTTTCGTGCGACCTTAGTTCATACTTAATGTACTTCCACACTAAAGAATTGACCTTAAAATCTACGAATAATTAAATTTTATCATATTTAGGTCTATCTACACGTAGGAAAATACAAATCATAGTTGAAAGGTTACATATTTTTTGATAAACAAATCATTGCTACCTCGACTCAAATTTGTATTTGAAAACATTTAAAAGATGAGAAGTCTCATGCTTTGAGAGTGGATATTTTAGTATCAACGGAATAGGTCATTGCACATACTCTATTGAAATACTTGAAAGAAACAAGAAAGTTGTCTCTCCTCATCTGAATGCATTCTTGTCAACTTTATTTGTATTATAACTTTATATTCTCTAATTATTTTATATCAGATTCTTAAATATTTGTGAGAAGGTTATTTTTTTTGCTTAATATGTTTTGGTCCTAAAGAAGGTTTTTTTGGGAACCCCTGGATAACCTACAGCGCTACAACTTCTGCCACAATCTCTACCCTTCGGGTGAGAACTTTGTGGTGAGCAATTTGTGTGCATTTGTCTGCCATATAATATTTTTGCGATTTTTTTTTATATTAGACATAAATATAAAACATTTAGTTTATAACTTGTATCATATGCACTATATCTTTGGCTAACAATCTACTTTATTAGTACTCTTCTAAAAATTTGTAGAAGTAATATGACATTTTATGAAAATTACAGAAATATAACTATTTCAAGGTGTTCTATGATCTATAGCTTGTTCTTACCTTGTTAAAGAATTTTTAAAATAGTCTTACGAAATAAATTTGAATATTTCAAAAATTACCTAAATATAATGAACACCAGAAGAGTGATTTATGCATTATTTATTGCTACTGTTTTACAAACAAAAAAGGACCGCACTAGGAGATATTTTACCTCATAGCATTTCAAAAATAAAATACATAGTAGAATAGTAAATATCATATGCGTAAATTGGTTTTTCTATAAACTACCAAACTCTTAAAGAAAGCAGGGCTTTAATTATTTGACTTTTTTGTTCACAAAATTTAGCGTGTCATATCTATTGTTTTAATTTACTTTTTCAATTACCTATTGTCTAATGCACATTGTGGGAGGTATAGAATTGTTAACAAAAGACACCATAGCTCAACCACAAAATAAATATGGTCCACAAAGCCGGCAATGAACCAGACAAAGGGCCAAAAATCCTCTTTAATGAAAAATAATGAGAATTTACCACCCATGGAAACACTTAGTCATAGTTAAAATTATTTGTGGAGAAAATCTCCCATAGTTATCTGAAAAGAAAATTGATCGACCTATGGAACCCTGCTGAGTCTGGGATTTCAATTCATTTAGGGCTTATTATGCAAGTGAATTAGTGCTCTCAATACCTAGTTGGTGCTCATAACAAACGCTAATGTGTTTATATGCAGCATGAAGGCTTTAGAACAAGGAAAGGACATTACAATGCAAAAAAGAGAAAAAAAAGTTGGAAAAGCTTAAGAAAAGAGAAGTTGGAGCTTGCAAAAGCCACTCAGCGACTTACCGAGTGAGCCTCTAGCTCACCAAACTTTCCAGCAAAGTAGCCCATGTACTAAGCCAACTCGGTGAGCAAAAGAGCATTTGAGTGATGCATCAAATGGATCAGCGATCGCGACCTAGCTCATCATATCAGTCAGAACAATTGGACGCAGGATTCAATCCAAAAGGCGAGAAGACGTGCATGTAGGCAGATCACCAAATCATTTGGCGATCCCGACTAATGTCACTGAGTAGAATCCGTGCTGAAATTTTGGGAAGTTTTCCCAAACATATAAATGAATTTTTGAAAGGATTTTTGGGGAGTGAGAAAAATAACTAGTTTTGAGAGCTTTTTTACATACTTATACATTATTAAACACTCTTGGAGAGGATTTAGATCTTATATTTGAGGAATTAGGATTTTAATCTGAATTTTTGCATTGAGCATTGAAGATTGTTGACAATTTGGATAGATAATCTTTTTGGTAACGATTTCTTCTTTTTTACTAATTGAATATATAAATTATCTTATGGATATTGTTAATTTACAAATTTAATGTTGTTTAGAAATGAGTTCAATTGTTTTTTCATATTTACATTGATGAACTGAAGTTGTGAATTTGGTTCTATCTTAGCTCTCTATGGTTGCTTGAGAAAGATGCTTAGAGTAGAATGATTGATTTATAGTTGTATTGATTTTTATATTTACAGCCCAACTTGAGAAAGTGGGTTTAATTAAGGAATTGGGTTGATTTGTATTATTAAGCTTTTCAAGGTTCGAAAGAACTTGCTTGAAACATGATAGTTGATTGAGAAATGGCTATCGTAATTACAACCTATCGTACCCATTGAGATTCAACAACTTAAAGCAATTAATAATTACCCATTAAGCGAAATAAGTATTCAATTGCTCACACTTCTAAGGTCCTCTCTCAAATCATTCAAATCATGTGTTAATTGTTTTTGTTAGCAACTGGGTACTAAATCCCCCCTTTTGATATTGTTAATTGAAACTCTTGATTTATTTTATGTTGCGTAGCCTTTTCTTCTACAAAATATTAGAACACATCTTTACTTCGTACTTGAATTCTTTACTGTATCACTCCTTGTGGGATCGATCCCAACTAATCGTTGGGTTTATTCTTGTTAGTGACCAACTACACTTTGAATCTGAAGAAGTGTAGTTGAGTGTTATCAAAAATGGTGTCATTGCTGGGAGTGGTGTTTAGAATTCTTTTATTGAAGTATTTTTGTGAACTAATTTTGTTGTAGTAGAATTTTCTTATTCATGTTTTTGTTGATTGCTTTAAATGGGTGAAGAGATGATTGTGAACTGGAGCAATGCAAGTCAACTTAGGAACAATGATGGCATGGGAAACTTGCATGATGTCAATGTGGATCAGCTGGAAAGTGTCAGTGCTATACGATTGCCTCCAACAGTGGGCAATGCAATGTCTCACGTGAGTAATACTATGTTGCAGAAGAAACGTATTTTGGGGGGGACTTACTCATGAGGACCCTTATAATCATATTCGCAATTTCGTGGATGTGTGTGGACAGTTCTCCTTCAAAAATGTCACTGAAGAGTCAATCTGACTCCGTCAACAAGGGTGTCATTGACAAACTTATTCGGGGTGGAATCATGAGACAACCATTTGTCATTGCATCGGATTTTCTTGATGAGATGACCAAAATAAATTGTACATGGTACATAAGGGAAGATCAAGTGTCTCCTCTAAATCTTGGGCTGACCAAGAAACACTTGGAAAAGAATAAAGAATGTGATGAGAACATGGCCAAGATAATGACCCAAATGGACCTATTGATGAAACATGTCATTGGAGTTTGTTATAAGGTTCTAAATGCGGTTAGTGCTAATAGTGGAGTGAGCCTGGATGATGCAAAATTTGAAGCCATGTGTAATGAAGATGTACTATTCTTATCAAACCATGTGGGGGGTTCTCGTCCGAGCTATCCAAGGTCGGGCGGGAATTAAGGTTAGAATAGAGATCATGATGATAGTTGGAGAGATCGAGATTGAGATTGGCGCGATTGGGTGAAAATTAGAGAGATAGAGATGGTGATAAAGACCGTTATGTAGCCCCTTATGAAAGTCCAAGGCCGAAGGAACCAAAGGCTGACCCCGAAAACTTTCGAATCGAGGATATGTTTTCCCGCATCCTAAACAAGGTGGAAGGAACATATAAGGTACTCAAGGAGATGAAGGATGAAGTTTCGTCTTTAAATCAAATGGTGACCTCGTACTACGTTTCCATAAATCAACTTTAGACTCAAATGGGTAGAATCTCGGGTCACTTAAATCAAAGACCGAAAGGGGGTCTTCCTAGTGAAACCTTAGTCAAGCTGAAGAATAAGGCTTGAGTGCATGGTCATGTCGTACCACGACGTTAAATAAGGCGCTTCTTGGGTGGCAACCCAACTTTTATTTTTATTTTTATTTTGTTATTTGAATAACATTTATTGGATGCGCAGGTTGAAATTTGAATTTTGGAGGAAAAGTGATTGGGTGAACTCATAGCTCACTCGATGAGCCCGATCAAGCTCACCTTTTGTACCAACCTAAGAGCTGATTTTCTACCCATTTTGGCAAGTTGAAATCCACTTTTCGACTGCTGCACTCTTTCAATCAAACCTTAGATTATATTTTTAGTTGGACATGGTTGTCCTCGTGTATGATTGGAAATCTGAAGTGTCGTCTACCCACCCCTCTTTTCCTAGTTGTCTCATTGTCTTCATTTGAGATTGGTTTCCCAAATTTGTTATAATTTCATGATTTGTATTAGGCGTGCTATTGAGTAGTTACTGGATCTATTATGTGCCTCATTTGTTGTAACACCCCAGATTCGAAAGAAGGATAGCAAAATTTAAGCAATTATAGGTGTCATCCACGAGGGCCAACCACAGCCTATGGGTTGAACCACGGACCATAGGTGGGTCCGTGGAAGGACCACCAAAGATTTTCCTAGGCCATGAACCATGACTGGACCTACAGACCATAGGTGGGTCCACGGTCTGTCGTCTAGGGGGCGTAGGTCCAAGCAAAAGTCTCTGACTACCAACAACGAGTGTACAGGACGGACCGTTGGTCAGTCCACAGTCCGTTGGTGGGGTTTCGTGGGTCACAGCTGGCAGTTATGTTTCAAGGGCAGTTGGGGTACGTTGTTTTGCCTATATTTAGGACCCTTATATAAGTCTTTCTACCCCCAAATTCACCCCTTCACTTCATTTTCCAAATTCACAAAAGAAAACCAAATCTCCTCTCAAATAATTCTCTCTATAGAAACTTGGAGAAGAAGAAGAAGAAGAAGATTCAACCTAGGGTTTCAAGCTAAGGTTCCAATTCCTCTATTTAAGGCTACATTTGGAGTCAAGGGATGATAGTGTTTATCCATGGATTCCTTTCATCCATAGAGTTCCCAAATTCCTCTATTTAAAAATGTAGAATTCCCCAATTGAGTTAGGGTTTTCTTCAATTGTCATGGGTTCTTTTCATTATTGATTTAAAGGGATAAGGCATAAGTACCCCCCAAGACTATGACCGAAATCCAAGAGACAGACCTAAACTTAACTAAGATCCTATTACCTCCCCTGAACTCATCTTTTCGTATTTTTGTGCACCTTTTGTGTTGATGTGGAACCTTCAACCACCCAAGTTGGTTGTGTTTGTATGCACTCGCCTACCATGTGTGTAATTTTTTTTTATTAAAAAATATTTTTACATTGTATTAAAAAATATTTTATCTTGTATTTAAATTAAGTTAATACACATTTTTTTACCTTGTATCAAAACTATTTTTTTTACTTACATTCATTGTTTTTTCAATTTTATTTTTCTATTGAGTTTATTTTCTTTGTCTTTCGTTTTGATTTGATTTCAAATGTCTTGTATTTAAAATAAGTTAATTTTGAACGGATATCAAAATAAGTGAAGAAAATTAAATTAAATTTAAAAATATTAAAACATTAAAATTAAAAGACACTTTTAAAATTGGTTTTTTTTTTAAAATACACATAATTTATTAAAAAAATTAAAAGTGAAAAGATAATACTTAAATTAAAATATTAAAGTGTAAAGATATTAAAATAAATATTTTACAAAGAAAGATATAAAAATAATTAAATATATATAAGCTTTATTATCAATAAATATGTGTACTAACTAATTATAAAGTTACCAATCAAAAAATGACATATGTCCAATTTGTGCACTCATCACTTGTCGTCAAAGAGAGTGTTTGACATGTCAGTGTTTGTGGTCTATTTATTCCATTTTAAATTAGTAAAGGGGGGTAATAGCACTCTAGTTAAGTTTAGGTGTATCTCTGGGATTTTGGTCATAGTTTAGGGGGGTACTTATGCATTATCCCTGATTTAAATCATTGAATTATGATCTTCTATGCATGAATTGATGAATTTCAATGATTTCATGATGATTTCCCCCACGAACCCATGTAACCCCCATGTTTTCAAGTTATGAACCATATGATGTGGGATTTTGATCTTCAAGGAAGAGTTTTATGAAATTGAACACGTATTACTAGTTTTACATGAATTTATGATGAATCAATATCTAGCCCATGTTTTCTAAAGAGTTCATTATTAAAAGTGGGTTTGACCTCAAGAGGTAAATTATGGACATGCATTTTCTTATGAAATCTATGCAAATGTTTTAAGGATGCTTTGAGAGTAAAGTATCAATGTTGTTGTTGTGTAGTTGAAAGGACATTCTCATAAGCATATAACTAGCATGATGTGAAAGGTATTCTCACATAGAAAGGATTCTTAGGTTGAAAGGCTTTCTCACCTAATTGAGTCAATGAGTAAGAGTTATCCTAATGAACTAGCTTGGATTGGTTGTCTAAGGACACCTTCCATGAGTTATGAGATAAGTCAAGACTTAATAACTAATCAGTGGGATTTATGCTTAGCACCGAGTGGATATTGATAATGAGATGAAAACTCTCCCATAGTAGAGGCCAGGTTTCTAGAAGCAATCTCTTGAGATGGAAGCTCCCCCGTAGTTAAGGGCGGGATTCTAGTAGCAATGTTCTTATCCCTTAACTATGTGCCCCCATAGGTTGATTAGCTAGTGGATCCACTTAAGCTAGAAGTTTATGGTCCTTACCTTGGCAGGTAGGACAACCCTTTTCGGTGTGGGTGACACCGGGGGATCATGTTATAGCTCACATTCTCTCAATGTCGGTTAAGGCTAATTCCCACAAGTAATAATGAACTAAGGTTACTCAAGGAGTATCGCATATGAGTTCAAGGGTTTTAAAGAAGAAGTTAGCCTGCATTGGCCATGATTTATGACTTAATTTTTATAACTCTTTCATATGATGTTTTAGCTTGGTCAATTGCATGTCATGAAATGAAATGCCTCTTTTAGCATGTTTTAAATGTTTTATGCATGGCTATCATACTTGGTACATTGTTTTGTACTAACGCATACTCTTGCCTACATTTATTTCAAATGTAGGGTCTGATATTCAGGGTACTCAGTTTCGTGGCTAGTGGCTGATTTGATTGACTCCCGAGCTTTGGTGAGTCCTTATACTTCGAGGACGGAGTTTATTGTTTTCACTTTATTTCATGTATTTTTTCTTTTGGACATGATGTATGGGATAAGGCCCAATTTCATTCTATTGTATTATATGGCTATGATGAGACAAGAGCTTAGACTTCCGCTTTTCATTTTATAAAATGTTTTGGACTTAGACTATTTTTTTACTCTTATTGTTTTATTTCTTATGTTATGAGAGCTAAGTGGCTTGTATGTAGTCCTTCGGGGTTCTATACGCCATGTTACATCTAGGGGATACCCCTGGGTCGTGACAAAGAGCACAAGGTTTAGAATGGTCATAGAATGTCTCATAAGCCACATCTAGTAAAGTCTTGTTCATGAGTGTGAAGCGCGCCACATTTATGAATGAGAGGCTACAAGATGATTAGGAAACTCCACTTCTTTCAATACTCTTAAGTCGTGTGATAGAGTTTAACTCTATAAAGTCTCTCTCATAATCCTTATCTTATGTTCTTCAGGATATGGCTACCCGAAGAGCTTATGCTAGAAGGAATGTGAGGGAGAAAGCAGAACAAGAAGCTCCTCCCCAAGCTCCTCAAAGTTCCGGACAATCCTTTGGCCAAACAAGTGTCTAATGCGGAGTTTAAGGACAAGCCGTGATAGCCCAAGCCAATAGGGAGGTTGTGGTTCCCGCAAGCTCAAATGTGAATGTGTCAGCTTCAAGAGTGAGGGACTTCACAAGGATGAATCCTCCGGAGTTTCGCGGTTCTAAGGTTTAGGAAGATCTTCAAGAGTTTATTGATGAGGTCTATAAGATTTTGATGATCATGGGAGTTACGCCGGTGGAAAAGGTGAAGTTGGGCGGTTATCAAGTAAAAGATGAGGCTCAAATTTGGTATAATCAATGGAAAGAAGGGAGGCCGGAATATGCGGGTCCCCTTGATTGGGAGAAGTTTAAAGTCGCTTTTCTTAATAGGTTCTTTCCCCTTGAGATGAGGGAAGCTAAGGTGCTTGAGTTCATTAACCTTCGATAAGGGAGTATGAGTGTGAGGGAGTATGCTCTAAAGTTCACTCAATTGTCCAAATATGATCCAACAATGGTTGTCGATTCAAGGGCTAAGATGAGTAAGTTCGTTTTGGGTATGTTCGAAATTATGGTTAAAGAGTGCCGAACCGCAATGCTCATTAATGACATGGACATCTCTCGTCTCATGGTACATGCACAACAAATTGAGAAGAAGAAACTCAAGGAAAAGTCTACAGAGGTAAAAAGAGCTGAGACCGATGATGGAAATTTTTCTAATGCAAGGCCCGACGGACAAGGTCATCCTAGATTTTGGCAACGGTTTTCCGGTCAAGGCTACTCCAATGGTCCTCCTATGTTCAACAAATATAGGGTGTGTCACGACCCAGGGGTACCCCCTAGACGAAACATGGCGTATTTGACCCCAAAGGGGTCTCATACAAGCCCTTAGCATATCATGACATAAGAACATAGGGAAAAATAGTGCAGAATTTAAAACTTATCTTTACAATCGAAGTATTTTATAAAATGTGAGAATCTATAACACCATGTCTCAAACCATCTATAATACTTGGATTAAAATTTTTGAATACAATCTTAGGGACATAGCCCTTACATAAATCTAAACCATAAAAGAAAGACATAAAGGACAAGTGGTCAAGCCCTCGAATACTATGAGGACTCACCAATCTTCTTCTTCTTGATCTACTAAGGTCCTATCCACGAGGGTAGAATCCGATATCTCCAAACCCTACACTTATAGAAAATGTAGAAATTTGGGTTAGGACAAAAATGTACTAAGTATGGAAGCCATGCATAAAAATTCTTAAAACATGCATAAAAGGGACATTTTATTTGAAACCATGCTATATGCCACTTTTGAACATCATCTTTGAAATAGTTGGAGAATTTAGCTCATAAGGCAAACCATGCACAATTCATCATAACATAAAGGATATCATCATAATCACAAGCATAGTCCCTAACACAACATAATGCATACTCCAATCTTCACAAGACATAGTTCACATTCATAATTACATACCAAGATCATATCATCATAATAGAACTATCACATAAGCAACCCTAAGCCATACTTGTGCAATGCATAGATAGGATCCCATAATCCTATCTACACTAAGTATCACTTCTAGGCCACCATGATCATGCATAACGTAAGTTCATATATCTTCATAGCATAAGGAAACTACACCATAACCCCATTATAAGTCTACTTGTGCAATGTATAAGTGAAGTCCCATACCCCCACTCACACTAAGTAAAGCTCATTAGGAAGTCATAAGTATAGTTCATGTTCATAATTCATATAAAGCATACATTTAACTCATAATCATCGTATCATAAGAAAGACATACCATGCCCACTCTCAAAGTCTACTTGTGCAATGCATGAATGAAGTCCCATACCCTCACTCATACTAAGTAGAACCTCTTGAGGAACCATAATACATAACTCATGTTCTTATCGTAATTCATATTCTTATCATATAGGGAAATATCCTTAACAGATATAGACCATGTGAGCTACATGGAATTTGGTGTTCTACCCCCACACCGAAAAAAGGTGTCCTACTTGCCTAAGGTAGAACGTACATTTTAGCTTTTAGGTGGATCCACTAGCTAAAGACCTATGAGGGTACATAGTTGTTAGATAAGGAGATTGCTACTAGAAACCCGGACTACTAATGTAAAAGGTTTCCATCTCATGAAATAACTTACATTGGGAAATCGGACTTTCTAACATAAAAGCTTCCATCTCATTTTCATATCCACTCGGTGCTAAGCATAATTCCCTTTAAAAATCATATTAAGTCTTTAATTAAGTTCATGTTCATGAAAGAATGCATTAGGCACTCAAACCAACATAGTATCATAATAGCTCATAGATTCATTAGGTGAGAATGTCCTTTCAACCTTAGAATCTTTGATATGTGAGTAAAACTTTCACATCATATTCATAGTGTATTCATGAGAATAGCCTTTCATTCAACACAACAATATCATCATAGTCATAATAGTTCATGCATAATAAAGTGTAAGGGTATGGGGAGAATTACCTTTCAACAATACCACAATTACACAATAATCATAAGATCTTCACTTTCTAAGTGAATCATAAGCTTATACACAATTCTCATAAAGATGTACAAACCCTCATAACTTTTCCCTTCAAGGGCCATGAACCACAAGCAACACCTTAGGCACATCATAGTCATATTCATGCATGGGGTGTATATGTGTGTGATTGTCCTTTCAATGACACAACAGCAACATTATCACGATAGACACTTCACTCTCAAAGTGTTCATAAACATACACATAATATCATAATCATGCATACACCTCATATCTTGCATTCAAGGGTCACATTGAGTCAACACGTCTAGCATTCAATACATGAAACATAGATATACCCATGACTCAATTAATTCATTCATTTTATGCATAAACTCATGTGATCATATTATAGGTCATGTGGGTGAAGTCTTTTCACAATAGGGCCATATACAACTCAACATACATAATAGCTTCCTTCTTAAAGCCTTAACACCATTAGTTTATTCATATTAGTTTTTACCCTTAAAGCCCTAGGAGTCATCTTCATATCACAAGCCTTACTCTCAAGCAATACTCCATATGGTCACCATGTAAACCTAATTCTCAAGGTAAACTAACCACATGCTTCATTATTACTCAATTATAGTCATATAGCATCAAGTAGACTAAATCTCAATACTACTTCAACCATGATTCATCATGTAAGCCATAATCAATTTAGTTCATATCTACAAGCTTTACTTATAAGCAATTCATGTCTAGGTGATCTAATCTAAGGCAATTCATCAAGAAGTTCATCAATCTTAGAAGGTCACATCTAAACCCTCAATTTGCCTCTTTCATGACATAGCCCTAAGCCACATCAATTCACCTTAGAATCTTAGGTTAATCAATTATACATATAGAATCATACTTAAATCATGCAATTACATCATAATCAACTCACATCCAGTCAATTAGACCAACTTTCAACAACATTCATAATGTAAAGAAGGACCATAGCTACGATTGGGGAACTCATAGATTCTTGAGGAATTCAAGTTGAAATCATATAAAATCAGTAATACATTCATAAACAAACATAATTAAACATTTAAAAGAATCTTTGAAAGGAAACCATGGGGTTGAGTTGAAGCCCTAGCTATTTGGGGGATTTTGGAAACTTGAAATCACCTTTTGAAATGACTCCTTGAATGGAACTTCATCAAGGATAAAGACTACCATACCTTTATGGAAGAAACTCCACCAAAATTGAGTGAGGAAGGTGAAATCTTGAGCTTCTCCAATGGTGGTTTCTAGAGAGAGAATATTTGGAGAGGTAGTTTATAATTTTTGAGTGTTTAGGAAAAATGAATTGAAAAAGGTGTTTTAATACTTTTAAAAGCCTTAAAATACTTTAATTAATCAATAATAACTATCCCCAAACTTAACTAACCTTAAAAGGAATTTACCACGTTGCCCTTACCTTGACTGAACCTTGAACAGCAACTCAAGTGTGACTCACGAAACCCCACCCACGGACCGTGGGTGGGTCCACGAATCGTGCTGGCAAGTCGTGGTTTTAGTCTGGAGCTTGTCATCTAGGACCTTGACCTACGGAGCAAGCCCATGAGGCATGGATGGACCTACGGGGCGTAGGTCTCATCCGTAGGTCCCAAGTTTTTGGCAACATGGGCAGATTTGGGGAGCTTTGGGGGTTTGGCTTTGGGGTCCCGTCAAGGACCCTTGGTTGGTCCTTGGGGAGTCGTACCTTGATGTTTAAACCCTAAACCCCTCAACCTAAGCTCAGGATATCATTTAACAACTTCAAACCCCATATCAAACTCAATCACACACTTGTTAGGCTCTAGTTCCACCTACTAGTTTTTTGGGTTTTTATAGAGTGTCTAAACCTAAGCCTCAAGGAGAGAATGGTAGTGGATCTTCATTGCCTATGTCTAATTGTATTGAGTGTGGAAGTAAGCACGAAAGTAAGTGCCTAGCCGGCACGGATGGTTGTTATGGTTGTGGTAAAAGTGGTCACAAAATGAGGAATTGCCCAATGCTTGCGGCTAGAGAGAGAGAAAGGGAAAGCAAGCTACTCCTAGTGGGTCGGGTTCCAATGCTCCTAACCAGAATCGTTTCTATGCTCTCCAAACCTAAGGTGAACAAGAGGGTTCTCCGGATGTGATTATCATGCCTAAGATTAGCAGAGGTCGACAACTATCCACTCTTACCTTTGGTAGTTACCTACCAATTATGCTTTAGTCTATTGAAGAAGCGGGGGATAGCTGCAGTCTGAGTCAGACTCACAAAAATCTATACAACTGGAGCTCTATGGTTTCAATACAAAGGTAACACCTCGGATTTGAAAAGGGCTAGAAAGGGAAAATGGGAAAGGTCCACGAACCCAAAATGGTCCATGGACCCTTCACGACACCATAGATAGTCTATGAAGGGGACCACAACCCGCTAAAGGGCTGGTGAACAATTTCCAGAACCTGCCCCATGTATAGGTAACCAAGACGGTGCCCCAGATGGCTTGTGGGGACTTTGACAGCCTGTCCAACGGGTCGTCAAGTCACCCAGTCAGAAAGGGTTTAACCCCAAGTAACTGTTAAGGACCACGAACGTCTAATCGGTTCATGAAGCTTCACACATACCGTGAAGTCGTCCATGAAGGAGGCTGATCACACTTAGAAGTTTGGGATAACTTCAAATGATCATATCTTTCAGCACAAAATGAATTTGGTGGCTCATTACCTATCAAAATAAAGATCTTTGAGTCCTCTTTCCGATGCCACCAAGTTTACCTAATTTTGAACCGAGAGTAAACCTTTATGTTCGTATTAGTGAAGCCCTTCCGTACAGGGCATCTTCACGACCCACTTGATAGGCTATCATGATCTAGACAGCCCGTGAAGTCACACGTGAGAGGCACTTCGGCAGTTTTAAGTCAGGGTCATTTTAGTATTTTTCCCAATTATTTTAACTCAATACTATGTCATTTAGACATCTACCCTAGGCCCTATATAAACACTTTTACCCCCAAAATCACCATAGTCAATTCATTCTCTTAAATTTCCAAAAGTTGATCAAGTCATCCTCTCAAATATTTCGATCTCTAAGCATGAAGAAGAAGTTTAGGGTTTCAATATCAAGTCACCAAATCCTCCATTAATTGCAAGGTTTTGGCATCAAGGTATGATAATCTTCACCTATGAAGCTCTTTCCTCCATAGGGTTCCTAAATTATCCAATTTTGTAAAGCTAGATTCCCCAATCAAATTAGGGTTTTATTCAATTGTCATGGGTTTCTTTCAATGTGATCCTATGATTGTTTTATGTCATCTTATGCATTAATTGAAGTAATTACATGTTTCTAAGTTGAATTTCCATGAACCCATGCAAGATCCATGATTTTAACTATGAACCATGAAACATGAATTTATGAAGATATGGATGTCTTTTCTTTATGAAATTGATGTAAATGAATTTAAGGATGCTTTGACTTTAAAAACATGATAAAGCTTATGAATTATTGAAAATGCATGGATTATGAAATTAATGTGTATGGCTCAAGTAAGATTATATATGAAGGTATCTATATGTTCTATGGATCTTGGTCACATGACATGGACAACATCTATACTTTCCCTCAATGCTTTTCGAGCTATTTTTCTAAATTAGGTCTTGATTAGTATGTTATCCAGATATGCCATCAATAATTATAGATTATACTTTCAAAACTATTTACATTAGTAGTAGGGCATTTATAGAATTAAGTGAATGACTATGGGCCTTAAAATCTATTATGAACAAATCATGGATGGTGAAAGATTTTCTCATGCATAGTCTAAGGAGCTACTCTAGGATGTTTTTAGCTTGGATTGGTTTCTTAATTGTGCCTTTCCATTGATGATAAGACAAGCGGCAATATCCCATGTCACATAATGATAAGACAAGTTAATATTAATAACTATTCCATGGGATTTATGCTTCGCACCAAGTGGACAAGTGGTGACTACCCATGTCCCATAACTATGTGCCACCATAGAATGATTGTCTTAGATAGATGATGATGGTATTAGATAGACATTAGCTAGTGGATCCATGTAAGGTAGAAGTTCATGGTCCTTACCTTGGCAAGTACAACAATCTTTTTTCGGTGTGGGAGGAGTACAGTAGATTCCATGTTATAGCTCACATGGTCTATATGTCAGTTAAAGGGTACTTTCCACAATAATTAACCAAGGTTACTTTTAAAGTATATCACATATATTTTAAAGATGATTTAACTTGCATTGACTATGATCCCGATTTGTGTTTTCTAACCATTTTATCTATTGTTTTAATTAGGTTATTTCATGTCATGAAAAGTCCTTTTAGCATGATTTCATAACTCTTATGCATTGCTATCATACTTGGTACATTCTTTGTACTAACGTATACACTTGCCTAAATTATCTCCCAAATGTAGGGTCTGATGCTCCTATTATGTATCCTAATTGCTAGTGATCACCTTAGTAGCTTTTGAAGAGTGGTGAGTCCTCATGTTCTGAGAACCGAACCCTTAATTTCTTATTTGTCTTTACTTTTCAGATATTGTATATGATGGATGGGTTAAGTCCCATTCACTCTTGATGTAATAGATGGCTTTGAGACAACGTTGGACTTCTGCTTCTTTTTTGACAAGCTCATTAATATAAAATTGTCTTCTGAACTCTTTCGATGATATGATCTTGTATGATGTATGCTAAGTGGCTTGTGTAGGGCCTTTTGGGGTCTTATACACCATGTCATGTCTAGGGGTACTTTGGGTCGTGACAAACTTGGTATTTAGAGCACATGATTTAGAAAGGACCTAGGATGTCTCATAAGCCACATCGAGTAGAGTCTTGTTCATGAGTGTGAAGAGCGACATATTTATGAATATGAGGCTATAAGATGTTTAGGAAATTCCACTTCTTTCATTATTCTAACGTTGTGCGATAAAGTGTAACTCTATATGTCTCTCTTATAATCCTTATTCAATGCTTTTCAGAATATTCCTCCACAACGAAATCCTGCGAGAAGGAATGTTCGTAAAAATATGAGACAAGAGGTTCCTCAAGTGTCTGTTGACCCTTTGGATGAACAAGCGACTCATACTGAGTTTCGAGAAGTATTTCATGTATTGGACAAAGATATGAAGGCTCAAGCAAATATGGATGTTATGGCTCCCGTGAACCCAAATATAGGTACGATGGAAACTAGAGTGAGGGAGTTTACTAGGTAGAATCCTCCAGAATTTCATGGGTCTAAAGTTGAGGAAGATCCTCAAGAGTTCATTGATGAGGTTTATAAGATAGTGGGAATAATTATGGGTGTCACTTTGGTAGAAAATGTGGATTTGTCCTCTTACCAACTCAAAGGTGTTTCTCAAGTTTGGTTCAACCAATGGAAGGAAGATATGGTGGTATATGCGGGTCCTCTTGATTGGGAGAAATTTAAGGTGGCTTTTCTTGATAGGTTTTTTCCCCTTGAGTTGAGGGAAGCAAAGGTATTTGAGTTCATTAAACTTCATCAAGGAGATATGAGTGCGTAGGAGTATGCTTCAAAATTCACGCAATTGTCCAAATATGCTCTAACTATGGTTGTCGATCCAAGGGCAAGGATGAGTAAATTTGTGTCAGGTGCTTCTAACCTAATGGTCAAAGAATGCCTAACCACCATGGTTGTTAAGGAGATGGATGTCTCCCATTTTATGGTTTATGCACAACAAATAGAAGAAGAAAAGTGTAAGGAGAAGACTAGAGATTCAAAGAGATAAGAAGAGATAATGGTGAGTTCTAACATTCAAGGTCTGGTGGAGGTAATCGTTCTCAAGGTTAGGGTTGTAGTCAGAAAATTTCATTCGTGTGTTGGGAGTGTGGGAGAAAACATAAGGGCGAGTGCCTAGTCAGTTCAAATGCATATTTTGGTTGTGGGAACATAGATCATAAGATAAGAGATTGTCCTTTGGTTGCTAGGAATGAGGGAGATAATTGTCGACGGGCTCAACCCTTCCCTTCCTCAGGTCCTAGTGGTGGTCAGGAACAAAATAGGTTTTATGCTCTTCATACTCAACAAGATCATGAGGGTTCCCCAGATGCCATAATTGGTAAGTTATGGTCTTTTAGCTTGTGGTTACGCATTGCTTGATATTGAGTGTTTCATTGGCTATGATAAGACTCTGTGTATGGTGATTGTGTTTGGAGTAGTCCTTCAAATCCTTGTGGAAACTTCTTAAGTGTTTACTTGTATCAATGGTTCCATGGTTTTTAGGACTTTTGTGTTATGATTGGGTTAAGGGAAATGAATTTGAAAAGACTAGTGAGGTTTTCTCCCAAAGGGGAGATAGTGTGCTTCATGGTTGGGGTGTGAGTAAAACTATGTTGATTTTAGAAAAGTTCCTTTCTATGGCTTGGTATGTGAAAGGCTGGAGGTGATGTGATGTCTTAGCATCCTTATCTTTTTCCTTCTATCTTTGGGTCTAGCTTGAGGCATTAGCCCTCATGGTTTACTCTTTAGGATTCTTGTATTTTAGTCATTCACATGTTTCCTCATGCATGCATGCTCATGAAAAATTTGTTTTTTGAAGATATGATTTAGCTTATTTGATTGCTTCATAATTATGTGCATTTGAGTATGAGTTGCATATAGGCCTTATGAAATGATGTTTTGAACATACGTTTAGTTGGAGTCGAGGTTCCTCCTTGGTTATGTGTATTTTTATGAAGTTGCATTAATGTTGAGTTGTTAGTTTATCTCCTACTCTTTTCGTTCTAGTTTGAATTCCATTCGAAGACGAATATTTCCAAGGGGGAGATATTATAATCCCTTGGATTTGAAAAGGACTAGAAAGGGAAAATAGGAAAGGTCCGCAAACCAAAAATTGACCATGGACCCTTCACGGCGTCCTAGATGGTCCATGAAGGGGACCACGACCAGTTAAAGGGCTTGTGAACAATTTTTGGAATCTGCCCTAGGTAGGGGTCACCTAGACGGTGCCCCAAACGGCCTGTGGTGACTTAGACGGCCCGTCTAGTGCATCAACAAGTCACCCAGTCCAAAAAGGTTTCACCTCAAGTCACTCTTAAGGACCACGGACGTCTAAATGGTTCATGAAGCTTTACACAGACCGTGAAGGAGACTTATCAGACTTGGAAGTTTGGGTCAACTTCAAACAATTATATCTTTCAGGACAAAAATGAATTAGGTGGCACATAATCTATCAAATTAAAGATCTTTGAATCCTCTTTAAAACGCCATTGAGTTTGCCTAATTTTGAGCCCAGAGTAAAAAATTTATGCCCATATTAGTGAAGCCTTGTTAGTCAAGGCATCATCACGACCCACTTGACAGGCCATCATGATCTAGACGGTCCGTGAAGTCCCTCGTGAGAGGCACTTCGACAGTTTGAAGTCAGGGTCGTTTCAGTCTCCTCCCGATTGTTTTAACTTAATACTATGTTGTTTTACCTTCTACCCTAGGCTATATAAACACTTTTACCCCAAAAATCACCCAATTCAATTCATTCTCTTACATTTCCAAAAGTTGATAAAGTCATCCTCTCAAATATTTCTCTCTCTAAGGAAGAAGAAGAAAAAGTCTAGGGTTTCAAGATCAAGTCTCCGAATCCTCCATTAATTGCAAGCTTTTGGTATCAAGATATGATAGTCTCCACTTATGGAGCTTTTTCCTCCATAGGGTTCCTAAATTATCCAATTTGTAGAGCTAGATTCCCCAATCAAATTAGGGTTTTATTTCATTGTCATGGGTTCCTTTCAATGTTGATCCAATTGATTGTTTCATGTCTTCTTATGCATGAATTGAAGTAATTACTTGTTTCTAAGTTGAATTCCCATGAACTCATGCAAAATCTATGATTTTTACTATGAACCATGAAATATTAATTTATGAAGATATGCATGTCTTTTCTTTATGAAATTGACGTAAATGAATTTGAGGATTCTTTGACTATGAAAACATGATGAAGCTTATGAATTATTAAAAATGCATGTTTTATGAAAGTAATGCTTATGACTCAAGTAATCTTATAGATGAAGGTATCTATATGTTCTATGAAGCTTGGCCACATGAGATGAATGACATCTAGACTTTCCCACAATGCCTTTTAGGCTATTTTCCTAAATTAGGTCTCGATTAGTATGGTATCCAGATATGCTATCAATGATTATAGATCACTCTTTCATAACTATTTCCATTAGTAGTAAAGCATTTCTAGCATGAAGTAAATGACTATGGGACTTAAAAGCTATTATCAAAATATCATGGATGGTGAAAGATTTTCTCACATATGGTCTAAGGAGCTATTCTATGATGTTACTAGCTTGGTTTGGTTGCTTAATTATCCTTTTCCATGGATGATAAGACAAGCGGCGATTATTAATGCTCCATAATGATAAGTCAAGCTAAAAATAATAATTATTTCGTTAGATTTATGCTTAGCACCGAGTGGACAGGTGGTAACTACCCATATCCCATAACTATGTGCCACCATAGGATGATTGTCTTAGATAGACAATGATGATCTTAGATAGACATTAGTAGTGGATCCATGTATGCTAGAAGTTCATGATCCTTACCTTGGCAAGTAGGACAATCTTTTTTTGGTGTGGGAGGAGTACATTAGATTCCATGATATATCTCACATGGTCTATATGTCATTTATATGCTAATTTCCACAATAATTAACCAAGGACACTTATAAAGTATTTCCCAAGTGTTTTAAAGATGATTTAACTTTCATTGACCATGATCGTGATTTATGTTTTCTAACCCTTTTATCTTATGTTTAAATTAGGTCATTTGATGTCATGAGAAGTCCTTTTTGCATGATTTCATGACTCTTATGCATTGCTATCATACTTGGTACATTCTTTGTACTAATTCATACTCTTACCGATATAATTTCCCAAATATAGGGACCCGACGCTCCTATTTCACACCCTCATGGCTAGTGATCACCTTAGTAGCTTTTGAAGAGTGGTTAGTCCTTATGTTTTGAGGACCAAACCCTTAATTTCTTGTTATCTTTACTTTTCAAATATTGTATGTGATGGATGGGTTATGTTTCAATCACTCTTGATGTAATAGATGTCTTTGAAACTATGTTAGACTTCTGCTTCATTTTTGACAAACTCTTTGATATAAAAATTGTCTTTCGAACTCTTTCTATTCTATGATCTTTTATGATGTATTCTAAGTGGCTTGTGTAGGGATTTTCGGGTCAGAGTATTAAACATCATGTAACATCTAGGGGGTACTTTGGGATGTGACAACGACAGACTCACAGCCGGTGATGAGGCGACTATTATTTTCAGGGATGGATACCTCTGCTCCACATCTGATGTTAACGGCTACTATGGAACATAGTGAGCGAAAGGAAAACAGGAAGGCAGAATGGGGGAAACCGATACCCTATATACCTCCGAGCTTGAGGAATGGGAAGAAATGTGTGAAAATTGTAGAAGATGGCATGGATGAACTAGCTAGATATTGGAACTCTGCATTAACTTTTTTTTTCATAAGGGATACTCCATACATGAAATCCATGGAGAATTTTATGTGAACTAAATGGAAAATGGAATATTAGCTTGAAATCCTATTAGATAATGAGGGTTACTTTATGTTCCGATTTGATACTGAAGAGGAATGTGAATAAATACTTCATGAGGGTCCATACACGTTCCAAAATAAAGCACTTGTTCTACAAAAGTGGGAATTGAACTTTGAATTTAACTCGGATTATATCACACAATTCCAAAGTGGGGGCCAATTCCTGGGTTATCGATGGGTTACTTGTTGAAGGATGCACTTAGCAAGGTCTCAAGTGTGATTGGGAAACCTATCCACATGAATAATTTTCACAGTTGATATGACACGAATTTCATATGCAAGGTTCTTGGTAGAGGTTGACGTGGCTCAACCGTTGTTGGATAGCATTTATATCTCCACCCCTCCCCCCATAGTGATTTTTAACAATCATTGGATTATGATTGGCAGCCTATGTTTTACTATAGATGTATGATGTTTGTCCATGAGCTTCCACACTATTGGAACAAGAATGATCAGGGTGTGATTGAAGGAGAATTTCAGGATAAGAATAAATGAAAAAAAAATATGATGAGGCCGCAGCATCCCGAGTGGAAATAAATGCGGGGTCAAGCTACCAAAGGTGAGACAAGGATGGTCAAGACTAAAATTCCATTGGTAGAAGAGAAAATGATTGAGGATGTTTCAAAGGAACCAAAACTAGTGGCATCATCTGGTTACTTGATATGATCTACTATACCACTCATAAATAGCTTCCAAAGTCTAACCATGAAGGCATCCACAAGTACAAGCGACCCCATGGGTCTTCACCCACCATGAGATTAGTTATGTGGAATGATAGATGGATGAATCGACCCTTCAAACAAAAAGAGGTCAGGATGTTTCTGAAATAATAACAAGGTGGATATGGTGGGACTCATTGAAACTAGAGTAAAGGAAAAAAAGGCTCAAAATATTATGAATAAGGTAGGAGTTGACTGGAAATATGGTTGAAACTATCCAATGGGGAATAAGGGAAGAACCTGGCTACTGTGGAAGAATTCGTCCCAAATACAATTAGAGCAGCTAAGTGAGTAATCCATCTATTGTACATTCAGTGACAATACAAGTGACTTTAAAAGTAAACTCATAGTTATGTGTTCCAAAAATGACAGTCCTACGAGAGATCAACTTTGGTTAGAGTTGATTGGGATAGGGAACTAACTCATGAGTGCTGGATTATAACATGTTACATCAACAATGTCCTCTCATCAGAAAATAGAGATCCCATGTGTTTCCAGGTGAAACTCAAGACTTACAGGCCTGCATACACACTTTAGAACTTACAGCATTGAAAGACATAGGGTGCCATTAAACTTTTTGTAATTAACAGCAGAGAAGTAGCAGAATTTACTCTAAAATAGATGGGCATTTGGTAACTTCTTGTAACGCCCCAAACTAGAGAAGGCGTGACTGGCACTCGACACCTTATGAAATTGAGTTAGCCACATAAACATACGAACTGACTCAACTGAGGGCCTAGAAAGTCGGCCAGCATAACATCTAAATTATTATGACTGGACCCTTAAGGTCAGAACCTGAATATCGGTAAGTCATATTGACGAAGGTAGACAAGACAAAGATAATAAGGTACTAGCTAGCCGACAAGGCTACAATGAAGATATACACACATACATACATATCTATACATGCCAAGCCTATGTGGCTGGAAACTGGAAGCTGCAGAAAGAAACCCAGAATGATGTGTCCACAATAGCCTCTATGAGTGACATAAGCACTACTCGGGACAAGGCCCCAATTAGATCCAAATTGTACAATAAAAGTAACAACCTATGAGAGCTCCAAGAAGAAGTGGAGCTTACCAACTCACAGCTGAACCCTGAATCCTAGCCGACAGGTCAATTAGAATCCCTACCTGGACCTGCACGTATGAAACAAAAATGCGTCCCCGGGCAATGAGATGTTAGTACGAATAAAAATGTACTGGTATGTAAGGCAGAAAATAGAATAATAAATAGGTATTGTTAAAAGGGGAATAAAGATATCACCTGAAACAGAAACTCTGGTAACCACCATGGCTGACATCAAACCTTATGGGCCTGTTTGGAGGACACTCTGGTAATTGGATTAGGTGTAATTGGTTTAATTACACTATCTTGTCCTGTTTGGAAGGACAGATAATTACTTGGTCAGCAGGTAATTGGTGTAATTGGCAGGGAGTAATTACACTCTACAATTCACAGGCAGAGGCTGTGAATTGCTGGTAATTACATGGTGTAATTACCACCTAATTACTTTTTAATTTCTTCTTTTTTTTTTCTATTTTTATTTTTTTGTTTTTATTTTTTTTACTTCTATTATTTTAAGTACTTTTTTAATTTTTATTATTCTAAAAACTTGTAAAAGTTTATTTTTTATTTTATATTATTATAATTCATTTTCTTCTTATTCTCAACCTTATTTTACGTGATTCTATGTAATTTTCTCGTATTATCTATTTCTTTATGCCATGCTTATTTCCTCATTAGCATAATTTTATTAGTATTCTATTTTTTAAATTAAAATAGAATTTATTGTTAAGTAAGGTTATAGGCTTACGTTTTCTTTATTAAGAAAAAATAAAAATAAATCATATTTATTGCTATGTTGAAATTTGTTATAAGAGTATTATGTTAAATTTTTTGTTTTGAATTTATAACTTATGTTATATTTTCAGTTTCATTTGTTTTCGTAATATTGAATTTACATTGCACATCATTTTTTTAATTAGACTTGATAGATTATAATTTTATCAAATATTTAATAATTTATGACATTTTATTTATATATTATTCTTTTTACCAAACATGCATTTCACGATGTTCGTACAAACTTCATACTTTTAGTTGTTACGATCAATTCAATTAAAATATATTAATTTGAAAAAATATAAATCAATTATTTTTTCATAATATTAGTTACAGAAAATATGTTTTATATTTTCAAAAAAGAATATATATCTTAAATATTTAATTTAATGTCGTTTATAAAAAAAAATTATTTGTCTAGTATAAATTTTAAATATTTAATTTTATTTTTAAAATTTATTATAATTTTGTGATTGCAATTGTGCATCCAAACAAAACATATGCAATTACACTGTGGCATCCAAACAAGACATGTGTAATTACAGTGTAATTACACTGCGGCAACCAAACAGGTCAGTGTAACTACTAGACAGCCTAATTACTAGGCTGGTAATTACTATCCTAGTAATTACACAAATTCCAATTACCAAGTGGCTTTCCATACAGACCCTATATAAATTAAATATGCATGGTATGCTAGCATAATCGTATGTCGTGAATACATATATATATAGATGCAAAAGCATGTCATACCCAACCAAGTGCTAGCAATGGTGGTGCCTTCCGGTAGCGAACCGGGATCATATTTGCCAACTTGTGGCCATATGTGTCTCATACGTATAAATACAGGCAATAGGCCCCATACCTTCCAATTATAGCTCGGAAGTAGAATGCATAGCATGAAATGTCATGGATTCATAATGCATTTGTTACCTAAATCATGTTGCCAATCTTGGCTCATTGGTGCTTTTGTCCTCATAATCTCATAATCACTTTCGTATCACATGTAAATATCTCATAGAACCTCATATACTTGTAGATTAAACTGGAACACTTAACTTAGATTTAGAAAGGCAACTTAAACTTGAGGATGTTCATAAAGAGCTAAAAATTATTCACCTAGTATCTATATATGTTTCCTTAGTAGTTTGTAAAAGAAAGTATTTCAGAAAAAACCCGTACTTTAGTAGCTTAAACATACGATTTACATTTAGCAGTTTTGGAGATCGACGTTTTATTTTAATGTTTTCAAAAAAATATAAATTAGCGAGGAAGGAGGACTAATTTCATATGGATATTGTTCATCCCTAATCTACTTAAGTTACTACACCCAAAGAAGAAGAATAATTTCTACACATGGACCTATAGTCAAGAGAATCAACAAAATGACATAAAGACGTCAAATACCTATCTAACTGAACTAGTGGAATAGCAACATAATGGAGTCACAAAAATACACCAGCTGCAATATCAATGCCTTTCACAAAAGGTCTTTCTAGTAATAGAGTAGTAAAACAATATTTGATGATTTAGGATTCCAAAATTCGTGCTCAAAGGAAGTACAGTGTTTAGCCTTAACATACCTCAAGTCTGAGTCTTGTTGTATCAAATATGGATTGTACCCCTTCCTTATAGTATGTAATCTACATAAAATCATGTCATAGTATGAAATCTACAAAAAATCATGCCACACAACCATTACAGGCAGAATATTAACACGGCATAGTCAAAGTAGCATTTTAGATCTTACTAGCAGAGTAATTAGCTCGCCAAACCCTTTTTAAATGTATGCTTCATTACCTTTTCTTCTCCAAATTACAACCCCAAATTAATGACGTAACATACATTTTTACAACAGCTATTAACAAGCGGAGACCTACACAATAGTCAATAACAACCAAATAGAGTATGCCTGCACAATAATAAAAACTCGGCGTATCGCCACACCCCTCCTCTCCAACCACAAAATAACCACAACCAAATCCAAACCATGAGTCATCAAACCATTAAAGCCAGAAAAATATATGTAATACAATCCTATAATTATTCAATATAACCATAATAACTCGAACTTACGGCTTCCAATCACCATCCTGTGAGTTCGTCCAATAATTACGTTTGGAATCACGTCTTTATCTTCATAAGAAATACAAGTATAAAAGGGTAGAACCTTAACTTAAAATTGATGGAGCTTATAGTATTTTAGCATGTCTCCTCAACTACAAAGAGTCTCCTCAAACACAAGGCGTTGAACCAAAAAGAAGTCATTTGAAAATTGCAATGCAATAATAGAACCAACATTACACTTATTTATCTTATAATTAATTACCCATCTATACTTCTTCTTCTGTTCCAAACTCATATCAACAACAACAACACACAATCAAATCATTTCCAAAAATTCCAGCAATAACAACATCAGAAAATACTTTAAAAACAGCCCAACATCACATAACTATCAAAATACGATTTTCCAGCCGTTTGTTCATGTTCTTTCTTATATAGCATAGCTATAACTTGGAATCACTCAATAAAATGAAGGGTGAGAATTATTACCTCTAAATAGCAACAACACCACCTAAAAATGAGACTCCTTCACCACGAAGAATCCTTCAAATCACAACCTACGAGGAGGAAAGAAGTAACACAATCTCTATGAACATTCTGATGGTGAAACCACGTTGAAATATTTTAAATCTTTGCGTGGATGATAGGGGAACCTTTAGAGAGGATTTAGGATTGTTTTCTTCTTATTTTGGTCGAGAAGAATGAGTTAGAACGAAGGGAAACCAAATCTTATAGAGCTGAACCGACATAGGGGAGAGGAACCCACCTTCACGTGCCTGCTTGTGCAGTCTCACTAAAATTTGAATATCTCTCAATTCTGAAGTCGTATAGACAAATGGTTTAATGTGTTAAAAAGTAGAATCGTAGACCTTCGATTTTATATATTGTGGTTCTTCTAAAGATGTATATATTGGGAGAAAAGCTCTAAGACATTTAACCCAAATTTCAGAAGGTTTATTAAAGAAACTTACTCTAACCTTTGTCAACTTTTATTTCCAACTTGCTTGACTTCAATACTTAACCTACAATCATTGGGGGACTATATCACCTTATAAAACATCCTTATTAGCATATAAGACACTCTTTGTCTTACCCTAAAGATACTGGTTAACTTAAACCTTCCGAACGGGCGGGGTGTTAGAAGAGCCATTCTTTAACTCGAACTTGTTTAAGGGCATCCTTGACCCATAACGTTAGTTTAATTCTTTTATTTTTAACCACCCCTATGCAAAATTATTCTTCTAACATGATACACCATGTCATATAAACCTCATATACTCATGCAATGACATGCTTACTATGAGAAAGAACCACAGGGTCTCTCTGGGACACAATCTACTCTAATACCAAGTTTGTCATGCCTTAAACTAGAAAAGGCGTAACTGGCACTCGACACCTTATGCAATCGAGTTAGCCACATAAACATACCAATTGACTCAACTGAGGGCCTAGAAGGTTGGGCACTATAACATCTAAATTTCTATGACTGAACCCTTAAGGTCATAACCTAAATATCGGTAAGTCATATTGACGAAGATAGACAAGGCAAAGATAATAAGGTACTAGCTAGCCGACAAGGCTACAATGAAGATATACACACATACATACATATCTATACATGCCAAGCCTATGTGGCTGGAAACTGGAAGCTGCAGAAAGAAACCCAGAATATTGTGTCCACAATAGCCTCTATAAGTGACATAAGCACTGGTTGGGACAAGGCCTCGATTATATTCAAACTGTACAATAAAAGTAACATCCTATGAGATCTCCAGGAAGAAGTGAAGCTTACCAACTCACAGCTAAACCCCGAATCCTAGCAGAGGGGTCAATCAGAATCTCTACTTGGACCTGCATGCACGAAACAAAAATATGTCCCCAGGCAACGAGCCATCAGTACGAATAAAAAAGTACAGGTATGTAAGGCAGAAAATAGAATAATAAATAGTTACTGTAAAAAAAGGGGAATAAAGATACCACCTAAAATAGAAACTCTGGTAGCCATCATGGCTGACATCAAACCTTATATAAATTAAATATGCATGGTATGCTCACATAATCGTATGTCGTGATTACATATATATATATATATATATATATATATATATATATATATGTAAATGCATGTCATACCCAACCAAGTGCTAGTAATGGTGGTGCCTTCCAGTAGCGAATCGAGATCATATTCGCCAACTTGTGGCCATCTGTGTCTCATACTTATAAAAATAGGCAATAGGTGTCATACCTTCCTCTTATAGCTCGGAATTAGAATGCATAGCATGTAATGTCAAGGATTCGTAATGCATTTGTTACCTGAATCATGTTGCCAATATTGGCTCATTGGTTCTCTTGTCCTCATAATCTCATAATCACTTTCATATCACATGTAAATATCTCGTAGAACCTCAGATACTTGTAGATTAAACTGGAACATTTAACTTGGATTTAGAGAGGCAACTTAAACTTGAGGATGTTCATAAAGAGCTAAAAATTATTCACTTAGTATCTATATATGTTTCCTTAGTAGTTTGTAAAAGAAAGTATTTCAGAAAAAACCCGTACTTTAGTAGCTTAAACATACGATTTACGTTTAACGATTTTGGAGATCGACGTTTTATTTTAATGTTTTCAAAAAAATATAAATTAGCGAGGAAGGAGGACAAATTTCATATTGATATTGTTCATCCCTAATCTTCATAAGTTACTACACCTAAAGAAGAATAATAATTTGTACACATGGACCTATAGTCAAGAGAATCAACAAAATGACATAAAGACGCCAAATACACTATCTAACCGAACGAGTGGAATAGAAACATTATGGAGTCACAAAAATACACCAGCTGCAATATCAATGCCTTTAACAAAAGGTTTTTCTAGTAATAGAGTAGTAAAACAATATTTGATGATTTAGGATTCCAAAATTCGTGCTCAAAGGAAGTACAGTGTTTAACTTAACATACCTCAATTCTATGTCTTGTTGTATCAATATGGATTGTACCCCTTCCTTACAGTATGTAATCTACAGAAAATCATGTTATAGTATGAAATCTACATAAAATCATGCCACACAACTATTATAGGAAGAATATTAACACGGCACAGTAAAAGTAGCAATTTAGATCTTACTAGCAAAGTAATTAGCTCGCCAGACCCTTTTTAAATGTATGCTTCATTACCTTTTCTTCTCCAAATTACAACCCCAAATTAATGACGTAACATACATTTTTACAGCAGCTATTAACAAGCGGAGACCTACACAATAGTCAACAACAACCAAATAGAGTATGCCTGCACAATAATAAAAACTCGACATATCGCCACACCCCTCCTCTTCGACCACAAAATAACCACAACCAAATCCAAACCATGAGTCATCAAACCATTAAAGCCAGAAAAATATATGTAATACAGTCCTATAGTTGTTCAATATAACCATAATAATTCGAACTTACGACTTCCAATCACCATCATGTGAGTTTGTCCAATAATTACGTTTGGAATCATGTCTTTATCTCCATAAGCAATACGAGAATAAAAGGGCAAAACCTTAACTTAAAATTGATGGTGCTTATAGTATTTTAGCATGTCTCCTCAATTACAAAGAGTCTCCTCAAACACAAAACGTTGAACCAAAAAGAAGTCATTTGAAAATTGCAATGCAATAATAGAACCAACGTTACACTTATATATCTTATAATTAATTACCCATCTATACTTCTTCTTCTTTTCCAAACTCTTATCAACAACAACCACACACAACTAAATCATTTCCAAAAATTCCAGCAACAACAACATCAGAAAATACTTAAAAAAACAGGCCAACATCACATAACTATCAAATATGATTTTCCAGCCGTCTATTCGTGTTCTTGCTTATATAGCATAGCTATAACTTGGAATCACTCAATAAAATGAAGGGTGAGAATTATTACCTCCAAACAGAAACAACAACACCTAAAAATGAGACTCCTTCACCACAAAGAATCCTTCAAATCACAACCAACGAGGAGGATAGAAGTGACACAATCTCTATGAATGTTCTGACAGTGAAACCACGATGAAATCTTGTAAATCTTTGATTGGATGATAGGGGAACCATTAGAGAGGATTTAGGACTATTTTCTTCTTATTTTGGTAAAAAAAAAAATGAGTTAGAACGAAGGGAAACCAAATCTTATAGAGCTAAACCGACATAGGGGAGAGGGACCCACCTTCACATGCCTGCTTGTGCAGTCTCACTAAAATCTAAATGTCTCTCAATTCTGAAGTCGTATGGACAAATGGTTTAATGCATTGGAAAGTAGACTCGTAGACCTTCAAATTCATATATTGGGGTTCTTCTAAAGCTTTATATATTGGGAGAAAATCTCCAAGACATATAACCCAAATTTCAGAAGGTTTATTAAAGAAACTTACTCTAACCTTTGTCAACTTTTATTTCCCAACTTGCTTGACTTCAAAACTTAACTTACGATCATTGGACGACTATATCACCTTATAAAACATCCTTATTAGCATATAAGACACTCTTTGTCTTACCCTAAAGGTACTGGTTAACTTAAACCTTCCGAACGGGCGGGGTGTTAGAAGAGACATTTTTTAACTCGAACTTGTTTAAGGGCATCCTTGACCCATAACGTTAGTTTAATTCTTTTATTTTTAACCACCCCTATGCAAACTTATTCTTCTAACATGATACACCAAGTCATATAAACCTCATACACTCATGCAATGATACGCATATTATGCGAAAGAACCACATGGTCTCACACATCCCCTGGATGACAGCTTATAGTCATGTGGAGGCCGACTACCTAGGCTCTGGTATATCATTCCCCTATACTGATGCAGGTGTATCCCCCCCCCCCCCACCTTATTCAAATCCTAAGTCATTCATGTTATTCAAAACAGACCTCTATCATCCAGATTTTGGTAGCAGAAGTTGATGAATGTTGGCAGAAGCAGGTTAACGAAAAGCAATGAAACGATTATGGAAAAAATTGAAACACATGAAGATTGGATTAAAAGATCTAAATACTTACATGGCATCTTATGGTCAAAAATTGGTGCCTGCAAGACAAGAGTTAGAAATCACTTAGAGTAGCTTTGTTACAAATCCTTTGTATCCAAGGCTTATTGAAAAAGAGAAACAAATGTTCAGTGAAATCAGCAAATGGAGTGATGTTGAGACTCTAGCCTTGCGACAAAAATCTAGAGTGAACTGGATAAAATATGGAGATGCTAATACAAAGTCTTTTCATGCTCAGGTGAAGATCAGAGAAAGTAAAAATTATATTTATTCAGTGTATGATAAAGAAGGTTCAAATATGTGTGATCTTTAGCTTGTAGAGTTGAATTTATTAGATTCTACTTAGAATTGATGGGACTAGAGATGAAAATCTACCAAGCCCTAATGTTGCTTTCATTAGAGAGGGGCCTTGCCTAAAATATGAAAATAAATGTAGTCTAGTGATCCCTGTAACGGAAGAAGTGATCATTCTTGCTATCAAGAGTATGCATGTTGATAAGTCTCCTAGAATTGATGGATTTCTAATAGAATTTTTCATAAAGAACTGGACAATAGTCAAATCAGATGTGGTTAAAGGTATCCAGGATTTTTTAACACGGGTGAAATTCTCAAAGCCTTTAGTTATACTACACTTACTCTTGACCCTAAAGTCCCTAATCATGTCCATGTAAAAGACTACATACCTATAGCTTGTTGCACCACATTTTATAAGATCATTACTAAAATCTTAACAAACATAATGAAGCTAGTGATTGACCATATTGATATTCCTACACAGTCTGCTTTCATAGAGGGAATGAGTATTATAGATAATTTATTGATCAGTCATGAAATCCTAAAGTGGTACACTAGGAAAGGGCTATCTCCTCGATGTGTTATGAAGGTAGACCTAAGAAAGGCTTGTGATTCCATTAAATGGTGCTTCTTAAAATCAATCTTGGCAGAGTTGGGGTTTCCCTACTTATTCATAAAGTGGGTGATGGCATGTGTTACCTATATTGTAACACCACAGAATCAAGAAGGCTAGGAAAGGGGACAAGGAAGCAGTCACCGGCCCAAAAATTGGACCATGTGACCCTTCACGTACCCTTGACGGGCCGTGAAAGGGACCACGACTCATTATGGTGCTAGTGAAGAGCTTCCAGAAGATGTCAAAGAAGTTTCCCCTCCCACGTACCCTTAAACAGCCCGTGGTGAGCATCACAGACCGTTAAGGTGGTTGATAAGAGGGCCAGGGCCACAAGGGTTCTCCCCTAGCCACTGGTCAAGGACCACAACTGCCATGACGACTCGTGGAGTCCTTGACGGGTCGTGAAGGCCACCGTGAAGGGGATTTTGGGTATTTTTTAGATTATTCTATATTAATACTATGTCATTTTACCCTTACCTATAAGTGTTTTTACCCCCAAAATTACCCAATTGAAATCATTATCCCAAATTTTAAAAAGAAGAACAAGGCTTCCTCTCCAAAATATTTCACTCTCTAGAAAGCTTGAAGAAGAATGAGTCAACCTAGGGTTTCAAGTCAAGTCTCCAATTCCTCCATTGAAGAAAAGATTTTGGCATTTAGGTATGATAGGTTTCATCCATGCAGCCCTTTCCTCCATGGAGTTTCCAAATTCTCCAATTTACAAAGTTAGAAATCCTCAATTGAGTTAGGATTTTTGTTCCATGTCATGGGTTCCTTTGAATATTGATTTATTTGATTGGGTTATGAATTATTATGCATGAATTGAGTAATAATCCATCATTTTAAGATGAATCCCCATGAACCCATGCTTAACCCATGTTTTCCAGAAGTTGATGATTGAAAGTGGGTTTTGAACTATGGAAGGTGATTTATGGAATTATGCATGTTATTATGAAATTAATGAGATATGATATAATTTGCTTTGAGAATGAAGCATATATGATGTTGTTATTGTTAATTGCTATGAAGGATTTCTCACATAATTACCTAATGCATGCATGTGAAAGGTTTTCTCACATAAAGGATTATAAGGTTGAAAGGTCTTCTCACCTAAAATGAATCAAAGTCAAGGAGCTATTCTAAGAACGAAGCAAGCGGCGAATATCCATGACCTCTAATGAAATACAAGAGGCGATTATCCATGTCATATGATGTAAGGACAAGAGGCGATTATCCATGTCATATGATGTAAGGACAAGAGGCGATTATCCATGTCATATGATGTAAGGACAAGAGGCGATTACCCAAGTCCCTTAAAGAAAGATGAATAAAACTAATGAGCATTCCGTGGGAGTTATGCTTAGCACCGAGTGGACAAGTGGCAATTACCCATGTCCCATAAACTATCTGCCACCATAGGTTTTCTAGATAGACATTAGCTAGTAGATCCACATAAGCTAGAAGTTCATGGTCTTACCTTGGTAAGTAGGACACCCATTTTCGGTGTGGGAGACACTGAATTCTATGTTAATAGCTCACATGGTGTTACATGTCGGTTCTAGTTGATTCTCCCACATTAACAGATCAAGGTTACTTCATAAGTATCTCACATTGGCCATATTTTTATGGCTTATGTTTTCTAACTCTTTTATATCATGTTTTACCTTGGTCATTGAATAGTACGAAAATGTCCTTTTATCATGATATTTACTCTTCATGCATGGCTATCTTCCTTAGTACATATTTGTACTAACACATACTCTTGCCTACATTTCCCCAAATGTAGGGACCGACCTTCCAAATTTTCACTTTAGTGGCTAGGGATCTCACATAGAAGCTTGAAGATTGGTGAGTCCTCATGTTCCGATGACTGATCTTTGGTTTCCCTTTTGTCTTTACTTTCACTTTTGAACTTGATGTACGGGCTACGTCCCGATAATTTCTTATGTACTAGATGGCTTTGAGACGATGTTTACACTTCCGCCTCTCTTTATAAAACTCTTATATGTTGAAACTGTCTTTTAAATCACTTATATTCTATTATCTTGTATGATGAACGCTAAGTGGCTTGTATGGGACCTCTCAGGGTCTTATACGCCATGTTACGCCTAGGGGCTATCTTGGGTCGTGATGATATCATACTCTTTAATCTTGTTTGGAGGACTCACAACATTTTTTTATGGGAAGAAAGGCATAAGGCAAGGGGACCTATATCTCCTTATCTTTTTGTGCTTGTCATGGAATACCTCCAAAGAGAACTCACTCAAATGGATAAGAGAATTGAATTCTAGTACCATCCCAGATGTAAAAGGATGGGTGTAACTCATGTTTGTTTAGCAGATGACATATTGCTCTTCTGTAAGGCTGAGGTAGAGTCTATTCAAATGGTGCATGAGGCCTTAATCAGGTTTTCTAATGTTGCAGGCTAACACAGATAAGAGTTGTATCTATATGACTGGGGTGGAACCTAGGCTGAGACAGGAAATCCTAGACTATCTTGGTTATCAAGAAGGTGAGCTACCATTTAAATATTTGGGGGTTCCTTTATCCTCCAAGAAATTCATTGTGGCACAGTGCTTACCAATAGTTGAAAAGATAACTGCAAATCATGTGTTGGGCACCTAAGTTATTGTCCTATGCTTGAAGGACCCAACTAATTAAATCAGTTTTTTTTGGCATTTAAACCTATTAAGGCCAGATTTTTCAGTTGCCTAAAAAAATATTGAAAATGATAGAAAGTATTTGTAGAACCTACTTGTGGAAAGGTAATACTCTGAGTTCCAAGAAAGCTTTAATATTCTGGGCAAAGTTGTGTACTCCTCAAGCTGCAGGTGGCTAGAACATAATAAATATTACACTTTGGAATCAAGCAGCCATCCTAAAGCTATTGTGCGTAGTAACAAAAGAGAAGGAAAGATTGTGGATAAAATGGTTGCAGGTTTATTATATGAAAGGGCAATCTGTGGAACTATGTTCTATCCCAATGAATGCTACCAGGGTATTGAGAAAGATTGTTGAGGTTTGAAAAATTATCCTGAATGAACAACAGTTACAAGGTGATCTAAGGAGAAGGTTAGCACTGATGGTCCACAATGGTAAATTCTCTATAAAAACTGTACATTAGCCTACTCCCTATTTACCAAAAGGTGCCATGGAAGAGTATTGTCTTGCATCCCATCATCCATCCTAGATTAAAATTCAGATGTTGGCTAGCTTCTTGGAAAAGACTTGCTGCAGCTGACAGACTACTCAAAATTGGAATCCAAGTTCCCCTGGAGTAAAATTTTTGTACCAATGCAATGGAGACTGTAGAGCATTTGTTTATTGATTGCTCTACCAAAAAGGAAATCTGGACAAGATTACTGATTTAGTTAGGCTACTCCAGAAACATTGGTGACTGGAAAAATGAACTAACATGGGTCAACACTCAAGCTAAAGGTACATCTGAAAAGGGTGCTCTAGGTGGCTCTGGTTTTGTCACACTGGTTGCATTGCTATGGAGGGAAAGGAATAAAATCAGGTTCGAACAGGGCCAACTTCAAGTGGACAAGTTAGGTAGGGAAATTGCATATCATCTTCATGTGGGAACTCAAGGTCGTCCAAGTTGGAAGGCTGCTCTTACTTTGATAGTTGGAGTTCCATAGAGTCGCGCAGACATTGTCTTAGTTTTTTTATTCCGTTTGGATGTCAAGGTAGTCATTGAATAGTTTGAGATAGATTTGAATGTTAGCCTATAGATATTGCCTTCAATTAGTAGGAAATGTATGGACGTTGTGGCTGTCCAAGTATGAGAAATAGGTGGTTTGCACCCATTTAGTTTTGTAATGATCACTTTGGTTTTGAAATGAAACTATTTTTTTCACCAAAAAAAAAATTATACTTTAGATTAAATAAAAAAGAGAGATATTAATTAACTTAGAATCAAAATACATGTTTATTACAACAACACATGTTTTTTCATAAAATTTATGAGTTCTATAATTCTAACCTAAAAATACTATTTTCTTTTTTAAATTTCACTTTTTTGTGTAACTAAGCTAACACCTTGTTTGGGTGGTTGTTACCCAATGTATTGTATTGTATTGTATTGTTAGTTTAAATACAATATTTGTTTTGATTGTTACTTAAATTCTATTGTATCATATCGTATCGTTTAAATCCATCGTTAGGTAACGACGAAAAGATCCATTTTGTGTAACTACCGATTTGGTGTGATCGCATCGTTACCTTAATATTTTGTTCTCATTTTGTCTTTATTTATTATTTAATAATTATATTTCATCCTTTACCCTACATTTTCATAGTAGCTCTACCCCTTACCCTGCTTTTCTAGTAGGTTTATCATTCAAATTATGGATGTGTGACATTATGTAACGATAGAGAACGATACATTTTATTCAAATATTGCATCCATTAAAACAATTTATATAGTACGAAAAAATACAACACAATACAATATAATATGGACATTATGAAACAATACGTAACAACTATCCAAACAAAGTGTAAGAGTGGCAGGTGGAACAACCTGATTTGATTCCGGCCCTACTTGGATCCTGATTGTCCTGATCCTGAGGTTTAGGTGGAATAGGGGGCTGAGTGGGCAGTGAGATACAAAATAGATTGAAATTAATGGATTGTTCTGATCCGGTTGACATGATCAGCCAACCGATATTGTATGTATAAATTTGCATGCATTCTCTTATACTTATTTTAAAGCCAAGTCTCTCTCTTAATTAATACTAGTATTTATTTTTTTCAGTAATATTAATGGAGTACATAACTTCATATTCTATGGCGTTCAGTGTAGAATTATTGGAGTTACAAGAAGAAAAAATGTTAAAACTTATAATACATAAATTTATTGAGTAACCAAAACTTAATGAGTTGAAAGAAGAGCTAAAAAAAACATGAAACACTTCATGAAAGTGAGGAGTAAAGGCCAGAGCTTGAGAAAGAAAGGGAAATGAAGTTCAAAGTGATTGAAACAGGGAAAAGTAATGGTGAAAGGATAGAATGTTGCGATTGATTGAAGACCAAATGAGAGAAAACGAACAACTTTATTAGAGAATACTAGAGCTCGAAACAAAAAGAATTGCTCAAAATCAATCACTAAATTTGGAGATTAAGCTCTTAAAAGGTGTGATGGGTGAATATTATAACTAGTAGTATGATGTGAAATTCTTGTATCATGACATATCTTAAGGTTGTCTTTAACGATTTTTGTTTATCCTCTTTTAAGCTTGTTTTTTATTTCATTGCAAGATTTTCTTTTTTCTTTATTTAAAAACTAATTAATATGTTTATTTAATTTAGTCATTGTTTTATAATGATGATATTTTACTAGTTATTCACCAAAATTTAGACTTGAGATAAAAAGAAAAACATATTAATTAACTTAGAATCAAATACTCATTAATTAAAGCAACATACACGTTTTTTTAATAAAATTTATGAGTGTTAAGAATCTAACCCAAATATACTATTTATTTTTCAAATTTCACATTTTTGGTGTCTAAGATAAGAGTGGCAAGTGAAACAGGACATTTCAGTCGGATTCGATTTTGCCCTAATTCAGATTCAGATTATCTTGATCCTAAGGTTTAGGTGGAATAGAGGGTTGAGTGGATAGTGAGATGTGGAATAGAACTGAATTTGTGGATTATTCCGATTCAGTTTACCTAATCAACCCGCTAAAGTTAATTATTTTTTATTTAAAAAAAAAAAACAAATTACAACTAGACGTATGGGGACTATTAACCAATAACGATTAGTGGGCATGCCCAATGGCTCTCTATATTATAGTGTTAGATTTATTTATTTATTTGTTATTCAAGTAAAGTATGTGGTGTGTCTGTGTGTGTCTATATATATATTAGAGACCTAGGCTAGAATTCTTCCTCGACCAATATACTACAAGCTAATTTTGATTTCCTTTTTAATTTGTTTTGTGTTGAGTGATATGTTGTATGTATTAGTCTGAATGCGTTCTCTTATACTTATATTTAAAGCTAAATCTGTCTCTTAATCAACACATGTATTTATTTTTTTCAATAATATTCATGAAGGACATAATTTTATCTTCTATGGCGGTCAATGAAGTGTTATTAGAGTTACAAGAAGAGAAAATGTTGAAACTTGTAATACATGATAACTTTATTGAGCAAAAAAAATTAATAAGTTGGAAGAAGAGCTAAGAAAGCATGAAGAACTTCATGAAAGTGAGGAGACAAAGCTAGAGCTTGAGGGGAAAAAATGAATTAAAGAGAAATAAAGTTGAAAGTGATTATTGCAGCATGAAGGAGTAATAGTGAAAAGTAAAAATTTGTGATGGATTGAAGATTAAAAGAGAAAAACAAGCAACTTCATAACAGAATACTAGAGCTCGAAAAAAACTAGCTCAAAATCGATCAATAAATTTGGTGATTGAGCTTTTGAAAGGTCGAAAAAAAAATAGCTCAAATTGAATTTTCTGTACCATGACCTATCTTAAGTTTATCTATAGAGATCTTTATTGTCCTCTTTAAACTTATTTTTTATTTCATTACAAGATTTTTTAATATCATCTGAGATTATGCATTTTTCTTTATTTAAAAACAAATTAATATGTTTATTTAGTCATTATTTTATATTGATGATATTCTATTAATGTTTTGTTATTTACCAAAATATAGATTTCAGAAAGGAAAAAAAAGCATTAGTTAACTTAAAATCAAGATACACGTAAATTACAACAACATACATATTTTTTCCATAAAATATAAATATTTAACTGAAACATGTTATAGTTTCTAAACTTCAAATATCTAAATGATATTTTTGGAGAAATTTAATTTACTCTGCCGTAACAATATCTTGGACTTGTTTTAAATAAATAGACCATTTTACACCTTTTTTGTAGAGAAATTCTCCTGTAGTTCACATAGAAGGAGCCGAACCGGTCTATATGTTCATTCCAAACCGCAATACACCCAATTTGGGTAAATATAAACCATAGTATCCTTTGAAAGCCAAAGAGAGTAGTTGAAAGAGATAAAACGTTACAAATAGCCCCTTAACTATATGAGTAGGTAAAAAATGGCCCCTTAACTATACTTTTATTGGATTTAGTCTTTTAAGTATTCCAAAACATATCAGTTTTGGTCCCTTAACTATATACTTATCGGTTTTAGTCCTTTAAGTATTCAAAAACTTATCAACTTTGGTCCCTTAAGTATACACTTACCGATTTTAGTCCTTTAAGTATTCAAAAACTTATCAGGTTTGGTCTTTGCCCATTTTTGTTAATACAAATAGTTTAGGTTTATATTGAAGAAACTCTTCGTGAAATTAAATCTTTAATCTATTTTGTAAGTTGTTTCTCTGTCCTCGCTACTTTTTCGTCAAATTACTCTTATGGAAAGAACAATAACCTCAACGATTCAAAATAAAATTAACGAGGAAAGAAGAAATAAGTCCTAATTTTATTCAATGGATGATAAAATGAAACATATAATTATTGCTACTGACTGGAATAACTGTGTTCCCTTCTTTGACGGTTAACAACTTATAATCATTGTGATTTTTTTTAATTTTATTTTTGATATAAAAGAAAATTAAGAGATTTGATCGTAAAAGCAAAAGTAGCGGGAGAGAGAAACAACTGAAAAAATGGCCAAAGGATTTAATTCCTCGAGACATGAATTCAATTAATTTAAACCTATGTTATTTGTATAAAAATGGACAGAAATCAATAATGATACGTTTTTAAATACTTAAAGGACTAAAAATGATAAATGTATAGATAAGGAACTAAAACCGATAAATGTATAGTTAAGAGACCAAATCTGATAAGTTTATGAATAGTTGAAGGACTAAAATCGACAAAAGAATAATTAAGTGATCATTTTAGACCTACTCCTATAGTTAAGGGACTATTTACGTCATTTTCTCCGTTGAAATATGACACAAAAAGAAAATCTTTTCAAAGGCTAACATAAGAAGAAATGAATTCCGAGTCGACATGTAAAAGCCTCTCAACAGCGTCTATGGGGAGTAACAACTAATTTCGTTTATGGGGAAGAGAGTTGTGAAACCATGAAAGAACACAAAGCAGATTGGGTGAGTGTTTGTGTCAATGTGATTTGTGGAATCACTATCTATCATTGCCACATAGAAGAAACCTTACACTAAATTAAAATAATTCTTTATAAATAGATGTGTTTTGTCAGATCATCTATTGCACCATCCTTTAATGTGTCTGACTAATTGACCTCAGAAAGGACAATCGATGTTCAGAGTTCCGGGTTCAGTGGTCATTTTTAGTTTTAGTAATAGTCTACTTACAATTTATATGATAAGCTAATGTGCCAAAGTGTTTTACGTGATTCCACAAGTGTCAGTATTTGATATAACATTTCTCTTAAGTTAAGACTCTCGTGAACGTATTTCCTTGAATAATCATGTGATGTTTCCTCCTCAACTCTTATTCGTCATGTTCTTATTGATTAGTTTTTTCCTTTGCTAACTAATAAGGCATACAAGTAAAACTTTAGAAACTCGATGCACATACAAACGTCAAATATAATAGTATACAAGGTATACTAAGTTCTTTTGTTGTATTTTCGGAATTTTTTGCAATGTCAAATATGAAAATGATGTAGGTCAAACCCTTTGTCTCATTATTCTGCATTGTTCTTTTGTGTGGCAAAGAATTGACAAAGTTTATTAATCGATGCAACGAAACAAAAGCAACCACATTTTGCTACTAAGGATGGTGGTCAATTGTGTATACTTTTAGAAAAATTATGCGAGCTGGCAATCATTGCTAGGTTATTAGTCAATGAGGGTATAGTTTAATTTATTTACTGCCGTTAAATATAATTTTAGTTTTTTTAGCATTAAAAATGGAACCCACCATCACTTTGTATACGGAACCAACAAAGTCTTCATTGGCCTTTGTATATGATTTAATACAAAATCAAATTTATCTCTCCTCTCCCCATTCCCTATTTTCTCCTAAAATCACCCTTCCACTTCCAATTTGTAATTCGAATTTCACTTTCTTCCTCCAATCATGTTTTTACTTTTTGCAAATAACCGCCTAAATTGTGGGTGAACTCTTTTTTTTTCGTTTTTTCAATTGTATATGTATTATGCTTGTTAGTTTTTGGATAGTTTTTTCTCAAAATTCCCTCATTACTTGACAAATTATTAGTTTTTCAGAAAACAAAATGGATGATTCGACTCCATATAAGAGGATTACGAGAGGTACGCCATTGCATGCCAAAGTTATTAATAATTGACCTTCATTTCACTCGATTTAACTCAAATTTTTGGAGTCAATGCAGGATCTATGGCAAAATCTAAACAAATTCTAAAGGAAAAATCTATTGAAGAATTGAGATCCACAAAAAAAGACCCAATTGCACTCCAGGAAGTCATTAACAATGCCAAGGCAAGCGACATTAAAATTGTTGAAGGAGGAAGTAAGAGGAAAGTTAAAGACAATGATTCTGAGGAGGTTGTATCAGCTTCATTAAATCAGGACAAATACGAAGAACATCAGGTATTTGCTTAAATCACAATCGTATGTAGATATTTGTATATTTTGTTAGTTATATACAAAATTGCATGAAGTATATGTATATTTTCTGCTTAAAGCACAATTGTATATAGATATCTGTATTTTTTTTAGTTATATACAAACTTTCTTGAAGTATATGTATATTTTCTGCTTAAATCACAGTTGCATATAGATATTTGTATATTTTGTTAGTTATATACAATAGTATGAATTAAACAATATATAAACCTTACATTATATACAATTGACATAGTAATTTTATACAATTACTTACACATATACATAGTATAAGAATTTTATATAGTTACTTACATTACAAATATACATAGTATAAAAATTTTATACGGTAAAATTACAAAAAAAAATTATCAAATTAAAGCACACCCTTGTTGTCGAATCATATACACTTCATATATATAAATCGTGTCATTTAATTTTTCGAACAAAAAATTAGAATAGAATTATTTATGTACAATTACTCTAATCTTGTGTAAAAAAAATATTATTGTGAACCATTAGAATGAAAAAACCAAAAATAATTCATTTTTCAAAATTTCAATTATGTACTATACTAATCAATTGTATACTTTCTTGACGTTCAAAACATAAAGTTTCTTTTAAAGAAACACTAACCTGACGTTAAATATACAAGAATATTGATTAATCGTATGCTTCAGTCGCTTGAGAAAACCAGTTGTTATGTTATTTCTATCACTATAGAACTTTTTTTAGAGAAATATTTGATTTTGGATGATTGGCTTGAATCATGTGATTATGTAAATATTTTGTTTCAATATTTAGCACTCATGTATCCATTCATTAAAAAAATAAAATATTGTATGAATTATAAACAAAAAAACCGTTATATACAAAATTAATGATTCATAGCAAACAAAACTATACCTATGAAATGTAATTATATAAACTATACCTATAGAGAGTTATTTCATCAAATCTGTTTGCCATATATGAAATTTTCTCTACTCAAAAAGCCCGAGTCCTCCGGTAAAAAAATGAGTCCTCCAGCAAAGAAGTAGTGCCTTAGGAATAAATTGTATAAACAAAAAATTTTATGCCAATATGTTTGCTACGCTATTGTTTTTCACTTTTTTAAGACCACGTTTTGAGTCCTCTCATTATTAATTTTTTAAAATGGATCGATCTAGTTTCTTTGCTGGGCTTTATTTTCTTCTCATAACTCTTTGATTAGCATGTTTATACCTTGTTTAAGTAGCTTCATATTTGGCATAACGTTATTTGCTTCAAGTTAGTTCAACTCGGTTCCATCTTCTATAGAGAATCTAGTTAGTAAAAATTTTGATTTCACAACTCGATATAACCATAATAAGATCATAACTACTACTAATATATAAGTGTCAATAAACACATTCCTCGTGGTCAACATGCTTGCCAATCATGAGGGCAATTATGGCCGTTCAGAAAAATTCATGCTTTTTAGTGTTGTACATCATGAAGGAAAACTTGGACTATTGTTTGAATTGTCTATAAGCCCATGTGTCTTTCCATTATTGCAAATGTATCCACTACTTTAAGATTCATTTTGTCCTTCATTTTATTTTTTCCTCATCATCGGTATATGTACTTTTTAGTAAATATGTCCAACTTTGAGTGTGTTTTAAATATATGAAAAAGGGGCTTAATGGCACGTGGTCTAATTACATTACTGCAATTTTTACTATTGTTTGACGTAAAATATTTAGTTGAAACATGTGAAAGCTTACTGTGGTACTCCTTCCGTCTACTTTTAATTGATATATTGCGTTTTTTGAAAGTTAATTTGATTAATTTTTATAGTTACATTAGATTACATTACATTAATTTGATATTTTAAATAAAAAATTAAGTTATTCAAAAATTATACGAAAAGTACTATAAATTGTAATTTTTTGTATATTAATATGATGAAAAAATATATCGTAAAATATTAGTCAAAGTTCTTATATTTTGACTCTGCAAAAAGAAAATCATGACAATTAAAAATGGAAAGAATGAGTAGTATTTTGTATTCTTTCAATACTCTTTCCTTGCTACTTAAACATTTCATCCCAAAACAAAGTATAAATAAGAAAATAATTATTTTTCAAGTCTTTAACTATCAAAATATTTTTGCAAGGCCATAGATATTATTTAAAAAGTACGTTAAAATTATTATATAAATAATTAACGAAAAACGATATAAAATTTTGTTAACTCTTCTATTTTTTTCCGTGTCACATAAATAAAATAAAATAAAATAATATATAGCCCGGGCTTTTGTATCTAGTAGCATGTATAAATTTCACATACTGAGAGACAAATAAGCCCAATTTTTCCGTTTAAGAAAAACATTGGTTAAATTCCAAATATAGTCAGAAGTTTTAAACCATGATGATGTGATTATGCAAAATTAGTGAATCTCTTTTTTTTATTATTTAAACTTTTGGAAAATAATAAATATACAGAATGTGCGATAACATAAATGATTAATTTTATCCATTATTGACTTTGCACACATATTAAGAAACTACAAATAGAAGAGTAATTTTATTAGATTACTTTTTTAATATATATAATAAATATAATGTCTTGCAAAAATGTAATAAGAAAATAACTATAATTAATGATAAAGTTAATTAGAAACTGAGTATAAATTATTATTCATTGATTTTCTAAAGTGGACTAGTATTGTTGGACATCTCAAAATAGTATAGTGGAAAACTATTGTTGGACGAGTAGGAAATAAGTTTTCACTGCATTAACAAGACAAAAACCCAAAATAAGCCTTAATTTCTGACTCTAAAAAAGAAGAAGCTTAAAGTTGTTTGTGTTTTTTAAAAGATGGGGCAACACAAAAGGATTGAAATTAAAATGTCTCTCAATTGATTGAAATGACTTTCAATAGCTTTCAATAATTTTATTAAATATTGAGGGGTTTTAAATAGCCAACATAAAAATATAATCTGCATAAGTTGAAATTTAAAACAACCTAAAATATATCAACAATTCAAACAACCTAACTAAAATTCAAATTTCAAATTCATCTTAAACTAATTAACTTATTTTGCTAAAAACTACTGCAGTAACTAAAAGCAAACTTCAATACTCCTCCTTTGGTTTAGATACTGCAATTTAAAAAAGTTGCTCCTCCTCGATTTCTGCTTCTACAACTTGTGCTTGAAGATTGTTCTTCAGCTTGCATACTTTTGTAACATGACCAGCTTGTTTGCAATTTTCACATATTGCATCAGGTCTCCACCAACAAATTTTTTCCAAGTGTGTTTTTCTTTTGCAGTATTTGCAAAGAGGGTCATTACTTTTTTTCGTTTTTTGTTTTGTGCATAAAATGCACTCTCAGTAACATTATCTTGCCTGAAGGCTCTTCTCTGCTCTTGTGCTTGAAGAGAACTAATTAGTTCTTCAATAGAAATAGTAGAGAGATCTTTAGACTCTTACAGGGATGAAATTTTAGATTCGAATCTCTCTGGAATTGTCACAATAATTTTTTCTACTATTCTATCATCTTTGAAATCCTCGCCAAGTAACTTGATTTTATTAACAATAAAAGAAATCTTGTCAGAATACTTAACAATAGTTTCATCCTCTTGCATCCTAAGAGATTAAAAATTTCTTTTCAAATTCAAAATTTGCATTTGCCTGACTCGGTAGCTTCTTTGATATTCTTTTTTTAATTTTTTTCCAAGATTCTTTTGCCGTCTCACAAGCAATGATTTTAGAAAAAATTGAATCCGCAATTGAATTTTGAATTACAATTTTGGCTTTGAATTTTTTAGTTTTTCATCCGAATGAGATTTAATTTGAGCAAGAGTAGGATTTGCAGGGAGAGGTTGTAAGGGTATATCTTCCATTACAACTTCCTAGAGATCATAGGCTTCAAGATATGATTTCATTTTCAATGATCAAATCTGATAGTTTTCACCAGTGAAAATTTTTGGAGCATTCAAAGAGAGACTGTTGTTTGCCATTATTTTAGTTAAAAAATGATTTAGAAAAGCATGTGTGTTAAAAAAAGCACAGGCTAAAAAGGTAGTCTTGATGGGTTAAAATGGGTAGCCCTGATGGGTTAAAAAGTTGGCCCTTGTGGGTTAAAAATGTATGATAGTTCTTTGGAAGATTTCACAGATCCCTTAAGATCAATGAATCTCTTGATACCACTATTGGTGTTTTTTAAAATGTCTCTCAATGGATTGAAATGACTTTCAATGGTTTTGTTAAGCATTGAGGAGCTTTAAATTGCATAATTTGAAATTTAAAACAACCTAAAATATCTTAGCAATTCAAACAACCTAACTAAAATTCCAAATTCAAATTCATCTTAAACTAATTAACTTATTTTGCTAAAAATTACTGCAGTAACTAAAAGTAAACTTCAACAGAGTATAATGGTAATTCAACTATAGACCTGGAAAGTTCCACTTTTAATATAATGATGATATATGATGATCATGAGCACCCAATGTATGCACAGACAATATATTTAAAAATATTTATCATAATACATTGTGATTTTATTCATTGAAGTACATTAGATCATAGTAATTTAAAACAATTTGTCAATATGTTTTTTTGTGTCATAACACAATAAGAGAAATATGCTTAAATATGTCATTGAATTATTAGAAATGACTTATCTATATCATCAATTAAAAGTTGAGCTCATATATGTCATTTTCTTTAAAATTTGCTTAATTACGAATAATAATAAATTGTTACGGATAAGGGAGAAGAGAGGCAAGCGAGATATGGGAGAGAGAGTGTGTATTTTTTCGCGAATTTTGGAGGAAAAAAATTATAAATACAAACTGATTTGTATCAAAATGAATACATATTAAGAGGAGAGAGGCGAGCGAGATCGAGAGAGGGAGGAGAGAGGATTGTATTTTGTATTTATTTTGCATTGTATACTGTATTTATTTTATATCAATTGTGTTTGAAATACTATGAATTGTAATTTGTATTTATTTTACATTGTATTATTTATTTATTGTGTATCAACTGTATTCGAAATACAACGAATACAACGAATACACTGTATTCATCCTCTCTTTGTTGGATACAAATACAAACTCTTTTTTTATATAATACTTTTAGACTATAGCTATTTTTTATAAATAAGTAGCTATTTCGACTAGTTAGATAATTTTTCCACATATTTGAGCAACAATAAAAAGGTTCAAATACAGTCCAATGTGATGCCATATATATTTGGACTTGTTTTTATATATAATTGAAGGTAGGGGTGTACATAGCCAGGTTGGTTTGGGTTTTTCAAATATCAAACCAAATCATTTGTGTCGGATTTTTAAATTTATAAACCAAACCAATAAAACTCGGATTTTTCAACCTAGGGTTTTTTCAGATTTTTTGGGTTTTTCGGGTTGTTTCGGGTTTTTCCGGTAGAGTATTCATACAAACATATAATTTACTTGTACTTCAAATATTTCTTTAGTCCTACTAAAATACAACTATCTAAGATGTTTCTTAAAGATATAACACAATATGATATGATTAATGACACTAAAATATCCAACAAAAATAATAATAATGAAATCGCGTAAAACAAATATTGCAAATTAACAAGTCATAATGAAAATGATCATAATTTAAAAGTACTAAATCATGCTAAAATTAAGTTTAATAAATTAGTTACATGACTAAACATTAAAGGAAATTAAAATTAGATTATGTATTTTAATTGTCTAAACCAATGTAAAACTAAAGAACAAATATTCAATATTATTGTCATTCTTTGTGTTGAATTGATTTTCTTTTTGCATTAGTATTAATTTGATTTTGATTTTAGCTTTATTATAATTACCAACATCTGTGTGGACTATAATCTTTATTTGGCTCATTCATAATTCTAAGTTTCAAACTTGAAATAATATATTAAAAGATAAAAACTATGAAAACGTATAATAAATATTTTAAAATTATATCAAAGTAAATATTTTTATGTATAAAATAAAATTTTAAAATTATATATATAATGTCGGGTTGGTTTGGTCTCGGGTTGGTTTTTTTAGTTAAAACCAAACCAACCCAAATATAGTCGGGCTTTTTTTTTCAAAACCAAACCAAGTCAAACCAAACCACTAGTCGGGTTTTTTTTCGGGTTGACTCGATTTGCAGTTTGGTTTGGTTTTCGGTTCGATTTTGTACACCCCTAATTGAAGGATACGTTTAATAACATTTAATGCATATAGATAGATTAATAAAAGACATTTTTTATAACATAAATCACAAATATTAGGGCATTTTTTAGACTCCCGACTAAACAATTATTCCCCCAAATCACTTCCTTTACAAATTAGAAAAATAAATTTTAACCTACATTTAAAAAAACGGCTACACACTTATTACCTTCTAAAAAAACGGCTACACACTTATTACCTTCATAAGAAAACAGAAAAAAAAAATTGAGTCTCCTTTCGGTAAGCCTCTTGACTATATTATAATATCAGTAGTTGTAAATCTTTGATTACTCAGTACAAGTAAGCATTACTACTTGATCAATGTTGCTCTGACCGATGAGTGTGTGTCGGATCATTCAAAAATAGTGTATTTTTGAATGATCTGATTCCATCAATACCTTAGGTTGTCCAAATCACCTTGTGTTTTGCCGTGGCTGGAATTTGAATTTTAGACCTCCTGATTTTCAACTCTAAGACTAGTGGGACAAAATACTTGGTGGATAATGGACTCACTCATGCATGCTTCTCGACTTTAATGCTAGGTTAGGGTTTGAACCGATGTCAGGTTGTGTAAATATAAAGTGACAAGTTCAAAGATTGAGGAACCCTGGCTAATGCGAGCAGGAAAATCCTTATATAAGCTTGACATAGATTAGATATTAGGAAGAGTACTAATGAAACCTTTAATGGGCTCAATTTATCGCTAGTGCTATAGTCTTCTTTCCAAAAGATTGTATTGTGTATATTGGTGAAATACATTTTATTTGTTGAATCCCCTGCACACTAGATAGCATGAAAATAGTTGCTCCACCACTATAGTCTTCTTCTTTCCTTGTGGTCAATTATGAGTCGTTATTTCCTGTCTATGAAGTTATATTGAAGACATTAAACTAGAAATATATTTGGGTATTATATTGCCTTTATCCCTGATTTTTATTATTTTCAGAGTTGCTGCCAAACTTGTTTTATTAGACCATGATGAATGCTTGGACATATGGTGTGGATACAATAAGCAATTTGCCTTGTAATGTTCTTGATGGAATTCTAGGGAGCTTGCCTTGGAAAGATGCCCTGAAGACCAGTATCTTGATAAAAGACTGGAGGTACAAATGGGTAACACGACAACAACTTGATTTTAATGATGAGTTTTTCAAGTCTTTCAAACAAGATGAAGAACAAAGAGAATCATTTACCAAGTCCTATTACTCCATAAAGGATCAATATTAAAGTTTAGACTCCAAAGTCGTAGTTTTAGGAGTTGTCCTGATATTGATCATTGGATTCACTTTTTGACGAAGAAAAATGTCTAGGAATTCACCCTTCATGTCAACTTCGAAAACGAATATCAATTACCTCATCGTCTTTTTACATTCCAGCAATTACAGTATTTGGAACTTCAACATTGCTTGTTCCACCCTCCACAAGGTTACAAAGGGTTTGAGAAGCTTATTAATCTCCATCTAAAACATATCACTTTTGTTCCATCAATATTTACAAATCTCATCTCTAAAAGCCCGTTGCTCGAACGATTGAGGTTGTGTTGGTGCACAAAATTTGACACCCTTGAAATTGATGCGCAAATCTCAAATTCTTTGAGTTTCAAGGAAAATCAAAATCCATTTCCTTCAAGAATGCTCCTATGCTTGAAAAAGTTACCGTGTGTTTCACTGGATTTTTGACTGATATATCTCCTTTTTGCTCTAATCTTACAAAGTTCTTCCATTGCATGCCCCCACTGCTAGAACTGCATCTATGTGATTCAACATTAGAGGTAACATACATTATTTGTGATATACTAATTATATTATTATCATAACAAATGATTGACGTAACTTTTGACTTGCTTCTAGTACTTGATCATGGGTGGTGTACCAGAGAGTCCCCCGACAGCTCTGAACAATATCAAATCTCTCAAGTTTTTGAGAATGTCTTTAAGAAACGTTAAGGAGGTTTCAGGTGCTGTTTACTTGATGACAAGTTGTCTTAAATTACAACATCTTACAATTGAATTTGTAAGCATGCACTCTCTTGTTTTTTTTTATCATCATTAATTTGAATTCGCCTAATTAAATGTTCCTTGGAAATTCTTTTAGCACTTTATAGTAGTGGCAGAGCTAGAAATTTTAATAAGAGGGTTCAAAATTTGAGAAGTAAACACACGAATTAGTGGAAGGGGGTTCGACATCTATTATACATACCTAAAAAATAATTTTAACATGTATAAATAGTAATATTTTTCGCCGAGGGGGTTCGGATGAACCCTCATTATATGCTGCCTCCGCCCCTGCTCGAGAGGGTTAATGTTGAAGGTGTTGTAGAATTTCTACGTGCCCAATCATTTTTATACGGTGCTGTGAAGCTTCAAAGAGTTCAAGTGAACATGTTTATGGGTCTTGAGATGGAAATGGAATTTATCAAGTATATTTTGGCATATGCACCTGTACTTGAGGAGATCTTCTTTGGAATTTTGCATATCTCGGTGTTCGTTCGGGTAAACAAATGATGGATGAGATAGAAGAATTCCGCAGAGCGTCACCTAATGTTGAATTCATATTTGAAAATTATTGATTGAAACTCCCAGCATCTTTCTGGGCAAGGCATGCAGTAGATTCTCTTCCATGATCTGCACCAAGGTTAGGCTACTTTCTCAAGCATAGGAGGATTGAACTCTTGATTGAAACTCCCAGCATCTTTTACTTCTATCCTCCTTGGCTCTAGTCCATCTGGTTTAATTTTATACCATATTAATTGGCCAAATACTCTTAAGACTATCTGCACCTAAGATAGTTTCCTACGTATGTATGATGGTTTTTAGTAGTATTATCCTACATAGATTATAATGGTGAACATCCTTGAGATACCCCTGTCAAATAATGCAACAACTCAGCATCCGAAAATTTTCAAGTGGTCAATGAGGTGGGCTGAGATAAAAACACTAGGTGTCTTTCCATTTGTCTAAGCCTTTGGTAGACAGAGTTAACTTGACATTTGTTGCTAGTAGGGGTGGCAAATGTGGTTGGAATTCTATCTCTACTATCTTTCAAATTACAAAAATTCCTTAAATTTGGTGGAATCCAGATACATTCTAAAACGTTCCCAATAGATCGCGTCCCGTTTTTTAATACATCGGATACATCACTTAACGTCCCGATAAATCGCGTAAAATGATATATCCAAGAATAGGAGAGAGTATTAATTATGTAATTTTTTCAAATGATAGGAAACTTTAAAAATATAATAAAATAAGTTATATATTTAGGTAATTTTTCCAATCGAATTGCTAGGGCCTAGGTGGGGTTTTATTTTACTTTTGTCCACTGAAAATGCTGCATTATTTTTTATTCGTCGAAACTTGAACAGATCTGGCCAGGTATTATAAGTGAAATATGGATATATAGAAAAATGAATTTTTTTTCGTTACAAAATAGGAGAAGATAACTTTAAGTTTTCAGTAGTTGACTGGCTATTTGGGAATGAAGTTTAATTTCTAGATAGACAACTCAATATTTTGTTTGCTTAATTTTACAATTCTTTTGTGTTATGTTTGAGAATGTAAGTGCCTATCTTTTTTTCTAGAACATTGGATAGGAACTTATTCACCGTCTTTGAAATAATTAAACTTGTAAAGATAAATAAATAGGACTGTAATTTGTAATCTTTTGCATAGACTTCAATAACATATAAATCAATTTTATTATTATTTAACAGTTGTAAGGGAGTGATAAGTACTCTCTCAAGTTTAAGTATCTTTAGGTACAAAGTCATCTTTATTAGAAAGTACTTCTATCCCCAATGTCAGAATTTTCAACGCAAATTTAAATTTAGTCGAACCCTAAATCATATTTATCAAACATCAGGTGAAAAAAAACAACATAAAAATCAATCTTGAAAGGAGAGGAAGAAAATGCACAGGTAATTTCTTGAGTGATCATTCAAATATATGTTTTTGCCTAAGGTTTATATTTCAATTTTTATTACCTAAAAATCATCAAATTCAAATCCATGCAATAAAAAATAAACTCGCAGAAAAATCTATGTTTTGTTGATGTAACAAGATAAAGTAAGGCAAATTTTATCGATGGTCACATAATTTTTACTTTTTATATCGAAGTGACTTAACTATATTTTGACATAAAAAAACAATTTTAAATTTAGTAACACAAAAATCATATCTGTCAGAGTATTCAACTCCAGATAGTAATATTTTTTACTTTTTTTTACTAATAAATACAAATATTCCGGACATTTAAGCAAAATATTAATAAGATAACTTTTTTTCGTATTTTAATTCTAGAACAAAAAGTATGATCTTTATGAAAAAGAAAGAGTACATAATTAATAAGAGCTATAAATTTATTGTATTGTATTGTGTCGTATTGTATTGTTTTGATAAATACAATACTTGAATAGATTATATCGTTCTCCATTATTACATAACTTGATATATCAACAATTTGAATGATAATACTAAAAGAAAAGTAGGGAACAAGATAAAGCAACTATAAAAAGAAGGGCAAAGGGTAAAATCAGATTATTAAATAATAAGTAAAGACAAATGAGAAGAAAATATTAAGATAATGACATGATCACACCAAATTGATCGTTTCATAAAATTAGAATTTTGATCGTTATCTAATGATGAATTTAGTCAATACGATATAATAAAATTTAAATAACAATTAAAATACACAATATTTAAATTAACAATACATTATAACAAATAAAAAGAGGTTGATCATGTTCCAAGAACCAAATGATGCAATATTCATGCAAAAATTACAAATCTGTAAAGTTGAAAATTGATGAAATAAATTAAGTGACTCGAATTGTTTCCTTTAACCCTATTCAGAAGCCAACCACAAAAATCAAGCGCTGGTGATTTTTGTTTTCTCCATAATAATAAAAATGGATTCATGATTTAAATTTTATAGATTTATTTTTAAGGTTATCTGTATTGAATTTATTGTATCTTTTAAAAATTATCAAACTCAACCAATGTAATCACAAAACAAACTCGTCGAAAATCTATGTTTTGTTGATGTGACATGATAAAGTAAGATAAATTTTACAAATGACCAGATTATTATTATCTCTTACACCAAAGTCACTTAACTATATTTTAACATAAAAATATAAATCTAATAACACGAAAAAAATCAACTTCAGGCGAGTAATATTTTTTACTCTTTTTTTGGACTAATAGATGCAACTCTTCCTGACACTAAGCAATATATATATATATATATATATATATATTACCTTAAAAGCATGAACTTCTAACTTGAATATTAAATTACTATAATATCTCTAACTTAGGATGTGACTTTTTCAAAGGGATTTTTCGATGAATTGTGACTTTTTCAATAAGTTGTGGTTTTTCCAAAGGGTTGTGACTTCTCGAAAAAGTCATGACTTTTCAGATAAGACACAAAAAATATTTGTTCATACTCCCTTTTGTTGACTATATATAGAGGGGTTTCTCTCAATTTTCCACCACAATTTTTTTTTAATCTTCTACTCATCTTCATCTTGCATTTTAAATTTTTTTGTGTGATTTATTGTCGTTGAGTGAGTTCGAAGTTTAGCGGAATATGAGGTACTACTATTCTGATGAAGTAAGTTGTTCTATCCTAAGAAGATATATTCCACAACCTCGAGTACTTGAGGAAAATAATTTTGATGATATAATAATTATTTTTTGCTTAATATATACATTAGTATGTAATGTTCCAATATACGAAGTTAACATGACGTAGTCTAAATTCATTTGTTTTTGTTAACAATTTCTCTTGTGATATAGTTATATGCTTCTCAATATCTTTTTCCAAAATTTAGAAAATTGTCACCAATTGTGCATGAATAGTGAATGCACCTGGGTCTTCTTTCTTCTGAAGCAGAAACCTTGTAGCGATAACACGATAGTGTTGCAAGTTATCTGCCGGCTCAAAACTGATTGCCCTCGTAGTTGTGACCAAGTTCTTCATGAACTTAGCACAACTTAACATATGTTGTAAAGCTTCTACCAAAGGAATATTCACTTAAAACTGATGAAGCTTGTATATGAATTTCAATAACATACTATCATCATATTTCTTCTTCATCCTTTATTGAAATAGAGGTGTGGTTTAGGAATTCGTTGTTGTTGATGTATCGTCTATGCTCTTAGCCCCTTCAACTTCTTTAGGACTAACTTCCACCTCTTTTGACTTACCAGAATCAACAAGAACCTTTGCATCGAACCCTTCTCAACCTGAGTATCAATTTAGCTTTAGCATCTCCTTCCTGCTCAATACTTGTAGGTAATGGTCCTGGAAGTGACTTACCACTCTTAATAGTAATTTCCATGCATTACCCTTCATTTCTTGGGTTTTGAAAAGTACCACTGGGTAGTGTACCATTCTTTCTCTGATATAATGTGGCAGATAGTTTCTCCATCTGATGCTTCAGCTCTTGATAGATATCGAGTGTGAATCCACCAATTGAATCATGTTGGAGAGATCACCTTTCAACTTCTTAACCCCAGATTCTGTGGATTTCATCCTAGAGTTACTTGTTCGATTACCTGCTCTGTCTCTATTAGCAGGAGGAGCATATACTCCACTACAATCATTCTTGAAGTTATATATATATTACATTATTTTTTTGGAATTAACGAAAAAGGAAGTTCAGTGGGAGTTTAAACACAAATAAATAATTTAGAGTTTTTGCACTTTTCTCTAACGATTGTGTCATGGTAAAAAAAAATAGTTACAAAAATAAATGTGTCACTGTAAAAAATAAACAGTTATTATAAACAAGTGTGTCACAGTAGAAAAACAGTTACAGAATTAAAAAATATTTTATATATATTACTCTAATTTATTTGTTTTTAAAAAGGTACACTAGTTGCACACCCTTCTCTCAACTTTGTTTTGTATCTCTCTTTATTTTTCTCTTCTTTAATTTATCTCTTCTATACGGTCGTGTTTTTTCATTCTGATTTAAATTAGTAAATTTAATTGCTAATCTCCATATTATTTTTAGTGTTTGTGTAGTCAAATACAAAAAGTGAGATTGGATCCTTGGATTAAAAGATTGACACCAGGGGTAAGTATTTATAATTATTTGTTTTAGAATTTAATAAATTTGTTCACGATATAAATCATATATTTTTTCTAAAAAAATAATAATTCAATCTTAGCACCAGATAAATTAGTAATGATCACAAATTTAGTAATATAGAAATGAGCAAATATGATTTAATTTGCTTTAAAGGAATTATGGAATAATCTCAATTTTTATTTGAAGTTATCTAAGATTCCATGTTGTCTTAGTAGAGGTTAAAAGGTAAATTAGGAGTTGTAACATAATTAATGTGATATGTTTTGGATAGAAATATAATAGATGTAAACTCATTTTTTATGAAAATAAGAAGCAATTACTATATATACACTGTAAAAATATTAGATGTTTGATTTTCTTTTGCTTACAAGTCATTTGGTAGTTTTAGAACAAAACTAAAAGAAAACAAAAAATAATAATAGACAACAAAATTAACTATTTGATTAGAAAAAATTTCAAATGCGATGATACAAAATAAATTAAAAACAAATAATTAACGAAAAAAATAGGAAAAAGAAAATATTAATAAAGAGATAGTTAAAAATACATAGGTAAAATTAATACTGATTTGTGCAATAATATTGATTTGTAATACCTACTTTTGGTGGTTAATAAAAGTTGATAATTACCACAAAAAAAATAGTGTACAAATCAGTAATAAAAAATAATATTTTAAAACAACAACAACAAAAATAATTTGGATAACAATGAATTTAAATTGCAAATCAATTAGTTTCCACGAAAATATAGACAATAAAGAACATGTTTTCAGGCTCTTATATTTTAGCAACTAAAATACACGTTACTTTTTGCTCTTTTCTTTTTTAACAAATAATATTTATTTTAATCAATTTTTGAATCAGTTATCTCTCCAAACTTCTATTTCAACTGAAACTTAGGCAACTCACAATTTCAAATTATTTTTAGGAACAATTTATGTTAAAATCAATCTGAAAAAAATTAAAAGATAAAAGTTAATAATAAGCATTTTCCACAACACACGTTAATGTATGGTAGTTATCTAGAGGATAAATATTGAAGGCTGCTGCATTTATTTTATCCAAAGTAAAGTTTCTATTTAGAACTCCTTATTTATTTTTTACAATTTTATTAAAAATTACATTCCGAATCATTTTAATCATTTTGATGATTATCTATTTACTCCTTTATAGCCAAAGAATTGTTGATGGTTTAGTTTAACTTTAAAAACTTTTTAATCAAATTGCTGGGGTTTTTTCTTTTTTTAAAAAAAAAATTACAGTTTAGGACTCTTTTTTTGGGAAGTTATCAAATTATACTAAATAAATATTTAAAAATAACTTCTCACAATAACTCTTTTTATATAAAAAATATACGTAGTGTTTACTTTAAATTTTTAAACTTAAAATGAATAATCATATTTAGAAGATATATTTTATAAACCTATTTTTTTAAAAATTGAAAACTTACCTACACTTAATATAAATCTATTCTTTTTTAATTTACTAATTGCTATATCAAAATTCAAAAGGACTTCGTGATATTTTGAAATCATATTCCAAAAACGGGGCTATAGATTTCTTATATTACTTTTTAAAAGTGGTACTCCTATTATTATTGTTGTGACAGAGTTAACTACTTTACAATTTTTATTTTTTGAATTTTAAATTGATGGTGCTTAATTAGTTTAATATATATTTAAAATAATAAAAATTAAATTTAGATTCAAACCAAATTTATTTATTTCAGTTACATAAGGAAAAAAAAGAATTTTCCGAAAATAAACTAGATAAGAAATGCATGTGCTATGCACGGGCCCAACGTAGGGCTATTTATCGATCGGATAATTTCGCTTAATATGCCCTATAGAGATCAATTTTAAAATTTATTAATATGCTAGCCAACCTATAATAAATATGTTGGTTCAGTAATGGATTAGCAATTATTGGACGGTTATCAGGTAGTGTAACGGTTAATCTATAATCTCTATGTTACCCTTTTTTTTAATTTATGAACGTACCTTACAACAAGTATGGCTTTGAGTAACAACATCAAATGGATAAATTGATTCAAATGTTCAATTGGTTGTCCCATTTTCATTGTCCAGTGGAAGTATCTTTGCCGATAACTCGATAAATTGCTGCATACTTTTTATTTACATATCCTCAATGTTTTTCTGAATTTGCTGACTTGCTCTCCATTCTTTAAAGCAAAATTAATAATTATTAGAAAGTAAATAGATTTTTATGGCATTACGCTTTAGCTTTTAGGAGTTAGGACTAACAAAGAAAAAATATATAATTGCTTTTATATACTATGGTAAAATATTAAATAAGCCTAATATACATAGACTTAAAATGTAAGTATGTTAACTCTTGACGGGTTAACATTTTACCCAATAAAGAAATTGAAAAATCCACCCTCACACCAATAAGCCGTTAATTACAAAACTTTAATCAGCTCCCCAACCGTTTATTCAATAACTCAATACCAATAAGTCAATTTGTCATTGACTTATCGGTTAGGGTTCAATTTTGAATACATCTAGCCCAACGTGTATGATTTTGAAAGAATAATTATAACTTCTTTTTTTTTTGTAATTTGATTATCATGAACAAATATTGTCACTATATAATAAAAATAATGAAATAAGCTACAATAGTATTGTCGAACTATTTTTATAAATACATATAAAAATTCCATAAGTATAAATGATATGATATATACATAATTAAAATTTCTCTTATGCTCAATTGACACAACTTCACTATAAAGAGGTGCAAAATCAAAGATTTAAATTTTTTCATGCAAATAGTCTGTAGCAATTATTTCACATTTGGTTTGTCATTTTATTTGCAACAATTTAAAAACATATTAAAACATCATCAATTATCTCACAAGATAAGAATTGCCCACATTAACAACCAAAGCGCTATATTACACCAAATGACATCACAATTTGAATTCTAAATTTTCTTTTAATTGAAGTTGTCAAAACACTATTTTAAAGCGTCACATTATTAATTTAGAATTGTCAATAGCGCCAAATCACCATAGATTTGAAATTACAATATCAAAAACTCACAAAATTTGGTTTAGCATTTTTTAAGAATGAACCTAACATCTCTTTTCAATTGTTACATGCAAGTAAAAATAGTGCACCAAAAGAATTGTACCTTTAAATCATAATTCTTCCATCTCTTTTCATTTCTATGTATGTTCATAGTTATAGAACAATTAATGGTAAGCGACTTTATTGGAACACCTGTGTCCAAAATAGAAGTTTATCATGAAGGCCTCGTAGAAAATTCAACATAACATGAATAAGAGTTAATCAAGGACCAAAAAGTGATTTAGTATCAATTTTGATGTCAAAAGTACTGGTTATTCTAAAATTTATCTTGCCACCCTCAATCCTTTCAAAAATATTGCCACCCTCGTGTTGTATCCTCATGCAGCCTCAAAACTACATGCATGATCTTATTCACCATTGCAGAATGACTCCTCTTGACTGAGTAATGTTGAAAGAACTGTTCCACTGCCTAAAAAAATGAAGAAAAATATAAGTAAGACACTTCATGAATGATCAAATATGTCACGAAGTAACTAATATAGTAGGTTATCTCTTCTTTTGATGAAGTAAAGAAGAATAGGTCTATCTCTAAAATGAAATTAGACACAACTTAATAGTTAACAGGTTAATAGGACAAATAGTCGGCAAGCCACTATTAAAATAAAAAATCTCAATTGCTTCTTTAGACTTATATATGTAACCGAATGCAATAGATCAATTAATTGGACATTACAGATTCCACAAAAAAGATCCTTGAAACATAGTTCCGTCTCAACATCTACGTAGAAAGACAAACAAACATCACTCTAAAGAACAGAAGTAGGAACATCTCATCTTCAGTAGCAGTAGCTACTGGTTAATTCATACCAAGTACAATTCAAAACAAAGAAAAAACTACCTACTAATATAAGGGAGAAGCTACAGTCAAGTAGGCATGTTACAACAAAGTTTAAAAAGATATTTTTATAAATTCGAAAAAGTTTAATGAGTAATAGCACGCTAAGTTTCGATAGGAGATATCTTTCCAAATTTAAGTAAAAGTATGTTGCTTCTCAATAAGCAAGTTGAGTAAGTATGAAATCTAGCCTAGATATGGTTAATTTGATTTGACTCTATGGACTTATATTGCATTTTTTTGTTTGTGTCTGTCTGTGAAGTGTGAGCTCATGTTTTTGGAAACGAACACTACTAAAAAATTGCCAAAAAGAGACAGAAAAAAGCGATGGACTGCGTCTCAAAAAAGTGACGGATAGCGTCGCTTTTTTTTTGACAAATGTGACGCCATCCGTCGCTTTTTTTTATTCTTTTAATTTTTTTTTTAATCTTCAAAAAGAGACGAAGTCCGTCGCTTTTCTTAATTTTTTATTTTTTTATAATCTTGAAAAGCGACGGACTAAAAAACCCCGTCCGTCGCTTTTCTGGATTTTTCAAAAAATAAAACCCAGAAAAGCAACGGACTAAAGGACCCTGTCCGTCGCTTTTCTGGGTTTTTTTCAAAAATAAAATCCAAAAATGCGACGGACAAAACCACCCTATCCGTTGCTTTTTCTGCAATTTTTTTGACAGCAGAAACTACCAGTTTCTGTTGCCCACTTGCAAAAGCAATTCAATTCAATTCAACCCAATCAATCCCAAAACATTATAAAAAAGCTACACAAAATATAAAACAACAAACTTAAATTAACATTCAAAAATATCTAAATCACAATTTAAAGACTTATAAAGACTTTCAAAATTCGTTTCAAGATTTCAAGTAATTCAAACTTCAAATTAAGTTCAAATTATGTCCAAGCTTAATTAAATAGTTCATAAAGACTATATTTTATCAACATTTCTATAGTTCAACCTAATAATTAGTTATAAATTCTATAAATCAAGATTCGTAAAGTTCACAATCAAAAGTTTAAAATCCTACAATAATTCAAGATTCCTAAAGTTCACAACTTAAAGTTCTAAAATCCCACAATAATTCAAGGTTTCTAAAGTTCACAACATAAAGTTCTAAAATCCTACAACAATTCAAGATTTCTAAAGTTCACAATCTAAAGTTTAAAATCCTACAATAATTCAAGATTTCTAAAATTCACAACTTAAAGTTCTAAAATCCCACAATAATTCAAGATTTCTAAAGTTCTAAAATCCTAAAATAATTCAAGATTTCTAAAGTTCTAAAATCCTACAAAAATTCAAGTTCTCTAAAGGTCACAACTTAAAGTTCTAAAATCCTACAAAAATTAAGGTTTTCTAAAATTCATAACTTAAAGTTCTAATATTTTACAATAATTCAAGATTTCTAAGGTTTCACACCCTAAAGTTCTAAAATCTTACAAAAAATCAAGTTCTCTAAAGTTCACAACTTAAAGTTCTAAAATCCTACAATAATTCAAGATTTCTAACGCTCACAATTTTATAAAGTTTTAAAATCCTACAAAAATTCAAGTTCTCTAAAGTTCATAACTTAAAGTTTTAAAGTCCCACAATAATTCAAGATTTCTAAAGTTCACAACCTAAAGTTCTAAAATCCTATAATAATTCAAGATTTTCAAAGTTCACAACCTAATTAAAGTTCTAAAATCCTACAAAAATTCAAGTTCATATCTAATTTCTAGAATTTCTAAGTTCAAGAATATAATTCAAGTAACCCAATTTTCAACAACAATATAATATATAAGCACAAATACAATGACAAATTAAAAAATTCAACTAATCTCTAACTTCTAATTATTTGTTAGTTCTAACTTCTAATACTTAATTTACAATCATATTTAAAAATCCTCAATTTAAAAGAAAACTAATCCTAAAATCTAAAATCTTCAATTCTCTCCCTAACTAACAATAATCAAATGTACAAATTAACAATTGAATAACTCAATTCTTCAGACTAAAAAAATATACAAACTAAGAAATCAAATATAATTACTAGAATTGAAAAAAAAAACTAAAATTAAACTCTAAATTTAAGTTCTCAAAAGTTCACAACTTAAAGTTCTAAAATCCTACAATAATTCAAGATTTCTAAAGTTCACAACCTAAGTTCTAAAATCCTACAATCATTCAAGATTTCTAATGTTCACAATCTAAAGTTCTAAAATCCTACAAAAAATCAAGTTCATGTCTAATTTCTAAAATTAATTCTATATAAACTTCAAATTCAAGAATTTCTAAGTTCAAGAATTCAAGTAACCTAATTTCAACTTTCATATAATATATATCCAATATTTTTCTAACTTTAAAGTAATCTAACTTTCATGTACAATCTAATATTTTTCTAACTTCTACTTTCAAAAAAAATAAAAATTCAAGAACTTCTAAGTTGAAAATTCAACTAATCTAATTTCGACTTTCATACACTAATATTTTTCTAACTTCAAAGTAATCTAACTTTCATATACAATTCAATGTTTTTCTAACTTCAACCGTCAAACATACAAAATTCAAGAATTTCAAAGTTGGCAAAATGCAACTAATCTAACTTCTAACTTCTAAATTCTAATTATTTGTTCGTTCTAACTTCTAATACTCAATTCACAATCATATTTAAAAAAAAAAAAACCAATTTAGAAGAAAACCCTAAAATAAAAAATCCTCAATTCTCTCCTAACTAACAATAATCAAATATACAAGTTAGCAATTGACTAACATAATTCATCAAACAAAACAATATACTAATTTATAACAAATCAAATATTACTAGAGTTGAAAAAAAACTAAAATTAAATCCTAACCTTAACAAGCTAAGGAAAAGAGGCAGTGAAGACGACGGGTGACGGCACCGACGGGACTAATGCTCAAGGAGAGAAGGGCGAAGGCGGCGGCAGCAGCAGCGGCGCAACAACTTGGTTTTAGAGAGAAGGGAGAGAAGAGAGAAGAGAGAGATGGGAAAATCTGTTGTTGGTTCAACTTAATTTAAAAAAGCGACAGATAATGTCTCTTTGTTTGTTGCTTTTTTAAAAATATTTGACCAAACTTTTGACTAAAAAGCGACGGACTAAGAGACGCTGTCCGTTGCTTTTTAAAAATGTTTGACTAAATATTTTGACCAAAAAGCGACGAACTAAGTGTCACGACCCAAAAATGGATGTGATGGCACTCGTCGTATCCCACCAAGACAAGTCAGCCTAAAACCCAATCTTTTCGATAAAGTGCGGAAATAAAGCAAAGTTCAATAATAATTACTATTACAAAAACAAGTCCACTTAATTCAACCCCAAAACCTGGTTGTCACGTGCACAAGCCTCTAATGTAAATACTAGAATCGAAATAAAAATACGCAAGTCTCAAATGACGTTGTCTTTCAAGTAAAAACAAAATCATAAACAGGGAGTAAGAAGGTTCGTTTGAGATGACAAACAGCTACCTCTCAAATCTCCACGAAAAAGCTCGGAAAAGAAGGAAACGGAAGGTATCACGAAGATCCGGGCTCGTAACCTACAAAAGATTGTAGAAGCAAGGGGTGAGTACCAAACCACACGGTACTCAACAAGCAAACCTCTAAACACAAGCTAAGGGTACAAAATACGGGTACTCCTTACACCCCATCCTAACCTCCATAACTACAACCTGCATAAAATCAGCCCAACCTAACAATTCACAGTTTACATAGCATACAGCTCAACAATAGCACTCTAACAGATTATATATTCTCAATAACAACTCAATATTCAGCAATAACAAGTTTTACAGAAAGACACTCAGAAAATCAGTAACACACAAGATCAAGTTCATCAATAATAAAAATGTGCAATGCAATGGAATGCAATGTCAAGTATAGTGATGCATGTCTGACCTAATGATACACACCCGTTGTCTCTCAGTCCGGGACCCATGGGGGACATATCTGTCCATGCATCCATCGCGGCGCGCGATACGACCCTCGATAATAGTAACCATCGCGGCGCACGATACGTCCCTCGAAATATAGTATCCATCGCGGCGCGCGATACGTCCCTCGAAATGGTACATCATCTTATCACATAACACTTATCACAATCATGTCTCAGAACAATGTAAATAGCATGTTCACACAAATAATGAGGAGATGACCATTTTCATAACATTGCACAAATCACAACAACACAATCACACAAACAATTGATCACATTACTCCCAAACATATACCACAAGGAAATACACGAATTCCATACGCTTAACAAGGGTTTAGAAATCCACTTGCCTCTAATAACCGAACAATCACTCCGAGACTTGAGCCTTCCCTTTTCGTTGAGCTTCCAAATCAATGCAATCTATTCAAGTACATAGTCACAATAAGATTCCAAAACTAACAACACTCATGCCTCTATAGGTTTAACCTAGACCCAAAAGCTTGCCCAATTTTATAATTAAGTTCCTAACTCTTGATGCCCATTAACTTGTCAATTATTCCAATTCCTTCAAATATCGTAAGTCTAATGACATTTACAAAAATACAAACAACAATGACATTATTATTTTTCCAAGAAATCAATTAGGCCTTAACTTATATAGAGTAACAATCTAACTCCTTTAGTGAGCATTCAACTTACTACTTGAAACTGTAGGTAGCATGTATGGAAAATAATTATACATATACTCCTAACAATTCAATTCCCTTAATCCCCAAAAATTGACAGCAAACAAAAAGGAATATAATAATAATAACAATACTATTAGCACCCACCGTTACCAATAATTTCCAAACAACCCACAATCCATTTTAACTAACGTACAGCAATTTCATCTTAATTTCCCCAAACTCTTAATGGATTAAAATATTAACTAATATCAAAGAAAAGTTTCATATCCTAGTAGTGTTTCATTCGCCAACCATAACCATTTAATCAATACGCTCTAGTCCATCAATATATATATATATATATATATAATATGCAACAATCTGTACAAGAATAGAAAAATTAGCCTCACATATACATATTTATTTATTTACCTAAATTACTCCTTGTTCCCGCCGCACAAGTTCTCCACGAACTTTTCTTTCGTTTCCGTCCGCTGAGTTCTTGCCTTCTCTTTTCTTTTTTTCTTTTTTTTTTTTTTTTTAAATTATGACCCAATAATTCTCAACCCTAATAATTATTTTCCTATATGGGTCAAGTTGTATTAAACTAATTATAAATTTAACCCATTAAGCATTAACTTAACTAGTTATTTAATAATTAACCATCAATTAGTTCACTCTAGTTAAATAAATATTCTAAATTTCCAAAAATGACATTCTGGGTCATCACATTATCCACCACTAAAAAAAATCATGTTCGTCCTCGAACATAAGGTGAAAGAAAGTACCTGAAGCTTCAAAAAGTTGAGGATATCTGGCACGCATGTCAGATTCTGTCTCCCAAGTTGCCTCTCCCACTGATCGGTGCTTCCATTGCACCTTCACTGAAGCAATCTCCTTGGTCCTAAGCTTTCGAACCTGCCTGTCCAATATAGCTATAGGTTCCTCCTCAAATGTCAAGTCTGGACCCAACTCCACTGAATCGAGTGAAAGCACATGTGACTCATCCGGAATATACTTCCGAAGCATAGAGACATGGAAAACAGGATGAACTGCCGACAAACTAGGTGGCAAGGCCAACTTATAGGCCACCTCTCCCACTCGACTCAAAATCTCAAAAGGTCCAATGAATCTAGGGCTAAGCTTGCCCTTCTTGCCAAACCGCATCACACCCTTCATAGGTGACACTTTAAGCCAAACATGATCGCCCTCCATAAACACTAAGGCTCTAACTCTCCGATCTGCATAACTCTTCTGTCGACTCTGGGCTGTCAACAGTCTATACTGAATCATACGGACTTGCTCCATAGCATCTCTAAGCAAGTCAGTATCCAAAGAGTCCATTTCTGCCGAATCAAACCAACCGATCGGAGACCTACATCGTCTACCATACAACGCCTCAAATGGAGCCATTTGAATACTAGAGTGATAACTGTTATTATAGGCAAACTCTGCTAAGGGTAAATGTCGATCCCATCTAGCACCAAAATCGATCACACATGCTCGGAGCATGTCCTCCAACACCTGAATCGTCCGCTCGGACTGACCATCTGTCTGAGGGTGAAAGGCTGTACTCATATCTAGCTGAGTACCCAAACCATGTTGTAATGCCTTCCAGAAGTGAGAAGTAAATAGTGAACCTCGATCTGATATAATAGAAACAGGAACCCCATGTAGTCGCACAATCTGCGATATATAGCTCGGCTAACTTCTCTGTATACTTCACCCGAACTGGAATGAAGTGGGCAGACTTGGTCAACCTGTCAACAACAACCCAAATGGAGTCATAACCACCCACTGTGGTAGGCAAACCCACAACAAAGTCCATAGTGATCCGCTCCCACTTCCAAGTAGGAATAGGCATCCTCTGAGATACACCCCCGGGACGTTGGTGCTCACACTTGACCTGTTGGCAAGTCAAACACCTAGAAACAAAGTCTGAAATATCTCTCTTCATCCCACACCACCAGTAATGCTGACTCAGATCATGATACATCTTCGCTGCTCCCGGATGGATAGAATATCGAGAACAATGGGCCTCCTCAAGAATCAATCTAGTCAACTCGCCCGTCTTGGGCACACAAATCCTGCCTCCGATCCTCAAGACACCATCAGAATCAAGGACAGCCTCCTTGGCTTCCCCTTTCAATACTCTATCTCGTATGAGACATAATTTCTCATCATCAAACTGGTGCGCACGAATCTGCTCGACTAAAGAAGACCGAGCCTCAATAAAAGCAATTATCCCATCACTCTCCTCTGAGATCTGCAACCGGACAAGTCTGTTGGCTAACATCTGAACATCTCTAGCCAATGGTCTCTCCTCAATACTAAGTGCTGCAAGACTCCCCATGCTAGGAGTCTTCCTACTCAAAGCATCGGCCACAACATTGGCCTTTCCCGGATGATATAGAATGGTCACATCATAGTCCTTCAGCAACTCAAGCCATCTACGCTGCCTTAAGTTCAAATCCCTCTGACTGAAGATATACTGAAGACTCCGATGATCAGTGAAGATCTCGCAATGCACCCCATACAAATAATGACGCCATAACTTAAGTACAAATACCACAGCCGCCAACTCTAAATCATGAGTAGGGTAGTTCTTCTCATGGGTCTTCAACCGCCTAGAAGCATAAGCAATCACCTTTCCTTCGCATCAATACACCACCCAAACCGACTCCCGAAGCATCACAATACACGGTAAAGTCTACGCCCTCCTCGGGTAGAGTCAACACAGAGCCGAAGTCGGCAAAGTCTTGAGCTTTTGAAAACTCTCCTCACACTCATCAGACCACTGAAAACCCACACCCTGTCGAGTCAATCTAGTCAATGGAGCTGCAATAGTGGAGAAACTCTGAACAAATCGTCGGTAATAACCTGCCAATCCCACAAAACTCCTAATTTCGGTAGGAGAAGTAGGTCGCGTCCAGCTTCTAACTGCCTCAATCTTGGCTGGATCTACTCTAATACCCTCCTTGGACACCACGTGTCCCAAGAATGCCACAGAATTGAGCCAGAACTCACACTTTGAGAACTTGGCATACAACTTCTCTTCCCTCAATCTCTGAAGTACAATTCTCAAGTGTCGGACATGGTCATCCTCAGTCCTGGAATAAACCAGAATGTCATCGATGAAAACAATCACAAAAGAATCAATGTATGGTCGAAACACCCCGTTCATCAACTCCATAAAAGCTGCAGGGCATTAGTCAACCCAAAGGACATCACTAAGAACTCATAATGCCCATATCGAGTCCGAAAAGCTGTCTTAGGGATATCTCGATGCCCTAATCTTCAACCGATGATACCCAGGACCTCAAATCAATCTTAGAGAACAAAGATGCCCCCGTAGCTGATCAAATAAGTCATCAATACGCGGAAGAGGATACTTATTTTTCACTTTGTTACCTTGTTTAACGTACGTAATCAATACACATCCTCATAGTCCCATTTTTCTTCTTCACAAACAACACGGGGGCACCCCAAGGTGACACACTAGGGCGAATAAACCCCTTACTCAATAAATCCTGCAACTGATCCTTCAACTCTTTCAACTCTGCTGGAGCCATACGGTAGGGAGGAATAGAAATAGGCTTAGTGCCCGGCTCCAAATCAATAGCAAAATCAATATCCCTATCGGGTGGAACACCTGGAAGATCAGAAGGGAATACATCGAGAAACTCCTGAACCACGAGATGTAATCCATGGAAGGTGGTTCAACACTAGTATCCCGAATAAAAGCTAAGTAAGACAAACACCCTCTCTCCACCAATCTCTGAGCACGAATAAAAGAGATGACCTTGCTAGGATATGAGCCAATAACACCCTTCCACTCAACCCTCGGAACACCAGGCATTGCTAAAGTCACAGTCTTAGCATTACAATCAAGGACAGCATGATAAGGAGAAAGCCAATTCATACCCAAGATAACATCAAAGTCTACCATCCCCAGAATGATTAAATCTACCCAAGTGTCATACCCCGCTAGAGAAACAAGACAAGATCGATACACTCGATCCACCACTAAGGGATCACCCACGGGTGTAGAAACACGAATAGGTACAGTCATTCTATCACATATCATATCAAATTCAGCGAAGAAATAGGTGGACACATAAGAGAATGTAGACCTCGGATCAAACAATACGAAGCGGATCGATGGCATACCGGAATGATACACGTGATAACAAAGATCGAAGTCTCCGCTTGGTCTCCCGGGAAAGCATAACAATGGCCCCCTCACTACCTCCGGCTGGGGTGGTAACTCTACCCCCACTCTGCTGAGCTGCAATACCACTACTAGAAGCTCTACCGCCTCTACCTGACTGAACTCTGCCTCGGCCTCTACCCTGTGGTACCAGTGGTCTAGCCTGAAATAAAGAATTAGGTTGGGACCCTCCACGACCCCTCTGGGAAGTACACTGTCGCATCAAGTGATCAGGATCTCCACAAGAAAAGCAAAATCTCTGTCCCGGGAACTGCTGTGTGGACCCTGAAAACCCACTATAATTACCTCGCCTCATAGGTCGCTGCTGTGAACCGTGACCCACGCTATAAGAATCCCGAGGTATCTGACCACCACCCTCGGATGTCGGCATAGATGCATGAACGGGTCCTCGTTGCTGAAAGGAACCACTCTCTCTGTGTGATCCCCTGCCTCCAGATAAGGCACCATGAAACTGACCTGCTGTACGGACCCTCTTAGGGTCCCCAAACTCTTCTCTCTCCATCAATTCCGCCTCTTTAGCGGCGCTCACAATGGACTGGAAAGAAGCCCCCTCTCTAGATGCTCTAAACACAGCCGATCTGATGGAGAAAGTCAGCCCCCTCACGAATCTACGGATCCTTTCCGTCTCATCTGGAATAATGGCCAAAGCATGCCTAGACAACTGGCAAAAACGGGCCTCATACTCTGTAACTGATAAGCTGTCCTGTCTCAGATTCTCAAACCTCAAACGACTCTCCTCTCTCACGCTCCAAGGGATAAAACGATCATGAAAGGCATTGGAAAACCTTTCCCAAGTCACTGGAGAAGATCCAACTGGCAAAGCCCCCGAATAAGTTCTCCACCACTCTCTCCCCGGCCCACGAAGCCGGGAGTGTAGCATATCGAACCCCATGTGACTCAGCTAATCCAACAACCTCTAGCAACTCTCGGCATGTAGTCAGAAACTCATGAGCGTCCTCACTCTTCCCACCCTGAAACTGAGGTGGGTCCATCTTTCGAAATTTCTCATACCTACGCTGCTCATCCTCTGTCAGAACAACCAATGGTGCACCTTGACCCCCAATTGCTGGTGCAAGATCATTCTCAACCATGGGATCCTTTGGTGGCTGCCCCATCGCATCTGCACAACCGGAGCTCCCCGTCGCTCTTGGAGTCCGAGCTCCCTCTCTAGTCCGAGAGTCTTGTGGTGTGGCGGTCGCACCACCACCCCGAGTAAAACTCTCAAGCACACTTAACACCCTCAATAATGTATCCCGAAGCAAAGGTGTGACTGCGGCTCGGAGGAACCCGGTCCTCTCTCGTCATCAATGCGAGGCTCGGGAAAGGCCTCTCTAGTACGACCTCTCACCGGTCTTTGCTCCACGGCCACGACCTCTGGCTAGTGCCGTTCCACGAGCACGACCTCTAGCTCGGGCTCTACCCCTACCCCTAGCTGGGGCCTCAACAACTGCCTCGGGAAGTGCCTCCCCTCTACCACCAGTAACAGTCGCTCTGGTCCTCGTCATCTGTCAAAAGAGTATACAATAGCTCAGTACTAAAGAAGGTAACCACGCACGATGAGAAAGAATGAACAAAAAGGAAGTTTCCTAATAGTCTTTATAGCCTCTCAGAGATAAGTACAGACGTCTCTGTACCGATCCTTGAGACTCTACGTAGACTCGGCTTGTATACACGTAAGACCTATGAACCTGGCTCTGATACAATTTTGTCACGACCCAAAAATGGATGTGATGGCACTCGTCGTATCCCACCAAGACAAGTCAGCCTAAAACCCAATCTTTTCGATAAAGTGCGGAAATAAAGCAAAGTTCAGTAATAATTACTATTACAAAAACAAGTCCACTTAATTCAACCCCAAAACCTGGTTGTCACGTGTACAAGCCTCTAATGTAAATACTAGAATCGAAATAAAAATACGCAAGTCTCAAATGACGTTGTCTTTCAAGTAAAAACAAAATCATAAACAGGAGTAAGAAGGTTCGCTGAGATGACAAACAGCTACCTCTCAAATCTCCACAGAAAGCCTCGGAAAAGAAGGAAACGGAAGGTATCACGAAGATCGGGCTCGTAACCTACAAAAGATTGTAGAAGCAAGGGGTGAGTACCAAACCACACGGTACTCAACAAGCAAACCTCTAAACACAAGCTAAGGGTACAGAATACGGGTACTCCTTACACCCCATCCTAACCTCCATAACTACAACCTGCATAAAATCAGCCCAACCTAACAATTCACAGTTTACATAGCATACAGCTCAACAACAGCACTCTAACAGATTATATATTCTCAATAACAACTCAATATTCAGCAATAACAAGTTTTACAGAAAGACACTCAGAAAATCAGTAACACACAAGATCAAGTTCATCAATAATAAAAATGTGCAATGCAATGAAATGCAATGTCAAGTATAGTGATGCATGTCTGACCTAATGATACACACCCGCTGTCTCTCAGTCCGGGACCCATGGGGGACATATCTGTCCATGCATCCATCGCGGCGCGCGATACGACCCTCGATAATAGTAACCATCGCGGCGCGCGATACGTCCCTATAGGTTTAACCTAGACCCAAAAGCTTGCCCAATTTTATAATTAAGTTCCTAACTCTTGATGCCCATTAACTTGTCAATTATTCCAATTCCTTCAAATATCGTAAGTCTAATGACATTTACAAAAATACAAACAACAATGACATTATTATTTTTCCAAGAAATCAATTAGGCCTTAACTTATATAGAGTAACAATCTAACTCCTTTAGTGAGCATTCAACTTACTACTTGAAACTTGTAGGTAGCATGTATGGAAAATAATTATACATATACTCCTAACAATTCAATTCCCTTAATCCCCAAAAATTGACAGCAAACAAAAAGGAATATAATAATAATAACAATACTATTAGCACCCACCGTTACCAATAATTTCCAAACAACCCACAATCCATTTTAACTAACGTACAGCAATTTCATCTTAATTTCCCCAAACTCTTAATGGATTAAAATATTAACTAATATCAAAGAAAAGTTTCATATCCTAGTAGTGTTTCATTCGCCAACCATAACCATTTAATCAATACGCTCTAGTCCATCAATATATATATATATATATATATAATATGCAACAATCTGTACAAGAATAGAAAAATTAGCCTCACATATACATATTTATTTATTTACCTAAATTACTCCTTGTTCCCGCCGCACAAGTTCTCCACGAACTTTTCTTTCGTTTCCGTCCGCTGAGTTCTTGCCTTCTCTTTTCTTTTTTTCTTTTTTTTTTTTAAATTATGACCCAATAATTCTCAACCCTAATAATTATTTTCCTATATGGGTCAAGTTGTATTAAACTAATTATAAATTTAACCCATTAAGCATTAACTTAACTAGTTATTTAATAATTAACCATCAATTAGTTCACTCTAGTTAAATAAATATTCTAAATTTCCAAAAATGACATTCTGGGTCATCACACTAAGAGATGCCGTCCGTCGCTTTTTTTAAAAACTAATTAATAAAATAAAGTAAATTAAAAACGGCGGACAACATGGTTATTATATAATTTATAAATAATTATTTTAAATAAAAAGCGACGGACGGCGTCTCTATATATATTAAATAAAAAATTATTAATTATATATATATATATATTTAGTGCAAAAATCCGCAAAAAAAAAGTGACGGACTAAGAGATGCCGTCCGTCACTTTTTGTAAAATAATTTTAAAAATAATTATTTTTATTAAAAAGCAATGGACGACATCTCTTAGTCCGTCACTTTTTTGGAGCGACGCTGTCCGTCGCTTTTTCTTCCGTCGTTTTTTAGCAGCTTTTTAGTAGTGGAAGATGAAAACAAGTTCTTAGCGTTAAACATCTTGTCGGATATTTTGAAGCTTAAATTTGAGCCTCTTGATCAAATCTACTTATTAAAACAATGAGATGAATTCAGGAGTATACCACTTGATTGCTCTAGTGTTCTGCCTCATGATTATATTTTGTTTTAGCAGTCACCTTGAAAATGTATAATCTCCAAGAACATTGTCGGAGTACCATCGATGTTGTCAATTCTTAGAATATGTCATTAGAGCTTTCTGGATATTTGAGATTGCTTTTTTAATTCAAACACTAGTAATCTTGAAATATACCTACCATTTTAGGCTAATGAGTCGTGTCACTTATTTCAAATTACACACTCCCTTGTTTCAATTTATGTGGCTTACTTTCCTTTTTAGTTTGTCTAAAAAAGAATGTCACTTTTTTGTATTTAGTAAATTTTTAAGACCACAAGATTCATAGGGTACTTTGATATGTTATACACACCTTCAACTTTGTGGCCCGTCAAACTAAGTCATAAAATGAAAACAGAGGGATTAGTATATTATAGTGCCAATTCTACAGTTATTCCAAAATTATTTTTTTCTCTTTTCTTTTATTCCTGTTTCATGACTAGATCATCCTTCTACTTGTAGCCGTCATAAGCTCAAGGTTGGTTGAAGGTATTTGAAACAAAACTTTTCCTTGAAATGCAATGTTATTGCAATTGTGGTTCATGCCTGCAACAAATTTCCTAAAAATACATTATCAATTTTTTCTGCATAGTTCTCTAATCATGCTTATCTAAAACACATATGATTACAAGGTTGCTTTCCTTATTCACTAAATATTTGGCGGATTTAATCCTTTTTCACTTTCTTTTCCTTTTAATTCTCTTATCTTTCTTGTTTTGAAAATTTGTGTTATGTCTCTAACATATGAACTGATTGTGTGTGCTCTCCTATAATCTTAATCTGTTTTATTTGTTGGTTTGCAGTTCTTGGGAGCTTAGTTTTTCGCTAAATGAATTTGTTACAGATCATTACTCATCATACCATTCGGTGTTCAAGTATCATGTATATGATTTCTTCAAGGTACAATGCTTATATATCAATTGTGTTGCATATTGTTTGGCATCTCACAAGACAACTATTCTTTTGGTGCTTTTAACCTTTGATAAAAATAAATATAACTAAAATTTCAGCCCTCCAGAATGGTTTTACCAATATCGTCCACTCATTTGATGGGACCGATGAGAACAAAAAGTGCCCTCTCCTTCCAAATTGAGAAAAAAATGATGTATGCCTATCTTATAAAAAAGAAAGATGTATGCCTACTCATATCTTTTTTTCTCCTGTATTCTAAATGTATATCTGATACCACCTCTTGACATCTGTCAAACTGTTGATCTTGAATTTCTCTGTGGAATTTGTTGAGTATGTGTTGGGTTCTTGCTGAAATTTCTTTGTCCGTTTGACATATGTTTTCATCGTGTATGATAGCCTACAAATTTTATGCCTTTAATGTGCAATTATTCAACTGTGTAAATGTGTGTTTACATCCTGCTGCAGCTGATTTTTTCAATTAGGAGGCACCTCAACATTGATTAACCTGTGTAATCCCATGTTCTTTGTAATCCATGTATCCACTTGGATATGACAAATGAAACATCATATTCAGTTAATAAAGAGTTTCCCTAGGACAAAACTATCTATTTAAATTAGTTTATCTAATTGTTAGAATAAATAAGGAATCTAACATGCATTGTATGATTGGGGTTTATCACTGCTGTGAGGTCTAACTTGTTGCATCGTTGCTTTCGAATCTTTCAGGAGAATTGTTGAGCTTAAGGCAAATGAAGGAAAACAGATCCTGAAAGAGATACCATATGCCTTGATGCTTCAAATATTTATGGATGCCAGTGTAGATTTAGTTCCTTCAATAAGCACCTTAGATTCTCGTTGAATTGATATGTGGCCATTAAATAAAAAAACCATCTTGAGCATAGGATTTGTGTATTATGGTAAGTGTATTAGTGGATGCCTATCAAATAATGCATTGGTTGCAGGGTATTGCTGGGAAATAATTGTATTTTTTAATTAAAAAAGTGTATTTAACTACGGTTCAACCGTGGTAAATATATATTATGAACATTTTCAGTAGTGATATTTTGCCACGATCAACCGTGGCTACTTTCACATCAAACCGTGGCTAATTTCCTGGTGACGCCCATTATAGGCACACCATTAGCCGTGGCTATATGCCCGTGGCAAAGTCGTGTTAGCCATGGTTTTGTTACTATTTAGCCACGATTTTGCATGTTGCTAAAACCAGTGTTTTTTGTAGTGCAATCTGATCAGCAAAGTTAGAATATCGTACTCGTTTGGAAGCTGGAATTAATGTGATAAGATATCTTTTGAAGCAAGGATTGTCATTTCGGGGCCATCGTGAAGATGTATCCTCTTTTCATAGAGGTAATTATATTGAGCTCCTTACTTGGTATGCGAAGCTATGTGATAATATTGACAATGCATTTAAAAAAGCTCCAAATAATAATCAACTAACTTCTCCACGTATTCAAAAAGATATTATCAATGCATGTAAGATTGAAACAATTAAGTGCATAATTGAGGATTTAAATGATAATCACTTTTCCATCTTAGTTGATGAATCTCATGATATTTCATGTAAGGAGCAAATGGCTATTGTCTTACGATATGTTGATAGAAGGGGAAGTGTGATAGAACAATTTCTTGGTATTGTTCATGTTCGTGATACTACTGCTTTGTCTTTAAAGAATGGAATTATTGGTTTACTTGCTCAACATTCTTTAAGTCAATCTTATATACGTGGACAATGTTATGATGGAGCAAGTAATATGCAAGGTGATATAAATGGGCTAAAAAAATTGATGTAACAAGAAAGTAAAGGTGCTCATTCTATTCATTGTTTTGGTCATCAACTTCAATTAACTCTTGTTGCGGTTTCTAGAAGATGTGATGGAGTGCAAGAACTTTTGTTATTGGTTTTTGATATACTAAATATGGTGGGAGCTTCTTTCAAGCGTGGAGATGAACTTCACGAAGCTCAAGCAAAAGAAATTGAAAAGGCTTTTACGTAAAGGTGAACTTGAAACTAGTAAGGGCTTGAATCAAGAATTAGGTCTTGCTAGAGCACGTGATACTAGATGGGGATCTCATTACAAATCTTTTAACAATTTTGTCTTCATGTTTGGTCCTATCATTGATGTACTTGATGCTATTGCTGTTAATACTCGTTTTGAAGAGAAATGTAGGGAAAAAGGATATCTTATAACATGCTTAACATTTGGTGTTGTCTTCATGTTGCATTTCATGCGCATTGTTTTAGCAATTACAAATGATCTAAATGTTGCTTTTCAAAAGAAAAAGCAAGACATTGCAAATGCCATGTCACTCGTTGGAGTAGCAAAGAATCGATTGCAACAACTACGGGATGAAGGTTGAGATTCACTTCTGAATGAGGTATCTAAGTTTTATATCAAATATGATATTTTGATACCTAAATTTGATGTGTTTTATCTTATCCGTGGAAGATCACGTCGTAGAATTGCTGAGTATACTATTTTACATCACTATCGAGTTGAAGTATTTTAAAATATTATTGACTGGCAACGTCAAGAACTCAATAATCGCTTTGATGAGGTGACACCTGATTTGCTTCTGGAAATTGCTTGCTTGAACCCAGTTAATTCTTTTTCTAACTTTGATATGGAAAAGGTATTGAGATTGGCTGATTTATACCCTGATGATTTTGATAAATACTCTATAGTTGATCTTCGCTTTCAGCTTGAAAATTGCATTGTTGATGTTAAAGATCATGATAAAAGGTTCTTCGATCTTAAGGGACTTTCTAATCTTTCCAAGATACTCATAGAGACGAAGAAGCACATAACTTATCCTCTTGTGTTTCGACTAGTTAAATTTGCTTTTCTTTTGCTGGTGGCTACTGCTACAGTTGAAAGAGTTTTCTCGGTGATGAAGTTGATTAAGACTAATTTACGAAATCGAATGGATGATGAGCTTTTGAGTGGTTGTTTGGTGCCTTATATAGAGAAAGAAATATTTAGTACTATCCCCAATGAGACTATTATGAATACATTTCAAAATATGAAAACTCGTCGAGGAGAGTTGTAGTAGTTTACTTTATTTATGTTTTATTAGTACATTTTAAATAATTTTTATATCAATTATTTATTATTTATTTATTTTTAAATATCGACACCACTTACAAAAAATCTTGCGTATGCCACTGTTCACACTATCACTACTTCATTGTAGGGGTCGTTGGGTAGAATGTATAAGAATAATGTTGAACACATTATATTAGTAGTGCTTGCATTACTAATGCTTGCATTAGTTGTGCTTGCATTACTAATGCTTGCATTAGTTGTGCTTGCATTACTAATGCTTGCATTAGTTGTGCTTGCATTATTTCTTATACATTGTTTGATTTGATGTATTAAAAATAACAAGCCGTGCATAATTTTTATTAAAAAATGTTTGTTTACAAAAATGCCCTCCACACTTTTTAGTTTTGCATAGTTTCCATGCAACAAAGTTCTTTTGCTTAAACATCGCAATAAAGGTTTTACTAAAATGTCACTAGCCCTTCTTCTTCTTTTTTTTCCCAAAATAAAATTAAATATTTGTTAGCATTTTGAATTCTAAACTTATTTACCTATCAAATAAGGGACGAGATATTAATTAAGAACTTAGAGTACTTTCATGTTTAGCTCTAGGGTAAAAAGAAAAAAACATATGGACTTTGAGAAGAAGAATGTATAGTTAATGATGCCTAGTGATTAGGGGTTAATATTAAAAAAATTGAAAGGAATACGAAGTTGAGTGCTGATAATTCAGAGTAATTGGGTTCGATAATTGTTAGGTAACAAGTGAGAGAAAAAGGAGTAAAATATTTTAAAAGGGCTTTGAGGGTAGTTTTGTCCTAGTAAATCTAATGCAAGTGTTAAAATCCATTGTATTACTAATACCTAGAAATCTATGGTATTAGTAATAACCACAATACACAATAATGTGTATAACTAATGCAATCATTAATTATACATAGCATGGAAAAATGCACCAAACAGGGTACTATTAATACATAGAGCTAATGCATGCATTAAGTGCACGTCCCCACTCTTTGTTTTTATATATTACGTGGACTCCCAAGCACATCTAATATAATTAATAAAGTATAAAATAAAAGAAATTGATTTATTATTTGTATTTAATTAATTTTAAATGATAAATGCAAATAATGAAAAAAAAATTATGTTCATTTTTGTATTTAATATTAAATTATTTATTACTCACTTAATTTTAATTCATTTTTCCATTATAATTTTAGACGAATTTAACATAGTAAAAAACATTTTTGATTATTTTGATTTTGAAAAAAATTATACATATAAAATGTACAAAAATGTTCTTTAATAGTATGATATTAATCATTTCATGTAAAAAGGTAGATTTAAGAACTTACTTAAATATACAGGTTAGGAGTCGCGCCTAAACTTCTTCATCAGTTAAATGGGCCTTCAATAATATTATTTCAATTAAACAAAATAAAAAAAATAGTAGGTCAAACATGTAAAAACGCATAATGTGTTTATTTGTTTATCAAGGTAAAATAAGCAAAAAAAAAAAAAACAAACTAATAATATCATTATTAAAATTTCAATATAATATATTAAGAGTATAACGTGTATTTTACTCCCCTGATGAAAATATTATTTGATATCTTGGAGACGACGCATTCCAATCTTATATCTTAGATTCTCAAATGTTGACGTTGGCAATGCCTTAGTGAATAAATCTGCAAGATTATCACTCGAATGAATCTGTTGAACATTTATCTCACCATTTTGTTGAAGATCATGTGTGAAAAAGAACTTCGGTGAAATATGTTTTGTTCGGTCTCCTTTGATATGTCCTCCCTTTAATTGAGCTATGCAAGCAAGATTATCTTCATACAATATTGTTGAAATCTTTGTTTGCACAGAAAGACCACTAATTGCAAAATGTGTTGAGTCATTGATCTTAACCATACACACTCTTGACTGGCTTCATGAATGGCTATTATCTGTGCATGATTTGAAGAAGTAGCAACTATTGTTTGCTTCATCGAACGCCATGATATAGTTATACCTGCATATGTGAATAAATAGTCTGTCTGAGATTGGGCTTTATGTGGGTTAGACAAAAATCCTGTATCTGCATAACCAGTCAATTCTGACTTAGATACATTAGAATACAACAATCCAATATCAATTGTTCCTTGAAGATATCTGAATATATGCTTAACACATTTCCAATGTCTTCTTGTTGGACATGAGCTGAATCTCGCCAATAAACTTACTGCGAAATAAATATCTAGTCGAGTATTATTGGCAAGGTACATTAGTGCCTCAATAGCACTGAGATATGAAGTTTCATCACCAAGAAGCTCTTCATCCTTTTCTTGAGGTCGGAATGAATCTTTTTTTATATCAAGAGATCTCACAACCATCGGGGCACTCAATGAGTGTGATTTCTCCATGTAAAATCGCTTCAAAACCGTTTTAATATATGTTGATTGGTGGATAAATATTTCATTTTCCAAATGTTCAATCTGAAGTCCAAGATAAAGTTTTGTCTTACCAAGATCTTTCATTTCAAATTCTTTCTTCAAACACTCAACAACTTTTGAAAGCTCTTTAGGAGTTCTAATGATGTTCAAGTCATCACCATAAACATATATTATTACAAATTCAGATTTTGACCTTCGTATAAAAATACAAGGACAAGTAGGGTCATTCTTATACCCTTCTTTTAATAAATATTCGATAAGACGATTATACCACATTTGCCCTAATTGTTTCAATCCATATAAGAATTTCTGAAGCTTTATTGAACAACTTTCTTTTGAATTTTTATATGCTTCAAGCACTTTGAGTGCTTCAGGGATTTTCATAAAAATATTGTGGTCTAGTAAGCCACACAAATAGGCTGTGGTCCATTAGATGCATTTCAAGCTTTTCATGAACTGTCATATTTAGTAGATACTTGAAGGTAATTGCATCTACCACAGAAGAATATGTCTCCTCATAATCAATGTCATGCCTTTACGAAAATTCTTGTGCCATAAGTCGTAATTTATATCTAACGACTTTACCATTTTCATCGCGTTTTCGTACAAAAACCCACTTGTACTCAATTGGCTTGACACCTTCAGGTGTTCGGACTATTGGTCCAAAAACTTCACGCTTTTCAAGTGAAGTCAATTATGTTTAAATTGCTTCCTTCCATTTTGATCAATCATCTCTCTGTCTACATTCATTGACAGATCTTGGTTCCAAATCCTCATCTTGTTGCATTATTTCAACTGCAACATTATAGGCAAAAATATTATCCACCACAATATTATTTCGATTCCACCCTTTACTAGTTGAGACATAATTTATAGATACTTCCTCATTCTCATTATTTTCAGATATGTGAACCTCCTCAGTAGTGTCATCATTTATTATGTCTCGGAGCTCTTCATGAGCAATTGTCTCCATATTATGATCATCTTGATCATTTATTCCTTTTCTTTTTCGAGGATTTTTATCCTTGGAACCAATTGATCTACCACGTTTTAAGCGTGGTCCAAACTCGTTTGCCATAACATTTTGTCCTATCGGGACATCAACTCGAACTTGACCATTAGCAGCAGGGATATATGATTTAGTAATCCATGGAAGGTTAGTAAATGCATTCGACAGTTGATTTGCAATATTCTGCAAATAAATCATCTTTTGAACTTCTTGCTCACATTGATTTGTTTGAGGATCTAAATGAGACAGAGAAAGTGAATTCCAATCTATCTCATTTCCCAACTTCTTTTGTTCCCCTCCTAATGTTGGGTATACTTATTTATCAAAGTGACAATCAAAAAATCTTGCCATAAATAAATCTCTAGTTTTAGGTTTCAAATATTTTATAATAGAACAAGATTTATGCCCAACATATATCCCCAACCTTCTTTAGGGACCCATCTTTGTGCATTGTGGTGGAGCAATTGGAACATATACTGCACAACCAAAGATTCTAAGATGGAAAATGTTTGGCTCCTGACCCAAAAATCAATTGTAATGGGGAGATGTCATGATAATTGGTTGGCCTTATGCGCACAAGTGTCGTTGCATGCAAAATAACATGCCTCCAAACTGAAACAGGCAACTTTGTCCTCATCAACATGGTCTAGCTATCAATTAGAGATGTTTAATCACCAGCATTATCAAGACGAATTGTCTTTATTACATAATCTGGAAATTGTGCTTTTAACCTTATTATTTGAGCTAACAACCTCGCAAAAGCAATATTGCGAGTTGATAATAAGCACACATATGAACATCTTATAGATGCAGACCATATAATATTTAAATGGTCCACATACAGGATGAATAGGCCCACATATATCACCCAATATTCGTTCCAAAAATGCGGGAGATTCCACTCCAACCTTAGCCGCTGATGGATTGATAACCAACTTTCCTTGAGAACAAGCAGCACAAGAGAATTCCTTTGATTGAAGAACATTTTGGTTCTTCAAAGTATGCCCACGTAAATTCTCAATTATTCTGCGCATCATATTATAACCAGGATGGCCTAACCGGTCATGCCAAATGACATAATCATTAGAACTAGTAAACATTTTGTTTACTATGACATGTGATTCAACCGTATCAATATTTGTATGGTACAACCCAGAAGAAAGCGCAGACAATTTTTCATGCATAGTTTTCTTCTCCGCATTTATTGTAGGAATATAAAGGTATTCCACCTTTCCTTCATTTGCAGTCTCAACATGATAGCCATTTTGGCGAATAACCTGAAAACTTAACAAGTTTCTTTGAGACTTACTACAATACAATGTATTATCGATTATCAATAATGTTCCTCTGGGTAGTAATAATGCCGCTCTTCCAGAGCCTTCAATCAACTTTGTACTACCACATATTGTATTAACATATGCTTGTTTCATAATCAAATGAGAGAAATATTTCTTTTATCTTAGTATTGTATGAGTTGTGGCACTATCCAAAAGACACATATCTCCATTACTCATCTTGGATCCAACTGAAGACTGAAAAATTTATTTATCTTCATAAAAATAAAAATACATAATAAGAAGTATGAAACTTAACAAAAGAAAATTTAAGTACATGAACTTTAAGTAAGATATTAAAAAAACATAACAACATTATTCATTTCCCAGTTCAATTATCAATCTTCAGTTGCGATCCCCAGAGAAGTCCTCAGCTTCTAGATGAATAATATCATCGAGTCCATCAAAAACATCATCTTTCAATGCTAAATTTGCTGCAACATTCTTATCATATTTTTGAGAAGATCCTGCCTTACCATCATCTTTGAGAGTCAAATGTGACTCTACTGGGGCATTAAAAGAGAAGGCACCGCCTTTATTCCCTTTCATTTTAAAGGAATTTTGCTGCAGCCTGACAAAATGCTCAGGTGCCCAACATTCATTTTTCCAGTGACCTTTAAGGCCACAACGATGATAGTGATCGTCCTTTCCTTTAGAAGGATTATTTTGAGAACCTCGATGATTATTATATCGTCTTTTGCCTTTGCCATGCCTGTGCATATTATCATGGCCCCGATTATTTTATCTTATTTTAGACTGGCCGTGTGCTTCTTTCCCGTGTGCCTCCGATAATTGAACCCTTCAAGCAGGCCGGGCTTCATGATTTTTCATTAAAAGGTCATTATACTGCTCAAGCACCAGAAGGCATGAGATTAATTCAGACTATTTTTTAAAACCCTCTTCATGGTATTGCTGTTGTAATATCATATTGGAGGCATGTAAAGTAGTTAGTGTCTTTTCCAACATGTCCTCATCTTTTATAACTTTCCCACATAATTTTAATTGGGAAGTGATTCTAAATACAACAGAGTTATACTCAATTACGATTTTATAATCTTGAAACCGTAAGTGCATCCATTCATAATGAGCCTTTGGCAATACCGTTGCCTTGAAGTGGTCATACCTCCCTTTCAAACCTATCCACAATTCAAGTGGATTTTTCACTGTTAAGTATTCAACCTTTAGGCTTTCATCAAGATGATGATGAAGGAAAATCATAGCTTTCGTTTTATCCTGACTTGATGCCTTATTTCCTTTGATTATACAATCACCAAGACCCTTAGCGGTAAAGTGAATTTCAGCATCAAGTACCCATGACAAATAGTTCTTTTCAGAAATGTCATGTGCCACAAATTCAAGCTTTGACAAATTCGACATGATGAAAACTATTATAAAATAATTGAGTTAATATTATAGTGTTGGTTTCTTTATAATGAATGGTTAATTAATGTTCAAATAATAAAATATACTATGATTATAAATTAATATGCATGCATATGGAATGTTTTAAAAACATGTAAATTCATGAAGTATTGAAACATTAGATTTAATATGTAATTTTAATTGTTCTACAATACTTATTATTAGTTTCAATAGATATTAACACCATTTTTTTTGTGAGAGTTTCAAGTCATATTTAATACAATAATATTTTTCTTTATGACACACCAATATTTATCATAAATTTATGACAAGAAAATACTTACGATTACTCTAACTAGCATGCTATCATATGCCCTAGTATTTAATTTAGAGTTATAAGTTATTAGCATAAACACAACATAAAAATATAAACCTGAAACGTATTGATTATTATGGCTAGTAAAGTATCATACAAATACCTAAAGCAAGTTATGTATGCAATAATTAAATCGTTGATCAAAGATTTATGCAAGTCCTATTAGAGATGTTATAAACACATGAATGTATACTTGGGTCTAAAAGAAAATTGATTAACTTTTAGGGAAAAAAGATAATTCTGTATTAATTAGGTCTCAATTGGTTAGAGACTCATGTTGATAACGTGTTGTAAAATGAGAGCCAAATACAAGAATACTAAACAAGAAAGGAAGCCAAATGGTAATGGAAATATTAAGTATATGTATTCTTTGATCTCTTCAAAAATGTGTATTTTTCACAAGGGTAAAGGATACCCTTTTATAGGATTTAGAAAACATCCGTTTACATCCTTTAACCAAATACGATAGTACAACATTAAGTCTTACATTAAATAGGTTCATTACGTTAGGTTGTTGATGAAAAGAATTGAAACATCCACAATTAAATGGTTTTGTAACATTCTTGTCTTTTTATAGCTATTTTTCAATTTGCATACCTTGAACCTTTTCTTTCATTAGTCTACATTTAATTATTCAATGCAACTCTTCCTATTCTCCAAACTATTTATTTCTCCTAATTAATTAGTCTACAACTCTACGTTTAATTATTCAATGCAGCTCTTCCTATTCTCCAAACTATTTAGCAATGAACAGCACACACTTAAATTTGACTAATGAGTAAATTAGTAAGGGCTACATTTAAATTGGACTTTTAAATATCTGCAGATTCACAAATCTCATGTAAATTTAAATACAATTACTACTATTTCAATTAGATTAGGTATTTTATTTTAATTAAATATAAGATAAAAATTGTAATCTAACTTTAAACACTCGTTTTATTTCTCTCCATTTTTATTCATGTGGATACATTCACCTCAGACTAATATTCTATTTTGAATAGTAACAACACAAACCAATATATACAAAGATACATATTCCAAGCCATAATAAATGTCATTATTTTATTTTTTTATCATGGATACATTCACCTAAGTTCTCTCCCCATGAATTTCCGTAACATTTCATTAATTTGTCTGGAAACATAATAAGTATCATTATCTTTTAGTTGGAATATGAAGAGTGCCCTCTCTTGTTGTGTGTGGATAATTTAGTGGTTTTACATTTATGTATATTAATTTTGAAGAGACAATACATTTTTATTATTATTTAATTAGATTAGATGTTGTATTTATTAAATTTTGATTAAGTATGAGGGTTAAATTGTAATCTAACTTTGAAGATGGGTGCTTCCCACTTTTGATAATATATGATATGATATGATGATGATGATGATATGATATATGATATATGATTAGTAATTTCTTATGGCCTAACCCATCGGTGGCCCCCTAAAGTTGGCTGCAATTTTCACATAGACACTTTAACTAGGCTTTGTTCATTTTAGGCACCTCATGTCAGGAACCGTTGTGTCATTTTGACACTTTTAGCTGACATGGCAAAGTGAGTGTTATACACTCGCTATTGACGCGTGAGGGACTTATTTAGTCTATTCTATTTTATTTTTTCTCTTCTTCTTTCCCATTTTATAGCCACTATCTCTCCGATTATTTCTCAAAGTTTAAAGTACTTCAATGGAGGTTAAATCTTTTGTTATAATAATTTCAATTTAAATTTCGCACTACAAATTCAGATAGACCAAAAAAGACACAAGAAATCGAACTCATATCAACAACACCCCAAATCATGTAAAATTCACCCACAATAATCCTAAAATAGGAGCCAAAAAATCTCAATTGTTACTATGTAAATGTTAATCTCACTAACCTTGAGCCCTAATTAAACTACAAATATCACAAAATTAAAGAAAAAGAGACGCAATCTTAAAAATATGAACCATTGTTGTTATACATTTGCACCTTTTAGCCCTAAATCAAATGAAGAAATGGGAGGGAGGGTGTAATGAATGGGGAATATGGCAGAAAAAAAAATCATGAAAAAGAGGAATAAAATGGGGAAGATGGCTGTGTGGTTGTGGGTGTGACGGAAAAGATAATGAAAATGAAGGTGTGTGGGTGTGGGTTTATGACAGAAAAATGAAGCTCAAAAATAATAAAAATGGAGTAATACAATGGAGAAGATGATTGGGAAAGATGATTGGGGAAGTTGTGGGGGGTTGCATTTTTCTATAAAGTTGTCAAATATTTTATTTAATTTTTTGGGATCAAAAGACCACATGTCGTTTATTCATTGGTTACTTTGTCATGTATTTTAATTCTTATTTTTTCTATTTAATATGATAAACTTTTAATGAGTTGGCATGATATAATTGGGCATCTAATCCACGTGGACGCGCTTGGTTAACATGCACTTGAAGTCAACATGTGCCAGTGAAAAAAGTGTCAAAATGACACAATGTGATCTGACATGAGGTGTCTAAAATGAACAAAACCTAGTTAAAGTGTTTAAATGAAAATTGCTGCCAACTTTAGGGGGCCACTGATGGGTTTGGCTATTTCTTATTATATACATATAGATTATAGATGATAAGTATTATGAAATTAGATATTTTAATTATGAATTAATCTAAGGAAGTGCAAAAGTCATTAACATATTAATTTAAATGAAACAATTTAATATTTAAATTAAAAAGTTAAATGTTTTATAACATTTTAATTTATAATAGAGGTAAAACAGTAATTCAACTTTTAACTTTTTTTGTTCCCGCTTATATATATATAAATAAGTCACAATACAACTATCATTGTAACTATCTTGTTAGCTTTCAACCAAAAGCTAACAAGATTTTTAGTTACATATTTATTATTTAGTTAAATAATAAATATGTCATTTCTATATATATTTTTCTATTACTATATATAATAAGTTGGAATATCTACTACTTAGCACATGACAAGTGTTACATGTGCTTAGATAGTGTTGTACATTCTTCTTTTATGCTTGTACCTTTAAAATTTATATTATTGGACAATTTAACACCATTAATCACAATAATTAATAACTTAAAACATTTTTTAAAAAAATATGAAAATTTCGATGACTCCAAATTTTATTTGTGTCACATAAATTGAGACAACAAAAATAACATATATTGGGTCCATTTTAATTTATTTGTCTTTTTTTGTGTTTTTTATATTTAAAAATTGCGTATAAATACTATAAATCATGATAATTGACAACATAAAATATGTTTTGAAAAAAATACAAAAAATTCCACTGATTCTTGAAGTGAATCTATCAAAAAAAATATTATAAATCATGATAATTGACAACATAAAATATTTCAAAAATAAAAACATATAAAAAAATTTGATTGATTCTTGAAATTAATCTATCGTTACAAATTATGTATAAAATATAATAAATCGTGATAATTGACAACTTAAAATATTTATTAAAAAAACACAAAAAAAGAAATTGACTGATTCTTAAAATTAATCTATCAATGTCACATAAAATGAGACAAAAGTAGTAATATGTATTATTTAATGTGAAATTATTGAAAACTACGTAAAATGTATTGTAAAGCTTAACAATTAACAACATTTGATTGACTCTTGAAATTTTATCTATGCTACATACATTGAGACAAACGGAGTAATATATATTAAGTATTTAAAATTATGTACAACCTTATTGCTTTCTGTAGGCTTCGAATTATCGTGGTCATTTTTAGGTTGATACAAGTTTTGTACATCTTCTATTTAATTTTTTTAATATTATAAATTGTAATAATTAATAATTTAAAATATTTAAAAAAATATATTAAAAATTGAGTTGGTTTTGGGAATTTTATTTATACTATATAAAATGGGACAAATGAAGCAACATATATAATTTACAAATGACTTAAAAAACATTAAAAATTACAATAATTACCGAATTAAAATATTTAAAAGCTATATAATAAAATAGGTTCACTCTTAGAATTCTATCAGGCTCACATATATTGGGACAGAAAAAATAACATATATCATTTTAAAATTATAAAAAAAGTATTATAAATAATAATAATTAACAACTTAAAATATCTAAAAGACATTTTAAAAGGGTTAATTTTGTAATTTTATCCATATCACATAAATTAGGACAAAGTGACCAGTAATGTAGGTTATTTGAAAGTTACATAAAAATATTATAAATCACAATAATTAATAACTTAAAACATTTTTAAAAAAAAAGATGAAAATTTGGATGACTCTCCAAATTTTATTTGTGTCACATAAATTGAGACAAGAAAAATAACATATATTGGGTCCATTTTAATAGTGTCAAAGAAAGTACAGGTTTGTGATAAAAAAACTTATTCCTTTATCCAGGAAACAATCGCTTCAAAAACTCCGTTATTAGCCCCAAAACATACCATTTATAATATTGAGCCCGTGCATAGCACGGGCACCATTATCTAGTATATATATATATATTTATATGATGACGATGAATGAAACACTGGAATAATCCAACACCATACATTAAAGGACCATTTTGATAGTTTTCCCAACAGTTTAGTCGAGTAAAAGAGAAGTTGAAAAAAAAGTAAAGTTGGTTACATCCCTTCTCCGGAGTTCAGATCCAATTGCCGCATCAAACTTTATCAGTTCTTTTTGCTTATCCTTCTCATACACCTATGCTCTCATGGAAGTTTCAATTTGCACATTCAAAATTGTCTTGTGATTCATTACCACTTTTCATGGTGCAACAAAAGAAATTGACTTGTATGTTTTAGAATAAATATATATTAGCATAAACTCAATCTGTTTCTAAGTAGAACATGAATTTTGCGCACTAAACTAGCTACTATCGTTTAGAAATTTCTAGTGTCGAGAAAATGATCAAAATGGTCTTTGATGTATAGGGATTGAAGTATTTTAGTCATTTATATATATCATCTCATCCAAATAGTCCTTAATGTATATGAAAAGATGGTCATTTTAGTTCTTAGCCCTAAAACTAATTAGAAAAATAAAAAATTTGTTAAATTTAACGGTGGGTCCCATACTTGGTGGAACCCTTCTTCCTTCTTCATTACTGTAATCTCTTCTCCTCCATCGTTTTCTTCAACCATTTTTTTTACAATTTTCAATTGATCTATTTTTGTTTCCACTGATAAAATCCTCTCATACAGACACAAGATTTTTATTTTCTAGCTCTGTCCATTTAGTTTTAATCCTTTTATTTTAAAAGGATAAAACCAAAAAAAATAGTTACAACTTAAAAGGAATTGATTTATGGTGATCTCGGGGAGAAATGGAGTCGTTTAACTAATTTACTTCGTTCACATTTGTTTTAGCGATCTTGATTTTCTTCTTCTTCTTCTTATATAAGAAAATAGGAGCTGCTCAAATTTTTGTTCTAACGAAAGATAAGAAATGAATGCAGTGTGTATTATTATTCTTACAAGGATACGGAGTATGACCTTGTGAAAGAAAAAAGTTGGGGAAGCAGAGTGCCATGGTGATGGTTAAAGAAAACAAATTGAGGAAGAATGGGTTTTACTAATTTTTAATTATTTTTTTAAAAAGCTTGGCATGTTGTGGGATCCACTGTTAAATTTAACAGTTTTTTATTTTTATTTTTTTGGTTAGTTTTAGAACTAAAGACTAAAATGATCATTTTTTCATATACATTAAGGACTATTTGGATGAGATGATATATATAAATAGAGCTGTCAATATGGGCTGGCCCACCCCATTCGGGCTAACCCATACAGACTTTGAAATTTAACGGGTCCAATCGGGCTAGCCCATTTTTATGATGAACCAGAAAATGGTCGGCCTAGCCCATAAGTATGTGGGCTAAGGGCTTTGCCGGGCCAGCCCTCTCTTCTTAAAAATATATTTTTTTATAATTTTTTAAAATTAAATTATAATTTAAAAATATTATCATAAATAACGACAAGAAATATTACATGGTGTTAATGTTACTACTTGTTAATCAAATCTACAAATAAATTATCTTTATAATATTTATTAAGTTTGATTTCAAGTAAAAGAATAAATAGCTAAATAGAAATATTAACCTAATTATTTTTCAATGATCATAATAAAACACAAAAACTATGACAATATTCCACAGGCTACGACATATGTAGTGGTTCCTTAGAAATTTTAGGAAATTTTTATTTTATGTAGTACATATTTTACAAACATAATTGTATTTAAATTGTAATATTTCAAATTTTAAACAGATTTTGAGTTTAGACTCTTGTTATTTTTAATACTTTATTTTATTTTTATTTTATAATTAATTTTTATTTGGCCCACGGGCCGGCCCTATCCATATTTCTCAAGCCCCACAAATTGGCAGACTTATTCAGGCCGGGCTAAAAAGTCTTTTTCTTAAATAGGCTCCAAAAATCGTAGCTCAGCCATATCAAATCACGGGTTAGGCCAGGCCGGCCCAACGGGCCTAGCCCATATTGACGGCTCTATATATAAAGGACCAAAATACTTTAACTCCTATACATCAAGGACCATTTTGATCATTTCTCGTTCCATTGAGGTAAATTAATAATTATGCAACAGACACTTAGTACTTGAAACTTCAGGTAATTGAATCTACTAAACGAGCATATTAATAAGAGGTTTTTCTTCTTCTTTTTATTCAATCACGGTAATCTGAAAGAATAAATTTTTTCTCCGTGACCACAAGTACGCCCCCATCAAATTAAATCACAATGGCAAGATATAAACTTAGCTGCTGAATGCATCATAATAACTGAAAAATAACGGAACATTTAAGGTAATTAGCACCTTGAGAATGTTAACACAAGAAGGTTCATGTTACCAGAACAAGAAGTATCTGCAGATACCTACCAGGGGCATAATACTGTTACCTACCAGTACAAGAGAACTATGCCAAAACACATATAAGAAAAGGAAGCAATTATCTATTGGAATTTAATAGACTTCAACATATCAGTAGCCATGAAAGAACACCAAACAATATTTCTTAATACAAGAGAAATGACATTTGCTTGTCAAATGAACAATAACTAGTAGTTCACCAAAGAACGACAATACGTATATTGAGTTTTGGGTTATTACATATTATTTTCCTCCAATTTGAAGGCTTTTGGGTTTACTCCTACATAATTATTACCAAATCCACCAGAGAACGACAATATGTATATTGTAGAAGTGAACAAAAAGGGAAAAAAATCATTAGAATTATAAAGCAGTGCCATTTTCTGAGTAAATAGCAAAGTATTACAACCCTCACTCCACTAAATTAATCAAGGCACTGAGGTAAAGCAAAATATTCCATCGTAACCACATAATATACAACTATATGCACATAGTTTGGTACTTGTATAATAAGAATCATTAAAGATAATCTAAAGCAGACCACTAGAGCAAAAGTTAATTAAAAATAGAATATCAACAAAAACTAGAATAGAAAAAAAGAAGAAGGAGAAAATCAAAACCAAACCTAGGATTTTAATATGCAAGCTGGCGACAATTGGAACTAATGAGAGGCAAGGCAGATAGAGAGCCATCAACAATAAAGAAAAATCAAACTGAGAGAGAAGAGATATTGATAGATAGAGTGAGGGAGAGATGATTCAGATTGCCTGGTGACGACAATCGTTGATTGGATATTCATCGGCTTGACTCATCTTTTTGATGCCATACCGGAAGAGTCTTACTCTTCTACAAAATCTCATAGAATCATTGTGAGTAAGGCTTTTCATATTACTTGTTGATTGAAGGCGTCAATGAGTCATCCACCTTATCAAACACACTCACCTTCCTCTTCCGCATTGTTCCTATCCAGAACATCTAAAATCCACTAAAATCCACTAAAATCCAAAATCCCTGTAACATCTCAAAAATCTACCTAAGACTGAACCAGGAAAATAGGTGAATCACAGAGGCCCACGAGCCCTTACATGGACTGCGAAACCACACACGGTCCGTCAATATGCCATGAAAGCAACCCAGAGACCCCCCCCAAGGAGAGTGAGGAACCACAGACCACTAGAAGGTCCGTGGAACCCCATACAGTCCATCAAGTGTGCAGTGGAAATGACCGAGTACAACCCCAACTCACTATAAAGAACCAAGGTGCCTACATGGTCCCTGGTGCTTCATAAGGTCCGTGAAGTGGACTGTGAATAGGGCAGTTCAGCCTTCAAGTTTTGGGTCAACTTCAAATAGTCATATCTTTTAGCACAAAATGAATTTTGTGGCCCATGACTATCGAATTAAAAATCATTGAGTCCTCTTTCCAACGCCACCAAGTTTGCTAAAATCCAAGCTCGGAATAAAAAGTTACGCTTGTTTTAGTAGAGCCCTATTGGGCAGGGCCACAACCACGACCCAGTTGATGGGCCGTGGTCCTATTGATGGTCTGTCAATCCCATCGTGAAGGCCACTTTATTAGTTTTAAGTCAGGGTCATTTTGGTATTTTCCCCTAAGCACTGGGCACTTAAACTACGTCGTTTGATGCCTAAACTACATTGTTTTACTATGTCTAAGCCTAATACTCTAGTTAGACAATTCTCCAAAAATCACCCAACTTAGAGAGAAAAGATGAGAAAAAGGCAACCAACTCTCCCAAGAACAAGCAAAAGCATTCTTCGAAGTTCAGCCTCGAAATCTAAAGGATTTCTCCATAGATTTCGTAACCAGGTATGTGGGATTTCACTAGTGGGTTCCTTTCACCCATTAGGTCCCTAGAATTTAGTTAGTTCTATATATTCTCAGCAACTGTTCAGACCTAGGGTTTCTAGATTTTCAAAATTTATTGTGATTATAGTTCCTTTGATCTAAATAACTTGTTTCTTGATAATTTAGTATAATTCCATGCATAGCACTCAGAACCCTAGCTTGTGTAAATTTATCCAAGTTCATGAATTATACTTGCTATGCCAACTAGACAGAAATTGATGCCTCAGATTTTGAATGTTATATTCTCAGCATATAAATGTTGCATTCTCAGTTAGCATGTTAGTTTTTGAGCTATTCAATATTTAGTGCATTTTAGCTTCATGAATATTCAGGTTGGAGTAGACTTAGCACCGAGTTGGACTAGGGTTTAGCGTAGCCTCAAAGTCCTAGAACTACGTGCTCGCATAGGTTTATAAGTCCACTCAGTTGGGTATCAGATTCAGTGATCACGCTATAGTTATGCCTCTATACCCTTGACAAGGTATATTGCGTCCTCTCGATGTGGTGTATACATCAGACTCCAGGTTTAGCTCACGTGGTTTATAACTATTAATAGTAGCTCCCACAGTCAGACTCATACTGCATTGACCAGGTTTTTAACATTTACTTTAGTATACAATTCAACATGTTATCTTCATGATTAGTACTTGGTCATTGCTTCTAGTTCTGTTTTCAAATATACTTCAGTACATATCTATATCCTTGTTCAGATTATATCATTGTTTAATTATGCTTTGTTCAACTTAGAATATCTATTTTTTGCATTCTCATTACATTCCAAGTACTGAAACATACTTTGTGCGAAATCATTTCATGATGTAGGTTCAGGCACTCAACATCCAGATTATGCTTAGTTTGATCCTCAATCCGACTTCAGCAGTTTTGGTGGCGAGTCCTCACACTTTGAGGACAATAAATATGCTTTATTTTTAGTTTCAGTCTTGCTAAAGTTAGCTCGGGGCATGTCCGAAAAACTCAATTTAGTTAGAGGCTTTTCATACATAGTAGTAGATTCAGCTCATGTTCTTAGGTGTTGTTTCAGTTATCACTAAACTCTTATTATATTTTAGATTTTCAGACTAGTTGGGTTTTCCTCATTTCAGCTATCCATTGTTTTTATCTTCTGTATAGTACATGTTTTACTTAGTTATTTTTCAGTATGCTTGTTATATGCCAGACTTAGGGTTAGCTTTGGGTCACTCGTGATCGTAGGTCCCGTATTACGTTTAGGGGATAGCCTTGGGGCATGAAAAACTTGGTATCAGAGCATTAGGTTCAAGAGTCCTAGGTTGTCTGAAATCCATACTTAGTAGAGTCTCTTTCATACGTGTGAAGAACACCACATCTATGAAGGGGAGGCTATGAAGTGTTTTAAGAAAAGCTTCACTTCCTATTCTATTCTTATCGTGCGTGAGGTGTGATTCGACTTTTCCTTTCTAATCCATCATGCATTATACATTTCTGATCTTGCCTCTTCGTAGAGCTAACACACGGAATGCTAATAATTGGAGGGGTAAAATCTAGTAATACCAATTTAACCATAAACTTCATATCGTATAATAGCTCTTTTCAAACCATGATTTCATAACATACTCATAAAGACACTTATCTAAAGCATCTAAATCATGATCATCTTTCATAATGAAAAAAAAATCAATTAAACATTTTCATAAAAACATATTGATACTTTATCTAAAAGTATCCTTGATTCATAGAATCCCTCAATTCATGATGCATGCATAACCTGAAAGCATAGTTCATAATCATAAATATGAATAAACCATGGGTTCATATGAAATTCATTGAAAACATATACTTATGATTAAATCATGCATAATAAGATCAAAAATAAAGAATTGATTCATAAACAACTGAACCTATAAGAAAACATGCAAAACCCTAGAATTTGGGTTAGAATCATAAAAGAGAAATTGAGAATTCTTGGGACTCAGAGGATGGAAAGGGATCCATTGTTGATCTTCCCACATATATTTATTAACCTAGACTTTTAATTGGAGAAGCAAGCTTGAAGCTTGAAGCTTGAGCAACCCTAGAAATTTTCCTTGATACTTGGGAGATAATTTTGAGATAAAACATTGAAACTTTTGAGGGAATGAAAGGGAATGGGTAGTTTTTGAAAGGTAAAAGCATTTATAGGACATAGAAATAGGCAAAAAATGACATAGTTTAGGTGTTAAAAGAGTAGTAAAAGACTTTAATAACCCTGAACTAAAAACTGCCAGAGTGACCTACGAACCCATATACGGTCCATGTAAGCTCTTATGGATCGTACCGATCATTTGTAGGTCGCAATACTGGAAACCAAAATCCTTAGTTTAAGCCATGAGCCATTTCATATGGCCCGTCGACCACCCTAGGACCCGTAGGTCCCTTTTGTATAATCAAAGTCCAAAAATATTTTCCAAGTCAAATCACTTTCCACGAGCTCTGATCTATGGACTGTCTAGGCTTGTAAGGTTCATACACTTCAACTATATAAGTTAAGGTGCCAAAATCACCAAGGTAGAATCTCCATCTATGGGTACTTTCTATGATCCGTAGAGGTTCCAATAGACTGCCCTTTTGGTCCGTAGACCTTTGTTTAGGACTTGTCAATTTTCCAATTTTCCCACTTGCTTCCACGAGTGCCTCCTATGGATCATAGATCAGTGTACGGTCCATAGGTGCATCCGTGAAATTCCGCATGAACAACCATTTCTATTTTTTTCTTTCTAACTTAGCTTACCAAGTTTTGTGGTGTTATAACCATCGGACCTCTAATAATAGTAGTCACCACTATCTGTCCTGGACCTCTTTGTTTCTTTATTATTATATTTTAGCTTTTCCTCCTCAATTTATTGATCATGATTCATCAACCTTGATATGTCCATCTCATTAATCAACATTACAGTTCTACACTCTTTGACCACCATTTTTGAAACACTAGAAACAAACTTACTTATCTGAAATCTAGAATTGACAACCATTGCTGGAGCATATTTTGATAGTTGAGTGTACTTTAAAGCGTGTTCATTCACGCTCATATCCCTTTGCCTTAAATTAATAAAGTCTTGCACTTTGGCCTCCTCATCTCAAAGGGAAATAATTGGTCAAGAAACGCTCTTTTAAACTTGTCCCAATCTAAGGACCCGTATCTAATTCCCTTTCTTTCTTCTATTTATCAAACCAGACTTGAGAAACCCCTTTCAATTAGTAAGTAGCCAAGTTTTCCCTTTAAACTAAAGTCATACCCATAATGTCCACAATCTTATAAATCCCTTTAATGTACTCTTATGGATCTTCGTCCACCTTGGAACCATGGAATCCTGGAGGATTCATCCTTATGAAGTCTCAAACCTTTGTCCCTATCATATTGGATTCACGGAAGGTACAACCTCTCTGTTAGCTTGAGTCATCATAGCTTGAGCCAACACTTGGAAAATGGCCCTAAATTTAGCATGTGATACTTAGTTGGCCAAACGATCGACCAAAGCTTGTGGAGCTTCAAGGTCCACATTCATATTCCTTATCAACACAGCTCTTCTGGAGACATGTTATGAAAACACATAAAACAAGAGTTAGAAGGAAACATTTATAGAGTTCAACTCTATCACATGGCTTAAGAGTAATGAAAGAAATGAAGTTTCTTAAACATTTTTTAGCTTCCTATTCATATATGTGGTGCGATTCACACCCATGAACAAGACTCTACTAACGCGACTCTTCAGACACCCTAAGATTCTTAAACCTTACTCTCTAAGTACCAAGTTTGTCACAACCCAAGACTACCCCCGAACGTGACATGGGGAATAAAATCTCGAAAGACTAATAAATGAACCATATGACATAGCATGAAACTAAGATAACATTATATTGGAAATAAAGAGATAAGCTGAATATAAATCTCAAATGCCAATATCAACATATAAGAGAATCTGAGTACAAAGACAATAATGTGGAACATATTATGTTTGACAACAAGCCTCTACTACATAAGTGTGTATAGGACAAGCCCTACCCAACTAGAACAATCTTAAAACTAAAGTAAAGTTTGAAATGACGTCAAAGCATAAGTGTGGCAATGTCTCCGAACCATGAGGACTCACCAAAAGTTGTATAGGCTGAGAGAATTTGTGCTAACCGCAAGTTGGGTAAGGAGTGCTGAAACCTATATTGTAAAACAACATATGTGATAGCGCTCAAATTACCCTCAAAATAATCTAAAAGAGTAAGAGGTCATCGTCAATAAAAATACCCAACTAAAAATCAATGTCGAATCCCTAAAGGAACAATTAGTTGGCAATTAAAAAGACAAGAATTGCAAGCTATGAGTTTGAATCTAAACTTAATAATAAACAAATATCAAAGAGAGGATGGTTTAGTCACACATATAAGAATTGGGCAAAAAACTAATCAAGTAAAGTATAATTGGGAATTGGAAAATTCAGAACTCAACACTCATTCAATGATTCATTGCAATCTCAACACATGCTCATCAATTATAGGTAGGCTAGGTCATCCTTAACAACACTAATCTAATTTCGGTCTCAAAGTGCTATATCGTGAAATCTCCTTTCGGTCTTAACCAAGTAATTCAACACAATAACCCAATACCTTAATTTAGACCTCTTATTCGAGCAAGCCTTGTATTCAACAATGAAAACTTAAACCTTCTCCTTTCGGTATCAAACTCAAGATTCAAAGCTAATATGTGGTTATTAATCTAATTCTCCACTTCACGAGTTCTCTTTCGGGCAATCCACAAAGATCAAAATCTAGATCTTAGATTGCACTCTCAAATCTTAAATTCAAACAAGAAAACTAGATTAAACCTATTTCAAGAAAACGTGGAATCACATACAAAAGCAATAGATTAGAAATTAGAGATCCAATTAGCAATTACACCCACAATTCATCCAATACAAAGTAAGGAAAAGAAGATAGAGTACGTGATTTTACTAATAAGAACACAATCTTCAATCCAAAGATGAATTATGAGGAAACTTGCCTTTAAAATCTCAACACAAAATATGAAATCTAATAATAAGAGTTTTTCAATAGTCTAAGCTAAAAGATAAAATTCAATAATCTCCAATTGTATGATAAAAAATAGATTCTCTTCTAATGTCTTCTTTTTCTGCCCTTTGTGAGAATTTGGATCCGAATTCATGAAATTCTAATTTTCCCCTATCCAAATAGTTGGGCCTCTCATAAGCGTATTTCACAAAAGTGAACATAGGTTGGCTAAAGCGACCCTCGCCTTTTTGGGCTCCTTCAAAAAATGAACCATGCTTGGTCGCTTAAGAGACTAGTTGACTTCAGTTGACTATTCACAAAAGCAAACTTCCTTTCTGTAGGTGCGACATCAAAGGTCATTTTCTGCCAGTTTTAACTTCTTTTTCCACTCTTGTCCATCAATTTCCTTTAAAGCAACAAATGTCTGAAATCATCACAATTAAACAAATAACTATCCACTTTTTTTACTTGAGTACCACAAAATCATAAGAAAAGAGCCTCAAATGAGTGGAACTTCACCACTCATCAATAGGCATACGAGATGTATGCAGCCAATATTCTGAATGTACAAAGCATGAGGAAAGATGCATAAATATAGGCATAATAACATAATAATTCTGAAAGCATGATAATGCAATAACCAAGTAAAGTATGACATAAAAATTGATAATGTGATTCTAAAAAACATAATACAAAGTCAATGCAATATTTTAAAAAGAGTTATAATCATATCGTAAGTCTTTTGTTGGAGATATTGTTAACCGACATAAACTATGTGAGCTATAACATGAGTCCAATGTACTACTCCCACATCGAAAATAGAGTGTTCTACTTTCCAAGGTAAGGACCATAATCACAAGCTTATGTGGATCTACTAGCTAGAGTCACTTAAGACTAAGTCCTCTAAGGGCACGTAGATATGGGACAAGGGGATTGTTTCTAATGAACTCCGCTCTACTAACGGGTGAACCTCTATCCCAAAGTCCTCTCGGTGCTAAATCCCAATAGAAAACATGTTTTCACGATCCAAACTACCTCCTAGATGTGACATGGCGAATAGGATCCCAAAAGACCCTAAACAAGCCACTTGACATAAGCATAACACTAAGATGAACAACATACAAAAGTAAAGAGATTAAGTGTAATATTAGTCTAAATACTTCAATGACATACGATACTAAAAATAAGAGTAGAATGAACTTACAAGAAGAAACATATTAAGTCTGACAACAAGCCTCTATATCATAGAAGTGACTAGGAAAAATCCCTAGCTCACAAAAGAAGTTTGAAAATTAAAATGATTGAAATAGACAAAAACCCATAACATGTGATCATTCCCTGGAACAATGAGGACTCACCACAAGCTAAGAAAAATTGAAGACTATACATTCATATCATAAGAATAACTCCTTTAAATCAAGATACTATAACATACTCATAAAAGATACTAATCTAAAGCATCTAAATCATGATCATCTTTCATAATGAAAAGTACTTCAATTGAAAATATTCAATTTCATAAAACATGTTTGATACTTTATTTAAAAGTATTTTTGATTCATAAACTCTTTAAATCACCATGCATGCATATCAACATAGATTAGTTTAGAAATAAAATACTTGTATAGCATGGGTTCATGTAAACATCATTGAAAACAATTATATGATCAAATCATGCATATTAATCAATCCCGATGAATAAACTTATAATCAATTAAACCTATACACAAATCATGAAACCCTATAATTTGGATGAGAATCATAAAAGAGATTTTGACGTTTTTCTGAGACTCAATGGGTGAAGAGGAACTCATGGATGAATTTATCACATACCTTGATGAAACCCTAGGTTGAACTTGGAATAGGAGACATAAAGCTTGAAGGAACCCTTGATTCACCTTGAGAGAAACTTGGAGAAGAAGACTTGAGGTTTTTCAGAGAATGAAAGTAAATGGAGAGGGTTTGAGTCTTAGAAATTGTTATAGGTCCTCAAAGTAGCTAGAAATGTCATACTTTAGGAATTGAAAGAGTAGCAAAACACCCAATTAACCTTGAGAAAATAACTATCGGACCATTCCATAGACCCCATGTACGGTCCATACACTGAACCACAATTGTACTGCCCGTTTGTACATCCCTTACTATAAGTTCACATCTTTGATCACAAACCACAGACAACAATCTACGAGTCTTAGATCATCACACGAGACATACACACCCCTCGTACAGTGAGCCTTAACAATAAGGCCCTCAAGCTTGGGACCACTGATCGCCAAGTACGGACCGTAATTTATTTTATAGTTTGTACTAGTCAGTCGTTTACCACTTACTGAAAACACATTGTCTCAGATGGCCAACTATGAGCAACCAACCATGACCTGTATTTTCCAATATGACTCGTACAAGCTCACCGTGGAACTTAATGCACCAAAATCACTAAGTCTGATGTCCAATCCATAAGATATAAGCACGACCCATAGATCAATCCATGAGACATCCTTTTGGCTCGTGAAACCATATCCAGGACTTGAAATTTTCTCTAAATTCCAAAGCACTATCTATGACCGGGCATCCAAGACTCGTGTATAATGTATGAATTGTGCATGCCTCTCATGGATCAGTGCACTAGTAAACTTTCTATAACTTTTCACTTCCAATCTAACTTTTGCACTTCTGAGGTGTTACAAGAGGAGAGACCAATTATTGTAAGAAATATTGATAGATTAATAGCGAAGAAATTCTTATCCTGTAGAGGAAGAAACCTCAGATTTTGGTCAATATAAACTTGAAATTCAAGTTTTGTTGATCAAATTATCTTAGAATGGAGATTTCCTTTATGGGTATTGTCTCTATTTCTTCTTTTATGAGTAGTTAGAACCTTAACTAGGGGTGTGTGTGCTAGATGGGGGTGTAAAATCTTGAATATGTATTGATTAATTGATTCTAATATTGATTTTATGGCATTGATCTATTGTTGTCTTGAAGTTTTAATCTAAAATTAGTGGTTGCAAATATTGATTGAGATCTCTAACACCATTTTGCCTTGGAAAAGCAAAATGGAGTTGGGTAAGACTCAGTAGTGTGGACTTAATGAAATAACTCTATGAGTTTGAGCTATGGATGGGATAATCCGAGTGAATTCACGTTTAATGATATGAGCCAAGGATAGTCTATTTATTGAAGCAATGTTTGGTATTTTGTTTGAAAGGGTCTTGGAGTTTGGAAGAATCCAAGGGACATATGCTTGATACTTCGGGGGAATATCAAAGTGTAGCCTAGACCAAGAACTATCCATGTATCAATCAATGTTGCATCAGTTAATCTTTGCCTATTTTAGTTAAAATCTCGATCTTTATGTGCACACCCCTAGTCCTTTCCAAACTTATTAGATATTTTTTGTGTTAATTTCCTGTTTTATTGATTAATATTGAAGAAATTGTATTTGTTAGATAAAACCCCTAGTTAATTATATATATATATATATGTGTGTGTGTGTGTGTTATGTGCACACCCCTAGTGTGTGTGTTATGTGCACACCCCTAGTCCTTTCCAAACTTATTAGATATTATTTGTGTTAATTTCCTGTTTTATTGATTAATATTGAAGAAATTGTATTTGTTAGATAAAACCCCTAGTTAATTTTATATATATGTGTGTGTGTGTGTGTTTGTTGAGAAGTCAATTTGTTAATTTGTTTCATATAGTGAAGTCAATAAAAGAAGAGTCTCATCTATCAATCCTTGTGGTTCTACCCCGACCTCATAAGTTGGGTAATTATTTTGTGTATGACCGCCTATACCCTCAAATATGGGACATCATTGAGCGCTTATCACTATCACCCTCAAACATATGATTAAATTGAGGTTGCAAACCACTCCTTAGAGATTTATTTATGTTTCTTTTTAGGGTTACATCCAAAACAATGGCCAAGTTAGATATCTTGAAATATTTTTTTGTTCAATATATCACTTATCATGGTTCCACATAGAGGACCCCTATTAGAGCTTTATAGGGTAGATATTCTCCTCCTTGTTGTGGTTCACTAATGAAAGTTCCTGAGGAGATCAACCAACAACATATGGCTCACAACACTTTTTTAGATGAACTCAAAGCTAATATGATCCATCCTCAAGCTCAAATGAAAGTTTATGTTGATGTTGAGCGTCGTGAAGTTGTGTTCCAACCTGGTCATTTGGTTTATCTTGCAATCAACCTTTCAATCTTCTCTCACTATCTAAAAATGGTCATCAAAAGTTAAGTCCTCGTTACTATAGGCCACATACTATCTTGAAAAAAACAGGTGAAGTTACTTATCGCCTTGATTTACCCCCTCATTCATGGATACATCACGTATTTCATGTTTCTTGGATAAAGTGCACAATTAAGGATGTTACTCTAGTCGAGCAACTCCCTCATTTATTATCCGAAGAACTTGAAATGCAAGTGCAAAATGAAGGTGTAGTATAATGTCTTACACTCTTGAATGTCCCCTAAGAGGTGTTGATTAAGTGGAAGGACTTACTAGACTTTGAGAACACTTGGGAATCCAATAAAGTCATTGATGCGTAGTTTTCGCATTTTCACCTTAAGGACAAGGTGAAACTTGTTGGGGCATGTATTGTTAGACATATTGTTACTAAGGTCTATAACCACAGGAAGAATGGTGACGATAAGACTTAAATGTAGCTGTTTTATTTATTCATTACTATGTATATGTATTTTTAGTAGTTACTAAGAAGGTAACTAGCAATTTAGGTTTCTATTTTGTGATAAATTATACTGGAAAAAAGGAAATAAAGTTGGTTTTGGGTAGGATTTTCTATGGCAAATTTGGAGGTTAAGGTTCCTCGAAATACCTTGATTGTCAGAAGTATTATTTATTTTTTATTTTATAAAACATATTTTAATTGTTGGTGGTAGTAAATAATAGTTGAATTATTGTTCCTATTTTCGTGTTGTGTTTGGAAGTTCACATATTAATTGTTAGGAGAGTTCTAGATTCCTACCAAAATGATCTCCTCATGTTTGTGGGAGGAGATCTAATACCAGTACAACTTCTCCATGAAATTTTTCTATGTTTACAATTTTTTAAAGATTGCAAGACAATTTGTCTAAATGAGGTATGCATTTTGGAGGGCTCTTAGGCATAAAAATGTCAAATATCCACCTGAATCTGTGATATAACCGTAGAGAGTTTTCATTTAGATACATTTATGTGCTAGTGTCCACAAAAAAACTCCAAATTATTTGATGACAACTATTGATTGATCAAATTTTAGCAAAAATATCTTCAGGGACATCCAAAATATTATTCTGTGAAGGAAGAATATAGATTGTCAAGATAGTGATTTTTGGGGTTCAAACATAGTGGGCAGAATTGTTTGTAATACGGGTGACTAAAATAGTCCAAACCTATTGTAAAAGTTATCTATTGTCAGGAGAAAATGTCATAACTAAGAAGGTATTAGTTTCTTGGGGAAAGATGTGTACGCCAGAGACTACATGTTTCACAACTCAACAAAACCTAAAACATCTTTCCCTTGTGGTTGAAAATCCAAAGCAGTCTACTAAGAACAAATAGGTTGTCGAAATGAAAAATGCAAGTGGATCATATATGTGTTTTGGGCAAGTAGGCTAATGAAACAATGAACCATATGTTTTCGGAGCGTACATTTCTGAACTCACTATGGAAGATACTACTTCACTTGATATCTATAAATCAACCTCTAAGTAATACTTAGATTGCAACGCAATAATGGACCATCCAGAAGATTAAGGAGAGAAGTCATGAGGCTCATGTGTTGAAATTAGTGTACATAAAATCAATACATACAATCTGAAAGGAGATGAATACCAGAGTTTTTAAGGAGAATAAGTCCACAGTGAAGGATATAACACAAAGAGTTTCTTGTGTTAGAGCTATTGTCCCAACTAGGCTATTGTAAGATAGATGTAACTTTTAGTTTTCTGAGTTCATTAAGCAAGTAATTGTTGGTCTCTGAGAGAAGTTATTTTAGTAGTTCTAGCTTAGTTTGTAAATATCCATTTTGGTGATTAATAAAATTACTAATTACGAAAAAAAGAGAGATTTTTTACTTATTAAGTAATGACATGGATATTGGTAGATGAAACTATTAGTTGCAGGTGTATTTTGGGACCAAACAATAAGGATAATTTTATTTGGGACCAAACAATAAGGATAATTTTAGAGATAAGTGTCAAAAACACACTTAAACTATCTTTTTTTTTTAGTTTCATACCTAAACTATCACTTATTAGTTTAAGAAACACACTTTAGTGGCATGTGTAATACTTTTTCACATGGCATTCCACATGGATAAAATATTTCGCCCTTGACAAAAATTAAATAATAAACTATTAATATTAATTAAAAAATTAAATTATTACTATCCCCAAAAAATTATTAAATTATTTTTCTTATCCCACTCCACCACCTCCCCCCCCCCCCCACAATTTTCCATCCTTTTATTTTTAAAATTTCTTTTATAAAATATTTTTAAAAATATCATACTTCACTCCCCCCCCCCCAAACCAAACCACCCACTCATTCCCCCAAAAAATTGATGTTATTTTATTTTAAAATAAAAAAATTCTACCCCATCCTATTTATCCCTCTGCGCCTAGTTTTTTTTTTTTTTTTTTTACGTTTTTCTTGTTTTGTGTTGGATATGTACTTATATTTTTCATTTTTTTCCAACTTGTGTATTGAATATAACATAAATAAAAAATTTATTTTTAAAAAAGTCTTCTGGCGGCAAGTAAAACATACTTCCCTAAAATTATATATGTAAATATATATAACACAAACCGAGAAAAAAAATGGAAACTGAGGATTAGGTGGAGTGGGGTAGAATTATTTTATTTTTAAAACAATAATAATATCTAAATTATTATTTGGAGGGTGAGGGGGGAGGGGGGGGGGATGAAGTAAAAAAATATTAAATACTTTTATAAAAGAAATCTAAGCAAAATAAAGGTAAAAAATGTGGGGGGAGGGGGGGGGGGTTACGATGAGAGGAAGTGATGGAGTGGGGTAAGGAAAACATTTTACATTTTATTTTATAAAAAAAATATTTTTTATTTTTTATAAGATAATAATTCTTTAATCTTTAATTTTAACTAATACTAATAATTTATTTATTTTTTGTCTATGTTGAGTGTGATGTGACAACTTTTTTTTAAATAAAAGAGAGAGTATAGTACACACAACATAAAGAAAGTGTAATAAAAGAGAGAGGTGAGTTTCTCAAACTAATAAGCGTTAATTTAGTAATGGAATTTATTATCTCAATAGTTTAGGTATGAAACTAAAAAAAAAAATAGTTTAAATGTGTTTTTGATACTTTATCTCATAATTTTATACCAAACTATTAACCAAAGATATTTTTATTCAATTTCACAAAATTTAATCACATTTTGATTTTTCTTTTATAAAATTATGCAAGACAAGGGACTAAAGTGTACTAATTGGAGATAAGTAATTGTATATACATTACATACTAGTGCTTTGCGGCCCTTATCGTCTTGTTTGTGGAGGAGGGGAGTGAGTGGGTATGGAGCTTCAGTTTGCAGGCGCATCGTATTTGATGAAAGAATGTACAAAACCGCGAGGTTTGATTATCAAATCATCAAGTAGTACTTCACAAGGGCTGCAGAAATGTTCAAAGAAAAACCTTTCTCGTATACTTAGAACAGAAGCCGCCATTAGAGGTATCCAGAGGAAAGCCAACTCAGAAAAATACACTAATCTTTGGCCCAAGGCCGTTTTGGAGGCTCTTGATGATGCTATTAGGGACAATAGCTGGGACTCTGCTCTTAAGGTTCCATTCCTTCATCCATCTTGGTTTTTACAATACGAAGAAGCTAGAAACAACAATTTACTCCGATTGAATAAACTGTTTCATATTGTTTTTTCATTCTTCTCATGAATTCTAGGACTAATGCACTATTATAGAGCTTAAACACTCATTCATTTCTCATGATTTAAGTTTCCTTGTGTCTCCAGTATTTTATATTCTGATTCATGTCAGAAAATTTCAAGTAGCGGTCTTACCCTATTGCTCTTTTAACAACAGGAATGCTCAACGTGACTGGGCAATTGTCTGATGAAGCATTCTACTGTTTCAACAACATGAACATACATAAATTAATAATATAGCAAATATTATAAGATTCAGATACAGATGCAATGCAATTTATTCTTTCTCAATTCATAGTAATACATAACTAATCTTGCCTGTGTATCCCTAATTTTCATTCAGCTCCGATGATTTAGATTGGCCATAAAATTCCTTCTCTGTTGCTTCCTTGTATCAACTCGTAGGTTTCTGTCAAAATTCGTGCTCTTATATCTTGGACATAGCCTCAATCTTCATGGCAGTCACAATGCATTCATATCACTGTTGTTAATTTATCTGCACCTGTGCAGCAAAGGCTATAGCCTAAAATATTATTGTCAGATACAGTTTTCTTTGTTACAAAATCAGCTAAGTTTCACTTTCAAATAGCACAATTGGTCATCTTTCTTCGTGCCTTTTAGTGAATTGATGCCTTTTAGTTAATTGGTATAAATTTCTAAGACTGTCTTGAAAAACTTCTCTTCAAGCCCCTTCATTGCAGACCTTTCATTATTCTTCTGCTTATACTCTTGATCACATGCTCCACTAGAATGGAGTGGAGGCTAGAAAAATGGGTGAACTATTGTGTGTTTAAGGTTTAGTATTTTAATTCTAAACATGAAGTTGTAATTAGTATTTCTTTCCTTTGGGTTGCATTGTTTTCATTTATGAATCTTCCGTTGCATACACGTGTTAAAGTCTATGTCACCAATAGTATGGACCAAGGCTTAGTTGATTTGACTCACCCAGAAGCTTATGTAGTTGTTACTGTGTTCCAAATAAAACTGTAGATAAAACTCGTATTTGTTGTTTTAGCAATTTTTCTGACAGAAATGTGTTCTTACTCCTAGATTTTCGACCTTCTTCGGAAGCAACATTGGTATGAGCCAAGATGCCATACATATGCTAAGCTTTTGGTAATGCTCGGCAAGTGCAAGCAGCCAAGTCAAGCTAACTTGCTTTTTGAGTCTATGTTAGCGGATGGGCTTCAACCAACAGTAGATGTTTATACTGCACTTGTAAATGCATATGGTCTTAGTGGCCTCCTTGATGAGGCGCTGCGAACTATTGATGATATGAAATCAGTTAGTAATTGCAAGCCTGATGTGTATACTTACTCGATCCTAATCAAATGCTGCACTAAAATTCGTCGTTTTGATATGATTGAATACATTTTGGCTGAGATGGTGTATTTGGGAATTGAATGTAGTTCCGTGACATACAATACCATAATTGATGGCTATGGTAAAGCTAAGCTGTTTGAGCAGATGGAAAGCTCCTTGACCGATATGATAGAAAATGAGACTGCCTTTCCAGATGTTTTCACCTTGAATTCAGTAATTGGGTCCTATGGCAGCTGTGGGAAGCTTGAGAAAATGGAGAAGTGGTTTGAAGAATTTCAGGTAATGGGAATAAAGCCAGATGTTATGACATTTAACATTCTAATCAAGTCATATGGAAGAGCTGGCATGTACCAGAAAATGGAGTCTGTACTTGATTTTATGAGGAATCGGTTCTATTCTCCAACAGTTGTGACTTACAATATCATCATTGAGACATTGGGGAAAGCTTGCCTCATTAAGAACATGGAACAGTTTTTCCTACAGATGAAGCATGAAGGGGTGAAGCCAAGTTCATTCACTCATTGCTCTCTTGTCAGTGCTTATAGTAGAGCTGGACTTATGGAAAATGTTGATTCAATCATGAGGCAAGTTGAGAATTCAGATGTAGTTCTAGATACTCCTTTTTTCAATTGCATCATCAGTGCTTATGGTCAAGCTGGTGATATAGAGAGGATGGTGGCATTATTCTTGGAAATGAAGGTTAGAAAATGTAAACCAGACTACATCACATTTTCTACTATGATTCAGGCGTACAATTCACAAGGGATGACTGAAGCTGCAATGGACTTGAAGACAAAAATGATTACTTCTTGTGGTACTTGTACTATTTAGCCTCTGTTTCTCCTGTCCATATCATTTTTGCTTCATAAAGTATGAATCCTCTCAGAAATACCACTTTAACTTTATCAAAAAAAAAAGTATGAATCCTCTCAGACTCACAGTTGGTAACATAAATCCAGCTATTTAGGTTAGCTCTATGATATTTCTAGCTAAGTGCAGTTGATAATAAAAGGAAGTGTTATTCTCTAATAAATCAGCTTTTATTTTTCGCAGTCATGTGTACTAAGTTACTCCCTCTGTCCCAATTTATGTGACTTACTTTCCTTTTTTAGTTAGTCCAAAAAAGAATGACACATTTCTATATAAAGTAACAATTTAACTATAAAATGTCAATTTTATCTTTAATGAAATGATTTACAGCCACACAAATTTCTATCATTCATTTTGGACCACAAGTTTTAAAAGTCTTCATTTCTTTCTTAAACTCCGTGCCGAGTCAAACGACCTCACATAAAATGGGACGGAGGGAGTATCATTCAATGAACTGCTTGATATCTGGACACTTTGTTGTTACATTTTATTAGAATCAAATGAATTGATCAGCAGCTAGTACAATCTATCTGCTACCGAAGGAAACCGTTCACTTGGAACTCTGTTCATCAATCTCAATGTTGTGAAAGTGGGCAGAGTGTTATCTGCATGTGAGTTTGTAAGTGTGAATGTCTATTTTCTCTTGTTCACTGCCTTTGAGAATCCATCTTTACTCATTAAATGGCCTAAAACTGAAAGGCTTTCAAGCAGTCAAAGTGGTGAGCCAAAGTTGAAGGGCTTTTATGAACTCAAACATCTTACTTTTGGTTTGTAAGACTGAAGAGTTAAACTTATTTCAAAATGCAAATTAAGTTCCTCTCTTTTTGTTTTTTGGATGTGAAATATTGTTGCTCTTGCTAATTCTCTCTCTCTCTATATACTTATCTATTTAGTTACTTAATGAGAAATGTCATATATATTTGAGTTTGGGTACTTCATCGTAACAATGATATCTGTTTGTGTAGAAGGATGCTATAGCAATCCGTTAATCAGATGGCATGGATCCAAGGAAAAGAACATAGTGAGTCTATTTGCGGCAATGTGATTTCTCTTACATGTTTCTGTGAACTTTCGACGGCCTTAACCCACAACTAGAGAGATTTGCAGTTTCCTAAAGCTCTTGTTAGGGAATAGTTTTGTTTAACTTCTCTGAGTAGCTTTACAGTTTGTTTGCCTATGTTATTTCTTGACTCGTTTTTTCTTGTATTAGCATATTTATATACAGGCAAGAGAGGGAGGGAGCAGTTAAAGTTCTTCTGTTTACTATGTTCACGAAACAGCCAAACCGTGCTGTGATGTCCGTAGTGCAACCTGTGGGTTCATCTTCAGTTGAAAACCTCAGTGATGCTTGGGTGAATGAAGATTTTAACAGTAGTGGGTGATTATGATGGATAATTAACTCCTCGGTAACATTGAGGATCTACACTATTTCAGCTGTCACTGTGGGGTTGTCTATTGCAGTACTAATAGTCATGCAGCAAGGCCTTTTTTTTTACTAACCAGAGCTGACTCACAACCATACATATGGGTTTTGAACAGGTCAGCGATGTAACAGGACTGACTTCTTTCGAAGAGCAAAGCCATGGGACAGATGGAGCATTATTAAGACACTTGCTGATTCTTCCTTCTAAATCGGGTTGTTTTACCTCTTACTGGTTGCAAGTCTTGAGTAAACAGATATATAGAGCAATGTAGTGTAAGATAGTTATACCATTTTCCAGCCCCTCGCCATTTCACATGTTACTGTGGAAATGAATTACAATATTATGTTTGATATACTACTTGAGCAGCAGGTGAACATTACTTATTTACTTTGCTTTCTTAGAAGTGGATTAAAATGTCCAGACACCGATTGACTTTCTGTAGAGCTGCAAGCACCAAACGACCTATAGATGGACCTTATTGCAACACATATGTAAAACCACTCCAATTTGTAAAGAATTCTTCTCCTAGTGTCCTTCAAACTGATCTCTAGAAGAGTGAAATTTATGCCTAAGCTTTTTTCCCCTTCCAAAGACCGAGAAGGTGGCACCATAGGCAGCACCTCCTTATACCTACATCCCACATTCAAGAATTTGAGATACCAAAATTCTCAGTACGAGTTAATTAAGCTATAATGAATGAAAATGCAGAGTCAATTTCTTATGTAATTTGAAGACTTCAATTTCTATGTTATCAGTATCTTTCATGTTTATTTACTTTAGATTCACCAAATTACACATTTGTTACTTCTTGTTGTGAGGCTATATTTGAATTGTATGTAGAGTTAGTGAGTTATAAGAAGAAAAAAAAAATTGTTTTATGCACACCAAGATAAAAATTGTTATAGTATAGTGGATATTACATGTTAAATAACTCAAACATATCAACAACTTACTTTCCAGGGATGCTGAGTTTTGTTTTTCTTTCACAAATTGGGTCTTGTGCTTTTTCTAAAGGGAAATTTTCATATATGGCAAAGAGAAAAAACATAATTGGCCTATATAGCTACGATATACCTAATTACGCTTCATAACTATTGTTTCATTTGCTATGGTGACTCACGTTTGTATATCTCAAATATTTTATTAAAAATTATACAAATTCCTTTTTAAAAATAGATAATAAAAATGCGGTAATTTTGGTTACAAAAAATTGAAAACAATCCCATAAAGTAAGGTAATTTATAATTGTATTTGATTATAATTTATTGTCTAAAATGACTTCTTTGACACAAAGAACACCATAATTGTATATGTATTTGAAAACTGTTTTTCATTCATATATAGATTAATTATATGTATTTGTATACAGATATGTATTATTATTGAGTGGATGAATAGTATATGTATCTGATATATGTATATGTATATAAATCATTATTTGTATAACACTGTACGTGTGGGGCATTCTTGAAATGCTTCTTTGAGTAGAAATCTAACATCCTAAAATATTATGTCCAAAAATAAGTTCGTATAAACATATTATATACAATTATTTGTATATGTATAGAAATCATTAAAATGGATAAATAAACAGTTGTATATAAATGTTGAAAATTATACATTGGATTCGTATAAGGTATTGTGGGTGATAATATACATGAAAATGAAATATTTAAAACAAAAATGAATATAGAACCAATTGTCACGACCCAGACCGTCGTGATTGGCACCCACACTAAACCTCCGGTGGGAGAACCATTACTACAACTCAAACAAACAAATTTTATGAAAACTAAGGCATTTAAAGATACAGAAGCAGGTTTAAATGACTATAAAAATATGGAGTTCCCATAACTCCAAAGGTTTAAACAATTAACTAGCCAAACTAATGCGGAAGAACAACCCCTAGAACCTGAAAGTCAATGTACCAAAACTCTACTAACGACAAGTCTAAGAACAAAGGTACAACCCCGAAACTAAATAATACCTTGAACAAATGGTCTGAATCCGAAAAGAGTAGACTTAAACAAGAAGATCCATGGCAGCTCGAAAGAACTGGCTCACCCTTGAATTCGGTCATGCTCAATAGTCACCTAGTTGAGGTCTATCAATAGTCACCTGAAGATGCCCTGTACTCAACAAAGATAAGAGCAAGTGCAGTATCAGTACACAACCACAACGTACTGGTAGGATTACATGGCTATCCCAATAAGTGAAACACATGCAAGTATCCACAACATTATAAACAAGCATATATTGAACATATACAATATTAGTCATCTTTTCAGGATCAATGTAGCACCCCACATTCTCAATAATACACATTGGTCATCAATTTAGAGCAACATACGGTCTTCCAATATCAATCATCATTAGATATGAACGTAATCATCACAAGTAGATATACAACACAATGCAATGGTCCTCTCACAGAACCCAATTCAATGGTCCTCTCATGGAACCCACACCCAAACTGTTAGCATATCGGAACGTGATACCCAATCCACTATAAAAATACGGAGTTCCCATAAACTCCAAAGGTTTAAATAATTAATTAATTAAACTAATGCGGAAGAACAACCCCTAGAACCTGAAAGTCAATGTACCAAAACTCTACTAACGACAAGTCTAAGAACAGGGGTACAACCCCGAAACTAAACAACACCTTAAACAAATGGTCTGAGTTCGAAAAGAGTAGACTTAAACAAGAAGATCCATGGCAGCCCAAAAGAACTAGCTCACCTTTGAATTCGGTCACGCTTAATAGTCACCTAGTTGAGGTCTATCAATAGCCACCTGAAGATGCCTGCACTCAACAAAGATAAGAGCAAGTGCAGTATCAGTACACAACCACAGTGTATGGGTACGATCACGCGACTATCCTAATAAGTGAAACACATGCAAGTACCCACAACAGTATAAACAAGCACATACCGAACATATACAATATTAGTCATCATTTCAGAATCAATGTAGCACCCCACATTATCAATAATACACATTGGTCATTAATATAGAGCAACATACAATCTTTTAATATCAATCGTCATTAGATATGAACGTAATCATCACAAGTAGATACACAACACAATTCAATGGTCCTCTCACAGAACCCAATTCAATGGTCCTCTTATGGAACCCACACCCAAATTGTTAGCATACCAGAATGTGGTACCCGATCCAATGTTTATGCCGAACGTGGCAACCGATCCCATAATTATGCCGGAACGTGGCAGCTGATCCTATATTTATGCCGGAACGTGGCAACCTATCCCAGTTAGTGTGTCAGATTGTGACACCATCCCATTCAACAAACCACAATCACAATCGCAATGTATATTTTCACAATCATACAACAAGAGGTGATTCATGGCATACAATTATTCAATTATCCTCATTTACGATTAGGGTGATCAAGAAGCAATTACAAACATATATCACACCAACATGAAATCACAACCATCACCTACCTCGAATCCAAGCTTGAATCCCGTAAGGCACCTGAATCTTCCCTTTCTGGATTCTTCCCGCTTGTTCGTGGTTTAGAAACAACAATTTATACGCAAGGATCAATAATCAAAGGTCCAATTATCCGAATTATAACAAACTCAATAACCCTAGACCAAACCCTTGGTCCCCATACCCAGATTAGGGTTTTTTCCACCATAAATTCCATATCAAAACCCTCCCCCATCGATAATTACCCAAGAAACTGAGTTCTACGGATCGAAAAATAGATTCGGGGAGTGAAAACCTTACCTTAGCCTCAAGAATGGTGAAAAAGGGTCAAGAACTCGTCTGGGGTCGTTCCTAAGCTCTAAAAATCAAAAAGTGCAGAATAAAATTATTTTGGAGTTTATTTATGACTTTAAGTCGCGTCTGGCCTACCACAACGACCCTCACCCCGCTACAGGGGCACCGCCCGAGTGACCAAAACCTTCGCCAAAGCGGCTTGCACGAAATAGTGAGCTATTTTAATAATTCAAAGTCCCCCATTTTACAACACACCTTTGACCAACGACGCTCAGAAAATACCATTCACGTTAAGATCGATTTCGGGAGTTCTACTTACCTGAATTCCATTATGTAAAGTCGTACAAATATCTTAATGACTTATCTAACTACTCATGTAATCAAAATCCTAAATAAATCACCTGATTGTTATCAGATTTCCCTACACCTTAATTACTCCGATTTCATCCAAAGCTAGACTATGTTGGGAAATTCCAAGTTACTATGAAAAAGTTTTCTGGCCCCAATTCTTTCCCCATTGGCTTTTCTATAACTATGGGAACGTGTCGTTACAATAGATACCAATTTACCCATCACTCGTCCCTGAGTGACAAACTAGGAGAAAAGGGCTAAAGCAAGAATAGAGTAGTGTCTGAATCATCGAATAACTAGGGATACTTGTCCCACATACTTTTTCTGTTGACTCTGGGCTACTAGAAGCTTAGATTGAATACTTTTCACCTTACTCTGAAGAACTTTCACCAAATCAACTCTCAAAGGTTTCACATCTTCAACCTCAAACCAACCAATTGAACACCTACACATCCTCCCATACAATGCCTCAATGAAGTCATCACAATACTCGAGTGATAATTATTGTTGTATGTACACTTAACTAACAACAAAGTTATTCCCAACAACCACCAAAGTTGATCGTACACATGTCTGCAACATGTTATCAAGGACTTTGACACAAACAACAGGATGAATCCTTTCTGACATAACCATGACAAAATCCTAAATCAAAACTCACCACAATTAGAGGTGAACCTGAACCAACCAACACACAATCATAATACCCAAACAATCATAGTTCTTATCAACATTTTCATCTCACAACCCAATTTCTCATGAGTTTAAGCTATACAAATTTTGGTTTTTAGAAATCAGATACTCATCGAGGGATATGTCCAAGCATACAAACCCTCTAACAACACTATCAAAAATGCTAGATTTAGAAATTGTAGATCATCGCTTAAGAACAGTAGAATTGGACCCAATGATCCCCACATTCAATCATACACAATCAATACATGACCTCAACGACTAGATGAATATTAAGATTGTCGGACAATCATAAATACACATGGTAGCTCTTCTATAAACTCTCATAAGCAAGGTGGTACATGTAAAACCACTGAAATACTTTACAACTCCAAGACAACACCACATAAGTCATCTGAAATAACCACGTCTTCCCAACTCATCCCACTCAACCAAGAGAACATCGCAGGATTGGTACATCTGATCCACCACTAGAGATCCACCCAAAAAATGAAAACACACGTAAGCATATCTAGTGCATCACAGTCACAACCATGTACAAAATGAAATAGATGGCCACATAAGAATTTATCAAATAACACGAAAGGTTTTCCTCTGAAGAGTCGATACCAGTCATTTCCATTCACTTGACTCCACATACTCTTCACATCATTCCACTGAAGTCCACACTCTCAATACTAACAACCATCATGAACACTCCGACCATTTACCTTACTCTAAACCAACACTTTTAAAATGAAAACCTTCCTTAGATACTTTAACAATCAAAAGTAATAAACTTTACGACTTAAACCAAGTGTAAGTCTTTACAAATGCTCAATACCTGATACAAGTGATCATTCCTCACCTTGCAAATTCATACCTTGACAAAATATATCACCACAAATGTAGACTTACAATGAAAAATCTGAATTGTAGTTTCCACCGTATAACACAATCCCTTTCTCTATCAACATTAGTTTGTACCTTGAAGATTCTTATGAATTCATAGATCTTCGCTTATCATTGATCGCATCTGCATGGATCATACAATATCCTTTGCTGAAATTCAATCGTACTCATTACTAAACTCAAAACAAAAATAAAGCACTTATCTACCCCTCTGAAGATATCTCTTTAGCCTTTGCAATCAAATAAAATATTCTTGCTCTCGCCTCTCTCTAAAGGTTGTACTACATCCCACTATTTTTTCATCATTATGACTCTAGCTCTTTAATTTCTATTTGAATGGTGTCCCACCATCTCTTAAAACTTTCCATACAACCACATTACTCACCAAATATTAAAAACCACAACCTTAGATACTCGCAAGTCGTAATTACAATGCAAAATTTTCTCTAACCACAATCGTATTATATAGTTACATCCCAGCACAAACTCTTATTAGCATTATGCTCAGTCAACTCTGACTATCACTACGAAGCAGACCTTACATCAACACGACACCTCAAACTCAGGTACACTCATCAATTCAAAGGACTAACCCAATTTTGATACTCATTTTCCTACTAAAATCTTAGATTTTCTTCATCCAAGTATATTCAATGGGACTTTTGTTATTCATAACCTTGTCATTTCGGTATTAATCCACTCCCTTATAGATTAAGATAAAATCATTAGTCCTTATACTACCCTTCTTCTTCTTAACAAACAAGACAGGAGCACCCCACGGGGAAGCACTAGGACGGATGAAACCTTTATCAAGAAGCCCTTGGATTTGAGCTTTAAGCTCTCTCAATTTTGACACCACAGGAATAGACTCAATAGAGGGAGACTCGACATCAACATCCCAAATATGATCCAAATAAGCCAAACAACCCTGCCCTACCAGTTTCCTAGCCCAAATGGAGGATATGATATTAGCTAGCTTTGGCTTGTACACCCCTTCCCACTCTAATCCTTCCCCTACCAGGGATCTCTAGAGTTACCGACTTAGTATTACAATTAAGCCCGGTATAATAGGGGGACAACCAAGTCATGCCTAAGATTATATCAAGTCAGTCATATCCAGCATAACCAAATCAACCCAAATCTGAAAATCTAAAAACACAATAGGACAACACGATATACATGGGTGACTATGACTAACTCTTCAACTGGGGTCGAAACATGGATGGGGGCATCAAGTATATCACAAATCATATCAAATTATGAGGCATATCGCACGGACACATAAAATAAGTAGAATCTGGATCAAACAACACATTAGCCATCTGGTCACAAACAATAATAGTACTTCTGATCACTGCATCATACCTCAAACTCGATTTTACCCAGAAAAGCATATAACTGAGCCTTGTCATCTTGACGGGCAACCTTCTCGCCTGGTTGCACTACTCCTCTACCTGCATTACCATTTCCCCGTCCTCCGCGACCTTGTTGATTTCCTCCTTGTATGTCCAGGTTCTCCACAATTTTAACACACTTTATAACTTATATTAGATTGCTGAACACTGAATTAGACCGCGGGGGTTAGTTCGGGTACGATTCGGGGTCTATGATTGTGACTAGAGGAAAACAAGGGAGACATGGCTGAGATTCTGTCTCGCCTTGTCCCGCTCTGGCAGGATAAATCCCCCACTGACGGCCTTGCCTTGTCGGGAAAAGTCTCTCCCCAGCGGCCAAAATGGAAATAGAACCCAGGCCAACTAATTTTTTGGGTTTTGTTTTTCTCTTTTCTAATTTTCCCAAAGGTTTCCAGCTCTGCCAAATGAATTTAGGATAATTCTCTAAGCTAAGAGAAATCATATCTATCCCAAGTAAATCCCACGAGACACTAACCAACTCGTTCTTATTAATTTAGCACCACAACCCACATATCCCCAGGATACACCCAGACATTCACGCGATCATTACACAAACGTATGACAAGTCCAAATTCTTTAATTAGTTCATTTCATAGATGACCATTACTGATCATCTATGCCTTGTACGACCCTTAAGGCCGGATACCAATTGGAACCTTCTCAGTTTTAATTAACTTGCTTGTGTCCATTCAGCCGGGACTACAACGTCTAGTTCACTTCGTTGAGATAACAATTGGAATCGAGAGATACCAATTGGACTCAACTCATACCATAAGCGAAAATAGTAGCTAGGGAGCCCCTCAAAATTTCTAGTTTCAATCATAGAACTTGGTCGAAACCAATTCTTAACCACCTCAACCTTTAATTGATGGTAACTAGACCTTAAATCAATCTTAGAGAAAACCAATGCACCTTACAATTGGTCAAAAAGGTTATTTATCTGAGGCAATGTATACTTGATCTGAATGGTGACCCTATTCAACTGTCAGTAGTCTATACACATCCTCTCTTTCTAGTGATGGTGTTACCGCTGTTGTTGCTTTAGCTAAGACCATAGAGAGAAGGAGGAAATATACCAATTAGTATCACCCATATACCAATTGGATCCAAGTCTAAAGTCCTATAGCCTCTCAAAGAAAAGTATGGACGTCATCGTACCGTTTTGCAAGACTCTACCAGACTCGTTTTGATACAACGAGATCAACGAACCTAGGGCTCTGATACCAACTTTGTCACGACCCAGACCATTGTGATGGTCACCCACACTAAACCTCCGGTAGGAGAACCATTACTACAACCCAAGCTACCAAATTTTATGAAAACTAAGGCATTTAAAGATATGAAAACAGGTTTAAATGACTATAAAAATACGGAGTTCCCATAAACTCCAAAGGTTTAAACAATTAACTAACCAAACTAATGCGGAAGAACAACCCCTAGAACCTGAAAGTCAATGTACCAAAACTCTACTAATGACAAGTCTAAGAACAGGGGTACAACCCCGAAACTAAATAATACCTTAAACAAATGGTCTGAGTTCGAAAAGAGTAGACTTAAACAAGAAGGTCCATGGCAGCCCGAAAGAACTAGCTCATCCTTGAATCCAGTCACGCTTAATAGTCACCTAGCTGAGGTCTATCAATAGCCACCTGAAGATGCCATGTACTCAACAAAGATAAAAGTAAGTGCAGTATCAGTACACAACCATAGTGTATGGGTACGATTATGCGGCTATCCCAATAAGTGAAACACATGCAAGTACCCACAACATTATAAATAAGCATATACCGAACATATACAATATTAGTCATCATTGCAGGATCAATGTAGCACCCCACACGATCAATAATACACATTGGTCATCAATATAGAGCAACATACAATCTTTTAATATCAATCATCATTAGATATGAACGTAATCATCACAAGTAGACACACAACACAATTCAATGGTCCTCTCACAGAACCCAATTCAATGGTCCTCTTATGGAACCCACACCCAAATTGTTAGAATACCGAAATGTGGTACCTGATCCAATGCTTATGCTGGAACGTGGTAATCGATCGCATAATTATGCTAGAACGTGACAGCCGATCCCATATTTATGTCAGAACGTGACAACCTATCCCAGTTAGTGTGTCGGATTGTGGCACCCTCCCATTCAACAAACCACAATCACAATCGCAATGTATATTTTCACAATCATACAACAAGGGGTGATTCATGGCATACAATTATTCAATTATCCTCATTTACGATTAGGGTGATCAATAATGCAACATTTACATACATACATGCAATATAATGAAGCAATTATAAACATATATCACACCAACATGAAATCACAACCATCACCTACCTCGAATCCAAGTTTGAATCCCCTAAGGCACCTGAATCTTCCCTTTCTGGATTCTTCCCGCTTGTTCGTGATTTAAAAACAATAATTTATATGCAAGGATCAACAATCAAGGTCTAATTATCCGAATTATAACAAACTCAATAACCCTAGACTAAACCCTTGGTCCCCATACCTAGATTAGGGTTTTTTCCATCATAAATTCCATATCAAAACCCTCACCCATCGATAATTACCCAAGAAAATGAGTTCTATGGATCAAAAAATAGATTCGGGGAGTGAAAGCCTTACCTTAGCCTCAAGAAAGGTGAAAAACGGTCAAGAACTCGTCTGGGGTCATTCCTTAGCTCTAAAAATCAAGAAGTGCAGAATAAAGTCTTTTTGGGGTTTATTTACGACTTTAAGTTGCGTCTTGCCTGCCGCAACGGCCCTCGCCCCACTACAACAGCATCGCCAGAGCGACCAAAACCTCTGTCAAAGCGGTTTGCACGAAATAATGAGCCATTTTAATAATTCAAAGACCCCTATTTCACAACACACCTTTAACCAACGACACTCAGAAAATATCGTTCACGCTAAGATCTATTTCGAGAGTTCTACTTACCTGAATTCCATTATGTAAAGTCGTACGAATTTCTTAATGACTTATCTAACTACTCATGTAATCAAAATCATAAATAAATCACCTAATTGTACCAGATTTATCTACACCTTGATGACTCTGATTTCATCCAAATCTAGACTTGGTTGGGAAATTCCAAGTTACAACGAAAAAGATTTCTGGCCCTAATTCTTTCCCCATTGGCTTTTCTATATTGACGGAAACATGTCGTTACACCAATTAACAATATTGAAATTTTGTATATACACAAATCTTGACACCCAATTTTGGACCTCCACAATATATATTAATCATCGAGCTTCTCAAATTTCAAACGATTTGAAATAATTAGTTTTTATAAAGTTCAAAATATTTTTCAAGTTACATTTAATTAATTTTATCCTTTTTCATAAATTTCAAATAATAAGTATGTTTTTATATATAATTATGTATATAATTAGTATATTTTTTAATATTCGAAAATCATCTCAAAAGATTTTACGTTTTAGTTAAATATCTTATTTATTTAGTTTAACTTAAATTATGGTTATAATTTTAAAATTAACTATTTTATAATCAAATTAATTAATTTATTTTTATAAAATAAGAAGCTCGTTAGTTAATTATACTAATTCATCTTATTTAATTTTTAGGCGATTTCACCAATTAAATTCAAATTGTCTAAGTTTGCAATCTAATTGGTCATTCGCCTAATTCAAATTCAACCATCTCTTTGTCCCACTTCTTGGACCCTTTTTAGACCAAGTTTTGGGCCTTACTTCCAATTTCAGCAGCCCATTCCCAACCAATTCCAATTCACCAGTGCACTCTCTTTATTCCCCGACCCAATCCCAACTATTACAACAATACCCGGCCTAATCCCCTTATCAACAAGAAGACCCAAAAGTAGTGTCAAAACAAATGTCAACAACAACATCAATTCTAAGCGGCGTGAACGACGTCTAAGCAATCTCAATCCACACGACGTCTCGATTCCAACGTCGTCAAAACTACAGTGCAATACACGTCAAAGAAGATGGAAAGCAACGACGAGGAATGCGTGCCCAGTATGACTGTTGTCATTTTCCTCCAATTCGTATGAGCCTTCCAGCAAAAGTAGCTTGTCCTTGTACGCGAGCAGGCCAGGTGGAGCGATCTCCTCGCCCTTTCGTCCTTCCCTCTTGAATCGAATGGATTTCGTTCAAAATCCGTTGAAGAATAGTACAAATTCTAGCTCCCCAACCTTATCCTTGGAGAGTAATTCGAATTTCAAATTTGAAATCCCTCCCGATTTCCCCCCGTAAATTCGACCTAGTTATTTCCCTATAAATACTCTCTTGTTCTTCATTGTTAAGTTGGGGAAGAAAGTTGGAAAAGTTGTTGGCAAGAAACAAAGGGGAAAATATAGGAAAATATAGATTAGAGACAGGTGAGAATCAGTTATCATTAGAAACAAAAAGGAAAAAATAGACATAGTAAAGTTGCTAGCTATATAGTTATTTACATGTATTTAGGAATAGGGCTCGAAATCATAGACGTTGAGAATTCAGTCTTAGCTTAGTCTTTGTTGTTGTTCGCCTTAACTTTGTTCGTCGGTACTGGCATCATGGTGGTGGAAGTCAGCTCAACTTGTGGTCTTAGTCGCTGCCCCTAAAAAGGTAAACTTTCATCTTTTCCAAAGCTTTTGTTGCCTTTTATGAGTCGATTTAGACATTAAGCTTGGTGGAATTTTTGGTTCGTTCATTTTGTTATTCTCTCTGTTTGTTTACTTCTTTTGTTACATTAAGTTGTTAATAGATTGGTCCATGATGGTTTTTGTTGTTACTGCTAAAGGGTGTTTACTTTACTACTCATCTCGTCTTTCGAGTTTGTTGGGTTTAGTTACATAGTCTCAAAGGTCAACTTGTGATCCTCCTCTCTTAGTCTGTTGAGCATGCCTTAATTTGTCTAGATGTTTGCCAGAGTTTTTCATTTATGCCTAAATTAGCAGGTTGCCTTCTTAGTTCAAATGCATGCTCGTGTGTAGATAATGTGGTAGGGCGTAATATGATATCTTATTATATTTTGTTACTGCCTCTTCATTGATTTCTAGAAATGCAAGTGTTTGGCTCTTTAAAATTAATTAGTTCAAAATTGCATCCCTTTATTCATTTACTGTTAAGTTATAGATTTTAAGAGTCTTAGTTAGATATGCTTAAATGATAATTTTCCTTTTTAGTCTTCTTGCCTTTATGCACTTCGTTAATATTCTATCTTTCCATCTAGTTAGGAAGTTTCTTTAATCGAATGGTATATCTTAGTCGTAATTACTAGCTGCAATTATCTCTTTTCTTTGGATATAAGCTCTTTACCCTTTTTTGTTTAGAAGTGTATTGGTTTCATAATCATGCTTATCTCTTGAAATGATTCATGCATTTATCTCCATTTCTTTTAGTTATTAGTTTAACCATTTGTTCATTGGACCTTTATCTCTTTCGTAATTCTTTTCTTTCCTTTTGTTGCATGTGAAAATCCATCCGAGTTCACCATGAACTCCTATTCCCCTTTCTCGCATTTCGAGAGAGCCATAAAGGCTTAAATCACTTCCTTCTGAGTCGGCCAACCTTTGGAATTAAGGAAACGGACACCAAAAAATTGAGAACATTAATTGGATCTAATTCGGGATTGTATAAACCTAGTGTATACGAAAATCGAGAAATGGGCCCAAAGGGCTCCAAATTCCAGAAGTTGTATTTTGTTACTTTTGGGCCTAAGCCGACTTATTTATTATTATCTTGTTAGAGTTTAGGATAGGTGGAAGATGGGCCCAAGGCCCAAAGAAATAAAATTCAAAATTCAATCTAGGACATATACAAAAGTTTGCAAGAATTGGGCCTTTGGCCTAAAACGAAAATAGGCCCAAGTACTGGCCTAGGTGGACAGATTTAGACTTGGCCCTTCTTTCCCTATCTCATTTATTTGCTATTAGGTGTTTTATATGTTTATTTGATTTTAAGGTTTCCTAATCAATTCCCCAAAAGATAGTCACTTCGGGATTTTCTAAAGACTAAAAATCATGCTTATTTTTCTACTTAAATTACTTTAAAATTTTACTTAATAATATTTTTAATATTTCTCTCTCCCCTAAAAATGATTTTAAGTCTTAATTGCTTATTCCCTCTATTTAATCAAGTATGTGTATTTTTTCTTAAAACTGCTTAGCCAAAAAAACCATTATCAAATAACGGTGTGTTAGCAGGTATTTCAGGTGCTTTAAAACCCTTCCCAAAAGGCTAATATGAACCCCGAATCCTTTAAATATTTTCAAAAGATTTCTGTTTTAGTCTTTTGAAAAAAAATAGTTTTCTTGATTTTACTTTAAAAATTAAGTGACGACTCTTAAAACCAATTTTTTTTTAAAAATAAAATAGAACGGTTCTAACTTTAAAAATAAATTGTTTGGCTAATGTATGTTTGTTTACGTGTTTATTTGTTTAAATTCCCGCAATATTAAACTATTGCATTTATGGCATCTTCTGTTGTATGTATAGTACATTAAAGAACCGTTTTGCAGAACCATATTTGGGATTTTTTATACTCAACCCTTTTCTGGAATGATCAGTAATTTATTAGTTCGTCATGTGTCCAATGGTTGTCATCAGTTCCAGCCTAAGTTGTCCACATGGGTTCCCGCTCTTCGAAAGACCACTCTTAGTCAACTAGCGTAGAACTGAACTTAATCCCAAAATTTAGCGCATTTTTAACTAAGTTGACGCAACACCCAAGGCGTGTTGGGCCCATTAGAAGCCCACCTTGTGTCTATTTGGCTCATTTGGTCAATAAAAAGACAATCACACTTATGTGTTTAAATTTGAAAGATGTATACGTTGTTAGACAAACCATTATCCCTCGGGGTTGGGAGTTTATTTTAATTAGCTTACTTTAGTTAAATGAAGATCTTCATGAGTCATCATTGCATTTAAGATGTTGGCATTCGGAGAAGAGAAGAATTCAAGAAGGAAGGACCTTCCATGGAGGCATAGTTTAGGATCGTACCCCTGCGCGGGACTGATTATTTTGTATCTCATTTCCCCTATTATGTATCCCCATTCAGTTTATTCATAAAACTTGTATAAATTTGGGTGTTTGGGGCAATGGAATGTTACAAATAACGTATACATCCCTCAAATCGTTAGGCCTACCCTTGGCACAAAAGGGTCACATATCTGTTTAGAACACGCAATAACTGTTTATATGCTATAACTGCTTGTGTGATTATGTTGCTTTATTTGGAGATGTTCTAGCCTACTCTTTTTGGAAATTTTCTAGAAACCCCTAAGCACAAATATCAAATCACTATCAAAAGTACGTCCAAATACTCTTCGAGTCTTTAGTTTCCTAACAAAATTAGAACTTCATTTTTTCAAATATTACTCCCTCATATCAGAAAAAGATTCATCGTCTCAAATCGAAAGTGATTAAAGGATCAAACTACGTAGGACCTGAATTCTCCCTTGTGAGATACGTAGGCAACTTTACAAGGCTCGGTCCCTATTTTTGATAAATTCTATCTTTTCCAACTCTTACAAAGAAATTGGAGTTATATTTCAATCAAAAATCAAAAGTACGACAATACAATCGACTTTGTCTCGACTCAAGTCGACATTTTTGATTCACTAAGGTCAAAATCAAATAGACAAATTCCTATCTATTTTGTCATTTCCCTATATATGTGGGCTAGTTTATCTTCAAATGAAGCAACTGTTATGTGTTTACAGTAATGTATGTGATATTTTGTACTATTTATCATTAACACAGACTAGCACATTTGTCTTTGAGTTGTTTTTCTTTGTCAGGTACTCAAAACTGATATATGTTGAGAAAATGACTGAACATCCATACTTCACAAGGTCCAAAGACCCCAAAGATTCCTTCTCCGACCAATGTTTTGTCCAAAGGCAAAGAAAAAATTATTGAAAATGTTGAGAATACTGATTTGAATGAAAAAACTGTGAATACCCTATCATTGCTGAACAGAACAAGTTGATTGCACAATTGTTCCAATAGATTGCTGAAATGGATAGGACCCGAGATTTGATGAATCTGGCTATTATTGCTAACACTCCTACTCTAGACAACGGAAGGCCTCCACTCCATTTTCCTACTTCAGATCCAACATCCAAACTTTTTCCAAATAATTTATCCACCGCTACGAATCCAAAGCCTCCCATCATTGACTTAACCACCCCTAACCCACATCATGCAAGTTTCTCACACCAAAAGTTACCTACTCCTCAAAATCCAAACACCAACATTTTCCAAAATTTTCCTCAGATCCAACAAATCCCTACTCAGATTGTCCAAAATCGACCTACTACTCAGCCCATACCTCTAAGAACCGCATTTCATATTCCAATATCGCCAAAATCATACCCTCCATTTACTACACATTTTGAACTCAAACATTTTGAGAAGAAGGAGAAGGAATGGAAGGTCATAAGTGGAAAGTGTAACACCCCGGAAATTCTATGACTTAAGTTAGAGCCTCACCTTATGAATAATGACTTAAAAATAGTTAAAATGATGTTTATAAACCTAAAATAATGTAATTGACTTGGTTTGGAAGAGAAAAAGTCTAAATGTCAAGAAACGACCACGACGTCCGAAAACTAGAGAAGAACGTTCTCTAGTGTGTCCTTAGGTTTTGGGCAAGTTTGGGAGTATCGTATGATGGTATAATCTGGTGAAAAGGTTTAAAATAGGTAAATATAGGTTCCTAGGGTCAAAACGTTCGAATACGACGCCCCGGGGCCACCCTAAGGGGCCCCAAGGAGGACCCCAGCCTTGGCCAAGCAAGCTGCCAAGGCAACTTGCAAATTGTGCATAAAGGGAACCATGGCGTGTCGCGGACTCCCCCAAGGATCAAAAAGTTAGTTCGCAATGTGGTCGTGTCGTGGACTCTACTGTCTTGAAATTTAATTCCAAATATCTTCAGGGAACAGCTCTGCGTCGCAGACTTGTTTCGCGATGAAAATGCAGAAATTCAGAAATCTATTTTTACTTCATTAAAGAGTCCATTTAATTGAGGGCTATTTAGGGTTATTTAGGGGACGTGTATATAATGATTTTTAAGTCAATTTACCTCACTATTATCACTCAAACACAAAACCCCAAAGATCTAAACCTAAGGTTCCTCCTTCTCTCTACTCTCTCTCTTTCTTCTCAAGAATTCCATTGAAGAAGATTGGAGCTTCAAGAAGAAGACCAACTCTCCAAGGTTTCAACTCGGATTTTTGTGGTTAATTCGTCAATAAGGTATGGTTTCTTATCACTCTTGGGATTCCTTTCCCCAAGAGGCCCCTTTAAGATGAATTTCAAAATCTCCAATTTCTAGGTTTCAATCCAAAAACGCAGGTCTTCTTTCTAAAGTGAAATTGATGTTATAAAATGACTTTGATTGATGTTATATGAAAAATTATGGATGAATTTATGTTGTATTGGTGGTTTCTTGAAGAATTCCCTATGAGACCCATGTTTCTCCTTCTTTTCTTAATTCTAACCCTAGTTTGTGTTGGATATTGATTGAAGGCTATGAATTGAATGTGATGTTATGTAATTCATGTTTGTATGATGATTCTACCCTAGGTTATGTATAATTTCTATGAAATTAGGGTTGAGTCTTTGAATGAAGCCTTGAATGCTATGAAGGGAATATGTCAATTGGTTATATTGATATTGATTATGTGATTACTTCATGAATTACCTTGTATTATGTATTGGTTATGAATTGCTTGGTAATTGAAGTATGGATGTCCCACGAAGGGCAAGAAGGTATAAAGGTTAGTTCTTTTTTGAACTCAAGTATGAAAGGTGAATTACTTAGATTGTAATGATGCTATACGTAATGTGTTATTGTGGTGTTGATGACCCATTTTCCTCATCCTTAACCCTCTACACTTGAATTAACTACGAAGTATGTATGCATATTATGGTATGATTGCTATATGATTGAAAGGTAGTTCTCATGATTGTAGTGTAATGTAAAGTGAAAGGCTTACTTACTTGCTAAGTGTCTCTAAAGTGAAAGGATTGCTACTCACTTAGGAACACATATGAGCTATTATGGTAAGATGTCTACATAAGGGTCTATTAAAGGCTAATGTGAACTTATGCGATGACTAAAGATGATTACAAAAGGGAATCAAATGCTTAGCACCGAAAGGGCATGTAAATGAGATCGGGGTCTCATGTTTACTAAGTCTGGCTCCCCACATGGGTTTCCTCATGTTTAGCAAGTCCATATTACCTACGGTATGTGTTGTCTCATGAGATGGAAACCCCTACGTTTAGTAAGTTAGGGTTTCTAAAAGCAATCTCCTTGACCCTTAACTATGTGCCCACATAGGACTCTAGGTTAGTGGATCCACCTAGATAGCTATGTATGAATGGTTACACCTTAGGCAAGTGTTAACCCTCTCTTTTCGGTGTGGGAGTAGAACACCAGATTCCATTTAGCTCTCATGGTTTATGTCGGTTATTGCAATATTTCCCTAATGTAAAAGTAAATGAAGGTATGAAAGGTGTGAACTCTTACTAGGGCTTTCTTAAGGGTTTCTACATAGTGTAAGGGAGGGTATGGGACTTCTCTTGCACATTGCACTTGTGGGATCCTAAGAGATGGTTATAGTAGTGTTCTCTTATGATTATGATGATTATGACTTATGTATGTTTAAGCTATGTTATGTATGATCATTATGAATATGGTAAGTTATGATGAAATATGATCTTATGAATGTATGCATGAAGTAGGTTGCTTAATCTGATACTTGGCTTTGAATAAGGTTATGGGGTTCTATTATTTGCATTGCACTAGTATTGCTTGGGCTGTCTACATGTTGGGATGATATTATGTTGGGTCGGTCTATGATACTTAATTTGTGTGCATATTGGATTTACTTGGCAAAAAGCATGTTTTGAATAAAATGTCCTTTTATGCATGTTTCAATGGTTTTTATACATAGTAGCCATACTTAGTATGTGTGTTGTACTAACCCATATTTTCTCCCTTTTCCCAAACATTTAGGTTCGGGCCGTTAAGGATTCAAGCTTACTTTCAAGACATTTGAAGTTGCTTCCCCAGGTTGGTGAGTCCTCAAGTCCGAGGACAAGACCCTATGATCTAGATTTTATGTTCAGTTATTTGGTTATGTTGAAAGACATTGTTGCACTTCATATTTTCAAGACTTCTTATTGATGTAAGGGCTAAGTCCCATTTTCGATACTTCTATGTCTAGATGGTGCATTGTGACGAAGTTAGATTCTATTTTTCATATATGAAGTGAAGTTGAACTTCCAAAGTAAAAGTTTTAAATTTTTCGTAATTTTATTCTATGATACATGTTATGATGAATGCTAAGGGCCTGTATAAGACCTCTTCAAGGTTGAATAAGCCGGTAACGACTAGGGGGTGCTCTCGGGTCGTTACAAACTTGGTATCAGAGCATAAGGTTGAGAATAATGTAGGATTCATGTCACAAGATACCACGTCGAGTAGAGCCTTGTTCAAGGGTGGGAAGCGTGTCACACTTATGAATGAGAGGCTACAAGATGCTTAGGAACTTTCACTCTTTTGTTATTCCATAGTCGTGCATAAGAGTCTTAACTCTATTTAGTCATTTTCTTCTAATCCTTTTCTTGTGCTTATAGGCAATTAATACAAGAAGGAACAACGCAAGGAGGTCCAGTGAGGAGAATGTGAATGAGGCGGTTCTCCCTCAAGCTCCTCAAAACCCTCAAGTTCCTATTGAAGAAGGGGCTATGTCTAATGTTGAGATAAGGTCGGCTATTCATAATTTGACTCAAGTGTTGGCCACTCAAGTTGCAAGGGATGCTAGGGTGCAAATGAACCTCAATTCTAGCACTACCGCTTCTAGGATAAGGGATTTCACAAGGATGAATCCCCCTACTTTCTTTGGCTCCAAAGTGGAAGAAGATCCACAAGGGTTCATTGATAAAGTATTTAAGGTTCTAGAGGCTTTGGGTGTGTCTTCTCAAGAAAAGGCGGAGTTAGCCGTCTATCAACTCAAAGATGTGGCACAAGTGTGGTATGAACAATGGAAGGAGGGGAGACCTATTAGAGAGGGTCCGATAAGTTAGGCTACATTCAAGATGGTTTTTCTTGATAGGTTTTTCCCCTTGGAACTAAGGGAGAGAAAAATGCAAGAATTCATCAACCTCCGTCAAGGGGTATGAGTGTGAAGAAGTATGGCCTCAAGTTTACTCAATTGTCCAAGCATGCTCCTACTTTGGTGTCAGACTCTAGAGCTACAATGAACAAATTTGTTATGGGTGTATCCGATCTTGTGGTGAATGAATGTCGGTCGGCTATGCTAATCCCAAGCATGGACATTTCTCGCTTTATGGTTCATGCCGAGCAAATTGAGGAGCAAAAGCTTAAGCAAATTGGTAGAGAATTGAAGAGGTCAAGGACCGATGATGGAAATTCTTCTAAGGTTAGGTTTGAAATCCAAGATAAGCCAAAGTTCAAAAAGAGGTTTTCCAACCAAGGTCCTCCTAACACTCCAAGGGTCAACAAAGGTAAAGTGTCTACCCCCAATCCTCAAGAAGCAAGAGGTGGTGGTCCTTTTGTTGAGAAGCCTATTTGTACAAATTGTGGTCGAAAACATAAAGGTAAGTGCCTAGTTGGCACGGGTAATTGCTATGGTTGTGGTAAGAGCGGCCACATGAGGAGGGACTGCCCTATGCTAAAGGCTCAAGGAAGGGAAAATGCTCAAGCACAAGAAAGTGGCCCAAATCCCGATGCTCCTAAGAAGAATCGCTTCTATGCTCTCTAATCTCGAGGTGATTCAAGAGAGCTCTCCAGATGTTGTGACTGGTATGTTGCAAGTATTTTCAATAAATGTTTATGCATTGTTGGATTCAGGAGCCACTTTGTCTTTTGTAACCCCTTTAGTGGCTATGAATTTTAATATGCTTCCCGATGTCTTAGCTAAACCCTTTTTGATTTCTACCCCAGTTGGTGATTCCATAGTTGCTAAAAGATTCTATAGGGGTTGTCCCATATCATTGCCCAATAGAGTCACTTTGGTTGATTTGATGGAACTTGATATGTTAGACTTTGATGTTATATTGGGGATGGATTGGCTTCATGCTTGTTTTGCGTCCATAGATTGTAGGACCCTAATTGTGAAGTTTCAATTTCCTAATGAACCCATTTTAGAATGGAAGGGAGGAAATTCCGTTCCTAGGGGAAGGATCATTTCATGTCTAAAAGCTTGTAAGTTGATTTCTAAGGGTTGTCTCTATCATATTGTGAGGGTCAAGGATCTTGAGTCCGAGATTCCTCCTTTGGAGTCAGTCCCCGTAGTGAAGGGTTTTTTGGAAGTCTTTCCCGATGACTTACCCGGGATTCCTCCCGAATGGGAAATAGATTTCGGCATAGATTTATTGCCGAATACATAACCCATTTCAATCCCTCCTTACCGGATGGCCCTGACGGAGTTGAAGGAATTAAAACCTCAACTCAAAGATTTGTTGGATAAGGGTTTCATCCAACCTAGTATATCTCCTGGCGGTGCACCGGTGTTATTTGTGAAGAAGAAGGATGGATCTCTTCGTATGTGTATTCATTACCGACAGTTAAATAAGGTGACCATTATGAACAAGTATCCACTCCCTAGGATTGATGACTTATTTGATCAACTTCAAGGAGCGAGTTACTTTTCAAAAATTGATTTGAGGTCGGGTTATCACCTACTTAGGGTGAGAGGTGTTAATGTTCCGAAAACACCCTTTCGAACAAGATATGGTCATTTTGAGTTCTTGTGATGTCCTTTGGTCCTACAAATGCCCCGACGGCTTTCATGGACCTATGAATCGTGTGTTTAGAAATTTTCTAGACTCATTTGTTATTGTCTTTATTGATGACATCTTGATATACTCTAAAAGTGAGGATGATCACATGAATCATTTGAGGATAGTATTGCAAGCCCTCAAAGATCACCAACTCTATGCTAAGTTTAGCAAGTGCGAGTTTTGGCTAAGATCGATTGCTTTCCTTGGTCACATTGTTTCTAGTGAGGGTATAGAAGTTGATGCAAAGAAAATCGATACAGTCAAAAGTTGGCCTAGACCTTTGAATCCTTCCGGCATTCGAAGCTTTTTGGGTTTGGCCGGTTACTACTGGAGGTTTGTTGTGGGATTTTCATCTATTGTATCTCCATTAACGGCCTTAACTCAAAAGAAGTCCAAGTTTGAATGGTCGGAATCTTGTGAAAAGAGCTTCCAATTGTTGAAAGATAAGCTCACCTCCGCTCCAATTTTGACTTTACCGGAGGGCACCGAAGGGTTTGTAGTATATTGTGACGCTTCCCAAGTGGGTTTGGGTTATGTCCTCATGCAGCATGGTAAGGTTATAGCTTATGCCTCGAGACAACTCAAGGTGCATGAGAAGGATTATCCAACTCATGACCTTGAGCTAGCGGTCGTAGTCTTTGCTTTAAAGATTTGGAGACACTATCTCTATGGGGTACATATGGATGTGTTTACCGACCACAAGAGTCTTCAATATGTTTTTAGCCAAAAAGAATTGAATCTCCGACAAATGAGGTGGTTGTAACTCTTAAAAGATTATGATATGAGTGTCCTTTACCACCCCGAAAAAGCAAATGTGGTTGTGGATGCTTTGAGTCGTATATCTATGGGTAGTGTGTCACATGTGGAAGAAAAGAAAAGGGAGTTAGCCCGTGATGTACATAGGCTAGCCCGGTTGGGTGTCCGACTTGAAGATTCCCCAAAAGGAGGTGTTATAGTCCGTCATAATTCCGAGTCATCGATTGTTATTGATGTGAAGTCTAAGCAACATCTTGACCTTATATTGATGGAACTAAAAGAGTCGGTTCTCAACAAAGCAATAGAAACTTTCTCTCAAGGAGAAGATGGGGTGCTTAGGAACCAAAGAAGATTACGTGTGCCGGATGTGGATGGCCTAAGAGAGACAATCTTAGAGGAGGCCCATGGATCCCGATACTCCATCCATTCGGGAGCCACCAAAATGTATCGTGACTTACGTGAGATTTATTGGTGGAACGAAATGAAAAGAGACACAACAGATTTTGTGGCTAGGTGCTCAAATTGCCAACAAGTCAAAGCCGAGCACCAAAGATCGAGAGGTCTAACTCAAGATATTGATACCTCCACTTGGAAGTGGGAAGGTATCAATATGGACATTATGGTAGGTTTGCCTCGAACCCATAGGCAACATGATTCCATTTGGGTCATTGTGGATAGATTGACTAAATCAGCCAATTTCCTTCCTATCAAGGTTTCTTATTTGGCGGAAGATTATGCTAAGTTGTACATTAAGGAGATTGTGAAATTGCATGGGGCCCCATTGTCGATTATTTCGGATAGAGGTGCCCAATTTACTTCCCATTTTTGGAGGTCTTTCCAAAGTGGGATTGGTAGTCAAGTGAAACTTAGTACCACACTTTACCCTCAAACAGATGGTCAAGCGGAGCGCACCATCCAAACCCTAGAGGACATGTTAAGAGTGTGTGTCATTGACTTCAAAGGTAATTAGGATGACCACCTACCTTTAATAGAATTTTCCTACAACAATAGCTACCACTCGAGTATTACTATGGCACCCTTTGAAGCACTTTATGGTAGAAGGTGTCGATCTCCGGTTGGGTGGTTGGAAGTAGGTGAATTTGCTCTTCTTGGTCCCGAGGTAGTCTATGAGGCTACGGAAAAAGTTTGACTTATAAGGGATAGGTTGAAAACGGCTCATAGTCGGCAAAAGTCTTAAGCCGATAATAGAAAAAGAGATCTTGAATTTGAAGTAGGTGATTAGGTCTACTTAAAAATCTTACCCATGAAAGGGGTGATGAGGTTTGGTAAGAAAGGGAAACTTAGCCCCCGGTATGTTGGGCCTTATGAGATCTTGAAGCGTGTCGGAAAGGTTGCTTATGAGTTGAAATTGCCCATTGAATTGGCCCCGGTTCACTTGGTGTTCCATATTTCTATGTTAAAGAAGTGTATAGGTGACCCGGTGTCCATTCTCCCTCTAGAAGGTTTAGGGGTGAATGAGAACCTTTCTTATGAAGAGGTTCCGATCGAAATCTTAGATCGTCAAGTTAAGAAGTTGAGGAATAAAGAGGTTGCCTCCGTAAAAGTTCTATGGAGAAACCACCTAGTTGAGGGTGCAACCTGGGAGGCCGAGGCCGACATGAAGTCCCGCTGCCCTCATCTTTTTCCTCTTACTCCTAGCCATAGTTAAGGTTAGTAGTCTCTTTTATTTGATATAAATTGAAAAATCATGTGTGTTGATGATTATGACATGATTTCCTTGTATGTGTATATTTTTGTGAAAATTCATGCTTAAGTTGTATTTTGAGTTTCATGAATTTTGTTTCTCATGGTTGATATTGCACCTATAGATGTTGTGTGATGTTGTCTTCATGAGAGTTTTAATAAGCATGCTTGATGTTTCCTTGCTAAAGAAATGTATTGTTGATTGCTTAATACATATGTTGATGCTCATTGAATATGGAAAAGGTAGTTCCTCCTATACTTATGTGAAGTAAAGAGTTTTGAGTATAGTGATGTTGTGGATTAAATTCCTAAATGATATGATGATATGATGTTGTTAATGTGACTAGTTGTTGTGCTGCTAGTTTGAGTCATTGTCTCCCTAGAAAGAAGTCCAAGTGACATTCGGGGACGAATGTTCCTAAGGGGGATATTGTAACACCCCGGAAATTCTATGAATTAAGTTAGAGCCTCACCTTATGAATAATGACTTAAAAGTAGTTAAAATGATGTTTATAAACCTAAAATAATGTAATTGACTTGGTTTGGAAGAGTAAAAGTCTAAATGTCAAGAAATGATCACGACGTCCGGAAACTAGAGAAGAATGTGTTCTAGTGTGTCCTTAGGTTTTGGGCAAGTTTGGAAGTGTCGTATGATGGTATAATCTGGTGAAAAGGTTTAAAACAGGTAAATATAGGTTCCTAGGGTCAAAACATTCAAATACAACACCCCAAGGCCACCCTAAGGGGCCCCGAGGAGGACCCCAACCTTGGCCAAGCAAGCTGCCAAGGCAGCTTGCAAATTGTGCATAGAGGGAACCATGGCGCGTCGCGGACTTTCTCCCCCAAGGAGAAAAAAGTCAGTTCGCGATGCAGTCCTGTCACAGACTCTACTATCTCGAAATTTAATTCCAAATATCTTCAGGGAACAGCTCCGCGTCGTGGACTTGTTCCGCGACGAAAATGCAGAAATTCAGAAATCTATTTTTACTTCATTAAAGAGTTCATTTAAGTGAGGGGTATTTAGGGTACTTTAGGGGACGTGTATATAATGAATTTTAAGTCAATTTACCTCACTATTATCACTCAAACACAAAACCCCAAAGATCTAAACCTAAAGTTCCTTCTTCTCTCTACTATCTCTCTTCTCAAGAACTCCATTGAAGAAGATTGGAGCTTCAAGAAGAAGACCAACTCTCCAAGGTTTCAACTCGGATTTTCGTGGTTAATTCGTCAATAAGGTATGGTTGCTTATCACTCTTGGGATTCCTTTTCCCAAGAGGCCCCTTCAAGATGAATTTCAAAATCTCCAATTTCTAGATTTCAATCCAAAAACGCGAGTCTTCTTTCTAAAGTGAAATTAATGTTATAAAATGACTTTGATTGATGTTATATGAAAAATTGTGGATGAATTTATGTTGTATTAGTGGTTTCTTGAAGAATTCCCCATGAGACCCATGTCTCTCCTTTTTTTTCTAATTCTAACCCTAGTTTGTGTTGGATATTGATTGAAGGCTATGAATTGAATGTGATGTTATGTAATTCATGTTTGTATGATGATTCTACCCTAGGTTATGTATAATTTCTATGAAATTAGGGTTGAGTTTTTGAATAAAGCCTTGAAGGCTATGAAGGGAATATGTCAATTGCTTATATTGATGTTGATTATGTTATTACTTAATGAATTACCTTGTATTATGTATTGGTAAGTCCAGCTTCCCACATGGGTTTCCTCACGTTTAGTAAGTTAGGGTTTCTAGAAACAATCTCCTTGAACCTTAACTATGTGCCCACATAGGACTCTAGCTTAGTGGATCCACCTAGATAGCTATGTATGAATGGTTACACCTTAGGCAAGTGTTAACCCTCTCTTTTCAGTGTGGGACTAGAACACCGGATTCCATGTAGGTCTCATGGTCTATGTCAGTTATTGCAATATTTCCCTAATGTAAAAGTAAATGAAGGTATGAAAGGTGTGAACTCTTACTAGGGCTTTCTTAAGGGTTTCTACATAGTGTAAGGGAGGGTATGAGACTTCTCTTGCACATTGCACTTGTGGGATCCTAAGAGATGGTTGTTGTAGTGTTCTCTTATGATTATGATGATTATAACTTATGTATGTTGAAGCTATGTTATGTATGATCCTTATGAATATGGTAAGTTATGATGAAATATGATCTTATGAATGTATGCATGAAGTAGGTTGCTTAATGTGATACTTGACTTTGAATAGGGTTATGGGGTTCTATTCTTTGCATTGCACTAGTATTGCTTGGGCTGTCTACATGTTGGGATGATATTATGTTGGGTCGGACTATGATACTTAGTTTGTGTGCATATTAGATTTACTTGGCAAAAAGCATGAATAAAATGTCCTTTTATGCATGTTTCAAAGGTTTTTATGCATAGTAGCCATACTTAGTACGTGTGTTGTACTAACCCATATTTTCTCCCTTTTCCCAAACATTTAGGTTCGGACCGTTGAGGATTCAAGCTTACTTCTCAAGACACTTGAAGTTGCTTCCCCAGGTTGGTGAGTCCTCAAGTCCGAGGACAAGACCCTATGATCTAGCTTCTATGTTTAGTTATTTGCTTATGTTGAAAGACATTGTTGTACTTCCTATTTTCAAGACTTCTTATTGATGTAAGGGCTAAGTCCCATTTTCAAATAGCTTGAAAAAAATTAAACCATCCCTTTAACTCCTAATTTTGAGATTTCTCTTTTTATCTGATTTTCAGATTTAATAATCTGAAAAATATTTACATAATTAGTCAATTAAAGAATAAGATAATTACTCACTAAGTAAATTTTAAAAATGGAAATGCGTAACTCTCCAAAAAAATTCTAACATTCATTTATATTTATTACATTTCATGATGAACCCATGATTAAAGTTGACAGTAAAAAAATATTGCACTAGCGAAAAAAGATAATTTTTTCCCTATTTTCGTAATTATTTTATTAGTTTATAAGAATAAAAGTCACAATTATTATCGTTTATTGTCCAAATTTTTCATATTCTTTATTGAAAATCAAAACTCATCCACATATTGATATATGAAATCATTGATAATCGCTTTTAACTTCTTCATCTTTATGTAGTGTTTGGATTACATAATTTATTCAGTTTCTATACAAAATTGATATTTGAGCTCTCTTGTGTATTTATTATTTCTATTTTTTAATGTAAATTTTTAACTAAATATTAATTTTTATGACTTTCATATAAAAGTTTGTGTAGATAAATAACAAAAAGTTTAGGCTATTAATTTTATCAATTAAACAAATTAATATGCTCATATTTTAAAGTAATAATTGTGAAAATTTTAAATTATAAGCAAGAAAACTTACATGAACTCTAAATTTATATAGTTATATAAATATATAAATGTAAATAGTATTATATAAAGGAAATTATTAGTGAAATAACATAAATAATTTAAAACACCCAAAAATGAGATAGCAACGTATATAAAATTGGCGGATAAAGAAATATGTCTTTGTATTGTTCCAAGGAAAAATTATAAGTCTCTTCTTATTTTCTTGAAACTAATTTAATTCTATTGTTTTTTCTTTTATTGTTATTTTCTGTTTGATTTTTTCATTTTCATTTTCATATATATATATAGAAAAATATGACTGCGCGAAGCACGGTTTGCTTAATTAGTATTAAATATATGTAATGAACTTTAGGAATATATACAATGAACCTCCATTAAAATCTAGAAGAGTAAACAATCCTCCCTTGAGCACATTAACTCTCCATTTACTCAATGTAGTAATTGATTATCACTAATATTTAAACATGTAATTAACCAAATATTTATAATATTTTAATTTAATGTAGGAGTGAAATGGTATTTCAACTTTTAACTTTTTTTGTTCCCACTTTTAGTAAGATATGATGATATGATAGATGATATAATACTTGTCAATCCTAATATGTTTAAACAACAAAACAAATGATAAAATTAAACGAACTAATGTTCTTAAATTAATGACATCATCATAAATTTTTAAAAACAAATAAAAAATTATAGTACCCTTAATCATGAGGATAGAAGAAGTCAGTATTGTCGTTAGATAAATAATTTGCATTTGTTAAGACAGCTTTCTACTACCGAGTAATGATGCTTCTTCATTGGCCAACTTGACCATGCAAAATTTACCAGGTCTTACTTTATTACATATCCAAGTTAATGTTAATATAGTAGTTCAAAGATAGTTGGAAGTAACAGAAAAAGAGGTAAGGATTAGCAAAAGTAAATTACTGAGCTAGGAGAACTTCTTCATTTTGTATTTATTTTCTGGTGAGCGTAATGTTACGGACTTAGAGTCTCACTAAAGCTCCGTGCGCCATGACAGTAAACTATAATATGGATGGAGGACTACACTGGTGGCCTCGTTTGAGGCTCGTGTGAAGTGTATGCACGCAGGTGTGTGCTGGTGCAATATATATATGGAATGAAAAGATGGTAAAGAGGTTAGCTAATAGCCAAAAGTTATCTCATTAAGGCATACAACCAATTAGTACATAAGCCTCAACCATATCCAAACTCTTAACAGTGAAATGTAGAAATCACAACAGCGTTACACTAATCTGGTGAAGGAAGAAAATTCCAATACATAAGAATGCTCTGGTGATTGAACTCATTTACTCAAATTTGTAATGCTTGTCCACTTCTTCAGAAACATCCCAAGTGCAGCTCATTCCTTTGGGGAACTCAACCAAATCGCCTGCGCCTATCTCAACAGCCTGATTAGAACCATCAGGGTAAACCTTCACCTTTCCCTTCAGCAAGTAACATGTCTCTTTGGCAGAGTATGTCCATGGGAATTTGCTAGGAGGACAACCCCACCTATTTCACAAATAAGTCTCTACTTAGGAACCAGAAAAAAAAAAATAGGTTGGGAGTAAACAAATATGCAAAATGACAGTCAGATTAAACACAAGCCAACTTATTGAAGACACTGGATGAGCTACTAATACAGAATTACAGGATCGAAGGAGTAACGAAAGATAAACCACCCCTTTAAAACATGCTGCATGAGATGATCAGAGTGAACAGCTAGTGAAGGTTAAATAAGTATCCCCATTTTAGCACAGTGCAAACTGTTTCTACGCATCGTAAAATATCTTCTCTAGGTAAAAAAATGCTTCTAAGGCAAGTAATTGATGCAGAAATGGAAGGTTCAGGCTTTGCACTTTTAACAATCCCATTCTTACAATTTGGATGCTTAGCACAATTTAATGGGATGGTGCTGTTAAGGTGATAAACTTCTAGGCATCAGTCTGAATTGCAAACTATTATGCTTAGTTACTGCAGAAAACTGCTGTATTATCCCCTCGCCTCTTTAGTTTCCCCTTCCCTCTTTAGTTTTTTTCCCTTTGTTTATTTCTCTTCTATGTTACTTGAGTTTAATCCTATGAGAGAAGGGAAAATTTTCCTATTTTGCATAGCTAACAATTTTATATATCTACAAAGATCAGACAACTGTATGTAGACAAGCGAAAGATGCTTCACAAGTTTGAAACCGGAATACTTTGATCCGGAATATTCAACGTCAATAAGACTTCAGGTGGACCAACAACCTGACATCCACAATTTATAGAAAACAGTTCTGCCCGCTTCAAGAATTTCGCAAAGCTGGAGAATGATAAAATGCCAAGAGTGTATTATGATGAGGAACAATACTTCAGAAAATTTCTTGGCCACCTAACTTTAGACATCAAGAAGAAAATCAAGGCAAAGCTTCTGTAGGTATTTAACTATACACAGGTTAGAGAGGCCAAATTATGATTTCAAGACGTGGGGCTAAAAGGAAATGTATCCTTTATGTTAGGATAATAAACTACAATTGAGTAAACAACATTTCATGAGATTAACATGCTCAGATAAGTGCACTAAAACCACTGCCACCCAAAACCGCACTTTTAATTTAAACTATGACACCTTCCTTGAGCTTATACATACTTACTGGAGCCTGAATTTGCTTTTCTACAACATACTCTACTTAAACATTTTTTTTCTCCCTGCAATGTTGATGATTAAGGTGTCACTTCATCCACCCTTGAGATCTTAGAAGTGGAGACCCAACATATATTTACGAACATACTAAAGGTGATTCGGAGCACCCTGAGAGACATTGGGATTTTGGGTACTGTAGGTGGATTACAGTTGAGGATAGATAGGGTAGGTATGGAGTGGTTAACTGATTTGTTTAATGTCATTTTTCAGACAGGTAAAATGCCATAAGCATAGAGGTGGTGTACAATGGTTCCATTGTATAAGAACAAGGGTGATATCCAAAAGTGTAACAACTACAGGGGTATTAAGTTGTCAAGCCACACTTTGAAAATTTAAGAGAGAGTGGTGGAGTTGAGAGTAGGCGGGGTGTGTCTATTTTCGAGAACCAGTTTGGATTCATGCCGGGCGATCCACTACAGAAGCCATCAATCTTGTAAGGAGATGGGTGGAAAAATACAGAGAAAGGAAGAGAAACCTACATATATATGGTGTTCATTGACCTTGAAAAGGCCTAGGACAAGTCCCGAGGGGAATGCTCTGGAGATGCCTAGAGGCTAAAAGGGTACCGGTGGCTTACATTAGGGCAATAAAGGACATGTATAAGAGCTAAAACGCGAGTTAGAAGGGTGGGAGGAGACTCGGGGCACTTTCCAGTAGAGGTGGGATTGAACCAAGGATCAGCTCTTAGCCCGTTCCTATTTGCCTTGGTGATAGATGAATTGACGCGGTCCATTCAAGATGAGGTGCCCTAGTGTATGTTATTTGCAGATGTCATAATATTGATTGATGAGATGTTCAATGGAGTTAATGCTAGGTTTGAGGTGTGGAGACAAATTCTAAAGGGTGCAGGTTAAGCAAGACCAAACCAAAGTATTTGAAGTGCAAATTCAATGAAGCAATGCAAGAGGGTAAGTGAGGCTTAATACTCAAGCTATCACCAAGAAAGATAGTTTCAAGCATCTTGAGTCTATAATCTAGGAACGTGGAGACATCGACGATGATATCACACATTATATTGGTGCAACGTGGATGAAATAGAGGCTTTCATCCAGAGTCTTGTGTTCTAAGAAGGTACCACAAAAACTTAAAGGTAAGTTTTATAGTGTAACACCTTGGACTTAGGAGAAGGTAAGGGAGGTTAACATGCAAGTTCTCAAACCCAAAATGGACCTGGAACCCTAAACAGTCTGTGTAGGGCATCACTGGCCATTTTAAGGGAAGTAGACCAACCGTTAAAAGGCTGTCAGGACCTGAGGGTATCCCGGACAGATCCCTATACGGTCTTTGGTGACCTAAACGGACCATTTAGGGATCCATATAGGTCACCCGTCAGTTTTTAAGTTTGGGGTCATTTTGGTCTTTCCCCTATCTGTTTGGTACCTAAACTATGTCGTTCACCTAATTCCCAAATTTCCCTCCAAGTTCATCCCAAAATCCTCTCAAAAGCTAAGGAAGAAAAAACTAGGGTGTCACATCAAGATTCTCAATTCACCATAGCTATTAGGCCTTGATCACTAAGGTATGTTAGTATTCACCTATGGAGTTCTTTTCCTCCATAGGTTCCTCAAAGATGTTCCAATTTTACAAGTTAGATTCTCAATTCAAAGTTAGGGTTTTATTCAATGTTCATGAGTTCTTTTCAATTATGATTCAATTGATTGTTTTCTATCTTCTTATACATGAATTGAAAAATTCACATGATTTTGAGTTGAATCCATATGAACCAATGCATGATCCATTCATTTTGACTATCAACACATGATGAAGCTTATGAACTATGAAATATGAATTTATGAAGATATGCATGTTTTTTTTATGAAAGCAATGTTTATGACTTAAGTAAGCTTATAGATGAAGGTATCTATATGTTCTATGAAGCTTGGCCACATGACAGGAATGACATCTAAATTTGCCATCAATGCTTTTGATTATTTTCGGTCAAACACATATGAAGACCCTTAAACTTGTCCCTAAATTTCATTTTGGCACTCCAACTCAACCTTGTTCCATTTTAACCCTTTAACTCCAATTTCTATATTTCATTTAGGCACTTTTAAGTGATGTGACAGAGTGTGTGCATCACACTTTCTCTAAGAGAGTGAAAGACAAAAAAAATGTTTTTTTCTTTAAAAAAATAATAAAAGATTGACCCTTCAACTTTTTTTATGTACCATTTAAACTCGAAATACTTATTTTATGATTTATTTGTTTCTATATATGCTCTTCAACTGCAATTTTGCATTTTAAAAATCGACGTTCATCCGTTAGGTATTGTTAAAAAATTAAAAATTGACGGATGATCATTGATTTTTTATTTTTATTTTTTTTAAATGTAACAATTTCTTTATGAGAGTTTCTTTGTATTTTTGTGTGAAAAATAACCTATGAAAGTGCGTCGATTTTCTTTCTTAAAAAAATCAATGAAAACCCAACGAAGTGTGTCGAGTTTAGCGTTTTTTTTGTAGTGTTAATAATTAGCAGTGAACATGAGTTTTTTTTACTCGTATTTAGTTGATGAAAAATTAGAAAGCTGGTATTTGAGTTAAATCCAAATAGACTAGATATGAAAAAATGTGGTGTCATTTAATTAATTAATTGTTTTAAAAAAGAAAAACAACACACTTTCGTCGGTTACTTTTTCACATAATAATGTAGAGAAACTCTAAAAAAATAATTTAAAAATGACGTTCATCCGTTAATTTTTTTTTAAAGATATGGCATTGATTTTTAAAATGAAAAAGTGAAAATGAAGAACATAAATAAAAATAAAGAAATCATAAAATTAGTATTGTGTTTAAATGGTATATAAAATAGAGTTGAAGGGTTAAAATGAAACAAGGCTAAAATACAGTGTTAAAATAAAAAATGGGAGCAAGTTATATTAGTTGTGTGTGTGTTTATAATTGGCTTTTGTGCTATGTCATGGCATGTGAAGTACACACATCCACTTTGTTGATTCTTTGGAAATAAGTGACTAAATGGAACATAAAAATTGGAGTGGCCCAGTGGTTTGGGCTTGGGACTTCCATGTTGGAGGTCTCAAGTTCGAAACCCCTTGCCAGTGAAAGCAAGGGGCTTGCCTTCTGGGTCGAGCTCGTCGCATCGGGCTTGCCTAGTGCGGGTTACCTCTCCTATGTGGTTTGCGAGCTATTGCATAGGAGCAGGAGTTTTATCTTGTGCGCACCAAAAGGGTAGCGACTGCGGGTTTCCTTTGTCATCAAAAAAAAAAAATTTGGAGTTGAAGGGTTAAAATGGAACAAGGTTGAGTTGGAGTGCCAAAATGAAAATTAGAGACACGTTTAAGGGACTGGATATGTGTTTGGGCCATTATTTTCCTATGTTAGGTCTTGATTAGTATGGTATCCGGATATGTCATCAATGATCATGGACCAAGTTTCTAAAACTATATCATTAGTAGTATGGCACTTTTAGTATGAAGTTAATGATTGTGTCTTATAAAGCTATTATGAAAAGATCACGGATGGTGAAAGGTTTTCTCATGCATGGTCTAAGGAGCTACTCTATGATGTTTCTAGCTTGGATTAGTAACTTAATTGTACTTTTCCATGGATGATAATGTGAATAAGATTAATGACTATTCCATGGAATTTAACTTAGCACCGAGAAGATATTGAGTTTGTAGAGGCCCGGCCTCTAATAACAATCTCCTTGACTATAACTATGTGTCACCATAGGATGTTGTCTCGAATAGACAGTAGCTAGTGGATCCACCTTAGCTCAGACTCGTGGTCCTACCTTGGCAAGTAGGACACTCTTTTTTCGGTGTGGGAGTAGTACACTAGATTCCATGTTATAACTCACATGGTCTATGTCAATTACATGGTAAACTTCCCTCAATAATAAACTAAGGTTACTTTCAAAGTATCTCACAAGTGTTTTAAAGATGGTTAGCTTGCATTGACCATGATTATGACTTATGTTTCTAACCTTTTATCTTATGAGTTAGCTTGGTCATTGCATGTCATGTAAAGTCCTTTTAGCATGATTTCATAACTCCTATGCATTGCTATCACTTGGATTTGCTACACTTGAGCCGAGGGTCTTTTGAAAACAACCTCTCTATCTCCACGAGATAGTGGTAAGGTATGCGTACACTCTCCCTCCCTAGACCCCACTTGTGAGATTCCACTGGATATGTTGTTGTACTAAAGATGAATTGGAGAAATAAAAGTCAGATGGATATGTGCTTCCTGGAGTCATCAATCGGGTAAAAAAATTCTGAAAAAAGACAAGGAACTAAAAGTTGGATAATGGTTGGTTATTTAAACATAATGAATAGGAAGGCTCGCTAAGTTTATTGGCATAAGATAAGGAAATAATTGCAACATTAAGTTTGTAGAAATCAAGGATGGTGCGACTATTCTAACTTCTATGATAGCAGCCATAACAATCAAGATAGCTTCTTCTTTCTCTAAAACTAATCCTGGTGTAATGGAACATCAACATATTCCTATTCCCTTGCCACTGTGGTCATCATGAGGTGATCTAATGATTTTACATATGAGAGCCACCATGAGAATTTGACTAATTTTTCAATCAGCGCTTGCCTATTTATTCTGATAACCATCAGATTAAATGGAAGCTTTTTGAAATAGACAGTAGGCAGAAGCCCTGTGACTCAATTAGAGAAAACCACAACATTAGATTCAAAGGAAGAAAAGCCTATTATCTTTGTGAGGATAGGGTTGTCCCCAGGGATAAGATCAAGTAAATACAGTGATCTATCAGCAACTGAAAAGATAAATAAGCACAAGGAACTCGGGAGAAATAAGATTCGGGATAACTCAGGTTCCTTCAAATCAGTTCAAAGAGAAAAGGACACGAAATAATAAAGGCTGAGTTTCATCAATGCTCACCCCTACACGTATATTGGAGCAAGAGCGGCGCTAACTTTTGCACAGGATTGACTGACTGACTCACTAGGACTGGCCTAGAATAGTTTGGAGGGGAGGTTACACCAATTCTTATCTTCCACTTATTTGATGGGCTGCTTAAGGAGTAGGTTGTCTCCTTAATATGGCTTGGGCAATCCTGAGTTAGCTTTTGAGGTTGAGTTAGGTCCAAGATCCACATATTTACATGGTGTCAAAGTAGGACCCATCTCAATTATTGTTTCCTGATATTTGGCCCCCATATTAAATTGCCCATACACCAGAGCCCATTTATTTACAAGACTCTTCACAACTTATCAATTGGTGTAACCCTTTAAGTATGAATAGGATATTGGTTTAGGCATGGATGCTCTTGTTTAAATATCTTGTTTAATTTCTTAGCATAGATATAGGCAGGAATTGATTCAAACTTTATCATCGGTTCATGAGTGCACACCTTTGGCCAATTTGTTTCGCAAGTGAACAAGCTCGACCACTGAGATAATGAGAAATTTATCTCTAAATAACAAGAGAAGACTAGAACAAATTTTATTATTAAGTAACAAGATTATCCCTAACTACAGTATCTCTGACTAGAAGATAAGGTTATCCACTACTTTTTTTTTTGAGAAGGTAACATTGTGTATATTCATTGAACCAGTGCTTGGGTTGCACTAAACCATATTTATAGCTTGTCAAAAAGTAAGAAACCTGAATCTGAATCCTAACAGGAACCTAGGATATCTCTAATGGATTCAGTGTCCTCTAAATACATTTGCTTGCACCAGAAGCAAAAAAGCCTGATACAATTTAGTTTGATCTTTTGAAGATCAGCACTCTTGCTCTCAAAACATCTAGCATTTCTTTCTTTCCAAACAGTCCACCAAATACAGGCTGGGACAATCCTCCATCTATCTCTATCTGCAGCTCCCACCCCTACTTCTCCCCAGCTGTATAAAAGATGCGTGATTCTGTTAGGCAATGGCCAAGCAAAACCCCTAAGCGTAATGAAAATCCTCCATAGCTGGGATGTTATTCTGCACTGGAGAAACAGGTGATTGACTCTCTCAACCTCTTCCCCACATAAATAGCATCTAGAACACATGTAGAACTTCCTTTTCTTGAGATTTTCATGTGTTAAAATTGCTTCTCTTGCCAGAAGCCAAGTGAAACATGACACCTTGAAAGGGATTTTAGGTTTCCAAATCTGCTTCCAAGGCCAAAGAGAAGGTTGTTGTCCATCTTGATTTAGCAACTTATATGCAGAGTTTACCTTGAATGTGCCTTTGTTATTTCTGCTCCACCATAATCTATCATGTTCATCCCTTGTTCCTGTAAATGCTTCCAGCCTTCCAAAAAAGCCAGTCATGGTCTCGATTTCCCAATCATTGAAATTCCTTCTAAAATGGAAATTCCATCCATGTTGTGTCCAAACCTCAGCTACACTCACTTGTTTATTCACTGCCAAGTCACGCATCTCTGGAAAGATACTTTTCAAGTTAAAGTTGCCCAACCATTTATCCTCCCAAAATGAAGTCTTGATGCCATTTCCTACCTGATGGCCGTATTGATCTTCAAGAGAGGCCACAAGATTCTAATGGACTTCCATAGGCTTACCCCATATGGTGTAAGGACCTCCTTTTTCATCCACTTGTTCTCCTCTCCATATTTTGCTTGAATTACTTTTCCCCAGTATGGTTGAGGCTCTTGAGAATAGCTCCATAACCACTTTAGTCTAAGGGCTTTGCTCTGCTTTTTCAAATTCCTTACTCCAAGACCCCCATGTTTCTTCCCCAAGAGAACCTTGTTCTACTTGACTAAATGTTTGACAGTGGAATCATTTTCCTCTGTCCCTTTCCATAAGAAATCCCTCCTAATTTTATCAAGTCTTTGTATCACCCCGTTAGGAATAGGGAAGATGGACATCATGTAAGTAGGTAAGGCATCCAAAATTGAATTAATGAGAGTGACTCTGCCTCCCAAGGAGATATATTGAGATTTCCATTTGGTAAGCTTTTTCTCACACTTTTTAATCACTGGGTTCCAGATGTTCAAAGCCTTTGATTTGGCACCTAAGGGCATGCCCAGATAAATGGTAGGCAAAGAACCTACTTCCCCTCCCAAAATCCAAGACAGTTCCTCCATATTAGAGACATTATTAATAGGATACAACTGACTCTTTCTCTAGTTGATATGCAAACCTGAGACTCCTTCAAACAGCACCAAGATTGATCTTAAAAACAATAGTTGTCACTCATTAGCATCACAAAATATTAAGGTGTCATCAGCATACTGTAAATGAGTGACTTCCATGTTGCCATTTGATATTGAGGTTTGAGTTGTGGCTACCTCAAAACCCCTGAGGCATTCGTTCTCTCTGGCCACCTTTATCATGTTATTTAGGCCCTCCATAACAATGATAAAAAGGAAAGGAGATAGGGGATCTCCCTGCCTCAGACCCCTTTGAGCAGGGAAAAAACCTTTTGGTGCACCATTTATGAGGACTGAGAATCTGACAGTAGAGATGCAATACTTGATCCACTGAATCCACCACCTTCCTAAACCCATACATGCAAACATCTTCAACAAAAACTTCCAGTTCACATGGTCATATGCCTTTTCTATGTCCAGTTTGCACAAAATTCCCGCATTTCCTTGGGTAATTCTTGAATCTACTACTTCGTTTGCAATTAGAATGGCATCCATTATTTGTCGATTTTTAATGAATTCCATCTGTTGAGCATCTACTAGCTTGTCAACCACTTTCTTCAGCCTTTCAGTCAACACTTTGGATAACAACTTATATACACTTCCTATGAGGCTGATGGACCTAAAATCTCTCAGTTCCTTAGCACCTTTCTTCTTTGGGATCAAAGCAATGTAGGTGGCATTAAAGCTCTTCTCAAAGATATTATGAGAATGGAAATTCTTAAAGGTATCCATGATATCCTTCTTCACTACATCCCAACACTTGATAAAAAACCCCATTGTGTAGCCATCTGGACCAGGAGCTTTGTCCATGGCACACATCTTCAGACATGCTAGTACTTCTTGCTCCTCGAATTCCCTTTGTAACAGTTCATTTTCTGCTTCAGTGACCATTGGACAGTTGAGGTTGCTAGAAGGTCTTCTATATGAGGTTTCTTAATAAAGCTTCTGATAAAAACCAATAATCTCCCCTTTAATTCTCTTTGGATCCTTCACTGTTTCATCTTGAAATATCAGTTGATCAATGTTGCATCTTTTGTGTGCATGGGCCACTTTGTGGAAATACTTAGTATTTTTGTCCCCTTCTTTCAGCCACACAACTCTTGATCTTTGTCTCCATGCCATCTCTTCATTTTTAAGATGCTCTTCATAGTTCATAATCAAAGATGCCTTCATTGCTGATTCTTCTTCTTTTAGGGCTCTATTCTCCATTACCGCATCCAACATAGCTAACTGACTTAGGATTTGGACCTTTTGTAATCCTAGGTTGCCCAAGCTGGTTCTACTCCACTCCCTCAATTTGCCTTTTAGGGCCTTGAGCTTACACCCAGGATATAATCAGGCTTACCAGTGAATACAAAAGACTCCCACCATTCTCTAATTTTTTCCACAAAACCCTCCGTGTTGAGCCACCAATTATCAAACTTGAAATAGGATTGTTTTGCTCCCAAGCTCCACATTGTAGAGCAATGGGACTGTGATCAGAGCACAGTCTCTGTAGCACCACTTGTTGAATTTGCTAAAGTTGGCATCCCACTCCTTCAAAATTAAAATCCTATCAATTCTAGAAGCAACATTGTTATTGTCCCCTTTAAACCAAGTGTAGTTACCCTCTACCAATTGTAAGTCCACCAAGTCCATATCTTCAATAAAATCAGAGAACTCTATCATACCTAGAGTTCTCCTTTTGCAATTTCTCTTTTCTGATGGATATCTTATGATGTTGAAATCTCCACACACTGCCCAAGGTCCCTAAAAAAGACTTCTAACAGCACCTATTTCCTCCCACACATTCTCTCTCAACTCTGCCATTAGGAGCATAGACTCCTGTTATGTGGCAATTGAAATCCTGAAGCAATGCCTCAAACTTGCAGGTGAGGGTGTAGGAACCTGTTTCCAGCACTTCCCCTTTCCATGTTCTACTGCCCATAATATCAAAATGCCCCCCCTAGTGCCACTTGCTTGTAAACAAGCATACTTAACCCGTCTACCACCCCAGATCTCTTTTATTATACATGGATCTCCCCCTCTAACTTTGGCTCTTGTAAACATACAATGTCAGCCTTCCAGTGGAGATTAAACTCTTCACAAATCTCCTCTTATCCCCACTATTCAATCCCCTAACATTCCAGGACACAAGTTTTACTTTCATTGTAAAACTTTGTCCTATTTCCCCCTCTCGCTCTTCCCCTCACATTTGAAATTAATATCAAAAGAAGTCAGCCTTTTCACTTCCTGAACCCCCTTGTACCTAGGCCTTTTGCTAATAGAATCACTTTCCATCTTCCTAGCTTGTCTGCAACTGTCTATTTGCATAAGTAGCTCCAGAGATTCCTCCTCATGTCCTTGAAAATCCACACCAAACATTTTCCCAGCTTGATAAAATTTTGTCTTACCCACATAGATGCCTCCTTTTCTTTTTGTACTGCAGAGCTCATGTTATTTTGTATGGGATACACATCTTCCACCACCCACTCCTCAATTTATTTGTCAGTATGCATGCTTGATGTGGTATTTTGATTCTTCTGAATTTCCAGAATTAAATCTGCTTTATCACTGCTAACCTCCATCGCCATCATTTTGGGGGGATTCGAAGCATCTCCTGAGTTTATAATTGAGTTCCCATGTTCTGCATGCCCTTCATTTGCTGTAGTATCATGTTGTAGAAGAGGTGCTCTTAAGAACTGGAGCATGGTCCTCTATTTCAAAGCATAAAGAATCAATAAAGGCTACCTCACTTGGGCCTATTAAGTCATTTAAAATGATATTTGCTCTATCAGGCTCAATCTTTTTTTTACTATTGCCCCAGCCCAAATTTTTTCTAAAATAGACTTGGGTCTCCACCTCCTTAGCACATGAGTGTGGGGTCTCATTTAAAAAGACTCAGTTTCGACCCATCCTCCACAAAGATTTCCAATTTCTGTGAAGATTCTTTGTGACCATACTCCTAAAGCTCTAATCCAAGTAGATTTGGCTTTTTGATTGGAATCTTCGCATCCTACTATAGGGTTCCACCACTGAAGATTAGATTTGATCTTCCCCCACCTTTGTATGATTTGTTCTGCCATGTACCTGTTTGGAAATTCGAAGAAGAATATGTTGTAGGCCGTCTCGTAAATGTTGATCCCAAACACTCCTTTCCAAGAGACTGCAATCCATCTCCTGATGTCTGATAAAGAGGGCAGTTGTGTTTCACCCTCATCAAAAGAGCCCACAATGCACCTCTTGAAAAATCCAGTGTCTATTGCCTTTGGTGTCTCTGTAACTTAAAGGTTTCCTTCACTGTACGAGATCTTCGTCTCACCCAAAGTGTTTGATCTCCATTTGCTTTCCCCAGCTGCTGTGGCATAAGAGAGGTCCTTCTTAAATAGTTTGGGTTGTACTGCATTCTTCAGTTGGTGAGAGCATTGAATGAACCTCTCTATCTTAGAGGCTATCTCATCCCACCCAGCATCTGTAGCTAACTTTGAGACTATTATAACTACTCTTTCCCAACCAGCAAGAGTTAAAATGCTCAAGAATCTACCGTACTCAATCACTTTCCTAGTGCAGAAAGTCTCAGTGAATTTTTCTTTGTATTTCCATCTACTGATTCCTTTTTCTCTATCCTTGGCTGCTTCCTTGAAGACTGTGCAGAGCCATTTCATGATTTTCACACTCTTGGAAGACCTTCTCATCATTTTGCAACTTCTCTCGACCCATTCAAACCAAATGTCTCTCCCCACTGTCCATCTTGTGATATCGAAAGACTTGAAGCCTGCGTTGAAATATATCCTGTTTTTCTCCATCAAAGATCTAGAGAGGAAGAGCTCTGCTAGTGAAAGAAGAAAATAATGAAAAAAAGAGAGTTCAATGAAAAAGCTACCACGGAATGTGGGAGTTGAGAGTAGAAAGAAAGGACGTTTCCGGCAAGGAGTTGCCGGAAAGAGAGTTTCCTCCCTCCTATGAAGTAGGAGAAAGGGGAGTATTGGGAGTTGTGCCTGGGAGCATTTTTAGTAAAGCTCAGAGGGTTTTATATAAGTAGTATATAAATGTGACATTATCCACTAGTTATTTCTGACTAAAATTATAGACTAATAGAAATCATCATAATTAAATTGTAATCTTTTGTTAAGCTACATAATTTTTTCCCCATCATAGAGAACTCGACTCTGGTGACTGAGACTGTTGGTCCAGCTCCAAAAGATCCGAAATATGGAATATATCTCGTCCTTGTTGATAGTGTCAGGTGGTGATCCTTCTGTTGGTTAGGTTTTTGCTGCAAACAAGCAGATTGAATTTCTCTTGTATAATCATACTAGTGTTTCCAACTTCTCAAGAAATATAAATCTTCCTTATTGTGGTTTCTATGCAACACCACAAGGGAAGAGGGAGAAGAATAGAGCGAGAAAGAAGATCTGGAAAGAAGAGCAATATAGAAGTCAGATCAATTCATAGAGCATCTTTAGTCAAGTATTTTCCCAAACGAAGTAATAAATGGTCTTGTTTATAGTATGCAACACTAAACAAGCTAGATGTGGGAGATAATAAAAACTTGTTCACGAGATAAGGGCAGATACAAACTTAAACTTAGAGGTGAGTATGTTTCTCTCTCGACACACAGTAGCCTAACCTGCGCCACCCATGGGAAAGAGAGTTTGTACTCCCTCTCAGAAGGTACTCATGTCCCAAGAGAATGCATCTAAGGCTGGCAATCAACAGAAGAAGAAAGGAAATCAAACAATCAAGGAGGTTGTGAAGGTCACTAATGGAACAGTTACTCCAGGGACTACTGCACATCGTACAGGAATAGAGGTCTATCATATCCAGGTTGAATTGACTCAGGAAGAAGGGGTGGCTCACAAGCAAGCTGAAATTGCTTCGACACAATTAAGGAGCACACTGAGCAGGAAGGATAACCAGGTGACGGAGGAAACCCTAGAGAAAACCATTGGAAGAATAACTGTAGGTTACTGTATCTCCAAGCAGTTCTAAAGTGGGAAATCACATACAGCAGCTCATCCCTGCAAGTCAGGTCACAGTAACTTCCCGAAATACCTTGGGCAGATAAGGTTGAAAGCTCACATGAGTTGAACAAGAATAGGTCCATATGGGACAATTTTGATATTACCAAAATCTCTAATGCAGGGTTTAAGCTTGAATTGGTAGAACCTGAAATGCATGGTGAGGTAGGATATTAGTACTGAATTAGCATATTGGAAGAATGTTGTAATATGATATGTATTGGGGGACACCCACCCTTTTTTGTACTGAAAGGCTACATCCATAGACTATGGGCTAAAAATGGGATTAACAAGGTGGCAATGCTAAAGATTGGAATTGTTTTGGACAGGTTTGATACAAACGTGGGGAAGGATGAAGTTATTCAAGGTGGTATTTATCACTTTGACAACAAACCTTTTATTGTAAAGGCTTAGACCCCGGATATGGAGTTCTCAAGGGAGGAGTTGTACATAGTTCCTATGGAGTTCTCAAGGGAGGAGTTGTACACAGTTCCTATGGAGTTCTCAAGGGAGGAGTTGTACATTGTTCCTGTGGATATGACACCTAGGCCTAACTCAATCCTCATGAGGGGAACTTTGTCCAAGTCCATATAAAGGGATATCCCTCTACTAATGTGGGACTTCTTAACACTCCCCTGCATGCCCAGATCTCAACTAGAGCGTGAACACTTATAAATGGGCTGGGGTCCAACATCAGTGAAACACAAGATGAGCATGGCACTAATACCATGTGAAGTTATGACATTTGGACCTAACTCAACCTCAAAAGCTAGCTCATAAAGGGAGGTTTGTCCAAGTCCATATAAGGAGACCAATGTCTCATCCATCTACCGATGTGGGACTTCTTAACAATTCCTATATGAATGAAGCTACCTGGGCTGGGTTTCACGTATTGGAGTCCTAAAGGTCTTAGTAAGATAGGAAGCCTAATTGGGAAACCTCTAATGGTGGGCCAAAATACTGAGAAAAAGATGGGATTGAACTTTGCAAGGATGCTCATAGAGGTGGACATACACTGCCCTTACCTGCGAAGATAGTCTTTAAGAATAAAATAGGCAATCTGATAAAGCAGAAAGTCCAGTATGATTGGAGACCTACTTTATGTAAGTTTTGCAAAAATTATGGACACACTGTAGAGGAATGTAAGAAGAAGAACAAGCCACAATCTGAGCTAATCACAAAACAACTAGTTGTGGTGTCACCTGCACAGGTTACAGAGATGACCAAGGATAATTCTGTGGAGATGAACCAGGAGAGACTAAAAACAGTGGGGAATAAGGAGGTTACAGGCAAGACGGAGGTACTCACCAACATTCTGGAAGGCAGGAGGAGGATGGTAACTCCTTTGCATACCAACAAGCAACAGGCTAGAGCACAGCTGCTCCCGGTATTTTCTCCAAATCCTTTACAAGGATTGGATAAACCAGGGCTTAGCTTCAGCAAAAGCTAGTAAGGTAAGAAATTGTGTTATCAAAGGCGTGCTTAAGAGGGTGTTTGAATTGACTTATTTTAGGTGTTTTTTGCTTTTAAGCATTTTTTATTTTTTAGAGGTGTTTGGCAAAGACACAAAGTACTTAAAAGCACTTTACTTTAGGCTTAAAAAGTCCAAAAAAAAGAGGCCAAAAGTCAAAAGTAGGTAGCTACTTACTTTTGACTTTCGACTTTTAAGTCACCACTTAAAAATAGCTTATCCAAACACCCCCTAAGCCCTGAAGCGAAGCTCAAAACTTCGCCTTGCTTAATGTGCACTTTAGTGTCGTTATCAAGGTTCTAAGGCATACTTCTCTTTGCCAATGAACTTCTTCAAAAGAGACGACACTAAACAATTGATATTTCACTCTATCGTAATTATTTTTCAATTCTTTTGTTTTGTATGTTTGTCATTCATGCTTATAAATTATTAGACTTGGACTAAACATATATATTTGTAGTTTTTCTCCCCTTGCGCCTTTTTTCATTAAAGCCATGTTTTATTTGCTCTTTGTGCTTAAAGCCCCATTAGAACTTAGAGCTTTTTTGCGCTTTTTGCTTTTGATAACACTAGTCAGGAAAGAGGGAGGACAACCAACACCTCTCTCTGGGAATGGATAACATACTTTTTTGGAATGTAAGGGGCCTCAATGGACCTAATAAGAAAAAGGAGGTCCAATTCCTTTGCAATAGAGAAGCAGTAGGGTTGGTTGGTTTAGCAAAAAATAAAAATAAGAAGACACTAACAGGATTGAAAGGTCAGGTAGTAGTTTATTACTTTATTTCCTGGCTGACAATATGTTACTAACTTGAAGCACCATTATACTGGAAGGATTTGGCAAGATTGATTGGGTGTTCATCAATAATGATTGGTTGACACAGATACCTGACTATATAGCTAACTTCTTACCTGAGGGAATAAGATATCATAGTCCAGTGACTCCAGTCAAGATAGAATCACTTCATGTTATTGCTAGACCAAGTAGATCTTATAAGTACTGTAATATTTGGGCCAGTCATCCTAGTTGTATGGAGAAAGTGGAGGTTGTCTTGCAGACTCCAATTGATGGATGTACAATGTTGCAAATTGTTAAGAAACTGAAGCTACTCAAGAAAAGTTTGAGATAACTTAATCAACAGCATTTCAGGGATATACTAGTAGAGGTGGCGACTGATAGGTTCACTCTCGAACAAACACAGAAAGCTTTACACTTGAATCCAATTGATCGGCTATTGCAACAATAGGAGAAGGTGTAATATCAGAAGTTCAGGAGAACCCCCTGACCTAGCAGAAAACTTTCTACAGGAGAGGAGTAAAGCAAAGTGGGTGAAACTGGGAGATAACTCCAGAAGCTTCTTCTCAGTAATAGAACATAGGAAGTTGCAGCAAGCCATAACACAACTGAAGGATGCACAGGATGTTATGCACTTAGAAACTGCAGTATTGTTGATGTGTTTGTAAATTTCTATAAAGACTTGTTGGGAAGGAAAAGACTACATAGAACTAAAGCTTATTAGAGTTGGGCCCTGCACTCTCAGTGGAACATCAGATGCACTTACTCAATCCATACACCAGCAAACACATGAACGTGGCAATATTTGGAATTGACAGCAGTAAAAGCCCTGTGCCAGATGGATTTGGCACTTTATAAAGAAAACTTGGAATATTGTGAGGGATGATGTGGTCACTGCAGTGCTTCAGTTGCTGAGTAATAGGGAGCAACTAAAACAGATAAACTTTACTATAATTTCATTGATTCTAAAGGTGCCAAATCATCAATACGCTAGCCAATACAGGCCTATTTCATGTTGTAATGTGCTTTATAAGCCCATGCCTAAGGTGATCTGTGTTAGACTCGGGAAGCCAATATCACATTTAGTGGCTGAAAATCAGGCTGGATTTGTAGCGGGCAGGTCTTTAGTCCATGGCATCTTGATTTGTCATGATCTACTTAGGCACTATAATAGGAAAACATCACCTAGATGTTTGACGAAGATTGACTTGAGGAAGGCTTATGATATGCTGCACTGGGAGTTTCTTGAGGAAGCTTTAAATGTATATGGATTTCCAACATCTTTCATTCAATTGGTGATGACATGCATTACTACTACTAAGCTTACAATAAAAGTAAATAGGGAAGGCTATGAATATTTTGAATGGAGAAGGGGCCTAGGGCAGGGGAACCCAATCTCACCATTACTGTTTGTATTAGTAATGAAATATCTAGCCAGGGCACTCAAGAAGATGACTGAACTTTCAGACTTCAGGTTTCACCCCATGTGCAAATTTCTTAAACTAACTCATCTTATTTCTGCAAATAATCTAATGATATTTTGTAGAGGAGATTGCAGTTCCATTGCAAGAGTGATGAAGGCTATAAACCATTTCAGTGATGCCACTGGTCTGGTAGACAATGTAGACAAGTCTAAAATCTTCTTGGAAGGTATAGATGACACCACTCAAGCAGGGATCCTGTCTAGCATTGGGTTCTCATTAAAATAAAAAAGTGGAGTAAAATGGAGTGTCATCAACCAGTTGGGAAGATCACATATAGGATCACTACTTCCTGTTCAAAGTGTCTATCATATGCAGGTGATCAGTGCTGTTTTATTCTTTATTGACAACTTTTAGGGATCTATGTTTATATTGCCTCATAGCAGCCTGAAAGCAGTGGATAAACAGTGTATAGACTACCTTTGGGGTAGTTCAGAAGAACAAAGAAAAATGGTCTTGGTTGCATGGGATAAGGTGTGCATTCCTAAAAAGTTTGGTGGCCTAAACATAAAGATCTGCAGGAACTAGAATGTAACCTCAATTGGGAAATTGATTTGGATGTTGGCAAGGAAGGAAGATACACTATGGGTTAAGTAGGTGCATGGTGTATATATGAAAACTTCGAGAAATAGCTGGAACTACATGTCACCAGCTGACTGTAGTTGGTATTGGAAGAAGTTAAACTCTCTCAAAGCAACCATGGTTCAGTGGGTATCATAATAACCAATATCTGGTTACTGCAAATGGTGCATAATCAGTTACTAGAAGCTACAATGCATTGACAGAGACTCAGGCTAGATTGCTAGAGGCCAACATAATCTGGTCTAATATATTGCAGCCAAAGCACAGGTTCTTTATTTGATTAATAAATCAGGGCAGATTACTAACAAAGGAGAGACTTAACAAACTGCATATTACAGTTGGTACTGTTACTTGTGACTTATGTAATCAAGGTAGAGTGGAATCTCAAGCTCATTTATTTGGAGACTGTGACTGGATTATAGCTGTTAGGAATGACCTCTCTAACTGGCTAGACTATTTAACTAGTTTTCTGTTCTTAGATGTCTAGAGAGCACGACACCCGTTCGAGAAGGTGGTTGTGTTCCTAGGTGCTCATTAGGTGTATTCATTTTGGTTGTTAATGGTAATACTTAACAGTTTACCAGAAACACATAATGGCAGATAAAGCTGTTAAATCTAACCAAAAGATAAAAAAAAATTGATGACAAGAAAGAAACCAGCAGTTGCTGTCCTTTGGGTACGCATAGGGTAAAACTCTGCTCCTATTCAATAACTTGCAAACCACACAGGAGAGGTAACCCACACTAGGCAAGCCTGGTACGACAAGCTCCACCTAGAAGGCAAATTCTAACTTGAGACCCAAAAGATAAAATTATATGTAAGTAATAAATGAAACATCATCGCTAACTAAAAGAAAGTTCATCTTTACTTTATTTCTAACTAAAAGATAAAGATAATAACAGTGCAGTTTCACATTGAGCTCAACAGGCAGTCTGGTGGATCTTTCATTGTTTATACCACGGTTATACTAATATATGTAGAATAAAACCATTTTTGATGAATTTTTTTTAATGTTAGGGTTTAGAGTTGAATAGAAAAGAGAGAGAGAGAGAGAGAGAGAAAAGAGAGATTACTTGGGCCAAGAGGTGACGCCGAGGTCCGTGAGTTTAGATTGGGGAGGGTTGTTAATGACCTTCACTCCGGCAATCGCAGTGGCCATGCTGCTTGATTCCTTCTCACCTGATGCTACTATCCTTCTTTTACCCTTGCTACTACTTAGTACTAAACTTGGGTTGTTGCTAAATTTATTATTATATCTATTTGAATTAGCATTACTCATGATGCCCACTCCCCACATGCCACTGCTTACACAAGCCATCCTTCTCTTCAATCTTAATCATTTTATCATTTCTTTTCTTTCTGCATATATAAAAAAACTAACCTACGTTTGCTTCCACATGTATCTTATCATCATTTATTGTTTGTACACAGATAGAAATTGTCTTCTTTGGGTATGGGCATGACATAGTAAACAATGATAAATTACAGAGAATTACTATTACTTTACTACTAAATATAATAGGCCAGGGAAGCAGCTCTTCGTCACATGCTTGCTTCCGTAGCTGAGGGTAATATGGTCAATTCTTAATACTTTTCTAATGTTAATGCTTAAATAATATTGTACTTAGCTATTTTGTAATTGTACTTTTTAAATTTGGGACGTAAAAGTCCTTGTGCATTTTGCTTCTCAGCCGCAAAATTTGCCTAATTTCCATGCATGTGGGCAATTCTTTTCTCCACTTTCCCTCTATATATTAATGCATATAATATAGGTCCCACTTCATATTTTGAATTGCAACTTTATTTCCTTCTCTTTATTTCTACCTCATAACTTCTTTCATTTTATTTTTTATGGCAAAATCATTTTTTTAAATATTAATTATTTTATTTGTTTATCAAATATTGAAAAATTACGTCTTTTTTTAAGTTTGTTACATATCTGAAAATTGTATAAATATAACTAACACTATAAATCACAATAATTAACAACTTAAATATTTAAAAGTTATACAAAAAAAATTAATTGGCTCTCGAAATTCAATTGGTACCAATTTATAAATCACAATAATTAATAATTTAAAATATAAAATGCATATAAAAAATCACTTGACTCTAAAAAGTTCTATTAGTACTACATAAATTGTCCATACATAAATTGGGGCAGAAGAAGTAACATATATGATCTGAAAATTACGTTAAAAAGATACTATAAATTACAATATTTAATAATTTAGTATATTTAACAGACATATAAAAATGGTTAATTTTGAAATTCTATATATACCACATAAATTGAAACAAAGAGAGTAATACATTTTATTTTTTAAATTATAATAAAAAGTACTAACAACTTAAAATCTTTTTTAAATCATATAAAAATTTGGCTAACTTTTCAAGTTCTATGATACTCCCTCCGTCCCATATTAATTGACTATTATTCTAAAAATAATTGTCTCATATTAGTTGATCACCTTACTAAATCAACAAAACATTATTTAAAATTTTCCTATATTATCCTTGCCATTAATTCCTTTTGAAAGTGTCACATTTGTTTGTAAAATTCTCACAAAGTTTTTTAAGGGTTGAATTAGTAAAGTTATTTTCTTACTTATAATTTCTTCAATACTGTGCAAAATGAAAAGTAATCAATTAATATGGAACAAACGGAGTATCACATAAATTAAAATAAATAAAATAATATATTCCAACACGGGGCCATGTATCTAGTTCTATATATAAGAGTCCTCTTATTATATAAGAGACAGCTAGTGTTGAAGCAGGCACCTCTCCGTTGACGTGCCTGCTTCAGCGTCTTCTAACAGTTAGTGCTGAAGCAGACACCTCTTCGTCGACGTGCCTGCTTCAGCATCTTTTGGAAAAAGAATTAAAAAATTATTGCATTTGTTCTACTTTAATTTAATTAGTGTATAATTTTTTCGAAATTATGGAATCCTTTTTAGCTAAAACTTTTAAAATCGACGTACCTGCTTCAGCGTGTTTTGAAAAAAAATTCAAAAATTATTTATTTCTTTTGTTTTACTCTAATTTAAAATTTTATTTCTTTTGTTTTACTTTAATTTAATTCCTGTATAATTTTTTTGAAATTATGGAATCCGTTTCAGCTATGACTTTTAGTTTTAAATTCAAGACTTAATGCTAAAATAGGCACGCCATGTTTCAAAAATAAAAATTAAAAATTATTTCTTTTGTTCAGCTTTAATTTAATTAGTGTGTAATAATGAGAATAAGCATACAACTTCCCGTCAACATGCTTGCTTTACTTTAAGGGCATTTTTTGGTATTCTGTTATATTTGTGTTTTATAACTATTGTACTTAAAAGCTTCATATAGGTACCTTTTCATCTTACACAAAAGTATTAGACATCCATGTCCCCAAGAAATCCAACACAACTTCTTTGTAAAAATTGGGTCCAACACGTATCCTTTATAATGATGCAATATTTATGATGTCCACGTGGATACATAAGTACCTTTAAAATATACTATTAAATAGTGCAGGGGGTAAGAGGTCCTTTCCAAAGTTCAGTATTGTTACAACAATTTTGGTCAAAGTTCGAATATATTTAAGACCTTTTTCCCATATAAGTTTAATTTAGTTTATAGATCGTTGTCTTGTCTTTCGTTAGTTACGTTTTTCATTCATTCTTAATTCTCTCTTCTAATTCAACTTTAATATTGTGTAATACAATTTTAAAGAAAATTTAATTTATTTACTTGTTTAATATTTGTGTAATACACTTTTAAATATAATTTTAATTGATTTTGCAATTTATTGGTTGATTTGTTATGTTGAATTACTTGTGAAATTCATTTTTGGTACAAATTCATTCAGTTTACAAATCATAGAATGCTCTTTCGTTTGCTACATTTTGCATTCATATTTAATTCTCTTCTAATTCAATTGTATATGTGTGGAATACATTTTTAATTCAAGTTTAATTCATTTTGCAATTTATTATGTCTCTTCATTTGTTACGATTAAATTACTTATCTAATTAATTAATTATTGATACAAATTTTATTTAATCTATGAATTATTGACTACACTACGGAAGAAAGTAGAGAGAGATAAAGGGAAAAAAAGCAAGAGAAAGAGAGGGAGAAAGACCAACAAAAATAAAGCAAGAAAGAAAAAGCAATAGAAAGAAAGCAAGAGAGAAAAAACAGCAGAATGAAACCAAGGGAGAAAGAACAACATAAAGGAAAAAGGGGGAAAGAGCTAGAAAGAGAGATAAAAATTAAAAAGATGAGAGAGAAAAAAGAGAAAGAGGCAAAAGTGAAAGACAAATCTAAAAAAATATATTATATTGTTATAAATGGTAATAATTTAAAAATATATTTAAAATAAGTAAATATTTTTTAAAAGGGATCCACTCAAGGAATTAATCCTTTTTTTGTTTTTTACTTTGCCCCAGTCAAATTTTTTTTTGATTTTCCATGCATGTGGGCCCATTTATTCCCCCCTATTTCACGCCTTTTCAATTTTGCTTTGCATTTAGTCTAAGTCTCTTAAATTCCTTCTGTTTCACTCTCTTTAATTACTCTATTTATAATATTGTATTTTATAAAGTATATTACAAAAATGTTACATACTTAAATTTGTTCAAATTTTATTAGTGTCCCTTCTATTTTAATTTATTTATCGTACTTTGTTTTTTACTTTATAGCATATTCAAAGATTACGTTTAAGATACTATAAATTATTATAATCAACAACTTACAACATTTTATTACAAATTTGAAAATTACGTAACATACCCTATAAATTACAATAATTAACAACTTAAATTATTTTTACTATCTAATAAGAAGCTACAAACACACTATTCTTAAACATACGCCATATGTTTGAAATTCTATAAATCACAATAATTAACAACTTAAAATACTCTATTATATATTTAAAATGACATTAAAATTACTATGATAAAATGACGTCAAAAATACTATAAATCACAATAATTAACAATTTCTAATTTTATTTTTTTTTAAAATAGAAAAATTTGGTTGACTTTTAAAATTCTATCTTGACACATGAATTTGAATATATGGAAAATATATAGTATTGAGAAAATACTTAAAAGAACATATAAGAAAATATTGGGGGACTCTCCTAATTCCATATGTGTTACAAAAATTGGAACAAAAAGAGTAACATATATTATTCGAAAGTAAGATAAATACTTTTTATAAATCATAATAAATTAAAAACTTAAAATATTTTAGAAAAAAGCGTATAAAAATATTTGACTCTCCAAATTTCATCTGTATCAAACAAATTAGGATTAAAAAGTGACATATATTGGGCCCGTGCTGGCACAGGCACCTAATATCTAATGTCTAAATAAAAACAAAAGTAAAGAAGATGCAATCAAAATATCCAAAAGACCTTGTGATATGAGTCAAGATCACTTAACTTAAAGCATGTACACATTTTTGACATCACAATAGTTTGTCACGCCTCGAGCCTACAATTTGGAAGTGACCGACATTCAGAACCATTGATGGTCCCAAGCTAATCCTTGACTTGACTTGCTACTATATTGAAGGTTATAGCACTGAATTATGTCTCATTTTTTAGAGCATAAGTGGTTGTTTGCAAAATGACACCGAACTTTAGAAGTCGGGGTTGAACCACAAAATTTGGAAGATGGGATCACTCTCAATTGATTACATAATCCAAAGTAAACTATCACAATGCATTCTCAACAATCATGTTTATATGGGGGGGGGGGGTTAGAAAAACAAAAAACATTCAGGAATATCAAGTAACAAAACATCAAACCAACACAAATATGATGTATCAAATTTGGAAAAGATTAGAGGTGTTTGCTTTATGATTGGGGTTTCAACTCAAATAGGCAAAGACTAATTGTAACCAAATCGATTGGCACATAGATAGTGTTTGGTCTAGGCTACATTCTATATTCTCTCGAACTTCAAGACCCTTACTAATAAAACATCAAACAATGCTTGATTAGATGTACTATTCCTAGATCATATCATTAAATGAGAAAATATTCGAATAATCTCATCCATGGCTCAAATCCATAGTGTAATTTCTACAAGTCCTCACTATTGAGTTTTACCCAACTCCATTTTATTTTTTCAAGTCAAAATAGTGTTATAGAGCTCAACCAATGTTTGCAACCACTAATTTTTAGATTAAAACTGCAAGACAATAATATATCAATGTCCTAAAATTAATTTTGGAACCGATTAATTGATACCCATTTGGGGTTTTACACCCCCATCTCACACACACACCCATATCTAAGGATTTAGTTGCTCATAAAAAAAAGAAAAGAAGTAGAGACAATATCCATTTCAAGATAAATTTGATTAACAAGATCTGAAATCCAAGCTTAGAGTGATGCAAACATGAATTTTCTTCCTCTACAAGCAAAAAGAGTTCTTAACTACTATATGTGAATTCTAAAAGTTATGTTATTCACTCTCCATTTGGGAAGAATATAAAGGTACACAATTATGCAAATTCCTATTTTATCAAGGAAGCACTTTATTCCTTGAGTATATTTTTTTCCCTTCAACTTCTTCTTCTTGACTTGCACTAGACCAGTGGAACGCCGATCCACAATTGTTCCAATGCCAATCACATCGTCACTTCAACATTAAGTTATTTCAGAAACACATGCGCTGGAATAAGTGGGATGTTAATCAAGAATCATATCATGCCAATGAATTGTCGGTGCTTAGACAGTTTTACTTTAGTCAAGTCAACGTTTAGGCGACGAGATGGAAATTGGCTCATGTGAGACGTCGATTTCTTCACCAGTACACTCTAGTGATTTTAAGTTCCAAATCAATCAAATTTGACTTTTTGAAGAAACATTTGCATACAAGAGAACTACGACCTAAAATGCCCTCAATGAGTTTCAAAATAGAGCAATAATTCATGAATTTGAGTCCAATGAGTTGGTAAAATATCAACTCATCAAACCCTCAAACTTGAAATATTGTTTGTCCTCAAGCAAAGCACTTACCAAATCATAGGAATTAAGCTCAACTACAGCAAAGATAGGACTTTCATAATTACACACTAGACTTAAAAATAATAAGAACCTAAAGAGTAAAAAGAAGACTCTATATACCACACAACTCATAATTGATTCCACCATTCATTCACTAGGTAAAGGTTTTCTTTCTTCCAAAGCATTTTAAAAAACAAAACTAGGAAAAATTTTCCTTCAAGCACAATTTCAAATCATCTCAAGTCAGTGGTATCAACCTTCAAAGTTTGTCTAAAGATTCACAAGAATTTAACACATTCATGTAGCTCAATTGAAATCAAGACATCACTAATCATATGAAGGATGCAATGCCACTAACACAAGAGAGGACCCCCCCCCCCCACAATTATTAATGACAATTTAAGACATCACTCTCACAAATGAATTCAAGTATAAACACATCGTAACATAGGCTTGTCCTGTATGTAGATCATTATTATTGTAAATTGGCAAAACTCAAAATTCCCAAAGACTTGCGAGGTTTAATTTAGGATTAGGCAAAACGTATGATATCCTTTGGTCAAGTGACTAAGATGATCACTTATTTCAAACACTCATTATCTTTTCACTTGAGCCATGTGCATACATTGAGCTAGCACCCACAATTTGTTATTCTTCTTAAAATTCTTTCATTCATGAATCCATTTCAACACTTTTCACTTTTAAGCTCATGGTGCTCTATGCTTTTAGCTCAAACTTGTTTGTCCTATTGGTGTGAATCCCCACCCCCAAACTTAGGTTTTTTTCCTACATTTCAAATCATTCACTTTTTCTCCCCCAAACTTAGGCTTTTAGCCTACATCTCAAATCATTAGAAATTAGAGAGACATGAGGGTGTCTAAAACCTGTATAATGTATGGTTAGGGAAATTGAAGGAGTATAAATGGAAACATTAGTTTATGTCAATCTCATGAAATGAATGTGTTTACGTGGGTGTACATGTGTGCTTTGATGTTTGTGATTATGATGTGTGACTGTCGGTTGGCTCGGGTGCCATCCCTGGTACATACTAACAATTGGATAGAGTACCATTCTTGGTATATGATATCTTTTATCAAGATCAGATACCACACCTGCTACATATTCGGTTGTGTCGGTTAGCATGCCTGGTACATGATATCTATATGGTTGGATTAAGTACCATGCCGGTAAAGGTGGCAGATGGTTTGGCGAAAGAAGGATCTAAGTTACATCGGACTAACTCTTAGGTTTCTTGGATAATTTCTTCTTTGTTTGTATTAACGGAATTAAAAGCAGACAAGAAAGGAACCTCTTTTGTGCGGCGCAAACGGCCATATTCATCATCAATGTAATATAACATATATTATATTAACCCCCCTTTCCCTTTAAAAAATATTACAAGCAGCAAGCTCTGCCACTCTAATGTATTGATGCATAACCAATTGTTATAATATAAATACCAAAAAAAATAACTTTGTAATTGACTTTCCTAGTTTTGATATGAAAGTTTGATGTAAAGAAACACAATTTGAATAAAAATCAATTGCATACCTAATTTTACTTTCACTTTTTTCTAGTATAAATAGGAGTTTGGAATTGGGCAATTGACATACCCTTGTTTCATCATCCTCTAATATTTTTTGGGCAATCTTTTGTGTTTTGGAATTTTTGTTTTAGAAAGATTTTTGATCTTATGAATATAATAGTTGAATTCATACATAAAGTAAGTTGTTCTTTTCTTGATGTTTTGAAGTTCTTTCATTTTATTTCTCTCATGTTGCTTAATGTTGTTCCTTTTGTTTGCTTATAACTTGTTTCATATGTTTAAATTGATTTTTTGGGACTCATATCAGGCTAAGGTTAAAAACAAAGTCAAGAATTTTAGTTTATAAACTTTGATTGACAATCCTTTTTGTTTTTATTGATTCTAAATAAATTATTTGTACATATATTATTTTAATACAAATAACACTTTGAGATTTCCCCTAACCTATAACTATATTGGATTTGCCCCTGAGTGACACCTTTGAGAAACGCCTCTAAGGCATGCTAAGAAATAAAGGTGACTAATTGTCTAAGCCACACTAAGGAAAAAAGGCGAAGTCAGAGTCTTGATGGAATGAGTTTGACTGTGGATTTCTATCACTAAATTCATTTTATCCTCTTTGTATCTGCTTTATTTGAATTCGACACTTGTATCTTGAATTTTACATTCCAAGGGATGGCGTCCTAAGTTGCCTTACAGTTGGTTATCGTTCTCAAGTAAATTTTAATGTTTTTGGGATATACTATGGATAATTATAGTTTAGTTCAAAATAAATGTTTTTCTCGAAAAAATGTGCAAATTTCTTCATTTGCAACAATTTTTTCTTTTTTTATTAGTAGGATTTTTAATAATTTTCAATTTAAGATGAAGAATACATGGATTTTAGTTCTACTCTGGCTTTTATTAAATATTAGTAATTTTAGTTCTCTTTTCCTACTAAATCAGGTCTTGTATCATTCAATTAAATAGACTTTTTACTTGAGTGGAAAAACTAACGTTCTAGAGTGAATAATTGATGAAGGCCTAGAACTTCCTACCCAAAGCATTGATCATTTTAAAAATTTCTATCGTTGATCTTCAAAATTCTTTAGCTAACCTTTGACTATTTCAGAGTCTTCCTCATTTATCTAAAATATTATGTAGACTAAGATTAATAAAACCCAATTTGTAATTTTCTTAAAAAGCAATTTTGGAACATAGACTACCATAGACTAGTGCTCTAATATTGATAAAAGTATTTTCAAATTAGTTAGCTAACTATAAATTGTTATTTTCTAAAAAAACTTTTTACAAAATCACTTCTAACAAAAAAAAATCAATTGATCAAATAGAGTATTATTTTATTACTTTTTTTGTTTCAATTTATTTGATAATTTTTTTCCCTTTTAACATATTTTCATACTTAATAATATTTTAATTTTAATCATAATGAAATATTTATATCCACGCAATTTCTTTTAGACAATTTATTTCAAATACTTGTTTTCAATTCATCAAACCGCATCAATCCCTTTTCTTCTTCACTTAGAGAAAATTGTTTCTTTGTTGCAAGACTATTTTCTGCAGCAAGTGTTTAATTATAAGGATCCATAAGTTCAATGTGGAGTGTTAAATGTTTCTACTTCGCCTCTTCATATGGAACTAATCATCCCCCCCTCTCCCCCCGCCAAATTCAAAGCATTTCAATTCATCATGATGTTTGTTTCTTTTTTGTTTTATTGTAACATTTTTTTTGGGTTCAATTCAAACATTCATAATGTGTTGTCTTGTTAGGTGTTAATAATCATGTAATATCTTTGTGTTATCAATAAATTGTTTGCTATTACAGTTGGTTTATAAGAATGCTTTTATGTTGTGCCTATTTATAGATGTCGTTTGTGTTAGCGGAAACAAGTCCTTTAAAGAAGTTACAAAAGAAGAAACTTCATCATGTGGTTGATACAAGATCTCAATCCACATTTAAGCGCCTAAGAGTAGATGATATCTGCAATCCTAAAAATTGTGGTCCATATGCAGATGGAAGTTTCATAAAATAATATGTCTATTTGTGAATAGTATCAACTCTTAAGCGATGAAATGTTGATTGAGATATAGTATAAACCATATGATGAAGTTTATTCTTCCGTAACTTTTTGGTGGGACTTGTTTTCTCTATCACAAAAAACATATATAAGTAGGCGCAACATAAACCCTTCATATAAACTCAGAATAATAGCGAACAATTTTACGATAACACAAATATATTACATGATTATTAAAACCTAACAAGACAAGGCATTATGAATGTTTGAATTAAATGTTACAGCAAAGCAAAAAAAAAAAAAAAAAACAAAAATCATGATGAATTGAAATCCTTTTAATCTGGGAGGGAAGGGGGGGGGGGGGTTAGTGCCATACAAAGAAGCAAAGTAGAAGCATTTAAAACTACACATTAAACTTATGGATCATTATAATAAACACTTGCTGTTAGAAATAGTCTTGCAACAAAAGGAATAACTTTCTTTAAGGAAAGCATAAAAGGGGTTGAAGTGGTTTGAAGAATTGAAAACAAATTTGTGAAATTAATTGTCTAAAAGTACTTGTGTGGATATAAGTATGTCATTATGATTAAAATTTAACTATTATTATATATGAAAATGTGTTAAAACAAAAAAAATTATCAGTGAAAGAAATCAAAAGTTAAACTCATTAATTCTAACTCCTCCTTTATTCCTCAGTGTGCCTTACAAAGTTAGTTACCTTTATTTCTCAGCATGCCTCAGAGACGTTTCTCAAAGGCCTCACTTAGGGAAAAATCCAATGTATGTACAGGTTGAGAAAAATGACTTTATTTCTCAGCATGCCTTAGAGGCGTTTCTCAAAGGCCTCACTCACGGGTAAATCCAATGTAGTTACAGGTTGGGAAAAAATTCAAAGCATTATTTTTATTAAAACATATATGTAATAATAATTAATTTAGAATCCATAAAAAGAAAAAGAATTGTAAATCAAAGTTTACAAACTAAAATTCTGGACTTTGTTTCTAACCTTAGCCTGAGAGGAGTCCCAAAAAATCCATTTAAACATATGAATCAAGTTGTAGGCAAAGAAAAGGAACAACATTAAGCGATATGAGAGAGGTAAAATTAAAGAAATTTAAAACATCAAGAAAAAAAAAAACTTACTTTAAGTATGAATTCAAGTATTGGCTTTGTAAGACCCAAAATAATTCTAAAACCAAAACCACAAAACACAAAAGATTGCCTAAAAATATTAGAAGAAGATGGAACAAGTGTATGCAAATAGCCCAATACCAGAATCCTATTTATACTAGAAAAAAAATGAAAGTCAAATTAGGTATGCAAATGATTTTTATTCAAATTGTGTTTCTTTATATCCAATTTCCATATCGAAACAAGGAAAGTCAATTATAAAGTTACTCATAATAACAATGAATGTAAATTAAGGTATGCAATTATATTGTTTTTTATTCAAATTGGATTTCTTTACATTAATAAGTTTCCAAGTAAGTCAATTAAAAAATTACACAAAATAAAATTTAAGGCTAAATTAGGTATGGAATTTATTTTTATTCAAATTGGATTTTTTTACATTAATAAATTTTCATATCAAACAAACCGTTGTCAATTACAAAATTTCGCACGATAAAAAATAAGGTAAAATAAGGTATGTGATAACGCTCAACTACACTTCATCTAATTCTAAGTGTAGGCGGTCGCTAACATGTATACAGACAACTAAGAGTTGGGGGTCGATCCCAGAGGGAGTGATACAGAAAAGAATTCAATTACGAAGTAGAATTGTGTTCTAATTGTTTGTAGATGTAGAAATTTTTGAAACAATAAAGTAAATGACAAGGTTTTGATAATTAATGTCAAATGAGTGGATTTGGGTGAACAATTAACAACTACAAATAACCGGGAGTAAACAAGTAGTGAGAATTTCTTGGGAGTGTGATAAATAGAATGTCAATTTCACTAAATGGGTGATTATTATTTACTAAAAGTCATTGAACCTCAGTGGATAGGTTAGGCTTTAGGTGAATATCCATTTCTCAATCAACTATCACGAATCTAGCGAGTTCTTTCGAACCTCGACAATAAAAACACATATTACCAACCCAATACCTTTATCAATCTACTTTTCAAGCTATATTTGTAGGATTGCATTTAGACCCACTTTCTCAAGCTAAATCTACAACAACACAATCACTACAATCATCAACTAATAGTTTTAACTTTAATACTTCTTTCTCAAGTAATCTTATAGTACTAAACTTGAATTGCATTTGCAACTACAATTCCTCAATTAAAACACAAACTATTAATTGAACCCACTTCAAATCAACAATAAAATTAGTAAATATTAACGCTCATAAGCTAATCAAAACATTCAACTACATAATCACACCCTTAAGAATGAGGGTTTTAGCTAAACATATTAAAGAACAATAACTCATTACCAATAATGTTTTCCATCAGATTGGGCAACAACACATAAGTCTCCAAATAGTAAAGGTGAAGCTAAAAATCAAACAAACCCTAAATCTCTACTAAAAAGTGTAAGAACAATGTTTAGAATATTGAAGATAAAAAAACCAGAATTGTACATTGTGGGAACTCCTGTTCTTATTTTAAAAATCTCATTTATACATGTAACACCCCAGATTCTAAAAGGACAAAAAATTGCAGATTTACAGAAAAACCCCAGAAAATACCGAATGTAGGTTGGATCACCGTTCGTGGAACGTGGTCCGCAGGGTAGACCAGGTTCGTCGATTGGTCCCGATAACTTTTAAGTTAGGGTCGTTTTGGTCTTTTTCCTATGCGTTGGACCCCTAAACTATGTAGTTTTTGTTAGAGTTTTAGCCTAGAAACTTAATTAGAACTTTCCCTAGTCAACTCATTCTCCAAAAAATCATCAAGTTAAACGAAAAAAAGGAGAAAGAGTCGACCAAATCGTAGTCCAAGAATGCAATAGGTTTTCACCAGTTTCAACCCCGAAATCAATAGATTTCCCTATGGAATTCGTCACAAGGTATGTGGGAATTCACTAGTTGGTTCCTTTCACCCATTAGGTCCTTAGAATTCAATCAGATTCTTGATTCTTTACATCATGTTAGACTTAGGATTTCTAGAATTTTAGAATTTATGTTGTGATCAGATGTTAGACTAATCCAAATCAGATTATCATGTTTTCGTAACTATGTTGCTATATCCATACATGAATTTCAGAACCCTATTTGTGTAGATTCGTTTAGTTCTTGAATTACACTTGCTAGGTCACGTTATACAGTTATACATGCATCAATTTAGAAATGTTTCATTATCAGTACTTACTGTTGCATTTTAAGTTAGCATGTTAGAATCTTGAGCTATCCAGTTATTTCAGTTATGTTGTATTTTATACATTCTATTGGGAGCAGGCTTAATACAGAGTTGGACTAGGGCTAATCACTCTCATAGTCCCAGAACTACGTGCCCCCGTAGGTTAAGTCCCCTCTATGGACATCAGTGTTAGTGATCACGCCAACCATGGCTTTATACCTCTTGCAGGGTATATTGGGTCCTCGCGATTGGGTGTATACATCGGACTCCATATTTAGCTCATGTTGTTTTATGTCAGTTATCCGTAGCTCCCACAATTAGATTCTAGTGTATTAGCCAAGTTATCAATTATAGTTCAGTATTCAGTTTCAACATGTCATAAACTTGGTCATTACATTCAGTTAGTTCATGTTCAGTATTTTTAGTATGGTATCATGCTCATCTTATATAATTCCTTAGTTATATGCTTTGTTCAGTTGTGTATATTGTTTATCTTTATTCTATCCTGCATGCTCAGTACCTTTCAAGTACTGATGCATACACTGTACTACATCTTCTCGTGATGTAGGTTCAGGTCCTCATTATTTAGATCACGCATGGATCGGTTCCCGAACTCTAGTTTAGCAGAATTAGTGGTGAGTCCTTATTCTTTGAGGACGATTGACATGATTATCTTTCTACCTTCAGTCTTTAGTTTTAATTTTTACTAGATTTAGTTGGGGCATGTCCCATCATCTATAGTCAGTTAGAGGACTTATTTCAGACATAGTTAGATTCAGTTTTAGCTTTGGAGTTTTATATTTCAGTTGTTATTAAACTCACATGTTATTTATTCAGACAGTAATGAGCATTCCCCATCATTTCAGTTTTATGATGATTTAAGCTTCCGCACAGTACTTTCTTAATTCAGTTATCTTTAAGTATGCTTATGATATGCTAGCAGAGTTAGCTTGGGGTCACTCGTAATCCTAGGTCCCGTGTCCGCATCCTGGGGTAGCTCGAGGTGTGATAATATGTTCCCAAAATTTAAGCATCGTAGTCACTCGGTGATGCAAGTTGGCTTCGTCGACCTTGCCGTCGATACTCCGAGTGCCCCCTTTCATCGCCTTTTTGGCTTGTCTTTTCACAATTGCTCTGTAACATTCGGCGAAGTAGGTCGGGCTCGGCGATCTAGTCGATGATGCGCGGAGTGCTCCTCTTCTCTCCTTCTTAACATGGCCTGGTACTACCTCTGTCAGTAAAATTTTGTGAGCTACATTAGCTTTGAGAAACACTTTCTGCCACTCACCATGTTATTCTTATCCATGGGCTGAACTGCTGTAAATTTAGGCTAGCTGAATGTCTATTCAGCGACTTGCCGAGTAGCATTTGCGAGTACTATCTTTGCTTTCCTTAAACTTTTTTCAACTTTTTTGCTCCATTTTGCCTTATAATGACCTTGCCCTGCTCTTTTGCCTTATAATGCCCTTGCCTTGCTCTTTTGCCTTCATTGCTGCAAATTAACATCTTAACATCAATTATGAGCGTAAAATAGGCATTGAGGACACTAAATCATTGATTATTCAGCCCTAAATGAGTCGAAATCCTCGACTCATCAATATGCATTTGATTTTTATTCAAGTTTTTTTGAACAAGTCTTTTACTAATTTATCATTGGACTATGTGAAGTCAAATAATAATGTGACGGATCCACATACAAAAGTCCTAACTAGAGATGGAGTTGAGAGATCATCAAAGAAATCATTATGACGATAACTCTACCTAACAGATTAGAGATCCCAAGAGCTTGGTTCAAGAAGATCAAACAAATTTTTGACTGACAATTCGACATTGTCAATAAACTCAATCCATTCTTCTGAAGAAAATAATGTTTAGGAACAAGAATAAAATATAAAGACATTTTAACAAGTTGATAAAACTTAGAGTTTTTATGTTTGGCAAATTTGACCAAAAAGTGTATCTACACAGTGACACGATTATAAATTACATCTGTGAGTGTGAAATGTAAGCAACTTCAAAACATATGATTGTAAAAGCACATTCTCTGTATACTCATGAAACGAGAAAGTGATCATAGTTTAAACGAACACAAGAGTGAGAACCATATATGGTAAATGATTAATTGTGTTACATTTGGTTGTATTTGAATGCGCTAAAGCTCAATGATTCAAAGATACAAAATCTACCCATCGATCGAGTATATTCGGCATATGTTCACTATGGAATGTTAAAAGGGAAACCTGGTTAACAAGATGTAATTAATCCTTGCTTGTAAAGTACAAACTTGTTCGTTTATTTTTTGTTAAAGTCATTCTACAATCATGCGGGGGATCGTTTAGGTTTTAAAAGGCATAAATAAAAATTGAAGAGTTGTGATTTTTCTTAAGAGTTGTGGGTCCTTACAATCCATATATATCACGACCTAAAAACCGAGTATGATGACACCTTCCTTATTTCACTAAGACAGATCAGTGTAAATAACCCTCGAAAAAGGGTAAATGCGAAAGTAAGAAAGATATTAAGAACTCTGATATCATAACAAAGCAAAACTATCCGCCAAAACCTGGTGTCACGTGTACAAGCCACTAATTAATATAATGGATTCAAAAGAAATACAAGTTTGAAAGTCTATAATACTAGAATAGTGGAAAGACATAATCAAGACTATGCGATGTCTGCCAAGATCAATAGTAGCCACCTCACGAACTCTAAAGGTTTCACGACCCAAAAATGGACGTAATGACACTTGTCTATTCCCACCAAGACAAGTCAGCCTCAACCCAACAAAAAAGAAAGAAGTGTGAAAAGATAAAGCAAGAACATGAAAAGGTTAGGCTCAAATGGTGCCAAGCTAGGTTCACATTCTCACAAGGTGGTCACAAAAAGATATAATAGTAATTTGGTTTACTCTCCAAAATTTGTGCCTAAGATCATTTCTTTCATTCACCAATGTTAGTCAATTGGATAAACGGGGCAAGTTCTAGGTATCACCAAGCACATATTTCAATGAAATCTCACTACATACGCGATTCAACACAATCATTGATAAAGATTCTACAAATTGAGCTCCCGTGCAACGATCATCACAAGACTCATTTCAAAAATTAGCTAGTTACAATAAGATGCTAAAAGTTCACACATTACTTATGCAACTCAAATTTACCTCATTGGATTTGATCAAACATATCGTTCAATTAAGAGTACTACTCAATTCATCGGTATTGATCAGAACTGATACTGAAATATGCGAGAGAACCATTTCAACATTCACGAAGAACAAAATACCCCCAACTTATAATGTGCAATGCCCCCAATGCAAAATATAATAATTCAACTAGCAAAGCGAAGAGTAATGATCACTAAATGAAAAGATTAGAGTAGGAGAAACTCTTCACTTCACACCAAGTCGGAGATAAATTTCTAGATACACCGAACCATTAAGCGAGTCACCAAAATGAAGTTGGCTCACCGAAATTTACTGAAAGATAGCCCTCCATTTTGAAAGAAAAGGTGAGCTCATTCGGGTTCTCCGACTAGTTCCGCGGTGCGCCAAAAAGTCGTGCATCTTCGCCAAATTTTCCAGAACGAGTCCCAAAGGTGGCCTTAAAATGGGCAGTACAGTTGGGTGATCAGGAGGTCTAATGGGAGATTCGCCGAATAGGTCAGTCCACTGCCCATTTTCCATTATGTCAAAAATGAGGATTTCAACCTACACATTAAGCAAATGTTATTCAAAAAAGACTAAAACATGGGTTGCCTCCTAAGTAGTGCCTTATGTAATATCATGGCACAACGTGGTAATTCTCTCGAGCATCTTTAAAATACACCACTTCAATTACCGAGACATCAAGACATTCTCCAAAATAAAACTTCCAGCGTTGCCCATTTACTTTGAATGCTCATCCTTCTTTGTTTTCAACCTCAATTTCCCTATTTGTGAACACTTGAGTGACCTTGAACGAGCCTGAACACTTTGATTTGAGTTTACCCGGGAAGAGTCTCAAATGAGAGTTGTAAAGCAAAACAAGATCGCCAACTTTAAACTATCATCGATGGATATTTGTGTCATTCCACTTCTTCATTTTCTCCTTGTAAAGGGTTGAAATCTCATATGCCTTCAGCCAAAGCTCCTCTAACTCATGGATATGATTGATTCTACCTTTTGAAGCGTAATTCAAGTTTAACGCTTTTAATGCCCATAATGGCTAGTGTTCAAGCTAGATTGGTAGTTGACAGAACTATCCAAATACAAATTGGTATGGTGACATGCCAATTGGAGTTTTAAAAGTGGTGCGGTACGCCCAGAGCATCATCCAATTTTCGAGACCAATCAGTCCGATTTGCATTGATTGCTTTCACTAGAATTCCCTTGATTTCTCAATTAGAAACTTCAAGTTGGCCACTTGTCTGTGGATGATAAGGGGTTGCAACTTTGTACTTAACTCCATATTTGATCAACAACGAAGTAAACAACCTATTGCAAAAATGAGACCCTTTATCACTGATTATTGCACATGGAGTACCAAACCTTGTGAAAATTTATCGCTTCAAGAATCACACAACACTCTTCCTATCATTGTTGGGAAAAGCTACAACCTCAACTCATTTAGAAACATAATCAACTAACACTGAGATATACTTATATTTGAAAGAGCTCACAAACGGTCCTATGAAGTCGATTGCCCAAGCGTCAAACAACTCTACCCCTAGAATATGATGAAGATGTAGTTCATGTCTTCTTGATACTCCTCCTTAATTTCATCATTGAATGCGTTGCTTAATGAGAGAATGAGTATCCTGGTAAAATTATGGCTAATAGTAGCCACTTTGGTGGCTGTGCGCACCCTTCTATGATGTCCACCAACTGGTGATGCATGACAAGCATTGAAAATTGCATTTACTTTCACCTCTGGTATGCACCTTCTAATTATGTGGTCTATGCATTCTATAAATATGTATAGATCATCCCATAAGTATCTTTTTACATCGAACAAGAATTTCTTTTGTTGATAAAAATTCAGTACCTCGGGTATAATCCCACACACTACATAGTTTGCGAAGTCAGCATACCAAGGTGATTTTCCATGGGTTACTCTCATCACTACTTTGTTGGGAAACACTTCATCAATTTCCCCCTCATCGGGATCAACAATATTGGTTTCCAGCCTGGACAAGTGATCCACCACTTGGTTCTCACACCTTTTTCGATCCTTGACCTCAACATCAAACTCTTTCAACACCAACACCCATCAAGTCAATCTCGGCTTTGCATCTTTCTTAGACATCAAATATTGAATTGCAGCATGATCCGCGTGCACCACCACTTTACTACCCAACAAATACACTCTAAATTTCTCAAAAGTATACAACACCACTATCAATTCTTGTTCAGTGACGGTATAATTTTATTGAGCTACATTAAAGATTTTACTGGCATAATAAATCGGGTGAAATAGCTTGCATTTTGGTTGACCAAGAACAACTCAAAAAGCAACACCACTAGCATCACCCATGAGTTTAAATAGAATAATCCAATCGGGAGCAACAATGATTAGGGTGGACACTAGTCTTTATTTTTAGCACAAAGATTCTTTTAGGCAAGCTTCATCAAAGTTGAGAGTGGATTCTTTTTCTAGTAACTTGCAAAGGGGTGAGCTATCTTAGAAAATCCTTTATAAACTGCCTGTAGAAACCCGCATGGCCTAGAAAACTCAAGACGCCTTTTACTGAAATAGGAGTGGGTAGTTTAGTAATGACTTTGACTTTAGCTTGATCCACTTGCATTCCTTCTCCTGAATTTTTATGCCCCTAAATAACCCTTTTTGACTATGAAATGACACTTCTGCCAATATATAACAAGGTAGGTTTCAATGCATCTTTGTAGTACCTTCCCAAGGTGTTCAAGACATTCTTCAAAAGAATAACCCACAACTGAAAAATCATCCATAAAGACTTCCATTGAGTCTTCAACCATATCGGTGAAAATAGAAAGCATACTCGGGGGATTGCACAACCCAAAAGTCATTCTCTTGAAAGCAAATGTTCCATAGGGACATGTAAAAGTTGTTTTCTCTTAATTTTCCGGTGCAAGAGATATCTGGTTGTACATGAAATAACTATCTAAAAAGCAATATTAGCCACTCCCCGTAAGCCTATAAAGCATTTGGTCCATAAATGACATAAGAAAATGATCTTTTTCAGTCCATGTATTCAAGTTTTAGTAGTCCATGCATACACGCCACCCGGTAACCGGTCTCATAGGCATAAGTTCCCCTTTTTCATTTGGAACTACTTTGATACCTCTTTTTTTTGGTACACATTGTGCGGGACTCAACCATTTTCTATCTGCAATGTGGTATACCATAGCCGCATCGAGCCACTTGATGATTTCTTTCTTCACCACTTCTTGCATCGGTGGGTTTAGCCTCCTTTGGTTTTCAACTCTTAGTTTACATTAACTAACCAATTGGATTTTGTGATTGCATATTTCGAGGGGAATCCAAACAATATCAACAATTGTCCATCTGATGGCTTAATGTATCGTTTCAACACATTGACAACTAATTTTACTTTTCATTAAAGCATATCGATAGTGATGATGATGGGAAGATTTTTGTTTTCTCCCAAAAAATACGTACTAAAGGTGAGATGGGGAGCACCTTCATCTCAAGCTTCGATGGCTCTTCGGTGGATGGTTTAGTGGGGGGGGGGGACTTTCCCAATTTTTTAGATCAATGTCAAGCTTCAATGGATTTTTAGAATGCGAAGCTAAACTAGATAGAGCAACCACCACTTAATCATAATCCTGAATTTCTTCCTCATTATAATTTGAAGGGACAAAAGCTAAGGGCTCACCCATACGAAACACTTCACTCACACTAGCATCGACTTCATCAATCACATCGATGGTTAAGACCACATGAATGTCACAAGGTTCCTTCATTGATTTGCACACATTGAAAGTAACCTCCTCATCATTTATCTAAACTTTCAACTCACCACTTTCGACATCCACAAGGGCTCTACCGGTGGCCAAGAATGGTCTACCCAAAATAATAGGTACCTCGACATCAATCTCGCAGTCCAAAATAACAAAGTCGGTCGGGAATATGAACCTATCCATTTTCACCAAAATATCATAAATTATGCCAATGGGGTGTTTAATAGATCGATCAGCCATGAGAAGACGCATTGTTGTAGACTTAGGTTCACCCAAACCATGTTGTTTGAAAATGGTATACGACATCAAGTTTATACTTGCCTCCAAATCACACAACACTTTGGCAAATTAAAGCATCCCAATAGTGCATAGAATAGTAAATTCCCCCAGATCAACCTTTTTTATAACGACATTGCTTGTCATGATGGAACTACAACTATGAGACACCTCCATAGTTTCAAGATTCATACTGTTCTTCTGGTGACCAATTCATTCATGAACTTTGCATAGCCTGACATTTCCAACAATGCTTCCAGTACAGAAAGATTTATAGATAGAGACTTGTAAAAAGATAGGAACTTTTGAAACTTTGCATCCTCATCCCTTTTTTTTAGTCTTTGAGGGAATGGTGGGTTAACTTTGGGCAACGGTTTTGTAGGTTTCAAAGAAAAAGTGGGCCCCTCATTTGATGCTTGCAATTACTTGGTGATGAGTTTTCTTGGAGTTTCATCAATCTCCTTGGATGTTTCATTTTCCAGTTCTTCGTCGGACCCCTCAACATCAATGGCATCATTTCATTATTTACTGGTGTTTGCTTCACCATTCACTTTTAATCACCACCTAATGCTTTTCCACTCTGAGTCAACACCTCCAAGAATTTATCATGATTAATCATTGAATTTACCATCATATCATTTGCAAAACTCTCATGTGATTTGGAATCTAATTGGGCCGAAAGTTGACTCATTTCACATTCAAGTTGCTTGATAGAATCCGAGTGGGAGTTTACCTTGTTATTCAAGGATGAGAAATTTGCCCTCATTTCCTTAAGCATTTCGTGACTTCCCTCTACCTTATTTAGAATGCGAGACAACAAATCATCTATCTAAAAGCTCCTAGAACTGTCCTTAGAACTTGGACTATCACCCGTGTGCATGTAATAAGCATCATCGTCATTTTCTCTCCTCTAAGATATATTTTGGTCAGCCCAATATCGATTGTAACCTCTCCATACATCCTAACTAAACATGTTCTAACCTTGATTTTTGCCCGGCCTTCAAGAGCTCTAACAAAAACCCTTCTCTTGTCTCAACACTTGTTGCACCTCCTTGTTTTCAAATGTCGCTTCAGCTAGATACATAGCTTCGTAACCATTTCCTATGATATGATTTTTCAATAGGCCCATTTGGGTCATCATTTTAGCCATGTTTTCATCTTGCTTTTGGTTCTTTACCATTTGTTCCTTTATCTTCCAGAAGTTCTGATTAGACACCTGATCTTTCCTACTGTACCAAGCTCTATTAATTTATGTCATATCATCAAAAAGGGTAGATGCTATGTCAAACTTTTGTTTTTTGATTCCTTCTCGAACGAGTTGGTTTGCCACATCTTTATTGACTGAGTCGAGGCTCCGATAGAAATATTGTAACAACACATTGTTCGGTAGCCAGTGAGTTGGACATTTAAGCAGAAACTTTTGGAACCTCAACCATGTCTCGTGAAGAGGTTCACCAACCACTTGCTTGAAGTTCTGAATATTATCCCTTAACTTCACCATCTTTGATAGAGGGAAAAACCATACATAAAATAGATCAGTGAGCTCCTCACAAGATGTGATTGATTCCCTTCGTAAATCGGCCAACCACTTTGTTGCCTCCCCCATTAGAGAAAAAGAAACAAACGAAGTAGGACTGACTTCTGAGTGATGTTCTTGAAAGAAAATGGCTCACATACATTCACAAAATTTCAGATCTGGTCATGAGGGTCCTTAATATCAAGACCTCCAAAGAGATCCTTCATTTTCAATAGCTACAACATGGTACTGGTCACATGAAACACCATATTGCCCACAATCGGAGGCAATCAAATAGTACCCTTACTTCCCAACTGATCATTATTAACATCATGCATATTACCGATGTCATCATTATTCCCAAGATGACTAGCATTGCTTCCATTAACACTCTTCTCTGCACCTGTTTAAGAGCAGCCAATAAAGAACACAAATAATTTTATTCAACTACAACAAAATAGTTCACAACTAAACTTCACCGAAAGAATTCTAAACCCTACTCCCCAGCAACGGCACCATATTTGATAACGCTCAAGTACACTTCATCTTATTCTATGTGTAGGTGGTAACTAACAAGTATAAACCCACCTACGAGTTGGGGTTGATCCCACATGGAATGATACAGTAAAGAATTTAATTATGAAGTAGAATGGTGTTCTAATCATTTGTAGATGTAGACATTTTTGCAACCAAAAGGTAAATGACAAGTGTTTGACAATTAATGTCTAATGGGGGGATTTGGGTAAACAATTAACAGGTACAAATAACCCGGAGTAAACATGTAGAGAAAGTTTCTTGGAAGTGTGATAAATTGAATTCAAATTTCGCTAAATGGGTGATTATTATTTACTAAAAGTCATTGAACCTCCATGGGTTGGTTAGGCTTTAGGTGCAATAGCCATTTCTCAATCAACTATCATGAATCAAGGGAGTTCTTTTGAACCTCGACAAGCAAAACATAAATTAACAGCCCAATACCTTAATTAATTTACTTTTTCAATCTAGATTTGTAAGATTGCATTTAGACCCACTTTCTTAAGCTAAATCCGGAACAACACAATTACTACAATGATCAACTAATAGTTTTTACTCTAGTACTTCTTTCTCAAGCAACCTTAGAATACTAAACTAGAATTGCAGTTGCAACTACAATTCCTCAATTAAAACACAAACTATTAATTGAACCCACTTCAAATCAATAATAAAATCTGTAAAAATTAACGCCCATAAGATAATTGAAACATTCAACTACATAATCACACCACAAAGAATGAGGGGTTTAGCCAAAAATAATATAGAACAAGAAATCGTTCCCAACTATGTTTTCCATCAGATTGGGCAACAATCCACAAATCTCAAAATGCTCAAATTAAAACTAAAAATCAAACAAACCCTAAATCTCTATTCAAAAAGTGTAATAACAATGTTTAGAATGTTGAAGATCAAAAACCTCGAACTAGACAATGTGGGAACTCTTGTTCTCCTTTAAAAAATCACATTTATACATTCCTAAAATTTCAGCATCGTAGTCACTCGGCAAAATAAGTTGGGCTTCACCGACCTGGTCGGCGATGCACCGAGTGCCCCCTTTCATTACCTTCTTAGTTTGTCTTTTTAGTAGTTTCTCTGTAACATTTGACAAAGTATGTCGGCCATGCGCCGAGTCCCCCTATTCTTGTCTTCTTAACATTGTGTGGCACCACCTCTGTCTCTAAAATTTGGCGAGCTACATTAGCTTCGCCCAACACTTTCGGTGTCTCGACTAAATACTTCTCCTCTTGCCAACTTGGACTTATCCATGGGCTGACCTGATGGTACTTTAGTCGAGCTAAAGGTCCACTTGTCGACTTGCTGAAGTGATTTGGCGAGTACCAGCTTTGCCTTCCTTCAACTTTTTCAGCTTTTTCGTTCCTTTTTGACCTGTAATGCCCTTGCCTTGCTCTTTTGCTTTCATTGCTGCAAATTAAGATTTTAACAACAGTTATGAGCATATATTAGGAATTGAGGACACTAAATCTTTGTATATTAAGCCCTAAATGAGTTGAAATCCCCCGCTCATCAGTATGCAATTGATTTTTATTCAAATTATTTTGAACAAGTATTTTACTAATTTATCATTTGACTATGTAAAGTCAAATGATAATGTGTCGGATCCACTTAAAAAAGTCCTACTTAGAGATGTAGTTGAAAGATCATGAAAGAAATCATCATGACAGTAACTCTACCTAGATGATCGGAGATCCCAAAAGGTTGGTTCAAGAAGATCAAACAAATTTGTGACTGACAGTTCGGCATTGTCAATAACCTCAATCCATTCTTGTGATGAAAACAATGTTCAAGAACAAGGATACAACATTAAGACATTTTAATATGTTGATAACACAGTTAGAAATCACCTATGTGAGTGTTCATTGTATGTCGCTTCAACACATATGATTGTAAAAACACATTCTCTATACACTCATGAAACGAGAAAGTGTTCATTGATTAAATGGACACAATAGTGAGAATCATATATGGTAAAGGATTAATTGTTTTGCATATGGTTGTCTTGGTATACGCCACAACTCAATGATTCAAAGATAACAAATCTACCAATTAATCGAATATATTTGACATATGTTCACTATGGAAAGTTAAAAGGAAAACCTGCTTATCAAGATGTAATTAATCCTTTATTGTGTAGTACATACCTGTCCATTTATTTTTTGTTCAAGTCATTCTGCAATCATGCGGGGGATTGTTGGGTTTTAAAAGGTGTGAATAGAAATTGAAGAGTTGTGACTCTTTTGAAGAGGTTTGATTTTTCTTAAGATTTATGACTTTATTGAAGGATTGTGACTTTTTCAAAAAAATTGTGACTTTCCAAAGGGTTGTGACCTTTTTGATAAGGCACATTAAGCATTTGTTCACACTACCCTTTGTTGTCTAAAAATAGAGGGGTCTTCTTTAATTTTCAACAATGAATTTTTTGAACTTCTTATTCTGAACAAACAAATGGTGTTTTTTTACTTTAATTCCTTTGAGTGGTTCGTTTGCACCAAGAGTTTAGGTACCAATACACTGATAAGTAAGATCAATCTATCCTGGGAGGATATATTCTATTAACCTGACGTACTTGAGGAGAATAGTTTTCTTAAGGACACATTATGCATTGATTGAACTCAATTTTCTTCTATTTGATATCATTTCTATTTGGTTTCAAACTATATTTTCTTTACTCATATTAACTTTATGTTTTGAAAATATACTTTAAAGTATGTTTTTTATTACAAAGTTTTGCAAAGTTATTGTTCTAAATACTTCAGAAATATAGATAAATAAAAAAAGAAACAAAATAACCATATGGGTACTTACAATCCATATATTTCACGACCCAAAAACCAGGTGTGATGACACCTGCCTTATTCCACTAAGACAGATAAGTTTAAATAACCCTCGAAAAGGGTAAATGCGAAAGTAAGCAAGACATTAAAAACTCAGATCTCATACCATAGCAAAACTATCCCCAAAACCTGGTGTCACTTGTACAATACACTAAGTAATAAAACCTATTCATAATAAATGCAAGTTTGAATGTCTACAATCCTATAATTGTGGAAAGACATAATCAAGATTATGCGATGTTTGCCAAGATGAGTAGTAGCCATCTCATGAGCTCTAAAGGTATCATGATCCAAAAATGGATGTAATGACACTTGTCTATTCCCACCAAGACAAGTCAACCTCAACCCAACAAAAAAGAAAGAAATGCAAAAAGATAAACAAAGAACAAGATAAAGCCGAAAAACTTATTCTTTCTATTAAAACCCCCAAAATCTGGTTGTCACGCCTACAAGCCACTACATTGCATAAAGTGTGGAATTTAAGAAATAAATACAAGTGTCAATTATTGTTTCTCAAATAGAAAGAATCTTTTGGGAAAAAGGAATAGAGGGCCCAATGGATGACAAACAACTACCTCTCAAGTCTTCCAATGAGCCTTAGAAAGTGAGAAAAAGAACCATCACGCTAATTCAGCTCGGTAACTACATAAGTGTAGAAGAAAGGAGTGAGTACCAGCAACACGGTACCCAACAAGCAACGTAATAAACAAAAATGTAGCGAGAAATCAAATACCCCTTACACTTTACTCGAGCCTCCTCAAACTACAACTTGCACAAAAATCAACCCAACCTAATAGTTCTACAATACACGGCTCATAAGACCCAATATCCACAGTGCAATAGTCACAATTCCACCATCAAATGAATCAGACAAATCAATCTTATTGTCAAGTAGTTCAGTCACACGCAACAAGTACATTGATCACAATAATCAACCAAGTCACGCATAAGCCTCAAATGCATAAGGTCACAATAATCAATCTCTCACCAGAACCATTTTTCATCATATTTATAAGCACTTGCCAGCAATTACCTTGGCATAACAACATTCATCGGCATAGGCTTTGGCATAATAGCACTTGCTGAAAAGACCTCAAGATATTAAATCAACATAAGTATCTACATGGTGTTCAACAATCAATGCACACAAGCAAGATCACACCAAATGAAAGAGATAACAAATCATACAATTCAAGTCAACATTCATGCTTTCAAGCATTTCATCAATCAATCAACAAGGGTCATAATAAGGAAATTCCTATCATCATGTTCATCACATAGCCTTTTTCATTTCAACTCTATTTTATACATTTAGATCTATGAAGTGAAAAATTAAATCCTTCACCTCATCCCCATTACTCCCAACACACAAGTAATGAAGAAAGTACACAAATTCTACAAAAATACAAGGTTTAGGGGATCACTTACATTAAATCACACAATTAATCACTCCAAGAGTAGAGTCTTCCACTTACAAATGACTTCGAAAGTCACACAATCTATATACAAGTAAGTATTCACAATAAATTCTCGGAAACAACATACACTCATTAATTCTTTGAAAATGGGTAAATCAACACCAAAACCCAATTTCGAAAATCAGGCTTGAATTCGAAATTTAGTACTTGAAAATATTACTCAAGGCTTTAGGAACTCATCAGGGAATATCATTTCAAAAAGGACATAAATCAGTTCACAATCTTCATTTTAGTTAAGGAGTTGAGTTCTTGAAAAACCTTGCCATTTACCAATCAATATCCCAAATTTTTATGTTAGAGCTCATAAATAAACAAGGGAAAATGATGGTTTAGGATCAAGAAAGCTTACCCAAATGATTTAGCACACGAAAACCTTTCAAAAATAGCCTCCAAGGGTAGCCCGAGATCAAAAGCAGAAAATGGAGCTTAAATCCCAAAAATGGCAGGCAAAAACCCACGCGATGCTAATCATAATTCCCATTTGAGTTCATGTTATGTCTTGACATAAGTTCATGTCTACATATAGTTTCATTAGGTGAGACTAGTCTTCCAACCATAGAATCATCATATAGAGAGAAAACCTCTCACATCATATTATATTCATGCATAAATGTGTATATGAGAATAACCTTTCAACAACACAACAACTAGATCATGAGCATATTCTCTCAAAGTGTTCTTAAGCATGTACTAAACTTCATAAAACATGCATAATATCATATCTTGCCCTTTCATGGGTCAAAGCTCATATCAAATTAACTTATCTAGAATGACTACATTAGACATGAATATAATCATAATTCAAGTAGTTTAATCACTACAAGCATAATTACTTTCAATCATCACAATTAGGGTTCAATCACTTGACATGGATATCATCCTAACTCATGTGATTCTATCTCTTCATGTATTTAAACCTTCATGTGGTAGATTAGGTGGGTAAGGTCCTTCCACACCAATTCTATCTAATATTCTACCATCATCATGTAAACCTCCCTCTTAGGGCCTTAACATACATAATTAATCATATTTGCTTTACCCTTAAAACCCTAGAAGTCAACATTCCTAAATATAAGTCTTACTCCCAAGCAATACTTCACATGATCATCATATATGCCTAATTCTAAAGAAAATCAAACCACAAGATTCATTGTTAAGTGATTCTAGTCATATATCATCATATATGCTTAATCTCAACACTACTAATCCTGATTCATCTCATATCTAGGTGTTCTAATCTTAAGTAATTCATAATGAAATTCATCAATCTTAGAAGGTCATATCTAAGCCCTCAATTTCCACTTTTAATGGCATAAAACTAAACTATATCAATTTTAGTCTAAAATCTTAGGTTAATCAAGGATACTGTATAATCATGCTAAAATCATGAAATACATCATAAGCAATCATAAATAACTACTATCCACTCAATTAGATCATCACACAACAACACACACAATATAGGAAGGAGCCCTAACTAGAATTGGGGATTCCTCTTCACAATTGGGGGAAACATGGGGGCTTCATGGATGAAAGGTGTCCATGAATGAATAAGCCATCATACTTTGATTATAAATCCTAGCAAGCTTGAAAAAATGGAGTCTTAACGTAGTTTGACCCTCTTCTTCTTCTTCTTTCTAGAGAGAGAATATCTTGGAGGGAATTGGGTACCTTTAGGGGGTGTCGAAATAATGATTTAGAATGACTTAATGAAGGGTCTAAAGCCTTTATATAGGTGGTCTAAACACTATTAAAATGACACCACTTAATCCGTAATTAATTCCAGAATGACCCTTTAGTCCCCAACTTTACAACTTAAAACTCACCTGCTGCCTCACCCACGAGACCACGCCCATGGGCCGTGCTTGTCAATCATGGGTGGTGGTATGAGGCAGTGCATTTGGGGTCATCACCCACAAGGCGTTGACCCCCCTACGGAGAGTGAGTCCCTCCGCGGGTGCACTGCCTTGGGCAACCTCTCTTGGGCAATTTTCTAGGGTCCTCCTCAAGGACCCTTGGTTGGTCCTTGGGGAGTTTTACCTTGACTTTCTAACCCTCAACCCATCATTTTAAGTACATGAAGCCATATCTACGACTCTAACCCTCACGTCAAGCTATATTTTATCCTACTAGTTTCTGGGGTATTACAAGATCAAAACCAACTTTTCAAACTCAATCATAAAAGACTCAGGGTAGATATCTAGAGAGGTAAAAAGTACATTCATGAAACTTTCAAAAAATAAATGACCGAGTCATTACATTATCCACCACTAAAAATCATGTTCGTCCTCAATCATAAAGAAAAAGAAAATACCTGGAGCTTAAAAAAGCTAAGGATATCTGTCATGTATATCTAACTCTGTCTCCTAAGTCGCCTCATCAACTGCATGATGCTTCCACTTCACCTTCACTGAAGTAATATCTTTGGTCCTAAGCTTTTGGACCTACTTATCAAAAATGGATATAAGCTCCTTCTCAAAATATAAGTCTAGACCAAAATCAATTGAATCAAGATAAAGTGCATGGGACTCGTGCGGCAAATACTTCCAAAGTATGGAAACATGAAATATGAGATGCACTGTGGACATGCTAAATGGCAAGGCTAACTTATAAGTCACCTCTCCCACAAGACTCAAAATCTCAAAGGGTCGAATGAATCTGGGGTTAAGCTTGACCTTCTTTAGAAACCTCATAGCACCCTTCATAAGTGACACTCAAAGCCAAACATGTTCACCCTCCATGAACACTAGAGCTCAAACTCTCAGATCCGCATAAATCTTTTGTCAAATCTAAGTTGTCAATAGTCTACCTTGGATCATACAAACTAGCTCCATAACATCTCTAAGCAAGTCTATATCTAATGAATCCATCTTAGGTGAATCAAAAAATCCGATCAAAGATCTACGCTGCTGCCATAGAATGCCTAGAAAGGGTCAATTTGAATACTAGAATGATAACTGTTATGGTAGGCAAACTCAGCTAAGGGAAAATATTGATCCCATCTAGAACAAAAATCAATGACATAAGCTTGAAGCATGTCCTTCAACACATGAATCAACCACTTGTACTGACCATCTATTTAAGGATGAAAAATTGTACTCATATCTAACCGAGTAGACAACCCAAGCTGCAATGCCTTCCAGAAATGAGAAATGAACAAGGAACCTCGATCAAAAGGTATATAAATTGAGACTCCATGTAGTAGCACAATCTGATAGATATAAAGGTCGGCTAACTTCCCATCATATACTTCACCCGAACCGGGATGAAATGGGCAGACTTGGTCAACCTATCAACAACAGCCCAAATGGAGTCATACCACTCACAGTGGTGGGTAGTCCTACTAAAAAGCCCATAGTGATCCATTCCCACTTCCAAGTAGAAATAGGCATCCCCTGAGACATACCTTCAAGCCATTGGTATTCACACTTCACCTATTGGCAAGTCAGACACCTAGAACAAACTCTGCAGTATCTCTCTTCATATCACACCACCAATAATGTTTGCTCAGATCATGATACATCTTTGCCGCCCAAGATGGATGGAATATCGGGAACAATGGGCTTCATAAAAAATCAGTCTAGTCAACTCACCCATCTTGGGCACACAAATCCTGCTTCTAATCCGCAAGACGATCAGAATTAAGGACATCCTCCTTGACTTCCCCACTCATCAGTTTGTCTCAAATGAGACATAGCTTCTCATTATCAAACTGGTGTTCACAAATCTGCTCAACTAATGAAGAACGAGCCACAATAAAAGTAATCAAACCACCCGTCTCTCATAATTTCATAAATGGGAGAGATTATTAGCTACCCTCTGAACATCTCTAGCCAATGGTCTCTCCTCCACACAAATAATGGTAAGACTTCCCATGCTAGAAGTATCCCTACTCAAAGAATCAACCACCACATTGGCCCTCCCTAGATGATACAAGATGGTGATGTCATAGTCCTACAATAGTTCCAACCACATGTGCTACCTTAAATTTAGATCTCTATTACTGAAAATTGAAACGACCCAAAAAAAAGTTCCTAAAAATGTGCTTCGGAAGTTACTGGAAACTTCTTTTAGCTATATCTAAAAATCCATTTCTTTTTTTGAAAATTTGACTTTATATTCTTGTTTAGGGGGTCAAATTGAGTGGGAGATGGGTCTAATCCAAATTTTAGAGCAACCGTATCAAAATCCGAAATTTCCAAGTGAAGCCTTTTTCGAGGGTCTAATTTGGAGGGTCATATCTCCTAGCACAGAAATAATTGGGTGGCCCATAACATATCCATAGAAATCCCTTTGAGTTAGCTACCCAACGCACTTTGTTTCACCTCATTCGGAGTTCGGACGAAGAAGTTATGCCCATTTTCGTAAAATTCGTCCGTACAGGAAATGCAATTTCCAGAGAGCGAATTTACTATTCATAAGCCTCATTTTTTTTTCTAAGTGTTGGACTCATTTTTTTTTCTCCAAGGACATATTTTATTTTCTATATAGCATTAATTCAATTCCCATCTCTAAACAAATTTCCCAAAATACCTCTCCCATACCTAGACACATTTTCTCTCAAGAACCCTAATCCAAAACCTTCCTCAAGATTGAAGAGATTCTTGCTCCAAGTTCCAAGCTTCCATTGAAGACACTCTCAAGACCTTCATAAAAACTCAAGGTATGTGGTGTTGAACTCATGGGTCCTTCCACCCATAGTGCCTAGACTCTATTCTACTCACTAATTCATGGTTTAAGTTGAGATTCATAAATTAGTCTTGTTCCTTGTATAAATTTTCCTGCACAGTGAATTCTAACATGAAAAGTGGTTGTTTTGAGCATGTTGTGACTCTAGAACTTGAATCTAAACTTGGAATTGATGTGGATATTTTTTCATGTGGTCTTGTGGGTGTTAAAAGGCGTTGTTGCAGGTTGTTCACGGGTTTTGCTGCATAATTACTACCCTATTTTCCATGCTCTTTGACCCCATTACATGCCTTCAAGGTGTTTGACAAAATGTCCAATTATGGAGAATTGATGAATTGATGAATTGATACTTTAAGGCTTGAGTTATGAGATGTATGGCATTTCAGATATGTGTTGATGACAAACTAAGCTTGTGTATATGTTCATTCCATACATGAGATTGCATTAGAGCCTAATGTGAATTTCCTATATAAAGTGTTGCATGACCATGCCCGGTCCGGGAAAAGAACCGGATAACCATGAGAGGGGTTCATGCCTCCGGAGGTAGGATGGTTGGGTTGTGACCAACATCAACCATGTGAGGGGTTTATACCTCACCACCTAGGATGCTTGGGGTGTGACCAACATCAACCATGTGAGGGTTTATACCTCACCACCTAGGATGCTTGGGGTGTGACCAACATCAACCATGTGAGGGGTTTATACCTTGCCACCAGGGTGTCCGAGTGTGAACGACATCCCCCATCCTAAGTTGGGGTTATAGATTGGTTGGATTATGCACACAAATATGATATCTACTATTAGTATAGATTTACTTAAACATGTTTTGACTTCACTTTAATCATGCATCCTCATATTGTTATTCATTATGCCTATGGAACTATTTCTTGCATTTCGATTGTGTCCTTGTCTATTGTTGTATTGCACCCTGCATACTTAGTACATTCCAAAGTACTAACACATATTTTGCCTACATGATGTCACCATGTAGGGATCGTAGCTACTCTTGATCCTTCTCTCCATCCACGTGGCTAGTACGGTGCTTATTCGAGTTTGTTGGTGAGTCCTCAATGATTCGAGGGCTATGTTATGTTTCCTACTCCTATGTTTTGAGACTTTAGCTTGCAATTGTATTTTGACTATGAGGGGAGCCGGTAGTATGTCATGGCCCCCATCCTATCTATGTATGTAGAGGTGTGCGTTGGACAAGTATTTTGTAAATGAGCTTGACTCTTATTCTATGATGTTATTTTGAAATGGTTTGCCCTTAGTCCCTAATTCCCGCTATTTAATGTTGAATGTACTTCCGCGACCGATGAAGTGTGATGACAAGTTTGAGAGGCTTGTTTGGGGTTCCTTCGGGTTCCTCATTCGCCATGTCACGTCTAGGCCCTAGGCTTGGGTCGTGACAAGCTTGGTATCAGAGCACTAGCTTGTTAAATCCTTGGAGTCCAACACACCGCGTTGAGTATAGTCCTAATCATGGTTGTGAAGCGCGCCACGACTATGAATGGGAGGCTACAAAATGTTTTAGGAAAGGTTTCCCTTCTTCATGTTCTATGTCGTGCTTAGAGTGTAATAAGGCGATTCCTCCCTAACGCTTGTTCTTTGGATTGCTAGATTATCATGCCAAACATGAGAGGAAGACGGGCCCGATCACCGGAAGAGCCACCCACCAATGGTGAGCTCCGTGATGCACTCACCATACTTGCACAAGTGGTAGCTAACCAAGTGCAACAAGGAGCCCAAGCTTCTCGAGCTACCACCCCGGGGGAAAGGGTGAGAGATTTAATGAGGATGAACCCTCCGGTCTTCCATGGTTCAAAGGTGGATGAGGACCCGCAAGAGTTCATCGATGAGGTATGCAAAATCTTGACCATTATGGATGTTGGTGCTTGTGAGAAGGCGGAGTTGGCGGATGGTATTAAGGTGGATCCTAAGAAGATCGATGTTATTAGGAATTGGCCTAGACCTTTGACCCCATCGGATATAAGGAGTTTTTTGGGTTTAGCGGGTTATTATAGGAGATTTGTGGAAGGGTTTTCTTCTCTTGCTTCTCCTATGACTAAGTTGACTCAAAAGAAGGCTAAATTTGTGTGGTCGGATGAGTGTGAGGAAAGCTTCCAAACTTTGAAAGAAAGGCTTGTGTCCGCTCCTATTTTGTCACTTCCGGATGGGTTAGAAGGTTTTGTTGTTTATTGTGATGCTTCCCGTATTGGTTTGGGTTGTGTGTTGATGCAAAGTGGTAAGGTTATAGCCTATGCTTCTAGGCAACTTAAGGTTCATGAAAAGAATTACCCAACCCATGATCTTGAATTGGCCGCCGTGGTTTTTTCTTTAAAGATTTGGCATCACTATTATGGGGTGTATGTTGATATCTTCACCGACCCTAAGAGTCTCCAATATGTGTTCATGCAAAAAGATCTTAACTTGAGACAAAGGAGGTGGTTAGAGTTCCTTAAGGATTATGATATGAGTGTTCACTATCATTCGGGGAAAGCTAATGTGGTGGCGGATGCATTGAGTAGAGTGTCCATGGGTAGCTTGGCTCATGTGGAGGAAGGTAGTAAAGAGTTGGCTAAGGAGGTCCATCGGTTGGCCAAATTGGGAGTTAGGTTAGAAGGGGTGGATAGTGGAGGAGTAGTTGTTGTTGATGGTTCAAGGTCTTCCTTGGTTGATGAGGTGATAGCCAAGCAAGATCTTGATCCTTCTTTGGTGGAATTAAAGGTTTCGGTGAGTGCTGGTAAGGTGGAGGTTTTCTCCCAAGAGGGAGATGGTGCCCTTAGGTACCAAGGTAGATTTTGTGTTCCTTGTCTGGATGGTGTGAGGGAAAGAATCCTTGATGAGGCTTATAATTCTTTTTATTCTATTTATCTGGGGTCAACAAAGATGTATAGAGGCTTGAGGGATGTGTATTGGTGGGTTGGTATGAAGAAGGACATTGCAAAATTTGTTTCGGGTTGCCATAGTTGTCAACAAGTCAAGGTCGAACATCAAAGGCCGGGTGGCCTAACTCAAGACATTGAGATACCTACTTGGAAGTGGGAAGAAATCAACATGGATTTTGTAGTAGGCTTGCCCAAGACTATAAGAGGTTTTGATTCGGTTTGAGTGGTGATTGATCGGATGACAAAGTCGGCTCATTTACTACCGGTTAAAACTACTTACGGGGCTGAAGAGTATGCCAAGTTGTACATTCATGAATTGGTAAGGTTGCATGGGATTCCCTTGTCTATTATCTCGGATTGTGGTGCCCAATTCACTTCTCACTTTTGGAAATCTTTCCAAAGGGGTCTTGGTACAAAGGTAAAGCTTAGCACGGCCTTCCACCCTCAAACGGATGGCCAAGCCGAAAGAACAATTCAAACCTTGGAGGATATGCTTAGAGCTTGTGTCTTGGAGTTGAAAGGTAGTTGGGATGATCATCTTCCTTTGATTGAGTTTGCATACAACAATAGTTATCATTCTAGTATCGGTATGGCTCCTTTTGAGGCACTTTATGGTAGACGGTGTAGATCACCGATTGGGTGGTTTGAAGTTGGAGAGGTGGCCTTGTTGGGTCCGGATCTGGTCATGGATGCTCTTGAGAAGGTAAGGATGATTAGGGAGAGGTTGAAAACAGCCCAAAGTCGTCAAAAGTCTTATGCCAATGTGAGGAGAAGGGATCTTGAATTCAAAGTGGGTGATTGGGTTTATTTGAAAGTTTCTCCAATGAAAGGTGTGGTTCGTTTTGGTAAGAAGGGGAAGTTAAGTCCTAGGTATGTCGATCCTTATGAGGTAATAAGAAGGGTTGGTAAAGTAGCCTATGAGTTGGGGTTGCCCAAGGAGATGGAATTAGTTCATCCGGTATTCCATGTATCGATGTTGAGGAAATGTGTTGGTGATCCTAACGCTATTGTACCTCTTGAGGTTGTGGGTGTTGTAAAAGATAATTTGACGTATGAAGAAGTCTCGGTTCAGATCTTAGATAGACAAGTTAAGAGGTTGAGGAACAAAGAAGTGGCGTCCGTTAAGGTGCTTTGGAGAAATCAACAAGGGGAGAGTGCTACTTGGGAGGCCGAAGCGGACATGCAAGGACGTTATCCTTATCTATTCAACTCCACTCAAGCCTAGGGTATTAAATCAAGTCCTTTGTACTTCATTGAGTCTTACATTTCAGCCCCTAGATCATTCATGTGCATATAGGTTTAAATTGATGAGTTATGGATGCTTTACACTAAGTTTTGAAATCTTGAAGTGATGTTTAAATAAAATTTTTGCATTCATGTTGGGGCTGATATATTCTTACTAAGTCTTGCCTTGTAGTCTCTTCCACATTCGGGGACGAATGTTCCCAAGGGGGAGATATTAAAACGACCCAAAAAAAAAGTTCCTAAAAATGTGCTTCGGAAGTTACTGGAAACTTGTTTTAGCTATATCTAAAAATCCATTTCTTTTTTTGAAAATTTGACTTTATATTCTTGTTTAGGGGGTCAAATTTAGTGGGAAATGGGTCTAATCCAAATTTTAGAGCAACCGTATCAAAATCCGAAATTTCCAAGTGAAGCCTTTTTCGAGGGTCTAATTTGGAGGGTCATATCTCCTAGCACAGAAATAATTGGGTGGCCCATAACATATCCATAGAAATCCCTTTGAGTTAGCTACCCAACGCACTTTGTTTCACCTCATTCGGAGTTCGGACGAAGAAGTTATGCCCATTTTCGTAAAATTCGTCCGTACAGGAAATGCAATTTCCAGAGAGCGAATTTACTATTCATAAGCCTCATTTTTTTTTCTAAGTGTTGGACCCGTTTTTTTTTCTCCAAGGACATATTTTATTTCCTATATAGCATTAATTGAATTCCCATCTCTAAAAAAATTTCCCAAAATACCTCTCCCATACCTATACACATTTTCTCTCAAGAACCCTAATCCAAAACCTTCCTCAAGATTGAAGAGATTCTTGCTCCAAGTTCCAAGCTTCCATTGAAGACACTCTCAAGACCTTCATAAAAACTCAAGGTATGTGGTGTTGAACTCATGGGTCCTTCCACCCATAGTGCCTAGACTCTATTCTACTCACTAATTCATGGTTTAAGTTGAGATTCATAAATTAGTCTTGTTCCTTGTATAAATTTTCCTGCACAGTGAATTCTAACATGAAAAGTGGTTGTTTTGAGCATGTTGTGACTCTAGAACTTGAATCTAAACTTGGAATTGATGTGGATATTTTTTCATGTGGTCTTGTGGGTGTTAAAAGGCGTTGTTGCAGGTTGTTCACTGGTTTTGCTGCATAATTACTACCCTACTTTCCATGCTCTTTGACCCCATTACATGCCTTCAAGGTGTTTGACAAAATGTCCAATTATGGAGAATTGATGAATTGATGAATTGATACTTTAAGGCTTGAGTTATGAGATGTATGGCATTCCAGATATGTGTTGATGACAAACTAAGCTTGTGTATATGTTCATTCCATACATGAGATTGCATTAGAGCCTAATGTGAATTTCCTATATAAAGTGTTGCATGACCATGCCCGGTCCGGGGGAAAAGAACCGGATAACCATGTGAGGGGTTTATACCTCACCAGCTAGGATGCTTGGGGTGTGACCAACATCAACCATGTGAGGGGTTTATACCTCACCACCTAGGATGCTTGGGGTGTGACCAACATCAACCATGTGAGGGGTTTATACCTTGCCACCAGGGTGTCCGAGTGTGAACGACATCCCCCATCCTAAGTTGGGGTTATAGATTGGTTGGATTATGCACACAAATATGATATCTACTATTAGTATAGATTTACTTAAACATGTTTTGACTTCACTTTGATCATGCATCCTCATATTGTTATTCATTATGCCTATGGAACTATTTCTTGCATTTCGATTGTGTCCTTGTCTATTGTTGTATTGCACCCTGCATACTTAGTACATTCCAAAGTACTAACACATATTTTGCCTACATGATGTCACCATGTAGGGACCGGAGCTACTCTTGATCCTTCTCTCCATCCACGTGGCTAGTACGGTGCTTATTCGAGTTTGTTGGTGAGTCCTCAATGATTCGAGGGCTATGTTATGTTTCCTACTCCTATGTTTTGAGACTTTAGCTTGCAATTGTATTTTGACTATGAGGGGAGCCGGTAGTATGTCATGGCCCCTGTCCTATCTATGTATGTAGAGGTGTGCGTTGGACAAGTATTTTGTAAATGAGCTTGACTCTTATTCTATGATGTTATTTCGAAATGGTTTGCCCTTAGTCCCTAATTCCCGCTATTTAATGTTGAATGTACTTCCGCGACCGATGAAGTGTGATGACAAGTTTGAGAGGCTTGTTTGGGGTTCCTTCGGGTTCCTCATTTGCCATGTCACGTCTAGGCCCTAGGCTTGGGTCGTGACAAAAATGTACCGAATACTTTGATGATCCTTTAAGCCCTCACAAAGAACTCCATAGAGATAATGTCACCATATCTTAAGCATAAATATTATGTCTTATATCTCTAAGTCATGGGTAGGGTAATATTTCTCATGTGTCGTCAACTTCCTAGAGGCATAGGGAATCACCTTACCCTTCTGCATTAGAACACCACCAATTTCGACTCCAAAAGCATCGTAATAAATATCGAAGTCCACACCCTTTTGGGGTAAAGTCAAAATAGGAGCCGACTGATGTGCCGCGAAATCTTGGAACATTTGATGCTTGAAAACTAAGAATTGATACTAGAATCGAGTGTATTTATGTGGATATAATGTGTTTGCTAGTGTTTGTACAGGTGAAATAGGTGGACGTGAAAGATAAAATAAAAGAAGGTTACTAATAACCAAATGCCAAGTGAAGATCACAAGAACATATACGAGTCGTGGTCTTTGTCACGAACTGTGGTGCTGGTCGTGAAGCTCAACCAGTGAATGGGCAAGGAAAATTTTAAAAGGGAACTGAACCAAGTGAAGACTACAGACAACTTCATGAGCCGTGGTCCTCACAATGGCCCGTGGTTCATGTCATGGTAATGAGACAGTGACGGGGCTTTAGAAGCTGAAAGATGTTGGAGCCAAGTGAAGACCACGGATGCCTTCAAGGGCCGTGGTCCATATGACGGTTTGTAGTGGTGTCCGTATTACCCTTTCCAGTATGATAACATTTAAGACCCAACTTTGGGAAAGTCCAAGTGAAGACCACAGACACCCAGGCGGACCATGGTCTCTTTAACGGTCTGTCATGTTATCCGTGATGCAAGTTCTAGTGATCGAGTATTGAAGACCCAATTTTGGAGAGTTCCAAGGAAAGACCATGGAGGGCTTCACAGACTGTTAAGCCCTTAATGGGCCATAGAAGTGGGCGTCAAGAGCTCAACATTTCAGTCCTACGTCGAGTAGGACTCTTTTAAAACACTATATTTAAATTAATTAGGTCATTTTTTTATCTTTTATCCTATCTTTTATTGAACGACGAATGAGTTTCAAGAATTCATAGCTTTTGGTTTTCAATTTTGGATATTGAATTAGGTTTGAAATTCAATTTTCTGATTCTTGAAATATCAAAGTGGTGTTGATTTGCTTATTCTCGTAAGTATTTTCTAACATGTTTTCGTTATATGTTTCGAAACATTTACGTGAAATTATGAGTAGCTAAATACCACAACTGGGGTTGTAGGATCTATGATGACATTCTAATTGTGATTTTGTAAAATGAGTGAAAGGCAATTTGTGCTTACAAACTGTAGTTTAGTTTTCATTATTCATATATTCTGATGAGTGCACGCATTAGGATGAGCCTATATCTATCATTTGTTCGAGAGAAAAATGATAATTTAGGAAAAAACTAAACTAATCTAACTAGATAGAGTCAAAGTTCGAGTTCGAGAGAAAATAATCTTAACACCATTGTAGGCGAGGGTAAATCATGTTACACTCTAGGATCGAGAGGACTTGAGTGAAGATTATCGGAGTATAATGAGAAGTGTTAGATATAGTTAACTCGCATGTAATTTGTAGACGTAAGTTGCCTGAAACTCAATTACAGAAGAACATTAGATGCAACGTTATGGGGAACACAATCCTAGTTTCATTTAATTATTGAAATGGAATAACTTCGAAACTGATAATTTGTTAATTGTTGAGTTAGGCTTTAGTTTGTAACTTTGGTTACCAAAGCGTTAATGCTAAACCCAATATTACTTTCTGCAATTGTTTATTTAGGAAATAATAACGACATTAGAGTAAAACGCGATAATGAAATCATTTTTGTTAAGAAATTCTCAGTGTGATCGACCACAACTCACATTGAGTTCTGTAAATTGACTTTGACCATTTATATCTCTTAATGGAGGTGTAAGTTTGAACGTATCAAATTTGGCGCCGCTGCCGGGGAATTTCAATTCGGAAGTGTTGTACTAGCTTTTATTCTAAGTGTGGTTATATTTTATAATTTTATGTCTTGTTCTTTATGTGTGTCTCATTTAGGTAAGTTCCACTGTGTACGTCAAATACAAGAAGTAAGGGAGCCCCATTAGTCCCAGACGACCAAAAACATAGGAAAACAATTTGAAAGATGGTGAATGCACAAGAACTGGAGACATATAGACAGAGAATTGGATTGGAAGCTAAAACCATTGCCAGAGGTATTTAACCGAATCCTGTGAACAATCAACCTACGACAGTGAACGAAAACATAGCAGTGGATGGAATCATTCCTCCCTATCGCCAACCAATAACTCCAAGGGGTAGGGCACAACATCTAGCTCACATGATGTATGAGGAGGATGACTTAGACATGGATGGAGCTGGAGCCACATGAGCGATAGTGTTACCTACACTACCTCCGGGTGTTAAATTTACCATCACCAACACTACGATTCAACTGCTGAATCTGAAAGGTATGTTCAGGGGTGTAGCTCGTGATGATTCTAATCAACATCGTAAGAATTTTTTGGTGATTTTAAAGTCGCAAGAGATTCCTGGAGTAAGAATAACAACAATGAGATTGAGGTTGTTTCCTTTGTCTCTTACTAGAGAGGCAACCAACTGGTTGAATGAGATGTCGGTTGACTCAATCAGGACTTGGACTGAATTGAAGGAGGCTTTACTAGAACGATTCTTTCTGGAATCAAAAAAGCTGCAGATGAAAGATGAGATGAGTGCCCATAAGCAGCTACCAGTAGAAGTGCAATGCATGACACTTGGTGGAGATTCAACCAATAGCTGAAGAAGTGCCCAAACCATGGTCTCACTGAGAGGTATTTAAAACAGTCTTTCTATAGATCTTTGAATTATGTCACTAAACCTGTTATTTATGCAGTGTGTGGAGGATCATTTATGAGGAAACCATTTTCAAAGAGCATGGAAATGATGGATGAAGTATCAAAGAATAATAGGGCATAGTATACGAGGGATGCAGAAGTAGGAGATCTGGGGTACACATTTGAACTGTCGGTTGAACAAATGAAGCGAGAAGAAGAAAAAGATCAGGATATGGCACATATGAGGACCCAAATAGATCTACTCACGAAGCATATTGTCTCCAAGTCTGCAAAGGTAAATGTTGTGAGCCAACCAAACAGGTTTGAAGATTAGGACATTGATTTAGATGAGAAGGCAAATTACCTGGGAAATCGAGGAGGTTTCCAGAATTATAACTCGGGCAACCAGGGTTACAATTGTAGAAATGCAGGTCAAAATTTCTCAAGGGAAGGGCAGTATGATAGGCCAGCAAACAAAAAGCAGGGAAACTGGCAGAATAGAGATGGGTATAGAAATGACTACAATGGTGTATATGTGCCCCCAGGTAATAGAGACCGGGCAAGTGCTAGTTCCAGCGAGTCTAAGCTGGAAGACATGTTGGCCAAGGTACTCCAAAAGGTTGAATCAACTGATGCAAGGGTAAAGAAGATGAAAGGTGATTTCTCCAGTATGAGTTACCTGGTAGATTCTCATAGCACCTCCATCAAGAAGATTGAGCAGAAGTTTGGGCAACTTTCAGTCTCATTAAATCAGAGGAAGAATGGGTCACTACCAAGTGACACGATCCAAAATCCCAAGAAGGATGGGCATTGCATGGCTATCACCACTAGGAGTGGTAAGATTCTTACTGACCTAATTTATGCAGGTACTAAACATGAGTAGGTATTAGAGCAAGCTGGAAGAGAGGAGGATGAAGCTGAGAAAGTAAATGACTTGGAGGTTGCTCAACCAATAGCCAAACCATCAGGAGTAAAAGAAAAAGAGGTAGAGGGAACCTTGCCTTTATAGCAAATCCCAAGACCATATCCTCCTTTCCCTCAATGGCTTAAAAAGAAATTCGAAGATGGGAAGTTTGCTAAGTTCATCACCATGCTGTGAACGTTGTCGGCAAACATCCCACTGGTGGAAGCACTAGAACAAATGCCAGGATATGTCAAGTTCATGAAGAACTTGGTCACAAAGAAAAGAGCTGTAAGTTTTTATTTAACTGACAATTCTCATCACTACAGTGCTATTGCTACCAGGTCTATGGTACAAAATAAGGAGGATTCGGGTGTATTTACCATACCATGCACTATTGAATAAATTGAATTTGCAAAGGCCTTGTGTGACCTAGGGGAAAGTATCAACTTGATGCCACTGGCCATCTATAAGCAACTGGGGTTAGGAGTTCCAAAACCCACAACCATGAGGTTGATGATGGTAGATAGGTCAATGAAGCGACTTGTAGGCATTTTATGTGATGTGATTGTGAAGGTGGACACGTTCATCTTTTCGACAGCTTTGTGATCTTGGATTGCAATGTGAATTTTAAGGTTCCTATTATTTTGGGAAGACCATTTCTAGCCACGCGACGATCATTAGTAGATGTTGAGTGATGAGAAATAAAGTTCAGACTCAACAAAGAAGAGGTAAAGTTTAATATTTGTAGGTGCATGAAGCATCCACATGATATGAATGTGGTGTCTGTAATAACGGTCTTTGATGAAGAAGAAATTGGAGCAACAATTGAAGAGATGATGGATGTTGAAACCTTAGCTGCAGTGCTGATGAACTTTGAAGTTGATTTTCGGTCTGACTATGTAGAGACAGTGAATACTTTGCAGGGTATGGGAGCACATTCTTATGTACCAAAGAAGTTGGACCTCGATCTGAAAAATAGGCCAAGTCCTCCAGCAAAACCATCCATTGAGGAGCCACCTATGCTGGAATTGAAACAGTTACCCAATCACCTGAGGTATGATTTTTGGGAACTAAGAACACTTTACCTGTGATTTTGGCTGCAGATTGAATGATGAATAGGTCAAAGATGTGATCAAAGTGTTGACTAGGTACAAGACGGCCATTGTGTGGACCATTATTTGACATCAACAGGATACCTCCAGGTATATGTTGTAACGACCCGAGGGCACCCCCTAATCGTTACCGGCGTATTCGACCTCTTGGAGGTCTTATACATGCCTTTATCATTCGTCATAGCATTTATCATAGAAAAATAGCAGAAAATTTAAAACTTTTTCATAATATAACACAAGACTTAAAAAGACACCTCATTTAAACCTTTAATACACAATCGGAATACTACGTCTCAAGGTAGCCATCTTAAAACATGACTACAACACAAGAGGGATACAACCCTTACAATACGAAAGAAACTACTATCTTGTACATTGAACTTAAGGAAACTCTTTAACATAAAGGTCCTTGAATCATTAAGGACACACCTGAATTTGGGAATAGTAAGCCAAGCTCATCACTTCTAGGAAAAGCCCTTTAGCCACCACCACCTACACTTGGTGTAAAAAGATGAAGAAGAATGGTGTTAGTACAACAATGCACTAACTATGATAACCATGCACAAACATGCTTTTAAAAGAGACATTTAATTGGAAACCATGCATCATGCCTTTTTAGAGAAACTTCAAGAACATTTAGTACAATAGGAACAATATAAACCACATACATAATCATACACATGGAAACCATTCATAATAGCACATAAAGCCACTTATAACACTTTAGGCACATTCAATGAATACAATACATTACCTTCCTCTTTATCTTAACTCCTTTCCTCAAGCAACCCTTAGGGAATACATGGTGCAATGTATCACCTTAAGGTTTCCAAGGGTGAACTTACATATAGCCTTCATTAATTCAACCACATTTATTCATAGAGTCATAAGCACACCATAAGACATTGTCTTCACATAGGAACCATCACCTAAAACAACCCCCAAGCCACACTAGTGCAATATGCAAGTAGCATCCCATAATACTACTCACACCAAGTGTTCCTAGGAAGCCACCATAGACTAGGTACATCATATTCAACAAGTCATAACATCTTCATTTAACATTAAACATAAGACCAACATACTTCATAACATAGTATAAGGACTCATTCATTTACTACATCATTAGTCATAACACATTTAGTTCATATCATAGGTAAACCACCCTCACAACCCCTTCACAAGCTCACTTGTGCAATGTACACATGGAGTCCCATACCTCCACATATACTAAGCAAACCCATTAAGAAGTCATAAGTGTAATTCACATGCATAATCATACTTCATGTCTTGACATAAGTAAAGTCAACCTTAACATGCTTTCATATTAACATACATAGACCATAGTGTTCATTGCATAAAGAGCCTAATCATAACCTCCCTTAGAGTCCACTTGTGCAATGCATAAGTAGGGTCCATAGTCCTACCTAAACAAAGTAACTCTTCAAGAAATCATGACTAGAGTTAATATTCTTATCTTAGTTCATTTCTTAACTTTCGGGAGACATTGCCATAATCGACATAAACCATGTGAGCTACATGGAATCCGGTGTTCTACTCCCACACCAAAAAGAGAGGGTACTACTTTCCAAGGTAGGACCTACATACATAATAGCTATCTAGTGGATCCACTAAGCTAATACCTACGGGGGCACGTAGTTATGGAACAAGGAGATTTCTACTAGAAAACCTTGACTTTCTAAGCGTGGAGGTTTCCATCTCATGAGACAACATCTTTGTTGGGAACCCGAACTTGCTAAATGTGAAGGTTCTCTTGTGGGAAGCCGGACTAGCTAAACGTGAATCCCCCGCTCTCAATTTTCATGTTCACTCGGTGCTAAGCTCCAACTCCCTTTTTAAACATCTTTAAGCCTTTATTTAACATTAGTTCATAAAATAGGCTTTAGGGACTTAATCCCTCATATCATATAGCTCAAAGGTTTCTAAGATGAGAATGACCTTTCATCATAGTACCTACATTATGTGAGAATGACATTTCACATAGTCATACCATATTCATAACATAGTCTAGTTTAGAGTACAATTGAGGAAACCTTTCAAGAGACTCACTTTTACTAGGTTATCATAAACCTTATTCATTCATTCATGTGTGTGTGTACATATGTGAGAAATCCTTTTACATAAACACCTTTATGCAACACATATTCCTACCTTGCTAATCATACACTGTGCATCCATAATAAGATGTAAGGGTGCATATAAGAGTTCACTTTTCAATAGACACCATAACACATCATATTTATAGCTATACATGTAGAGAGTGTGTGTGCGCGCATATTGGTCCTCATAGTGACATAATAGCAACAACATTGATATTGAGTGCACTTCCCTTCAAGGGATCAGAGCACATTCACAATGTCCCCAAATCATGAGCAATTTACATATAAAGCCTTTAGGGATTTTAGACCACACACCCACACTTCATCATAGGAGACAAGGACACATTCAACATTGAATAGGTACTCCTAACATGCATATGATCACACATTCATATAGGGGTCATATAGGTAGGGGTCATTCCACAATAGTACTTAACATATTCAATCATGTAGACCATACCTTAACCCTAACATTATCATTCACATTATACTCCTCATCATCAACACAGTTTAAAAATCATGCTAGCATTGAAGATTTCATACATAACCTTTATAGCACAACTTCATAAACATATGCATCATAATCATCAATTCACTTCACATATATTGTCTTCAAGGCCATGATCTCAACATGCATAGATAGACAAGAAGTAAACACCTCCACCATAAGTGGATCAAACCACACAACATCAATTCTCATACTATAAACTAGAAGTTAGGGCCATAATTCTCAACTCATCAATATACCAACAATTCAATATGAATAAGTATAGATAATCATAGGAAACATCAATACAATCTAATCGAAACATAATTTCACCAATAGAAATCATATTCACACAGACCCACATCATAGGCCATTTTTTTTGAGAATTTGGGGATCATGGGTTCTGCAAGAATTCCTTTAATAATTATCTTAAAAACCTTAATTACATATTAATTCATCAATAGAATGATTTATAAAATCATTTGACAAAGAACCCATGTTTAGATTGAAACTTGGGAATTTTGGTCTTTGAATCACTTTTGAAAATCTTTGATTGAACTCCTTGAATGAGAAGTTATTCAAGAATCAAGAGTTACCATACCTTAATTAAGACCCATTAAATTGAAGAATAAATCAGTTGAAAACGCATCTTCTAGCTTGAGCTTCATCAAGGTCTTCAATGGAGTTTTTGAGAGAATCTACTTTTGAGAAGGAAGGGTCAATATAAATAATGGGGTCTAATTCTAGGTTTTGGGGGTTTTAACCAACTTAAAATATCCTAAAATAGGTAGAATAACCGTTTATAATAATTCCCCAAAGTTCCCAAACTACCCCTCACTTAGTTGGACTTGTTAAACAAGTAAAACTTCAGTTTTCTTTTCGTAGATTTCGTCGAGGTTCAAGTTGGCGACGCGGAGGTGTTCTCGCAAGTTTCTAGATATTAAATTTCAAGACAGTAGAGTCTGTGACCTGGACCAAACATTTGGCCCTTGGTGGAGCTAGTCTGCGACGCAGACATGCTCCCTCCATAAGCATTATTAAGCTGCCTTGGCAACTTGTTTGACCAAGGGTTGGGTTTGTCCTCGGGGGCCCTTAGGTTGGTACCAGGGAGTCGTACCTGAACGTTTTGACCTTAAAAACATTTATTAAGACACTAGGGTCACCTTTACTGATTTTAGACTCCAAACAACACATAAAGACATGAACAACATACTAGAACAAACCAACACGTAAAAAACTAGTTTCCGAATGTTTTGGTCGTCCCTTGACGTTTGACTTCCAAACTCTTTAAAACTGACTAAAAAGGCTATTCTTCATTATTTTAAAAAGTTATTAATGCATAAAACCCATGTGAGGCTCTACTTTATCCTACTTTATTTTGAGGGTTGTTACGTATGCACACATAAAATTCAACTTGAGAAGGACTGCATCCCAAGCAGTGAACACCAACAGAGGAGAAACCCACTTATGCAAGAGGTGGTCAAAAAATAGATCATCAAATGGTTAGATCCAGGGGTGGTATACCGTATTTTCGATAGTCACTGGGTCAGTCCAGTGCAATGTGAGCCCAAAAAGGGCAATATGACTGTGGTTGCAAACGCCAAAAATGAGTTAGTTCCGTAGAGGCTAGTCACTGTATGGCGTGTGTGCATAGATTACATGAAGCTGAACAAGTGGACCTTGAAGGATCATTTCCCAATGCCTTTCATGGACCAGATGCTTGATAGGTTGGCTGGCAAAGGGTGGTACTGCTTTTTAAATGGATACTCTGGTTACAACCAGATATCAATTGATCTTGAAGATCAGGAAAAGACCACCTTTACATGTCTTTATGGCACTTTTGCATTTAAATGTATGCCATTTGGACTATGTAATGCACCAACAACTTTTCAGAGGTGTATAATGTCTATCTTCTCACATATGGTGGAAGATACTCTAGAAGTATTTATGGATGAATTTTTAGTAGTAGGTGATACCTTTAATGATTGTTTTATGAATTTTAGCAGGGCCCTAGAGAGATGTGAGGAGGCCAATCTAGTGCTGAACTGGGAGAAGTTCCATTTCATGGTCAAGGAAGGCATAGTCCTTGGGCATAAGGTGTCACAAAAGGGGATAGAGGTCTACAAGGCCAAAATTAAGGTGATTGAAAAGTTGCCTCCACCTATTTGTGTGGAGGGTGTTCGAAGTTTCTTGGGACATGCCGGATTTTATAGGCAATTCATCAAGAATTTCTCCAAAATTGTGCACTTCATCAAGGATTTCTCCAAAATTGCACACCCCATGTGCAATATTTTGGAGAAGGAGGTAAAATTTGTCTTTGATGAGGCATGTCTCCGAGCTTTTGAATGCCTAAAGGAGAAGCTGATTTCTGCACTAGTGATTCTTTGCCTAGATTGGCCAGAACAATTTGAGGTAATGTGCGATGCTAATTGTACTGCGTTAGAAGTTGTATTGGGGATAAGCGCAACAAGATGTTCCATATGATTACTATGCTAGTAAGTCACTAAATGGAGCACAACGAAATTACACTGTCATTGAACAGGAACTACTGGCGATGGTGTATGCCTTTGAGAAATTTAGAGCTTACTTGTTGGATACTAGAGTGGTAGTCTATATGGACCACTGAGATACTTTATGGCAAAGAAGGATGCCAAACCAAGGAATGATTGGATGGGTGTTACTACTTCAAGAGTTTTATTTTGAGGTTAAGGATAGGAAAGGTTGTGAAAACCAAGTGGCTGATCACCTGTCGAGATTGGAGGCTGAAAAGAAAGAGGAACTCGATGATTAGCTGATGCACTATAGGCATGGAAATTAGATGATGCACTATAGGCATATCAGACATCTTTCAAGATGCCATTTGGTATGTCTCCATATCAATTGGTGTTTGGAAAGGCATGCCATTTGCTGGTTGAGCTTGAGCATAAAGCACCCCGGGCTTTGAAGAAACTGAACCTTAGTTGGAGCTAAACTGCAAATTTGAGGTTGGATCAGATCAATGAAATGGATGAGTTACGTTTGAGAGCCTATGAGAGATATGCACTGTATAAGGAGAGGATGAAGCTATAACATGACAAGCATATTGAAAAAAAGAAGCTTTACTCCTGGTGACTTGGTGTTACTTTTCATCTCCAGACTTGGTTTGTTTTCGAGAAAGTTGAGATCCAAATGGTCTGGAATTTTTAAGGTAACACAAATGTTTCAGTCTGGTGCTATTGAGTTGGAAAATGACAAGGGCGACAGGTTCAAAGCCAATGGCCAGTGAATCAAAGCATACTTGGGTGTTCAAGATTATGTGAATATTGTGGAGGAATGTAAACATGATGAAGTTTGAATAATCAAGTAACTTGCGTCGCATCACGACGTTAAATTGTGCGCTGCTTGGGAGGCAATTCAGGATGTAATTGTAGTAGGTATTTTCCTTTTTCTTTATTTTTCCTTTTTTATAGAGTCACTGGTGTTGATGTGTGCAGGAGAGAATGGGTTAAAAAGTGCAGGAATTTGGTGCAGACTGCTCTTCACAGGCAGTCTCACAGACCGTGGTGCCCTTTACAGGCACTTTCATAGTTCATCAATCTTAGCACCAACCTAAATGAGCTACTGGAATTTTCATGAAAAATGTTCACGGAAAGGTTCATCGTATGTCATGATTTGTACGGACCATCTAGCCTCTCGTGAACCACAAGTAAGTATTTTGCTCCCAAGTCAGTTCCATGGACCACTATATCGACCGTGATGACCTTCACGAGCACTTTGATGGGTCCTTCGTCCACAACCAAGTCCTACAAATACCCGACCCGACCCGTGATGGCACTAAAATTAAAACAATCGTTCATTTGATTCCTAAAGCACCAAAGGTTGGGGTTTTTCCTTTTATTCTCTTCCATAGCGGTTCATAAAGAATTAAAAATGGTTCCCATCATCCATTAATCCTAAATTCATCAAAGATTTAAAGCCTTAATCCTAAGTTGTCAAGAACCTCAAGCCGAACTCACTAATTCACCTTTCTGAGTGATATTTTCTTCTAAATTCCAAGTAAGTTCTCTTATCACTTGCCATAAGTTTGATCTTGTTTAAAAGTGATTTTGAATTACTTCGATTTAGTCGAGTTTAGCATGATTATGTGATGAGTTACTTTGATTGGTACTGATTTGTTGTGTGTTAAGTTGAATTGGGTTTTGATTTTTTCTTCTTGTACTTGAGTATAATTACAGTGGGTCTGAATTAATTGTGAGTTTATGAGGGTAGTTGAATTCTTTAAGGATATTGTTGATATGTGGGTATGTGTTTAGTTGAATGAATATTGTTCTTGTTGGCTTTGTGTATGTTCATAGTATCTGTGTGTTGAAGCAATGAATGATTAATTGCCCAAGTGTAAGACCACGACAGGCTTCACTGGTCGTGGAAGCCACTACGAGTCGTGTAACCACTTATGGACCACACTTAGGCATTTCATATCATCACTGGTTAGGTTTACGGATTGTGGTTCACTCCCTGGGCCGTGAACCCATCTGTGAAAAATACTATGGGAAGCCTAGTTGCACAATGACTATGTGAGGAGTCCACGAGGGGTTTTAAGGTCCGTGGTACATACCACGGCCTGTGAAAGTTCCTGTGGATTTTACTTGTGTTGTAAAATTTTATTTTTTCTGTACTTTTATTTATGTTGGTCAGTTGATTATGTGGCCCTTCCCAATTATAAATTGGGTGACGACATTCTTAAGGCAAGGCGTCATGATGAAATTACACAGGGGAAGTTTGAGTACCCAATAGTGTGTCATTTTACTAAGTTGTGTACTAATGAGTGTTGTGTTTCTCAGGTACGATGCCTCCTCGAAGAAAGAACACAGTTAAATCTGCCCTCCCTTCTGCTTCTTAATCAGAGGATCATGACGACTCCAAGGCTAGTAGTTCTGAGGTGCAAATATATGTCACACCTAAAGATCACTCACCTCGGGCTACTAGAGCACATACAAAGAAAACAATTCTCCAGGACACTCCTCCCCAGTCTAAAGAGGGGGGTAGTTGTTCTGGTGGCAGTGAAGAATCGGGTAGTGAATCTAATGTTGGTTTAGGTAGCCAGTCTGCTGATAATTTGGGGGGGAGAACAGAGTCGGAGAGCGGCTCTTAGGAAGATGCAAACACCTCTCCACGTGCGGTAAATACAAAAGCTAAAACTAGAGTACGAGAGGTGACAGATTCTTTAACAGATGATATAGAGATAACCAATGATGATACCATGGTGATGTATGTGAATGTCCATGAACCTGATCTCGCAATGAGACAACAGCTGATTGAGTGTTACCGCTCCATGTGGACTGTAAATCGGTCTGAAGAGTTCTTCAACAATGGTATTGTGACCAAGAATGGCAGCTTCAGGAGGCGAGCAATCATGCCTAAGACTAGGGTGGTGGTAGTTGATATCAAGGTGTTCCCTGACTTTATCGGACATTTCAGTTCCATCAGTTCGACTGGATGAACAATGCATCTAGAGAATACTTTTGCCACCTGGCCAAAGAGTTTTATGCATCTTATGCAGCTACATTGATGAACTTTGCTGCTAAAACAGAGACTACGAAACATGGACAGAAAGACATTGCCATTACCTGACGTCCACTTAATTCAATTATAGTTTTGGGAAAATCGATAGATATCTCTGAGGCTACTATTAACAGGATGTTACATGGCCCATAATACACTGCACCAACTTCAGTTGGACTTTTTGAAGGCAAACATCATGAAGTCACCTGTGATACTACTATGAAGATTCAGAGTTCTTGAGGGAAGGTTTTGTGCTGGATTGCAAAGCAAATTGCTATAGATGGGGAGAATGCAGTTTGGGTCACCACGATGCCAACACTTATTACTAAAGCTTCAGTATCATTTCTAACCAAGGTTTGATCGGCTGTTGTCTGTGCACAATTGAGACCGACAACTAATGATAACACCTTGTCTTCTTCACTGGCTTCTTTGGTAGCATGCCTCATGGCTGGTTACTCGATAAATATGGGGTGGATCATAATGACCGGGCTATGAGACAGGGCACTGAATGAGAGGGCCGGATTGCTATTTTCGTGTCTGATAGGGAAATTATGTCGACTAGCGAACATCCCCCTTAACAAGCTAGTTGATAAATGGGGTGAAGCATTCAGACTAACCCAAGTTTCTAAATCAAGGATGTCGCGAACCATTTGTTTGGTGCGAAGTCTGGAGATGTCGGTACTTTGACTGTTATATCTCATGTATCAATTAACATCCCATATACTGATAGAGGTCTAGAACAGAGGGAGTCATCACAGATGTCCACAGAGGCACCACCACCATTGGCTTCCACCTCACAGGCTCCAAGTACCTATGTCACTACTTCTATGATTTTTCTTGAGAAATTGGTTTCAGATCAGCGCCAAACCAGGACCTTGGTCGACTAGATTGTAATCTAGATGCCTCATATAATAGAGAAAGATGTGTTTGATGCTAAGAAAGAGATTAAAGATGAGATGCAGAAGGAGCTGGCAGTCTGAAAAGACAGAATGGATGGTTTGTATAACCTTGTCCAAGATCGATTCTAGGCCGTCGGTTCAGTAGATACTGAGGAGTTCAAATCACAATTAGCCGAGATGTGAACTCTGGTAGCGAAATTGGTTGTACAGTCAGTACAAGTACCCACTCCGGTCATGCCAGATTCTTTGATGCAATTGATAAATTAGGCACCCTTCACTCAATCACTTGATGATGCCTAGGGTGAACTACCCAAGAGTAAGTCCAGCAAGAAGAAACACAGAATCGGAGAATCGGATGAGGAGATACCTGCTGACCTGTCCATAGAGGAAAGAAGGCAAGAAAAGATATCCTGCAAGGTATCAAGGAAGGCAACTAAAGAAAAATAAGCCGGTGAGCAACACCAACGAAATGCAGTGTTAGCTGGAGCTGGTAATGGAGTACCTTTCCCGGTAAGTGGTACCCATCCTGATCATATGCTGAATTTTGAGAGTGCACCCATTGATAAGGGTGCCGATGGTGAGCCAACAACTGGTGCCTAGAGCATCGTAGGTATGTCCTCTCCTTATAGCCCTGTTTTTTTTTCTCTATTGACTTTGAGGGCAAAGTCATTTTTTTGGGAGGGGGTGGTGAGCAACATGTCGTTCTATGCTATTAGAAGGAACGAAGTTTGACTCTATATTTACTGTGAAAACTGGTTCCCTGTATTTGTCTTGGTGTTTTGAGCTATGCAACAACTAGTCTGTGTGTAATGATTACCTTGATTTGAGATTTAACTGTTAGGATCTTTAGATGACATCTTAGATACTTACATGTTGAACATTGCTACTCTGATAAATAAATTGGTGAACCAAGAAGTTGGAGAATGTAGTCCTGTGTCATGTGCATGTGTGAGTGTTGTTTGTATTCTAACACTAAGAGCAGAAACTAGAACCTGTCCGAGTAGTCTTGCTTAAATTTGAGAATAACCGGATAGGAAAAGATTAGTAGGCCATTTTTGTTAAGCCATTAAAAAAAATCCAACAATAAAACAACCAAATAAAAGCTTATCACTTGAACCCATTTTGAGCCTAAAAGTCAATTTTTCTCTTCTTACCCAGTAAATATAATATCCTTTGGTTTCCGATCATATGATGTCACAACTCAGGCCAAAAGCCTAAGTTGAGGGTGATTGCAATTCGAGCAGAAAGAATAAGTGGAAAAGAAGATTCAACCAGTGAACTGAGTGCATATTTCATATTAAAAAAAAGTGAGAAGAAAATAAAAGAAAAATAAGAAAAGAAAAAGAAAATAATAGCTGATGGGATGTGCTGAAATGAAGTAAAAGAGGGAATTGCTCAGAAAAGATTGTGTGCAAACAAAACTTTAGAAAACCAAGGGATTAGTCACTCACAAATCCAAATATCCATTCCCTAGCTTGAGACTATATTACAAGCCAATAAAGTCCCACAGTGATCGTAATCCGGGTGTTTGCAAGATAGAGCGTAGAAAGCAAGGGAAAGCCTATGGTAGTTTGTTACTAGTGTTAGAAGTTCTTTGAGAGTGTGAGCGTAGTACTTAGTCCAAAATTATCATGAGTGAGGCACTTCTTTGGTGAGAGGACACAGTGATTGCATTTGAGAGTAGATTGTGTTAGCTGATAATTCACAGGCATAAGCATGATCGACTGTGAGTAATGAGATGTCATATATTGTTCCTTGCATGTTAGATTCATGGTTTTGGATACAAATTGTGCTTGACATGGCTCCTGCATGGCTGCAAAAGTGATTGAATGATTTCAGGTTTGAAAATATTGTTTTCTCATCACTTGAGGACAAGTAATGGTTCTAAGTTGAGTGTGTTGATGTGCCACGAAATCTTGGCACATTTGATGATTGAAAACTAAGAATTGATACTAGAATCAAGTGTATTTATGTGGATATAATGTGTTTGGTAGTGTTTGTACAAGTGAAACAAGTGGACTTGAAAGATGAAAAAAAAAGAAGGATGTTGATAACCAAATGCCAGGTGAAAACCACGAGCACCTATACGGGTCGTGGTCCTTGTCATGAACTGTGGTGCTGGTCGTGAAGCTAAACCAGGGAATGAGCAAGGAAAAGTTGAAAAGGAACTAAACCAAGTGAAGACTATGGATGACATCACGAGTCGTTGTCCTCACAATGGCCCGTGGTGCACGTTGTGGTAGTGAGGCAATGCATGGCCCGTGGTCCTCACAATGGCCCGTTGGAGCCAAGTGAAGATCACAGACACCTTCACGGGTCGTGGTCCCTATGATGGTCCGTGATGCTGTCTGTAGTACCCTTTCCAGTATGATGACATTGAAGACCCAACTTTGGGAAAGTCCAAGAGAAGACCACGGACACCCAGACGGACCATGGTCTCTTTCATGATCTGTCATGTTATCCATGATACATGTTCCAGTGATTGAGTATTGAAGATCCAATTTTGGGGAGTTCCAAGGGAAGACCACAGAGGGCTTCACGGACCGTGAAGCCCTTGACGGGCCGAAGAAGTAGGTGTGAAGAGCCTGATATTTCAGTCCTACGTCGAGTAGGACTCTTTTTAAAACACTATTTTTAAATTAGTTAGGTCATTTTTTACCTTTTATCCTATTTTTTATTGAACAACGAATGAGTTTCAAGAATTGACAAGTTTTGGTTTTCGATTTTGGATATTGAATTAAGTTTGATGTTTGATTTTCTGGTTCTTGAAATATCAAAGTTGTGGTTGATTTGCTTATTCTTGTAAGTATTTTCTAACATGTTTTCATTATATGTTTCTGGACATTTATGTGAAATTATGAGTAGCTAAATACCACAACTTGGGTTGTGAGATCCATGAAAAAATTCTAATTGTGATTTCGTAAAACGAGTGAAGGCAATTTGTTGTTACAAACTATAGTTTAGTTTTCGTTATTCATGTATTCTGATGAGTTCACGTATTAGGATGAGCCTTTATCTGTCATTTATTCCAGAGAAAAATGATAAGTTACAAAAAAGCTAAACTAATCTAACTAGATGGAGTAAATGTTTGAGTTCGAGAGAAAATAATCTTAACACCATTGTAGGCGAGGGTAAATCGTGTAACACTCTAGGATCGAGAGGACTTGAGTGAAGATTATCTGAGTAGACTGAGAAGTGTCAGATATAGTTAACTCGCATGTAATTTGTAGACGTAAGTTTCTTGAAACTCAGTTACGGAAGAACATTAGACACAACGTTATGGGGAACACAATCCTAGTTTTAGTTAATTCTTGGAATGGAACAACTTCAAACCTGATATTTTCTTAATTGTTGAGTTAGACCTTAGTTTGCAACTATGGTTACCAAAGTGTTAACGCTAAACCCAATTTTACTTTCTGTAATTGTTTATTTAGGAAATAATAAGGACATTAGAGTAAAACACGACAGTGAAATCATTTTTGTGAAGAAAATCTCTGTGGGATCGTCCTCAACTCACGTTGAGTTCTGTAAATTGACTTTGACCGTTTATATCTCTTAATTGAGGTGTAAGTGTGGACGTATCACCGACGTCAACATGGTCTTGAGCTTTTGAAAGCTCTCTTCACAGTCATCATACCACTTGAAACTCACATTCTGATGAGTCAATCTATATAACTCTCACTGCTTAAATTCCACATTCCGAAATTGATGGAATCAATGGAATTCCATTTTGAAACTCCAAAAGACTCTAAAACCCACTTTCTTAACAATATTAGTCTCACAAACTCAAAACGTACAAAATTCTCAAATTTTAAATCCAAGATCAAAACAAACTTTTTAAACTCAATTACAAGAGACTCGGGGTTGATACCAGAATGGAAAAAATAGTAAATTCAGGAAACAATTAAAAAATGATAGACCTCTAGACCGAATTTCGCATTCCTGAGATAATGGAACTGGAATAATTCCATTCGGAGACTTGTAGCTCTGGAGTTGACTAAAGTCAATTATATCAACTAAACTCTAAAACTTGCAAAATCATAACTTTTCAATCTCGTTATAAAACTAGTCCCATATATTTGATCCAACAATATGACTGGGTAATTATCAGGAGATGTAAAACAATAATTTTATATAAAATTCCATAAATAATCTTTTAGGTCATCATAATCTACTTAGTTAACATTTTACATATTGCCATTTTGTTATGCTACTGAGGACAACTACGACAAAAATATTGGTCACTAATTGAACTTTAATTTTTAAATTATTTATCCATAAGAACAATCATGGTAAATGATAAATCATTGAATTGTAATGTGCACATACTATCATTTTCATTGGGAAAATGTTGTGGTCCTTTTTTTATTGGGAAAAACCTAGTTTTGCCCAAATGGCCAACTATATTTCCCTTTCCTGGGATACGTACACACTCAAAATCAAGCCATTATGAGTTAGAGTTTTTAACTTGAAAGAATGGACTCCCACTCTCAATTTTCAGGAATACTTTCCTAGAACTATGACATTATGAGTCAGATTTTAATCTATGACACTAAATTACTAGGGTGATACTATTATGACTAAGTTTGCTAGTCGATTGGGTATACAAATGTTTGTAGATAAATGAACAAAGTCGATGAAATTGAATACTTTACATGATTGCAAAACAAAGTTGTAACCTCAAAATTTCTCTTCTTTTTTCTTTTTTTAGCTTGAAATCTCTTTCAAATCCATAGTCCAAGATTTTATTTTCTCGGTGACCAACCTCTACATATTTATTTGTGTTACTTTCTTGTTTTAGTATAATCATCAACCATTTGAATCTTGATATTTCAAAGCTCGAATAAATAATTAGAACTTGTTTTATTTAGTAAATAGTTAATGATAAGTATTTGTATATTCGATATCTTATTACTTGTAATCACTTCATTACTTCTATGACCACTTACACTTGTGAGTACTGTTGGGATCCATCAACTAGCATTATGGATAAAATTATAGGAACAACTCAATCATCACAAGCAGTGTACAATTAGATTGCAACATAATGTTTTGTTGGAAGTATATGATTTTAGCCTTGTACTTATTGTATTCTTAATACAATAAAATATTAAAAGAAATAGTTTTCCTTTAGCGCCAGACACCAATTTATTATGAATGTTCAGGTACTGTGATAAACATTCAACGATAGTTTAGGTAGGAAATATAAATATTTGATGGCTCAGGTATGAAATTCACAAAAATGATATTTTAGTTCTGTTTTTACCATTATATATTTTATTTCAAAATTTGTGTCATGCCCCGAGCTTACAACTTACATATGGTCGGCCCTCGAGAATCATTGCTAGTCCCCAAGCGAACCCTTGGCCTAGCTGGCTACTTAACGGTAGACTTACTCAAGCAATGATAGGCTCAAAATAGAGTAAACCTGTTAAACTCAATTACTCAAATCATAAAGTCTGGAAAATACTCAATAGATATATTTATAGTTTGTAAAACAACTTAAAAGAAAGTAGATACTAAGAGACACCTCCACTCTGTCTATCTATGAAGCCTCTTCTAGTCAAGAAGAACGTCGGGACAAGACCCATAGCATCTCAAAACTACTAACTAGAAAGTAAATGTGAAGTCCTTTGGAATGCGAGGAGGTTCACCAAAAGCTACCTTAAGTGTAGAGTAATATCAATGAAGTGCTTGTTGATGATCATGAACACTTGTATCTGCACCATAAAAAGATCGGTCGAATGAAACAAGTACATTGAATGTATGTATATGTAATATGGCTAAGTGAAACAATAACAGAACTGAGAAGAGTGCAATAGATAAAATATACTCAAACTGAATGTGAAGAAACAAAAGAGTCAAATTATTTAAAACCTTATTAAATACTTATTCATCTCTAACTCAACATAATAAGTGATTTATTAAAATACACTTTAACTCTATTGGAAACTTCTATAACCAACAATTATCCCTATGAGCTATGTGATGATAGAACGTTTTACCCAAGTTTCCAGAACCGTCTTATATCGTGTCGGGGTATACTAAGTGGATCCACTAAAAATAAGGATTCATCTAAAAAGAATGATCATGTACTCATGTTGGCAAGACATGATTTATGAAGAATTTGAGTTGTCTAAACTCATTAATGTGAGGCCAAAAATATATGTTTAATCATTATTTTCTTTACATGTATTATTTGTATTTGTCCTTTTTAGCATGGATTTAATGGATTGTACTTAATAGTGTATTTTATTTGTAGGAGTAAATTGGTGTAAAGATGAAGAATTTTGGTGCTAGAACAAATTAAAGATGATAGATTATAAAAGGGAAATCAAGCAGACAACTTAATGGATTAAATTAAATATTTTATTCATAATTATATATTTACAAAAGGTTGGCAAAAAGAATTCAAATTGGTTTCCATGCTTCCACGTGGCAATGGTGAAGACAACAAGAGCATTGTATTGTGAGGCGGTTAGACAGTGCATTCCACGCAAAAACCATTTTCTTTGGTTTTGGTTTTCCAATTTGTTTTGAACTCAATTATTATATTTAGGATTTTCGACATCTCTAAATAGCCTATGAGAATAATTATTAGGAGAGATTCTTTGTAACAAAAATATACTGTGAAGAGTAAAGTAAATACTTTGTAGGGTTGTTTTCTTCTTTTTCTTTTCTTAGACAATAATAGCTAAAGACTGTTGTTCTGGGGCTGCAGCTACAGACAATTATTGAACATCAATTATATTGAATTAATCTTGGTTATCGCATAATTTTTTTTTGTATTATTATTTTACTATTTAATGCTTGATCACCATAGAGATAAATATATTGTCTATTCTTGGGCTCAGGATACGAAGAGGTAGATAGATCAAGGAATACAAAGAGCTCAATCCCTTGTGTATATCACTTTTCCAGATTCGTGTTCAGTATTCACACTCTAATGAACACCGAGCTTGGTTACTAAAAAGGATGAAATATAAATGCTGGCCAATTGAGTTTGTCTATCCCTACTCAACGATGTGTTTAGACAGTCAACTAGAGTAGGCGATTAGAGGTCGGAATATTATGATCATAAAATTAGCCCTGTAAATCACTAATTTGATAACCGTAGTTAATTCATTACATGAGATGTAATACCTGAAATATTAAGCATGTTGCAGCCTTGGAACTTTCCAACCATTGTAGGTAATTTTATTGTATTCTTAGTATTTAAATATAAACCAAACACTTTTAGGACTCTTGAATAAATTATTAGACTAGTATAATTTAGTAAAATAGTTAATTGACAAGTCCTTTAGGTTATGATAATCTGGCTCTTTTAGAGCCACTATATTACTTGCACGAGTAGACTTACGTGTGCAATTAGGAGCAACAGGTTTTTGCACCACTGCCGGAGACTTAGAAATTAACAATTCTTCAAGGTTATACTTTTTCTTTTTATTTATTTAAGTGTTTATTATTATTATTTTACAAATACTCGTTCCCTTGAATAATTAATACTCTTATTGATATGGATGATTGGGATAAATCATGCTTGGGTAAGAACTATTCCTAGAAATATCCTTGTAATTATTGTAATAGACACCAATTGAATATTAAGTCTCCTATATGTCAATGTGTGGTGGTCAATATGTACATTGAAACGGTTGTCCTAGCTCTTATTTCCCTCCCCCAATGCCCTATTATGATTCTTCTTTTATTTGTGATGTTGGCAAGGGTGATGAAGCGGAGAATACTAAATAAGAGGTGCACAATATATTTTTAAAGCAATTTATATGAATGATGGACAAAAAAATTCAAAACTTAAACATGAATCAATAATCATGGAACAATAAGCAAAAAGTAATGGAAATGCAGGCAACAATAATGGAACTGCAAGCTAAGGTTGATGCTGAAAATTCCAAGTTACAGGCCTAGATAATAGTCAATTAGATGAAGAGATTGAATCCCAACATGGAAAAAGTTATGAAGAAGCAGAGATAGTGAGCCAATCTTAGCTACAAGAACATACTCAACTTCTAAAGTTTAAAGAGTCTATTAGTGATGGTCTGACAAACATGACAACCCAACTGATAGAAGTAAGAGTTGAGATATTCCATTTATCAGTGATGGAAAAGTCTTGCAACATACCCGTTACAACATATGGGGAGCTCTCTTGTTCACCTCTTGATTGAAGAGAATATAAGCGATTCTTCTTAGGAACATCGGAATTGGAACCACTAGGAGGAGCTTGATTATCCTCTTTCCATTTGGCTGAACGAGTTGGACAATCTTTCAATTGATATCCACTTTTTCCACATCCATAGCACACACCCATACCGGAAAGACACTTCCCCTCATGCTTTATACCAAATTTAGCACATGTAGGCCTCTCCATGGAGGTCCACTCCTATTGCCTCCTTGAGGCTTAGTTTTAGACACCCTATCTTTGTTGGTCTTAAGAGCATTAGAGGAGCTTTGGTTGGAAAACCTCTTCTTGAACCTTTGTCCACTTTGACCTTCAAACTTACTCTTAGAAGAATTACCATCATCGGTCCTTGGCCTTTTTACCTCTTAATTATTCTTCCTAAGCCTTGTTTCCTCAACTTTTTGAGCATATACCATCAACCGTGAGATATCTATGTTGTCATGGAGCATTGCCGCTTGACACTCTTCTTCAATAGCCTCGAAAACACCGGTGATAAAGTGACTCATCTCATTTCTTGGGTTAGACACCAAAGATGGCGCATATTTCAACAACTTAGTGAATTTCAAGGAGTATTCTTGGACACTCATGCCTCCTTGGGGAAGGTTGATAAATTCCTCTACTTTTGCCTCCCTATTTTCCTGTGGAAAGAACCTACCAAGGAATGCATTCTTGAACACTTCCCAACCATTAGGACCCACTCTTATAGCCCTATTATCCTTCCATTGGGTGTACCACACTTGCGCCACATCCTTCAATTGATACCCGGCTAGTTCAGCTTTCTCAATAAAAGTCACTCCCATAGAATCCATTATATTGGAGACCTCTTTCAAAAACTCTTGTGGGTCTTCATTCACTTTAGAACCAAAGAACATAGGAGGGTTCATTAGAGTAAAGTTTCTTAACCTTGAAGCCATGGTTCTCACATTAGGATTCACTCGGGGCCCAACATCCCTAGTTGCTTGAGCCGTTATAGCTTGGGCTTGAGTGGTGATAGCTTGAGTTTGAACCATCATGAGTTGAGTGATGGTTTGGAGAGCCGCCCTTATCTTCATATTAGTCATAGCCCATTCATCATTAGGAACTTGAGGGTCTTGAGAAGCTTAGAGAGGAACTCCTTCATTCACATTCTCCTCTTGTGCCCTCCTCGAATTACCTTTTCTTGTATTCATTGCCTATAATCACAAGATAAGGTTTAGGAGAAAGGACTCAAAAGCACAACTAAAGAGTAATGAAAGAAGTGAAAGTTCCTAAACATCTTATAGCCTCTCATTCATAAGTGTGGCGCGCTTCACACTTATGAACAAGACTTTACTAGACGTGGTGCATGAGACATCAACCTATATATTATTCCCAAAACATTTTTCTCTGATTCCAAGTTTGTCACGTCCCGGGAGTACCCTCTAGACATAACACAACGTACTTGACCCCGAAGGGGTCTCATACAATCCTTTAGCATCATCATGACATAAGACATAGAAAATAATGCGGAAAAATTTAAAACCTTTACAATAGAAGTCAAACTTCATTTTTCATAAAGGAAAATCATAGGAATCAAGATTTTGTCTCATACACCATCTAAAACATAGGAATTCAAAGTTTGGGACTTAGCCCTTTACATCAATAAAAAACTAAACATGAGAAGTACAATAGAACTAAGAAATGGATAATTCTTCCTCGAACTTGAGGACTCACTACAACTTGGAGATAAGCAATCCAAGTCTTCTTCAACAAAGGAGAGTGTATGTAACCTAACCGGAACCTACACTTATCAAAATCTAGAAGGAGAAGGGGTTAGCACAAATATGTACTAAGTATGGAACCATGCATAAAATCCTTCAAGTATGATAAAAATGACATTTTAGTTGAAAGGTATGCCTTTGTCAAGTTTAGAAACCAACATGCATTTACAATGTACAACACAAGCCATAATCACATTTATACTCATTACATAGTAATACCAACAACTTAGCAACCTCTAAGGAACACTTGTGCAATGTATGGTTGGCATCCCATAATACCAACCCTAGTAAGCATACCCTTGAATCTACCTCGGTCATGCATATCATCTTTAGACGTCATTACAATCATTAGTCACCAATAAGGAAATAGTAATGTGCATTACTTTGAATATAAGGAAGTCATTCATAACAACTAACCATTCAACACACACGTATACATTTGTATCTCATCATAATATAAAGGAACCATACCACAACATCCTACTAAGTTCACTTGTGCAATGTGGAAGTGAAGTCCCATACCCCCACTCCTACTAAGTAAACTAACCAAGAAGTCATAGTATAGTTCATGTCTCATTCATTATCTTTCATTTAAGGGAGAATAGCCATAACCAACATAGACCATGTGAGCTACATGGAATCTGGAGTCATGTAACCCCACACCGAAAGAAGGTGTCCTACTTACCTAAGGTAGGACTAAACCTATTAGCTTCTAGATAGATCCACTAGCTAAGTCCTATGTTGGAACATAGTTATGAGATAGGGAGATTGCTTCTAGAAACCTGCCCTATTGCATTGGCGGAGAGGCTTCCATCTCATGAGTTCACTTTGGATGACCCAATCTATTTCATTGGCGGAAGGGCCTTTCCCTCATTGTCCATATCCACTCGGTACTAAGCATTATCTCCCAAATTATACATAATTAGTCATTGAATTGCATTTACATGTGTGAAGGAGTGCTCTACCCTTCATTCAATACAACTCATAAAATAGCTCATAGATTCAATAAAGTGAGAACTAACATTCAACCTTAGAATCATCCTTAGCATATGAGTAAGCCTTTCACATTATTATTCATAGTGCTTTCCTGAGAAATAGCCTTTCAATCAACACAACAACATCATCACCAACCTAGAAAAGTCATACATGAACATATGTAAGGGTAAGGGGAGAATAACCTTTCAAAAATACCTCAATATACACAATAGTTATAGGATCTTTACCTTTCAAGTGAATCATAAGTTCATACATCACCTTGAACAATATGTACAAACCCTAGCTATTTACCCTTTAAAGAGTCATGAATAATGTCTCACAATCATACTTAGAATACTACTTTAAGCATGAATAAAACAAGATTCAATTACTATATCAACATAGATACAATTCATAGTAATCATCCTTCATCAATACACCTATCACAATGCATGAAATTGGGGTCATGGGGGTGTTCATGGATTAATGGGGAATTTTACAATAAAAATCACCATTAAACATCAAATCATCCATAATATAATGCAATTAACATAATAAAAATCATTTTTAGGAAGAACCCATGGTTGGAATGAAAACCCTACTTTTTTAACAAGTTACCAATTTCGAAATTAGAGTTTTAAGGGCTTCATCGAGAAAAGTATTCCATGAATCAAGGTTCCCATACCTTAATTGATGTTTTCCCACAAAATTGGAGTGAAAAGCTTGGAGCTTGAACCCTAATCTTGACCTTCTTCTTTTTTCTTCAATGGAGAGAGAGAATATTTTGAGAGGGAAGTGGGCTTGAGTTTAGGTCTTGTGAGTTATGAGAGTTAAAAAGAGAGTTTAATAGTTAATATTTATGCTTATATATGTCCAAATAACTAATTTAAACCTTCCCTTACTTTTAATAATTAAGATAGAACTTACCTAATTTAATTACCCCTTGGCAGAGATCCTTGACGGCATTGTAGAGCACGTTCACGACTCCCCCACCTATGGACCGTAAGTGGGACTACAACTCGTGCTGTGCAATCGTCGTTTGGGTCAAAGAGGGGAAGATCAAGGTAAGGGTGAGGATACTAAGTCTTAACTCATGAGACCCTTACATGGGGAGTGAGTCGGTCGACAGATCGTACTGCACCCTCCTGGAATGGTATTGAGGCTAGGACATTTTAGGGGTTCTAGGAAGAAACCAAATGTTGATTCAAGACTCCCGCCTACGGGGTGTGAGTCAACCCACGACTCGTAGGTACCCTCTCATGGGTCAAGCTGGTTTTTGATAGCTTTTAGGCAGCCCCTTAGTCCTCCTCAAGGACCCTTGGGAGGACCTTAGGGCGGGATGCCTTGACGTTTAGGGACTAACATATTAGTACTAGGTTAGGGAAGTTATTTTACGACTCTTATCTTAACGTTAAACCTTTTTAGGACACTAGGCTTCATGTTAGGCTCTAGCTTAGGTCATTAGATTTCTGGGATGTTACAAAATATAACTCTAAATGCCTACGTACCTCCGTAAAGAGGATCAAGTCAAAATGTAGTTCTGAGGGAGTGAATGATTTTTTTTGTGTTGTACACAGTTTATACTCTTGCGGGCCAGGAGTGACATGTAATTTAGGCTCTTACCTTACATGTCACTCCTGGCCCGCAAGAGTATAAACTTTACCTTTAGGGATAGTATCCTTTCATGAACTTCCCATTAATGGTCCAACACGCAATCCTTCTAAGTCAACCAGTTTGTAGGCGCCACTTGAATATACTTCTTGTACAACGTATGGCCCATCCCATTAAGCGGAGAAATTGCTTATTGGTCGATGAGAGGTAGTAATAGGCCTTCTTACAACAAGAACCTACTCACTAACTTTAAAGCATTTAAGACAAACCCATTTAGTAAAAGATCGAGCTAGATGAGCTTGATAGCATTCTAAACTTTGTTGAGCCTCTAGTATCTTTTCATCAAGAGCCTCTAATTCTTCAAGGAATAATTGAGCATTTTCTTCATCAGTGAGTCATTCTTGAATGGAAAGCCGCAATGACGGAATTTGACGCTCGATTGGAAGGACTGCTTCAACTCCATAAACAAGAGAATAACGAGTCACATGTTTTGGTGTACAATAAGTGGTCCTATATGCCGAAAGAGCTTCTTCCATTCTTTCATGCCAATCTCTCTTAGATTTGGAAACAACTTTCTTTAACAAGTTACAGAGTGTCTTGTTAAATGCTTCAGTGAGCCCATTAGTAGCAGCATAATACATCGAAGAATTGCGTTTCTTGAAGCCAAAAAGATCAAATATCTTTGTCATCAACTTGTTATCAAATGGATTCCCATTGTCTGTCCATATATATCGAGGACTGCATAAATAATAGATAATATTGACCCGAATGAAGTTAGCGACATTCTCTTTCTTCTCTTTTATAAGAGAAACAACTTCTGCCCATTTTGAAATGAAATCAGTTGCTGCAAGGATGTACAAATGACCACCAAAGGATTTTGGCAATGGTCCAACAACATCCACACCCTAAGCTTCGAATGGCCAGGAAGCAACAGTTGGGTGTAGTGCTTCAGGGGGTTGATGCATAAAATTTGCAAGCTTGACACCTTCGGGCGTAACCCAAGAAATCTAATACCATTGTTTGCCAATAATATCCTATCCTTTTTATATGAAAATGATGTTTTGGCCGAGATTGATGAGCTCGACATACTGTAGAATGCGCTTCTTTGATGGCTTGAATAGATTCATCTGCCCCTAAACAACATAAGAGTACGCCATAAAATAATTGCATGTAGAGTGTATCTTTATAATAAAGAAAACGAGGAGCTCATCGTCGAATTTTGGTACTCCTTCGAAGATTTTCTTGCAATATTCCAAACACAACTAATCAATTATTGGTTGTCGCAATTTCAGCCTCAAAAGTAGTAATAGGAATTCTTCTATATGTTCATCTAGTGGTGGAGCTATCCATTTTTGGAAAACAACAACTTTCATTTGATCGGGCAATGCTAATGTAGAAGCTAAAGTTGTCAACGCATCAACCTTCTTACTTTCCTTTCTAGGGATATATTGAATAGTCACCTCCTTAAGCCAACATATCATCTTTTGAGCATAAATGTGATATGGGAGTAACTCAGGTTTCTTCACTTCATAATCGCCTAATACTTAATTAATCACTAACTTGGAATCACCATAAGTTTGCATCTGCAATTGCTTCATGTCAACAGCCATTTGAAGCCCAAGTAGGATCTTTATATTCAGCGACATTATTGGAGCAATATTGTTTAAGAGTGAAGGAATATGGCAGTACTTCCCCATATGAAGTGACAAACACTACTCCAGCGCAGGCTCTTTCATGAAGCTCACCTCCATCAAAATACATCTTCCAAGGTGGTTGGATTTCAATTAACATTACATCTTCATCAGATAACTCCCAATCGTTTAGAATTGGATGATTGGCTAAGAAATCTTCTAGCAATTTTACTTTTATTCAGATACATGTGATTTCAAATTGTTGCAATTAGAGGTACCACCTTGCTAGCCGATCACTTAAGACAGGTTTGGACATTACAAACTTGATAGGATTTGCTTTAGATACAAGTTGTACAACATGAGCTTGGAAGTAATGTTTCATATTCTGAATCGAGAATACGAGGGCCAGACATAACTTCTCAATAGGGGAATACTTGATCTCATTTTGTGTTATCGTCCTACTCAAGTAATAAAGGGTATTTTTCTTTCCATTCATTGTTTTCTTGTGCTACAAGTGCTCCTACTGACCTATCTTGTGCAACAATATGTAATATCAATGGTTTTCCAGGTATAGGAGCTACAAGTACTGGAGGCTTCATCAGATAAGATTTGATACTCTTAAAAGCATTGGTACACGACTGGTCCATTCAAAAGGAACATCCTTTTTCAGAAGATGATTGAATGGTTGGCATGTGCCAGCTAGATTAAAGATAAACCTTCTAAGGTATGCCAATTTTCCCTGCAAGCTTTTCCACTCATGAATATCTTTTAGCTCGGGTGTCTTCAAAATAACATCTATTTTGTCTTGGTCAATTTCGATCCCTCGATGTCGAACAATAAAACCAAGAAACTTACCTAAAGTAACCTCCAAGGCACACTTTAAAAGGTTTATTTTGAGTTGCTATCTTCGAAGTCGTTCAAACACCATTCTCAAATCTTGCAAATGGTCATCCCTTTTTCTTGATTTCACCACTAAGTCATCAACATAACACTCAACATTTTTATGAAGTATGTCATCAAGAATATTCTACATGGCTTGTTGATAAGTAGCTCCAGCATTTTATAAACCGAACGACATTACTTTGTAGCAATATATGCCTTTAAGAGTACGAAATGCAGTAAGTTCTTCATATCTTGCTGGCATGCTAATTTGATTGTATCGAGATGAACCACCCATAAAATACATTCACTCATATCCAGTCGTGGCATCAACCATAAGCTTAGGGATTGGAAGAGGAAATTCATCCTGAGGGAATGCTTTATTAAGATCCCTAGAGTCAACACAAACTTGGATTTGGCCATTCTTCTTTCTTACAGGCACAATGCTTGAAATCCATGTAGGATATTTGACTTCACGAATGAAACCTTCTTCAATGAGCTTGTTGACTTCAGTTTCGATCAAAGTAACTAGTTCAGGTCTAAATCGATGTTGAGCTTGCTTAACATGACAAACACCTAGTTTCACAGCAAGATGATGAACTGCCACTGTAGGATCTAATCCTGACATCTCTTTGTAGCTTCAAGAAAATATATCTCAAAACTCCATAAGCCAATGTTCACTTCCTTTAAGGTGTCAACAATATTCTTTATCCCTTCCTCAAGTTCAGGGGGTGTATATTTTGCATCCTTATCTTCTTTAGGATCACCATCATTGAAGGATATGTGATGACATGTATGAACATCAAAAAACATTTCCTCAATCCCTACATGAGGTGAAGCATTTTCCTTGTCACAAATTGTGATGTGATGTGATGATCCTACACTTTCTTCATCTTCGTCCCTCTCTTAGTGTTGACTATGGTATTATTTCTTGCTTTTAGGACCTACCCACATGAAACCACAATTTTTGCTTCCCGCCTCATTCTAGAAGGAATCAACTGCGACAATTCTTAGGTGGACCGTGCTCTTGAGAATGAACGCTTTCTCCCATTATTCTACAATCTCCTTGGTGTTTTTATTCCCTCTTCATTGGTTCCAAATGATCAAACACTAAAATTTCTTAAGTTGACTCAACAAGCCGATCAAATACAAAAACATTAGAAGTTGGGACAGTAAGTCAACCAAACATAGAAGGCCTTTCGTTAGACATCACTGGTTCTTCTATCATAGTAATATAGTTGATGCTCATCCTTCTAATAGAGATTCCGACTAGTGATGGTTGATTTTAACCCAATCCTTCACGTGATTGCTTGACAATGTACTCTCTTTCTATCAACATCCTTTGAGTAGGATTTAGGCCATGATTTACCTTTCCAACAACTTCATGCGGGAGCTTTCCTAATTTAGAGATTTTATCAGGATTATATCCTACTTTCACCAATATTTTATAAGCATTTGGGTCAAAACCATCAATTGTACGCTTCTGAGGAAGTGCTTCATATGAATCATGATTTTATGGTTTGACAAATCCTCTTATCACTTTTGAAGGTGATTTGATTGCATCAATTTGCTTGATAGGAAATGTCAATCCTTTACAATGCAACTCAGAAGTTTGGACTTTGACCTTATTTGCCTTTGGGATATAGTGAGGAATAGGAGACACTCTTTTACTTGAAGATGTCTCCCTCGTCTTGGTTACTCTGCTCGTATTCGAAAGTTGTTAATCTTTTTCCATCATAACCCCTACTTTTTCAGTTGCTACATCAACCCTCTTTGTGATATTAGCCTTTCTGATTGGTATCAAGTTATCAAATTTGGCTTCATTTGAGACATGATTCATTAAGTAGAACTTTGCATATGCAAAGTGTGCTTCTGTCTCGGTGAAAGGTTCATCATCGTGACTACTTTCTTTTGAATTCTGTCATCAAATTATTTAAAGCAGTGATGGTATGTAGATGGCACCACTTTATTCTCGTGGATCCATGGCCTTCCTAACAAGATATTATACGAGGTCTTTGAGTCAATAATGTGCATCCGTGCACTCAAACACATATCTTCCATTTTTATGTGTATTTTGACAGCACCAATTGCTCTTTTCTCCCTTGGTTGAACCCCTGAATCATTAGATGACTTTCAGATAGTTCATTGATCGGGATTCCAAATTCTTTGAAAGTCCAAATAGGAAGAATTTTGACCTCGGAACCATCATCCACCATAATCCTATTTAGTTTATGCCCACCCACAAAACCTACCATATATATAGGATGATTATGTGATGTTTCACCCAACAAATGATCATCATTAGTGAATGTGAACTTTGCATCACAAGTATTCCCTTCTTCTAAGAAAGACTTGATGGGATTTTCATACGACAGAAGTAAAGTTGGTGATGATTCTTCCCCTATTATTTCTTCTTTGTCAATGTTACAACATGAGGTCTTGGTGTCACAGTGAGATATCTTCATGTGGATCTAGCTTAGCAAGAATTCCTAAAATGTCACAGGAGAACGTCGTTTTGATAGTGATTCTTCATAATTCTTGATTTCTTCAAATTCTTGTTCACTCATTGAGTTTTGAGTAGTTTCTTCATCTTTCCTCTTGCCATTTCCTCACTTAGCACTCTTCGTTAGTTTGCTTTGTAGAGTCTTCGTCATGTCACCAAAATCCATCTTTCATCATCAGAGTAATCAAATTGATTTCCTACTATATAGTTTACTCTCACTATTGCCTCCTCCATCAATGGAAGAAACAATGATATGCTAACAACAATTTTTTCAAAGTCACCAAATTTAATTATCATTGGTGATGATGTGGCTAGGACATCATCACAATTATGTACTTTGACAAAGTTGCAATGAACTGTGGGATCATGTGAGCCAAAAGTGATAAAAACCTGATTTGAATTTTCCTTCTCATCTTCAAGCAATATCTTTCCTTCGCGGGCTTAGTCCATGATCTTTTCCTTAAAGATGAAGTAATTTTCAATAGGATGACCCATCAAATGATGATATTTGTAGTAATTTGGATCATTAATCCTTCCAGCTTTGTCTGGGTATTTCATTTTAGGAAACTCAAAGAGTTTCAACGCAACAAACTTTTCAAAAATTGCTGGAACATCTGAGTCCATGATTGGATACTCCTTCGCTTGCATTTCCTTCATAGATAACTTTCTGTCAGCGTTGTTTTGAAAAGTCGTGCTCTTCACAATTTGATTGTTGCTTATCTTTGCGGCAACTTTCAAAGTTGCATCCTTAACATTCACTAATTCTTTGTTTTCAGAGCTTGGGTGAAAACCTTCCCCTTTCTTCACGTCCACTTTGTATTTTCCCCTACAAAGCTCTTAAATAAGTGGTCCTTTATTTCCACTTGAGGATATGCTTAAATCCATATCATGAGCACGTGTGGCTAGTTCCTCAAATGACTTGGGCTTGATACCTTGTAAGATGTAACAAAGTCCCTAATGCATTTCTAGAATGCACATTTCTATTCCAGAGGTTTCACTAAGCCTATCCTTGTAATTAAGGCTCACGTTCCTCCATCGATTGATGAACTCAATGACATGTTAATCCTTCCATTGACTTGTATTTGTGAGTTCAATGATGCTCAAAGTGCGCCTCGTGATATAGAAACAATTGAGAAATTCATGTTCAAGTTATTCCTAATCATCAATGGAACCAACCTCGAGATCTGTATACTAGTCGAAGGCATTTCCTTGCAAGGAGCTCACAAACTGTTTAACCATATAATCTTCATAAGTTCTAGCATTATTGAAAGTTTAAACAAAATGTGCAATGTGTTGCTATGGATTTCCCTTGCCATCAAATTGTTGAAATTTTGGAGGTTGATAACTAGCAAGCATCTTCAAAACATCGATTCTTGAAGTACATGGCTTGGTCTATGTAAATGATGACTTTGAAGAGACATCATATTTATCTTTTCTAGTTCCCATTATCAAGTCTTTCAGTTGATGAATGGGAATTCCCCTTTCAACTGATACTTGCATTCATCATTAACATGTGTTTGCTTTGTAAATGATTCTTCTTTTTCTTGCACCATGGGGAGTTTTCCAGGTTCATGGCTTCAGTCCCCCTCCATAAAATTTTGAACTCTGTCCATCAACTTAAGAATTCGATTATCCTAATCTTCGACATACTTTGTTAGGCCTTCAATTGCCTTTGTCAAACTCGCCAATTGTTCTTCAACAATTGAGGTGTTAGTCACCATTTCTTGGATCTCCATTATGGATGATGGAGTAAAGCACGGATTTTCCCTCAGACTAAAATCTAATTAGAAAAAGATACGTAGAGTGACTGGGGTAGATCTAGTGATCAAAGCATCATCTTCATCTCGAATGGTACAATTCTTGTTACTAAGTGGATTGATTTGGGCCAATGTCTTTTCAACAATCTCTGCTATATTCTTTCCTTCTACTAATTCATTCAGAAAGAATCTTTCCCCATTTGAAGATGGAAGCCCTAAGATAGGAACTGATGCGGACGACACTTGAAGTGTTTGTTGTCCAATCAACTTTGCTTTGTTCCTAGTTATGGGTCCCAACTTTTCATAGTAGCATCCATTATATCATCTTCCACCGAGGCAAACTTGGAATCGAAAATCTTAGCGACACTAGATTTGGAATTGAACTTCTTAGATACAATTTTAATGTTCTTGAAATTTGATGATCAATGTAAAGAGATGAGAGGTAGAGATGTCCCATTGGACGTGCCAAAATTTGTAAACAACAATTTTTTGAGCAGAGAAAAATAAAAAATCAAGACATGAAAATCAGAGTAACAAAGTGTAATATTTGATTTCAAAATGTAGTGCATATTACAATCACAATCCTCTGATGAAAGCTTTGATTTGATTGGTCAGAACATGTCACATATACATGTGGCATTATTCTAGTGGCTTATTTAATTTGACTTGGATAGCCACATAACTATGACACATGGCATGGTTCTAGTGGCTTAATTAATTTGACTTGGATTGCCACATAACTTTGACATGTGGCATAATTTTAGTGGCTCATTTAAATTGACTTGGATTGCCACATAACTTTGACACATGGGATAACTCTAGTGGCTTATTTAATTTGACTTGGATTGCCACATAACTCTTACATATGTCATGATTTTAGTGGCCCATTTAATTTGACTTGGACTGCCACATAACTTGAACTATTTTCTTAAATATAATATAGTCCAATTAATTTATGGATTTTAATTCAATAAAATCATAATGCTTAAAATTATATTTTGGGTTTTGTACATCTATAAATAGCCCATGAAAATAATTATTAAGAGATATAGTTTGTATGAAAAATATATTGTGTAAGGCAAAGTCAATACTTTTTAGGGTTATTTTCTTCTTTTTCATTTCTTAGACCTTACTAACTAAAGACCCTTGTTGTGGGCTGCGGCTATGGGTAATTATTGAACATCGATTGCTTTGAAATAATGTTGGTTATTTTTTAAATTACTTTTGTATTCTTTTTCTAGTTTTTAATGCTTGATCACCATAGAGATAAATATGTTGTCTAATCTTGGACTCAGGAGACGACGAGGTAGATAGACCAAAGAATACAAAGAGCTTGATCTCTCTTGCATATCAGTTGTTCATATTTGTGTTGATGCTTATCGTGACCAACGACACTAACCTACGATATGAGTGTCTATGATCGTCGATAGTATAGTAACCCAACTAAAGGTTGGGGTCGTGTCCCAAGGGAGTGGTTTTGAGAATTGATAGAAAAATAAAATTTAGCTCTAACTAGTCGTAGTTAAAGATCTGAACGAGTAAAAACATAGTAAATAAAAGAGGGTGACACAAAAGTGTCAAATAACGATTTGGGGTTTTGTCACAATTAGTAAAAATAGCACAAATTAACAAGAAAATCAAGTTTGAGGAAATGTTCTTGGGGTTGAGATAAGTAGTTGGGTACATGCTTTGGATAAGAAATTTGTAAGAAATAGTGACTAAGCTAAGCTTTAAATGGAAATAAGTTCCCTCTCGGGCAACTTACCTCGTTTCAAGTGTGTTTCTCTCAGACACCCATTTTCCGCATGTAGACCAGCCTACGCATTACCCCACTTACTCTCTTGAGCTGAGTGTTAGGATATGGGACTAGGACTCAACCTGTCGGGCTGAACCTCATGTCAACCCACTCTTAGGCCATCAGTCTAGTGGTCTTGGCTTCGCGGCCTCCCTCTCAGGCAAGCTGAAAACACATGAGTGGCTTTGTATTTGCAAGTACAAACCCTTTAGATTAAACCACAACCACTAGGTGAAATCACCATTAAACTACATCTAACCTATCACCAAGCAAGGCCCAACAATAATATCAACACACTTTGGTAAATCACACCCCAAGAATGGGGGGGTTTTAGCCACACATCAAGAAATAGCAAAATACACCTAAAATGATAGTAAAATCAAATGGGTATAAGAAATTAAGCCTTAATTTAAGCAAAGGAAAAAGAATAGAGAAGACTCACTTCCAACTTGGGGAAGATGAACTCCTTTCTTCAAGTTCCCAAAAACCATCTCCAAACTTGAGAGAAAAATATCTAAAAAGTACTATTCTATTCTGGAAATTAAAATAATAGTTCCACTCTTAAAAATAATAATAAGTTTAGTATTTATAGAATTCAGAAAATAGCACCGACGGATCTTTTGACTAAGTTAGTCGATGTCGCCGAATGACTACGGTGACTCGCCCTTCGTCTGTCTCATCGCCATTTCGTGCTTGCCTTCAGCACCTTCACGTTCTGGACCATTGGGTTGTATAGTACTGCTTCGCAAAACTATTTGGCGAAGTGCCGACTACTTCTTTCATCGCCTTTTTTATCCTTCTCCTTCAGGGTTTTGCGTACTGGAACAAAGGGCGGAGTAAATCCCTTTGGCGAATCGCCAAGTGTGCTTGGCGATTCTCGGGTTTCAGCTTCGTCGTTCTCTTCAGCCTTTTTGTTTCTTTTTGTGCCTAAGTGTCCATGCTTTCACTAAAACTTCAAATACTTGAAACTTACGAGTTTTCATTAGATATTGAGACAAAATAAGCATTTGAGGACACTATTCTTATCAAAATAAAGCCCTAAATGAGTCCAATTTTTGGACTCATCACATGCTTAGGATTGACACTCAGACGAACACTGAGCTTTTTTACTAAACATGATGTAATTTTAATGTTCGTCAATTGGGTCTGTCTATCCTTATTCATTGGAGTAGTTAGACAGTCAATTTGAGTACGCTATTAGAGGTCGGGAGATCATATTCATAAAATTAACCCTGTAAATCAGTAATTTGATAGCCATAATTAATTAATTACATGAGATGTGACAAAACATATTATTTCTCTAGTTTGAGATAATTGCTTAAACGATCCTCTGAAAAAAGGTAACTTCTCTGAAAATCTATGAACTCATAAACTCATTTAGAAATCAAAGTTTCTCTTTTCTCAATGTAACAAAATGATGCATGTGTGACTACTTAGTACCCTTAAACTTTACTCAAAAAAATTCTTTAAACATTACTCAAAATCTTTTTTACTTTCTCAGAAAAAATAGTTTTTAAAAAATGTTTATTGTGATCTGATCATTGATGACTCGGGAACTCATACTACATAAACATTGATGGCATATCTAGATGTCATATTGCTCACACATTGATTGCTTACTCGGCTGTCATACTAATCATGAATCATAATTCTCTTCTCAATGTGAAATTATTTATTTTGGAACAACTTGTGTTCCCTTAAACTCTTTTCAAAAGAATCTTTAAAATACTCTTGCTTAAATCTTAGTTGAAACACTTTTTCGAAACTCATCTTTGGTTTCTTAGGATATTGGTTTAGACAAAAATGTTTACTTTAAAAGGTTCTAAAAAATTCAACTCAAAATAGAATTCATGCTAAAATTTTGACATGAACAACAACTCAAAGATCTCAATGCATAATAATATGTATATAACAACTCATGATCAAGGATTTAGAACTTAGAATCAATAACATAACTCATTTCAAGGCTTCTCAAAACTAAGGGTATAACCCTAGATTAAACTTTACTGACTAAATTGAGATGTAGGGCATGCACACAAACCTAGTCTATCACTATGAATAGCCTTAAATACCTGAATGGTGGATTCTGAAGAAAAACCTTGGAGGATAAACCCTAGCCTTGGGGTTTCTTGAAGTTCTTGAACGTAGACTATTTTTTACAATGAGAGGGTTGAAATAAACAAAAATTATTGACTTTGGCTTTTCAAAGAAATTAATTGTCATGGGTTGGGGTTTTTGGATGAGGAAAAGACATAAACACCCCTCCTAAAATATGAAAAGAAGTGAAAACTAAGATAATTCTGAAGTGATGTGCACACTCGTGCAACTGAAGCTTAGTTTGGGTGGCGGACGTCCACTTCACGCCCCGTTTCGCAAAGACTACATAGTACCAAGAAAAATGGGTATAGCTTTTAACACATAAGTTAGATTGACAAACGGTCAAAACCAGTTTAAAGAAAATGTCAAGACCTATCATATGGTTGGTATTGAGACACAAAACTCTTCATATGTTAGGAGAAGAGGCCTATGATTGATTGATGTGTATCCTTGAATGAACTTACATGGAAAACTTAATCATTAGAGAACCTATCAACTTGACTTTGTTGTAAAGGTTCATTATGACCATAAATCACATCCAAAGCACTTCTCACACTTAGGAATGGATCTTAACATATATGAACAAGTAGTATATCACCAAACCCAAGTTGATACACTTACAAAAACCAATTTGGATCCTAAGAGTAGAACTTTTGAGGTGTTACAAGTTGCTTCCCTACTCCTTTAGCTAGAAATTTTATGACCCAGTCTACGTCCTAAAGTTGAGTCATTTCTAAAGTCCTCTATTGAACCAAAACATATTTCTATTGGTTTTAGGTCCTTCTATACCCTGATTCAGAAAAAAAACCTAATTAATATTGCATATTTGGTATTTTTACTCCTCAAAATACCCTAAAAATCACCTAATCCACCTCTACCATGGTTACCTAATGAGTCTAAGATTTAAACTCATTTGGGGCTTTGTTTTCATAGTTTTATTGTCCTCAGTGCCTAATTTAGGCTCTAAATTTATGCTAAAGGGTTAATTTTCAGCAATGAAGGCGAAGAAGAAAGGCAAGGGTATTACCAAGCAAAAGAAGATAAAAAGCTAAAGAAGATGAAGAAAGGCATTCCTGGTGATCGCCAAGAAAACTCTGCGAACCACCAAGTGGCTCTTCAGCTCACCAAAATTTCCAGCATGCCACCCAAGTGGAAAAACAAACTTGGAAATGGACATGGAGAGTTGGCAAAGAGCCTAATGGATCGACGACCTCGATCCTAATCGCCTAAATTCACAAAACCCTAAGGTTAATGAACCAAGGTAGACTGGCGATGGAATGGAGCCATTGACGCATCGCTGACTTGTTCGGTGATGCTCGACTAACCTTACCTAATGGTCATAAAGATCAAAATTTGAGAAAGAATAAATTGAATTTCAAAAAGGAAGAAAAGAATCCAATCATTTTTCCTATGTAATTTTTCTTGTTGTTGAACTTGGAAATTTAGTTTACAACACTGTTTTACTTAGTTTTATAAGTTTTCTCATATATTTTGAGTTGGGTTTTCAATATTGAGCATTTTTTCTATCATTGTAAAGATGTGGATTGCAATACTCAGATTATAGAGAATGTAATTGTATCGATTTCTCCCCTTTTATGATTAGTGGGTAAAACCCCCATTCTTGGAGGTGTGATCATATGATTATTTGTTCTTATTAGCTTATGGGTAGTGTTGCCTACTGATTTAAATGCTGCTTTGAAGTGGGATTGATTGATAGTTGTGTATTAACCCTTGAATTGTAGTTGCAAATGTAGCTCTAATTTAGTGTTCTGGGCTTGCTTGAGAAAGCGGTTTTAGAATTAAGGCTATTGATTGATAATTGTATTGATTAGATTGTTTTTGGTTCAGCTTGAGAGAGTGAATCTTAACTTGATCCTGCCTATCTAGCCAAAGAGAGTAGATAAATTAAGGTATTAGGTTGTTTATAATGTTATGCTTGTCGAGGTTCGAAAAAACTCACTTGAATAGTAATAGTTGTTCGAGAGAAAGCTATTGCATATATGGTCTAGCCTACTCACTGTGATTCAACAATTGTTAATAAATTACAATTACCCATATAGAGAAATTAGCCTTTAATCGATCATATCCCCAAGTCTCTCTTATCTATTTGATTACTCTCCTATTTTTCTTAGTTGTTAATTGACAATTGTTAACCCCCCATCTGACACTTATTGTCAACCTTTAGATTTAATTGAATGATTTCGATAATTTTGATTCCTACAATCGTTTAGAACACATTTAGAACTTTGTAACTGAATTGTAGCTTTTATCACTCCTTGTGGGATTGACCCCTACTCTTTGTTAGGTTTATACTAGATTGTAATCGTGTACACTTAGTATTGGATGAGGTGTAGTTGAGCGTTTATCAAAAATGTCGCCGCTGCCGGTGAGTGGTGTTTAGAATTCTATTATTGAAGTTTAGATTGTGAACTTTTTGTGTTGGTTGTTAAAAATTAACTTACCTTGTTTTATACTTGTTGTTGGCTATTTTTGAATAGAGGACGAGATGATTGTGAACTAAAGTAACGGTAGACAACTGGGCCACAAAGATGAAATCGGAAATTTGAATGATATCAATAAGCCATTTCAATTGAGTGGCGTAGGTGCTATACGGTTACTTCATGTCGAGGGAAATGATGTATTCCACGTGACTAGCATGTTGTTGCAACTCTTGCAAATGAAAGGATTATTTGGAGGCCTAGCTCCTGAAGATCCCCATGATCATATTCGGAACTTTGTGGACGTATGTGGTCCATTCTCATTCAAAAACATCTCACAAGAGTAAGTTTGTCTCCGGTTGTTCCCTTTTTGTTTGATACGGGAAGCAACCAAGTGGTTAGCTGATCTACCAAGGGATTACATTTCCACTTGGGATGAACTTACTGAGGCATTTTACAGAAGGTTCTTTCCTCCTTCAAGGATGATGTCCGTGAGAGATAATATTTAGGGCTTTAAATGTTTAGAAGGTGTGCCAATCTATTTGACTTGGCTGAGATTTTAGAAGTTGCTACTTCAATTTCTGACTCACGGGCTTCCAAACAACGTGTTGTTACAAAACTTCTACCGGAGTCTAGACTCGGTGAACAAAGGTGTGGCTGATCAACTTGTTCGAGGAGGTATTATGCAGCAACCTTCCGAATTAGAATCTTATCTACTCAATGGTATGACTAAGATAAACTTGGTTTGGTATACTCGGGAGGATCTGGTGTCTCTTTTGACTTTTAGGATGACAAAAGAGAAGATAGAAAAAGAACAAGAGCAGGACCAAAACATGGCCAAATTGATGACCCATTTTGATGTTTTGTGAAAAAATGTAATGGGTAGTGGTTCAAGAGCCGTATATATTGTTGGTGTTTGTGGGGAAGCCTTGAGCATGCATACTTTGAGGCTTTATATAATGAGGAAGTGAGTTTGTTTGTAAATCAAGGAAGAAGCTTCCGTCAGAACTATTCAAGGCCGTGTGGGAATAAAGGTTGGAATAGAGAGCGTGATGACGGATGGACAAATCGTGACAGGGAATGGCGTGACCATGGGACTAATGTGAAGGAATGAGATGGTGACAAGGAAATACGTTCCTCCCCACGAGCGTCAAAAGCCAAAAGAGAAAAGGGCTAACCCGGAGAACTTTAGCATTGAAGATATGCTTGCACACATTCTTAATAAAGTGGAAGGGTTGGACAAGGTTCTTAAAGAAATGAAAGAGGACGTCTCCATGCTAAATCATATTATTACCTCTCAATCGGTATCTATCAATAAACTGGAAACACAAATGGGTCAAATCACATCTCATTTGAACAAAAGGCTAATAAGAGGTCTACCAAGTGATACATTGGCCAACCCAAAAAATGAACGATGAAATCGTATCCACATCGTGCCACGACGTTATATAAGGCGCTTCTTGGGGGGTAACCCAATGTTTGAAGTTCTAAATATCGTTGTTTGAATAATGGTTGTTGAATGTGCAAGTTGAAAATTTGAAATTTTGGGAAAAATGGGCTATTAGGTTAGCCAAAAGTCCAATTAGTGAGGTTCTATGAAACTTGGCGAGCTAAAGTGACACTCGGCGCATTGCCAAGTGGGTCGGCGACGTAAGTCATGGTCACTGACTGACGTGCAAATTGAAGTTTCTAAAAGTCCTAACCGTTTTAAATTCAAAGATCTCCCTCATTTTCATACTTTTCAACTTCCAACTTTCACAACCACATATTTTATTACTCTATTACTATTTTACTTACTTTTTGTTTGGGATCAATACTTCGAGGAGGATTTTTGGATTCATTGCTTGCCTAACTTTTCAAATTCTGTGCGTATAAGGTTGGTTTTTCGAACCCTGCTTTTACATTCTAGTGAAATCATATGCATGATCATCGTGTGGTTTTTCTATGTGTATAATCTTGTTACGTTGATTGTGTGGCATCAATTGTCGCCTGTATTTAGATTAAGATGATGTTAATTTACCTCAAAGTGTGAAATCCTATATTTTTGCATGTTAAATTAATTGGGTTGTGTTTAATTTTTGTGGGTCTAGTGCGGGTGAAGTCTGAGTAACCTCAAATTGTGTCAATTATTGAATTTTGCCCAATGATAGTGCAGTAAATGTTATTCTTAAGGGAAAAAGACGTCAATTGGCTAATTTTGGCCAAATCGGGGGAAGGCTGAGTACCTCGTGGGCATGGGTAGTATGGGTCTAAAACCAATTGCATGGAATAGTGGGTTAATTTTGTTTTCCTATGTTGCGGGTTAGATTGTGAAGGTTGGGGTGAAAATATGGCAGGTTGGACTATTCGGCGACCTAGGTTGAGCTCGTCGAGTAATTTGGTGGTTCGCCTAAATCCCCCTAAATCGTATTTTAATTCTCCATGTTTGAGGCTTGAGTTTTGTAACTTTCAGATATAAGCATGAGCTCGTCGAATTCACTCGGCGACTCACTAAAAGTCACTTCTGATCACCCTTTCGCGCCCCAATTTTTTTGAAATTGTTCTATAACATTCGGCGAGCTACTTCTACTCTGCCAAATGGTGTCATCGATCCATTGAATGGCCCTAGACATCACCAACCTGTTCTTACTTTTGAAAGATTTTACTCTGGAACTTTCAATGAGCCTGACTTGGCTTGCCAAAAGTGTTCGGCGACTCACCGAATGGTTCAATGAGTCTTTCTATGCAATTTTCAAACATTGAATATTTTTTCAAATTGCATCTAAGATGTATGGTTTTGATAGAATAAATGGCTACACATAAGGTGGAAAGAAGGAATCAACCCCCCCCCCCCCGAAAGCAGGCTAGAGGGATAGTTGTTAATGAGGAGGCTGCAGCCACCAGAGCCCAGTTTCCAAACTTTCTCCAAAAGGGGGAAAGGGCAAGGGCAAAGGCCCTGTACAACCCATACCAGCGGAGGGGAGTTTTGAAAGTGAGGGTATCTACGCCACATACCTCACTACTTTTGAGAGTGAGGTCCACTTTAGGAAGTTATCTGGCCTCCATTTCTGAATCGAAAGACATCAGACCCTACAAGCTAGGAGAGCAGAGCTACACTCCAAATCTATAAAAGATCAGTCTAGGATCTCAGTGCCTCCAACGTCTTCTCCTCCAGCCCCAACTCAGGCAGTCTTACAGGCCCCTCCGCCAGTCTAGGTTCCTCCACTCCGATCTCTCAACAGACTAAAGGTCTAGGGTTTGAGAAGTATTCTAGAGGAGAAGAGGTTTTCTATCGATGGTGTGGTAGATCGGTACCCTGAAGTGTTGAGCACCCTGAAGTTCCACAAGTTTGAAATTTTTACTAAACCCCAAGGACCTTACATCCCTACTTGTGTCCGAGAGTTTTATTTGGCATACACTGAGTTGGTGCCGAAGTGAAAGAAAAAAGCAAGTTCTTTTAAACCAGTTTACTATGTGATGTTTTGTGGGAAGAAGGTGAAGTTCAGCAACTCGAATATAAATGAGGCAGTTAGGTATACTACAAAATTTATGCATTATTATATAGATAAAATCTAGAAGAAGACCCTCGATGATTTGAGGGGTTGGTTAGAGCCACTAATTTCTTACACCATGCCAAGATGGATTGAGGCTAATGTTACTATTTAGAAGAAGGATTTGAACGTGGAAACTCGATACTAGTTCAGTTTAATCAACATCACTATTATGCCATTGTAGAATGAGTCATTCCTTCGACACCCGAAGACTGCATGTATTGGCTGTATGTTGGATCGAGAGAAGTTGAACCTAGGTCTGATCATTGAGCAAGAGAAGGACATGAGGGCTAAGAAGAGTCAGACTTGTCTTCCCTTTTTGGTTCTAATCACCGAGTTGTGCCGGCGGGCCTGTGTCCCCATGATTGAGAAGACGGATGTGGAAGTGACTCATATTTCCTCTAATGACATCCAATGGATAAAGGCTGAGTACATGCATGACGAAACTGATATGAGAAGATTTGCACCTGTAGATATATCTCCTGTAGTTTATTTTGACATGCTGCCGACTGAGGTAATACTTTCTCCCTAGGCTAGTGAGTCTACATGTACATCTGGCCTCTCTACTTTTGCAGCTCTTAGTTCATCTATTGTAACCCTTCCTCTGCTGCAGTCACTGCTTCCCGACCCCCTATCACCCAGGCCATTTTATATAAGATGTGCCATCTATGTACGTGCCTTCTAGGTTTAGGCCGATGTGCCTTGGATGATAGAGCAGGCATATGCTGCATCCTTAGCCCATGTTAGGGCTGAGATAAAAGAGCATTAGGAGTTGATTGATGGAATTTGACTTGAACTAGATGCCCTTGTTATGAGGGTAGAGGCTTGTGAGCAGGGTCGGGCTATTCCACTGATATGATGGCCTGGAAGGCCGATGTTTCTATTTTGAGGAAAGATATGGATGAGTTGAAGTCCACATATTTGTTGATGTTGTTTAGCACAATTGAGATTCTCGAGCTTTCGAGTGCAGCTTTCCCTACCAGTTCAAAGATTCCTCTGGCTACTACGATCGACGATGTTACTAGAGAAGACACAACTAATGAGTCTAAGGCTGAGACTTAGAGGAGGAGCTCAGTGTTAGGGATGCAACTATGTATGATGACTTGGCAGATCTTGAGGGAGTCATGGTTGAGACAGCTATGCAGGAATCATTCAGAGATACTTCGATGATAGGCTCCGGTGGAGCCAATGATGTTATAGCACTAGGCACTAACGTCCATCATGATGGAGTCATAGAGATGCAGAGTTCACCCCAGACATAGTCTGGCAGGAGGATTTTTGACTCCCTTCCCATTTTTATCTTATTTTGTTTATATACTTCTTTGCATTTGAGGACAACTGCTAGACTAGTTTTGCGGGGTGAGGTCTTTCTATACCTATATCTTTTGGGCTGTTCTGTGGATATTTGTGGTTTTGTTTTATGAATGTTGAATCATATCTTGTGTTTTTATATATATGGTTTTGATCCATTGGATTTGTCCTTTTTTTTAATAGCATATGGTTTTGAATCAATTTTAATAATTACCATCTCTTGATTTGTTTGGTTGTGGTTGTTCTTTTTCAATTTTAAGTGTTGATTATGATCAATACCGATATGAGAATGCAGATACTATGAGGAAAATTGAGTTTCATAGGTCATATGTGAACTCCTAGCATCTCGTTCTGACTAGCCGACTATTGAGTAGATCTCCTGTGATGATCATTGCACGCTAGCTTAAAAGTGTAAAGTCTTGTTTGATGATTGTGTTGAATGCCATGAGTGGTAAGGTTATCTTGAATTATGTGCTTGATGATACCTAGAACTTTCCCTGTTAGTCCAATTGATTGATTAATTTAATTGATTGAAATGATCTTAGGCACAATTTGTGAAGAGTGAACCAAATATTAATATTATAACTTTTTGTGGCCACCTTCTGAGAGTGTGAACCTAGCTTGGCACCTTTTGAGCCCACACTTTTCTTTGGAAGAAACTTGAACAACTTTGTCCTCTTTATCCCATCACCTATAACCTTCATGAAGTATTGGTTCATTTGAATAGCCAACTAAGGCCAAAAGCCTAAGTTGGATGTGTGGTGAAAAAGAAGGAAAATCAAGGAATCTAAAGAATCAGCCTTTGAAGGATCATGATGAAAAAGATGGAAACCCTCCACATAAAAATAGAGAGAAGAAAAAGAAATGAAAAAGATTGAAATAGAGAAGAGTTTGTGAAATAAAACTTGTGAAAGGAGCAAAATAAATGGGGTATCCAATGAGTCATGCTTAAATAAGTAATGGGGTGAATTGTGAACATTGTTGAAGGGTGAAAGAGAAGGAGAAAAAGTGAATTGTACGCCATACTTCATGAAGGTAGAAGTCATTAACTCAAAATGACCATACCTTTACACTTAGCCCCGTTATAAGCCTTCAAAGACTTTTGTGATCTTGAGTGACCTGAAAATAATGTTGATTTGAAATTAAGGTTGAGCCTATGCAGAGAGTCATGCATGTGTTCATCTTTAGGAGTGTGAGAGTTGTGTTTGATTCAAAAATTATAAATTGTTGATGAATATTTGTGTGAACTTGGAATCATTCATGGTGTGAGGGCATTTGATTGCTTTTGTTAAGCTTGAACTTGCATTTGAAGCAAGCATTGTGAACTTGAGTCCATTTGATAATGGTTAGTCACAATTTGAAACTTAGAGTGCACAACTGAACATTGCATGCAATATTTGAACCTTTTGTGTGCATTTGTGTTGAGTGTTGAGTAGCACTGTTTGTAGACATCCTTGTTGAACTGATTGATCTTGAGTTTTACTTGAGGACAAGCAAAAGTCTAAGTTCGGGATGTGGATGAGTCTAACATATCAACTCATTTAGGGCTTTGTTTTAATAGTTTTATTGTTCTCAGTGCCTAATATATGCTCTAAACTGATGTTAATGTGTTAATTTACAGCAATAAAGGTGAAGGAGCAATGCAAGGACATTACCGGGTAAAAGGGAGCAAAAAAGCTTAAGAAGTTGGAGAAAGGTATTCCTGGTGATCTCTAAGACACTCAGCGAACCGCTGACGAGTGACTTTTCAGCTCGCAAAAAGTTCCAGTGTGCCATACCTGTGGAAAATCCAACTTAGGTGATGGACATAGACAGTTGGCGGACCACCGAATGGATCAACGACCTCGATTGTGATTGCCTAAACTCAAAGAAGTTGGAGGTTAAACAGCCAAGAGAGACAGGCGATGGAATGGAGCCATTGGCTCATCACCAACTTGGGCGGCGATGCTTAGATAACCTTGCCTAGTGCTCCTAAAGGACAAAATTTGAGAAAGTATAAATAGAATTTCAAAAAGGCAGAAAAGAATCCAGTCAGTTTTCCTAAGTAATTTTTCTCGTTGTTGAACTTGGAAATTTGCTCTAGAACATTGTTTTACTTAGTATTAGGAATTTTCTGATAGATGTTGAGATGGGCTATCAATGTTGCGCATTTTGGATTATTGTAAAGATGTGGATTTCAATACCCAGATTATGGAGAACATAATTGGTATTGATTTATTCCTTTTTATGATGTGTGGCTTAAACCCCCATTTTTGGAGGTGTAATCATGTGATTATTTGTTCTAATTAGCTTATGGGTATAGCTTTTTACTAATTGAAATGCTGCTTTGAAGTGGGTTTAATTGATAGATGTGAATTAACCCATGAATTGTAGTTTCAAATGCAGTTCTAATTTAGTGATCTAGACTTCCATGAGAAAGAGGTTTCAGAACTAAGTTTATAGATTGATAATTGTAGTGATTGTGTTGGTTTTGGTTCAACTCAAGAGAGTAAATCTTAACTCAATCCTACCTATCTAGCTCGAGAGAGTAGATAAATTAAGGTATTGGGTTGTTTATAGTGTTATGTTTGTCGAGGTTCAAGAGAACTCGCTTGAATTGTAATAGTTGTTCGAGAGAAAGCTATTACATCTATTGTCTAGCCTACTCACTAAGATTCAACAATTGTTAGTAAATTACAATTACTCATATAGTGAAATTACCCTTTAATCGATCCTTGAGTCTCTCTTATCTATTTGATTACTCTGCTATTTTTCTTAGTTGTTAATTGACAATTCTTAACCCCCCATCTGACACTTGTTGTCAACCCTTAGATTTAATTAAATGATTTCGATAATTTCTATTCCTATAATCATTTAAAATACATTTAAAATGTCATAACTGAATTCTAGCTTGTATCACTCTCAGTGGGATCGACCCTAACTCTTCGTTGGGTTTATATTAGGTTGTGATCACTTACACCTAGTATTGGATATGGTGTAGTTAAGCATTTATCATTACCTAAGGTTAATCCATTTGTATTCAAGATGTAGTCCTGATATATCCCAAGCGACAAACGAAATATCCCAAACACTAAGTCATTCATAATATGAAATTTGGAAAAGCTAAATTATCACTTCAAGATTTAGTGTCATAAGTACAAGAGCTTGTAAAATAAGATGCAAGTCTGAAAGTAAATGACATGTCTAGATGTAAGAAATATCTTATCTTATTACTAAAACAACACAATAAATAAATAAAATAAAGAGAGGTGTGGGCTGCGTGTGTATATATATAATAGTTTAAAATAAGTAACTACAAAAGTGTAAAATTGTTACCAAATTTGCAATGCCTTAAATCAAGCAGACTATTAAAAAACCTATAACACAAAAAATTGTCTTCATAGTAAATGATAGATGGAATAGTATTGACTATACAACTATTTCTATGTATTTTACATTTTAATTTTTTTAATTGGAAGGAATGATTTGTTTTTAAGCTTTTACTAATACTGATATAACATTTGAACAATCCCATCAACACTTAGAAATTACAATGCATAAGAAATTATCAGTATTCTACTAAGAAGGTGTTGTAAAAATGTAACACCTCACAACTTTACTTTTAGAATCTGAATCGTTTGTTTTAAGTATGTGAGCTTGAACCGGGTGATGTACTACTTGATTATGTGTTTTAAGGTCCACTACCAAGTGTATCAAGGGTATCATAAGTGATTTATGTTCATAATGTACCTGTCACTAAGTCAAGTTCATAGTCTTTCTATCGGCTATGTTTTCGCGTTACTTTATGCAAGAGTCACTTCAAGTGACCTTATCCTTCAGTATATAAAGAACTAGGTGAACCACAACCTATCCAATAAAAGATCTATGAGTCTTCTTGCCAATGCCACCAAGTTTTCCTCAATTGAAGTTTGTAGTAAAAAGTTATGCCCTTTTTAGTGGACAAAGTCTTGCAACGCGCCGGCCGCACCGGCGCGCGGGCTTCTGAGGCTTTAATGACCCTCCAAAAACACGTGATTCACCTCCATAATTGATAAAATTACCCTAGATAGAAAAGTTTTCAAGAAACTAACTTCCTCCAAGGTTCATCCATCATCCAAGGTAAGATTAAACCATAAAACTTCTTAATTTCTTAATCTTAACATGAATTAATGACTCTTACTCACGAAATTCATTGATTTTTAAAGAAAGCTCCTCAAACACTCATCTCCAAGGTTCAAGAAAGGTTTTTTTTAGGTCTTCTTCTTCCAAGATCATTCTTTTCTTCGGTAATTGGAGTGATTAAGGTATGTAAGACTTCAATGAGGAACTCCTTTCATCCTCATATCCAAGATTTATCAACGTTCATGAAAGAAATTACATAATTAGTGTTATCAAACCCACTCTCGAGTTCACCCAAAATCTTTACCCAAATTCCATGTTTTAAAAAAAAAAATTATTATTCAAAATTAATGATTCTTGACCTATGTACTTCCTTTTTATACTTAGTAAGGTTTTACATTGTTATCCTTTTGAGTTGTTGACATGGCATTATTATGATTTCATGAAGCTTATATTTCAAAGCATGATTTTTGAGTCTTTATGCTATTATGAAAATTTAGTTACAAATACTTATGAGCTATGAAAGTTAGAAACCTTTCTCATAATTTAAGTTACATACATGACATTGAAAGATAGATTTTATAATTATTTGAGCTTTGACTCACATATTTGAGCTTGGTCTCACCCTTTATTCATACAGACATATAGTATATCAAACTATGAGCATATTATACAAGTATATTATTTTGGGAGTAGTATTGAGCATAGATATGGGGTAAGAGTTTCGACAACTCAAATCCCATAATATACGTAGCCATCGTAGATAGGATCGTACCGTAAGATGGGTGGCTCCTCACCTGTCTCAGGAAGGCATTTTAGTGGATCCATCAGTATAGTTGTGTTTTATACTCCGACAAGGTATAGAGCGGCTCTGGCAACATGGGTAAGATGTTGTATCATCACAAGGATTATAGTGATGATTGTCAGCTAGAGAAACTCCTTAGTAAAGTAAAGAGTATTTATGTATATATATATAAATATATATATATATATATATATATATATATATATTTAAGTTTAGTTTAGAATTTGCTATTACTGCATAATATTTGTGAAGTTTAAATAATTTTATCGAATATTTATGCTTTAGTTCATTTGAGTTATATTTCAGTCTTTGAGTCCAGTTATTGTTTTACTCAACCTTATTACATACTCGTACATTCAATATATTGATGTCATTAGACCTGCATCTTCTTCGGATGCAGATACATGTGTTTGGGATCATCTATAGGCATATCTTTTATATTACCCAACTTCTTGCTTTCAGAGGACTCCGGTCAATTATTTGCTTTAATAGTTTATTTAAGGTTGTCGTGGGTCCTTCCCAATGCCTATCTCAAACAGTAGAGGCTTCATAGATAGACAATATTAGAGGGTCTCTTGGTATTTATCTTCATATATTTTGTTAAACTATTACTTCTTACATTCATTATTCTCAGACAGTTCAGACAATATTTGACTTAATTGTTTCCCTTTTAAGTTATTTAAGACTAGAAATGCTTGAGTAAGTCTTTTGCAGAGTAGTCAGTCAGGCCAAGGGTTCGCTTGGGGATCACTAGTGCATCTTGAGTGCCGGTCATATGTAGGGTGTAGGCTCGGGGCATGACAAACTTTGTATCAGAGCACAAAGTTTAAGTGTCCTGGGGTGTCTATAAAGTCGTATCTAGTAGAGTCCTTCTTATCGGTGTGAAGCACTCCACATCGATGATAGGGAGGCTACTTGATATAAGGAATTGTCTTATTTTTTTCATACTCCCGTTCATGCGATAGAGTTTCACTCTATAAACGTTGCTTTTAACTCGTGCTTACGTGTGTAATTTTAGATTATACCTCTACAAAGAGTTGTTCGCGAACGTCTTTCTAGGAGGAATGTTAATCCTCAAGGTCAAGAAGATCCCAATGGATGAAAAGTGCAACCCCCTTAGGGAGATCTCACCAATGCAGAGTTCAGAAATGCTATTCAGATGTTGACTCAGGTTGTGGCAAATCAGGTTGGTCATCAAAGAGTGGGTCATCAGGATGCAGCTGATACTTCCAGAGTTCGAGAGTTCTTAAGGATGAACCCTCCCAAGTTAACATGTTCAAAGATCAGCGAGGATCTAGAAAAATTTGTGTATGAGGCTCATAAGGTGTTTAAGGTTATGCATATTGTTGATGCGGAGCAAGTTGAGTTAGCTGCATATCAGGTCAAGGGTGTTTCTAGGATATGCTACGAACAGTTGAAAAAGACTAGACGAGAAGGTGTAATACCACGAGGCTGGACTGTGTTTGAGAATGCCTTCTTTGGATGCTTGATTCCCCGAGAGCTAAGAGAGACAAAGGTAAGATATTTCCATAACCTAAAGTAGGATTGTATAAGCATGCAGGAATAGAGTCTCAAGTACACCCAGTTGGCTCACTATGCTCCAGAGATTATGGATGATATGAAGACCAAAATGAGCTTGTATTTGTCGGGACTCTCCCGTCTATCAAATAAGGAATGTAAGGCAACTATGTTGATAGAAGACAAGGGCTTAGCCAGGCTATGATTCATGTGCAACAAGTGGAGGAGGATAAGCTGAAGGATATGGAATAGTATCGAAGTAAAAGGGTCAAGACAAAAAACTATGAGTCTTGTTAGCAAAAGACCAAAAATGGAAATCGATCATCCTTTCAGCAGAGGTCATCCAGAATTGCTCCATCATCAGCTAGTGCACTTGCACTCAGAAACAAAAATGATCACCAGATCCACAATTCTCAAAATTTCCAAGCTCGGGGTACTCGGTCTCAAGGGAAGTGTGACACAGGGGTTTCAGAGCCCACCTTGTGCTAGGTGCGGTAGGACTCACCCAGGAGAGTGTCATGATGGAACCAATAGTTGTTTTAAGTGTGGTCAGATGGGTCATTCTGAGAGACTGCCCAAAGGGAAGACAAGGTAATAGAGGTAATAGAGCCTAATGTTCTTTAGCAGCTTCAGCAATCAATGTTTCCCAAAGGAGAGCTACTTCAAAAACATATGGGAATACAAACCTCATGTATGCTATGGCTACTCTCCAGGATCAGGAGAACTCACCGGATGTTGTTACTTGTATGCTTAAAGTCCATTATCTTTATGTTTAACTCTTACTTGATCTAGGTTCGAGTTTATCTTTTGTAGCTCCTTACATATCCATGAGGTTTGGAACTTGTCCCGAGCAACTTCTTGAGCCATTTAGTGTTTCTACACCTATTGGTGAGTTTATTTTAGCAGAAAGAGTCTATCATGATTGTACTATCTCATTTCATCACAAAGACACCATGACTGATTTAGTTGAATTAAACATGGTTGATTTTGACGTAATTCAAGGAATGGACTGAATTTATACTTGTTATGCCTCCGATGATTGTTGAAATCGAGTGGTCAAGTTTCAGTTCCTTAATGAGCCAGTCTTAGAGTGGAAGAGTAATCCAACAGTGCCTTAGGGTCGTTTCATCTCATACCTTAAAGCTAAAAAGTTAGTCCCAAAGGGGTGTATCTCCAACTTAGTCAGAGTTAATGACTCTAGTGTTGAGACACCACCTCTTCAATCAATCCCAGTGGAAATGAGTTCCCAGAAGTTTTTCTCAACGATCTTCCCGGAGTCCCTCCTGAAAGAAAGATAGACTTTGGAATTGATGTCCTTCCCGATACTCAAGCCATCTCTATTCCACCATACAGAATGGCTCCAACTGAATTAAAAGAGTTTAAAGAACAATTGAAATATCTCCTTGATATGGGCTTCATCCGACCAAGTGTATCCCCTTCGGGCGCTCAAGTCTTATTCGTGTGAAAAAAGGATTTTTCCCTTATGATGTGTATCGATTACCGCCAATTAAACAAGGTTTCCATATGGAATAAATATCCCCTTCAAAGAATTGATGACCATTTTGACCAACTTCTACGTGTCACTTGCTTCTCTAAGATAGACTTTAGATCTGGTTATCACCAGATGAAAGTGCGAGAAAGTGACACCCCGAAGACAACATTCAGGACCCGTTACAGTCATTATGAGTTCCTTGTCATGTCATTTAGTTTGACTAACGTTCCTGTGGCATTCATGGATCTCATGAATATAGTATTTAAGTAGTATCTGGATATGATTGTTATCGTATTCATCGATGATATCTTGATCTACTCAAGAAATGAAGATGATCATGCCAGTCATCTCAGAATAGTCCTCCAAACTCCTTAGGATCATGAGTTATTTGCCATGTTTTCAAAGTGTAAATTTCGGCTTTAATATGTGGTGTTCTTAGGCCACATTGTGTCTGGCGAAGGTATTCGAGTTGATTCGTAGAAAATAGAGGCAATGAAGAATTGTCCTATACCCACATCTGCGACCGACATAATGAGTTTCTTGGGTTTGGCTGGTTACTACAAATGGTTTGTAGAAGAATTTTCATCCATTTAATCCCCATTGATTAACTTGACCAAGAAGAGGGCTATGTTTAAATGGTCTGAGGCTTGTGAGGAAAGCTTTCAAGAATTGAAAACTGAATTGACTACTGCTCCAGATTGACCCTACTAGAGGGAACAAAAGGTTTTGTTGTATACTACGATGTACCAAGAGTTGTACTTGATATTTTGTTGATGCATAATGGTAAGGTTATAGCCTATGCCTCTAGGCAGCTAAAAATCCATGAGAGGAATTATCCAACTCATGATCTCGAATTGGCAGCAATGGTGTTTGCTCTTAAGATATGGCGTCATTATCTCTTAGGTGTGCATGTGGATGTGTTCACTGACCAGAAGAGCCTTTAGTATATTTTCAGTAAGAAAGAGCTTAATCTTAGATATAGGAGATGGCTAGAGTGACTTAAGGATTATTACATGAATATTCTCTACCACCAAGGTACGGCTAATATTGTTGTTAATGCCCTTAGTAGGTTGTCCATGTGAAGTGCTGCTCATGCTGATTAAGAATATAAAGAGTTAGCTAAGGAAGTGAACAAACTTGATTGTTAGGAAGTTCGTTGGGTAGACTCTAGTGAAGGTGGAGTTAATGTAATGAATGGGGTTGAATCATCCTTGGTGGTGGAAGTGAATGAGAAGCAAGATAAGGACACCATCCTACATAAGTTGAAGGAAAATGTTCATAAACATAAAGTTATGGCTTTTGAACAAGGGGAAGATGGTTTGTTGAGATATCAAGGTAGATTGTGTGTTCTAAGGGTGGATGATCTCCAAGAGAGGAACATGGCAGAAGCTCATAGTTCCAGATATTCGATCCATCCGGGTTCCACCAGGATGTACCACGACTTGAAGGATGTTTATTAGTGGAATAGTATGAAGAGGTGTATTGTAGATTTTTTTGCTAACTGTCCAAATTGGCAACCAGCCAAGGTTGAACACAAAAGACCATTTGGTGTAGCTCAGAACATAGCTCTTCTGGAATGGAAGTGGGAGATGATTAATATGGACTTTATTACTGGCTTGCGCAATCTCGCAAACAACATGATTCAATAAGGGTGATTGTAGATCGAATGACTAAATAAGCCCATTTCTTGTTGGTAAAAACTACAAATTAAGCAGAAGATTATGCTAGTCTATACTTCTGTGAGATAATCCGACTTCATGGAGTCCCTTTTTACATCTTTTCAGATAGGGGTGCACAATTTACCTATAAAACCCCAGATTTTTTTTGTACCAAGACTCGAACCATCCTTCTTTGTGAGTAGGATTTTACCGAGGAATTTAAATTTCTTTAGTATTACGGTCACTAGATGTAGTACCTTGAGTTCCAAAATGAACCAAAGAGAGATCATTCAAGTCATTCGTATGTTCTTCTAAGTTTTGGGTCAACTTCAAACAACGATAACTTTTAGCACAAGATGAGTTAGGTGGCCCATAAGATATCAAATGAAAGGTCTTTGAATTATCTTTCCAACACCACTGAGTGGCTATGTTTTGAGGTTGAATGAGTGATATATGCCCTTTTGAAGTTAGGCTATCCAATTAAGGAAAGTTACCCAAAAATAGTGAGGGGCATTTTGGTCTTTTCCTTACCCAATCAGATTTTCTTCAATTTTAGTAAGGTTTTAGCAATCTAATCTGATTAGGTTATATTTTATAATCCTAATATACACCTAGGGTGTTAGTTAAGAGTTAAAGAAGAGAAAAGAAGAGAAAAGAGGAGAAAATAGGAGAGTATCAAGGCGTTCGTTAAGATTCTTGAGTTTTGTTGCGGATTTTTTCCAAGGGTTTGATCTGTAAGAGGTATGTAAGTTTCCTTAGTGTTGGGTTCATTCACCAAAACTCCAAATATGATTTTCATATTCAAATTCGTCCATAATGATTGAAAGATTTAACTTCTTGATATGTTTTCTTGAAGTTCATTCTAAATCTTATTTTGTTGGGGTTTTGATGATTTCTTGAGATGAAAGTGAGTTTTTTAAGGGCTCTTTTGATTAGATTAGTGTGTACGTATTTTGAGTAATCGAATCCAAGTGATTGAGGTAGAAACCATTCGAATCTAGGTGAACTAGGGTGAGAAAACGAGCAAAGAAAGTCATCGGGGTTTTCTAGGTTGGGGCTTGGCGCCCTACGCCAGTGAGTTCACCCAAACAACACCTTTGTAGGTAGATGGCTGGTGGCCTGCACCACTCAGTGCGCTAGGGTCGGCTGCCTCCACCCCTTCTCTGTCGTTTCCCCCGTCTAAGTCCTTTAAAATGCTACCTTCAAGCCCTATCGATTCTAAACACTCCAAACCAGTTCTCAATGCCTATAAATCATTCATAACATGAATCATAAACTTTAATTCATAATTTAAATTTTGGGTAGATCTAAGAGTTAAGTCTTGACAGTTCTTTCCGAACATGTTGAGAAAGTCCCTCTGAGTCTTTTTGAGGAGTTCTCTAAAACTTCTAGTAACTTGTTTCAAGACTCGAGCAAGTGAGTATGGAAATGAGGAAAATGTATTCATGAGTCTACATTAACATCACAATATCTTTCATATCATGAACCATAACTTTTGAATTCATAATTGAAATTCAAGATAAAGTTAAGAATAGAGTTTAAGAAAGCCTTTGAGTTCAATTGTTAATCCTTTGATATCAACTATAGATTTGAGCTATGTTTTGAGGAAGTAAGTATTAGAATGAGAAAAGTCATATACAGGAGTTCCATATTATTATGTAGACCCTTGAGTTGATTCGTTCGTGACCACAAATTCCACATAAACTTCATAAATTGAGCATCTTTGAGAGGAGTAGTATCTTAAAGTTCTAAGTCTTGAGTATTGAGTTCCTAACCCTTTTGAGATTATATTCCTAATCATGGGGCTATTACATGTTACCCATGAAGACCTCGAGTTGATTTATTCATGCTCATAATTCCGCATGAACCTTATGACTTTAGAATTTTTGAGATGTGTAGTATCATTGAGTTCTTGAATTGTGGAGTTGTTGAGTTTCGAGTATTGAGTTTTATGTATGGTTATTGAAAACCTTGAATTGAGTCGTTCACGTCTATAATTTGGCATGAACCTTATTTTGAGAAGTCTTTTACATAATTTTCTAAACTTGTTTTAAGACTTGAGTTTTTGAGTATCAGAAGATTTAAGCTTCATTTTTCAAAATGAATATATGGGAACTACGTATTCCCAAGAGTAAACATTTTTACATTTAAAAGACAATGAAACTGAGATTTCCCAAAAGAGTTTAAGTGGAGTTTCAGAGTACTATTTATTTTTTAGAGAAATATTATGAGTAATAATCTCAAACAAGAGGAAGAGTTATGTTTTTAAACATATGAGCTAAATATATTTTGGGAGTAGTATTGAGCACCGATATGGGGGAGAGTTCAGAAAACTCACAGCCCCCATAAACCATGTGCGCCAACATGGGTATAAAGGGTCATAGATTTTAGATGATTCCATAATGATTTTTAGCATAGACTAGTGGATCCACTTAGTGAGTGGTTCTTATACTTTGACAAAGTATAGGATAGTACTACCAGCGTGGGAGAGATGTTGTATCATCACATGAATTATAGTGATTGTTGTCGATTAGAGAATCCCCCACAGAGTTATAATTGTGTATTTTTATATGCAAATTGAGTTATTATTCTATTCTTCACTACTATCACGACCCAAGCCTAGGGCCTAGACGTGACATGGCGAATGGGGAACCCGAAGGAACCCCAAACAAGCCTCTCAAACTTGTCATCACACTTCATCGGTCGCGGAAGTTTATTCAACATTAAATAACGGGAAATAGGGACTAAGGGCAACCATTTCAAAATAACATCATAGAATAAGAGTCAAGCTCATTTACAAAATACTTGTCCAACGTACACCTCTACATATATAGATAGGACGGGGACCATGACATATTACCGGCTCCCCTCATAGTCAAAATACAATGGCAAGCTAAAGTCTCAAAACATAAGAGTAAGAAACATAACGTAGCACTCGAATCATTGAGGACTCACCAATAATCTCGGATAAGCACCGTACTAGCCATGTGAATGGAGAGAAGTGTCACGACCCAAGCCTAGGGCTTAGACGTGACCGGCAAATGGGGAACCCGAGGGAACCCCAAACAAGCCTCATAGCATATCATTACACATCCTTGGTCACGGAAGCAATTAAAATGACCATAAGCGATAAGCATAATCAAGGGGAAATTGGGACTAAGGGAGCAAGAGAAAAAGAGAATAATACATAAATACCATAGATGAGTCAAGCTCAAACATAATACACAACTTGTCCAACACCACCTCTAAACATGGATACTTAGCGGGGGCCGAGACAAACTACCGGGCTCACCCTCATAGTCAAAATATAATTAAAAAGGAAAAGTCTTATACATAGCATGAGATCATAAGCAACGTCCTCGGGATGGAGGACTCACCAATAAGCTCGCTAGAAAATTGAATTAGCCACGCGGAGGAGGATGGTTAGACGGTGCTCCGGTCCCTACATGGTGACATCATGTAGGCATAAAGTATGCATTAGTACATTTGAATGTACTAAGTATATGGGATGCAATGTAATGCAACAATGGATGGACATCATAGGCAAAATGCATAATCGTACCCGATAGATAGCATATTAATGAGATGATATGTATAATGATGCTTATATAAAAATCATATTTAGTGGGGCATAGTATATGTGTAGTGAGTGACCATCAATATAGTATTTCCAAGGCCTACCACCCCCTTGGAGAGGCGAAAGAGGTACAAACCCCTCAATGTGGTTACCCGGGCCTACCACTCCCTGAGCTAGGGACCAAGGTACAAACCCCTCGATATGGTTATACGGGCCTACTACCCCCCGTACTAGGCAACCAAGGTACCAACCCCTCGATATGGTTATACGGGCCTACTACCCCCGTACTAGGCAACCAAAGTACCAACCCTCGATATGGTTACCCGGCCTACAACCCCGAGCTAGGCTTGGTTGACTCACACACTATATAGAGAAAATCATATACATGTATCCATTTCATCATCATTTCAATATTTATATAATCATCCGACTCATAGGACGTACATTGAACCTTCCATTTCATAAGAATCCTATAAATGACATTTTATCAAACATATGGTGGGCTACTTGTTCATGTAAATAAAATCATGTGTTTCAAGAGTGCTAAGTCCCACCAATTTCAAAATTCATATAAAACAGCCCACCAACAACGTACATATATATATATACATATATAACAATCTTTATAATTTGATCATGGAGGCATAAAAACCATAAACATCACATAATAATACTATTTCATGATAATATGCAAGATAGACCTTAATAGGGTGTGTAGTAGTGATTCCATACTCAAGAGTTCATAAATAAACATAAGGACCCATAAACTTGAAGTAGTAATAGAGGATAAATGGTTGGACTTGTGGAAAGGAAGGTTTCCACAATCAAACCCACATACCTCAATTTTGGAGAATTCTTGATGAAGATTGGAATGGAGAATTGCTTGAGATTGAATCTTAAATCCGGAATTAAATCTTGATGAAGGTTTTGGATTAGGGTTCTTAAGAGAACTTTGAGAGAAAATGTGTCTAAGTATGGGAGAGGTGTTTTGGGAAATGTTTTAGAGATGGGAATTGAGTTAATGTTATATAGGAAATAACATATGCCCTTTGGAAAAAAAACGGAACAAACACTTAGAAAAAAAAAGTGAGGCGGGTGAACAGTAACTTTGGTTACTGGAAATTGCATTTTCTGCCCGGACAGGTTTTACGAAAATGGGCATAACTTCTTCGTCCGAACTCCAAATGAGGTGAAACGAAGTTCGTTGGGTAGCTAACTCAAAGGGCTTTCCATGGATATATTATTTCCACAAAAATTATTTGTGTTCTAGGAGATATGACCCTCCAAAGTAGACCCTCGAAAAAGGCTTCACTTGGAAATTTCGGATTTCGATACGGTTGCTCTAAAATTTGGGTGAGACCCATTTCCCACTCAATTTGACCCCCTAAACAAGAATATGAAGTCGGATTTTCGAAAAATGAAACGGATTCTTAGATATAGCTAAAACAAGCTTTCGATAACTTTCGAAGCACATTTTTAAGAACTTTTTGGGTCGTTTCAATATCTTCCCCTTGGGAACGTTCGTCCCCGAATGTGGAAGAGACGTACAAGGCAAGACTTAGTAAGAACATATCAGCTCCAACATGAATGCAAAAATTTTATTTAAACATCACTTCAAGATTTCAAAACTTAGTGTAAAGCATCCATAACTCATCAATTTAAACATATATGCACATGAATGATTTAGGGGTTGAAATGTAAGACTTAATGGAGTACAAAGGACTTGATTTAATACCTTAGGCTTGAGTAGAGTTGAATAAATAAGGATAACGTCTTTGCATGTCCGCTTCGGCCTCCCAAGTAGCACTCTCCACTTGTTGATTTCTCCAAAGCACCTTAACGGAGGCCACTTCTTTGTTCCTCAACCTCTTAACTTGTCTATCTAAGATCTGAACCGGGACTTCGTCATACGTCAAATTATCTTCTACAACACCCACAACCTTAAGAGGTACAATAGCGTTAGGATCACCAACACATTTCCTCAACATCGATACATGGAATACCGGATGAACTAATTTCATCTCCTTGGGCAACCCCAACTCATAGGCTACTTTACCAACCCTTCTTATTACCTCGTAAGGACCGACATACCTAGGACTTAACTTCCCCTTCTTACCAAAACGAACCACACCTTTCATTGGAGAAACTTTCAAATAAACCCAATCACCCACTTTGAATTCAAGATCCCTTCTCCTCACATCGGCATAAGACTTTTGACGACTTTGGGCTGTTTTCAACCTCTCCTTAATCATCCTTACATTCTCAAGAGCATCCATGACCAGATCCGGACCCAACAAGGCCACCTCTCCAACTTCAAACCACCCAACCGGTGACCTACACCGTCTACCATAAAGTGCCTCAAAAGGAGCCATACCGATACTAGAATGATAACTATTGTTGTATGCAAACTCAATCAAAGGAAGATGATCATCCCAACTACCTTTCAACTCCAAGACACAAGCTCTAAGCATATACTCCAAGGTTTGAATTGTTCTTTCGGCCTGACCATCCGTTTGAGGGTGGAAGGCCGTGCTAAGCTTTACCTTTGTACCAAGACCCCTTTGGAAAGATTTCCAAAAGTGAGAAGTGAATTGGGCACCACGATCCAAGATGATAGACAAGGGAATCCCATGCAACCTTACCAATTCATGAATGTACAACTTGACATACTCTTCAGCCCCGTAAGTAGTTTTAACCGGTAGGAAATGAGCCGACTTTGTCATCCGATCAACCACCACCCAAACCGAATCAAAACCTCTTCTAGTCTTAGGCAAGCTCACTACAAAATCCATGTTGATTTCTTCCCACTTCCAAGTAGGTATCTCAATGTCTTGAGTTAGGCCACCCGACCTTTGATGTTCGGCCTTGACTTGTTGACAACTATGGCAACCCGAAACAAATTTTTCAATGTCCTTCTTCATACCGACCCACCAATATACATCCCTCAAGTCTCTATACATCTTTGTTGACCCCGGATGAATAGAATAAAAAGAATTTTGAGCCTCATCAAGGATTCTTCCCCTCACACCATCCACACAAGGAACACATAATCTACCTTGGTACCTAAGGGCACCATCTCCCCCTTGGGAGAAAACCTCCACCTTACCACTACTCACCGAGGCCTTTAATTCCACCAAAGAAGGATCAAGATCTTGCTTGGCTATCACCTCATCAACCAAGGAAGACCTTGAACTATCAACAACAACTACTCCTCCACTATCCACCCCTTCTAACCTAACTCCTAATTTGGCCAACCGATGGACCTCCTTAGCCAACTCTTTACTACCTTCCTCCACATGAGCCAAGCTACCCATGGACACTCTACTCAATGCATCCGCCACCACATTAGCTTCCCCGGATGATAGTGAACACTCATATCATAATCCTTAAAGAACTCTAACCACCTCCTTTGTCTCAAGTTAAGATCTTTTTGCGTGAACACATATTGGAGACTCTTATGGTCGGTGAAGATATCAACATGCACCCCATACAAATAGTGATGCCAAATCTTCAAAGCAAAAACCACGGCGGCAATTCAAGATCATGGGTTGGGTAATTCTTTTCATGAACCTTAAGTTGCCTAGAAGCATAGGCTATAACCTTACCACTTTGCATCAACACACAACCCAAACCAATACGGGAAGCATCATAATAAACAACAAAACCTTCTAACCCATCTGGAAGTGACAAAATAGGAGCGGACACAAGCCTTTCTTTCAAAGTTTGGAAGCTTTCCTCACACTCATCCGACCACACAAATTTAGCCTTCTTTTGAGTCAACTTAGTCATAGGAGAAGCAAGAGAAGAAAACCCTTCCACAAATCTCCTATAATAACCCGCTAAACCCAAGAAACTCCTTATATCCGACGGGGTCAAAGGTCTAGGCCAATTCCTAATAACATCGGTCTTCTTAGGATCTACCTTAATACCATCCCCGACACTACATGGCCTAAGAAAGCAACTTTCTTCAACCAAAACTCACACTTTTCATATTTAGCGTACAACTTCTCTTCCCTCAATCTTTGGAGTACAACCCTCAAGTGACCCATGTGCTCTTCCTCACCCCGAGAATAGATCAAGATGTCATCTATAAACACCACCACAAAAGAATCAAGGTAGGGTTTGAAGACCCTATTCATCAAATCCATAAAGATAGCCGGAGCATTAGTCAACTCGAAAGATATCAGCACAAACTCATAGTGCCCATACCTAGTACGAAAGGCCGTCTTAGGAATATCACACTCCCTCACCTTCACTTGATGATACCTGGACCGAAGATCAATCTTAGAGAAGTGACTAGCCCTATGCAATTGGTCAAATAAATCGTCAATCCTTGGAAGAGGATACCTATTCTTGACGGTGACCCTATTAAGTTATCGATAATCAATACACATTCTAAGAGACCCATCTTTCTTCTTCACAAACAAAACCGGAGCACCTTATGGAGAATGACTAGGTCTAATAAACCCCTTCTCTAACAAATCTTTCAATTGCTCTTTCAACTCTTTCAACTCCACCGGGGCCATACGGTAAGGGGGAATAGAAATAGGTTGAGTATCGGGAAGGAGGTCTATACCAAAACCTATCTCCCTTTTGGGAGGGACACCGGGAAGGTCTTTTGGGAAGACATCTAGAAACTCATTAACGACCGGAATAGACTCAATAGGAGGGACTTTAGACTCCACATCATTGACTCTCGCAATATGGTACAAGCACCCTTTGGAAATCAACCTATGGGCTTTAATGCAAGAAATAAATTTCCCCTTCACCACAACATCCCGACTCTCCCGCTCAAGGACGGGTTCGTTAGGAAATCGAAACTTAACTTTATGAGTCCTACAATCAATAGAAGCATAATATGCATGCAACCAATCCATCCCAAGAATAACATCAAAATCCACCATATTCAACTCAACAAGATCACAAGGCAACAACTTATTCAATATGCAAACCGGACAATTTCTATACACTTTTCTAGCAACAATAGAGACACCAATGGGAGTAGATACTTCATATGACTCATGCAACAATTCCGACTCAACGTGAAATTTTCTAGCAACTAAGGGGGTAACAAAGGAAAGGGTGGCACCCGGATCAATCAAAGTATAAACATCAAGATCAAAGATTTGCAACATACCGGTCACCACATCGGGAGTCTCATTAACACCTTGTCTACCATGCAAAACATAAAATCGACGGTGCCTTGGGGCACCACTTTGAGAAGCACCTCTACACAAAGGAGTAGTGTTAGCATTTCGGACCTTGTTGCGGATCTTGGGACACTCAAACCTCTTATGACCCACTTCTCCACATTCAAAGCAAGCACCCGAACCCTTCATGCAAGGACCACCATGCTTCCTCCCACACTTAGGGCATACTTCCATAGAATCCACTTCACCTCCTCCTTGAGGTCTAGGAACATTGATAGCAAATCCCCAGTTGACATGAGGGTTTCCTCGGCCTTGATGAAATCTAGCACCCTTAGGGAACCTATTCTCCAATCGGGCCCTCTTGGCCTCGTGCCCCCTTCTCTTTCTCAATTTCTCCTCCTCCATTTGCTCGGCATAAGTCATCAACCGAGACAAGTCCATATCTCCAATGAGCATAGCGGACCGACACTCCTCACTAACCAAGTCGGATACACCCATCACAAATTTGTTCATCCTCGACCTAGAGTCGGCCACCAAGTGAGGTGCATACTTGGAGAGTTGGACAAATTTGAGGGCATACTCCCTCACACTCATAGCTCCTTGCTTCAAGTTCATGAACTCCACCAACTTTGCCTCCCTAAGCTCAAGAGGAAAGAACTTATTAAGGAAAGCAAGTTTAAAATCCTCCCACAACACCACATAGCCATTACCTTTCTCACCCTTCCATTGATCAAACCAAATTTGAGCAACCCCCTTGAGTTGGTAGGCCGCCAACTCCGCCTTCTCACAAGCACCAACACCCATAATGGTCAAGATTTTGCATACCTCATCGATGAACTCTTGCGGGTCCTCATCCATCTTTAAACCATGGAAGACCGGAGGGTTCATCCTCATGAAATCTCTCACCCTTTCCCCCGGGGTGGTAGCTCGAGGAGCTTGGGCTCCTTGTTGCACTTGGTTAGATACCACTTGTGCAAGCATGGTGAGTGCATCACGGAGCTCACCATTGGTGGGTGGCTCTTCCGGTGATCGGGCCCGTCTTCCCCTTATGTTTGGCATGATGATCTAGCAATCCAAAGAACAAGCGTTAGGGAGGAATCACCTTATTACACTCTAAGCACGACATACAACATAAAGAAGGGAAACCTTTCCTAAAATGTTTTGTAACCTCCCATTCATAGTTGTGGCGCGCTTCACAATCATGATTAGGACTCTACTCAACGCGGTGTGTTGGACTCCGAGGATTTAACAACCTAGTGCTCTGATACCAAGCTTGTGACGACCCAAGCCTAGGGCCTAGACGTGACATGGCGAATGGGGAACCCGAAGGAACCCCAAACAAGCCTCTCAAACTTGTCATCACACTTCATCGGTCGCGGAAGTTTATTCAACATTAAATAACGGGAAATAGGGACTAAGGGCAACCATTTCAAAATAACATCATAGAATAAGAGTCAAGCTCATTTACAAAATACTTGTCCAACGTACACCTCTACATACATAGATAGGACGGGGGCCATGACATATTACCGGCTCCCCTCATAGTCAAAATACAATGGCAAGCTAAAGTCTCAAAACATAAGAGTAAGAAACATAACGTAGCCTTCGAATCATTGAGGACTCACCAACAATCTCGGATAAGCACCGTACTAGCCACGTGAATGGAGAGAAGGGTCAAGATTAGCTCCGGTCCCTACATGGTGACATCATGTAGGCAAAATATGCGTTAGTACTTTGGAATGTACTAAGTATGCGGGGTGCAATGCAACAATAGACAAGGACACAATCGAAATGCAAGAGATAGTTCCATAGGCATAATAAATGATAATATGAGGATGCATGATCAAAGTGAAGTCAAAACATGTTTAAGTAAAACTATACTAATAGTAGATATCATATGTGTGTGCATAATCCGACCAATCTGTAACCCCAACTTAGGATGGGGGATTCCGTTCACACCCGGACACCCTGGTGGCAAGGTATAAACCCCTCACATGGTTGATGTTGGTCACACCCCAAGCATCCTAGGTGGCGAGATATAAACCTCTCACATGGTTGATGTTGGTCACACCCCAAACATCCTAGGTGGCGAGATATAAACCTCTCACATGGTTGATGTTGGTCACACCCCAAACATCCTAGGTGGCGAGATATAAACCTCTCACATGGTTGATGTTGGTCACACCCCAAGCATCCTAGGTGGCGAGATATAAACCTCTCACATGGTTGTCCGGTTCTTTTCCCCCGGACTGGGCATGCTCATGCAACACTTTATATAGGAAATTCACCTTAGGCTCTAATGCAATCTCATGTATGGAATGAACATATACATAAGCTTAGTTTGTCATCAACACATTTACGGAATGCCATACATCTCCTAACTCAAGCCCTAAAGCATCAATTCATCAATTCTCCATAATTGGACATTTTGTCAAACACCTTGAAGGCATGTAATGGGATCAAAGAGCATGGAAAATAGGGTAGTAATTATGCAGCCAAACCAGTGAACAACCTACAACAACACATTTTAACACCCCCAAGACCACATGAAAAATCTCCACATCCATTCTGAATTTAGATTCAAGTTCTAGAGTCACAACATGCTCAAAACAATCACTCTTCATGTTTAAAATTCACTTGTGCAGGAAATTTATATAAGGAACAAGACTAATTTATGAACCAGGAATTAAACCATGAATTAAACCATGAATTAGTGAGTAGAATAGAGACTAGGCACTATGGGTGGAAGGACCCATGAGTTCAACACCACATACCTTGAGTTTTTATGAAGGCCTTGAGAGTGTCTTCAATGGAAGCTTGGAACTTGGGAGCAAGAGTCTCTTCAATCTTGATGAAGGTTTTGGATTAGGGTTCTTAAGAGAACTTTGAGAGAAAATGTGTCTAAGTATGGGAGAGGTGTTTTGGGAAATGTTTTAGAGATGGAAATTGAGTTAATGTTATATAGGAAATAACATATGCCCTTTGGAAAAAAAACGGAACAAACACTTAGAAAAAAAAAAAGTGAGGCGGGTGAACAGTAACTTTGGTTACTGGAAATTGCATTTTCTGTCCGGACAGGTTTTACGAAAATGGGCATAACTTCTTCGTCCGAACTCCGAATGAGGTGAAATGAAGTGCGTTGGGTAGCTAACTCAAAGGGATTTCCATGGATATATTATGTCCACCAAAATTATTTGTGTGCTAGGAGATATGACCCTCCAAAGTAGACCCTCGAAAAGGCTTCACTTGGAAATTTTGGATTTCGATACGGTTGCTCTAAAATTTGGGTGAGACCCATCTCCCACTCAATTTGACCCCCTAAACAAGAATATGAAGTTGGATTTTTGAAAAATGAAACGGATTCTTAGATATAGCTAAAACAAGCTTCTGGTAACTTCCGAAGCACATTTTTAAGAACGTTTTGGGTCGTTTCAACTACATTGAGTTGCTATATTCCATTTTAAAAGCTTTCCATATACTGCATTTTTTAGTATTATTTTATTCTTGAGTATCTTGAGTTGATTATCTTTGAGTTGAACTATGTTTCATCGAGTCGAGTACCTTAATGTTGAGTTGAGCCTTATTTCACTGAGTTGAGAACCTTATTACGGAGTTGAGTATCTTATCATTAAGTACTTCTGATTTAAGGAAGTTTGAGTAGTTTTTAGTTCCTTGAGTTGAATAAGTTCGAGAAGAGGTAAGTATGTTTCTTTTCAACTAGTCCAAGCTTATGCTTATGCTTTAGATTTCCCCTTACATGCTCGTACATCCCATGTACTGACGCCATTTTGCCTGCATAGATTTATAATGTAGATACAAGTATTCAGGGTTATCAACAGAAGCTTCGTTGAGGCCACATGGAGTTCGAGTTAGCTATGATGGGCCTTCTTACTTCTGGAAGCTTCCACTTGTACTTTCGGTTATATAAGTTGTTAGGATGTCGTGGGTCATATCCTGACTTCCATCTTTGTCAGTTAGAGGCTTCATAGAAAGACAGTAGAGGTTTAGGAGTCTATTGATTTATTTTGTTAAATGTTGTAAAGAGTTGAGTTGCCTATTTTTGGCTAGTTTAATATTTTGGTACATTCAGAATTAATCATTTGAGTTAGAGCATTGTATTTGTATTTATTGATTTTATTAAGTTTTAGGATTTCTATGCTTGAGTTAGTCTTCCGCTTGTAGTCAGCCAGGATGAGTGTTCTCTTGTGGACCAACATTGGTTCTCGAGTTCCGGCCACGTCCAGGGTGTAGACTCGGGTCGTGACAAACTTCATATCATATAACAGAGTTCAAGTGTCCTAGGGTGTCTATGAAGCCGTGTCAATAAGGTCTTGTTTATGGTTGTGAGGGCCCCACTTCTATAAACAAGGGACTACAAATATTTCAGAAAAGTTTCCCATGTTTCATACTCTGCATCGTGCAATAGAGCTATGTCATTGAGATTTAATCTAACTCGTGCGTTCTCATATCCATTCGACTACCCCTCATACTAGCGGTGGTTGAACAACAAAGTTCATCCTTTATCGATAAGTTACTCTCAGCTAAAATTTTGAGAAATTCATGAGACTCTAGAGAGTCTTGAGAGAAGCCCATGAGTGATTTAAGTGTTGAGTTTCAGAGAAATGCACTCATGTTCATGTGAATCGTGCATTTGAGCTAAAAGCAAGTTGTACTCTTTTCTCTAAGCCTTGTTTCAGCTGAGACCTTTAAGAGGATGGTATGTTTAAATCTTGGGAATATGTTCACCCTAAAAGATGGTATGAACTATGAGATTATGAACAGTAGTAGTAAAGAGTGACCTTAAGTCAAGATAAAAGTATGTAGAGGTTTAGTAATTTAAGGGAAATAGATAGTGATGGGGCAAATTATGTTATTGCAAATGTGCACCCACTCAGTTATAAGTGATGAGTTCCTTTATGGGCCAAGTAAGGAATAGTAAGGTTGTAGAAGAGTTCGTGATATGAGGAATAGTTATTAGTCATGAGGAGATAGAGTATATAGTTAACCAAAATAAAGTTGATGTTAATGTATTAGGTTAAATCAGACGAAATATATGTGTGCAATCATAAAGTAGAATATTCATGAGGTAGTAAACCGAAGCTAAGTTTATGAACTTTGAAGGAGAGTGCCCCATCGTATTCAGAGTATGATAGAACTATTTGAGAGATAATGCGCAGTAAGTGAATAAATAGTATTTAAGTTGTGAAGTGGATTGTGATGGTAAATTGTGAGTGTAGAGGCTAAGAGGTAAGGATTGACTACTTTCCATAAGGTTTTAGTGGACGAGTGTTTCTTAAATATATGCATAGTAGTGGTGAGTTAGTATAGCAGGCGAGCAATTATATTGATATTCGGGTTTAGTAATAACCATTAAGCTTGAATTAGAGATGAGTGTCATTACCAAAAGAATGGATACATGAGGGTGATGATGTTAGTTTTGAGATTTGATCTAGAAGACTTAACATAGAAAAGGTGAGAATGTGAGATGTTAGCTGCAACAAATATGAGTGGTACAAGTGAGAGACCCTAACATTTGGATAAGGGTAGTGAAGTGTGGCAAAGTCACAAGAAGAACAGGAGAATTAAGAGGTGTACCGAGATTGTATGTAATCATCATAGGTTGAGAGAAACACCTTAAAAAGAGATCTTAGTACCTGCTTATGGAGAGCTCAGTAGTCATGACATAAGCTTCTCTCGAGTGTTAGAGTAAATGAGTATGTAGACCAGTTAGAGATTCTGGAATAGGTCCATAGCTCTCAAGTGTCAGCTTTAGACCTAAGGGGGAGATAACAAGATGAGAAATTGAGTCAAGTGTTCGACAATAAGATAGTAATGAGTTCCAAATAGTATAGGAGATATCCTTTCAGAGGTTCTTTTAGTAATGGAGTAATGTTATAAAGAGAAGGTTAATGATCCAATCGTTAAAATGATAGTGTACTAACTCCGCCTAAGGTTTTAAATAAGGATGAACTTTTGCTATGAGAAATAGCAAAATCAGAAACCTTAGTTGGTTTTGAATAGTAATGCAGGCAAATTTTAGTTAGTATGGCAGAGATGATAAGAGTAACCCCATTCCACACCCAGTCCAGCCATCATTCGAGGATGAATGATCCTAAGGGGGAGATATTGTAACACCCCATAAATTTTTTGTACCAAGACTCACACCATCCTTCGTTGTGAGTAGCGCTTTACCGAGGAATTTAAACTTTCTTGAGTGTTAAGGTCACTAGATGTAGCACCTTCAGTTCCAAAAAGTACTAAAGAGATATCATTCAAGTCATTCCTAAGTTCTTCTATGTTTTTGGTTAATTTCAAACAACCATAACTTTAAGCACAGGATGAGTTAATATCAAATGAAAGGTCTTTAATTATCTTTCCAATGCTGCAAAATGGCTAAGTTTTGATGTCAGATGAGAGAGACATGTCTTTTTGAAGTTAGGTTGTCCAATTTATGAAAGTTACCAAAAAATAGGGAGGGGTATTTTGGTTTTTTTCTTACTCAATCAAATTTAATTCATTTTAAGTAAGGTTTTAGGGGTCTAATCTGATTAGTTTCAGTTTTATAATCCTAATATATGCCTAGGGTATTAGTGGAGAGTTCAAGAATAGAAAAGAAGAGAAAAGAGGAGATAAGAGGAAAAGATCAAGGTGTTCGTCGAGATTCTTGAGTTTTGTTGCGGATGTTCACCAAGGGTTTGATCCCTAAGAGGTATGTAAGTTTCCATAGTCTTGGGTTCATTCACCCACACGCCAAACATGATTTTCATATTCGTATTCATCCATAAAGATTAAAAGATTAATGTTCTTGATAAGTTTTCGTGAAGTTCATTCTAAATCTTGTTTTGTTGGGATTTTGATGATTTCTTAATATGAAAGTGAGTGTTTTGAGGTCTATATTGAGTAGATTAGTGTGTACTTATGTTGAGTAATAGAATTCAAGTGATTGAGTAAGAAACCGTTCGAATCTAGGTGAACTAAGGTGAGAAAATGAGCAAAGAAAGTTGGTGGGGTTTTCTGGGTTGGGGCTTGGCGCCTTACGCCAGCCAGTACGCCCCAACCATACCTCTTTAGGTAGAGAGTTGGTTCCATTCACCACTTAGTGCGCCAGGGTCACCTGTCCACATTGCTTCTTTCTCGTTTCGCCTGTCTAAAACTTTTAAAAGGGTACCTTAAAGACTTATCGATTCTAAACACTCTAAAATACTTCTAAACACCTATAAATCATTCATAACATGAATCATAACCTTAAATTCATAATTCAAATTCAAGGTAGAGTTAAGAGTTAAGTCTTAAGAGTTGTTTCGAACATTTTTAGAATTCCCTATGAGTCTTTTTGATGAGTCTTCTACAACTTCTAGTAACTTGTTTCAAGACTTGAGCAAGTGAGTATGAGAATGAAAATAATGTATTCATGAGTCAACTTTATCAATACAAGATCCTTCATATCATGAACCATAACTCTTGAATTTATAATTCAAATTCAAGAGAGAGTTACGAGTATAGTTTAAGAAAGCCTTTGAGTTCAATTGTGAATCCTTTGAGATAAACTATTGATTCGATCTATGTTTTGAGGAAGTAATTACGAGAATGAGAAGAGTCATATACAGGGAAAGTGAAGTTAAGGGAGAGGTACGTCGATTCGTTTCAAATGAGTTGAACTATGTTACAATCATTCAGAGTTCCATATTGTTATGTAGACCCTTGAGTCGAGTCGTTCATGCCTATAAATTCCGCATGAACTTCATAAATTGAGCATCTTTGAGAGGAGTAGTATTTTTGAGTTCTAAGTGTCGAGTATTGAGTTCCTAATCCTTTTAATATTATATTCCTAATCATGGGACTATTACATGTTACCCATGAAGTCCTCGAGTTGAGTTGTTCATGCCCATAATTCTGCATGAACCTTATGAGTTGAGCATTCTTGAGATGAGTAGTATCATTGAGTTCTTGAATTGTAGAGTTGTTGAGTTCTCAGTATAGAGTTCTATGTATGGTTATTGAAAACCTTTAATTCAGTCGTTCACGTCCATAATTCAACATGAACCTTACTTTGAGAAGTCTTTTACAAATTTTTCTAATCTTGTTTTAAGACTTGAGTTCTTGAGTATGAGAAGAGTTAAGGTTCATTTTTCAAAATAAATATATGGGAACTAGATATTCCCAAGAGTAAATGTTTTCACATTAAAAATAGAAGGAAAATGAAATTTCCCAAAAGAGTTTAAGAGGAGTTTCTAAGTACAATCTCTTTCAGAGAAATATTTTGAGTAATAATCTCAAACCAGAGAAAGAGTTATTCCTTTAAACATATGAGCTACGTATATTTTGGTAGTAGTATTGAGCATCAATATGGAGGAGAGTTTAGATGATTCACAGCCCCCATAAACCATGTAGCCAACGTGGGTAGAAAGGGTCATACTTTTTTAGGTGATTCCTTAATGCCTTTTAGCATACACGAGTGGATCCACTTAGTGAGTAGGTCTAATACCTTGGCAAAGTATAGGACAGTTCTGGTAGCGTGGATGAGATGATGTATTGTCACATAACTCATAGTGATAGTTGTCGGTTAGAGAATCTCCCACAGAGTTATAATTGTGTATTTTAATATACAAACAGAGTTATTATTGTATTTTTCAGTACATTGAATTGCTATATTCTATTTGAAAAGCTTTTTGTATATTGCATTTTTTATTGTTAGTTTATTCTTGAGTATCTTGAGTTGAACTATGTTTCATTGAGTTGAGTACCTTATTATTGAGTTGAGCCCTATTTCATTGAGTTGAGAACATTAATAGTGAGTTGAGTATCTTATCCTTGAGTACTTCTGAGTTGAGTAACATTGAGTAGTTTTGAGTTTCCATGAGTATTCCTTGAGTTAAGTTAGTTTTAGAAGAGGTAAGTATGTTTCTTTTCTACTAGTTCAAGCTTATGTTTATTCTTTAGATTTACCCTCACATGCTCGTACATTCCATGAACTAACGTCATTTGGCCTGCATCATTTTATGATGCAGATATAGGTATTCAGGGTCATCACTAGAATCTTCGTTGACGCCACATGGAATTCAAGTTAGCTATGGTGAGATTTCTTGCTTTCGTAGGGTTCCACTTGTACTTTCAGTTATATCAGTTGTTAGGATGTCGTGGATCTTGTCCTGATTTCCATCTTTATCAGTTAGAGGCTTCATATATAGACAATAGAGTTTGAGGAATATGTTCTTTTATTTTGTTAAATGTTTTAAAGACTTGAGTTTCCTATTTCTGGCTATTTGAATATTCTGTTAGATTCAAAAATAATCATTTGAGTTAAATCTTTGTATTTGAGTTTATTGATTTTATTGAGTTTAGGCTTTGTATACTTGAGTTAGGCTTCCACTTGTAGTTAGCCAGGACTTGAAGACCAGTAATAGTTCTCGAATGCCGGCCGTGTCGAGGGTGAAGACTTAGATCATGACATTACCGCTCAATTTTGGAAGTTATTTCATAATGGTTTAGGTTCCAATGTAAATCTTAGTACTACTTTTCATCCTCAGATGGATGGCGCACAATTCAGACCTTAGAGGCCATGTTGAGAGCATGTGTCATAGATTTCAAAAGAAGTTGGGATTACCAGTTGCCTCTTATAGAGTTTGGTTATAATAACAGTTATCACTCTAGTATCAAGATAGATCCTTATTAGGCCCATTATGGGCAAAGATGTAGATCTCTTATTGGCTGGTTTGAAGTTGTTGAAGTTAAGTTTATAGGGACTGACTTGGTTCATCAAGCCATGGAGATGGTGAGGACTATTCAAGAGAGGTTGAAAACAACAGAAAGTCATCAGAAATCGTATACAGATGTTAGAAGAAGATATTTAGAGTTTGAGTTCAATGACTAGGTCGATTTGAAGGTTTCAGCCATGAAGGGTGTTATGAGATTTGGTAAGAAAGGAAAGCTTAGTCCCCGTTATAGTGATCCTTACCAAATTACAAAATGGGTTGGTAATATAGCTTATAAGTTGAAGCTACCACCAGAATTAGCGGTTGTTCATTTGGTATTTAATATTTCCATACTTAAGAAATGTTTGGTGATCCATCACTAGTTATTAACACAAGAGAGTATTGATGTAAAAGATAATTTGTCTTATAAAGAGATTTCGGTCCAGATTCTTAACCACCAGGTTCACAAGTTGAGGACCAAAGAGGTTGCATTAGTCAAAGTTATATGGAGGTATCAGTTTGTTGAAGAGGCTACATGCGAGGAAGAAAAAGAAATGAATGCAAGATACCCTCATCTATTTGTCCCTTTTGACGTTGATATTGAAGGTAATGACCTTTACCCTATTTCAGATTTAGTGTATATTCGTGTGCTGAGTGTTTCCATTTAAGTATTTGTTGGTGTATTTCACTCTATGCATTGTATTCAGGCCATTGTGCATTTCCTAGTTTAGTCATCATTCGAGGACCAATGATCCCAAGGGGGAGATATTGTAACCCTCACATCTTTACTCTTAGAATCTAAATAGTTTGTTTTATGTATATGAGCTTGAACTGTGTGATGTACTACTTGATCATTTGTTCTAAGGTCCATTACCAAGTGTATCAAGGGTATCGTAAGTGATTTATGGTTATATGTCAAGTTCAAAGGCTTTCTATGAGCTAAGTTTTTCGCGTTAGTTTATGCAAGAGTCAACTTTAAGTTACCATATCTTTCAGCATATGAAGAACTAGGTGAACCACACGCTGTCAAATTAAAGATCTATGAGTCTTCTTTCCAACATTAACATGTTTGCATCAAATGAAGTTTGGAGTATAAAGTTACGCCTTTTTTACTGGACAATATCTTTCCACGTGCTGGCCGCACGATCGAGGGGATTTCTGCACGAATGCGCATGCGTCCGAAGCTTTAATGACCCTCCAAAAAATGTGATTCACCTCCATAGTTCATAAAATTACCCTAGAAAGAAAAAATTTCAAAAAACTAACTTCCTCCGAGGTTCATCCATCATCCAAGTTAAGATTTAACCACAAAACCTAACACGAATTAATGACTCTTACTCATGAAATTTATAGATATTTCAAGAAAGCTCCTCAAGAACTCATCTCCAAGGTTCAAGAAACATTTTTTAGGTCTTCTTCTTTCAAGATCATTCTTTTCTTCGGTAATTGGAGCGAATAAGGCATGTAAGACTTCACTGAGGAATTCCTTTCATCCTCGTATCCAAGATTTACCAATGTTCATGAATTAAATTCCATAATTAGCGTTATCAAACCCACTTTTGAGTTCACCCATAATATGGACCCAAATTCCATGGTTTATTTTGTTTAATTTATTATTCAAGATTAAAGATTCTTGACCTATGTACTTCCTTTTTATACTTAGTAAGGTTTTACATTGTTATCCTTGTGAGTAGTTGACATGACATTATTATGATTTCATGAAGCTTATATTTCAAAGCATGATTTTAGAGTCTTTATGCTATTATGAAAATTTATTTACAAATACTTATGACCTATGCAAGTTAGAAAACTTTCTCATGAATTAAGTTAGATACATGACTTTGGAATATAGATTTTAGAAAGATTTGAGCTTTGACTTATAGATTTGAGCTTGGTCTCACGCTTTATTAAGACAGACAAATAGTTTATCAAACTATGAGCATTACATGCAAGTATATTATTTTGGAAGTAGTATTGAGCACCGATATGGAGTAAGAGTTCAGACAACTCAAATCCCATAAACTACGTAACCATCGTTGATTCGATCATTCCGTAAGAGGGTCGACTCCACACCTACCTCAGGAAGGCTTTTTAGTGGATCCATCAGTATAGTTGCATTTTATACTCCGAAAAGGTATAGAAAGACTCTAGCAACTTCGATAAGACGTTGTATCATCACAAGGCTCATAGTGATGGTTGTCAGTTAGAGAAACTTCCTAATAAAGTAAAGACTATTTATATATATATATATATATTCCAGTTTAGTTCAGAATTTGCTATTACTACATTAAATTTGTGAAGTTTAAACGATGTTATCTCATATTTATTCTTTACTTTAGTTGAGTTACATTTTAGTCTTTCATTCCAGTTATTATTTCACTCAGCCTTATTACATAGTCGTACATTCAATGTACTAATGTTATTCAACCTGCATCATCTTATGATGTAGATAGAGGTGTTTGGGATCATCAACAGGTGTTTCATTGATATCACCCAACTTCTTACTAGCTTTGGTGAGGCCTCCTTGCTTTCAGAGGACTTCGTTCATTTATTTGCTTTAATAAATTTATTTAAGGTTGTCATGGGTCTTTCTCGACGCCTATCTCAGAAAGTAGAGGCTTCATAGATAGAAAATGTTAGAAAGTCTCTTTGTATTTATCTTCATATATTTTGTTAAACTACTATTGTTTACATTTAGTATCCTATGACAGTTCAGAAAGTAATTGACTTAAATGTTTCCCCTTCAATTATTTAAGACTAAAAATGCTTGAGTAAGCCTTCCGCTAAGTAGTCAGCTAGGCCAAGTGTTCGCTTGGGGATCACTAGTGGTTCTCGAGTGCCGGCCATGTCCAGGCTGTAGGCTTGGGGCGTGACAAAAAAGTTATTACAAAGTAACAAAAAATATCACTTCCTGTTTATAACAAAGAAAATAGGATAGGGCACAAGTATTCCCTAGACTATGACCAAAATTCAAGAGACATTCCTTATCTAAACCAAGGTTCTTTATCCCCTCGAACAATTTTTTTATAACTTTATACACCTTCTGGCTTACGTGGAACACTTTGTGACTCCATGAAATTAAGGTGTGTGGGAGATGTTTGGATGCATTAAAAAATAAGATTTCATAAAACTTACATAGAATGAGTAAAGAGATTCAATGTATACCTCGTTAGTTTTTTTCTTCTATGCAATGGTGAGGATTTGATATGTTCTTGATATTTTTATAAAAGATTGCTTAATGAGCAGAATTTGATATAAATTGATTTTCTGATTTGATTGAAAGATGAAGAAAAACAATGAGTTTGACGACATTTACCAGGCCATAAATTGTTGATAAGTGAAGGAAAACAAAGCGGTTGGTAATAATTAATTTGTGACATTTATATTACACGGAAATTAATATATTAACATTTAATATTCAATTAGATATTTGATCATATATTGATTTATTGTAGGAATATCATATATATATATATATATATATATATATATATATATATATATATATATATAAGAACCCTAGGCTCACCTACGTGGAGCCACCACAAACCATAATTCTCTTTTAATTTATTTATTGCCAAAACTAGCCTTCCCCTTTTATGAAAAGTTGTGAATTTTATGAAATGTTGTAAATTTTATGAAAGGTTGTGACCTTTCCGAAAGGTTGTAACTTTTCCAAAGAGTTGTGACTTTTCAAAAGAGTTGTGGTCTTTTCGATAAGGCACAATTAATATTTATTCACACTACCCTTTGTTTTCTATAAATATAGGCATATCCTGCCACTATTATTTGTAGTTTGTTTTTTCGGCTATAGGGTAGTCGAATGCAAATACATTAATTAAGTTTCTTATGAAGTTTGTTTCATTTCTCAAAGTTTTCTTCCTCCTATTTCATGAAGCTTAATCTTTACTCTAAGTCATACTTATTCATGTAACTATAACAATTTCTTTTTGCTATTTTTATGACTTTTTAAAAACTTTGTTAAAAATTTCAGCAAGGATGATTGAAAATTGATCTTTTTTTTTGTCCCTTTCTATAGGTTTCTTCATATAAATAAAGAAAATTGATTTTAATATCAATGCGACATTACTACTCTTTCACCTCTCAGTCCACAACTCATAACGCTACTGAAATGGTTGAATTCATTAAATTTGGTTCTTTAGTAAACAAAACTTTTATTTCTTCCACTATTATTTGTAGGGGTTTTTCGCTTTAGGGGAGTCGAATTCAACTACATTAATTAAGCTTCTTATCAAGTGTGTTTCATTCCTCAAAGTTTTCTTCCTCCTATTTCATAAAGCTTAATCTTTTACTGTAAGTCATATTGATCCATGTATCTATTGCAATTTATTTTTGCTATTTTTGTAACTTTTTAGAACTCTTTCAATTAAATTTGTGAACTGTAAATTTGGATATTGCCCGACCGACTATCTTTTTGAAAAATATGTTAAGCAACATGCCTTTTTCTTCTTGATTGTTAGGAAAGTAAGGTCATCTCTATTATTATTTATGGATATTTGTGAGTTCAAGTTCTCACAAAATTATGCTATGAGATTTTAATATATTATGTGTCAAAATTTTGGTTAAAAATTAAAGAAAGATGTAGAATACCAGTTTGATAAAAAAGACCAAATACAAATACAAAAAATAAAATTATTATTTAAGAACCTACCTAAACTATATTTTCCGGATGAAAATAAAAAATTTACTTATATAGTAGAATCAGACGCCAATTTTGCCAACTATTTTACATTATTTTATTTTCATGACTTTTTCCGTTCTTATCTTCTCCTTCTTGTCTTCTTCTTCGTTAATTATTCAAGCTGGACATCGGGGCAAGGCATAAATAAAAATTCTCCCTTTCAAGAAAAACTCTCCCAACTAAGATAAATATCTAAAATACATGGAAAACATAAAATAACGGCAAAAATTAAAATAGATAAAATAAAAATAGAAGATCCCTTTGAAAGAATAGTTACAGTCATAGATAATAATGATTATAGTTATAACGAAATTGATATAGAAGAAGATTTAGAAATATTCCCAAAGGTATTAGTTTTTACATTGATAAAAGGGAAACTTGTATTTCTGAATGAGTTATGAGTTCAAAGATATTTCAAGAGCAATTACATCCTTTAAGAGGATCGTTTGAGCAATTATCTCTAACCATAGGAAGAGTATAGTTTTAAACATTGAGCATGAGCATATATTATTAGGAGTAGTATTGAGCACTGATATGAGGATGAGTTCAGATAACTCAACATCCTCATAAACCATGTATGCCAACATGGGTAAAGGGTCATAATTTTTAGATGATTCCTTATTGCTTTTAAGCATAGCTTAGTGGATCCACTTAGTTGAGGTTTCCTATATATCGGCAAGGTATAGGACAATTTTGGTAGCATGGGCGAGACATTGTATCATAATGTAGCTCATAGTGATGATTATCGGTTAGAGAATCTCCAAATAGAGTTAAAGTTTATTTTTATATATCACTTACTATGTTGAGTTAAGAGATGAAAAAGTATTTTGTAAAGTTTTAAATGATTTAACATCTTTAATTCTTTATATTCAGCTTGAGTACATTATTATCGATTGCATACTTTTCTTTCAGTTATTTGTTATTCAGCTATATTACATACTCATACATTTAATGTACTGATGTCATTTGACATGCATGTTTTAATGATGCCGATACAGGTTGTGAGGATCCTCAACAAGATTCTATTGAGATCACTTCATCTGCTTGTCAGCTTGCGAGTGAGATCTCCTTCATTCTGGAGGACTCCAGCTTTATGAGTTGTTAGTATTAGTAGAATTTTGAATAGTCGTGGATTGTTTCCAACACTAGTCTATATATAGTAGAGACTTCATAAATAGACAATTTTGGAGAGTCTTTAAGTTTAGATATTTTATTTAAAGTTATGTTTCATAATCAGTATATTTAGTGATGTTTTGAGATTCAGTGTATTGTTTTTAAATGTTTATTTTAATTTGATGTTTATATATACTTGGGTTAGTCTTCCACTATGAGGGTTCCCTTGAGGGCCAGCAATGGTGATCGAGTGCCGGCCGTCCAGGGTGTAGGCTCGGGTCATGGCAACTTTCTTTTTAATTGATGCATCTGTATTTCTTCAACTTGATTTGAGTCAAGTTTCCTTTTAATTATTGAATCTTGGTTTTTTCAACTTGATTTAATTTTAGTTTCTTTTTAATTGATGGATGTGTGTTTTTTCAACTTTATGTGAGTCTAGTTTCTTTTTAAATGACAGATTTGTGTTTTTCATCTTGATTTGAGTCTAGTTTCTTTTTAATTGATGGATCTGTGTTTTTTTAACTTGATTTGAGTCCAATTTCTTTTTAATTGAGGATCTGTATTTTTCACCTAAGGTAGGGGTGGAGTGAAACTAGAAGCTCTCGACCTCCTTCAAATAAGAAAAATACTATTTTAATACCTATTAATATTACAAATTTCTTTAAAATTTTATAAATAAAATCTATGTAAATGAGATGAATTTAGTGACTTGGTTTATGTTCAAGGAGCTTTCCCTATTATAAATATAGTTATATAGTTTCTTACACTTTCAAACTACAACATAATAAACTAGAGATTCATTTCCTTATTTTTCCTTTTATTAGCCAAAAACTCTTTATTTAAATGTGTAATTCTCTCCAATGAATTTCATGGTAAGAGGAAAAACTAAATTGTATTTGCAATCAGTAACATGTCATTCAAATGGTAATGATTTTGAATTTCACTGAAAGTGTGGAATTATTTATAGATTTTAGTATCTATGTTTATATTCATTAGTATCCAGACATGTGCTTCGCACATGTATTCAAAGTTAATTGGTACAATTTTTTTTTTTGTTGAATATTCAATTATAATACTTTTTTTTTAAAAATGAAATCCAAAACTTATGTGAATGGTGAGTGTATTACATTAAACTCGAATAATAAGTTATCATTTGACTTACAAAATTGAACAACTACTAATTATTAGATAGGTACAATTATGTTTAATGAGATTAATTTTGAAAAGAATATTCAAATTTACCTCTTTAGGTGAATATTTTGAAGTTTGTCCTCAAAGATTACTTTTATCGTTGAAACTCAAAATACTATGTTATGTACCATAATATTTTTTGCAAATTGGAGGTTGTGTTAGAAGTAATAATTCCTCATGTCCACAATATACTTTTAAATTTTATTATAAAATAAAACATTTAAAAAATAAGAAATAGCTTCTAATAATAAAATAATAAAAGGCATATCAATTCTTTCTTTATATAAAGTACAAACAATTTCTAAAAGTAAAATAAAACTATTGGAATGCTATATTACATCCTATGGTAATAATATGCATGTGCATTGCTATATAATGTTTTTGCATTTTAACAAATTAAATTAGTGTAATATCTTAAAAACCTAAACAGAAGAAGAGTTAGTGAAGTAGATTCTAATGGCTAATTGAATTCTCTTTTCTAATTTGCATTCTTTGAATCTTTCCTTTCATGTATCTATTACTCCTAACTTGGATTTTAATTATGCATAGCATGTAATTATATATATACACCATTATCTATTCATATATATAATGAATGTGTTGTAATTTCATTGTTACAACTTACATGTGTCAACTCTAGTAATACTAACATATTTATTATGAAGTATCAATTAATTGACAAAGAACCCTTTCATTTTCCTAGATAATTGAATTAGTATATTAAACAATAATTCATTGTAACTTACAATTTAATTAATAATTCTTTCATTGTCTTTCTAATAAATAACTTACAATTCAAAAAATAATTAAAATGTTATTATTTAATATTTACTTAATTAGAAGTCTAATTTAGTCTAGGGGTATATGGTAATCCGTCTTTTCATCTTTTGAGTGTCCCCCTTTTAATAATATATGATATGATGATATGTATATTTTGTAATATTTTATATTACTAGGGTATTGCACTAACAAAAATATTTCAATGTGTTGACATATTCAATGGTATTAAAGAAGGAAGATAAAAAAAAAAAATCATGCTCCGAGGTATTCCACTACTTAATAAATCATATGTCCATAAAAAATAAATGAAATCATGGGCGTACCACATTACTAGATAGATCCGATGAACAGAATGCTGACATGACTGAACAACATGGCAGTGAGATTCACAAGTTTCTGAAGGACGACTTTAAAATGGTTGCTTATCAGCAGGAATGGGATGAAGAATCTTAATTACGTGTATTACCTGCAAGCTACATTACAAGAGAGGACATGAAGATTAAATATGTGGACAATAAAAATGTAGTGCCTTTCCTACGCTCTAAATCATGAATAAAGTTCTGAGCAGTGTCCAAAAGTTGAAATCATTAGATAGTTAGTCCATTATTATCATACCAGAAAAGCACTTCATTTCATAAACTTTCAGGATACTTCTATCAAACAATGGATGTGTATTTTCAATCTAATCATAATATTTTTTGTCTCTAAATTGTTATGTGAATAGAGTTAGATCTTTACTTTTGAGTTCATCATATGTTGAGTAAGTCTTCCGCTAAGAGTCGATCCAAGGTGTAGGCTTGGGGTGTGAAAAACATTGTATCAGAGCACAGAGTTCAAGAGTCGTAGGGTGTCTATAAAGCCGTGTCTGTAGAGTCTTAGTTATCGGTGTGAAGTGCTCCACATCTATAATTAGGAGGCTATGACATTTAGGAACTTTCTCACTTCTTTCATACTCTTTTCGTGCGATATATTTCTACTCTATGAAAGTTTCTTTCTAATTCGTGCTTCTGCGTATCTTTCAGATCATGCCTCCATGAAGAGCTGTTTTGGGTCATCTTTTTAGGAGGAATGCTGATCCTCAAGATCAAGGGTCCCCCTATGCACCAGATGTGAAACTCGAAGGAGAGGTCACTATTGCTGAGTTCCGGGATGTTATCTAGAAATTGAGTCAAGTTGTGGCCAATCAAGCTGGTAAACAAAGGGTGATTCGACTAATACATCTAGGATGAGTGAGTTCTGAAGGATGAATCCTCCAGAATTCATCAGTTCAAGTGTCACTAAGGATTCATAGAACTTTCGAAAAGTGTTATAAAATGTGTTTGAGGTGATGCATGTTGTAGATGTTAAGTATGTGAAACTAGCTGCATACAAATTGAACGGTGTTTCTAGAGTCTAGTACAACCAATTGTGGGCTCGGTTGTGTTTGTGGAAGCTTTCTTGGGTCGTTTCTTTCCCTGTGAGCTAAGGAGTTGAATGCAAGAGAATTCCATAACTTGAAGTAGGAATCCATTAGTATGGATGAGTGTAGCCTCAAATTCACTCAACTATCATGCTATGCTTCGGAGATGGTTGCAGATATGAGTAGCATGATTTAGTCCATTTGTATCCGAGTTGTCTAGATTGCCAAGTAAGAAGGGCAGGGCAGTTGCCACGACCTGAGCCTACACCCTCGACGTTACACGATGTACAAGACTTCAAAAAGCCTCATACGAGCCTCATAGCATTCATAAAATAAGACGTAAGAAAAATGGTACGGAATTTAAAACTTTTAATCCATACAATCAAAAATTTTATTTAAAAACAGCGAAAGTTTAACTTTGTCTCACATGGCCGTCTAATACAACTTTAGAATCAAAGATAGGGTCACAACCCTTCAACATAGTTCGAAATGTAAAATGACATGAAAGAAACTACTAAAGACTCTCATATGTCCTCGAATCTTGAGGACTCACCACTAGCTTAGAGAATAGTCAATCCATGCTTTACTCCAAAGAAATCACCTTAAGATCTGAAACCTACACTTTGTAAGATTGTAGAAGAAATATGGGTTAGCAAAAATATGTACTAAGTATTATAGCCATGAAAAACCATGCTTAAAAAGGACATTTTTGTTGAAAACCATGCATTTTACAAGTTTGAGAATCATCATATACTTTTAGTGTAAACACAAGTTACAAGCATATTCATCATATAAATCAGTATAACATACTAGAACCATCATAGAACCATCATAGAACCATCATCTATAACAACCCTAAGTTACATTTGTGCAATGTATGAATGGTATCCCATAATACCACTGATGCTTATCGTGACCAACGACACTAAAGTATGGTTCGAGTGTGTACGATCGTCAATAATATAGTAACCCAACCAAGGGTTAGGGTCGTGTCCTAAAGGAGTGGTAGTGAAAATAGTAGTTACGATAGAATTTTGTTCTAGTTAGTTATAGTTTGAGAAATTATCGAAAAGAAACAAAGTAAATTCAAGTGGGTGACACAAAAGTATCAACTATCAAAGGGGGGTTTGTCACAGGTATAGCTAAAACAACATAAATAAAGAGAAAATTCAAGTATGGGGAGAAGTTCTTAGGGTGTGACCACAATATATATTGATATAAATCGTTGGGTACATGCTTTCGATAGGAAATTTGCAAGACAATAGTGACTAGGCTAAGTTTTAGATGGAAATAAGTTCCCTCTCGGGAAACTTACCTTGTTTCAAATGGGTTCCTCTCAAACACCCATTTGCCGCATGAAGGCCGTCCTACACCATACTCCACTCACACTCTCGAGCTTAGTGTTAGGATATGGGACTAGGGCTCACCCTCTCGGGCCGAACCTCATGTCGACCCACTCCTTAGGCCATTAGTCTAGCGGTCTTGGTTTCGCGACCTCTCTTTCGAGCAAGCCGACAACACATGGGTGTTTTTGTATTTGCAACTACAAACCCAATAAATTAAACCACAACCACTAGGTGAAATCACAATTAAAATGCATCAAATCTATCAGCAAGCAAGACCCAAAAAGAATCTTATGCCATATTTGCTAAATCACACCCCAAGAATGGGGGATTTTTAGCCACACATCAAGAGATAGAAATTTATACCTAAATGAGCTTGCAATCAAATGGGTATGAAGATTTAAGTCTTGTTACAGGCCAAGAGTGAAAAATCCAAGAGACCCAAGTCCATATCCTTGGAGATGAAACCCTCTTCGTTTTCAAGTTTTCCAAACCCTCTCAACTTCTTATATAAAAAATATCCAAATGTACTATACTCTAAGTGAAAATTATAATAAAAGTTCCACACTAAAACTAAAACTCTAACTAGTATTTATATATATCACAAATTTATGCTGTAGCGGATCGTTCAGCGTCATTAGTCAAAATCGTCGATCAACTCGGCGATTCGCCCTTTGGTGTAGTTCATCACCATCTAGTACCAACCTTCTGCATCATCATGCTCTAGGCCATTGGGCGGAATGGTACTGCTTTGCGGATCTGCTTGGCGATGCATCGGCTGCTTCGTTTTTACGCCGACTCGATCCTTTTTCTTTAGGGCTCAACACACTGGAACAAAAGGCAAAGTAAGACCCTTCGGCGACTCGCCAAATGGACTCGGCGATCCTCAGGCCTTCATTTCTTTGTTGTTTTCATCCCTTTTCGTTCCTTTTTTGCGACGTAGTGTCCATGGTCTCTTTAACTTCAAATACCTGAAACTTAAGGGTTTTCATCAGATATTAAGATAAAATAAGCATTTGAGGACACAATTTCTATTAAAATATAGCCCTAGATGAGTCTAATTTGTGGACTCATCAACACCCCCAACTTAATATTTTGCTTGTCCTCAAGCAAACGCAAGTTCAACCATTTAAAAAGGGTATCTCAAATAGTGCTACACAAGACTTAATCATGAATGCACACAACAAGACTCAATTTACTTATGCAAGGATCAATTGTGTACTCTAAGATTCAAGTTGTGACACACCATTACCAAAGATTCTCATGCTCACAATACTTGCTTCAAATGCAAGTTCAAGCTCAACTATAGTGTTCAAATGCCCTCAGACAAAGAATGATTCCGTATTCACACAATGGTTTCATAGTTTAAAACTTTGGAATCAGATGCAACACTCAGACTCACAAAGAACATAATGCATGCTTTCACCCATAGGTTTGCCCATATTTTCCAATCAACATTTGTTTCAGCTCACTCAAGATCAAAAGGTCTTTTCAAGGCTTGTAATGGGGCATAGTGCAAAGGTATGGCTATTTAGGCTCAGTGGCTTTCATCCTTATGAAATATGGTGCTCATAACACTTCCTTTCCTTTCCCTTTCATTATTTTCATTAGTACTCATAAATCATCCTTTTATTCACTTTCCATGTAATGCTTGGAAACCCTATCTCTTTTGTACTTTATTCCACAACTTTCTTTTAATTTTTTTTTCTGTCCTTTCTGTTCTTCTTTTTTATATGGAGGGATTTCATTTTTCTCAAAACCATGGGTGGGATTGACTTTCTTCCACTTCTTGATCTGCATCCTCTTTTCACCACATCCCCAACTTAGGCTTTTGGCCTAAGTTAGTTATTCAAATTAACCACAACTTCATGAGGATTATGGATAGTGGAGAAAGAATGGTCTAGTGTTCATCAAGTTACTTCCAAAGAAGGTTAAGGTTCAAGGGGTGTTTAAGAGAGGTTCACACACTGACAAGGTAAGTCACAAAAGAGGTATATATCAAATTGGCTCACACTTGTAGAAGTTGCCTAAGATCATATCAAGAGATAACATTATATAGTTGACCGGACCAACGGGGCAAATTCTAGGATCTATCATGCATAGTTCACAGGTAAGCTCATCACACTAGGCATTGACACAATAAGTTAAACAAGACTCTACACTTTTGCTAGTATGCAATGATCATCACAACATAATTAATTTGATACATGGCTAGTCATAACTAGATGCAAAGAGTTCACATATTGTTTTTGCAACTTCATTTGGCCTCATCGTAGCCTCACATTCATGTTTGTTTGATTAAAAGCACTATTTAAGTCATCGGTATTGATCGGGACCGAGACTTAAATTTTGCAAAAGAACAACCACATTCAAGAGCATATAAAGGGTGGTGAAAATGTGCAAAAGATTCAAAATGTTTTGAAAGGGTTCAAAATCATTTTGCAAATTTAAAATAAAAGGGAGCCATAAGATCAAACATCCACGATAAGCGGATAAAATAACAAAAACATAACTATCAACACAAAAGGTGTGGGCCTCACCCAACCATAATTAAAAAGTATTTGTCCTCAAATGCAAATAAAAGTATCAAAAGTAAAAGTATAATAAGACAGAGAGAGAGGTAAAGAAAGGTCCTGTCTATGCAGTCTCTCTCTATGTCGAGGTCTCAGTAGCTGGTGTAGCAGTTTGTATATGGGCATCAATGCCCGGAGTAGCCTCAGATGGAATATCAATGCCAGATCCACTAGGAGCTGCTATGGACGTCTCAGTCGGCAATGTATGGATCACCGGCAGCACAATAGTCACTATACGATCTGGCATGTCTCTGAATATGCCCTCATTTCTACTCTCATGTGTCTCCACAGTATGCACTGATATCAACTCCTCATCGGTCTCTGCATTTGACTCTGTATGTGCTGGGCCATCCACTTGCACATCTCTAGTGGTCTGAAGAGCATCCTCCTCATCTGCCCTCTCTAATAATGAAGTGAAGTCAGTAAACTTAAGATAGACTATGTCCTTTCTCAAACTCGCAATCTCAGCTTTTAAAGCTGTCACCTCAGAGGTCTCCCCTTGTTTACTCTCACAAGCAATGACTCTCACTGTCAAGGCATCAACATAAGTCTGAAGGGGGTTAAGTGCTGCTAGTATGTCCTTGTCGATCATCTCCAGAACAGATCTCTCCAGTCGGTTGGCTCTTACATCAATTGAATAGGCCAACTGTCCCATCTTCGGGGATCATGGCCTGAGGGATCCTAGCAGGCTGGGATGATGAGAAAGCACCTGGAACCTGTGAGGGAGAGGAAGAAAGAGCGGATATACCTAAGGGTTCAAAAGCCGAAGTATGCGAAGATGCCTATGCTAGTAATGAGTCATTATTGACCTCTGGAGAAGTGTCTGTTGGAGTTGCTCTCCTCCTGTTAACCTCCTCTCGAGTGAACTCGGCTTTGATAAGCCAGATTTCCGTGGAGGATGAAGGGAAGACCTCTATATCATGCGCAAGATCTCGGGGTACTCTGGCATGCTGACATAACTCAGTGATCAAGACTAGGAATGGAAGAGAGGCAAGTCTCTGCTCGGCTCTCATAGCCATCTACTGCAAAGTCACCATTCCTAGGGCAATCCGCATCCTGGCCATGATTGAACCAAGGCAAGCTACCTTAGAATGGCGCAAAATGGACTCATTTTGGGATGGCATGATAGTGTTATTGATGAAGACAAACCAAAACCTGGAGGCGATGGTCGTGTCCCTCTTCTCAAAGGGAGCTCCTGCATTCAACCACCTCGGGGTGTTGTTATAAATCATTGGAGCCAACCAACACTTCAAGTCATCCAAGGACTGAACAATCGACAACCCCTCGTAAGGGAGTGCAGAGTGTAGCGGTCTACCTAATACAATATTAATATGCTCGCTGTGACACTCCACCTCCTTGCCTCTGACCATGACCGACTTCACCGGTTGAAATTCAGTTGCCTTCTTCTTGTTCTTAGGAACCAATTCCCCATAAACAATGTAAAGTTGTCTTACCCAAGAGGGAATGTAGGGGTATTGGGGCCGTGTGAACTGCTCGAATCCATGGTATCAGAGAGCTTCAAGCACCTCAGGATGCTTGCCTTCTAGGCCCTCCAAGGATCGTAAGTTCTCTTCTATGATAGTTCATAAACCATCACCTTTCAATCTATTTAACTGCCTCGGTGGAGGGACTATATGAAGCGCATGGGTTATTAAGGGTGCCTGAGCTGGCACTAAGTCTGTAGTCAGAGGAGTAGCAATTGAGGGGTACTGGTAGCTGTGGATTGAGATCTAGTCCGGAGCGCATCCCTTCAGTTAATCAGAGGCTATTCATCTTCTGGTTCATCAAAATCTAGTTCAATAGCTGCCCCTTTTCTGGCTATATGTTTCTTCCATTTGCCTTTATCTCTCGATGGGAGATCTTTCTTTTTTTTATGTGAAGGACATGATCCTCATTCATTTATCATAATGCCCTTTGCCTTTTTCAGAGGTGGTTCAGTGAGATTGGTGCGTACTATATATGCAAAAGATCAAGAAGAAAATCAAATGCAAGAACAAAAAAGTTATTGTAGACAAACTCGCCGATCTAGTTGGCGAGTCGCCTGACCTCTTTGGCGAGATGAGTCTAGCTCACCAAAGGGATTGGCTTAACAATTACAACAAGTCAGTGATGATAAGAACTTTTCGGCGAATGGCCAATTACTTTCGACAATCATGGGTTTGTCCGCCGAACGTTACAGTGCACGAGGGTTCCAGGGGTGTCTACGATCGTGCAATAGTATAATAACCCAACCAAGGGTTGGGATCGTCCCAAGGGAGTGATTTTGAGAATTTATACAAAAATAAAATTTACTTCTAACTAGTCGTAGCTAAAGTTATTAACGATTAAAAACATTGTAAGTAAAGGGGGTGACACAAAAGTGTGAAGTATCAAATGGAGGTTTTGTCACAAGTAAGCTAAAATTAGCGAAATCAATAAGGAAATCTAAAAATGAGAAAAGAATTCTAGGGATGTGACCGGAATACGAGTTAATCTAAAGTATTGGGTACAAGCTTTTGATAGAGAATTTATAGAGTAATAGTGACTAGGGTAAGCTTTATGTGGAAATAAGTTCTCTCTCGAGTAACTTACCCAGTTTAAAATGGGTTCCTCTCGGACACCCACTAGCCGCATGAAGGCCAGCCTACGCCTTACCCCACTCACTCTCTCGAGCTGACTGTTAGGATATGCGACTAGGGCTCACCCTCTTGGGTTGAGCCTCATGTCGACCCACTCCTTAGGCCATCAATCTAGTGGTCTTTGTTTCGCGACTCCTCTCTCGAGCAAGCCAAAAACACATGAGTGAACTTGTATTTGCAACTAAAAATCCATTAGATTCAACCACAACTACTAGATGAAATCACCATTAAACTACATTTAAACTATCAGCGAAAAGGACCCAACAATTATCTTAGCCTATATTCGCTAAATCACACCCCAAGAATGGGGTTTTTAGCCACACATCTAGAGATAGAAATTTATACCTAAATGAACTTGCATTCATATCAGTATGCAGATTTAAGTCATGTTACGGGCCAAGGATGAAGAATCCAAGAGACCCAAGTCTAAATCCTTGGAGATGAAACCCTCTTCTTTAAGTTTTCCAAACCCTTTCAAACTCTTAGAGAAAAAATATCCAAATGTACTATTCTCTAAGTGAAAATTATAATAAAAGTTCCATACTGAAACTAAAACTCTAACTAGCTAGTATTTATAGCTAACACAAATTTGTGCTGCAGTGGATCGTTCGGCGTCATTAGTCGGAATCACTAATCTACTTATCGATTCACCCTTTGGTGTAGTTCATCGCCGTCTAGTACTAACCTTCTGCATCATCGTGCTCTGGGCATTAGGTGGTATGGTACTGCTTCGCGGATCTGCTCGGCTATGTGCCGACCGCTCCCTTTTTCCACCGACTTGATCCTTTTCTTCGGGGCTCAGCACACTGGAACAAAAGGTGAAGTAAGACCCTTCGGCGACTCACCAAGTAGACTCGGCGATCCTCAGACCTTCATTTCTTCATTGTTTTCAGCCGTTTTCATTACTTTTTTGTGACATAGTGTCCTTGCTCTCTTTCACTTCAAATACCTGAAACATAAGGATTTTTTCATCAAATATTGAGATAAAATAAGCATTTGATGACACAATTTCTATTAAAATATAGTCGTAGATGAGTCCAATTTGTGGACTCATCAACCAGTCACACTAAGTAACCATTTGAGGCCACCAAAGACAAGGAACATTCATACCTATTAAGTCATCATAAGGAAAGCAACTCATATTAACAATCCAAGTTAAACATACATCTTTACATTAAGCCTTTAAGTCAACATTTTCATTAGCATCATTATGAACATATTAATTTCATTAGACATTAACACATTAGAGAAACACAGCATAGCCCTATCAAAGCCTACTCGTGCAATGCATTAATGGCATCCCATACTACCACCCACACTTCATAGAACCTCTTGAGTAACCATAGCACGTAACTCACATGATGGGAATAAGACATAACTGACATAGACCATGTGAGAAAACCATGGAATCCTGTGTCATGTCCCACACCGAAAAGTGTTGGTCTACTTGCCTTAGGTAGAACCAGTAATATTTTAGTTTAAGTGGATCCACTAGCTATAACCTATGTGGGAAAATAGTTATGGGATGAAGAAGGTGTTCACAGAAACCTGGCTTAACGTGGGGAAAGCTTCCACCTTAGAATATCAACTCGTTGTTAATCATTACATTCCCATAGAGTAGTTTATTCTCATTAACATTATTAAACACATGAAATGGCTACCACCATTAGGTCTATCGATTCAAGGTACATTATTAGGATAGATCATTGAATCCTCAAGATAGGGCTACAAACATTATGTCTACCGATTCAAGGTTCATCACTATAGTAGTTAATAAACTCATCATGCAAGGGCTACCACCATTAGGAGTACCGATTCAAGACAAATCCTTAGAATACCTCATTAATTATTTATGAAAGGGATACCACCATTAGGTCTACCGATTCAAGGTTCATTAAGTCAAGATACTTTAGTTACACAAGAAGAGGATGCCCTAAGCCTACCAATTAAGGTATACCAATCAAGGGAACATTCAATTACCCAATAAGGGGATGCCCTATGCCTACAAAATCTTCACAACATGTCAACATCATTCACAAGTGTAGAATTAAGAATAACCTTTCAACAATACAACCATTACATTATAGTCATAATCACATTACTTTCATTGAAATCATAAAGTATGTACATAAGCATCATAATTATACTACAATCTTCATAATTTACCCTTCAAGGACCATGAATCATAATTCACCAACATCTAGAATTACTTACAATTAGGCATGGATAATATCATGATTCAATAAACTCAATCAATATAGACATAATCCCTTCACATGCTTCTATAATTAATCAACCCACATCATGAAGTCACAATTGAGTAATATAGGAAATACATGAGGTCTTGGGGGGATTTCATCATAAAGCAACAATTAAATACCGATTCAATCATAAATCAACCATTGAAAATGTTTTACGAAGGAATCCATGACTTAGAGTGAAACCCTAGCTTTTTGGGGAATTTGAAAGCTTTGAAATATAGTTTCTGAAGGAACTCTATGGGTGAAAGCTACCCATAGATGATAAGCTACCATACCTTAATGGAGTTTTTCCCTTAATTTGAGAAGAAGTACCTTTGTTCTTCAAGCCCTAGCCTCCACTTATTCTTCATCGTCTTCTTTGGGAACTTCTAGAGAGAGAAATATTGTGAGAAAGATGAACTCTTGGGTTTTCTTTTTGATTTTATATAAGTGACTTAATAGGGGGAAATTTGATTCTAAAAAGCTTATATACTTACTAGGAAAAGAGTAAAAATAATGTAGGTTCAATTTTGGAAGAAAACTAAAGACCCTTAAAGATTCAACTTACAATTAACTAACCTACACAACTTGGCTCGCCGAAATTTTCAGAATTCTCCCACAAAGGGCAGCTCACTTAGGCGATGGAGAGGGTCTATGGGCGGTGCGCCAACATAGTAGGCGAGCCTCGACCTAGCTCGCCTATATTTCCAGCAGCTAGGTCATGGGGACAGTCCACTAGGCGACCCCAAGGGGACATGGCGAGACGCCAAGTCCCTTGGGCGACCATGCTGTCCCTTTTTCGCCAAAAGGTCTAAAGGAAGAACATGTTTTCCTTCACTCTTTCTTAGTAACATAGGCCCTAGCCCTCTTCCTAAACTTTTTTCCCTTCCATTTAGGCTCTAGTTTAGTCTAAACAAATTCTGGAATGTTACATTAGTCCCCACATTTATGCTCTAGTTTAACTTACTAATTTCGAGGTGTAACATTATCTCACCATTGGGAGCATTCATCCTCGAATGACTATCTAGAAACCTTACGAAATTAAAGACTCAAGACTAGCAGCCCATCATGCATGACACATCAAATAATGCATAAATCATAGGAGGAAACATCAACTCCATCTCAACAAATTTTATGCAACACAAAGGAAGTAGGAACTACATCTAACAACCCATTATGCATGAAAACTTCAATATTTCTCATCTTATTGGAGGAACTAACTTCTCCAACTCAAGGCATGCTCATCATAGTATTAAATTGTCTGAAGCTTGTCTAAAAAGCTTTTAGCAATTGAAAACCCCTTTAAAAACTCCCCTAGAATTGACCTTACCGGAGGGTACACAAGCCTTTCTTCTCTATTGTGATGCATCCAAAGTTGGACAGGGTTTCTTGTTGAAGTAGAATGGAAAAGTTATAGCTTATGCCTCCAGATAGATTAAAATTCACGAGAAGAATTACCCAACCTATGATCTTGAGTTAGTTGCTATAATGTTTGCTTTTAAAATATGGCATCACTATCTTTATGGTGTTTATGTAGATGTGTTCACCGATCACAAGAGTCTTCAATATGTATTTAGTCAGAAAGAACTTAATCTCAGACACAGGATGTGGTTGGAGTTACCAAAGGATTATGACATAAGTATTCTCTATAACCCATGTAAGGCTAATGTTGTTGTTGATCCTTTGAGCAAGTTGTTTATGGGTAGTACTACCCATGTTGAGCAACACAAAAAAGAGGTAGCCAAAGATGTACACATACATACACGATTGGCAGTCTGGTTAATGGATTCTAATGAAGGAAGATTGTTGGTAATGGATGTGGCCGAATCATTACTAGCGTGTGAAGTGAAGGAGAAACAAGACCAAGACCTTGTATTCCTTGAATCGAAGGAAAACATTCAAAAGCAAAAAGTGATGGCTTTTGAACATGGGAGAGATGGTGTTTTAAGGTATCAAGGTAGATTATGTGTACAAAAGGTGGATGAACTCCAAGAGAGGATATGTCACGACCTAGGGGTACACCTTAGTTGTAACATGGTGTATAGAACCCCGAGAGGCCCCATAGAATCCACTTAGATTTCATAACATAAGAAATAGAACACACAAATAAAGGAAAAACATTTCAAATCCAAAAAGTTTTTATAAAAGTAAAGATGAAGCCTAAACACTTTGTCTTAATAGGCATCTACTACAATAGAATGAAATTGGGCCTAGACCATACATCAGGTTCAAAATTAAAAATAAGAAAAAGGACTGGAAAAATGAATATCCGTCCCCGAATCATGGGGACTCACCAAAGATCGGAATCTCTACCCTATATTTGGGGAAATGTATGCAAGATTATGATATAGTACAAAACAATGTACAAGTATGATAGTCATGCTAAAGTAGGATATTTTTATGAACATGCAATGATCAAGCTAAAACATGAAGCTTGAGAGTTAAAAAACATAAGACATAAAACATGATGAATGCAGGTGAATATCATCTCGAAACATACATGCGATATTTCTTGAAATAACCATGGTTCATCATAACTTTACTTGATTGTGGGAAGTTGTCCCGACCCAGGGGCACCCCCTAGATGTAACATGGCACATAAAACCTTGAAGGACTCAATGTAAGCCACTTAGCATATCATAACATAAGATAATATAAAAGTGCAGAAATTTAAAACATTTTCCATACAATTGAAGTCTTTATAAAAGCAAAGCAGAAGTCTATTACCCTTGTCTCTAACCATCTAAAACAACTTTGAATAACTCTTGAGATACATCCGTTACAATAGTCTAAAACATAAAAAGAGAAGGAGTGATCAAGTCTAGGGACTTCTTAAAGTCACAACTCTATACTAGCAACCCACCATGCATGCAACTAATCTAAATGCACATAAACAAGGGAGAAACTTCATCTTCTAGCTAAACACACACAATGCAACACAAGGAAGTAGAAACTACATCTAACAACCCAAAATGCATGAGCTTCTACATTTCGCATAATCATAGGAGGAACTACCTTCTCCAACTAAAAGCATGCTCAACAAAATATCATGGAGCCAATATGCAATTACTATCAAAAGCATACCAAAACATATTCATCGATTCATCTCATGAAGTCAAATAAGTAACTCATAGTAAATGCACAACAACATGAAGAAAATTAATCACTCAACTTCATTTTCTTTCAAAACACAAGTTTTCATGAACATGCACCACACAAAAGAAATCATGGAAACATCTAAAACACACATGACTCCAAAATATATTACAACTAAGAGGAACTTATCATCTCAAGACTAAAGAAGGAATAGAAGGAAAAGATAAGGGTATCGGGACATCTTATTGGCCTCGGCCTCCCTAGTAGCACCATAACCTAAAATCCTTACTAAAGATCAATCCTTAACGCTTGCATAAAAGCAACTTCCTAAATTAGAGAAGGTCTCATCAACTCCAAACTCTTCTTAAGGGATTTGTGAATGTCAGATCTACAACACCGTACTATATCCAAGAGACATGGAAAATCGGATACGCCGATACTACTCATTAAGCAACTATAGTTCACAAGCAACCTTACCAACTCCATTCAAGATCTCATATGAGCCCACAAAACCAAGACTAATCTTCCCAACCCACTACACCTCTCAAGGTGCAAATTTCAAGCAAATCTAAATCATTAACATCAAGAATACTCAACGACCTTGCTATCTAAGCACATCATCTCCCCCTTAGGAGTAAGCCTATACAGACTCTTCTAAGCATCATTTCTTTCAATTCTAAGGATGGAGCAAGTCATCAATAATATTTCACATCCATCACACAAGATGATTCTAAACCATGGTGGATTACACTACCCTTTTTAGAGGAGTCCATTTATTCAACACATCTAGGCATTACTCAAACACCCTATTCATCAAATCTATTAACATACCCCAAAACTCCTCATGACTAAGTCAGGTTCTATCACCAAATATGTATAATCATAATGCAGCCCATTCATATTGAAGGAAACATGATAGTCTACCAATCCAACTATATCAGGTCACAAAAGAAAAGCATTCCAGAATCTAATATAGCATGTAACACATATCGGGATCAATATTCGAAGGACTCTCTTGTCCACCTCTAGCTTGGAGAGCATAGGACCTAATTTGTTGCCTCTCTTTTCCCCTAGCGGTAAGTATCAGGCAATCTCTCATTTTGTGGCCACTCATACTACAACAATAACAACCCTCCATACCGGCCAAACATCTACCCTTATGTCTTTTGCCACATCTACCACAAGTAGGAAAAATGGGTCTACTATCCTTTCTTTGAGACTTAGGGTTAGACACCTTTCCTAGGTAATATCTTGGGGAATTCCTAGAAGGACCTTGCCCGGATAACCTTTCAAGAGTAGAATTACCATTATCAATCCTAAACTTCTTTTTCTCCCTAAACCTTTTTTCAAGATTCTATTTCTCAATTTGATGAGCATAAATCATATGGAGAGAAATATTCATATCATGATCAAGAATGGCCGTACGACATTATTTTTCCACTAAATCAGACACACCCAACACAAAATTACTCGATCTTGACCTAGGATAGGACACTAGAATTGGAGCATACTTAGACAATTCGGTGAACATCCATGTATATTCCTTAATACACATATCACCTTCTCTAAGGTTAATGAACTCAAGCACTAAAGCTTCTCTCATCTCTAAAGGAAAGAACCTATCAAGAAAGGCACTCTTGAATCCTTCCCATTCTATGGGACCCATTCCTACTGGTTTGGCCTCTTTTCATTGATCATACCATATTTGTGCAACCCCTTTGAGTTGACAAGAAGCCAACTCCACCTTTTCTACCGGAGTCACTCCCACAAAGTCTAACACCTTAGAGACCTCTTGTATAAGATCTTGAGAATTTTCCTCCATTTCTGACCCATAAAATTTCAGAGTTTCGATTCTAGCCGGAGTCAACAGTTGAAAACCACATCTAAGCTTCTCATTAGTCACTTTCTCTTCAAAAAGGTCGATTGGAGATTGAGGAAGGGCTCATTGATCCACATTGTCTTGCTTTTTCCTTTTAATGTTATCCCTTTAAGTAGTCATATCCTGAAAACCATCGGGCACAAATTACGACAAAGACCTTATAGAGTTAAACTTTATGGCACGAGAATTAAGAGGAGAAGTTTATAAAACATCTAATAGCCTCCTACTCATAAATGTGGTGCGCTTCTCATTTATGAACAAGACACTACTAGACCTAGTTTGAGACATCCTAGAACCATTCTAAACCTTGTGCTCTGATACCAAGTTTGTTACACGACCCAGGGGTACCCCCTAGATGTAACATGGCACATAGGACCCCAAAGGACTCAATGTGAGTCACTTAGTATATCATAACATAAGATAATACAAAAGTGCGGCAATTTAAACATTTTCCATACAATTAAAGTCTTTATAAAAGCAAAGTGGAAGCCTATTACACTTTTCTCAAACCATCTAAAACAATTTTGAATAACCCTTGGGAAAAAAACCCATACAGTAGTCTAAAACATAAAAGAAAGACATAAAAATGAAAGCAGTGATCAAGTCTTTGATACAATGTGGACTCACCAAATATTCTCTTCTTGATCTACTATGAACCAAACCATGAGAATGGAAGTCAATATCGCTAAACCCTACATTTGTTAAGAATGTAGGCAAAAGTATTTGTTAGTAGAATAATGTACTAAATATGATGGCTCGCAGAAATAATCAACATAAGCATATAAGAGTCAATAGTCCACAAAAGACATATACCATAATCATAAGAGACAATAATATAAGTCATTAGCATGAGAGACATAATCATGGGACATAGGCTATAAGCATAAGAGATAATAATCATAACTTGTGAGCATAATGAATAACATCATAATCATAGGCATAATTAATGCATTAAGAACAACATAATGTAAAAGAAACACTTCATAAGTCACCTCAAGGAAATCTTGTGCAATACATGTATAAGACCTACCACCGATGTTAAGTAAGTCAATTTAGGTCCTTATTCGCCTTTATCATCTTTTGATCTCATCCTTAGCTTACTTCTAATAGACAAGGGAATACTCACCATTAGTCACACATGCATTGGAAGGCAACTATAGCGACAATCCAAACTAGGCATACATCAGAAGAATAATCATAACATAGAACACCATAACAAAAAAGGAACATACCATTGATACCCTCAAAGCATACGTGTGCAATGCATGAATAAGACCCCATAATCCCACCCATTCTAAGTAAAGCTTCTAAAGTAACCATAGTTTATAAATCATATTCTTATTGTGGGAATTTAGCCTTTACTGACATAGACCATGTGAGCTTAACATGGAATCCCATGTCTACCCTACACCGAAAAAGGGTTGTTCTACTTGCCTAAGGAACAACCATAATCTTAGCTTAGGTGGATCCATTCAACTGAGTAACCTACATGGGCACGTAGTCTATAGGATAAGGAGATTCCTACTAGAAATATGGACTCAACTATGGTAAAAGGTTTCCATCTCATGAGATACAAACTTTGGGGAACCCAGACTCAACTAAGGTAAAAGAACCCATTTGGAAAGCTAGACTCTACTAGGGTAAATACTTTCGTTGGGAAGCCAGACTTAACTAGCATAAAATCTTCCATCTCATATTCAATATCCACTTGGTGCTAAGCATAATTCCCATTTGAGTTCATATTAAGTCATGACTTAACTTCATATTTATGGAAGAATGTCTTGACACTGAATCCAACATAACTCATACTATAGCTCATTAGATCATGCATGAGAATAACCTTTCACCGTCCATATCTACGTATAGATTCATTAAGTGAGACTAGTCTTCTAACCTTTGAATCATCATATAGAGAGAATATATCTCACATCATAACATACTCATGCATTAGTGTGTATATGAGAATAACCTTTCAACAACACTACAACTAGATCATGATTAACTTTACTCTCAGAGTCTTCTTAAAGCATGTACATAATCTTCATAAAACATGCATAACATCATATCTTACCCTTTCAAGGTCAAGACTCATATCAAATCAATACATCTAGAATGCTACATTAGACACGGATACGATCATAATTTAAGTTGTTCAATTGCTACAAGCATAATCTCATACTTCACCTCCTTGAGGTTCTAATGTTTCTTTCAATCATCACACTTAAGGTTCAATCAGTAGACATGGATATCACCCTAACTCATGTTATTCTATAGCTTCATGAATTTAAACATTCATGAGGTAGATACGGTGGGTAAAGTCCTTCCAGAATAATTATATCTAATTGTATACCATCATCATGTCAACTTCCCTCTTAGGGCCTTAAAATACATAATTCATCACATTAGCTTTACCTTCATAACCCTAAAAGTCAACATTCATAACTATAAGTCTTACTCTCAAGAAATACTTCACATGATCATCATATATGCCTAATTGTCATGACAATCTAACCACATGCTTCATTCTTAAGCTTTTCTAGTGATATATCATCATATAAACTTAATCTCAACACTTACTACTGATGACACATAATATAAGGGATAATCTAATCAATTCATATCTACAAATATTAGTTTTAAGAAATTCATAGTTAGGTGCTCTATTCTCAAGTAATTCGTAAAGTAATTCATCAATCTTAAGAGGTCACATTTAAGCGCTCAATTTCCACTTTCATGGCATAAAACTAAACTATATCAATTTCACCCTAGAATCTCAAGTTAATCAAGAATACATGTATAATCATACTAAAATCATGTAATTACATCATAAACAATCATAAATAACCATTTCCCACTCAATTGGATCATCACATAACAACACCCACAATATAGGAAGGACCCTAACTAAAATTGGGGATTCATCTTCACAATTAGGGGAAACATGAGGTTTTCATGGATGAAAGGAGTGCATGAATAAATAAGCCATCTTACCTTGATTATAAATCCTAGTAAGCTTGAAAAAATGGAGTTTTGACCTAGCTTGACCTCCTCCTCCTCCTTCTTCTTTTCTTCTTTCTAGAAAGAGTATTTTTGAGAGGGAATTGGGTTTTCTCTTGGGGGTCTTGAAATAATGATTTAGGATTACTTAATTAAATGTCTAAACCCTTTATGTATGTGGTCTAAAAACTAGTAAAACGAGACAACTTAATACCTAATTAATTTTGGAATGACCCCTTAGTCCCCAAGTTAACAACTTAAACTAACCTGCTGCCTCACCCACGAGACAACGCCCATGGGCCGTGAGTGGACCCATGAAGCGTGTTGGTCAATCGTGGGTGGTGGTATGAGGCAGTGTCTTTGGGATCCTGACCTACAAAGCCATCCACGAGGCCTGGACCCCCCTACGGGGCGTGGGTACCCTTGTTGTGTCCTTGGGGAGTCGTACCTTGACGTTCTAACCCTCAACCCTCCATTTTAAATATGGAAAACCATATCTACGACTCTAACCCTTACGTCAAACTCTAGTTTAGCCTACTAGTTTTTGGGGTGTTACAATATCTCCCCCTTGGGAACATTCGTCATCGAATGACACTCTGTAGGCTCTTCTTAAGCTCACAACTCTAGACTAGCAACCCACCATGCATGCAACTAATCTAAATGCACATAAACAAGGGAGTAACTTCATCTCGTAGCTAAACACACTTAATGCAACACAAGGAAGTAGGAACTACATCTAACTATCCAAAATGCATGAGCTTCTACATTTCTCACATTCATAGGAGGAACTACCTTCTCCAACTAAAAGCATGCTCAACACAATATCGTGGAGCCAATATGAAATTACTCTCAAAAGCATACCAAAACATGTTCATCGATTCATCTCATGAAGTCTAATAAGCAACTCATACTAAATGCACAACAACACGAGGAAAATTTATCATGCAACTTCATTTTCTTTCAAAACACAACTTTTCATGAACATGCACCACGCAAGAGAATCATGGACACATCAAAAACACACATGACCCCAAAATATATTACAACTAAGAGGAACTTATCATCTCAATACTAATGGAGGAATAAAATGGAAATATAAAGGTATCGAGACATCTTATTGGCCTCGGCCTCCGTAGTAGCACCCTCATCTAAGACCCTTACTAAAGATCACTCCTTAACACTTGCATTGAAGCAATTTTCTTGCTCTCCTTTATATCTTAACTTGCCGATCTAAGATCCCTACTTGTGTTTCTAAATTAAGGATGTTCTCATTAACTCCCAATGCTGTTTAAGGGATTTGTGAATGCTGGATCTCCAACACCCTTCTATATCAAAGAGACATGGAAAATCAGATACACTTGTATTACTCATTAAGCAACTCTAGTTCACAAGCAACCTTACAACCTCCACTCAAGATCTCATATAAGCTAACAAGACTGGGACTAATCTTCCCAACTCACTACACTTCTCAAGGTGAGAATTTAAAGCAAACCTAAATCATTAACATTAAGAACACTTAACGACCTTGCTATCTAATCACATCATCTCCCCCTTAGGAGTAAGCCTATAGGGACTATTCTAAGCACCATTTCTTTCAATTCTAAGGTCGAAGAAAATCATCACAAATATTTCACATCCATTACACAAGATGATTCTAAACCATGGTGAATTACACTACCTTTTTTAGAGGAGTCTATTCATTCAACACATCTAGGCATTACTCAAACACCCTATTTATCAAATCTATTAACATACCCCAAAACTCATCATGAGTAAGTCAAGTTCTATCACCAAATAAATATAATCATAATGCAACCCATTCATACTAAAGGCAACATCATAGTCTATCATGCCAACTCTAACAAGTCACAAAAGAGAAGCATTCCAGAATCTAAAAAAGCATGAAACACATACCGGGATCAATATTTAGAGGACTCTCTTGTCCACCTCTAGCTTGGAGAGCATAAGAGCTAATTTGTTTCCTCTCTTCCCCTAGCGGTAAGTATCAGGTAATCTGTCATTTTGTGGCCACTCCTACTACAACCATAACAACCCTCCATACCGGCCAAACATCTACCCTTATGTCTTTTACTACATCTAGTGAAAGTAGGAAATAGTGGCTTACTCTCCTTTCTTTGAGACTTAGGGTTAGACACCCTTCCTAGGTTATGTCTTGGGGAATTCCTAGAAGGACCTTGTACGGAGAACCTTTAAAGAGGAGATTTACCATCATCAATCCTCAACCACTTTTTCTCCGTAAACCTTTCTTCAAGATTCTCTTTCTTAATTTGATGAGCATAAATCATAAGGCGAGAGATATTCATGTCATGATCAAGCATGGCCATATGACTTTATTTATCCACTAAATCAGACACTCCCAACACAAACTTATTCATTCTCGACCTAAGATCAGGCACTAGAATTGGAGCATACTTAGGCAATTGGGTGAACCTCCATCCATATTCCGTAATACACATATCACCTTATCTAAGGTTAATGAACTCAATAACTAAAGCTTCTCTCATCTCTAAAGGGAAGAACCTATCTAAAAAGGCACTCCTGAACCCTTCCAACTCTATGGGACCCATTCCTACCGGTCTAGCCACGTTCAATTGATCATACCTTATTTGTGCAACCCCTTTGAGTTGACAAGACACCAACTCCACCTTTTCTACAGGAGTCACTCCCACAAAGTCTAAAACCTTAGAAGCCTCTTTTATAACATCTTGAAGAATTTCCTCAATCTCTGACCCATAAAATTTTAGAGTTTCTATCCCAGCCTGAGTCAACAGTTGAAAACCACACCTAAGCTTCTCATTAGTCACTTTATCTTAAAAAAGGTCAATTGGAGCTTGAGGAATATCTAATTGATCCACATTGTCGTCCTCATTACATCTAACATTAGCCCTTTAAGTAGTCATTTCCTGAAAACCATCAGGCACAGATTAGGAGAAAGACCTAATAAAGTTAAACTCTATGGCACGACAATGAAGGATTGAGGTTTCCTAAACATCCAATAGCCTCCCAGTCTTAAATGTGGCGCACTTCACATTTATGAATAAGACATAACTAGACGTTGTCTGAGACATCCTAGAACCATTCTAAACCTTGTGTTCTAATACCAAGTTTGTCACGGCTCAAAGGTACCCCTAAGATGTAACATGGCACATAGAACCCCAAAGGACTCAATGTAAGAAACTTAGCATATCATAACATAAGATAATAGAAAAGTGCGGAAATTTAAAACATTTTCCATACAATCAAAGTCTTTATAAAAGCAAAGCGGAAGTCTATTACACTTGTCTCAAACCATCTAAAACAACTTTGAATAACTCTTGGGAAACAACCCATACAGTAGTTTAAAATATAAAAGAAAGACATAAAAAGGAAAGGAGCGATCAAGTCCTCGATGCTATGAGGACTCACCAAATCTTCTCTTCTTGATCTACTATGAACATAGCCATGAGGATGGAAGTCAATATCACCGAACCCTACATTTGATAAGAATGTACGCAAAACTATGCATTGGTACAATATTGTACAAAATATATCAGGCTAGCATAAATCATCAACATAAGCATATAAGAGGCATTAGTCAACACAAGACATATACCATAATCATAAGAGAAAATAAAATAAGTCATAAGCATAAAAGACATCATCATGAGACATAGTCTATAAGCATAAGAGATAATAATTATAACTTCTGAGCTTAATTAATGCATCTAGAAAAACATAATGTAAAAGAAACACCTCATAAGTCATCTCAAGGGAAGCTTGTGCAATATATGGATAAGACCCCATAATCCCACCCATGTTAAGAAAGTTACTTTAGGTCCTCATTCGTCTTTATTATCTTTTGATCTCATCCTTAACTTACTTCTCATAGACAAGGGAATACTCACCTTTAGTCACACGTGCATTGGAAGGGAACTATAGTAACAATCAAAACTAAGCATACATCATAAGAGTAATCATTTCTTACATCACCATAACATAAAGTCCTTCCACAACAATTCTATATAATTGTATACCATCATCATGTCAAATTCCCTCTTAGGGCCTTAACATACATATTTCATCACATTAGCTTTACCTTCAAAACCCTAGAAGTCAACATTCATAACTATAAGTCTTACTCCCAAGCAATACTTAACATGATCATTACATATGCCTAATTCTCAAGACAATCTAACCACATGCTTTATTCTTAAACATATCTAGTGATATATCATCATATAAAATTAATCACAACACTTACTAATCATGACTCATCTTATAAGCCCTAATCTAATCGAGTCATGTCTATGAATGTTACTTTTAAGATATTCATATCTAGGTGCTCTATTCTCAAGTAATTCGTAAAGTAATCTATCAATCTTAGGAGGTCACATCTAAGCCCTCAATTTCCATTTTCATGGCATAAAACTAAATTATATCAATTTCACCCTAGAATCTTAGGTTCATCAAGAATACATGTATAGTCATACTAAAATCATGTAATTACATCATAAAAAATCATAAATGACCATTGTCCACTCAATAGGATTATCACCTAACAACACCCACAAAATAGGAAAGAACCATAACTAGAATTGGGGATTCATCTTCACAAATGGGGGAAACATAGGGGTTTCATGGAATAAAGGAGTCCATGAATGAATAAGCCATCATACCTTGATTATAAAGCCTAGAAAGATTGAAACAATAGAGTTTTGACCTACCTTAACCTTCTTCTTATTTTTCCTTTTCTTCTTTTTTCTAGAGAGGATTTTTGAGAGGGAATTGTGTTTCTTTTAAGGGTCTTGAAATAATGATTTAGGATGACTTAATTTAGGGTCTAAAGCTTTAATATAGGTGGTCTATTTATTAGTAAACGACACCAATTAATCCCTAATTAATTCTGGAATGACCCCTTACTGCCCAACTTAACGACTTAAACTAACCTGTGGCCTCACCCACGAGACCATGCCCATGGGCCTTGAGTGCACCCACTGATTTATTGTTTTAAGCACACATATCTGGGAGCTTCTTTTAGTACTAAGTGAGCACGATCGTTCAATAGTAATATAACCCAACTAGTGAGTTAGGGTTGAGTCCCAAGGCAGCTGTTCGTAAATGAAATTCAATAGAAAAGCAAAAATGTATTCAAGTTAATCGTAGCTATAGACATTTACGAGTACAAACATGATAAATTAAAGGGTAACACTAGTCTCAATTATTGAAGGGGGTTTTATAGTCAACAAGCAACTAAAACAACAACTAAAAATGAAAATACAAGTATGGAAACGGGATTCTTGGGATGTGAGGGCTAAAATAAAAAACCGGGTAAATGTTATTGATACTAACGCACTATAAATTGGTAACTAAGCTACACTTTAGTGGGGGTAAATTTTCTCTCGAACAATTTACCCCGAATCAAATTGGTTTCTCTTGAACACCAATAAGCGGCAATGAAGCACAACCTTTGCCTTAGTCCATTCACTCTCTTGAGTTGAATGTGTGGGAGAGGGTTTAGGATTCACTCTCGAGCTGAACCCACGACAACCCACTAACCACGGACTATCTATTCAGTAGTTTTGGTTTTAAAACCTCTCTCTCTCGAGCAAGTCAAAAACACAAAGATAAAATTGTATTTGCAACTACAACCCCATTAAATTCAAACACAACTATTGAGCGAAATCACCTTTAAACAGCAAATTAACTATCAATTAGAAACACCTAGGAATAAATTCAACCTATATTCACCTATTCACACCCCAAGAATTGGGGTTTTAGGTAGACATAGTAAAGAGATAGAAATCGATACCGAAAAGTGTTTCCATCAAATGGGTACAATATATGTTGTCTTTACACATGTCTAGGACGAAGAACCTTCAATACACATTTCCAATTGCTTAGAAATGGAAACCTTCAAATCTTCAAAGCTAAGGAACAAAGCTTCCAAAACTCTAATTTCTAAAAACTAAAAACAAAATTTGATTCTGGTTGCCTACAAAATTTGATACAAAATCTCATAAAAAGTCTGATCCAAAACTAGAAATTTAATCAAGTATTTATAGTTGTCAAAAAGTGTGTTGCGAAGGACAACTCTACACAGTTAGTCGGGATTGCCGATCCACTCGGCGATATGCCTTTTGGTATGGTTCATCGTAATTTTCCATTGGCCTTCAGCAAATTCAAGTTCTGTACTTTTGGGCAATGGAGTACTGCATTCCGTAATCATTCGGCGACTCGCCAACTGCTCATTTATCTCACCGACTCAATTTTCTCATTTAGAGCTGGCACACTAGAACATTAGGGGAGACCATAGCCATTCGGTGACTCGCCTAATGGTTTAGGCGATCTTCAGGCTATCTTTTCTTCGTTTTTTTGAGCTGCCTTGTTCCTTTATGCCCAATAGTGTTCATGCTTAGTCTCTAACTTTAAATACCAGAAACTCAAGGCTTTTCATCAGTTATTGAGACAAAATATGCATTTGATGACACAAAATTTATCAAAACAAAGCCCTAAAAGAGTCCAAATCATGGACTCATCAACACCCCCAACTTAAACGTTTTCTTGTCCTCAAGTAAAACTCAAGTTCAGCAATTCAAAAAGGATGTCCCAAACAGTGCTACACAAGATTCAATCATGAATGCACACAAAAAGACTCAACTTACTCGTGCAAGGATCAATTGTGCACTCAACGATTCAAGGTGTAACACACCATTACCAAAGAATCTCAAGATCACTATACTTGCTTCAAATGCATGTTCAAGCCCAACAAAAGTGATTGAATTCCTTCACATAAAGAATGATTCCATATTCACACACAATGGTTCAATCAATTATAGTTCCAGAATCAAGATAAACACTTACACTCACAAAGATTAACACAATGCATGATTTGACCATATGTTTGCCTGTATTTTCCAACCAACATTTGTTTCAGCTCACTCAAGATCAAAAAAGTCTTTTCAAGGCTTGTAACGGGGTTGAGTGCAAAGGTATGGTCATTTAGGCTCATTGGCTATATTCCTCATGAAATACAATGTGAACAACAATTCCTTTCATATTCTTCATCATTTTTTTTCATTCGTGCTTTCAAGTTATCCCATTATTTACTTTCCATGGACTGTTGAAAACCTATTTCTTTTTGTCTTCTCACAACTTTATTCCACAACTTTTTCATTCTTTTCTTCTTTTTCTCTTTTTTTTTTGTTTGTATGGAGGGGCTCCAGTTTTCTCAAATCCATGGGTTAAAGGGAACTCTCTTGCACTTCTTGATTTACTTTCTCTTTTCATCACACCCCAACTTAGACTTTTGCCCAAGTTGGCTATTCACACAAAACACTAATCATAAAGATTATGGGTAATGGGCCAAGAAAGGTCTTATTTTTATAAAGTTTCTTCCAAGAAAAGGCTAAGGCTAAGGCTACAAGGGTATTCAAAAGAGGTTCACACACTCACATGGTAAGTCACAAAAAAGGGATAATGTCAAATTGTTTAACACTCCTTAACATTGCCTAAGATCATATCAAGAGTTTGCAATACTTAGTCAGCCGGACCAACGGGGCAAATCTAGGTGTCATGACATATGGTTCACGGTGAGCTCATCACACAAGCCATTGACACCAAAATCAAAGAAGACTCCACACTTTCACTAGTGTGCAATGTTTATCACAACAGACTCAATTTGATACTTGGCTAGCCACAACGAGATGCAAGGAGTTCACATATTGTCTATGCAACTTCAATTGGTCTCGTCGTAGCCGTACATTCATTGTTTGTTCGATTGAGAGCACTATTTGAGTCATCGGTATTGATCAAAACCAGTACTAAAATTTGCAAGAGAACAACCATATTCAACACATACAAGAGGTGGCAAAATATTTTGGAAGGGTCAAAAATCATTTACAATTAAAAGCAAGGAGCCACAAGCTCAAGCTTCCACAAAAGTAGTAAAAACACAATCTTTAGCTCAAAGGCCAACTATAAACACAACAAGAATAATAAAAACATTTGTCCTCAAATGCAAAAAAGCTAAAAATATCTAAAAATCAAAAGAAATAAAGACATAGATGGAGGTAAAAAGGGGATCCTATCTATGTTGTCGCTCCATCTGTCTGGGCATCAGTTTTGTAATACACCAAAAATTCTAACAAGAGTTGCGTGTCGATAAACCACTTCTTAATTACTATAATATGTTTAATTCTCATATTAGGAACTTGAAATAATGTTATATTTGCAACCTTGCTTAAAATAATGGTCATAGTAATTTAATGTATTGTATGGGGGTATTTGCGTAATGTTTTAATTAGAAATATGTATAGGCTTAAAAGAAGGTGAAGGATATATATATGTAGGTGTATATATATGCAATTGGGCAGCACAATTATTTGAGCAGCCAACTTTTTGGGATAGCTGTGTATATGATAAGCTCCTCTTGTGTTACTATATTTTGACACCTCCTCTTGGTCCTTTTGGCTGGAAATCGAGTTACACTCTTTTCTTTGGTAAGTGGTAAAACTTGTTTTTGAGTTGGGTAGCTTTTAGTAGATTAAGCATATCTCGTTTTATAGAACTTTGTTTACTGTGAATAAATATGATTTGGAAAGGTAATTCATATATGTACAACTCTTATGTTGATGTTAAACTCTAATTTAGTTGTTATGGATTCAAAATATGGGACACATCACATGACAAGTTCTGTCTAGATTCTGAAGTTTGAAATCCTGTATGGACAATTGTTAGTGTTTTGAATATATCTTTCTATCCAAAATACATTTTGCGGTGATTCTTGGTTGTTTGCAACTTTAAGAGAGGTACCTACATCTTTAATGAAGAGTATACAGTCCAGTTTTGCCATTTTCCATTTCAAATCTTAGTTGCGACATGATGCACTAGGATGGCCAAAATTTACTATTTGGGAGCATAGTCGTATTTGTACAGGCTAGGCTTACTTGTGATGATAACCCTAATTTACATCATAATTATTGAGCTGCTAGAAAGTAAATGAGTTATTGAATTCATTTTTTAAGGTTGTATATCCTCGTGTACAAGTTGAAGACTTTGATACACTGCTAGGTCTATAGTTTGACTCGTGGAGTTTTGTCGGACTGTTTTTGTGCTAAAGAACTGAGGTTTGTGTATAAACTTATACTTGTACTCTTTTTATCCTACGGGTATATCTGAAAGTTATCATGGTACCTTGGTTACCTCTTGTCACTTTGCATTGTCGTATTGGTATTCTTTAATACATTAAAGACGCTTATGTAACTCGCCCACTTGTACAGATTATTTGATCACTTAGCATTCTTGTTAGGAACTTGTCCTTCTTGTGGTTGTGACTTTGTCACTCTTGGCATGCCTCTTAGTTTGGATCATTTGCCATCTTGACTCTAGATTTTTAGTTCGTCTTAAGAATGGAAGTTGTCCATTTTAAGTACGAACTAGGAAGCCATTTTTTAATATGGTTCTTGGTTCTCTTAATTATTGGGTTTTGACCCTTCTTGATACCTGCGTGTGCTTGGTGTACGACATAATGTATATATTGGGTGAGCGTTGTTATTGAATCTCTTGAAAAGTTGTACTATGAGCATTCTTGACATTTAGACCTTTATATATTGAACTTGACACTCCTTGTATATTGTTTACTTGATTTACTGATTTTGTTTCGATCGTGCTGCCCTTGACTTGATAATGATAACTTGGTGAATTTAAGGGCTCCAAACCTATAATTTGTACCCCACTTAACTATGTGCTTAGCGATAGTTGTTTCTATTGTAGGGGCTGTTCGCGATGATGCTTGAAACTGGCCATTGATGATGGAGATTTTGAAAGCCTTAAGAAAGATCACATTTGCATATAGGCATATATATTTTGTATACCTTGGGACTTGTACATGATCTTTGTGCTGTATATTTACAGGAGATTTTGAGGCCTGATTTGGTCATGTCACCATGGGTTGTAATATAAGTATTGTTATACGTTTTTATCTTTTTGGGTGTGTAAACCCAAGTCTTGTAATATACTAATTTGCTATATGCCTTGAAAGTTGCGTGAAGCATGAGCCGGCTGATTTCGGTACTCCAAAGATTGTAATATTCTTGTTATTACACCCTCGAGTGTGAGGTTAACATATGCATGAAGATCTTGTCGCTTAATTGCTTAAATGTTATATTTTTGTTTTTTGAAGTTCGTTATGAATCTAATCCCTTTACTAGATTAAAATCAGTATGCCCTCATTAATTGGTTTTAAATGTCGCAAGTATTTAATAAGATTTCTTGTTTAAGTAGTGGTATCATTTTGAAAGGATCACTACAAGTTTGGTCTCGGGCCTCAGTACCCAAGGTAACCTCAGAAGGAACAGCAGTACCAAACCCACTAGGAGCTACCAAAGAGTCTCGTTCAGTGATGTTTGGATCACTGACTGTATAATAGTTTCCTCCAGATATGGCAGGTTTTCAAAAATGTTCCCCTCCCTTATCTCTATCTGCTCCTTGCTGATCTCTGCATTCGACTCATCAACTGATGTATCATCCCTCTGTATGTGTCCGGTGGTAGCCGGAGGAACCTCTGAAGTCTGAGCAGCGTCCACATCATCAACAACCTCTAGTAATGAAGTGAAGTCAGTAGATTTTAGATAGTTTACGTCCTTCCCCAAATCTGCTATTTTCGCTATAAAATCTATCACCTCGGAGGTCTTCTCTTACCTACTCTCACAAGCTATGACTTTAGTAGCCAGCTCATTAATAGATTCCCAGAGGGGGATTAGTGCGGCCAAAATAACACTCTTAATCATCCCTGGGATGGATGTCTCTAATCGGGTCGCCCTTAAGTCAGCTGAATGGGTCAGATTCTCCATCTTCAGGATCATCACCTGAGTAATCTTGGCTGGCTGGGATGGGGTGAAGGTGCCCGGAACCTATGAAGAAGTAGAAGGAGGCAGAAGTACCTAAAGGTCAGGAGGCCGAAGTAGGTGAAAATGCCTCTGCAGGCATCAAATCTATATCCACCTCCGAAGATGTGTCCACCGAAGCTACCTTTCTCCTGTCAGTCTCCTCTCTAGTATACTCAGCCTCAATGCTCTGGATTTCTGTGGTGGAGGATAGGATAATATCAAGATTTCTAGAAGCATCCCATACCACTCTAGCACGCTGATACAACTCTGTGATCAGTACTGGGAAGGGCAAAGACGTTTGCCTCTGCTTGGCTCTCATGGCTATATCCTAGTCTATGATAAGGCCCAAGTTGAGTAGCCTCTTCGATGAGATAGACCCCAAGCATGATGCCTTTGCATGTCAAAGGATAGATTCGTTCTGTGAAGGCATGATTGAACTACTGATGAATCTAAACCAATAGCGGGCAGCTATATTGAAATCCTTCTTTTCAATGACAACTCTCGCCTCAATACACCTAGGAGTAGTATCAGAAATAAGGGGGGGCAATCGAACCCTTTAGATCCTCCAGAGTTTGTGTCTTAGGCAAACCATCATATGAGGGTGCAGTCCCTACAGGCCTGCCCAACACAACATTCATGTACTCCTCACTGCAGCTCACTTCTACACCTCGATATCTGACTGACTTAACTTGTCTTAACTCGCTGGCCTTCTTTTTACTCTTTGACACTAGTTCACCATATACTATATAGAACTCACGGACCCATTAAGTAATATACGAACCTTGAGGCCTGGTGAAAATCTGGAACTGGTTTGCAAACCATCCCCTTTTAACCTATTGAGGAGTCTCAATGGAGGAACAACTGGTGGCACAAAAGCCATAGGAGGTGTTGGAGTTGGCACTAATTATGCTGGTGTGGAAGCAGGAGGGACTCTGGTAGATGTGCGGTGAGATCTAGCTCGGAGCTCAAACTGCCGAGACTGTACAGGCACCTTATCAGGCTCAGATAGAGCAGCCTAGGAGCTATTAGTAGCCCTGTCAAACCTGGGTCTCTTGCCTTTTCCTTTTTCACCTGGTGGAGGTTCTTACGTTCCTCTTTTTGAAGGATTCGATCCCACTTCATTGATTGTGATACCTCGTGTTGTTTTACCGGGTGGCATGTCTATGATTTTCCTCGCAGTACTTGAAAAACATCAAGAAAAATTTAAAAATAACTTAATCAAATTCATAGTAACATTGTTGTAGAAAGACTCGTTAAACCATTCGACAAGTCGCCAAATTGCTTTGGCTAGCTGAATTGGGCTTTCCGAAAGGATTGGCTTAAAAGTTACTGCATGTCAATGATGGGAGAGGCCATTTCGTGAATCGCCAAAATATTCAGCGAGCAAGGTTTAGTTCGCTGAAAGTTACAGTGCAAAAAGGGTTCAGGGGTGCAGACAAAAGGCGATCAAGAAATCTTTCAGCGAGTCCCCAAGTCCCTTCGGCGACGTCAATTTTCTCGCCAAAAGATACAAAGCCCAACATCAATTAAAGCATGAAATTAACGACAATATGGGGAACTTTGTTGAACCGTTGAGTGGTTCGGCGAGTTGGGTCGACCCTACGTGCCTACTTGAACCCAACTTCTCGAATATAACCCCGTAACCCCCGAAAACAAAATCAAAGCATGTGCTAGTTAAATTAAAACTAGACCCATAGCACCCATTACCCCAGGATACTCAGACTTCCTTCGGTTTTGCCAAATTTTGCCAATTGACGTCACTTGCCCTTAAAAATGAAGTCACCCGCTCTATCGTTAGGAAAATTACGTTGTCTGGAACAAATACGTGCTACTGAGATGTTACACAACTAAACCCAATGACATGCAAGCATTACCCCACAAGTATGAACCAATCTAAAAGCACAAGAACACGGGAAATCAACACTATAAGCATTACAACCAGGATTAGTAATTTAAATCAGACATTCAAACAATCTAATCCTATCAGAGAGGCCCGACATATGTCAATAACATAACATTGCTTGCATAAGAATACAAATTACTAAAAATAAATGTGGGGTTCGGTAAACCAACCTTTTATGCCGATTAATAAAGATTGAAAAGCTAGGCTGCAATGTAATTCACTCCGAATACAACTCCGATGACTAAAATACTCTTAAAAATGCAAAAATATAGAAGTTACTAAACATGTTTTGGAAGGTGAAAAGTGAGGGAAAGTGAAGAGTTTGAAGTTTAACCTTTGGCCTTTAAATAAACCGTCCAGTTTCGCCCAGTCGGCGGCGTTAGTCGCGATCGCCGATCCACTCAGCAACTCATCAAGAAGATACTTATCTCGCCGAGTTTTGTAGGACCTCCAATGAAACTTGGGGTCCAAATGGTGGTTTGGGTCGTGGTCGCTGACCTCTTTGGCGATGCACCAACTGGCCTTTCTGATCGCCAACCGATACTGTTCAACAACTTTCCCACTTTGTCCTACACAAACAACACACCATTATATCTTAAAGTAACAATAAAGTGATAAAAAAGGTGTTGGGTAGCCTACTGATGCTTATCGTGACCAATGACACTAACCTACGGTACGAATGTCTACGATCGTCGATAATATAGTAACCCAACTAAAGGTTGGGGTCGTGTCCCAATGGAGTGGTTTTGAGAATTGATAGAAAAATAAAATTTAGCTCTAACTAGTCATAGCTAAAGACATTAACGAACAGAAACATAGTAAATTAAAGGGGATGACACAAAAGAATCAAATATCAAATAGGCGTTTTGTCACAAGTAGTAATAACAACAAAAATAACAAGAAAATCAACTATGGGGAAAAGTTCTTGGGGTGTGACCGCAATACAAGTTGAGATAAATATATGGGTACATGCTTTCGATAGGAAATTTGCAAGATAATAGTAACTAGGCTAAGCTTTAGATGGAAATAAGTTCACTCTCGGGCAACTTACCCCGTTTCAAATGGGTTCCTCTGGGACAACCTTTAGTCGTATGAAGGGTAGCCTACACCTTACCCTACTCACTCTCTCAAGCTGAGTGTTAGGATATGGGACTATGGCTCACCCTCTCGGGTTGGACTTTATGTCGACCTACTCCTTAGGCCATCAGTCTAACGGTCTTGGTTTCGTGACTTCACTCTCGAGCAAGCCAAAACCACATGGGTGGTTTTTCATCTACAACTACAAACCCATTAAATTAAACCACAACCACTAGGTAAAATAACCATTAAAATACATCTAACCTATTAACAAATGGGACCCAATAATAATATCAACACATATTTGCTAAATCACACCCCAAAAATGAGGTTTTTAGCCACACATCAAGAAATAAGAAAATACACCTAAACTGATACTAAAATCAAATGGGTATAAGGAATTAAACCTTGATTTAAGAAAAGGAAGAAGAATGGAGAAGACCCACTTTCAACTTGGGGAAGATGAATTCTTCCTTCTTCAAGTCTCCCAAAAAACCCTCTCCAAACTTGAGAGAAAATATCCCAAAAAATTGCTACTCTATTGTGAAAATTATAATAATAATTCGACTCTCCTAATATTAATAAATAGTTTTGTATTTATAGACTTCAGAAATTAATGATGGCGGATTGCTCGGCGATGTTAGTCGAAGTCGCCGAATGACTCGGCAACTCGCCCTTCTTCTATCTCATCGATGTTTCATGCTTGCCTTCAGCATCTTCACATTCTGGACCATTGGACAGTATAGTACTGCTTCGCGGAACTATTCGGCGAAGTACCGACTGCTCCTTTCATTGCCTTTTTGATCCTCTTCTTTTAGGGCTTCACGTAATGGAACAAAGGAAGGACTCTGTCCCTTTAGCGACTCGCCAAGAGTGCTTGGTGGAGCTCAGGCTTTAGCTTCTTCGTTCTTTTTAGCCTTTTTGTTCCTTTTTGCGCCTAAGCATCCATTCTTCCGCTAAAACTTCTTATACCTGAGTTTTCATCAGATATTGAGACAAAATAAGCATTTGAGGACAGCATGTCTATCAAAATGAAGACCTAAATGAGTCCAATGTGTGGACTCATAACCTCCCAAGTAGCGCCTTATTTAACGCTGCGGCACAACGTAAGTCAATACCTAAACCACATTTTTGGGGTTGGCCATGGTGTCCCTAGGGAACTCCCTTTGTCTATTTGGGTAGAGATGAGGCAATACATGACTCATGAGGTTTTCAATTAACTTGATAGATCTAGAGTGAGAGCCAATCATCTGATTTAGCACTGCAATGTTTTCCCCCATCTCCTCTAGCACTCTATCTTATTCGTTGAGCTTTTGGAGAATGATTAATAGCATATCCTCTATACATCTACTCTCATTATCTATTGACTTTCTCCGCTCATGAGGAGGTATGTATCTGCCCTTCTTTTTGGACAGCACCTCCAGTTCCCCGACCTTTTTGGGCCAAGGTAACCGTCCAGTAAGATGACCAAGTACCGATCCTTCTCAGTCTCCTTGTTGGTGTTGTCCACAAGATGAAGGAGTTTGGTTGTGGTCTCATAGGACTGTCTCGTAGGCCCATCTGGGATAAGTTGATTGATTAATCCTTTGCTCCCGAAATTAAGACTCCTATAAAAGTATTCCAGTAGAACTAGATCGAGAATTTCATGCGTTGGGCATTGTATTAATAGTGCTTTAAACCTCAGCCACTCCTCATGAAAAAGCTCCCCTTCTAACTGCTTAAAGGTCAGGATGTTATCCCTGAACCTCATCACTTCTATCGGAAGGTGATCCATTTGTTCACAATCATCAATTACACTTAGTTTTCTTGCTTTCCACCCACAAAAAAAAAACACTAAGGATTAAGTAAGTAGAACTATAATTAAGAAGAAAAAGATTCAACTTAACTAAAAATTCTCAACTAACGCAACTCCCAAGCAACGACACCATATTGACTTTACATATCCGGGCTCTTCATCCAGTACTAAGCAACCACAATCATTCAATAGTAATATAACCCAACTAGTGAGTTGGGGTCCAGTCCCAAGGGAGCGGTTCATAATTGAGAATCAATAAAAAATAAAAAATGTGTTCAAGCTAATCATAGCTATTGACATTTACGAGTAAAACCATGATAAATTAAAGGGTGACACAAGTGTCAATTGTCGAAGTGGGTTTTGTAGTCAATAAGCAACTAAAACGACAACTAGAAACGAAAATATAAGTAAGGGGATTGGATTCTTGGGATGTGATAGGAATATGGGCTAAAATAAACAATCGGGTAAATGTTATTGATAGTAACTCGCTGTAAATTAGTAACTAAGTTAGACTTTAGTGGGGGTAAATTTTCTCCCAAAAAATTTACCTCGAATCAAATCGGTATCTCTTGAACACCAATAAGCAGCAATTAAGCACAACCTTCGCCTTAGTTCATTCACTCTCTCGAGCTGAATGTGTGGGAGAGGGTTTAGGATTCACTTTCTCAAGATAAACCTACGACAACCCAATAACCACACACTATCAATTCAGTAGTTTTGGTTTTAAAACCTCTTTGTCGAGCAAGTAAAAAACACAAAGATAAAATTGTATTTGCAACTACAACCCCATTAAATTCAAACACATCTACTGAGAGAAATCACCTTTAAACAACAAATTAACTATCAATTAGCAACACCCAATAGTAAATCCAACCCATATTCACACCCTAAGAATTGGGGTTTTAGCTAGACATAGTAAAGAGATAGAAATTGATACTGAAAAGTGTTTCCATCAAATTAGTACGATAGCTATTGTCTTTACACACGTCTGGATGAAAAATCTTCAATACCCACTTCCAATTGCTTAGAAATGGAAAACTTCATATTTCCAAAGTTAAGGAACAAAGCTCCAAAACTCCAAGTTCTAAAAATTGAAAATAAAATTTGATTCTGGTTGCCAACAAAATTTGATAAAAAATTTGATCCAAAACTAGAAATTTAAACTAGTATTTATAGTTGTCGAAAAGTGTTCTTTGAAGGACCACTCGATGCAGTTAGTCGGGATCACCGATCCACTCGGTGATGTTTGCGTAATCAAGACACAATTTCCAATGCAAATGTCTATGATCGTACAATAGTTTAGTAACTCAACCAAGGGTTGAGATCGTTCCCAAGGGAGTGGTTTTGAGAACTAATATAAAAATAAAATTTAGTTCTAACTAGTCGTAACTAAAGACATTAACGATTAAAAATATTGTAAATTAAAGGGGGACACAATAGTGTCAATTAACAATGGGGGGTTTTGTCACAAGTAAAGCAAAAACAACAAAATAAACAAGGATTTCTAAGTAATGAGAGGGGGTCCTTTGGATGTGACGGGAATATGAGGTAAGCTAGATTATTAAGTACATGCTTTCGATAGAAGATTCATAGAATAATTGTGACTAGGCTAAACTTTAAGGGGGATAAGATCTCTCTCGAGCAACCTACCCCGTTTCAAATGCGTTCCTCTCGGACACTCACTTGCCGCATGAAGACCAGCCTAAGTCTTAACCCATTCACTCTCTCTAGCTGAGTGTGTGGGAATGAGACTAGGATTCACTATCTTGGGCTGAACCTCATTTTGACCCACTCCCACCAGCCATCATTTTAGTAGTTTTAGTTTTACGACCTCTCTCTCTCGAGCAAACTGAAAACACATAAATAAACTTGTATTTGCAACTACAAATTCATTAAATTCATCCACAACTACTAAACAAAATCACAATTAAACTACGATTAAACTATCAACAAGCAAGACCCAATAATTATCTTAACCCATATTCGCTAAATTACACCCTAAAAATTGGGATTTCTAGCCACACATGTATAAGAGATAGAAATTTATACCACACTGAGCTCGCATTCAACTTGGTATGAAGATTTAAGTCTTGAGCTCGTCGACTGCTCCTTTATCTCGTCGACTCGATTTACTCTCTTAGAGCTTGGCACACTAGAACATTAGGTGAGACCATAGCCATTCGACGACTTGCAAAATGGTTTAGGCAATCTTCAGGCTGTCTTTTATTCGTTCTTTTCAGCTGCCTTGTTCCTTTCTGCCCAATAGTGTCCATGTTTAGTCTCTAAGTTCAAATATCTAAAACTCAAGGATTTTTATCAGTTATTGAGAAAAAATATGCATTTCAGGATACTAAATCTATCGAAATAAAGTCCTAAAAGAGTCCAAACATGTACTCATCAGTACACCTAATCCAATTCTAGGTGTTCAATGATCGTAAATCAATATAAAACCCAACAAAATGCGTTGGGGTCGAATCCCACAGGGAGCGGTACGTGTTTAAGATTCAATAGGGAAGTATGAACATGATAAAATCAGTCATAGGAATAAAAATTATTGAATAAAGACATCATTCAAATTAGGAGTAGACACGAATGTCAAATGGAGTTTTTGGTTTTGATTATGAACTACAAATAACGACAAACAATACGAAATAACAATAATGAGCTGGGTTCTTGGGATCTTATTCGATTATAGGCTACTATAGACAAATGGGTAATTGCAAATGTTAGAAAATATCTAGATATTAGTGAGTAAGCTAGGATATAGAGGAGATAAACTTTTTCTAAAACAATTTACCCTGAATCAAAATGATTTCTCTAGAACATTAACAAGCATGCAAAATAAGACCAGCCCACGCATTAATCTATTCATTCTCTTGAGCTGAATGTGTAGAATTGGGTTTAGGATTCACTCTGTCAAGCTGAACTCAGGTCAACCTAATACCCACAAACCATTAATAAAAAGCCTTAGTTCTAAAACCTCTCTCTCTCTCGAGGAAGCCAAGAACACATAGCTAGAACTGCATTTGCAATTACAACTCTTAATTTAAACCAAAATTAATGATTGAACTCACTTCTAAATAGCATTTAATCTAACAATTAGCAATACCCATAAGCTAAATCAACTCATTATCGCATAATCAGTCCCCAAGAATTGGGGTTTAATCTAGATATCATAATAAGTAAAAACCATTATCAAATTGATTATCCCTCAATTGGGTAAGAGCAATTTCATCCTTACAATGCTCCAATTTGATGATTCTCCAAGACCCACTTCCAATTTCTCAAAAGTTAAAACCTTCAACCCTTTAAAGCTTAGGAAAAACTAAGGAAAACTATCTCCAGAGCTAAAAACTTAATAATATATTCAAAATATATAATCTAAGATGCTAAACTAAATGTTCAAAAATGTATTTATAGTTGCCAAAAATATGTTACGAAGAGTCACTCGACGAGGTAAGATGGACTCACTAAACGACTTGGCGAGCGACCCTTTGATCACTTCCATCACCTTTCTGCCATGTCATTCAGCATCCTCAAGGTCTGTAACTTTAGGCGATCTAGCACTACATCATGGAACTACTCGACGATCCACTAATTGCTTCTTTCTCTCGCCAACTTGATTTCTTCCTTCAGGGCTTGGTACACTGGAACTTTAGGTGGTCAGATAGCCATTCGGCGATTCACCAAGTGAACTTGGCGATCACCAGGCTGTCTTACTTCACCTTTTCAGCCTGTTTTATTTCTTTTTTGCTTGTTAGTGTCCTTGTTTTGTTCCTCAATTCATTTTCGAGAAAATCAAGGGTTTTTCATTAGTTATTGGCACAAAATAAGCATTTAGGACACTAAATCTATATAAGCAATGCCTTAGATGAAAACAAATGTTAGACTCATCACCCACGGAGTGTGCTGGACAATCGTGGGTGGTGGTGTAAGGCACTGTCTTTGGGGGCCTGACTAACGAAGCCATCCATGAGGTATGGGTCCCTCCGTGGGTGCATTACCTTAGGTAGTTTGCTAGGGTCCTCCTCATGGACCCTTGGTTGGTTCTTAGAGAGTCATACCTTGACGTTCTAACCCTTAACCCTTCATTTTAAGTAAGGGAAACAATATCTACTACTCTAACCCTCACGTCATGCTCTAGTTTAGCCTACTAGTTTTCGAGGTGTTACAGAAGTGGCCTTAACTGACATATAAGACCATGTGAGCTAGTAACATGGAATCCATTGTCTACCTAATGAGTCCACAATTTGGACTTATTTAAGGCTTTATTTTGATAGATTTAGTGTCCTCAAATGCTTATTTTGGGCCAATAACTAATGTAAAATCCTTGATTTCTAGGTATTTGGATTGATGAACAAAGCATGGACACTTATGAGCAAAAAGGAACAAGGCAGCTGAAAGAACAAAGAACTAAAGGTCTGTTGATCACCAAATCCGTTGGGTGAACCACTGAGTGGCAATTACCTTGCCTAAAGTTCCAGTGTGCCAATCCCTGAAGGAGAAAACCAAGTTGGTAAGAGAAAGAAGCAGTCAACATGTGAACGAACGGTTCCACGATGCGTTGATTTGATTGCCTAAAGTTACAGAACTTGAAGATGCTGAAGGACAAAGCAGAACGTATATCGAACTGACCGAAGGGCGAATCATCGAGTTGATCGGTAATCCTGACTTTTTGTGTTGAATGATCCTTTGCAGCATATTTTGGCGAATATAACTACATTTTTGAATATTTAGTTTAGGAGGAGTTTTAATAATAAAGAATATTTTTCAGTTTTTGAATTGGAACTCTGTGTTTTGAGACAATTTTTTCCTTACCTTTGAAGAATTGAAGTTTTCCATTTTTAAGAAATTGGAAGTGGGTCTTTGAGATTCTTCAACTTGGACCTTTGTAAAGATGAAATTAATCTTACCCAGTTGATGGTAACACAATTTGGTAACGATTTCGATCTTTTTATGATGTCTAGCTAAAACCCCAATTCCTGGGGTGTGACTATGTGATTATGGGTTGATTTAGCTTATGGGTATTGCTAATTGATAGTTTAAATATTGTTTAGAAGTGATTTCATTTAGTAATTATGGTTTAATTTAAATGGTTGTAGTTGCGAATGCAATTCTATCTTAGTGTTTTTGGCTTGCTCGAGAGAGAGATTTAAGCCAAAGATTACTGAATTGATGGTCTATGGGTATTGGGTTGTCATGGGTTCAACTTGAGAGAGTGAATCCTAAATCCTTTTCCACACATTCAGCTCGAGAGAGTGAATGGACTAAAGGGTAGGTTGTTCTTAATTGCTGCTTGTAGGTGTTCAAGAGAAACCAACTTGATTCGGGGTATATTGTGCGAGAGAAAGTTTTCCCCACTAAAGTCTAGCTTATTCACTAATTTACAACTATTTACTATCAGTTGCAATTACCCATTTGTCTACCTTAGCCTATAATCCAATCACGTCCCAAGAACCCGTCTCATTACTTGTTAATTCGTGTTATTTGTTGTTGTTGTAGTTGATAATTACAATCGAAACCCCCTTGTTAATTGACACTTGTGTCACCCTGTAATTTGAATTATGCTTTTATTTGTAAATATCTATTCCTAAGATTGACTTGAATGTATTCGTACTTTGCTCTTGATTTTTAAACACATACCACTACCTGTGGGATTCGACCCAAACTCATTTAGTTGGGTTATATTATTGACTAACGATTGCTGGCACTTAGTGTTGGATGAAGTTTCCTGATACATGAAATCAAAATGGCGCCGCTGCCGTGGAGTGGTGTCGGTTGTGAATCTTTAGCTAAGTTGAATTTCGTTCTTGTTAGTCATAGTTGAACTTACTTAATTTTAGTTTTGTTTTTCTTGTTTGTGTTTTGAAATAGGAAGTATGAGTGTGAACGGAAGAAATGATAGCCAAGTAGGCTACCAAGATAACATTAGAAACCTCAACGATGTCAACGAGCTTAATGATAATGACCCACATCTTATGAGTCGAATTGGTGCCATTCGTTTTCCTCTAGCTGAAGGGAAAGCGGTGTTCCATATCATAAGTACTATATTGCAGCTCTTGCAATTGAAGGGGATGATCAGTGGTTTGGCTCATGAGGATTCCCATGAGCATATTATAACCTTCGTGGATGTGTGTGGACCATTCTCCTTCAAGAACATACCCCAAGATTTTTTTTAGTTGAGGTCGTTCCCATTCTCTTTGATGGGAGAAGCATGTAAGTGGCTGGCTGAATTGACACGTGAATCAATCACTTCATAGGAGGAGCTGGTCACCGCATTTCAAGTGCGATTTTTCCCTCCTTCAAAGATGATGACTCTTTGGGACAATATTCAGAGCTTCAAGCGTCTGAAAGGTGAGCCAATTCATGAAAATTTGCAACGACTCAAGAAGTTTGTGCTGCAATGCCCAACTCATGGCTTGCCTAACAATATGTTGTTGCAGTATTTCTACTGAAGTCTTGATTCAGTAAATAAGGGTGTTGCTGACCAACTTACTCCTAGCGGTTTGATGCAGCAATTTTTTGTGATAGCAACTCAGCTCTTGGATGGTATGACTTCAATTAATCGGGCTTGGTACACCCGCGAAGATCAGGTCTCCTGTCTCACATTTAAATTGACCAAGGATCAAATGGAGAAAGACCAAGACAGGGACCAAAACATGGCGAAGATCATGACACAACTTGACATTTTGTGTAAAAATGTCATGGGAGTTGGTGCTCAAAGTGTCAATGCTGTGGGTTTTGGGTTTGTTAATCCTGATGAGGCCAAGTTTGATGCTTTGTACAATGAAGAGGTGAATTTCCTAGCCAACCAAGGTGGTGGTTATCATTCAAACTACCCGAGGCAGGGTGGTAACCAAGGTTGAAACATAGATGAAGGGTGGAAAGATCATGATCGAGAATGGAGGGGTCGAAATCCCAATTGGAAGGATGGAGAGAAAGATAGGTATGTGCCTCCCCATGAGCATCAGAAACCAAAGGATTCGAAAGGTGGTCGGTCGGAGGATATGCTATCTCATATCCTCAACAAAGTTGAGGGGTCAGACAAATTTTGAAAGAGATGAAAGAAGATGTGTCGACCCTCAGCAAGATAGCTACCTCCCATTCAGTATTGATCAAACAATTGAAGACCAAAATGGGTCATATCTCGTCTTATTTAAATCGGAGACAGCAAGAGGTGTTGCTTGATACTATGGCCAACCCCAAGAAATAGGTTTGAGTGTGAACTTGCGTCATGCCACGATGTTAACTAAGGCGCTGCTTGGGAGGCAACCCAAGTTTTATTTGCTTTCTTTTTAAGTTTAAAATAATGGTGTGTTGATTGAGCAGGTCAAAGTGTGAAAGGTGTTTGAAAAGTGCAAGTTTGAAAGCTAAAAGTCCAATTGGCGACTCGTCGAAGAGGTCGGTAAGCCCGACATGGACCGTCACTGGACTCAAGACATTTTAAAACTGTAGTATGTAAAAATCGACGAGCCCAGTAGCTGATTGGAAAATCACCGATCGGGTCGGCGATCATGATATTGTCTGCGGTTTGGACCCCCACATTAACTGGAGGTCCTGTAAAACTCGGCTTGTCGCCGAGTGGGTCAGCGAGCAAAACTTATGTCGCTGAACCCCAAATTCATTTTTAGCAATTTGTACTCATTTGCAATTGATTTTTATCTTAGTGATGTGTGTTGGGCCTCTCTGATCATAATTGTGTATATGTGTACCTTTGTTAATTTGAATATTATGCCTATAATGCCTATAATGTTGATTTCCCAAGTTTTTTGTGCTTTAAAGTTCATTAAAATTGTGGGGTTGTGCTTGCATGTTGTTGAGTCTAGTCGGGTGAAGTCTAAGTAACTCATATTTGTGCTAATTGACATATTTTGCCCAATGATAGAGCAGTTAACGTCATTCTTAAAGGAAAAAGTTGTTAAGTGGCCAAATTTGGCCAAACCGGGAGATGTTTGAGTATCCCGGAGGCATGGGTGTAATGGGTCTTAGCTTAATTGTAAGAGTGCATGCTTTGATTTAGTTTTTGGGGGCTGCGGGGTTGAATTTGGGAAGTTGGGTAAGAAGTAGGTACGTTCGGTCATTTGCTGAGCTAGGTCGAGCTCGCCGAACCACTTGGTGGTTCATCGAAGCTCCCCTTGTCACCTATAATTTCAAGCCTTATCTTAAAAAAGGTTTTGTAACTTTTTTCGAGAAGCCTGAGTTTGCCAAGTGCAATCGGCGACTCACTGAAGGTCTTCCTTGATCGCCCTTTGTTTGCGACCCTAACCTTTAAATGCATTATACCTTTTGTTGAGCTAGTCTTTCCTCGCCGAATGTTGTTGGTGATTCACCGAAACACCCTTCCCATAGCCGACATGCCATTTGTCTGAGAAATTTTTGAGCTAATCCTTTCGGCGAGCACGATCTCGCTTACTAAAGAGATTCGGTGACTCGCCGACCGGTTCAATGAGACTTTCTGCAACTCTTTTCTTTTGTACTTTTGCTTATATTACTTCTAACTTTTCCTGATGTTTTGCAGGTACGACAAGGACAAACATCGAATGCCACCCCGTAAAAGAGCTCGGGGTATTGCGATAAATGAATGGCAAGTGAATCCTCCTAAAAAGGGAAGAACAGAGCCTCCAACAGAAGGTTAGAGCAAAGGCAAGAGGCCCACATTTGAAATACTAGCTGCTGACTCTCGGGTTGCTTTAATGAGCTTGAGGATGACCAACCATTAAATCTCAGAGGGCTAAGATCCGTGCTAGATCTCACCCTTACTCAGCTAGAGTCCCTTCAGCTTCCACCCCAACAGATTCAGTTCCAGCTCCGGCACCCCCTATAGGTCATGTACCACCAGTGGTTCCTCCTCCAAGGCTACTTAACCGACTGAAAGCAGATGGGTTGCGAATGATTCTTGAGGAGAAATGACTTTCAACAGAAGGCTTAGAGGGAAGATAGTTCGGGGTGAGGGACACCCTCCAGTTCCACCATTTTGAGTAGTTCACCAGACCCCGAGGCCCGTACATACCTACATGGGCTCGGGTGTTCTACTCTGCATATGGTGACTAGGTTCCTAAAAGTAAGAAAAAAGCCAGTAAGTTCAGACCGGTGAGGTCCATTATGGTACTTTATAGGTGCCCCTCATCTCAGATACCACCCTGAGGTAGATAAAGGCAAGAGGCTCAATCGAGAAGTGGGACTTGAGAATAGCTCCATGTTATTGGTTTGTATTCATCAGCAACTTTATTATGTCATCCGAAATTGAGTCCGCTCTCCGTCATCCTAAGGCGGCCTGCCTTGGGTCGATTATTTCTAGGATTTCCATTGACATGGGGCTTATTATTAAGCTAGAGATGGCCATGAGGAACAAACAGAGGCATAATTCACTTCCATTCCTAGTCTTGATCATGTAGTTGTGCTGGCGTACCCCGGGATGATACGAGAGATATTGAGGTTATTCCTTCTTTCTCCACTGGCATCCGACGTATTAGGGTCACGTCCACACAAGAGAAGGTCGACAAGAGTAAAGCAACTTCGGTGGTTATATCTCCAGAGGTGGATATTGATTCGATATCTGTAGAGGCATCTTTGCCTACTACAAGCTCCATGCCTCCATGTACATCTGCTCCTACTTCTTCTTCCCAGGCTCCAGGTGCTTCTCACTCAGCCAATCCCACCAATATCACTTAGGCCATGCTCCTGAAGATGGGACACTTAGCCCACTTGGCTGATGTGAGGGCTACTAGATTGGAGAGTCATGGCTTGTGAGGGTAGACAAGGGGAGTCTTCTGAGGTTATGATGTTGAAAGTTGAGGTTGCGGATCTTATGAAGTATGTGGACTACTTGAAGTCCACTGACATCACTCTGAAGAAGTGGATGCTTCAGAGACTTCTGAGATTCCTCTGGTGACCATCGAAGATGACATTGGGATGATATGGCAGCTTATGAGTCAGAGGCAGAGAACGATGAGCAGTAGATAGAGGTGCGTGATGTTGAGGTTTATGATGATCTGGCTGACCTGGAGGATACCATTTTCAGACTGCACGTCAGACCTCTTTGAGCGACACCACCATGGGTGGATCTAGTACAACATGTATTTCTTAGTTGACTCCGGGCATTGACGCCCAGGTTCAGAGTACTACACTGGGCACTGATGCCCCGACAGATGGAGAAACTCTTTATAGAGGATCCCTCTTTACCTCCCTTTCTATCTTATTTTTATTGACTTTTGGATACTTTATTGCTTATATTTGAAGACAAATAGCTTTTGTTTTGTGGTGGGATGAGGCCCACCTTTTGTGACTATTGTTCTGTCTATATATTTAATTTTTTGAGCTATAAATTGTGTTTAGCACTATTTTTGTGGATGATTGAGCTTGTGGCTCATATTTTTTTGAAATTTTTGGTGTGCCACCTCTTGTTTGTGTTTTAATATGGTTGTTCTCTTGCAAATTTAAGTATTGGTCTTGATCAATACCGATGACTTGAATAGTGCTCATAATTGAATAAAAATGAATGTACAGCTACGATGAGGCCAAATGAAGTTGCATATGCAATATGTAATTTTTTTGCATCTCGTTGTGACTAGAAAATTATAAAATTGAGTCTCTTGTGATGAACTTTGCTCACTAGCGAAAGTGTGGAGTCTTGTTTGACATTGGTGTCAACGCCTTGTGTGATAAGCTTACCGTGAACCATGTGTGATGACACCTAGAATTTGCCCTGTTGGTCTAGTTGACTAAGTGATGCATGCTCTTGAGATGATCTTAGAAAACTTTGGAGAGTGTTAAACACTTTGACATTATACCTCTTTTGTGCCCTACCTTGTGAGTGTGTGAACTTCGCTTGAACACCCCTTGAGCCTTAGAACTTTTCTTGGAAGAAAATTGATGAAATTGTAACCTTTATTTATCCCATCACCCTTAATCCTCATGAATTGTGGTTTGTTTGAATAGCCAACTTAGGTCAAAAGCCTATGTTGGGGGTGTGGTGAAAAGAGAAGGTAAATCAAGAAATGCAAAGAAGTCTCCTTTGACCATGGTTTTGAGAAAGATGGAACCCCTCCATACAAAACAAAAAAGAGAGAAAAAGAAGAAAAGAATGAAAAAGTTGTGCAAGTAAAAAGAAAATGAGGTGTCCAACAGTCCATGGAAAGTGAATAATGGGGTGACTTTTAAGCATGAGTGAAAAATGATGAAGAAAAGGGAAGAAAGAATTTTTCATACAACATTTCACGAGGATTACAACTATTTATCCTAACTAACCGTACCTTTCCACTCTGCCCCAGTACAAGCCTTGAAAAGACCTTTTTGATCTTGAGTGAGTTGAAACAATTGTTGGTTGGAAAATAAGGGCGAACCTATGGGTGAAATCATATGCATTGTGTTCATCTTTATGATTGTGAGTGTTAATTTTAATTCCATAGCTATTAATTGTTGAACCATTGTGTGTGAATATGGAATCATTCTTTGGGTGAGGGCATTTGAGTACCTTTGTTGATCTTGAACTTGCATTTGAAGCAAGTATTGTGAGCTTGAGAAACTTTGGTAATAGTGAGACATAACTTGAATCTTTGAGTGCACAATTGATCTTTGCATGAGTAAGTTGAGTCTTTTTGTGCACATTCATGATTGATTCTTCTGTAGCACTGTTTGAGACATCCTTTTTGAACTGTTGAACTTGAGTTTTACTTGAGAACAAGGAAAAGTTTAAGTTAGGGTGTTGATGAGTCCACGATTTGGACTCATTTAGGGCTTTATTTGGATAGATTCAGTGTCCTCAAATGTTTCTTTTGTGCCAATAACTGATGTGGAATCCTTGATTTCAATGTTTTTGGCTTATGGAACAAAGCATGGATACTAACGACCAAAAAGGAATAAGGCAGTTGAAAGAACAAAGAAACGAAGACCTGTTGATCGCCTAATCCATTGGGTGAATCGCCGAGTGGCTATTACCTTGCCTAAAGTTCTAGTGTATGAAGACCTGAAGGAGAAAACCAAGTTGGTGAGAGAAAGGAGCAGTCGATCAACGAATGGTTCCGCAATGCAGTGAATAGATTGCCGAAAGTTACAGAACTTGAAGATGTTGAAGGCTAAAGCTAAATGGAAATCAAACTGATCTAAGGGCGGATCGCCGAAGTATTCGATGATCCCGACTTACTGCGCCGAATGGTCCTTCGCACCATATTTTTGGCGACTATAAATACATTTTTGAATATTTAGTTTAGGAGAAGTTTTCATAATACAGAATATTTTTCAGTTTTGGAATTGGAACTCTGAGTTTTGAGACAAACTATTCCTTACCTTTGAAGAATTGAAGTTTTTCATTTTTGAGAAATTGGAAGTGGGTCTTTGAGATTCTTCAACTTGGACCTTTGTAATGACAAATTTAATCTTACCTAGTTTATGGAAACACAATTTGGTAACGATTTCTATCTTTTTATGATGTCTAGCTAAAACCCTAATTCTTCGGGTGTGATTATGTGATTATGGGTTGATTTCACTTATAGGTATTGTTAATTGATAGTTTAAATGCTATTTAGAAGTGATTTCATTCAGTAATTGTGGTTTAATTTAAACGGTTGTAGTTTCAAATGCAATTCTATCTTAGTGTTTTTGGTTTGCTTGAGACAGGTGTTTTAAAACCAAGATTACTGAATTGATGGTATGTGGATATTGGGTTGTCATGGGATCAGCTTGAGAGAGTGAATCCTAAACCCTTTTCCACACATTCAGCTTAAGAGAGTGAATGGACTAAAGCATAGGATGTTCTTAATTGCTTCTTATTGTTGTTCGAGAGAAACCAACTTGATTTTGGGTAAATTGTTCGAGAGAAAGTTTATCCCCACTAAAGTCTAGCTTATTCACTGATTTACATTTATTTACTAGCAGTTGCAACTACCCATTTTCTACCTTATAATCCAATCACATCCCAACAGCCCGTCTTATTATTTGTTAATTCGTGTTATTTGTTGTTGTTGTAGTAGATAATTACAATCAAAACCCCCATGTTATTAGACACCTGTGTCACCCTGTAATTTGAATTATGATTTTATTCGTAAATATATATTCCTATGATTGACTTGAACATATTCGTACTTTGCTCTTGATTTTTAAGCAGGTACCACTCCCTGTGGGATTTGACCCCAGCTGATTTAGTTGGGTTATTTTACTAACTAACGATCGTTGGCACTTAGTATTGGATGAAGTGTCCTAATACGTGAAATCACTATCCCACACCCAAAAGGGGTGTCCTACATGCCACGGTAAGGACCATGAACTTCTAGATATTGTGGAACAACTAGCTAATGTCTATCAAGACAATCCTATGTTGGGACATAGTTATGAGACCTGGCTAATCGCCACTATTCCACTCGATTCTAAGCTTAACTTCCACGGAGTAGATCTTAATCATATTCATCCTCTCAAGAAGGAACATAGGTAATCTTCTTTTCTCCTTACATCATGTGACATGGGTAATCGCCTCTTGTCATTCAATTAGAGAACATGGGTAATCACCTCTTGCCTCATCATTTGCATAGTTTCTTAGCATTGCTTCATTTTGGTGAGAAAGCCTTTCAACCCTAAGAGCCCTTAACATGTGAGAAAATCATTCACAATTCATGTTTACATATGTATATGGGAAATCCTTTCAACAATAGCAACATTAATTAACTTCAATCTTAAAGCATCCTTAGCACATTTACATAGATCTCACAAGGCATGAATAATTCCATAATTCACCTTTCAAGGTTCAAAACCCACTTTCAATAATCAACATCTACAAGACATAGGTTAGGCATGGGTTCATAGAAATTCATCATAAATTCATATAATTTTATATATTCATGCTTCATTTCATATAATCTTCTTTCATAATCCAACACCCACATTATATGCTCATAATTGGAAAACATGGGAATTGCATGGGTTCATGGGAAAATCATCATAAAATCATAGTATTTATCAATTCATGCATAAGAGATCATAATTCAATTATTTAAATCAATAATGAAAAGAACCCATGGTAATTGAAGAAAAGCACCCTAACTCAATTGGGGAATTCTACATTTAGAAATAGAGGAATTTAGGAACTCGATGAATGAAAAGAATCCATGGATGAAAACTATCATACCTTGAATCAAAACTCTAGTCTTCAATGGAAGAATTGAGACCTTAGCTTGAAACCCTAGATGAATCCTTCTTTTTCTTCAAGATTCTGGAGAGAGAATTATTTGAGAGCTCTTTTTTTTGGTGAGTTTAGAAAAATGATTTCTATTGGGAAATTGGGGGGTAAAAATCTTATATAGGGGTCTTAGTGATGGGTAAAACGACGTGGTATAGTAATTAATTCATTAGGAAAAGACCTAACAACCCTTGAAATAACTGTTAGTTGTCCATCGACTCACAAACTACGGACCCCAGTCGACGGGCCGTGGTCTGACCCACGGTCAATCTTGGTGAACCGTCGTTGGCCATAAGAAAATATGAAGTTTGAGCCTCGGACCACGGACTGTGGTCTGACTGACGGTCCGTAGGTCTTCCCGTAGTCATAGGCCTCTAGACTTTTCCAAGGCAGGCCAATCCATAGACCACACCTACGGTCCGTAGGCCCTTTCACAGGCTGTGGGTGGCCGACGTGGGTTGCACTTGCAACTTCCCAAAATTTGGTTCATTTCCCTTTTTCGGATACGGGGTGTTACAATATTCCCCCTTGTGAACATTGGTCCTCGAATGAGGTTCAAACTAGTTCTAAAAGAGTAAACTAATCAACCCAACCTACAATGCAATGCATACAACCACGGAGGAACTATCGGCTCCAAGCTAGGACGTTCTCAAAACATCATAAGAGGGGTGAATCTAACTCGCTCAACCCATTATACATGCAATGCCCATAAATAAGGACGAAACATCAACTCTAAGCTTAACATACTCAAATGCATCATAAGGAAGTAGGAACTTCATATAGCAACCCAATATGCATGAATTTTCAAAATTTCTCATATTCTAGGGTTTTGAACCACTATATTAAGTCATCCAACTCAAACTCAAATTAATTCCCAAAACTTCCTCCTCTCAAAAAATTCTCTCTTGAAAACTCAAAGAAGAAGAAGAAGAATGTGAAGGCTAGGGTTCAAGAAGCAAGGATCTGTACATAAAATTCATAGGGATTAGTGATTGAGGTATGGTGGTTTTCATCCATAGATATCTTTCATCCATGGAGCCCTCTCAAAATCTTTAATTTCAATTGGTAGAATTCCCCCAATTAGCTAGGGTTTTCTTCATTCACCGTGGGTTCTTTGATCCAATGATTTTAATGGTTTAGTTATGTATACATATGCATTAATTGGTAATCTACAATGTTTTTATGATGTTACCCTTATGAACCCTGCAAACCCCCATATTTCTCTAAATTGTGATCGCATAGGTTGGTTTGTTGATTGTTAAAGAAGAGTTTTTATTATCTAATGTATGAATTGATAGAATTACATGAAATTATGATGAAATCCCTATCTAATGCTTAAATTATAGATTTGGTGATTGATGATGGCTCTGAACCTTGGAAGGGCAAAGTGTGAGTTTTTGCATGATCTTATGAACTTATGTAAAAGCTATGAATGTGTTTTGAGAGTAAAGTGCTAATGCCGATTGTGTTGTTCTATCGTTCAAAGGTCATTATCAGGAAACAGTTACCACCATTAAGTGAAAGGTTTTCTCACATTGAAAGGGATTCTTAGGTAGAAAGACTATTCACCTAATTGAATCAATGAATAAGAGTTATCCTAATGAACTAACCTGGGTTGATTGTCAAGGACATTCTACCCTGAGACAGAGTTAACTAAGACTTAATAAGTATTTTGTGGAAATTATGCTTAGCATCGAGTGGATGTTGAAATGAAATGGAAGTCATTTACGTTAGTTGAGTCTGGGCTTCCCATGTATGTCTCATGAGATGGAAACCTTCTACATTAGTTGATTCTGGGTTTCTAGTAGCAATCTATGTATCCCATAAATTCAGTGCCCACATAGGTTATCTAGATATTGTATCAACCTAAGCTAAGATTTCATAGTTCTACCTTAGGAAAGTAAAACAACCCTTTACGATGTGGAAGACACCGGGTGATCATGTTTTAGCTCACATGGTGTCTATGTCAGTTAAAGCTATTATTCCCATAATAGGAACAAAAATAATGAACTATCATTACTCAAGAGGCTCTGTATATGAGTTCATAGGTGTTTGAAAGATGATTATGAGTTATGACTTATAATATCTTATATGATGCTTAGACATGCCAAATTGCATGCTTTCAAATGAAATGACCATTTTTGCACGTTTTCAATGTTTTTATGCATGGATATCATACTTGGTATATTTTTTTGCCAACCCATACTTTTGCTACATTTATCCCAAGTGTGGGGTCCAGTTCTTGAGGTGATCATTCTATTGGCTAAAGCTTGGACTTGTCTATCTTCCGAGCTTGTTGGTGAGTCCTTATGGTTCAAGCATGACTTTTTCTCATTATGTAGTTTCCTATATTGTATTACCCTTTTTGGAAATGTTGTATGTGCTAGGCCCTATTTCATTCAAGTATTGTAATAGATGGTTATATTGTGACAAGTCTAGACTTCCGATTTCCTTTATGAAAATTTTAAGAGGTGAAATATGTTTTTACTCTTTATTGTTCTATTCTTATGTTATGCTATGCTAGGTGGCTTACATAGGGCCTTTCGGGGTTCTATGTGTCTTGCTACATCTAGGGGGTACCCCTGGGTCATGACATTCTCATCATCATATCAACTCGGTCCTAAGCTTAAATTCCACGGAATAGTCATTTCTTACGTGACTTCATTAATCATGGAAAGGTTCCTTTGGACAACCAAACCAAACTACTTCATTAGGATAGCTCTTACTCTTTGATTCAATTAGGTGAGAAAGCCTTTCAACCTAATAATCATTTGTATGTGAGAAAGCACTTCACATCACGCTATTTTGTGTTCAGAAAAATATTCTTCCACAACACAACATCATCATAGGTACTTTACTCTTAAAGAACCCTTAAAACATTTGCATGGATTTCATAAAACAATGCATAAGTCCATAATTTACCTCTTGAGGCTCAAAACTCATTTTCAACATCATTGCTTAGAAAACATGGGTTAGATATGGATTTAATCATAAATGCATGTAAAGCTTGCAATACATGCTTAATTTCATAAAACTCTTTCTTGAAGATCAAAATCCCACATCATATGGTTCATAACTTGAAAACATGGGGATTACATTGGTTGATGGGGAAATCATTTTAAAATCATAGTATTTCATCTATGCGTGTATAAGAGATCATAATTTTATTCTTTAAATCAATAATGAAAAGAATCCATGGTAATTGAAGACAACCCTAACTCAATTGGGGAATTCTATCTTTAGAAATAGAGGAATTTGGGAACTCCATAAATGAAAGGATTCCATAGATGCAAACTATCATACCTTGAATCCAAATTCTAGCCTTCAATGGAGAAATGGAGATCTTAGCTTGCAACCCTAGATGAATCCGTCTTCTTCTTCTTCATGTTTCTAGAGAGAATTATTTGAGAGATCATTTTTTTTGAGTTTAGATAAAATGATTTCTATTGGGAAATTTTGGGGTAGAAAGCTTATATAGGGGTCTGAGTGAAGGGTAAAACCACGTAGTATAGGAATTAATTAATTAGGACAATACCTAACAACCCTTGAAATAACTGTCAGCTGTTCTACAACTCACCAACCATGGACCCTAGTCAACAGGTCATGGTCTGACCCACGGTCTATCTTGGTGGACAGTCGTTGGCCATCAGAAAAATGAAATTTTGGCCTTGAACCACAGACCCTGACCACAGTCTGACCAACGATCCGTAGGTTTAGCTGCAGTCTTGGGCTTCTAGACAACTACTAGGTAGGCCAATCCACATACCACACCTACAGTCCGTTGTCCCTTCCACAGGCCGTGGGTGGCTGTTGTGGGTTGCACCTGCAACTTTCCAAAATTTGTTTCATTTCCCTTTTTTGGATACGGGGTGTTACAATATCTCCCCATTGGGACCATTCATCTTCGAATAAGATTCAAATTGGTTCTGAAAGAGTAGGAGAGGAACTAAGCAACCCAACCTACGATGCAATTCATACAACTAAGGAGGAACTATCGACTCCAAACTAGGACATTCTCAAGACATTATAAGAGGGGTGAATCTAATTTTATCAGCCCATTATGCATGCAATACACATAAATAAGGAGGAAATATCAACTCCAAGATCAACATACTCAAATGCATCATAAGGAAGTAGAAACTTCATCTACAGACCCAATATGCATGAATTTTCAAAATATCTCATGTTCAAGGAGTACCTACTTTCTCCAAGCTAAAAGCATGCTCAACACAATCTCATGGATCTTATATGCAATTCGATCTCAGAAAGCATTGCTAAAGCATTTTCATCAATTCATGTCATGAAGTCTATATGCAACAAATACTCAATGCAAAACCAACATGGCGAAAATCAATCATGTAAACTAATTGTCTTTCAAAACACAAGTTTTCATGAACATGTCTCACATAAAGGAATTATGGAAACACATAAAAAGACATGACTCCCAAAACAAGGACAAACCAAGAGGAACTCATTACCTCAATCTAGAATAGGAGTAGAAGGAAAGAGATGAGGATATCAGGACATCATATCGGCCTCAACCTCCCAAGTAGTACCCTAGACTAACTTATTCCTCCACAAAACCTTCACGGAAGCCATTTCCTTATTTCTAAACTTCTTGACATGCCGGTCTAAAATCTCTATCGAAACTTGCTCATAAGAAAGACTTCAATCAACTCCCAAACCTTCTAAGGTAACTATGGATTTTTTTATATCCAACACATTTCTTAAGCATAGAGACATGGAATACGTAATGCAATGTTTCCAACTCATTGGCAAGTCTAACTCATAAGAAACCTTACCAACGCGTCTCAAAACCTAATATGGGCCTACATACCGGGGACTAAGCTTCCCCTGCTTACTAAACCCATCACACCCTTCATAGGTAATATTTTCAAGTAAACCTAATTGTCGACCTAAAACTATAGATCCCTTCTCCTCATATCGGGATAGGACATTTGGCGACTTTGGGCCATTTTCAACCTTTCCCTTATAAATCTAACTTTCTACATTGCTTCTTGTACCAATTCGGGACCTATTAGGGTACTTCACCATCCTCAAACCATCCTATAGGAGATCTACACCTCCTACCATATAAGACCTCAAATGGAGCCACATTGACACTTGTGTGATAAGTGTTATTGTAAACAAACTATATTTATGGAAAATGATCATTCCAATTGCCCTTAAAATAACTCACACAAGCTCTTAAAATATCATCCAATGTTTGGATCATACGCTCCGCTTGCCCATCGATTTAGGGATTAAAATATGTGCTAAGCTTAACCTTAGTGTCAAGCTTTTTTGGAATGACTTCCGAAACTGAGAAGTGAATTATGTACCACGATCGGAAATAATGGACAAAGGCACTACATGCAACCTCATCATTTCTGTAAAGTACAACTTCGCATAGTCCTCTGCTGAATTGAAAACTTTGACGGGAAGGAAATGAGGCAATTTCTTCATCCGATCGACTATGACCCAAATTAAATCAGGTTGTCGTTACGTGTAAGGAAAACCAACAATAAAGTCCATATTCAAGTATTCCCACTTCAAAGTAGGAATGCTAATATCTTGGGATAGACCTCCTGGTCTCTGATGCTCACCATTCACTTGTTGCCAATTTGGACATTTAGCCACAAATCCCGTAATATCCTTTTCCATACCATTCCTCTAATAGACTTCCGTAAATCACAATACATCCTAGTGGCTCCAACGTAAATGGAATACCGCAAACTATGGGCTTCTATTAAAATATGTTCCCTCGAGTCATACACATATGGAACACATAAACGACCTTTGTATCTAAGTACCCCATCTCCCCCTTGGGAGAAAGCCTCAACGGATTTCTTAAGCACCACCTCTTTAAATTCTACCAAAATTATATCAAGACGTTGTTTGGCTTTAACATCCTCCACAAAAGATGATTCGAAACCATTGAAAACCATAGGACTACCCTTGGTGGAGTCCACCAATTGAACACCTAATTGAGCAAATTTATGAACATCTCGACCCAACTATTTCTCTTCTTCTTTAATATGGGCAACAATACCCATATATAACCGACTAAGAACATCCGCTACCACATTAGCTTTACTGAAGTGATAAAGGACACTCATGTCATATTCTTTCAATAACTCAAGCCACCTTCTTTGGCGAAGATGTAGATCTTTCCGATTAAACACATATTGAAAATTCTTGTGATCGGTAAACACATCTACATACACTCCATACAAAAAGCAACTCCAAATCTTTAAGCCAAAAACAAACTGCCCGCTAACTCATGGTCGTGAGGAGGATTATTCTTTTCATGGATTTCATGTTTTCTTGAGGCATTGGTAATAAATTTCCCATTTTGCATAAGCACACATTCTAACTCAATTCTAGAGGCTTCACAATAGGCCACAAAACCATCTGTCCCTTCCAGTAAGGTCAAAACCGAAGCAGAAGTAACTCTATCTTTCAACTATTGAAAGCTCTTCTCACACGCTTCGGACCATATGAACTTAGCCTTTTTTGGTGTCAAAGTCATCAAAGGAGAGGCAATTGAAGAGAAGCCCTCAACAAATCTTCTATAATAACCGACTAAACCCAAGAAATTTGTAATATCCAAGGGAGTTAGAGGTCTAGGCCAAATCTTGACCGCATCTTTATTCTTAAGATATACCTCAATCCTCTTACTCAAAACAATATATCTAAGGAAAGCTATGGACCTTAACGAAAATTCATATTTGCTAAACTTTACAAAAAGTTGTTGGTCCTTAAGAACTTCCAACATGATCCTCAAATGATAAATTTGTTCATCCTCACTCCTTGAGTAGATCAAAATATCATCAATCAACACATTCACAAACATGTCAAGCTATTGTCTAAACACCCTACTTATCAAATCCATAAACGCCGCCGGAGCATTAGTCAACCCAAAAGACATAACCAAAAACTCATAATGACAATATCGAGTTCGAAAAGATGTCTTCGGAATGTCATCTTCTCTCACCCTCAATTTGTGATAACCCGATCAAAGATCAATCTTAAAGAAATAACTTACCCCTTGAAGTTGGTTAAACAAATCATCTATCCTCGAAAGAGGATACTTATTCTTAATAGTAACCTAGTTTAACTGACGATAGTCGATACACATTTGAAAAGAACTATCATTCTTTCTAACAAACAGAACTGGAGCACCCTATAGGGAGATACTCTGTCGGATGAAACCCTTATCCAATATGTGTTTCAACTATTCTTTGAACTCCTTAAGTTCTGCCGGAGCCATACAGTAAAGAGGAATAGAGATATGTTCAGTATCTGGGAGAAGGTCAATTTCGAAGTATATTTCCTGCTCGTGAGAAATATCGGGTAAGTCATCTAGGAACACTTCCGGAAACTTTATTACAACGTGGACCTACTCGAGAGAAGGGGTTTCAGAATCTACACCCTCACTCTTACTAGATGGTAAAAGCAACTTTTAGAAATCAACTTTCTAGATTTAAGATAAGAAACAAACTAACCCTTAGGCATAGAATTTCCCCCCTTCTACTCTAGGATAGCCTCATTTGGGACCTGAAACTTGACTACACGAGTTCTACAATTGAGTGAAGCATAAAATGAGTGCAACTAATCCTTAAAAGGAATCACATCAAATTCTAATATATCAAGCTCTACCAAGTTAAAAAGATTAACTCTATGGGACAAGGAAGCGAGACACTTTCTATAGACCCTCTTAGCCACAATAAAATCACCGACAGGAGTAGAGAAAAAAAAAGGTTCAAGCAACACATCTAGAACAACAACAAATCTCATAGGCACATATGGCATCACAAAAGACAATGTAGCACCGAGATCAAGTAAAGCATAAACATCAAGTTGAAAAGCACTAAATATACCGGTAACCACATCGAGAGAACCCTTTTGTTCACCATGTGTCTTAAGTGCATAAAAATAGTTTTTTTAGGAGCATTAGATCCCACACCACTAGCAGTAACGTTCTTGCCCTCTCTTTCTTTAGCCAAAATAATTGGGCAATCTCTCTTTTTGTGACCACTCTTACCACAACCAAAGAAACCATCCATACTGGTTAGGCACTTACCATCATGCTTTTTTCCACACTTAGTACAATTAGGCAATGAAGATCAACTACCATTACCTCTTTGAGGCTAAGGGTTAGACACCGTAGCTTGGTTGAACATAGGAGGAGCATTGAAGGAACCTTGAATGGAAAACTTTTGTCGGAATCTAGGACGACCTTGTCCATCGGATCATGAGTTAGAGAAATTACCATCACTTGTTTTAACCCTTTTTACATCTCTAAACCTTTCCTTAAGTTTCTCCTTATCAATTTATTGCACATGTACCACCAGATGAGACATGTCCATGTCATTAATGGGCATATCAGTTCGGCACTCCTTAACCACCATTTCAGACACACCCGAAACAAACTTACTCATCCTAGCCCTTGAATCAACAACCATTGATAGAGCATACTTAGACAATTGACTATACTTTAGAGCATATTCCCTAACACTCCCTTGTAGAAGTTTAAGGAACTCAAGCACCTTAGCCTCCCTCATTTCAAGGGGAAAGAACATATCAATAAAAGTGGCCTTAAACTTCTCCCAATCAAGAGGACCCACATCTTCTTGTCTCCTTTCTTTCCATTGGTTATACCATATTTGAGCCATACCCATAAGTTGATAAGTGGCCAACTCCATATTTTCCACCGGCGTAACTCCCATGATCATCAAAACCTTATAGACCTCATCAATAAACTCTTGAGGATCTTCCTCAACTTTAGCACCATGAAACTTTGAAGGATTCATCCATGTGAAGACCCTCAATATTGAAGCCGCCGTACCCACATTTGGATTCACGGGAACCACTGGACGTGGCTTATTAGTTATCCTAGGACCATTCTCAACCTTGTGATATGATTACCAAGTTTGTCACGACTTAGGGGTACCCCCCTTAGATGTAACTTGGTGTATAGAACCCCGAAGGAATCTGTACAAGACACTTAGCTCTCATAACATAAGAGATATAACAATAAGAGTAAAACAATAGTACAAGTACAAATCATATTACAAAAGCAAATCAGAAGTCTAAAACACTCGTTTCATCATAGCCATCTAATACAATAAAATGAAATTAGGCCTAGCCTATATATCATGTTCAAAAGAGAAAAATACTTGAAAGAAAGTTAATCAATAAAATCCATCCTTGAAGTTTGAGGATTCACCAAAGCTCGGGAATCAATCAATCACCCACTAGCCACGAAGCTGAGCACCATGAATATTGGACCCTACATTTAGGGAAATATAGGCAAGACTATGTGTTAGTACAAAACAATGTATAAAGTATGATAGCCATGGATAAAATATTTAAATAACGCTAAAAAGGGACAATTCATTTAATGACATGCAATTGACCATGATAAAACATGATATAATAGAGTTATAAAACATAAGTCATAAATTATGGTCCATGCAAGATAACTTCATCTTTAAAACAATTGAACTCATATATGATACTTCTTGAAATAACCTTAGTTCATTATTACTTGTGGGGAATTAGCCTTAACCAAAATGTAAGACTATGTGAGCTATAAACATTGAATCTGGTGTCTACCCCACAGTGAAAATAAGTGTCCTACTTGCCAAGGTAAGACCATTAACTTCTAGCTATTGTGGATCCACTAGTTAATGTCTATCTAAGACAACATCCTATGGTGGCACATAGTTATGGCATAATGAGATTACTACTAGAAACCCAGCCTCTACTAGGGGGGGAACATCCATCTTATGAGATTGCTTCTAGAAACTCGACCTGTACTAATGTGAGAGTTTCTATCTCATCATCATATCCACTCGGTGCTAAGCATAAATCCCATGGAATAGTCATTTCTTACTTGACTTCTTTAATCATGGAATGGTGCCCTTGGACAACCAAACCAAGCTAGTTCATTAGGATAGCTCTTACTCTTTGATTCAATTATGTGAGAAAGCCTTTCAACCTAAGAATCATTTCTATGTGAGAAAACCTTTCACATCATGCTATTTTGTGTTTATGAGAATATCCTTTCACAACACAACATCACCATTGGTACTTTACTCTCAAAGCACCTTTAAAATAAACATTTACATGGATGTCATAAAACAATGCATAAGTCAATAATCCACTTTAAATCAACAATGCTTAGAAAACATGTGTTAGATATAGATTTCATCATCAATACATATAAAGCTTGCAATACATGCTTAATTTCATAAAAACTCTTCCTTGAAAATCAAAATCCCACATCATATGGTTCATAACTTGAAAACATGGGGATTACATTGGTTCATGGGGAAATCATCATAAAATTACAGTATTCATCAATACATGCATAAAAGATCATAAGTCAATCATTTAAATCAATAATGAAAAGAACCCATGGTAATTGAAGAAAACCCTAACCTAATTGGGGAATTCTACCTTTAGAAATATAGGAATTTAGGAACTCCATGAACGATAGGAATCCATGGATGAAAACTATAATACCTTGAATCCAAATGCGAACTTGCAATGGAGAAATTGAAACCATTGCTTGAAACCCTATATGATTCCTTCTTATTCCTCTTCAAGTTTCTAGAGAGAGAATTATTTGAGAGCTCTTCTTCTTAGTGATTTTAGATAGAATGATTTCTATTGAGAAATTTGGGGGTAAAAATCTTATATAAGGGTCTTAGTGAATGGTTAAACGACGTAGTGTAGAAATTAATTAATTAGGAAAAGATCCAACTTCCCTTGATATAATTATCAACTGTCCACCGACTCACCAACCATAGATCCCAGTCGATAGGCCATGGTTTGACCCACAGTCCGTCCTGGTGGACCGTCGTTGGCTATCAGAAATATGAAATTTAGGTCTCGAACCATAGACCCTGACCACAGACCTTGGTCCATAGGTTTGGCCATAGTCGTGGGCCTCTAGACCAATACTAGGCAGTCTAATCCACGGACAACAGCTATGGCCTGTGGTCCTTTCCACGGGTCGTAGGTGGCCAGCGTGGGTTGCACCTGAAACTTTCCAAAATTTTGTTCATTTCCCTTTTTCGGATACGGGGTGTCTCTATTGCACGAATTTAAGGTGGTGAAATAAGTGGAGTTCCCTAAATTTTGTGTAGCCTCTCATTCATAAATATGGCGTACATCACACTTATGAACAAGAATCTTCTCAACGTGGCTTATAAGACATACTAGGATAATTCTAAACCTTGTGCTCTAATTACCAAGTTTGTCACGACCCAGGGGTTCACCCTAGATGTTACATAGTGTATAGAACCCCGAGAGGCCCCACACAAGCGACTTAGCATTCATAACATAAGACATAAAACAAAGAGATAAAGGATATACATTTCAAATACCAAAAGTTTTTATAAAAGTTTATAAACTTTGTCTTAATAGCCATCTAGTACAATAGAATGAAATTGGGAATAGCCCATATATCATGTTCAAAACTTAAAATAAGAAAGAAGACTGGAACAATGAAAATCTATCCCCAAAGCATTAGGACTCACCAAAGCTCGAAATCTCTCAAGTCAACCTCTAACCACGAAACTGAGAACCCTGACTGTCTGACCCTACATTTTGGGAAATGTTTGCAAGAATATGCGTTAGTCTAAAACAATGTACCAAGTATGAAAGCCATGCATATAAACATTTAAGTCATGCTAAAGTAGGACATTTTTATGAGCATGCAATGATCAAGCTAAACCATGAAACTTGAGAGTAAAAAAGCATAAACCATAAAACATGATAAATGCAAGTGAATATCATTTTGAAACATACTTATGATACTTCTTGAAGTAACCTTGGTTCATTATAACATTACTTGATTGTGGGAAGTAGCCTTAACTGACATGTAAGACAATGTGAGTTAGCAATATAGAATCCAGTGTCTACCCCACATCGAAAAAGGGGTGTCCTGCTTGCCATGGTAAGGACCATGAACTTCTAGCTATTGTGGATCAACTAGCTAGTGTCTAACTAGAAAATACTATGTGGCACATAATTATGTCACATAGGTAATTGTAACTTGTCCACTCGATTCTAAGCTTAATTTCCACAAAATACATCTGAATCATATTCATCTTACCTCGTGAAGGAACATGGGTAATTGCCTCTTGTCCTTACATCATGTGACATGGGTAATAACCTCTTGTCATTTAATTAGAGAGCACGGGTAATCGCCTCTTGCCTCATCATTAGCATAGCTTCTTAGCATTGCTTCATTTTAGCTGAGAAAGCCTTTCAACCTTATGAACCCTTATTATGCGAGAAAACCTTTCACAATTCATGCTTACATGTGTATATGAGAAATCCTTTCAAAAACACACAATAGAAACATCATTGATATTCAATCACAAAGCATCCTTAAAACATTTACATAGATTTCATAAGATATACATAATTCCAAAATTAACCTTTCAAGGTTCAAAACCCCCTTTCAATCATTAAAATCTAGAAGACATGGTTTAGGCATGGGTTCATAGAAATTCATCATAAATTCATGTAATTCTATCAATTCATGTTTAATTTCGTACAATCTTCTTACATAATCCAACACCCACATTATATGCTCATAATAGGAAAACCTAAGGATTACATAGGTTCATAGGGGATCATTATAAAAACATGAGATTTACTCAATTCAAGTATCATAGATCATAAGTCAATCAATTAGAACAACAATTAGGAGAACCCATATGATAGAAGAAAATCATAACTCAAATGGGGAATTCTAGCTATGAAAATAGGAGAATTTGGGAAATCCATGAATGGAAGGAATCAATCGATGAAAACTATCATACTTCAATACCAATTTCTTAAATTCAATGGAGGAATAGGAGACTTGACTTGTAAAACCCTCGCTTGGACCCTTATTCTTCAAGTTTTCTAGAGAGAGAAATATTTGGGGAAAAAGAGTTGTTCTTCTTTCGGTGGATTTGAGAGAATGACCTTCAATAGGGAATTATAGAGTTAAAACACTTATATAGGGGTTCTAAGCCAAAAAAATGACATAGTATTAGGCTAGATTAATTAGGAAAAGACTCAACGACCCTTAAAAATTACTGCTGACCCAAGAACCGTTGTATGACCGATGATCCGTCTTGCTGGTCTGTTGTAAGAAAGTGGATTTGAGGCCATTGATCCACAAACCCTAAACCATGGACATGGACCAAATGATGGTTTGTTGGTCAAATCCACGAGTCGTGACTGGCCTCCGTCGGATGGAACCACATATATTAAAAAAATTAAATGTTGTCCTTTGTCAAATCCCAGGTGTTACAGAATCATGGAAGAAGCTCATATCTCAAGATACTCTATCCATTCTGCTTCCACAAAGATGTACAACAACTTGAGAGAAGTCTATTGTGGAGTAGTTTGAAGAGGTACATTGCAAAGTTTGTTGCTAAGTGCCCAAATTGCCAACAAGTCAAGATAGAGCACCAAAGGCTCAGTTGTATTGCTCAGAACATAGACCTTTTGGAATGGAAGTTGGAGATGATGAACATGGATTTTATTACAGGTTTTATTGTGGTCTCACAGGCAACATGATTAGATTTCGCTTATTGTAGATAGGATGACTAAATTAGCCCACTTCTTGCGGGTAAAGATTACATATTCAGTTGAAGATTATGCCAGGTTGTATATTCAAGAGGTAGTCAGACATCAGGGAGTTCCGGTGTCCATCATTTGAGATAGAGGTGTGCAATTCACTGCTTAATTTTTGAAGTCTTTCTAGAGAGGTTTGGCTTCAAAGATAAATTTTTGTGCTGCTTTTCATCCTCAGACTGATGGTCAAGAAGAGCGCACAATTCAGCCTTTAGAGGATATGTTGAATGCATGTGTGATTGATTTCAAGGGTAATTTGGATGATCACTTACCTCTCATTGAATTTGCTTACAACAATAATTATCACTCTAGCATCCAGCTGACTTATTGTGAGGCTCTTTATAAGAGAAGATTTAGATCTCCTTCTGAGTGGTTTGAAGTTACTGAAGCTTTGTTAATAGGACCGAACTTGGTTCATGATGAGTCCACAAATTGGACTCATTTAGGGCTTTATTTTAATATAAATATTGTCCTCCAATGCTTATTTATTTTAAATATCTGATAATAACACTTAAGTTTCAAGTATTTGAAGTTTTAGTGGAAGCATGGACACTTAGGCGCAAAAAGGAACAAAGGGGCTGAAAAAAATGAGGAAGCTGAAGCTCGAGCACCGCCAAGCACGCTCGCGATTCGCCGAAGGGACGCTCTCTGCCCTTTGTTCCAGTGTGCTGAGGCCTAAAGAAAAGGATCAAGTCGGCTGAAAAGGAAGCAGTCGACGCATTGTCAAGCAGTTTTGTGAGGCAGTAGTATGTCACCTAATATCACAGAGCACAACGATGCTGAAGGTTGTTGCAACACGGAGACGAACTACACAAAGGGCAAATCGTCGAGTTAATCGACGATTCCTACTAACCTCACCAAGCAATCCGTTAGCGCTATTTTTTGAAGTTTATAAATACTAATCTCTTTATTAATTTTTAGGGAGAGTCGAACAATTATTAATAATTTCCATATAGAATAGTACTTTTTGCTCTAAATGAGAAGGTTTTGAAGACTTGGAGGAGAAGAGGGTTTTAATCTTCAAGATTTGGAGTTGGGTCACTTCGATTCTTCATTCTTGGCCTGCAACAAGACTTAAATCTTCATACCCATTTGAATGCAAACTCATTTAGGTATAAATTTCTATCTCTTGATGTGTGGCTAAAAAAAACCCAATTCTTAAGGTGTGATTTAGCTAATATGGGTTAAGATATATGTTGGGTCTTGTTTGTTGATAGTTTATTTGTAGTTTAATTGTGATTTCATTTAGTGGTTGTGTATGAATCTAATGATTTTTTAGTTGCAAATACAAGTTTATTTATGTATTTTCGGCTTGCTCGAGAGAGAGGTCGTAAAAGTAAGACCACTAAATTGATGGCCTAATGAGTGGGTCGACATAATGTTCAGCCTGAGAGGATGAGTCCTAGTCCCATATCTTAACACTCAGCTCGAGAGAGTGAGTGGGGTAAGGCATAGACTGGCCTTTATGCGGAAAATGGGTGTCCGAGAGGAACCCATTTGAAACATGGTAATTTGCTCGAGAGAGAGAACTTATTTCCGCATAAAGCTTAGCCTAGTCACTATTACTCTATCACTTTTCTATCGAAAGCGTGTACCCAATAATTTAGATTAAATCGTATTCCGATCACATCCCAAGAATCCCCCTCTCATTGCTTAGATTATATTGTTGATTTTACTAATTTTAGCTTACTTGTGACAAAAACCCCATTTCATAATTGACACCTTTTTGTCACCCCCTTTATTTACTATGTTTTTACTTGTTAATGTTTTTAGCTACGACTAGTTAGAACTTAATTTTATTTTTCTATAAATTCTCAAAACCACTCTCTTGGGACGATCCCAACCCTTGGTTGGGTTATTATACTATTGCATAATCGTAGACAGTTGAATTGTTGGTTGTGTCGTTGATTACGCTTTAAACATCAAAATGGCACCGCTGCCGGGGAGTGGTGTTATTTGAGAATTTATAGATTAGTTAGAATTCTTATTCTTCTTAGTGGTAGTCTACTTACCTAATTTTTAGTTTTGTTTTGTCTGCTGTGTAAATATTTCAGAAAGAATGAGTGTTAATGGTAGCAACGGTAGCCAGACAGGCCACCAAGACGACATCGTCAACCTCAACGATGTCTAAGAGCCTAATATCAATGATCCGCATCTCATCGGAGGTGTTGGAGATATCTGTCTACCTCCAGTAGAGGGAAACACAGTAGATGTTTGTGAGGACCCACACGAGCATCTTCGAAACTTTATACATGTGTGTGGACCATTCTCGTTCAAAAACATCTTTCAGGAATCAGTTCGATTGAGGCTATTCCCTTTTCATTGATGGGCGAGGGATGCAAGTGGCTGGTTGAGTTTCCATGTAACTCAATCACTTCATGGGAGGAGTTGGTTGCCGCATTTAATATGCGATTACTCTCTCTCTCTCGGATAATGACTATTCAGGAAAGCATCCAAAGCTTCAAGCGTCTGAATGGAGAATCTCTACACAAAACTTGGCTCCGATATAAAAAATTGGTTCTACAATGCCCAACCCATGGTCTACCTGATAATATGCTCCTTCAATACTTCTACCAGAGTCTAGACTTGATAAACAAAGGTTTAGCTGACCAAGTCTCTACCGGAGGATTATTGCATCAACCATATATAGTAGCAGCACAACTTCTGGATGGTCTGACAACCATCAACAGGTCATGGTACACCCGCGAAGAGCAAGTCTTACCGGTCAGATTTCAGCTATCTAAGAAGCAGGTTGAAAAAGACAATGATAGAGACCAAAACATAGCCAAGATCATGACACAGCTTGACATTTTATCCAAAAGTGTCATGGGGGCTGGTGCCCGTGGTGTCAATGTTGTGGGAGTCGAGTATGCGAATCTTGAGGAAATGAAGTTTGAAGCCATGTATGATGAGGAAGTAAATTTTCTAGCTAACTAAGGTGGGGGATATCGTTCAAACTACCCAAGGCAAGGTGGTAACCAAAGATGGGTTAGAGATGAAGCCTGGAAGGATCGAGATCATGAATGAAGGGACCGTAATCCAAATTAGAAAGATAGGGAGAAGGATAGAAATGTGCCTCCCCACGAGCGTCAGAAGCCCAAGGATTCGGAAGGTGGTAGGTCTGAGGATATGCTCTCACGTATCATAAACAAAGTTTAAGGGTAAGACAAAATGCTGAAAGGCATGAAAGAAGACGTGTCTACCCTCATCCAGACTGTCACCTCTTATTCAGTTTCAATCAAGAAGTTAGAGACCCAAATGGGTCATATCTTGTCTCATCTCAATCCGAGACAACAAGGAGGTTTGCCTAGTTATACTATGGCTAACCCGAAAAATGAGGTTTGAAGTTGGACTTACAACGTGCCACGACATTAAGTAAGGTGTTGTTTAGGAGGCAACCCAGAACCCTTTATTGCTTTTATTTATTTTGATAAAATAATGGTGTGTTGATGGCATAGGTGAAAGCATGGAAGTTGAATGAGAAGCACAGATTGGTGAAGGAAAGATTCGTTTTGCGAATCGCCAAATGGTTCAGTGACCCCGACGCACTTCGCCGTTTGATCCAACCCAGTTTGGGTTTGGATCTGTAAGACTCGGCGGGACTAGTGAACACTCTGTGATTTGCCAAGAGGGTCTGCGATCGAAATTAATGTCGCCGAATGATCAAGAACTGGATGGTCTTTTCGCAAAAGGTGTAAAAAGCTTAAACTTCATTCTCTTTCCATCACTTTTTCACTTCCCCAAACTCACACCTGCACTCTAGTTTTATTATTTCTTGCACTTTTGAAATATTTTAGGTAGTTGAATCGTGCGCGGATTTGGAACGCATTGTTTCCTAGTACGTCAGTACAATCTAATTCACCACCAAAGGTTAGTAATCGAACCCTTCAATTATTTTATAAAAAAGTATACTCATTTCCATAATGATTAAAAGTATAAAATCACTGTTGAGTCTCTGAGTTACTGGGATTGCATGTATTCTTGATTATGAGTTAGCAGTTGTCACGTGATTTGAGCGACTCCTATTCAACTGTGCTTTGGGTTAGATATTTACGTGGGGGAAATTTTGAAATTTCTATGGATCTTCATTGAATTGTGTTATTTAAACCTAAAATTACATTATCTGGGATACTGGGTGAAATTTGAGAGAAATGGGTTGAAAATAAACATGTTTAGTTATTCGGCGAAATGAACAAAACTCACCGAATTGCTCGGCATTTCACCTAATGTCCTCATTTCGCGTTTGATTAGATGTTATAAGTATCTATTAATCTGTGGCTTTAGGCGATCAATCTAAATCACAAGTCGCACTCGCCGAACGAGCCTTTTGTTCACCTTTTGTCTGTGCCCTTATATCATTAGTACATCATTTTCAGCGAATAGCCTAGCTAGATAAGAACTTTGCCAGCTAGTTTGGTGAAGCAATTTTGCACTTGGAACCCTCATTTCTCCTGTTTAAATGACTGTCTAACTTGTATTCGAAGTCTTTGCAAAAATGACTAGACCAAAAGTCGCACAGAGAAATGAACCACCCCGAAACGTTAGAGCATGCGAGTTTAAAGAAGATTAAAAGAAAGAAAAGCTAGCCAGACAAAGGAAATACACCAAGGAAGCTAGGGCCAGAAGGAGGATTCCTATTGATCCCACCATTTCTCCGTGGAGACACAGATTCTACACAACCATAGATTAATTTTCAATGGATCATGACGGGGATAGAATGGGTGAGGCTAACATCGCTGCAGAAACTATGGGAAATGAAAACTATGCAAACTAGAATGGAAACACTTCGGGAGCTATTGCTTAACATCAAGCTGATACATCATTTGTGTGCTGAAAACACCAATGCATAGGCAGATAAAGACAATGCATAAACAAGATTCCCTCCTTAACTACCTCTCTGTTTTTCTTTGATTGACTTGTTGAATATTTTTGTTATTTGCATTTGAGAACAAATACCTTCTAATTGTGGTGGGGTGAGGCCCACACCTTTTGTGTTGATAGATATGCTTTGTGTTTATAATTGGGTTTTTCTATTTTAAATTATGTTTAATACAAATTTTTTGTGGATGCTTGAGCTTGAAGGCTTCTTTTTTATTTTTAATTACAAAATCATTTTGACCCTTTCGAAATTTCTTGAAATTTTTTTGCACATTTTTGCCACCATTCATGAGTTGAATGTGGCTGTTCTTTTGCAAAAATTTGAGTCTCAGTTTCGATCAATACTGATGACTTAAATAGTGTTCTCAATTGAACGAACATGAATGCACGACTACGATGAGACCAAATGAAGTGGCATACAAAATATGAGAACTCTTTGCATCTCGTTGTGATTAGCCATTGATCAAATTGATTCTCTTCTAATGACCGTTGCAAACTAGCGAAAGTGTGTGACTTGTTTGACATAATTGTCGTTGCCTTATGTGATGAGCTTACTTTGAACCTTACATGAATAAACCTATAATTTTCCCCGTTAGTCAGATTGATTTAGTAAGGTGTGGTCTTGAAATGATCTTAGGCAACTTTTGAAGAGTGGAAGCAAATTTTGACATATACCTCTTTTGTGGCCTACTCGTGAGTGTGTGAAACTCTCTTGAACACCCTTTAAGCCTTACTTTTCTTTGGAAGAACCTTGATGAACCCTAGACCTTACTTGACCCACTACCTATAATCCTCTTGATTTGTAGTTTAGTGAATTGCCAACTTAGTCCAAAAGCCTAAGTTGGGGGTGTGGTGAAAAGCAAAAGGAGGAGTTAAGAAGTGCAAGAAAAGTCTCCCTTAACCCATGGTGTTGCATTATAATGGAACCCCTCCACATAAAAATAAAAAATAAAAAATAAATTGTGGAATAAAGTACAAAAGAAATCGGATTTCCAAGCAATCCATGGAGGTGAATATAAAGGTGACTTAGAAACTAGAAAAAGAATTGATAAAGGAAAAGAAGGGAATGCCTTGAGAATACCACATCTCACGAGGAAAAAGTCATTGAGCCTAAATGACCATACCTTTGCAGTCAGCGCCATTACAAGCCTTAGAAAGACCTTTTTGATCTTAAGTGAGCAGAACTGAAGATCAATTGGAAAATAAGGGCAAGCCTATCGGTGAAAACATGCATTGTGTTCCTCTTTTTGAGTGTGAGCGTTGCATCTGATTCTTGATTTTGAATTGATTAACCTCTCTGTGCGAATATGGAATCATTCTTTATGTGAGGGCATTTATATACTTTTTGTTGAGCTTGAAGTTTCACAAGTAGCAAGTATTGCGATTATGAGATTCTTTGGTAATGGTGTATCACAACTTGAATCTTTGAGTACACAATTGATCCTTGCATAAGTAAATTGAGTCTTGTTGTGTGTATTCATGATTGAATCCTATGTAGCACTATTTAAGACAACCTTTTTGAATGGTTGAACTTGAGTTTACTTGAGGACAAGCAAAATTTTAAGTTGGGCGTGTTGATGAGTCTACAAATTGGACTCATTTAGGGCTTTATTTTAATAGAAATAGTGTTCTCAAATGCTTATTTATTCTAAATATCTGATGAAAACACTTAAGTTTATGGTATTTGAAGTTTTAGTGGAAGCATGGACACTTAGGCGCAAAAAGGAACAAAAAGGCTAAAAAGAACGAAGAAGCTGAAGCCTGAGCATCGCTAAGCACGCTTCGCGATTCGTCGAAGGCACGCACTCCGCCCTTTGTTCCAGTGTGCTAAGCCATGAAGGAAAGGATCAACTCAAGAGAAAAGGGAGCAGTCGATGCATTGTCGAGCAGTTCCGCGAAGCAGTACTATGTCACCCAATAACACAGACAACAACGATGCTGATGGTTGGTGCAAGACGGCGACGAACTACAACAAAGGGCAAATCGCCGAGTTAATCGGCAATTTCGACTAACCTTGCCGAGCAATCCGCCAGCACTATTTTTTGAAGTATATAAATACTAAACTCTTTATTAATTTTTAAAGAGAGTCGAACAATTATTATAATTTCCATATAGAATAGTACTTTTTTCTCTAAGTGAGAGGATTTGTAGACTTGGAAGAGAAGAGGGTTTTGATCTTCAAGATTTGGAGTTGAGTCTCTTGGATCTTCATTCTTTGCCTATAACAAGACTTAAATCTTCATACCCATTTGAATGCAAACTGATTGAGGTATAAATTTTTATCTCTTGATATGTGGCTAAAAAACCCCAATTATTGGGGTGTGATTTAGCGAATATAGGTTAGGATATTTTTTGGGTCTTGCTTGCTGATGGTTTATTTGTAGTTTAATTGTGATTTCATTTAGCGATTGTGTAAGAATCTAATGAATTTGTAGTTGCAAAAACAAGTTTATTTATGTGTTTTCATCTTACTCGAGAGAGAGGTCGTAAAACTAATACCACTAAATTGCTGGCCTAAGAAGTGGGTCGACATGAGGTTCAGCCCGAGAGGGTGATCCCTAGTCCCATATCCTAATACTAAGCTCGTGTGATTGAGTGGGGTAAGGCGCAATCTGGCCTTTATGCGACAAGTGGTAAGTTGCTCGAGAGAGAACTTATTTCCACATAAAGCTTAGCCTAGTCACTATTACTCTATAACTTTTCTATCAAAAGAATGTACCCAATAATATAGATTAACTTGTATTTCGGTCACATCCCAAGAATCCTCTTCTCATTGCTTAGATTCTCTTGTTGATTTTGCTAATTTTAGCTTACTTGTGACAAAACCCCTATTTGATATTTGACACTTTTGTGTCACCCCCTTTATTTACTATGTTTTTACTCGTTAATGTCTTTAGCTACGACTAGTTAGAACTCAATTTTATTTCTCTATAAATTCTCAAAACCACTCTCTTGGGATGATCCCAACCCTTGGTTGGGTTATTATACTATTGCATGATCGTAGACACCTGAATTGGAAGTTGTTCGTTGATTACGCATTAAACATCAGTTGATCAAGCAATGGAGAAAGTAAAGATCATTCAACAAAGGCTGAAAACAATGCAAAGTCATCAGAAATCCTATACTGATGTTAGGAGAAGAGAGTTGGAGTTTGATGTGGATGATTGGATTTACTTGAAGGTGTCACCCATGAACGGTGCTATGAGATTTGGTAAGAAGGGGAAGCTTAGTCACATGTATAGGATATCCAAGAGAATTGGCAATGTACCTTACGAGTTGGAGCTACAACCATAGTTAGCAACAGTTCATCTGGTATTTTACATTTCAATGTTGATGAAGTGTATGAGAGATCCTTCAATTATTATACCTACTGAGAATATTGGTGTTAAGGACAACTAGTCTTATGAGGAGATACCCGTTGAGATACTTGATCATCAGGTTCGCAAGTTCAAGACTAAGGAAGTAGCATCAGTCAAGGTCTTATTGAAGAATCAATTTATTGAGAAAGATACTTGAGAGGCTGAGGAGGATATGAAAAAGAAACACCCACATCTATTTTCTTCTAAAGAAATTCCAAACCAAGGTATTGACTTTTTTTGTAATGAACTCTTTAAAATGATATGCTATGTTATGTTAAATTGCCTTTTGAGGGTTTGAGTTGGGTGTTAGATGTTGCAACCCTTAGTTATAATTATAGTGATCTCGTTGGAAGACGAATGTTCCCAAGGGGGAGATATTCGGTCTAATAAAGGACTAATTTTAGTAGGAACCAATTTGGAAACAGCTAAATCAAGAATTTTGTAAGTTAGTCTTATATTAAGAGTTTTGGGTCAACTTCACACGACTATTACTTTCAGTGCAGGATGAGTTAGATGGCCAATAAGGTATCAAATGAAAGATCTGTGAGTCATCTTTCCAACTCCACCGAGTTTTCTAAATTTCAAGTTTCGATGAGGAAGATAAGCCCATTTGAGTTTAGCCGGTTCGATTAAGGAAATTCTTCCGAATTAGGAGGGGTATTTTGGTATTTTCCTTACCCCACAAGCCTAACTCATTTTTAGTAATATTTTAGGGGTCTACACTGACTTATATTAGTTTTCATAATTCTAAAACATGCTTAGGGTTTTAGAGAGAAGTTCAAGAAGAAAAAGGGAGATCAAATTCAAGTGTTCAAGATTTGTTTTGCGATCGTTGAGGAATCTCGCGAAGGATTCAACCCTAACGAGATATGTAAGTTTTCATAGTGATGGGTTCGTACACCCACACGCTAATCGTGAGTTTCTTTTACAAATTTCATTCGTAGGATTGGGTATATTGAGTTCTGGATGAGTTTTTTGAAGTTTGTGTTTTGTTCTTTAATATGAGGTTTCGTTAAGATCTTGCGATGAGGATCTTGTGTTTGAGAATTTCTTTTGAGTAATTTAGAGTGGATATCATTGTAATTATGTTGGATCTAAGAATCCAAAAGAGTTTAAGGAAAATCGTTCAATTCTGAGAGAGTTAGACATGATGTTGAAGCAAGAAAATTCATCAAAAACCTAGGTATAGGGGTGGGGCACCGCACCACTCAGTGTGTCCCCTACCGTTCCGTACTTCTTTCTGTGTGGGTTTCCTCGAATCGTACCTATGTTCTCTACTTGACATCCATACCAAAAATATTCACTAATCCTTGAGAGATCATGAATATCCAAGTCATAACTCATGAATTCATAATTCATAATTCAAATTCAAGATAAATTTAAGAGTAAAGTTCGAGGAAGTTCTTTTGAGTCATTTGAGAAGTCTTTTTGCAAAATTTTATAACTTGTTTTAAGACTTGAGTACTTGAGTATGAGTATGAGGAGAGTTGAGTTTCATTTTTCAAAATGAATATATTAGAACTAAGTAATCTCAAGAGTAAATGTGTTTACATTTAAAATGAGAGGAAACGTCGATTTCCAAATGAGTTCATGAGGAGTTTTTGAGCATTATCTCTTTTAAGAGAACCTTTTGAGAAATAATCTTAAAGTATGGGGCTGAGAAAATGTTTTTACAAATATGAGCACGAGGTATATTATTTTGAGTAGTATTGAGTACCGATATGGGGACGAGCTAAGACAACTCAAATTCCTCATAAAATATGTATGTCAATGTGGGTAGAAAGGGTCATACTTTTTAGTTGATTCCTTATTGGTTTTTGAGCATAGCTTAGTGGAACCACTTAGTTGAGGATTTCTTATACTTCGACAAGGTATATGATAGTTTTGGCAGCGTGGGCAAGATATTGTATCATCACATAGCTTATAGTGATGGTTGTCGGTTAGAGAATCTCTCAAATAAGAGTAAAAGGGTTATTATTGTATTTTAAAATACATTGAGTTATTATATACTTTTTTAAAACCTTTCTTTATAATGCATCTTTACTGTTGTTGTTATATTGAAATGCTTTGAGTACTTGTGAGTTTGAGTATCCTAGAGTTGAGTCGACTTTACTTGAGGTGAGGTAAGTATATTCTGCCTTTTAACTAGTTCAAACTTCTGTGTCTGCTTTAGAGTTCCCCTTACATGCTCGTACAATCCATTTGCTGCCGCCATTTGGCCTGCATCTTTCATGATGCAGATAGAGGTAACTAGGGTCATCAACAAGCACTTTGTTGATACCAATTTGCAGTTCGAGTTAGCTTTTGTGAGCCTTATTGCTTCTGGAGGATTCCATTTATATCTTTCAGTTTTGATAGGTTGTCATAGGTCCTGTCCTGGCTTCCATCATAGTTATTAGATTTTTTGTAGATAGACAATAGTAGTTGAGGATTCCTTTCATATCTGATTTTTTAATATTTAAGACTTGAGTTGCTTCTATTCGCCAGTGAATTTTTATTTAAAATATTCTGAGTATCTATTTTGAGACATTGAGTTAAATCTTTATTTTTGAGTTAATCTTTTGTTGAGTAAGTCCTCTGCTGAGAGTCGAGGCATGCCAAGGGTTCACTTGGGACCAATAATGATTCTTGATTGCCTGTTAGGTCTAGGGTGTAGGCTCGTGGCATGATATGAACCTACTGAAAAGAAAAAGAAGAATATCATCCCTTAAAGCGTATTTCCGGACATGTGATTTTTTATGTCATATAGTACCTCTAAACATGAGTGGACTAAGTCTTACATAGACAAGAATGTTTATCAGCATCCAAAGGAATCAAGTCGGTGTTATCCCTATTATCACAGAAGACACTAGCAAACTCATGATGGGCAATGGTGAAATGTCCCAAATCTTTATTCTTTTAACTTCATCTGTATAAGCAATACAGCTAACCCAGCGAGTCAATTTTATCACTTCTTCGTGGGCTCCCTTTTTCTTGGTAATCTAACTATAGTCGATTCAACAGCTTCAGACATTTCTACATCTTTTGGTAGCAACATTCCACTCCAAGTGATGATTTCCATGTAATGAGATTGATACTCAATAGTGTTTCTTGAAAGTTACTCTTTGAGGCAGTTTTGCTCTCTTACAATGTCTCATTTGCATTTCATGTTTTTGGATAGAGGCAGTATGGGAGGAGCTGACCATCTCATACATGGTGCGAACTTTTGCATATGTTCTCTCTTAGATATCTTCCCTCTAGGAGGTACTTACAAATTTGCACTTTTATTTCTAAAGTTATTGTTGTTTCCATATTAACTTGATTCTAATTACCTCATTTCTCATACCTGGTCCCTTGGTTATGCTAAGGTGAATCATGATTAACCTATTTCATTTCTAAAACAATCAGACATGTGATGGTAAGTTTTCAGACGGGATTCTCCAGCAACAACACCAAAATTTGATATGCTTAAGATAAACCTTCACATAGTTTATTGCGATCATAAGCAAATATAATAATCAAAACAAGGTTGGGGCCAAATCACACCAGGAAAAATAAAAAATAGATTACTACCGCGATAAATACAAAATTTAAAGGTCATTTTCTATTTCATAAGGATTGAAGAGATTTTGCATAACTGCAGATCAAGTAGCAATATGTAGATAAATAATACAAAAATGGATTGTGTTGTTTTTTGGTTTTCATGGAATTAAATATATTCAAGTTCTTGATATGCATTCCATCCTTATGATGTTTCCATAACTATATGAGTTCTTTAAACAAGACCAATTGATTATTTCAAGCAATTCTATTATCACTAATGAGAGTTTATCAAAACGAGGATGAGCTATTTGAGTTCATTACAAAACTTTTTCTACCAAACCCTTATCAACTTTCCCAAAAAACTAAGATATTAGGGTGTAGGTTAATTTTTTTAAGCACCGCCAAATTAATTATGAAATAGAAGAAGATTTACATATTACTACACTAATATCATGTAACACAAAAAATGTACTTTAAGAAATTTACAATTCTATTAAACTTCACAACTTAAGTGGAACATTAAGATACTCATAATAAAGTGAAATAACGAGAAAAATAATTTTAAATAATTCATAAACTTACTTTGAATACAATTAACAACCTAATAGTATGTCGTTCCTTAAGGAGAGTCCTTATAGGATTCTCTCCTTTGCTACACATCATGTACTTATTCGCTAGCCATAAATAGCCTACTCGTCGGAACATGTTCCTACATTCTTTGGGTGAACCTGGTTCTCATTAAAGCTTTCTCATTCATCAACATACTACGCCATAAAACAAACATCATCATTAGCGATGACCATGGATAGGTGGTGTGGAATGTGGAACTCATTAACAAGGTGGTTTAACAGAGATTTTTATGTGTATTGGGGAATAAAACTATTTGTTTGAATTAAAACCAAGACAAGGTGGAAAGTGACTTAAATGTAAAATAAAATAAATTAAACTTGCTCACCTATGATTTTATATTTATACTGCGGAAGAACGGTGAATGGGCATGATTCTCACATAGTATTTGTCATCATCAAAAAAGTTTCATAGGACAAATACTAGCAAAAGCTTCTTAGTAAGAGAAATTTTGTCATGTCTGACAAAAATTCTATATGAATAAGTTATGTCTCTTAAGGTATAACTTTGTGGGTTCTAAAACTGAAGTTATAATTCCCCATGCTTGCCATACATCTCCAGTGGGAGGTCACCATGGTGGTATTGACACCTCCGCTAATGTTCTCCAAAGTGGATACTACTAGCCGTCCCTCTACAAAGATGCACATGAGTTTACAAAGAAACGCTCTAAATGTCAGCAGCAAGGCGGATTGTCTAAAAGACACAAATTATATCTCACATCTATTTTATAGGTCGAGCTATTCGATGTATGGAGGATCAATTTCATGGGCCCATTTGTGAGCTTGTTTGGAAATAAATACATCTTGGCAGCTGTAGATTATGTTTCCAAATTGGTGGAAGCCATCACACTTCCAAACAACGAGGAAAAAAGCGTTGTCCGATTTCTGAAACACTACATCTTCGCAAGATTTGGCACTCTGAGAGCAATTATTAGCAATGGCGGATCCCAAATTTGCAATAAGTAATTTTCAATGGAACTGCAAAAATATGGGGTGAAACCCAAAGTAGCAACCCCATATCATCCCCAAATGAATGGCCGAGTGGAAGTGTCAAATCAAAAAATCAAAAGCGTCAATAGAACTGACTGATTTAGGAAACTCGATGATGCACTATGGGCATATCAGACTGCTTACAAAACACCTATCAGGATGTCTCCATATCAGTTGGTTTATGGTAAGGCTTGTCATTTTCCCGTCGAGCTAGAACACAAAGCATTGTGGGCATTGAAGGCTTTAAATTTGGACAGGTGAAAAACTTCAAGGGAGAGAGTAGAGCAGCTGAATGAACTGGATGAATTTAGACTTAGATTATATGAAAGTTCATCCATCTATAAAGAGAAGATAAAGAAATGTCTTGATGTTTGGATACTCAAGTGGGACTTCAAGGTAGGAGATTGGGTTTGGCTATACAACTCTCGACTTAGACTCTTCCCCAAAAATCTCAAATCCAAATGGTATGGACCGTTTAGAGTACCATGAGTGTTCATCAATGGTTCCATAGAGGTTGAAGATCAGGAAGGACCTCCATTAAAGTTAACGGTCAATGTCTGAAATTATATCTTGGGGATTGTCAAGAGATTTCATTGGTTGAAGTGGTGTATTTGGAAGACGCCTAAAGGCGTTGCTGCATCGTGTTGCGACGTTAACTAAGGCACTATTTGGGAGGCAACCCAAAACCTCTTTAATTGCTTCTTATTTCTTGGTAAAATATTGGTGTGTTGTTTGTACAGGTTGAAGTATGAGAAGTATTCATAAAATTGAAGGATGGAAAACAATAGATCTAGTCGGCGCGTCGTCGAAGGTGTCAGAGAATCCAACCTTGTTTGCCGTTTGACTCACAACATCATCAAAATTGGAGTCTGTAAAACTCGGCGAACTTTGGATTCTTTTGGTGAATCGCCAACCAAGTTGGCGATTACGATAGAAACTGCCGTTTGGACCCTATCCGTAAACCATTGGTACTATAAATATTGGCAAAATAAGTTAAACAGTTGGCATTCTGCCGGGTTAGTAGGCGAGCTTAACTAATGTCGTCGAGTGGGTCAAAACTGTACGGTTTTTGTAAGCCAAAGGGTTAAAAGTTTCAACTTCGTTCACTTTCCCATACTTTTTATCTATCCAAACTCACACCCGCACTCTGGTTTCTATATTTCTTGCACTATTTAAACATTTTAGTTGTTGAATTGCTCTCGGACTTGGATTACATTTCCGCTTAGCATTTCAATCCTCTCCTTGGCGACACAAAAGAGTTGTGCATGTTTTTCTGGTGGACTCAGATTCACTAGACCTGGGTGAAGCTGGCATTGCTGTTCACCCTAATTTGACCTCCAGCACTAAGACCCAAACTCAGGGAAAGGCATCGAGTACTGATGCCCAGACAGATAGAGCGACTGCTTAGTCAGGATCCCCTCCTTACCTCCCTCTCTATATTCCTTAAATTATCATTTTGGATATTTTGTCATGTACATCTGAGGATAATTGCTTTTTATTTGTGGTGGGGTGTGGCCCACCTTTTGTGTGCTATTTGTGACTCGTGTTAAATACTATTTTTTGTGGATCTTTGAGCTTGAGGATACTTTTATTTTAAATTTCAAATTGATGTTGCCACCCCTCGTGTGTTGAATGTGGCTGTTCTTTTGCAAAAAAATCAGTCTCGATTTTGATCAATACTAATGACTTAAATAGTGCTTACAATTGAACGAACATGAACATACAGCTACGATGAGGCCAAATGAATTTGCATAGACAATATGTGAACTCTTTGCATATCGTTGTGATTAGCCATTTATCAAATCGATTCTCTTGTGAAGACCGTTGCACACTAGCGAAAGTGTGGAGTCTTGTTTGACTTAAGTGTCGATGCCTTGTGTGATAAGCTTACCTGGAACCATGCAAGACAACACCTAGAATTTGCCCTGTTGGTCCGGTTGACTAAGTAAGACTTTCTCTTGATATGATCTTAGGCAACTTCAAAGAGTGTGAACCAATTTGACATATACTTCTTTTTTTGACCCACCTTGTGAGCATGTTATTCTATCTTTAACACCCCTTGAGCCTTACCTTTCTTTGGAAGAAACTTGATGAAAACTAGACCTTTCTTAACCCATCACCCATAATCCTCATGAAGTTGTGGTTAGTTGAATAGAAAACATAGACCAAAAGCCTAAGTTGGGGTGTGGTGAAAAGATAGGGGCAAGTCATGAAGTTCAAGGAAAGTCTCCTATTACCCATGGTTTTTGAGAAAAATGGAACCCCTCCATATAAAATAAAAGACAAAGAAAAGAAAAAGAAAAAGAATGAAAAGAAAGAGGTGGAATAAAGTACAAAAGAAATGGGGTTTCCAACACACCATGAAAAGGTGAATAATAGGATGACTTATGAGCACTAATGAAAATGATGAACAAAAAGGGAAGGAAGTGTTGTGAGCACCACATTCCATGTGGATGAAAGTCACTTAGCCTAAAATGATCATACCTTTATACTCAGCCCTGTTACAAGCCTTGAAATTACCTTAGTGATCTTAAGAAAGTCGAAACAAATGTTAATCAGAAAATACGAGCAAACTCCATGGGTGAAAGCACGAATTGTATTCATCATTGTAAGTGTAAGCGTTGTATCTGATTCCTCAACTGTAGATTGATTATACTTTTGTGTGTGAAAATGGAATCATCATTGGTGTGAGGGCATTCGAAGGCTTTTGTTGTGCTTGAACTTGCATTTGAAGCAAGTATTGAGAGTTTGAGAATATTTGATAATGGTGTATCACAACTTGAATCTTTGAGTACACAATTGATCCTTGCATAAGTAAATTGAGTCTTGTTGTGTGCATTCATGATTGAGTCTTGTTTAGCACTGTTTGAGACACCCTTTTCGAACAGTTGAACTTGAGTTTAATTGAGGACAGGCAAAAGTTTAAGTTGGGGGTGTTGATGTGTCCACAAATTGGACTCATTTAGGGCTTTATTTTAGAAATAGTGTCCTCAAATTCTTATTTATTCTAAATATCTGATGAAAACACTTAAGTTTCAGGTATTTGAAGTTTTAGTGGAAGCATGGACACTTAGGCACAAGAAGGAACAAAGAGGCTAAAAAGAACAAAGAAACTGAAGCCTGAGCATCGCCAAGCACGCTTGGGGATTCGCCGAAGGGACGCACTACGCCCTTTGTTCCACTTTGCTGAGCCCTTAAGGAAAGGATCAACTCGGCAGAAAAGGGAGCAGTTAGCGCATTGCCGAGCAGTTTCGCAAAGCAGTACTATGTCGTCCAATAATACAGAGCACTACGATGCTGAAGGTTGGTGCAATACGGCGACGAACTACATCAAAGGGAGAATTGCCGAGTTAATCAGCGATTCTAACTAACCTCACCAAGCAATCCTTAAATACTTATTTTATCTCAATATCTGATGAAAGCCTTTAAGTTTTAGGTATTTGAAGTTATAAGGAAAGCATGGACACTACATCGTAAAAAGGAACATAAAGCCTGAAAAGAACGAAGAAACGAATGCCTGAGGATGCCGAGTCCACTTGGCGAGTCACAAAAAGGTCTTACTTCTCCTTTTGTTTCAGTGCACTAAGCCTTGAAGGAAAGGATCACGTCAGCAAAAAAAAGGAGTAGTCGGCCCATCGCCGAGAAGTTCCGCGAAGTAGTACCATGTTGCCTAATGACCCAGAGCACGACGATGTTGAAGGCTGGCGCAAGACGGCGATAAGCTACACCAAAGGGCGAATCACCGAGTTGATTGGCGATTCCGACTAACGATGCCGAATGATCCACTGCAGTACAAATCTGCGATAATTATAAATACTAGTTAGAATTTTAGTTTTAAGAGTGGAACCATTATTATAATTTTTACATAGAGTGGTACTTTTGGATATTTTTGCTCTAAGTTTGAGAGGGTTTTGAATACTTTAAGAAGAAGATGGTTTCATCTTCTAGATTTGGACTTGGGTCTCTTGGATTTTTCATTCTTGGCATGTAACAAGAGTTAAATCTTCATACCCATTTGAATGCAATCTCATTTAGCTATAAATTTCTATCTCTTGATGTGTGCCTAAAAACCCCAATTATTAGGGTGTGATTTAGTGAATATGGGTTAAGATAATTGTTGGGTTTTGCTTGTTGATAGTCTATTTGTAGGTTAAATGTGATTTTGTTTAGTGGTTGTGGATGGATTTAATAAATTTGTAGTTGCAAATAGAAGTTTAATTATGTGTTTTCGACTTGCTCGAGAGAGAGGTCGTAAAACTAAAACCACTAAATTGATGTCCAGTATGAGTGGGTCGACATGAGGTTCAGCTCGAGAGAGTGAACTCTAGTCCCATATCCATACACTCAACTTGAGAGAGTGAGTGGGTTAAGGCGGAGGCTGGTCTTCACGCGACAAATGGGTGTCCGAGAGGAAGACATTTGAAACGGGGAAAGTTACTCGAGAGAGAGCTTATCCCCTTTAAATTCTAGCCTAGTCACAATTATTCTATGAATCTTCTATCGGAAGCATGTACCCAATAATCTAGATTAACCCGTATTTCCGTCACATCCCAAGTATCCCCTTTCATTATTTAGAAACCCCTGCTTATTTTGCTGTTTTTACTTACTAGTGACAAAAAAACCCCATTGTTAATTGACACTCTTGTGTCCTCCCTCTTTAATTTACAATGTTTTTACTCAAAATCACTCTCTTGGGACGATCCCATCCCTTGGTTGGATTATTATACTATTGCACAATCGTAGACACTTGCATTGGAAGTTGTGTCCTTGATGACGCAAACACCAAGCCCCGATATACTTTTTTGAAGAAATAAACTTCAAACTTTACTATATACTCAACTCAAAACTCAAGTTTTAAAACAAGGTTAAAGCATTTGTAAAAGACTTTTGGAAGACTCTATGAACTTCTCTTGACTTGACTCTTAACTTTTCTTGACTTGACTCTATACTTCTCTTGACTTGACTCTTAACTTTTCTTGACTGGACTCTAAACTTCTCTTGACCTGACTATTAACTTTCCTTGAATTGAATTATCGTTTCAAAGATTTTGATTTGTGATAGGAAAGATCTGATGATATTTAGGAATGATTTTAGATAGATAAACATGAGAATGATCAAGAAATCACTGTCTTGAAGCAGGTTCGCAACTCAGAGATGCATTTAAATATTTGGTAGCACAAATAACTTTTTGAGGCAGAACGGTCTGTGACCGTCGCGACGCTAAGAGATTTTTCTCAAATCTGATGAGCAAGTCCGCGATGCGGCTCTGCTACCTAGATTCGCCCGACTGTTTCCTTCTTTCGTTTTCCAGTCCCAATTCACCTAAAATCGAGTATTCTTCTCAATCTTTCTTTAGATTCAGATACCTAACTTATGTACCCATGAACCTAACTCAAAATAATTCTAAAACTCAACATAAGGATCTCAGAAACTTCTTAATTCAGTCCAATTCAAGAACGAAAAACAAATTTAAGAACACCATTCAAGATTTATTTACTCCCAATCATCTAGAATGAACTTCGCTGAAATAAACGTGATTGGCGTGGGGTAAATGAACTCAATGCTATGAAAGACTCACATACCTTGTAGGAATTAATCCTTGGCAAAATCCACTCGAAAATCTCCAAGAACTTGACGAACAATGAACTTTTCTTCTCCTTTCTCCTCTTTTCTCTTTTCTCCAAGCCGCGTATTTTGGTAAAAGCGTAAACTGATCTAATTCAGATAAGACCCTAACTTAATTACCAAAAATGAAATAAAACAATTGGTCAAGGAAAAGACGAAACTACCCTTTCAAAATCTAGATTGGACTTTCCTTTTCCAAACAACCCAACTTGTAATGGGCATATCTCACTTGGTGACGCAAATTTGGCAGCGTTGGAAAGCATATTCAATGATATTTCCTACGGTATCTAGAAGAGCACCTAACTCCTCTTGAGCTGGGAGTAATGGTCTTTGAAGTTGACCAAAAATCCAACTTAACATTCTTAACAAACTTTCCAGATTTTTATATTCTTTTCAAAAATGAATATTTCGACTTTTTAACTTCTTTCTAGTTACGGGGTGTTACAGGAACATTGAGTGAGAAAAAATAAATAACAATTTAGCATCTCCTTTATTTATTTACATTAATTTATAATTGTAGGATTTTTTTTGGGCTAATCCATAAAGGGAGTTTTAAGGCCCATTAGGGTAAGTAATATAAACTAATATTTCATATATAACGTATCATATGCTGTGTAATTTTTTTTAAAAATAACTTATAATTCTAATAGACAGAAAATGACACTATTTTTTGCGGTTTATTCTCTCTCCACAATAGAATACGGTTTTGAGTGTAGAATAGGAATTTCGTTGAAGCATCGTGGCCATCATTGCCGACCAATAATTCCTACCATTGTTCAACTGAGTCTTTTGTTATCGCTATGAGAAGAACAAGTAAGTTTTTGTATATATGATTTGCATATCTCTAATATAGATTAGATTCATGTAATAAATGTAATCCTTTACTTGTATCAGAGATATAGGTTGGTTTTCTAGTACGTAATTATAGAAATTTGTTTCTGATTTTAAAACTGTGTCATTGGGTATAATAAATTACTTTTTCTGAACTGAATTTAGAAAAAGATTTGAATCAATATTTTTTTTAAATAATTTGAAATTAGTTTTCAGAACTAAAACAAATATGTTTTTACAAGAAGAAAAAATCAAAAAAAGAAAAAAAGTCATTTTTTTGCTAAACAGATTTGAATACAAAAACTTGTGTTTTTTAACAAATATGAAAACAAAAAAAATTCTAAACAGATCTAATTTTTTTTTCAAGTGATCTAAAAATGATAAAAAAAAGTTTTTTCTAACTAAAAGGATCTGCATACAGAAAGCACGTTCTTTTTTTGAATTGATCTGAAAAAGAAAAATGGAAAAAAAAATTCTACAAAGATCTAAATATCCAAAAAACTGTTTCCTTTTAGACAAAAAGATTTAAAACTTGTTCCATAGATCTAAAACAAGTTATGATTTTTCGCAAAATGAAAAACAAAATGTTTTTTTCACTAAAAGATCTGAACAGAAAAAAAACATATTCTTTTTTTCAGCAAAGCTGAAAACAAACTTGACAAATATAATTCTACACAGATCTGAATATCCAAAAAAAGAGTTTTCTTTTAGACAAAAAGGTCTAAAAGTTGTTCCACAGATCTAGACCAGGAAGCAAAATGAAGAATATTTTTTAATTTATCCATAAATGGTGCGGCAGTGTAGAAGACAAAGAAGAATTTTTTTATTATTATTTATCTGCTACAACAAATCTAATATGAAATATTTTTTTGTTACCTTTCTTCTTTGATGTCATATTTAAAACAATAACATTGAAAAGAAGTATGTTCTCTCATCCTAAAACTGAAACAAAAGGGTTGCTAGCATTTTTTTCTACAAGAAACAACACTAAAACAAACTATTATTGTTGCTTGATTACATGAAAAAATAGCAGCTTCCCAATTTACATTGTTTACTACAGAAACTGATACATATATCTCACATACATGCAAGTAAAATTAAGTGTAATTTATCCGGATAAACTCTATCAAAGTGTTTTTGCATGTATCCGAGATACTGACTCTCTCGCTCACCTCTCTTGCCATTTTGAGGAATTTGGGTGAGTATTGAGGAGACTTTTTTTAGACTTTCTTAAGTTAAAATATTGGAGAGGTTTGACCAAAGTCAACATGTGGAGTTAAAGGAGCTCAAGTTTTGACATTTTTGAGATGTTTAATGATGATTTATTCTTTTGTCACATGTTTTGAATAGACACTGAAGCGCTCGAGTGTGCTTTGGATTATTCATTGAGTTTGTAGTTAAGTTTACATTGAGCAAAATCAATAATTGATCAAGATGACCTCATATCAGTGATTCGATGATTTTGATAGGTTCTGAATGTGTTTTCTGATTAGTTTGTATATGGGATTCCAAAAGAATTTTGAATAATCTATTTGCATTCAAATTGAATTTTAAATTAAGAATTGGTATTGATTAAACAATAGACTAAACAATCTTGAATTCAAGATTTTATTGTTTCGACGAGATTGTATGATGATTTTGGACTTGTCCACAAATTTAGAATTATTTTTGATTAGTTTCTAACCAGTTTTAATAATTTTTTAGGCATAAAATTATAATGACTCAAAGGTCTGTTTTTATTTCTAGAAATATAAACTTTTATTCAAAGACTTCCAAAAAATTGAGGATGATTTATAGGACATATATGGAGTGTTCGTTGTAATTCTAAAAGGTTGCGCTTAGTTTTTTTCTCATAAAACATGAAATGTATCTTTACCATGCAACAATGGTATTTTATTGGGAAGATGAGCATGGAATTGAGTATCAACTAAATGACTACGAACAAGAATCGATAAATTTCAATGTGATATGATAGAGATATTGTTATTTTAGCATAAATTAATGTTGTAGATTTTCTGGTGCAACATATTTGAAAATATTAGATGTATATCCTTGCTATAGCATAAAAAAATATTGTTCCAAGTTATTTCATTTGAGAAAACTTTTGGGACATTAAAACATAACTTATGAGAGAAATATTAACAGGTTATGATCAAGATATGGTTTATAACATCATCGGTGACTTTTACATAAATCTATGCTAGATTAAAATCTAATAATTGTTATTTCTCAAGACGGTTTTGGTAAATTAATTGCATGTTGTTTAGGCAGATTCATGAACAATTCTTGATTCTTGAATCGAGAGATATCCATTGTTTATGTTTTTTCAACTTTCAACAATGTCAATTACGACATCTCTGTTATACCCTATATTGATAAATTAGCAAGTGATAGCTGATTTGGGAGATTAGGTGATTGTCAACTTGGTTTCAAAGAAAATATGTTATGGCTAAATTAGTCTTAAAAGATAATTATTATTTGGATGTTTTCTTTTGGGACAGGGATAGTAGAATAGCAATATGGATGTGTATCGACTCATATAATTACGTATTATCATATTTTAAACGATTGGTCTCTTCCAGAGGCAATGAAGGGAAAAGTAATAATTTTGCACTTTGTGATTAAGACTTAAGGTAAGTTGAGACTATCTAGTTTCTTATTTGAAGTGTTTGTGTTTGTAATTACTTAATTAAGGGGTAATGGGGTTTCCACATGAATGAGATGATGATAATTTAAGCAGGTACTAGCTCCATGTTGTGAAAAATTGATACCTTATTTGTTGACTAATAACTGTGTGACTCCGTGAGCATAAATTTACACAAGTGAGATTCATATTTGGTTAGTTGATTGAACTTTTCTTCATCAAGTCTTATATATTTATTTGAAGGTGGCTTTGATTTAGTCCTTTGTTATTTATTATGGAGAAATTAATCATTTAGCTATCGATTGATTATTTTGTTATAACATGAACATGATCCGTCTTATATTGGCTGAACTGTGCCCCATATTTTCTCATTTTATCTTTCACTTGCTTTCATTTATTTATTGGGATCTAGTTTTGGATGTTTATGTTGGAACATTTCTAGACTTACATGTAGATAGACACTAAGGAAATGACACTTGAATTATGCAGATTTTGGTGTTGGTTTTACTAGTGCAACTTCATCAGAAAACCCCGCATTTGTGTTTTCATGGATGTCATACTTAATCCCTTTGAACATCAAGGAGGTAAATTAAGTTTTGCTAATTGATATTTGGTTAAAGCATGCATTATATCGGTATGTGCAATTCTAACTTGTGTTGTATGCTAGCGGTATTTTCAAAAATAGAGGTATCCTTTCCAGTTCCATCTGTCTCTTTGGGATTCTATCTCTTGCACGGAAAACAACTTGAACTTTTGTTGCTTCATCCACTTGTGCTTGACCATACCCAAGCTGAATTTTGTGTTTGATATTGTTTATCATTTCACATACTAAGACTTGACTGCAGCTTCCTGGTTTGTTGCAATTTGATGCTCTATTAACTAAAGTACACTCGGTTTAGGATAATACATGCTTATCTCCATATTCGAGTCATCTAATAATTTTGGATATTCGTAAAAGAAGACTCTGGTTGAACCGAGTAACCCCTGTTAATTTATTAAATTCATGTGAGAAATACTAGGTGCAAATGGATCTTGGAGTTTTTTAATTTCTTATTCCTTAAAGAATATTCTGGAATCATAGGTTGAACTAAAGAATCACATTACATTATGAATGCACTAGCTTCTATGTTCTCTGTGGTTTGATGATCTTGTGACCGAAGCACATTGGGCCAGAGAGGACATGTTTGTCTCCTAATCAAAGTCCTCCAATAATTTAGGATTCTCTTGAAGGAGGTCCACAAGGAATGCTTGGTCCATCCAGAGTCCACCTTCAAGAGAATTTTTATTTATTAGAGGACTTGGATAAGGAGAGAAGTGTATCTCCTCCGTGTCCCAGTGTGCTTCAGTGACAAGATCATCAAACCACAAACAACAAAGAAGTTAGAGCATTCATATAAAATGTGAATAATCAGTTCCACTTATGATTCTGGAATATTTTTTGAGAAATGAGAAATATAAGCGACTCCAACATTCATTTTCACCTACTATTTCTAACTTGAAATTAACATATAACAAGGGGTGCTCGATTCATCAAGAGTCCGCTTTCATGAACATTCAAAACTATTGGAGGATGCGAATAAAGATACATCAAGTATCATCTTATATCAAGTGCCCTTCATTCAACAAACCATTAAATTGCAAATAATAAAGAAGATTCGGTCAAGTCTAAGTATGCAAAATTTAATTCAGTACCAAAGAAAGATTCAACTTGGGTGTGATCAAGTGTGAGTTGATGAAACATGAATACGCTACATACATAATTGAAGATAGATATATCTAAAGCTTTTGGTTGATGCTTCTTTTTGGAGCTCGATAGCCTCCCGTAGGCCTTCTTAGTTGGGTTTTCTAAATGAGCAGTAACCAAATTCACCACTGAAGAAATTTAAGAGAATGGAGTAAGAAAGGACAAAACCGGCATAGAAGACTTCCTCAACCGACCTCTATTTGTTATATCAAAGATAAGCATTTGATCTAGAAAAGTGCTAAAAAAATAGAGGCTACTTCTAGAAGGTGTTGGTGTCACTTGTGTTACTTCTTCTTAATACCCCATAGTTATTTTGGATGAACGCGAAACTTAATTCATGTGCAAATTGGAGAGGTAAATTGTTTTTCTTATTCATCTTTTAGCTAAACCATGTATTTTTTTTCACAGCATAATTGATATACCGTGAGTTTACGTTATTATTAATACATTTCAATTAAAAGTTGTGTGTGTCTAGGGCTTTTTTGTATTGGTTTTTATGTGTTTTTATCATGTTTTGCAGGAAAGATGTTTAGGCACGGAAGGAAAGTGACAGCTGAAAGAAATACAGAAAAGGGCATCTACGGAGGTGATCTACAGATCGTAGGTTCATTGACGCTCCGTAGATGGTGATTTTAGATCAACAGGGTAAGGCATGGAAGGAGAATTAGGGAATCTGACTAAGTGTGGAACCGCGGCGACCATTGACTGTCCGTAGATTGATCAACAGATCGTATTGCTGAACCATAGAATGTGACTGTGAGGTTTCCAGTACCTGATTTTGGGAGAATTACAAGTACGGAGCTACGGAGAGGGATCGACAGACCATAGATCGATCTACGCTCCATCCTGGTGTTCCATCGTTTGCTTCAGAAAAGATGATTTTTGGAAGATGAAATACTTTCTAACTCCTAGATGACTGAAGGGACTCACAGACTATAGATCTATTGATAGTCCGTGAGTCAATCTCGTGGAATGAAGACGCGTGACCAAACAAACTTTCCTTATTTTGTTTTCGTTTTAATTTAGGACTTATTTTTTTTATATATATAGGGTATGTAAACCTCATTATTGGGGGTTAGACATTATTATTTTGGTTCTAGTTTTTGGTTTGGGTGATTAACTTGCAACTTTAGCAATTCTTAATTTCCTAAGTTCGTTTTGAAGATTTTGGTTTGGAAATTCAGGTTGAAATTCTTGGTTTATCATTCTCATTACGTAAGTTCATGATTTCTTCTTCTAAAAATATGAATTGTGTTCTTGTTATTATGGGTAACTAAATCTACAACTAGGTTTGTGGTAACCATGAGCGATTAGCAAAATATGAATAGTAACTAAGCAATTCTTGAATAGCTTTTTTCATGCATTGATAATTATTTTGTTTAGAAGTCTTTTTACCGGTTGAAAACGTGAAAACTCGCCTTGTTGCTATTTGCTGGACCAAGGAGCTTGTTAATAAGAAAAGAATTATCAACATAGATTTAGCGTGATACTATCTTATAGAATTAATTTTGATTGGTGTGAATGTGAAAACTAAGTCATACATTGATGTGACGTCTAATATGAGGTAATGGTAAGGATTATTAAATTATACACACGTAGCCGGACCAAGGTGCAAGGTGAAATTCTCTAGATGCCGGACCAAAGATTTAAAGATACATAACTTATCGCTTTTCTTGTAATACACTAGGAAGGGATTGCTATTACTAGGATTATGGAGTTATGAGCTTATGGGGAACACGTACACCCTAGTTTCCTTCTCAATTTAATAACAACAAAAGTTTGAACTTTGCTTACTAACAACCTTCATAATTTCCAGAATTTGTGACAGAAACCCCCCCTCCCCACTTTTTACTTATTTGTCTTGGAAATACATTGACTAAATGAATATAATCGTTACTGAACTTAAGTCTAAACGATATTCCTTGTGGGATCGATCCCAACCTATAAGTTGGGTTCTTTCCTTAATAACAATTGCTTACGCTTCTTTAGGGTGGTGTAATTTGAGCGTATCAAATTTTGGTGCCGCTGCCGGGGAGTAAGGCTTTTAGATTAAGTTTAATTGCATTATTGAACTTTAGTCAAATATTTCCTAATTTTACTTTTTCTTTTGTTGTTTTCTCTCTCATGGTCTTACTATATTGTATGCCAAGTACATGGAGCCAAGGCAAACCACTTACTCCCTACGATCACGAACTGAATAAAACTTTGCAGAGAATGAATAATCAAGGAGTTTCGGTTAACCCTATCAGAGGAGAGTTATGTTGAAGAGTTGGATTGGAACCTTCGAGAGTAGGTGATGAGATTAATCAAGTGCCAGCTGAAAATAGATTGGGAGATGCATTGAGAGTACAGGACCCACAAGGACCACGAAAGCTTGATAATTTTAGGGTCAACCTTAATATTGCTGATTCTGATGGACCTCTTGTCCTACGGCCTTTACCTCGGGGGCATACATTTGTTGTGACCAGTAGCTTGATTCAGATGCTTACAGTGAGGGGCTTGTTTGCGGGTTTGCCAGCGGATGAACCAGATGCCCACATAGCCAAACTAAGCCATGTTTCCAAAAGCTACATCGGTCGACCTAATCGGGATATGAACGTCATTGGGTTGCTAGTGTTTCACCTATCATTGACCTGAGATGCCGCTGTGTGGTTCAATGAACTCCCTTAAAACTCAATCTATACATGGGAGTAGTTGACAAAGGCGTTCTTAGCAAGATTCTTTCCAGTGTCCACGAAACTGAATAAAAAGGACAAACTCAACTACTTTGTGGTACTGCTTTGAGAGTCTATGAGTAGTTCTTGGGATAGGTTCACTGCCTTCATGAGAGGTGTCCTGAATCACCGTATTGAATTTGAGTCGCTGAAGGAGTATTTCTACCGAGGACAGGATGATAATGGTAAGGTAGTGTTGGATACTATTACAGGGGGTTCTTATGGTGAATGTACTGTTGCACAAATTACAGAGAAGATGGAGAAGATATCTCGAAACAATAAAGTGTGGAGCACTAGAAAATCAGATACTGGGAGGAACACATTTGTTGTTCAAGCTACAAAAACCCAACCCCTACATGAGATTATTGAGGAGATGGCTCAGATAAGAACTGAACTACGGTTGGTGTTAAAACATGTGACTGGAGTAGCGGAGAAGGTGACTGATGTGAACTATTTGACTAGAACTCCACCACCGAGAGAGGGGTACTACTTTAAAGAGGATGCTTATGCACTGAATAAGCAGACGGGGGGTTTTCGACAAAATGCGCAAGGTTCCAACATGAATAATTTGGACCTGGGTCAAGGAGACAGAGGTCGGAACTATGGTAATTACAACCTAGTGGATCAATATGTCCGGGATGGGAACTGCAATCGTGACAATAATTACAACCGGAACAACTATGGCAACAAAAACAATTGGGCTGGACCTTATGTTCCTTCTAAAAATTGGGATTCTATCCCTAGGAAAGCTTAAGGTAATATGTCACGCATTGAGGATATGATGCAGAAGATGGTGAGGAGGTTTGATGCAACTTATGAGAATCTAAAGGAGATGAGAAATAACTTGTCTGGTATTGGTCAAAAAGTTGATGCCCAAGTGTCGATCAAGCATCTTGAATAGCAGATGACTTAGTTGTCAACTATAGTAAATCCACGTCAACCTGACACTCTTCCTAGCAACACCATCCAGAATCCAAAGAATGATGGGCATTGTATGTTAGTTACTAATTATGGAGGTAAGCAAACCATTGATCCACCTATGCTGTCTGGGGTGGAAATTAAGAATAGTTAAGATGATGATATGGTCGTGGTAAGTGGGGAATCCGAGAATGCGACTGAGAAAGAAGCTAAGGTAACTCAGAAAGTTGTCCTTATTTCTAGACCTCCACATCCCTTTCCACAGAGGTTAGTAAAGAAGACTGAAGAAAGAAAATACCGTAGATTTATTAGCATGTTGAAACAACATTCAATCAATGTTCCATTGATAGAGGCTTTGGAGCAAATGCCTGGATATGCAAAATTTAAGAAGGATATGGTGACAAAGAAAAGGGTCGTGAGCTTCGAGGATGATGATAGATTGCAACATTGTAGTGCTATTGCTACTAGGTCCCTTGTGCAGAAGGAGGATCCTGGTGCCTTTACTATTCCATGTACCATTGGGTTGTTGCACTTTGCTAAGGCATTGTGTGATCTTGAGTCTAGCATTAATCTAATGCCATTGTCGATATACAAAAAGCTAGGTCTGGGAGATCCAAAACTGAATGCGATGCCATTTCTCATGGCCGACAGAACTGTCAAGAGGCCCATTGTTGTGCTCCATGATGTACTAGTAAAAGTGGAGTTGTTCATCTTGCCGGTGGATTTTGTGATTCTTGATTGTGAGGTCGATTTTGAGGTTCCCATCATTCTTTGGAGACCATTCCTTGCCACTGGGTGCGGCTTTGTTGATATGGAAAAGGGGAATATGAAGTTTAGACTAAACAGTGAAGAGGCAACTTTTAATATATGTAGGTGTATGAAGTAGAGTAGTGAGCTCCAATCAGTAACTGCAATAACATATAGAGTTGAGAGTGGGCTTAAAGTGCAGATTGAAGAGAGACTTGGTGTTGAGGCACTAGCAGCGGTTATGAAGAAGTTTGAGAGTGATAGTATTAAATTGTATGATGAGTTTGTTACCATACTTGATAGGTGCGAATATCGTTCAAAACTAAAGAAGCTGGAGTTAGACATGAAAAATCATGAGTCCCCACTCGCAAGACCATCTGTTGAGGAGGCACCAAAATTGGTGCTTAAGACTCTACCATCACATTTGAGGTACGTATTCTTGGGAAAAGTGAGAATTTACCGATCATCATTTCGGGAGATTTGAATGGGCGACAAGTAGAGTGTTTGGCTTCTGTGTTAAAGAGGTTCAAGCGAGTTATTGGGTGGACTATTGCGGACATTATTGGGATTCCTCCTGGTATCTGTTCTCATAAAATCCAACTCATGCAAGATCACAAGCCTAGTATTGAGCAATAGAGAAGATTAAATCCGCATATGCAAGAGGTAGTTAATAAAGAGATCATCAAGTGGTTGGATGCTGGATTTATCTATCCCATTGCAGATAGTAGTAGGGTGTGCCCTGTTCAATGTGTGCCCAAGAAAGGTGGGATTACTGTGGTTCCTAATGAGAGAAACGAGCTTGTTCCTATGCGGCCCATGACTGTATTGACAGTCTGCATGGACTACGAGAAGCTAAATACTTGGACAAAAAAAGACAATTTCCCTATGCCATTTATGGATCATATGTTGGATAGATTTGCAGATAAGGATTGGTATTATTTTCTTGATGGTTATTCGTTCTACAATCATATTTCTATAGCCCTAAAAGACCAAAACAAGACCACCTTCACTTGCCCTTATGGGACTTTCACCTTCAAACAGATGTCATTTGGGTTGTGCAATGCTCCAGCGACCTTCCAGCGTTGTATGATATTGATATTCTCTAACATGGTGGAGGATACTATTGAGATATTTATGGATGATTTCTCTGTGGTAGGTGACTCTTTTGATCGATTTCTGGATCATTTGGCTGAGATGCTTAAAAGGTGTGACGACTGCACTCTGGTGCTAAATTGGGAGAAGTGCCACTTCATGGTGAAAGAAGGGATAATTCTGGGTCATCGGATTTCTGAAAAGGGCATTGAGGTTCATAGAGAAAAAGTAGAGGTAATAGAAAAAATTCCACCACCTATCTCTGTAAAAGGTGTTAGAAGTTTTCTTGGGCATGTGTGTTTGTATAGGAGGTTCATCAAGGACTTTTCTAAAATTGCACATCCATTGTGCAAACTGCTCGAAGAGGAGTATAATTTTGATGATGCTTGTCTAAGAGCATTTGGAGAGTTAAAGGAGAAGTTTGTTACTGCACCTATCATTATTTCACCTGATTGGGGACAACCGTTTGAGGTAATGTGCGATGCGAAGGTAGTGGCACTCGGTGTAGTATTAGGACAGAGGAGAGAGAAAATTTTGCACCCTATTTACTATGCTAGCAAACCTCTAAATATGGACAAGAAGAATTACACTATGACTGCACAAGACCTTCTTGCGGTGGTTTTTGCATTCGAATTTTTTTTATCCTACTTGCTTAGTACTAAGGTCATTGTGCATACTGACCATTCTACATTGAGGTATTTGACTGTAAAGAAGGATGAAATACCGAGGTTGATTAGATGGGTATTGTTGCTGCAAGAGTTCAATTTTGTGGGAAATGATAGAAAGGGGACCAAAAATAAAGTGGCCGATCACTTGTCCAGATTAGAAGAAGAGGCTATGATAAAGCTTGGTGATAGGGCTGAAATTAATGATGTTTTTCCAGATGAATAGGTATTGGTTGCTTCTCATGATCTGATTCCTTGGTTCGTAGACTGTGCTAATCATTTTGCAAGCAAATTGGTTCCCCCAGATTTGTCTTTTCACCAAAGGAAAAAGTTTATGCATGATGTGAAGAAATTATTTTGGGATGAGCATTACTTGTATCGTAGTTGTGTTGAAGGGATTATTCGCCGCTGTGTGCCCGAGGTTGAGATGTTGTGTGTACTTGAGGCGTGTCATTCATCGCTCATTAGTGGGCATCATAGTGGTATTTGAACTGCACACAGGATTTTGCAGTGTGGGTACTATTGGCCTACCATCCACCAAGATGCTCATGATTTCTCCAAGTCTTGTGATCGTTGCCAAAGAGAATTAGGGATTTCAAAGAGGCAAGAGCTTCCTATGAATCCTATATTGCTGATAGAGTTGTTTGATGTATGGGGCATTGATTTTATTTGTCCATTTGTGAGTTCACATGGGATGAAGTATATTCTTGTTGCGGGTTATTATGTATCGAAGTCGGTTGAAGCATATGCGCTCCCCAAAAATGAAGGTAAAAGTGTCACCGCATTTTTGAAAAAGAATATCTTCTCCAGATTTGGTACACCGAGGATGATTATCAGTGATTGAGGTTCCCACTTTTGTAATAAGTTGTTCAAGGTGCTACTTGAGAAATATGGTGTCCGCCAAAATGTAGCCACTCCTTACCATCCGTAGACTAGTGGGCAAGTTGAAGTGTCCAACAGAGATCTCAAACAGATCTTGGCGAAGACTGTGAATCCTAATAGAACGGATTGGTCAAGGAAGCTTGATGATGCTCTACGGGCCTATTGCACTGCATACGAGACTCCCATAGGTATGCCTCCTTACCAACTTTTATATGGGAAGTCGTGCCACTTACCGGTAGAGCTAGAGCATAAAGCTTTGTGGGCAATGAAGAAGCTAAATTTGGATTAGGGTGCCACATCTATTCAAAGAATGTATGACTTGAATATGCTTGATGAGTTCAGCCTAAAGGCTTATGAAAGTTCAGCCTTGTACAAAGAGAAGATGAAGAGGTATCATGATCAAAGAATTGAAAAGTGAGAATTTGTTGTGGGTGATCTTGTGCTTCTATTCAACTCTAGGTTACGCTTGTTTCTGAGCAAACTCAGGTCCAAATGGACCGGACCATTTTTACTCACAGCAGTGCTCCCCCATGGAGCGGTTGTGCTTAAGAACAGTGAAGGAACCAGGTTCATGGTTAATGGGAAAAGGATAAAGATCTATCTGGGAAACACTGAAAGTGTGCAACAAGTTGTTGAGGCCTACTATCTTAGTGAAGTCTGAGTAATCAAGAGGCCTGTGTCGTGCCGTGATGGTAAATCAAGCGATGTTTGGGAGGCAACCCAAGAAGTAAAATCTAGCCAACAATAGGTTCTTGTTTTTCATTTGGTAGTTTTCTTTATTTAGTTGCTTCTCTGTACTCATTTAGATAGTTGTTCTATTTTTTTCGTTTTAGTGTTGGCTAGACATAGCATAGGGTCCATGTCTAAAAAGTGTCCAGAAAATGTAAAAAGAAATACCTAATGGGTGCTACATGTGTAGGGAAGAAAAGCAAAATCTGCAGAAAAAGGACTGGTGCGGTGGTCTATGGACCCCATCAACAGTTCGTGGGTTAGTCCACGGACCGTGAATGGTGTCCATATATCCCAGGTAAGATTTTTGAATTTTTAAAAGTGCAAGTACGATCTACAGTCCGCATCTATAGACTGTAGATTGACCCATAGACCTTAGATGGGGTCTCGTGGGTCCAAACCTTAGTCTTCCTAACCCGACCTAGACATTTTTTAAAAATAAAACCACCTCTTTTTGAAATTATTCAATTTTCTTCATTTATACCCCAAAACCGTTTCTACACCCCTCTTACTACTCCAAATACGCCATATTACAATAAATTCACCATCCATCACCCCATATTCATCCTCCCATTTCAGTAAGCACTCTCACCTCCCCCAACTCTATCACATTCCCCATTTTCAAAGGTTCGGTGTTCGGGTTCTATGCAAAAGGCTAGCAGAAGGTTGTTGAAAGTATCGAGTCGTCACACAATCACCTCATTCCCATTGCTTGTAAGGTAATAGACTTTTCTTTAACCTTGAATTTCTATTCAGTTCTTGATTATAGAAAGTTTGGAATTGGGTCTTGACTTTGAATAGTTGATTGTATGTAAATGCAGGCTAAACTAGAACTACAAACACCCTTGGGGCGATAGATAGTGATTGTGCTCCCTATAATGTATCAAACTAGTGTTATGAGAGTCTAAATGCAAGTTTCAACATAGGGTTCCTAATTTTTATGCAATTCCTGTAAATTTAGTAATCAGAACCCTTAGAATGACGAACAAGTATAATTTTTTGTTGAAATGCATGATTAGATTAGGTGATATTGTTGAAATTGGTCGAATTGGGGTCAACATGAATGATGCCTAAAACCTGGCACAGATTCCATCCACGAGACCGTGTCTATGGACCGTAGGTCATTCTACGGATCGTAGATCATATTTGTTGTTTAAATATGATTTTGTTTAGTAGTTGTGTATGAACTTAATGGGATTGTAGTTGCAAATACGATTTCATGTAACTATTTTTGGTTTGCTTGAGAGAGAGGTCGTAAAACTAAGACTACTAAATTGATAGCCGGTGGTATTGGGTCGACATGGGTTTAGCTGGAGAGAGTGAATCCTAGTCTTTCTCCCCCACAATCAGCTCGAGAGAGTGAATGGGCTAAGGTGGAGGTTGTGCTTAATGCGGCAACTCGGTGTTCGAGAGAAACCGAGTTGATTCAAGGTAAGTTGCTCGAGAGAGAATTTACCCCCAATATAGTCTAGCCTAGTCACAAATGCTCAATAATTTACTATCAAAAGCATGTACACGATAGTCTAGTTTAACCCGTATTCGTATCACATCCCAAGAAACCCGTCTCTGTATCGTGTTTCCTTATATTTTTGTTGCTTTTGTTGATTAGTTAATACAAACCCCCCTCCCCCGCTCCTCACGTTGATAATTGATGCTTGTACCACTCCTTACATTTAGTATGTGTTTATTCGTTAATATTTATAGCTATGACTAATTAGAACTTGATTTTATTTTTCTACTAATTCTTAAAACCACTCCCTTTGGGAATGATCCCAGCCCTTGGTTGAGTTATGTCACTACACGGGATCGTTTGGCACTTGAATCGAAATAGTGTCAGTTGATTACGTTGAACATAAGGGGTCTTGGGTTATAATGATTTAATGAGCTATTTATGGACTTAAAATACTTTATATACATGTATAATTACCATATTAAATGATCCCTAATGGAAACTAATTAAAAAGAATTTGGTGGAAATTACTTACCTTGGTCGAGATAGTTAGACAGCTTACAGGTGCAGACCACGAGACCCCCATTCACAGACCATGGATAGGACCACACCCCATACTGTGTGGTCATGGTTTGGGTCTGCAGCATGGTCTTGGTGGCCTTGACCTATGGAGAAACACCAGAGTCGTGGATCAATCCACTGGTCGTGGATTGCATCCGTAGATCACAAGATTCTGGCAACTTTTGTGAACTTAGGCAGCCTTGGGGGTTAGACTTTAGGATCCTCCCCAAGGATCCTTGGTTGGTCTTTGGGGTGTCGTACCTTGACGTTTAATCCCTAGATTCCTGAACCTAAGCTCGGGAACTAAATTTACAACCTAAAATAAAACGTGAAACTCAAAAGCTCACACATTAGGCTCTAGTTTCACCTACTAGTTTCCATTAGACTCTAGCTTGGTCTTACTAGATTTCCGGGTTGTTAAATTATCTCCCCCTGAGGAACATTCGTCCTTGCATGACACTTGAAACGCTCTTTGAAAATAAAGACTCAAGACTAGCAGCCCAATCATGCATGAAACATCACAGTAATGCACAACTCAAAATACACTATTCACATCTGCAATTATTCATGGAGGAAACATCAACTCCAATTGAACATGACCAATGCAATTACAAGGAAGTATGGACTATATCTAGCAACCCATTTATTCATGATATTCTCATATCTTGTCATGTTCAAGGAGGAAGTACCATCTCCTAACTAAAACATGTCCATATATTCTTCTCATGAATTACAATAGGCAACTCTTACTCAAAGCACCAGAACATGAGGGAAACAATTCACATAAACTCATTTTTTTCAAACAAAAGTTCTCATGAACATGCATCAAATAAAGAAGTCATGGCAACATATAAGCACATAACAACAATATTAGCTAGGCACACCATCTCCCCCTTGGGAGTGAGCCTACACAATCATTTTCAAATATCATTAATCACATAGTCATAGGAAGAATTACATTTTCTCATTAATAGAAAGCTCAACACAATCAACATGGAGCCCATGTGTCATTTCATCAGAAACACAACAAAGCATGCTCATCACATGATCTCATAAAGTAAAATATGTCATCACCACACTAGAATGCACAACAACATGAGGAACATGTAAATCATGAAAAATTCATTTTATACAGAGTAAGAATCTTTCAAAAACATACACAACATAAGGCGATCATGGAAATTTCTAAAACACTCATAACTCCTTGGTACAAAACAAGTCCCAAAAAGGAGCTCTTGGTCTCAAGCTATAATAGGAATATAAGAAAAGATGAGGAAATCGGGACCCTCAATCACTATTGCTACTCAAGAACATGATCTCCCCCTTGAGAGTAAGCCTCTCTTTAGAAAAGCGTCAATAACTACCCCTATCTATAAGCTCAAAGCATTTCTAAGTCCCATTATAACCCTACCGAGTTCTAAAACTAATAGAGGTCTAATAATCATGCATCCAAATCCTACCAAGGTTAACAAAAGTAGCTCTATGGAACAAGGAAATTATAGGACAAGTATAACATCCAAGACTCCATGATCAAGAAATGGGTCGAGGAGAACTTACCACCATAAGCTAGAGGAGGAATAAAAGGATACATAAGGATATTGGGACATCTCATTGGCCCTTAGCCGCCCAATTAAGCACCTTCAACTAACACCCTTACTAAAATACCACTCCTTAACATTTTCATGGATGCACTTTCTTACTCTTCAATTTCTTAGGTTGCCGGTCTAAGATCCCAATTGGTATCTCTAAATTAGAGAGGTTTTCATCTAAGCACTCCTTCTTACAAACAACCTTACCAACACCACTCAAAGCCTCATATGAGCCTACCAAACCGGGCCAAACATCTCAAACTATCTACACTCTTTAAGGTGAGAAATATCAAGCAAGCCTAATTCATGAATATCAAGGACACTCAATGACCTTACCATCTAAGCGCATTATCCCCCACTTGGGGTAAGCCTATACAAACTCTCTATAACATCACTTCGTCAATTTTAAGGTCGGAGCAAGTCATAACTAAACCATCACACTCATCACACAATATGATCCTAAACCATGGAAGATTACACTTCTATCCTCTTTTAAAGGGGTCTACTCACTCAACATCCCTCAAAACTCATCATGATTAAGTTGGATTATACCACCCAACACAAAAGTTCATCATATTTAACTTATCAAGTTAAAAAAGACAAGTATTATCGGAATATAGGTAGGCATAAAACACATACCGATAGCCACCTTAGAAGGACACCCTTGTTCACCTCTAGCTTAAAGAGAATCGGTCCTAATTTTTCTTCATCTCTCTTCCCCTAGCCTTAAGCACTGGGAAATTTCTTATTTGGTGGTCACTTCCACCACAACCATAACAACCCTTTGTACTGGCTAGACACTTACCATTATGTTTCTTTCCACACCTAGCACAAGTAGGCCTAATCACATAAGATCCACTACCACTCAATCCTTGAGATTTTGGGGTAGACACCTTCTTTTGGTGAAACATAGGGGAAACTTAGAAGAGCTTTGTCCATGAAACCTTTGTCTCTTTCAGTTCTACTAAGGGTGGATCGAGACGATTCTAGACCATTTCATCCCTTATCATCACCTTTGGTTGGATCTATCAACCAACCACGTCTAGGTATTATCTAAATGACCCTACTCAAAATGACCATACTCAAGATCAATCTCAAAAGATAACTAACTCTTTGAAGTTGGTCAACACTTACACTCTTTCTTCTTCACCTTAACTAGGTGGTACATGAAACCCTCAAAGTCAACTTTAAGACAAAACATACTCCAAACTTATGGCATAAATCTTCCCTCCTTACACTCTCAGATAAGCTTATTTGGGGACTAAAAAATTGACTATACGGGTTCTATCATCACATAGGAGCATAACAATAAGACTACCAATCCATCCTAAGGATGACATCTAAATCTTAGCATATCAAGTCCTATCTAGTCATATAGCCATCATTGTCATAACAACATCTTCTCCCTCGCTCCTTGTAGCATAAGCCTTCCGAGTAGTCATATCCTAAAGACCTCCGGTTAGAGAGAAAGACCTTAAAGAGTTAAACTCTATGGCACAACTAGAGCATAAAGAAGTGAAGTTTCCTAACGTCCTATAGCCTCTCACTCAAAAATGTGTCATGACTCACACCGATGAACAAGACTCTACTAGACGTGATTTCAAACATCCTAAAACCATTTAAAAAACTTATGCTCTGATACCATGTTTGTCATGAGCCAGGGGTACGCCCTAAACATAACACGGCAAACTTGACCCCGAAGGGGTCGCATACAAGCCTCATAGCTACATGAACATAAAAGTATAGGAAAAAAGTGTGGAATTCAAAAAATTTCTTTACAATCGAAGTCACTTATAAAAATGAAAGAGAACCTATGATACTATGTCTCAAACCATCTATTATACTTGGAATAAAACTCTTGAAATACAATCTTAGGGACATAGCCGTTACAACCAAAGAGTAAAACCTAAAAGAAAGACAATAAAGGACAAATGGTTGAGCCCTCGAATACAATGAGGACTCACCAATCTTCTTCTTCTTGATCTACTATGAACCTAGCCACGAGGATGGAATCCAATATCTCCAAAGCCTACACTTATAAAAAATGTGAAAAGACGAGGTTAGCACAAAAAGTACTAAGTATGGAAGCTATGCACAAAACCTTAAAACATGCATAAAAAGGAACATTTCATTTGAAATCATGATATATTCCATTTTTGAACATCATCTTTGAAATAGTAGGAGAATGCAACCAATAAGACAACTCACATACATTTCATTATAACATGAGAGATATCATTATAACAACAAGCATAGTCTCCAACATCAACATAATATAAATCCCAATCTTCAAATTACAAAGCCTCCAATCTTAAAATAATACAAAGTCAAATACCAAGATCATCTCATCATGAAGTAATCATCACATAAGCAACCCATAAGAAACACTTGTGCAATGTATGGCTGGCATCCCATAATGGCAACCCTACTTAGTACTCCTTTGAAGCTATTTTAGTCATGCATTTCATCTTTTGACCTAATCCTAAGCAATAATCACAACTAAGGAAATATTCATGTACATTAATTGAATTATAAGGAAAGTCATTCATAACAACTATCTATTCAATATACATGCATGCATTCAAATCTCATCATAATATAAAGGAACCATCCCATGACATCCTACCAAGTCTACTTGTGCAATATGTAAGTGAAGTCACATACCCCCACTCCTACTAAGTAAAAATCATTAATAAGTCAAAGTGTAGTTCATGTCTCATTCATTATCTTTATTATATAAGGAAAGTAGCGATAATCGAAATAGACCATGTGAGCTACATGGAATCCGGTGTCGTGTAACCCCACAACAAAAGATGGTGTACTACTTGCCTAAGGTAGAACTAAACGTGTTAGCTTCTAGGTGGATCCACTAGCTAAGTTCTATGTTGGCACGTAGTTATGGGATAGGGAGATTTCTTCTAGAAACCTTACCTTTTGCATTAGCGGAGGAGCATCCATCTCATGAGTTTACCTTTGATGACCCAACCTATTGCATTGGCGGAAGGGCCTTTACGTCGTTTTCCATAAACACTTGGTACTAAGCGTTATTTCCCAAATTAGACATCATTATTCTTGAATTGTATTTAAATGTGGGAAGGAGTGTTCTACCCTTCATTCATTACAATTCATTAAATATCTCACGGATTCAATTAGGTGAGAATTGGAGTTTCAACCTTAGAATCATCATTAGTATGTGAGAATAACTTTCACACCAAGATCATGTTTTCTCATGAGAATGGACTTTCAATCAACACAATAGGATCATCATGGTCATGTACATTTCATGCATAATAATGTGTAAAGGTGCATATGAGAACTATACTTTCAATTAACACCATTGATACATCATAATCATGTTTATGCATGGAGTGTGTGTGTCTATAATTGTCCTTGAAATCACACAATAACAACATTATCATCATAGACACTTCCCTCTCAATGTGTTCATAAGTATGTACATAATATCACAATCATGAATCATTCACATATATTGCATTCAAGGATCATACACCATGTAAATCAACACATCTAACATTTATCATAATAGACATGTATATAATCATAACTCAAATAGTTCATTCATTTGCATGTATAAGCTCATATGCTCACATTGTAGGCCATGTGGGTAAAGTACTTCCACAATGTATACAATTCGACATGCATAATAGCTTCATTCTTAAAGCCACTACATTCATAGTTCATTCATTTTAGCTTTAACTCTTAAATCCCTAGAAGTCACCTTCATACTTCAAGCATTACTCTCAAGCAATACCTCACATTGTCATCATGTAAACCTAACTATCAAGGTAAATTAACACATGTTTCATTCTTGATCAATTATAGACATATTGCATCAAGTAACTAAAACTCAGTACTACTTCAACCATGATTCATCATGTAAGACCTAATCAAGTTGGTTCATGATTGTTCTTTGATCATAAGTGATTCATGTCTAGGTGAGCTAACTAAGGAAATTAGTCAAGAATTTCATCAATCTTAGAGGTTCAAATATAAACCCTCAATTTTCCTCTTTCATGACATAACCCTAGAAACTTAGGTTAATCAAGAATACATGTAGAATAATACTAATATCAAGTACTTACATCATAATCTACTCACATTCAATCAATGAAATCGACTCCCAACAACATAGGGGAGAATTACCTTTCAACAATATCAAAATTTACACCATAATTAAACACCTCCACCTTTCGTGTGGATCAACAAGTTTATTTACAATCTTCATCAACACAACCCTAGAAAATTGCCTTCCAAGGCTAAGAATCAAGATCAACCCTAAGTTCTAGAATTACCATACTAGATAGAGAGATATCATGATTCAACAACATAATAAACATAAACATAATCGATTGTTAATCTTCCATAATCAATCAAGTCATACCTCAGTTCACAATTTATGAGGAAGGGGATATCATGGGTCCAAGGGAGATTTTAATCAAAATCCTTCAATACTCCATTAATCCAATCATAAATCACCAAAATGAATCATAATAAACCTTAATTAAACAATTGAATTCGTTTTGGAAGGAGACCCATGACTAGATTGAAAAACCATACAATTGGGGAATCCGAAAACATGATTTGAATAGGCTTCTTTGTGACAGCTAACCAAGAATGAAAAGCATCCATACCTTAGATGTAGAATACTTCCAAATTTATATTTAAAAGATCCTTCCTTCAAGCTTCCTTGATCTCTTTCTTTGTTCTTTAATGGAGGTTCTAGAGAGAAGATTCTTGAAGGGAAGAGTAGTTGGGTTTTGATTTGGGATCTTGGGTTATAATGATTTATTAAAATACTTTATATACATGTATAATAATCATATCAAAATGACCCCTAATGGAAACTAATTAACCAGGAATTAGTTGGAAATTACTTACTTTGGTCAAGATGTTTGGACAGCTTACATGTGCACACCACGAGACCCCCATCCACTGACCGTAGATGGGACCACTCCCAGTACTGTGGGGTCATGGTTTGGGTCTGTAGCATGGTCTTGGTGTCCTTGACCTACAGAGCAAGACAATGAGTCATGGATCAATCCACTGGCCGTGCATTGCTTTCGTAGATCACAAGATTCTGGCAACTTTTGTGAACTTAGGCAGCCTTAGGGTTTAGAATTTAGGGTCCTTCCCAAGAACCCTTGGTTGGTCTTTGGGGGTTCATACCTTGATGTTTAACCCCTATACTCCTCAACCTAAGCTCGGGAACTAAATATACAACCTAAAACCAAACATCGAACTCAAAAGCTCACACACTAGGCTCTAGTTTCACCTACTAGTTTATTTCTGTATATATAAGAATAAAAATTACTTCTGTAGGAGTTTCTCTAACCGACAACCATCACTTAAGATCTAATATGATTATACAACGTTTTGCCTCACACTGTCAGGGCCATCCAATACCTTGCCAAGGGTGTAGAACCTAACTACTAAGTGGATCCAATATTTTATGCTAAAAAGCACTAAGGAATAATCTAAAAAGTATGAACTTTTTCTACCCATGATGGATGCATGGTTTATAGGGACTGGGAGGTTTCTGAACTCTTCCCCATATCGATGCTCATTACTACTCCCAAAATATAATGCTAGCCCTTATGTTTAAAAACATAACTTCTTTCTGTGGTTTGAGATAATTTCTCAAAACATAGATCAAAGGGTCTTCTTGGAAATCAAAGTTTCCTCTCCTGCGGAATTGTAAAAGCATTTACTCTTTACTGAAAACTAGCTTAAAATCTCTTTTGGAAATCCCAGTTTCCTTTGTTCTTTAAATGTGAATATATTTTACTCTTTGGGAATACATAGTCCCAATATACTCTTTTGAAGAAATGAACTTCAATCCCTACTCTTTCCCCAACTCAAAAGTCAAGTCTTAAAACAAAGTTAAAACACTTGTAAAAGACTTTTGGAAAACTCTATGAACTTTTCTTTACTTGACTCTTAACTTTACTAGAATTGAATTATGAATTAAAGGATCATGATCTCATGTTATGGATGATTTCATGGTTTTTAGACGTACCTTAGAGTGTTGGAATCAAGTACGAAACATAGGTATGTTACAAGGGAACTTGTACGGAAAGAAGTGGGAAAAAGTAGAAGTCCTAGCGTTCTTGGTACTCTGAGTGGAATGGTGCGCTAGACCCAAAACTTCAGAACTAAAGTTGGGGCGCATTGGCTGGCGCGGCGCACTAGGGCCCCCACTACAAAACATCTTCTTGGGGGTTCTGAGTAGCGTAGCGCCCCTGCTCCCACCCTAGGTTTTTGACAAGTTTTCTTGCTCGTTTTTCAACACTAAACCCTCTAAACTCAATTGGATCTTTCCCCAAACACTTAGATTCAACTACATAATCAAAAGATGCAAGAATCTACTAAAAAACACCTAATTTCATGAATCTAAATCAAGAACTCCTCAACAACTCCAACAATCAAGAACCCAATAGAAACTTCAAAAAAACCTATCAAATGCTTAATTTCTAAACCTTCAAGAATCTATATTCGCTGAAATAATCATGATTGGCGCGTGGGTGAACTAACCCGATGCTAAGTCATCTCTGATGTTTGCGTAATCAAGACACAACTTCCAATTCAAGTGTCTATGATCATACAATAGTAATATAACCCAACCGAATAGGTTGGTGTCGACTTCCAAGAGGGTGGTTTTGAGAATTAATCGAAAAATAAAATTTAGTTCTAATTAGTCATAACTATAGACATTATCGAATATAAACAAACTAAATCTAAAGGGGGTGATGCAAGCATCAATTATCAATGGGGGTTTTGTATTAATTAACAACTACAAAGAAGAAAAATATACGAAAGCTAGATAGAGAGACGGTGTTCTTGGGATGTGATAGGAATATGGAATAAACTAAATTGTCGGGTACAGGATTTTTATGGTAGATTGTTGAACATTTGTGAATGGGCTCGGCGATCTTCAGGCCTTCATTTCTTCATTCTTTTCAGCCGTCTTGTTCCTTCTTGCCAAGTAGTGTTCATGCTTTGCCTCAAACTCCAAATACCTAAAATTTCAGGGTTTTCATCAGATATTGAGACAAAATATGCATTTGAGGACACTAATTCTATCAAAATATAGCCCTAAATAAGTCAAATTTGTGGACTCATCAATACCCCCAACTTAATTTTTTGCTTGTCCTCAAGTAAAACTCAAGTTCAGCAGTTCTAAAAGGATATCTCAAATAGTGCTACCCAAGACTCGATCATGAATGTACACAACAAGACTTAATTTACTCAAACAAGGATCAATTGTGTACCTAAAGATTCAAGTTGTGACACACCATTACTCAAGCAAGGATCAATTGTGTACGCAATACTTTCTTCAAATGCAATTTCACGCTCAACAAAAGTATTTAAATGCCCTCACACAAAGGAGATCTGAAGATTCTATTGTGAGGGCTATTATATATGGAATTTATTATCGAGCAAACATGGTGCCTAAGTTATCCATTCATATTACTAGGCTTAAAACATACTCTATTTGAACCATTGCTAATTTAGAACTGAGTGTTGGTGTTTTATTTAACATAAACTGATTATCTATATCTTTTTGTTGTTAGTGAGTTTCCAGAGATCTCTCCGGATGATCTTCTTAGAGTCACTCCTTAGAGAGAATTAGACTTCGGCATATACATTTTTCCTGATACTGGACCTATCTCTATTCCGCCATATATAATTGATCCAACTAAGTAAACGAGTTAAAAGGGCAGTTGAAAGATCTTCTTGATCAAAGTTTTATTTGACTTGGTGTCTCACCTTGGGGCACTCATGTCTCATTTATAAGGAAGAAAGATGGTTCACGTAGAATTTGTATTGAATACCGTCAGTTGAATAAGGTCACTATAAAAAATAAGTACCCTCTTCCAATAATTGATTATTATTTTTATCAACTCCAGGGTGCCACTTTTTATTCTAATATAGACCTGAGATCTGGCTATCATCAGTTGAAAGTAAGAGAAAGTGATATCTCAAACACAACATTTAGGATCCATTATGATATATTGACCTATTCGAGGAATAAGAAGGATCTTTCTATTCATCTCAGGATAGTTCTCCAAACTCTCCAACTGATATAATGAGTTTATTGGGATTGGATTGTTATTGTAGAAGGTTTGCTGAGGGGTTTTCATCTATTTCATCCCCTTTGACAAATGTGACATAGAAGATAGTTTCTATGGTCTGAAGCTTGTGCGTCCAAAGTTGGACTTTGTTGTGTATTGATGCAGAATGGTAAGCTTATAGCCTATCCCTCTAGATAACTTAAGATCCACGAGAAGAATTACCCAACTTATGATCTCAAGTTGGTTGTTGTAGTATTTGTTTTAAAAATATGGTATCACTATCTCTATGGTGTTCATGTAGATGTGTCACCGATCACAAGAATCTTTAGTATGTTTTCAGTTAAAATTAGCTTAATCTCAAACAAATGAGTTGTTTAGAGTTACTCAAGATTAGCGATATGAATATCATCTATCACCTAAGGAAGGATAATGTTGTTGGTGATGCTTTAAGCAGATTATCTATAGAAAGTAGTGCCCATGTTGAGGAAGGCAAGAATGAATTATCCAAAAATGTGCATAGACTTGCACGATTGAGAGTCTGATTGTTTGCTTTCAATCAATGTGGAATGGTGGTGGTGAATGGAGTTGAATCATTACTATTATCTGAAGTGAATGAGAATCAAGACCAACACCATGTTCTGCTTGAATTAAAGGAAAATTTTCCTAAGCAAAAGGTGATGGCTTTTGAACTAGGGGGAGAGGGTGTGTTGAGGTACCAGGGTAGCCTGTTTGTGCCAAAGGTAGATGAGCTCCAAAACAGGATCATGAAGAAAGCTCATAGCTCGATCCATCCTAGTTCCACAGAGATGTATTGGGACTTGAGGGAAGTTTATTGGTGGAGTAATATGTAGAGGTGTACTGCATATTTCGTTGCTAAGTGCCCAAATTGCCAACAAGTCAAGGTAGAAATCTAAAGGCCAAGTGGTGTGGCTCAGAATATAAATATTCTGGAATGGAACTACGAGATCAATACGAATCTCATTATTGGCTTTCCGCGATCTCGCAAGTAGCATGATTTGATTTCAGTGATTATAGATCGCATGACTAAATCAACCCATTTCTTGCCGATAAAGATTGTCAATTCAGTAGAAGATTATGCTAGAATATACACCAAAGAGACAGTCTGACTTCATGGAGTTCCTATGTCTACCATTTCAGATAGAGGTGTACAATTTATGGCTCAGTTTTAGAGGTCCTTTTTAGATTGGGTTGGGTTCGAAGGTAAATTTTAGTACTTCTTTTCATCCTCAGATTGATGATCAAGCAGAGTGAACGATTCATACCTTAGAGTATATGTTGAGGAAATGTGTCATAAACTTTTAAGGTAATTGGGATGACCACTTGCCTCTCATAGAGTTTGCTTACAACAATAACTATCACTCAAGTATACAAATGGCTCTTTATGAGTCTCTTTATAGGAGAAGGTGTAGATCTTCTATTGGTTTGTTCGAGGTGGTGAAGTTGAGTTGATAGGACCATCTTTGGTTCATCAAGCCATGTAGAAGATGAAGATTATTTAGGAAAGGTTTAAGACAAAACAAAGTCGACAAAAATTCTATACAAATATTAGGAGGAAAGACATACAGTTTGAGGTGGATAATTGGGTTTACTTGAAGCTTTCATACATGAAGGGTGTTATGAGATTTGGCAAGAAGGGGAAACTCAGTCCACAGTATATTAGTCCTTATTGGATATCCAAAAGAGCTGGAAATGTAGGTTATGAATTGGAGCTACAGTCACAGCTAGAAACAGTCTATCCGGTGTTTCACATTTCTATGTTAAGGAAGTGTATGGGATATCCTTCACTCATTGTGCATACTGAGAATATTGGTATTATTGACAATTTATTTTATGAGAATGTACTTGTTCAGATTCTTGATCGTCAGGTTTGCAAGTTGAGGACCAAGGAGGTTCCATCAGTAAAGATCTTATGGAGAAACCAATTTGTAGAAGAAGCGACTTGGGAAGCTGAGGAGGATATAAAGAAGACATACCCACATCTCTTCCCTTCTGGAGAAAGTCCAAATAAAGGTACTAATCCTTTGTAAAGTACTCTTTATGTTAATATGCTGAGTTAACTAAATTGCATGTTTTGTACTTGAGTTGGGGTGTTAGATTCCTCCCCTTTCTCTTTCGGCTTAGTGTGATCTCATTCGAGGAAGAATTTTCGCAAGGGGAAGATATAGTAACATCTCGTACTTCAAAAAGTCAAGTATAGATTTGTCTAAGAAATAAACTTCAGCTTTGAATTTTTGCAAAGCATCAAACGACTATAGCTTCAACAGAAAATGAGTTAGGTGGCCCAAGAGGTGCGGGTTTTATGAATGAGTGATGTTCTTGATAGAATTTGATTGGCTTTTCGACTAATTTTGTTGGGTTTATGAATCCAAACAATTTGGGAGAAAATCATTCCATCCTAGATGAGATAGGCCTTTAATTGAAGCAATAAAATTCGTAAAAAATATTGGCAGGGGCATAGGGTAGTGCGCCACCATAGCCCCAGGACTACTGCCCAATACTTTGAGGCCTAGTGGAGAATTGATGTTCGACGTAATCAACTTACACTACTTTGGTTCAAGTGCCAAATGATCACGTGTAGTGATATAACCCAACCAAGGGTTGGGATCGCGTGTAGTGATACTACACAGGGAGTGGTTTTGAAAATTAATAGAAAAATAAAACCAAGTTCTAATTAGTCATAGCTATAAATATTAACGAATAAAAACATACTAAATCTAAGGAGTGACGCAAGCCTCAATTATCAATGGGGTTTTTTATTAATTAACAACTAAAACGACAAAAATATAAGGAAACGAGATAGGGAGACATGATTCTTGGGATGTGATAAGAATACGGGTTAGACTAGACTATCGGGTACATGCTTTTGATAGTAAAATTTTGAGCGTTTGTGACTAGGATATAATATAGTGGGGGTAAATTCTCTCTTGAGCAACTTACCCCAAATCAACTCGGTTTCTCTCGAACATTGAGTTGCCACATTAAGAACAGCCTCCCCCTTAGCCCATTCACTGTCTCGAGCTGAATTTGTGGGAGAAGGACTAGGATTCACTCACTCGAGCTGAACCCATGTCGACCCAAGACCATCGGTTATCAATTTAGTAGTCTTAGTTTTACGACCTCTTTCTTGAGCTAGCCAAAAACACTAAGATGAAATCGTATTTTCCCATTAAGTTCATCCACGACTACTAAACAAAATCACATTAAAACAACAAATAAACCATCAACAAGCAAGACCCAACAGATAATTTTGCCCATATTCACAAAATCACACCCCAAGAATTGGGGTTTTAGCTAGACATGTAAAAGAGATAAAAAATTATACCAATATCAGTTTCCATCAACTAGGTATGAAGAATTAAATCTAAAAACACGTCAAGAGTGAAGAATCATTGAGACCCACATCCAATTTCTTGGAGTTGAAGCACTATGAATCTTCAGGTTCTTAGAACAAAGTTTCCAAAACCCTATAAAACTTGGACTCTCTCAAAAACTATAAAAATTTCGAATAATAGAAGTGATATAGAAATTTAAAACAAGTATTTATAGTTTTTGAAAATTTGTGCTATGGAGGAACATTTGGCGTAGTTAGTCTGGATCGCAGATACACTCGGCGATCCACCTTTTAGTATGCTTCATCGTCTTTCAGCTCTTGCCTTCAGCATTTTCGCGTTCTGAATCATTGGGAAATATAATACTACTTCGTAGAACTTTTCGGTGACATGTCGACTACTCCTTTTCATCTCTGACTTGATATTTTCCTTTAGGCTCAGCACACTGGAACTTTGGAAGAGGTTAAGGCCTTGTGGCGACTCGCCGAATTCATTAGGCGATCCTCATGCCTTCTTTTCTTTATCTTTTCAGCCATTTTGTTCCATTTTGCCAAGTAGTATCCATGATTTGCCTAAAACTCAAAATACCTGAAACTTAAGGATTTACATCAGATATTGAGACAAAATATGCTTTTGAGGACACTAATTCTATGAAAATATAACCATAAATGAGTCTAATTTGTGGATTCATCAACACACCCAACTTAAACTTTTGTTTGTCCTCAAATAAAACTCAAGTTCAGTAGTTCAAAAAGGATGTCTCAAACAGTACTACACAAGACTAAATCATTAATGTACACAATAAGGCTCAACTTACACATGCAAAGATCAATTGTATACTCAAAGATTAAAGTTGTGACACACCATTACCAAAGATTCTCAAGCTCACTATACTTGCTTCAAATACAAGTTCGAGCTCAACAAAGGTATTCAAATTCCCTCACACAGAGAATGATTTCATATTCACACACAAGGGTTTAATCATTTAATGTTCTGGAATCTAATGTGACTCTAACTCTCACAAAGAAGAACACAATGCATGGTTTGACCCATAGGTTTGCCCGTATTTTCCAATTAACAATTGGTTTAGCTAACTCAAGATAAAAAAGGTCTCTTCAAGGCTTGTAATGGGGCTGAGTGCAAAGGTATGGTCATTTAAGCTCAGTGACTTTCAACCTCATGAATTGTGGTGCTTTCAACACTCCCTTTCCTCCTCTTTCGTCATTTTCTTTACTGCTCGTAAGTCATCCCATTATTCAGTTCCATGGATTTTGTGGAACCCCCATTACTTTTATATTTTATTCCACAACTTTTTCATTATTTTTTCTTTTTCTTTGTTTTTTTTTGTATGGAGGGGTATTTCAACACCATGAGATAAATGGGACTTTTCTTGCACTTCTTGACTTTCATGCTCTTTTCACCACACCCCCAATTAGGCTTTTGGCCTAAGTTGGATATTTGATCAACCATAAATCAAGAGAATTATAGGTAGCGTATTAAGAAAGGTCATGTTTTCATCAAGTTTCTTCCAAAGAAAGGTAAGGCTCAAGTGGTGTTCAAAAGAGGTTCACACACTCACAAGGTAGGTCACTAAAGAGATATATGTCAAATTGTCTCACACTCTTCGAAGTTTCCTTATATCATATAAAGAGATAGCCTTACTTAGTCGAGTAGACCAACAGGGAAAAATCTTTGTGTTATCATGCATGGTTCACATTAAGCTCATCACACAAGGCATTGACACCAAAGTCAAACAAGACTCCACACTTTCGCTAGTTTGCAATGTTCATCACAAGAGAATCAATTTGATACTTGGCTAGTCACAACGATATGCAAACAGTTCACATATTGACTATGCAACTTTATTTGGCCTCATCATAGCCACACAGTCATGTTTGTTCGATTTTGAGCACTATTCGAGACATCAATATTGATCAAAATCGATACTCAAATTTGCAAGAGAACAAGCACATTCAATACATACAAGAGGTGGAATTTTTTTTCCCAGAAGGGTGAAAAATCATTTTCAATTAAAGACATGGAGCCACAAGCTCAAATCTTCCACAAAAAGCAGTGTCAACACAATTTAAGTTAAAAACATAATATATAAACAAAACACAAACATCAATATTCACACAAAAGGTGGGCCTTACCCCACCACAAATAAAAATCATTTGTCCTCAAATGCAAATTAAGTAAAGTATCCAAAAGTGAAAGAAAGTAAGATAGAGAGGGAGGTAAAGAAAGGATCCTGTGTAAGAAGTTTCTCCATCTATATGGGCCTTAGTGCCCGTGCAACTGTCTAGACTTGGGCATTAGTGCCCGAAATCACCTTAGAAGAAACATTAGTGCCAGATCCACTAGGAGCTGCTGTGGACGTCTCAGTCGGTGATATCTGGATCACTGGTTGCACAAAGGTCTCCACCAGATCTGGCAAATTTCTAAATATGCTCTCCTTTTGGCTCTTTATCATCGCATCATTATGCACCGCCATCTGCTCCTCGTTGGTCTCTGCATGTGACTCCTCATCTACTGTGCTATCCCTCTGAAGTCTCTGGGGCATATTAATCATCAGCAACCTCTATTAATGAGTTAAAGTAGGTAGACTTTATATAGTCTACATCCTTCCTCAGATCTACTTTTTTGACTTTCAAATCTGTTACCTCAGAGGCTTCCCCGTGTCTGCTCTTACAAGATGTGACTCTCTTAGTCAGCACATCAATAGAAGTCTGGAGGGGGGTGAGTGCCACAAGTATGGCACTCTTGATTATCCCTGAGATGGATCTCTTGAGTCGGGTCACCCGCATGTCAACTGATTAGGTCAAATGCCCCATCTTCAGGATCATGACCTGAGTAATCCTGATAGGCTGGGAGGAGAAGGAAACATCTGGGGCCTACGAAGAAGAGGAAGGAGCGGATGTACCTGAAGGCCCAAAGGCCCAAAGGCCAAAGTAGACGAAGGTGCCTTTGCAGGTAACGAGTCAACATCAACCTCTGGAGAAATGTCTGCCGGAGCTTCTCTTCTTTTGTCCACCTCCTCTCGTATGTACTTAGCCTCAATACGCCGGATAACAGCAGAGGATGAAGGGGTGACCTCAATATCCCTCGCAGTATCCCGGGGTACTCTAGCATGTCGGTGCAACTCAGTGATTAGGATTGGAAATGGCAAGAAGTACGTCTCGGCTTGGCTCTCATGGCTATCTCCTGTGAAATTAGTAGTCCTAGGTCGATATGCCTCCTAGACATGATAGAACCAAGGCAATGGCGCAAAACAGACTCATTCTGGGCTGGCATTATGGTGATGCTAATAAAGCCAAACCAGAACCTAGCAACAATACTCAAGTTCCTCCTCTCAATAAGGGCCCCCGCCTCGATCAACCTCGGGGTGGTGTCAGAAATTAGAGTGGCAAACCAACCCTTCAAGTCATCTAGGGATTGAGCAATAGGCAGTCTCTCGTAAGAAAGTGAAGAATGCGACGATCTATCCAATATTGTGTTAATATGCTCACTGTTGCAACCAACTTCCCTGCCTCTTACCATGACCGACTTCATCGGTCTGAACTCGCTTGCCTTCTTCTTGATCTTTGGCACCAACTCCACATAAGTAGCACAGAATTCCTGAACCCAGGTAGGAATGTAAGGGCCTCGGGATCTGGTGAACTGCTCAAACTCATGGCAGTAAAGGGTCTCCCTCACTTTTGAATACTTCCCTTCTAAGCCTTCTGTCAAAAGTAGCTTCTCCTCGAGGATGGTTTGGAAAGCATCACCTTTTAATTTGTTTAGGAGCCTGGTAAAAGGAACGACAGGAGGTATGGGGGTCACAAGAGGTGCCTGAGCTGGCACTAAGTCTGTTGCCGGAGGAATAACATCTGAAGGAACTCTAGTGGATGTGGTTTGAGATCTAGTCCGGATCTCATCCCTTCGAGAAATCAAAGGATGCTCGTCTTCAGGTTCAAACAACTCAGTCCGAGTGTCAACAACTACTCTCTTAGATGTGTGCTTTTTTCATTTTCCTTTGTCTCCCGGAGGGAGTTCTTGTCTTCTCTTCTTTAGGAGATTTGATCCCCCTTTATTTATATTAATACCCTGTGTTTTTTTCTGGGAAAGCCAGGTTAGATTTGTCCATACCATATCTGCAAAAGATCAAAAATAATTTAGAAATGATTCAATTAAGAGCACAAAAAAACAACTACAGACAAACTCACCGATCTAATCGACGTGTCACCGATTTTCTTTGGCAAACTAGATCGGGATCGCCGAAGGGATTGGTTAGAGAATTTAAGCAAGTTGGCGACGGAAGGTCCCTTTTGGTGAATCGCCGACTACTTTAAGAGAGCAAGGGTTTTCCCGCGCGAAAGTCACAGTGCAACAAAGGTTCAGGGGTGCAGACAAAGGGCGAAGAAGAAGACTTTTGGCAAGTCGCTGAGTGCTTTTGGCGAACTCAAGCTTCTCGTCGAAAGTTGCAGAAACCAACAACACATATAGCATGAAATTAAAGGTGAGATGGCGTCATTAGATGAACCGCCGAATGGTTTAGTGAGCTCGACCCAGCTCACCAAATGGCCTAACATGCCTATTTTTAACCCATCTTCTCAAATTCAACCCCGCAACCCCCAAAAACAAAATCAAAGCATGAACTAGTACATTTAAGCTCAAACCCATAACACTCATCACCCCGAAATACTCAGACTTCTTCTAGTTTTGCCAAATTTTGCTATTTGACTACATTTTCCCTTAAGAATGGTGTCACCCACTCTATCATTGAAATATTTACGTTATTAAGTGCAAACACGGGCTAATCAGACTTCACCCAACAAATCTAACCAACATGCAACAACACCCCCAACTTAATTTAGCTCAATTTAAGGCACAAATTTACGTGCATTCGACAATCAAAATGATACTGGCAAAATTATCAAATTAAAACTGGCATTTAAGCATTCTAATCCTATCAAAGAAGCCTAGCACATGACAATATGATATGATCATTGCAAATGACTACCAAAAATTCGAAAGTAAACTTGGTATTTGGAAAACCAACCTTTAATTCGATTTAAGTACTTTGAAATGCTAGGTGGCGTTATAATCTTAGTTCCGAGCACCAATCCACAACCTAAATACTTATGTAATGTAAAAATATTGAAAATACTAACTTGGTGTGAGTTTGCAAATTTCGGAAGCGAGGGAAAGTGAAGAGTTTGAAACTATAGAACTTTTGGCCCTTATTAACCGTCCAGTTCGCATCCATTCGGCGATGTTAGTCACACTCGCCGATCTATGCAGTGATACGCCGAGTATTCATTCACCCTGCTGACTTTTACAAGACCTTTAGTTGCTTAGGGGTTCAAACGGTGAGCAACATCGAGATCGCCGACCTAGTCAGCGAGTCGCCAAGTTGCTCTTGGACTCATCATGTTTTACAGGCTCCACGCTAATATTTTGTTGAGCAAAACGGCGGATCAACTCGGGCACGCCGACCTCTTTGGTGGGTCACCGACATGAACAATCGCTTGCCAACCTGCACTTTTCAAACACTTTCTACACTAAACCTGAACAATCAACACACCATTATTTACAAAGACAAAATTAATGCAATAAAGGGTTTTGGATTGCCTCCCAAACAATGCCTTAGTTAACGTCATGGCACGACGCAAGTCCTTACTTAAACAACATTATTGGGTTTATCCCTAGTGCTACTAGGTAACCCAATTGCTCATTTGGGTGGAGCTGAGGCACTACATGACTTACGAGGGTTTCAATCAGTTGGATAGATCTTGAATGAGAGCCAATTATCTGTTTTAACACTTCAATATTCTCCTTCATCTCTTCCAGTATTCTATCTTGTTCTATGATCTTTTGGAGAATGATTTGTAGTTTGTCGTTGACACGATTGTACTCCATGTCTCTAGAAGATTTCCACTAATGAGGAGGTATGTACCTCCCTTGACTTGTGCACTGGTCTTCCACCTCCGATATTTTGGTGGCCAAATCATTCAACTGAGTTACCAATGCGGTTAACTTGAAGTCCCTCTCTTCTTCTTGATTCAATGCAACCAATTTGCCACCATTTCCCTCAGCCATGCTCAGGGTATCTTCTTACAACAACAACTCAAAGAAAAACAAAACTTTAAATAATGTTAGTAAAATATGACTAAGAAGAACAAAAATTTTACTAAACTAAAAATTCTCAAATAACACCACTCCTTGGCAGCGGCGCCATTTTGATGTTCGACATAATCAACTGACACTATTTTGTTTCAAGTGCCAAACGATAGCCTGTAGTGATATAACCCAACCAAGTGTTGGGATCGTTCCTAAAGGGAGTGGTTTTGAGAATTAATAGAAAAATAAAATCAAATCCTAATTAGTCATAGCTATAAATATTAACAAATAAAAACATACTAAATCTAAGGAATGACGCAAGCCTCAATTACCAATGGGGGTTTGTATTAATTAACAACTAAAGCAACAAAAATATAAGAAAATGAAATAGGGAGATGGGATTCTTGGGATGTGATAGGAATACGAGTTGACTAGAGGATCGGGTACATGGTTTTGATAGTAAATTGTTGAGCATTTGTGGCTATGCTATACTATAGTAGGGGTAAATTCTCTCTCTAGCAACTTACCCCGAATAAACTATATTTTTCTCAAACACCAAGTTGCCATATTAAGCACAACCTCCACCTTAGTCCATTCAGTCTTTCGAGCTAAATGTGTGAGAGAAGGACTATGACTCACTCTCTCGAGATGAACCCATGTCGACCCAATAACATCGCCTATCAATTTAGTAGTCTTAGTTTTACAACCTCTCTCTCTCGAAAGCCAAAAACATTAAGATGAAATCATATTTGTAACTACAATACCATTAAGTTCATACACAACTACTAAATGAAATCAGATTTAAACAACAAATAAACCATCAACAAGCAAGACCCAAGAGATAATTTTTCCCATATTCACAAAATCACACCCCAAGAATTGGGGTTTTAGCTAGACATGTAAAAGAGATAAAAATTTATGCCAATACCAGTTTCCATCAACTAGTATGAAGAATTAAGTCTTAAAACACGTGACTGAAGAATCTTCGAGACCTACATCCAATTTCTTGGAGTTGAAACCCTTTGAATTTTCAAGGTCTTAGAACAAAGTCTCCAAAACCCTCTAAAACTTAAACTCTCTCAAAAACTGTAAAAAGTTCAAATAATGGAAGTGATACTAAGCTAGAAATTTAAAACAAGTATTTATAGTGTTTGAAAATTTGTGCTGCAGAGGACCATTCAATGCATTTAGTCGGGATAGCTAATACACTCGGCAATCCGCCCTTTGGTCTGCTTCATCGACTTTCAGCTCTTGCCTTCAGCATCTTCCATTTTGAATCATTGGGCTATATAGTACTGCATCACGGAACTGTTCGGCGACACGTCGACTACTCCTATTCATCGCCGACTTGATCTTTTCCTTCAGGGCTCGGCACACTAGGACTTTAGGAAAGTTTAAGGCCTTTCGACGACTCACCAAATGCATTAGGCGATCCTCAAACCTTCTTTTCTTCGTCTTTTCAGCCATTTTGTTCCTTTTTGCCAAGTATTGTTCATGCTTTGCCTCAAACTCCAAATACGTAAAACTTAAGGATTTACATCAGATATTAAGACAAAATATGCATTTGAGGACACTAATTCTATCAAAATATAACCCTAAATGAGTCCAATTTGTAGACTCATCAGACATGGCATTAAGTGCACCCCAAACACTGTTCAGTGGTTTTGGGGCTGGTACCCCGTACTGCTCAGTGCACCAGGGTTGCGAGGCCCCTAAACCATTTGTCCTTCTTTCCATGTTTGTTTCCTCGAATCGTACATATGTTCTCTCCTTGATATCCATATTTAAAATCATGATTAATCCTTGACAGATCATGCATATTATAATCACATCTCTTGATTTCCATTTAAATTAAAGTAAATTTAAGAGACAAAGTTGAAGAGGTCATTTTTAGTCAAATTTTAGAACCCTTTTGCAATTACTAAAGATTTGAGTTAAGTCTTGAGTAAATGAGTATGAGGATGAGGAGAGTTTAGTTTCTTGTTTCAAAATGAGTATAAGGGAACTAAGTATTCCCAAGTATATAATACTTTTGCATTTCAAAAAGAGAAACACCGATTTCAAAATGAATTTTCAAGTTTAGAGGAGTTTTAGAGTATTACTTCTTTTACGAGGATCTTTTGAATAATTACCTCAATTGAGAAAGAGTTATATTTTTAAACTTTTGAGACTAATAACTCAAAATCCTCAAAAACCATGTAAGCCAACATGGGTAAAGGGTCATATTTTTTAGATGATTCCTTATTGCTTTTAAGCATATCTTAGTGGAGCCACTTAGTTGAGGTGTTCTATACCATGACAAGGCATAGGAAAGTTTTGGGAGCATGGGAGAGACATTGTATCATCACATAGCATATAGTGATGGTTGTTCATCAGAGAATCTCCTAAATAAGAGTAAAGATTTTATTTGTTTTATTTTATACATATTGAGTTGATATTTACTATTTTAAAAAACTTTATATATTTCATCATTTATTGTTTCTTTTAAATTTTAGTTGAGATGAGGTGAGTATGTCTTTCAGAGTATTAGTTCAGTTATCTATTACTTTCAGTTTTTCCCTTACATGCTCATACATTCAATGTATTGATGTCATTCGACCTGCATCTTTTCGTGATGTAGATACAGGTGTTCAGGGCCATTAATAGGCGCTCCATCGATTCCATTGCATACTAGCTATCTTTGGTGAACCTCCTAGCTTTCTAGAGGGTTTCACATTGTTGTTTTGACGTTGATAGGTTGTCGGGGTCTTGTCCTGACATCTATCGTATTATAAGAGTCCTCATAGACAGTAATAGATGAGCAGACCTTTTCCTCATTTCCCTTGTTAAAGTTTTAAAGACTTTGAGTTGATTGATTTGTTCATTTAGACATCTATTGAGTTAATTAGTTACTCAGACCTTATGAGTTAATTTTGCAATTGAGTGCCTATTTTACTTGAGTAAATCTTCCACCGATTTGTGAATCATGCCAAGGGTTATCTTGGGGACTAGTGATGGTTCTCGAGTGTTGGCCACGTCCAAGGTGTAGACTTGGGGCGTGACACCGATTATCTCAAGGAACTTGTGCCAAAAAATTGGGCACATTCCGAGCCCGGATGATGCAAAATAGCCTCCACAAGCATTAGGATCAAAACCACTGTTACAGAAGTTAGGAAGGACTCAATCTAGGAGGCAAAATATATCTTCATCATAAGTATATATCGTGAATTGAAACCCACCATTAGAGTCACAAAGGACTCAATCTTGATAGAAATCTGAATCCAACTCAAAAGAATCCACTAAGGTAAAAAATTGAAACTGAATCACACTTGGGTCATAACGTAAGGAGATTATGGATGAAATCTAATAAAGTCAAAAATGTATTCGAACTAGGATCCGCACTATTATACCCAACTCTGCTACATCAATGTACAAATAACTAGAATCGTCTGAACCGACATCAAAGGATTTTCTCAGCCAAACAACACCAAACAAAAGTTTTATGGAAATCACTAGTCTAGGCCTAGACCATGGTCAAGAATAAGCAGCAATAACCATAAAACATCCATAAATCATTACCTTGAAAAGATAGGAATCAAAGGCAAGGTAAAACATGCTTATTCCCCTAAACTACTTGAGGGCAATAATTATATAAACTAAACATGAATCACACTAATAAACGTCCCAAAACAAGCTAAACACCATGTTAATACTATTACAAGAACAATATAAGATTGGTAAGTCATAGCCTACTTTGGAGTCAATTGTGGAAACACTAGAATATACTTAATCAATGATTTACCCTTCCAAACCACCTCCTATCACTACCCTACTATGAAATTAATGATCACGATGTTAATATAGTCGAAACAATTCCCATATAGCATAATAAAATGACAGACCCAAAATTGGGTGAAATATGGGACCATGGGCCCTGCATGGGAATTACAAAATTAACTCGATCAAGAAGTCCTTGTAAGCTCAAGGAACTTGACCCGATAAATTTGCAACATTTCGATCCCCTAATGATGCCAAAATAGCCTTCACAAGCCTGACGGTAAAATCCATTATTAAAAAAGATAAAAGAGGGGTCATAACAAGAAGTTACCATAATAACAAGTCCACAATGCTCCCTCAATGGATCTAGCTTTAAGAGCCAACAATTACCAACAAATCGCACAAGAATTTATCTAAAACGCAAATCAATTGATGAAGAAATCACCTTTTGAAATGTCAATTTGTGAGCTAAAATTCACGGTTGATTTTATTTATTAAGATTAAATTGTTAATCACTATCATGATGCCTAAGGCATAAATAATGACCTTATAAAGGTGAGAGCATCTTAATCACTAAGGTCAAACCTTGGGATCGTTCTGACCAGAGATGGTCCACCCACTTAGCATGTTTATTATTAAAGTGAAAAGGACACACGAGCATGATGAGTAGGTACATTATCTTTCATGGTCGTGGAGGTCTTCATCATGACCTAGATGAAGGATTTCACTTGCACTAGATGTTGTTGTGGTAGATATGCCACAAAGTTTAACACTTTTGGAACAGGGTGCTCGAGATTCATTTGGAGACCATGCATGAAACAAACTATGCTACCCCCCCCCCCCCCCACCAAATTCAATATTCAGGACTCAGTGGATTTGTCAAAAATTCTGTGGAGGTCATCTCAATAAAAAATGATTCCCACAAACAAAGCTCAATTTTAGTTAAAATCCACAAGGTAGCTCGAAATGAGTCAGAAACCTCGACACTTGAAGTTAAGGTACTTCTACATAAAACTTGATGCTTGGGAGATAACAAAACAATCAAAATAATTTTTTGAGGCCGTTTACATGATGTTTTGATCAAATTCAACTAATCAAACTTCCATACGCATAAACTTGCATAAAAACCAAATGAACGACCTGAACTATCAGTTCCAACAAGTCATAGATTACTTGGGGGTTGCTATAGGGAAGCTCTAAATTCCAAAATTACAATATATGGAGAAAATAACCTAGTGGGTCATTACAATTTCCACTACTAAAAGAACTTTTTTTCTGGAAAAAGTAAAGGGTGAAAGTTTGAATAGGTGGGGAGATTGAACTCGCATCTTGTGCTCGGTCTCTCATATAGCTTCCTTAACTTTATGATGTCTCCACTGAACCTTACCAACATAAATGTCCCTTGAGTACAATCGCCTCACATTTCTATCCAAAATAACAATTGGTTTCTATACAAAGGTCAAATGATCATCCAACTAACAGAGTCAAACAGGACCATATGACGCATGCTAGGAAAAAAATATTGAATCATAGACACATGAAAATTTGGACGAATAGCTGAAAATACATGAGGTAAGGCCAAATCATAAGCAACATTACCAAAAATTTGGAGAATCTCAAAGGGCCCTATGTACCTAGGCTAAGCTTGCTCCGCCTCCCAAATGTCAACACGCCTTTCATGGGTGATAGTTGAAGAAATTCCCATCAGTATCGGTAGAGACCCATTTCACTTGTTATGAGTAGACCAATGGTGAATGAACTGGTATGAAAATGTTTTGGGTGCTGACTTGAAAATTTTAGGTTGGACTACTCTCAGAATAACTTTCCACAAGGTAAGGTCTAGGGAAGTTAGAGAAAGGTTTAGGGATAATCTATAAGCATGGACTGCTTACTCTTTTAGCTAAGAAATAAAGTATCCAATGTGACTTTTCAAAACTAAATTTGGCTGAGTAGAACTTCTGATATCGAACTTGACGTGGAAGGGTTATTTTAGAATGTCAAGGTTAGAGTGTATGTTGTGTAATGGGGGATTTGGGGAAGAATTTTGGGCTTCTATCTTCATGAAAGCTACTTTAGCTGTCAAAATCCTATTATGGTGGGTCCTCTATAGTTGGTTGGTGGCCGGTATAATAACTCTATCGCAATTTCTTGCTGAAAAGTCCCTAAATAGCTCATTATTCTACAACTATATTCTGATGAAAATGGTGATTTTGGCCTAATTTCCTTAATTTTCCACAATTGTCTTTAGTAAATGTAATTTTATAGTCCCCCTAACTCATAATTTGATTTTTATGCCTTAGATTCTATAATGGTACTCTTAGGCAATGGTTTTTTCTTTGAATTATTGGTGAAAAAATCCTTGGATGGGTAGAATGATCGTGGCAATAGTCCGGGGTTAGAATTTTAGTACAAATTCGGGTATTTTTAGGCATTAGTTCATTGATTGATGTGTTCTTTAATAGTCTTAGACCAAGAACAAGCCTAGACATTACAAAATGGGAAAGCTCAAAGTCGTTAGAGTATTCAAGCTTGATTGGGGTAGGTAATGGTTGTTTATTTTGTAAGTTATGTAATGTATGCATGTTAACTACACTGTAGTTATTTTTGTGCAATGCATGCGGGAAAAACATCAAGGATGAGTGTGAAAAGATATCATGTTGATAAATCTCATGTAATGAACCTTATTATTTTACTTATGGCTTCAAGTGTGGTTGTTCATTGTGATTGTGCATTTTGTTTCTGATTATTGGTTGCCTCAGATACCACACCGGTACAGGTTTACTAATGGTTGACTCGGGTACCAAGCTGGTAAAAAATTACTAATGGTTGGAACTTGTTAGACAAAATTTATTTAATACTGTATTTTTACTTATTATTCTTACTACTTTGTTGGAACACAATAGACAACCTACTTAATGTTAGTAACTAAACTCTAAGTCGTGTAGAATATCACATGAAAATGACAAAAGATAACTCACAAGTATCATGGCTTATCTTTGAAGCTTTTAGTTTCTAAATTATGGTGCATTCATTAAATTGAGAAAAATAGAGAACTGATACAGGAGAAGAGATGTATGGATGGAGAGCTTTGGAGACTTGATTGTGGATAAAGATATGTGTACAAATCTTAGGGAAAAAAAATTAAATAGTAAGTAATACCCAGTAGAAATTTAATATGCCAACATGTAAGCGAATGACATAGAGAGCAGCTACTATATGCGATTTGACATTAGAAACCTTCAAGAAGATTCTCTTTGCTTGGGATGCCAAGTGTACAACAAACAGACAAACAATACTGAAGGTAGTTACATCATCATATTATTCCATAAACCATGGCACTCCATGCACCAACAACCACCACCGCCACCTCCATCTCATCATGTGCCAACCAGTCCAATTGTTGAAGAAGACCGTGGTAGCTCCAGCACCATGAATTTTACATATCTCATTTCTCAATTAATCTTCAAAATACCTAATTATTAGATGATAACTAATAGATTTACGGACTTGTTAAAGGTAGAAAATTGAATTAGACATTTTTTTGCTTGGAGAAAAAATTAGCAGGCACATAAAAATTAGCGTCTTGATATTATAAAATCTTAGGATTGCAGGGGTAATAACCCAAAAAAAAAAGTACCAAAATCACAAGGTTGATCAAAACTTTTTAATTTGATACAAAATGAGGGGGTTGAATTGACCTCCATGATAAAAACATCCGTAATTTATGTGTTTTTTGTAGTAAATGTTGGATTTGTGGTTTTGACAATATTATTACGCCGAAATAGTGATTTATGACTTGATTAATATTTTGAACAATTTTAGGTGTTCAAGATAGATTTGAATCGTTGATTGAATTTCTAGTTAAGCTTACACATTTTCGTTGTCAATGCTGAAGAAAGATAAAATAGTCAAGCAAATCATAAATTCTTTTCTTTATTTTCCCAGTAAACAAAGAAATCGAAAAATGATAACCGAACATATGAAAACACAATCAATCAACTAAAATTGAATTCAAAACTTACTAAGAAAGGCATTTGATATTTTGTTTGTACACCACCAATATGCTAAGTTCACTGAGGGATCGTTTGATAGGTAGTATTAGAAGAAATAATACGTGTATTATGTATGATATTATTTAGTACTATATTTAGTTGGAATCTGGACGTATGTATAACTAATTTTTTATTATTATTTATACATCCTACTGTTGGAATATATACTATTAACCATGTGTTGAGATATAATATTTATTATAGAATAATTATTTATTAAATTTTAATAGATCATATATTTGTTTATGGTGTTTGTTTACTTATATATTAGATGACTTGGTGTATAGAGTTTAACCTTATACACAGAGGATTAAATCATCTCTTCTTATAAATATAAAGTTTTTTGTTCGCAATATAAGATGGGAATTGGACATGGCATCGGTACGATTGTAGCACAAGATTATATGTAGTTTATCTTAATTATGGGAATGGTATAGTTCCAACTTCTTGTGCTAGTGCATTTTTTATGTATTGTACGATACCGATTAGAGATAGTTGCTTTAGCCTGACTGACAAAAACATATTCTCCAAACTATAATATACTTAAATTCTTAAACCTGATATAACTATTATGATCTATATATGTTAATTATCATTTTGATTTATTAAAAGGTGAGATAAATTTGATGATGATAATATATATATTGGTGAAATAATAAATTAGTTGATAAAATTCATGTCTCGATATAGATATTGATGATATGCCTTTTTGAGAAGCTTAAAAGTTTTTATCGCGTTAAACCTTGCAAGTGGATTTATCAAACTGGCACGTGAAATAAGTTAAGTAGTGCTCTAAAGGAAATTGATCATTGAAATAAGATCGTCAGTAATTTAATTTGTTGATTAGTATCGGTAATCTTAACATGGGGAATGTGTTTAATAGGGATTTTTGAAATATAAATAGAGGAGTGAAATTATTAATTTCTAGTGGAATTATTTGTAATTTATGATGGTTAGAATTGTTCAAATTAATTATTTGAAACTATTCCATAATAGGAAACCTCAGTAATTAAATTTGTGGTCCCTAAGTGCCCATATTTAAATAGAACTCAAAATCTATTCCTAAGGGAAAACGGAGAAGTATGTATCTTTCTATACATCCTACTGTTGGAATATATACTATAAACTATGTGTTTAGATATAATATTTATTATACAATAATTATTTATTCAATTTAAATAGATCATATATTCATTTATGGTGTTTGTTTACTTATATAGTAGATGACTTGTGTAACACCCCGTAAAAAAAAATCAAACTAAGACTTGAACCATCCTTCGTTGTGAGTAGGATTTTACCGAGGAATTAAAATTTCTTTAAGTGTTAAGTTCATTAGATGTGGCACCTTAAGTTCAAAAATGAACTAAATTGGAAATAGCAAAATCTGAAATTTTACAAGTTATGCTTAAGTATGAGTTTTGGATCGACTTCAAATGACCATAACTCCTAGCTCAAGATTATTTAGGTGTTCTACTAGATACTGTAGGAATGACCTTTGAATTATCTTTCCAACGCCGCCGAGTTTGCTAAGTTTCGAGTTCGGATAAGTGAGATATGACCTTTTGAAGTTAGGCTGTCCAGTTAAGGAAAGTCAAAACCGGAAATAGTAAGGGGTATTTTGGTATTTTCCTTACCCAAACAGATTTGATTCATTTTTAATAATATTTTAGGGGTCTAATCTGATTATCTTCAGTTTTATAATCCTAGTTAACACCTAGGGTTTTAGTTGAGAGTTCAAGAAGAGAAAGGAAGAAGAGAAAAGAGAAAGGATCGAAGCGTTTGTCGAGATGCTTGACAGTTGTTGCGGATTTGTCACCATGGGATTAAGCCCTAAGAGGTATGTAAGCTTTCATAGTGTTGGGTTCTTTCACCCACACGCCAATCATGATTTATTCAGTGTAATTTCATTCTTGAAATTTAAAGATTGGAGTTCTTGATGAGTTCTTGAAGTTTCATTAAGTTTTAATGTAAGATTCTGATTGGTCAACTTTAAACGACCATATCTCTTAGAATATAAAGAGTTAAGTGATCCATAACCTATCAAATTAAAGGTATTTGAATCTACTTTCCAACGCCACTAATTTCGTGTCAATCCAATTTCTGAGTAAAAAGTTATGACTATTTTAGTAACCTTTACAGTGCTGTTACGTATTAGCCGACGGGAATATATTGAAAATAATCGTTTTTGTCTTTTTACCTCCAAGAAAACCATCAAAAAAATTCTTGACTAATAAGAATCTGAAAACAAATCAGATTTTCATCTTCACTCATGAAAATCATAATTTTTGGCTATAGAGATTTTAAGAAACTAACTCGAGAATCTCAAGAAAGGTTTTCTTGATTGTTTACCTTCAAGCTAGGGTTTCAAGGCTTCTGATCAAGTTCTTCTTCAAGATTCTTAAAGATTCTTCAAGAATCTTGTTCTTCTAGGTATGAAAGGCTATTATAGTGTTGGACTAGTTCGTCCTCACGCCCTACATCTACTTTCAGATCAGAAAAAGAGTAATCTAGGATACTTTCCCTAGATTTGAGTATTCTTGAGATAAGTTGATTTTGAGCTCTTGAATTCCTGTTTCTTTTAAAAAGTTCTATTCTTAATTATCGAATAGCTATATTTTTATTGAGATCCTTCATATCATGAATCATAACTCTTGAATTCATAATTCAAATTCAAGAAAGAGTTAAGAGTAGAGTTCAAGAAAGTCTTTGAGTTCAATAATGAATCCTTTGAGATCAACTATTGATTTGAACTAAGTTTTGAGGAAGTAAGTCAGAGAATGAGAAGAGTCACATACATGAGTTTCATAATGTTATGTAGACCTACGAGTCAAGTCGCTCATGCTCATAAATTCCGCATGAACTCCAGAAGTTGATTATCTTTGAGAGGAGTAATATCTTCAAGTTCTAAGTCTTGAGTGTTGAGTTCCTAATCCCCTTTGAGATTATATTTATAAGCATGGGACTATTCCATGTTACCCATAAAGTCATTGAGTTGAATTGTTCATGCCCATAATTCCGCAAGAATCCTACAAGTCGAGCAATCTTGAGAAGAGAAGTATCTTTGAGTCCTTGAGTTGAGTCATTCATGGTCATAATTCCGCATGAACCCTCTAAGTTGAGCATTCTTGAAATGAGTAGTATTATTGAAGTTCTTGAGTTCCAAGTATTTAAGTTCTATTTGTGGTTATTGAAAACATTACATTGAGTCGTTCACGTCCATCATTCGACACGAACCACATTTTAAGAAGTCTTTTACAAATGTTTTACCTTTGCTTTAAGACTTAAGTTTTGACTTCAGTAAAGAGTGAAGAGTAAAGTTTGCAGTCTTTTTCTTCAAAAGTATATGGGGACTAAGTATTCCCAAAGAGTTTATAAATATTTTCACATTTAAATAAGAACGGAAACTGAGATTTCCAAAGGGCCTTCGGGCTAGTTTTCATAAAAGAGTAATAGCTTTCTAAATGAAACAAGTAGGGAAACTGAGATTTCCAAGATAGCCTTTAAGCTAAGTTTTTGAGCAATTATCTCAAATCAGCAGAAAGAAGTATGTTTTTAAAACATAAGAGCTAGTATATTTTTGGGAGTAGTATTGAGCACCAATATGGGAGAGAGTTCAGACAACTCACAACCCCTATAAATCATGTAGCCATCATGGGTAGAAAAGGGTCATACTTTTTAGATGAACCCTTTTCACATAGACTAGTGGATCCATTAGTAGTTCAGGTCCTATACCTTTGGCCGGGTATAGGATGCGCTGGCAGCGTGAGGTAGATCATTGTATCATCACTATAGCTCTTATGTGATAGTTGTCGGTTAGAGAAACTCCCACAGAAGTTATTTGATTTTTATATACATCAGTTTATTGTATTTTTATATACATTTCAGAGTTATGTTGTATCCTTGCATACACACAGATTTGAAATCATGTTTTTAAAAATAGTTTGTTTTTTTATATTGCACTTGTTTTAAATTGCTTTATATTGAAATGAGTTCAGTCATATTTAGTTGAGTATTCAAAGTTGAGTATCCAGAGTCAAATATCATATCCTTGAGTTGAGTATCTAATCTCGGAGTTGAGTATCTCATCCTTGAGTACTTCTGAGTTGAGTAAGTTTGAGTAGTTTTGAGTACCCTTAAGTATTCCTTGAGTTGAGTAAGTTTGAGAAGAGGTAAGTATGTTCATTTCTATCAAGTTTCAAGCTTATGTTTATGTTTTAGAATTCCTCTTGCATGCTCGTACATTCCACGTACTGAGCCATTTGGCCTGCATCTTCTCATGATGCAGACACATGTATTCAGGATTATCAACAGGAGCTTAGTTGATACATCCGAGAGTTCGAGTTAGCTATGGTGAGCCTCCTTGCTATCGGAGGATTTCATTTACTTTTAAGTTTAGTCAGGATGTCGTGGGTCTTGTCCCAACTTCCATCTTTATCAGTTAGAGGCTTCATAGATAGTCAGTATAATTGAGAAGTCTGTATCATTCATTTATTTTATTAAATGTTTTAAAAGACTTAAGTTTCCTATTTTATGGCGAGTTGTTTATATTTTATTATACAGAGTTTTCTTTTGAGGTAAAGATTTGTAATGTTGAGTTCATAAATTTTATTCAATTTTTAAGTTTTGTATGCTTGAATCAGTTTTCCGCTTGTAGTTAGCCAGGATGAGGGTTCTCTTGGGGACCAGCAATGGTCTTCGAGTGCCAGCCACGTCTAGGGTGTAGGCTCGGGTCATGACAACTTGATGTATAGAGTTTAAGCTTATACACATAGCATTAAATCATCACTTCTTATAAGTATAAATTTTTTTGTTTGCAATCTAAGATGGGAATTGGACATGCCATCGGTACGATTGTAGCACAATATTATATGTAGGTTATCTGGATTATGGGAATGGTATAGTTCCAACTTCTTGTGCTAGTGCATTTTAAATGTATTGTACAAGACCTAGTAGAGATAGTTGTTTTAGATTGACTGACAAATACATATTGTCCAAAATATTAAATTTACTTATATTCTTTATTCTCATATAACTATTATGATACGTAAATGTTATTTATAATTTTGATTTATTAAAAGGTGAGATAGATTGGATGGTGATAATATATATATTGGTGAAATAATAAGTTAGTTGACGGAATTCATGTTTCGATATAGAGATTGATGATATGCCTTTTTGAGAAGCTTAAAAGTTTTCATCGTGTCAAACCTTGCAAGTGGATTTATCAATACGGCACATGGAATAAGTTAGCATTGGGATCTAATAAGACATATACATCTAATTGGAAACTATCAACATACCAGTGACTTCATCCAGAGAGCTCTCTTGATCATCTCTGGACCAGAGTGCATAGAAACGGTTTGGCTCGGGATTATTGGAGTAAGGACCACTAAGAGAAGCTTGGTTGGCCTCTCTCCCTCTTGCCTTAAGCACCAGTAAATCTCTCATCTTATGACCACTCTTGCCAGAACCATAGCAACCGTCCATGCTGGCTAAGCACCTACCATAGTAGTTCCTTCCGCACTTAGTGCAACTGGGCTTAAGCAACAAAGATTAACTATTAACCTTTCCTTGGGGCTTAGGGTTAAACACTCTCTCTTGGTTATACCTATAAGCATTGGGGGAAACTCGATTGGAAAGCCTATGTTGAGTTTTAGGTTTACCATGTCAATCCGATGTAGCATTAGAAAAATTACCATCACCGATCCTAGCCCTTATTGCATCCCTATTCTTCTCCCTAAGTTTCAATTCCTCAACTTGTTGAGCGTACACCATAAGCCTTGAGATATCCATGTCATAGAGGAGCATTGTTGTACGACACTCTTTTTCAACAAAGTCAGACACACTCGACATAAACTTACTCATCTTAGCCCTTGAGTCTGCCACCATAGTTTGAGCATATTTGGAGAGTTGGGTGAACTTTAGAGCATACTGCTTGACACTCATACTTCATTGATGATGGTTGATGAACTCTTGTACCTTTGCCTCTGTCAACTCAAGGGGGAAGAACCTATCAAGAAATCTCGATTTAAACAATTCCCATTCTACTGTGCCCGCTCCTACAGGTCTTTCTCCTTTGCACTGATCATACCACACTTTAGCCACATCTTTTAGTTGGTAGGAGGCTAACTCTGCATTTTTTTAGGAGACACCCCCATTAGAGAAAGTAGTTTTTATACCTCGTCGATAAAACTTTGAGGATCCTCTTCTACTTTGAAGCCATGAAATTCCAGAGGGTTCATTCATGCAAAATCCCTCACCCTTGTAGCAGCCGAATTCACATTAGGATTCACCGAAGCTACAACTTATCTATTGGCTTGAGTCATCACCGCTTGAGCCAATACTTGAATAGTCGACCTAAACTCCGCATGGGTCATATTCTCAACCAAAGGATCTATTGGAGCTTGGGGAGCTTGAGGAGGACCTCCCAGTTTCACATTGTCTTATTCCATCCTTCTAGCATTAGCCCTTCATTTATTCATATCTTAAAGACACAAGAGAGGGATTAGGAGAGAGAAATATTTTAGAGTTAAACTCTAAGGCACGACTTAAAAGTAATGAAGAAGTTAAATTTCCTAAACATCTAATAGACTCTCATTTATAAGTGTGGTGCGCTTCATACTCATGAACAAGACTCTATTAAATGTTGCTTATAAGACATCATCCTAGAATCATTCTAAACCTCATGCTCTGATTACCAAGTTTGTCGCGATCTAAGGGTAACCCCTTGATGTAACAAGGCAAATAGAACCCCAAAAGGCTCCATGTAAGCCACTTTGCATATCATAACATAAAAATAGAAAAATAAAGGGTAAAACACATTTCAAGTCCTAAAAATTTTCATAAAATAAAGAAGAAGAATAGACTTATCTCAATATAGCCATCTTTTACAATACTTGAATGAAACAGGGCCTAGTCCATACAACATGTCCGGAAAGGGAAAGTGCATGAAAGAAACTACAACATAGGAAAAATTCATCCTCAAACCATGAGGACTCACCAACAAGCTCGGAATGTACACAAGTCCAAGCTTAAGCCACTAGAATGATCACAACGAGAAGCAGACCTTACACTTGGGTAAATGTAGTAATTGTATGGGTTAGCAGAAAAATGCACCAAGTATGATAGCCATGCATAAAAATATTGAAAACATTCTAAAGGGACATTTTATTTGAAAGCATGCTGTTTACCAAGTTTAAACATCATCACGAAGATAGTGGAAAAGCATAAGTCATAAACATAAGTCATCATAGCATAAGAGAAATACTTCATAATTACACTTAAAGAATACTTGTGCAATGCATGAATAAGACCCCATAAATCTCACTCATGCTATGTAAACCTCATTAGGCCATCATTCCTATGCATCATCTTTTGAAACTCTTGAACACTATGAGGTACTTCTCAAGCACATCTTGGTTCCATATTTCATTGAACACTTCCAAATACTTCTTTGAGCACATCTTAGTTCATTTTTATTTTGAACACTATGAGATGTTTCATCAAGCATGTCTTAGTTCATAGCATTTGAACACTATGAGATGCTTCTTCAAGCATGTCTTAGTTCATCAAGACTTGATATGGGAAATAGCTTTAACCGACATGATACCATGTGCTTCAACATGGAATCTGGTGACTCTTTCACTGAAAAGGGTTAGTCTACTTGCCTAATGTAGAACTGGTTTGTTAGCTGAGTTCGATCCACTAGCTAAACATCCTACGAGCATGTAGTTATGGGATATAGAGATTGCTACAAGAAACCCGGACTCCACTAGGTGGAAGCTTCCATCTCATAACACATACATTGGGAATCCCGGACTCTACTAAGTGAGAGTTCCCATTTTGGAAGCCCAGAATCAACTATGTGTGAGCCTCTGTCTCATTTCGATATCCACTTAGTGCTAAGCATAAATCCCACAAGATAGTTGTTGAGTCTTACTTAACTCAAGTCTCATGGAAAGAAGTCCTTGACAATCAATCCAAGTTAATTAATTAGAATAGCTCTTTAGACCAAGTGTGAGAACTATCAACATCCATGATCACATTTACTCTTAGAGTCAATTAGGTGAGAAAAGGCCTTGCAACCTTTAAACCCTTACCATGTGTAAGCAACCATTTACAACAATGATCACTAGGAATCATGAGAATAACGTTTAAATCACCCCAAAACAGCAGCAACAACATAATGAATAACACTTAAATCACAAAGGATCATTAAAGAATTTAAATAAACTTCATAAAACAAGCATGATCTCCTACTTTCCCTCCTTCATGTTAAAACCTACTTCCAATCAACAGGTCCAGAATTCAAGCATTAGACATGGATACCCACATAATTCAAGTAACTGAATCACTATATGCATAATTACATAACATTCTTCTTTCATCAACAGACCCACACCATAAGATCACAATTGGGAAATATGGGGATTTCATGGGTTCATGGGGATTCCAACATAAAACAATAAGTAATCATCAATTCATACATAATATGAAGTAAATCAAGTATTATAATCATTTTTGAAAGGAACCCATGACATTGGAATCAACCCTAGCTTTGGGGGATTTCTATCTTTGAAATTTGGATTTTGAAGGGGCTCCATAGATAAATTCTATCCATGGTGAAGAGCTACCATACCTTATCAATGAATATTAATGAATTTGATGTGAAGAACCTTCTTCCTTGAACCCTAGCTAAAACTTTTGTTCTTCTTCTTCTTTTTCTTCTTCTTCTTTGAGTTTTCTAGAGAGAGAATTTTTTGTGATGATGATGTTTTGGGAATTGATTTGGGTTTTAGAAATAATGAGATGAATGAATTAATTTAGTGGTCTAAAATCCTTATATAGGTAGTCTAAATTAGTCTAAAATGACATTATTTAATATTAATTAAAACTGAAAAACCCCAAAGTATCCCTAAACTTAACCACCTAAAACTACCTCATTGCCCCGTCCACGAGGCCCCGACCACGGGGAGTAGGTGGACCTTTGGCCCGTCCTAGTTTGGGGTCTACAACTCTAGAAATTGGCCCTAGACACATGAGACCTATAGGCAAGGCATGGACCCACCCACGGGCCGTGGGTCGTACCGTAGGTCAAATTTCTTGTGTAGTTTCTCTTGGAGTCCACCTACACTGGCCACCTACGGGGTGTGGGTCCAACCACGTGGCATGGGTGGCCTCATGGATGACATTTGGAAACTCAAAAACATGCTAAACATCCCTCCTAGGCCATGGGGTGTTACAATGAAGGCCCAGTAGTCGAAGTAGGAATGGATACCTTTGGAGGTAGCGTATCAATATCAACCTCCGGGGTTGTGTCCATCGGGACTACTCTCCTCCTGTCTGCCTCATATCTTGTGTACTCGGCCTCTATACGCCATATGTCGGTAGAAGATGGGGGTGTAATCTTGATATCCCTCTTTTCATCTCGTGGAACTCTAGCGTATCGACATAACTCGGTGATCAATATTGGAAATAAGAGAGATGTTTGGCGCTGCTTTGCCCTCATAGCCATCTCCTTCTCAATATTCAAATCTAAATTTAGCCTTTTTCGAACTATGATGGACACAAGGCAGGCAACCTTTGGGTGCTGAAGGATAGACGCGTTTTGAGCCAGCATGATCGAGCTGCTAATAAATCCAAACCAGTACCTAGCATCCACATTATGATCCTTCTTCTCTAAAACCGCTCTAGCCTTAATCAACCTTGGGGTGGTGTCAGATAAAAGGGGGCAACCAACCTTTTAAGTCATCCAGAGTCTGAGTCTGGATGTTGTTTTTATTGTCATGTATGAGACCGGTGGCACGCTCAAACACATCATTTATATCATAACTACTGCATCTCATTTTCTTCTCCTGGACCACTACACAGTCCACTGGTTTAAAGGCACTAACCTTCTTCTTCCCCTGACGCACCAAGTCACTATAGGATGCGTAGAGCTCCCAGACCCAGGTGGAAATATATGGGCCATAGGGCTTGGTGAAGATGTCAAATATGTCGAACCTAAGAGTGTCCCACACTGCTTGATACGTCTCCACCACACCATCTTTTGACAATCTCTTCTCCTCTAAGATGGTCCTCAATTTCTCGTCCTTTAACCGATTGAGTGACTGGGGAGGAGGACCCTGAACGGGTGGCATTGGGACCACAGTCTTTGTAGTAGCTAGAGGAGGAAGAGGAGTTTAAGGCACTTAGATCCTAGACAGATCATGCATCTCCTTCGGCCAAAACTCTGCTTTCCGGGTTTGTAACAATTAGTCATACTCTGGATTAGAGATAGAAGCCTGAGAGTCATAAGATTTCCCCTCACTTCTAGAGATGTACTCTAGTGTCTCGGCAATGGGCGCTTTTCCCTTTACTTTTCCCCCGTTAGGAGGTAGCTTTGTTGCCTTAGCCTTGGAAGCAACTACTTTCTCATTTATAGTAACTCCTCGTGCCCACTTTTGGGGTGGCATGTCTTCATAAAAAATATTTGTTCTAGCCATTCCTGCAAACAACATAGAAAAATGTTAGAAAAAGTTCCATAAAAAGTGTAGAAAAGAAGTTGCATAAAGACTCGCCGAACCGTTCAGCTAGTCGCCGAATCACATTAGCGAGCCAGCACGGGCTTGCCGAATTTTACAGAGCAAAAATTACAAAAGCTCAAAGTTGTTTGGCGATGTTCAGGGTCTTTCGGTGGATCGAGGACACCAATCTATGAACTTAAAATAGCCCACTGAAAGTTACAGTGTACTTTAGGGATTTTGGGGCGTAGAAGGGCGAATAACAAGGTCTTTCGGCGATTCACCGAGTGAACTCGACAGCTCAGGCATATGACCAAAAGTTACAAAACACAAACACAACATTTAAGGATATTAAGGACGATCTGGATGATTCATCCTTGTGAAGTCCCTCACTCGTGAAGCCATTGTACCCAAAATTAGGTTCACGAGAACCACTACCTCCCTATTGGCTTGGGCCATTATGGCTTGAACCAACACTTGAAAAGCAGCCCTAAACTCTGCATTCGACACTTGCTCAACCAAAGGATCGACCAAAACTTGAAGAGCTCCATGTTTCATATTTTCCCTCACATTGCTTCACGTATAAGCTCTTCGTGAAGCTATATCCTGAAGACCATAGGATAAGGATTAGGAGAGAGACCTTGTAGAGTTGAACTCTATCGCACGAATTAAGAGTAATGAAATAAGTGGAATTTCCTAATCATCTTGTAGCTTGTCACTCATAATTGTGGCGCGCTTCACACTTATGAACAAGATTGTACTAGAGGTGTCTTATGAGACATCCTAGGAGCATTTTAAACCTTGTGCTCTGATTACCAAGTTTGTTACGACCCAGGGGTCCCTCTAAATGTTACATGGCGTATAGAACCCTCGTAGTACTCCATACAAGCCACTTAGCTTTCATAACATAAGAAATAGAACATTAAGAGTAAAACAATAGTCCAAGTCCAATTCATTTTTATAAAAGCAAAGGGGAAGTCTAAAAACACTTGTCTCATCATAGTCTTCTAATAAAATAGAATGAAATTGGACCTAGCCCATACATCGTGTTCAAAAGAGAAAATATATGAATGAAAGTGAATCAATAAACTCCGTCTTCGAAGTATGAGGACTCACCAAAGCTCAGAAATATCTCAAAGCATCCTCTAGCCATGAAACCATGAAACTTGACTGTTGGACCCGACATTTTGGTAAATGTAGCAACAATAAGCGTTAGTACAAAACAATGTACCATGTATGATATCCATGCATAAAACATTTAAATCATGCCGAAAGGAGCATTTTATTTCATGACATAAAATTTACCAAGCTAAAACATGATTTAAAAGAATTAGAAAACATAAGTCATAACAACATGGTCAATCCAAGCTAACTTAATCTTTTAAACCTTTGAACTCATATGTGGTACTTGTTGAAGTAACCTTAGTTCATTATTAAGCTTAACTGAAATGTACGACCATGTGAGCTATTAACATGGAAATCGGTGTCTACCCCACAATGAAAAGAGGTGTGCTACTTGCCAAGGTAAGACTATGAACTTCTACCTATTATGGATCACCTAGCTAATGTCTATCTAAGACAACATCCTATGGTGGAAAATAGTTATGGGATAAGGATATTGCTACTAGAAACACAGCCTCTACTAATGGGGGAGCTTCTATCGCATGAGATTCCTTTTAGAAACCCGACCTCTACTAATAGGAGAGCTTCCATCCCATCATCATATCCACTCGGTGCCAAGAATAAATCCCACAAAATTCTCATTTATTACTTCAGTCCATTAATCATGGAAAGGTGCCCATGGACCACCAAACCAAGCTAGTTCATTATGATAGCTCTTAATCTTTGATTCAATTAGGTGAGAAAGACTTTCAAGCTAAGAATTCTTTCTATGTGAGAAAGCCTTTCACATCATATTATTATGTGATTATGAGAATATCCTTTCACAACACAACATCATCACTGGTACTTTTCTCTCAAAGCACCCTTAAAACATTTGCATGGATTTTATTAAAATATGCATAAGTCCATAATTTACCTCTTGAGGCTCAAAACTCACTTTCAATCAGCAATGCTTAGAAAACATGGTTAGATATTGATTTCATCATAAATTCATGTAAATCTTGCAATACATGCTCAATTTCATAAAACACTTCCTTAAAGATCAAAATCAAGATCATATAATTCATAACTTGACAACATGGGGATTACATGGGGTTAGATATGGATTTCATCATAAATTGATGTAAAGCTTGCAATACATGCTCAATTTCATAAAACTCTTCCTTGAAGATCAAATTTCACATCATATAATTCCTAACTTGAAAACATGGGGATTACATGGGTTCATGGGGAAATCAACATTTATGATAAATTTGTGCATAACAGAACATAACTCAATCATTTAAAATAATAATACAAAGAACCCATGGTAATTGAAGAAAATCGTAACTCAATTGGGGAATTCTACCTTTAGAAATAGAGGAATTTGGGAATTCCATGAATTGAAGGAAGCCATGGATGAACACTATCACACCTTGAATCCAAATGCTAGACTGCAATGGAGAAATTGAGACCTTAGCTTGAAACCATAGACGAATCCTCCTTCTTCTTTCAAGTTCTGAAGAAAGAAATATTTGAGAGCTCTTCTTTTTTGTGAGATTTGAGAGAATGTTTTCTATTAAAAGATTTTGGGGTAAAAAACATATATAGGGGTCTTAATGAAGGGTAAAACTATGTAGTATTGAAACTAATTATTTGAAAAAAGACCCAACTGCCCTTGAAAAATTATCAGCTATCCGCTGACACGCCAACCACGGACCCTAGTCGACTGGCCGTGGTCATAAGTACGGTCTGTCCCGGATGACCGTTGGTGGTGATCAGAGAATTTTTGCCAAACTACAGACCCTGGACCACAAACCGTGGACCCAGCTATAGTTTGTAAGTCTAGTCATTGTTCTTCCCCTGAAGAATTTCTTAAGGACCTATCCAAAGACCCACCTACGTTCTGTGGTCCATCCCATGGGCCGTGGTTGGCCACTATTGACGGCACCTGGAAATGCAAAATTCTACTATAGTTCCCTCTTACAGATTTGGGGTGTTACATCGATGAATAATTCCATCGAATCTTCCACCATATTGAACAAAATCTAGAGCATACATCGTTGGAATGTCACAGGAGAGTTACATAACACAAAAGGCATCCTGTTGAAAGCAAATGTCCCATAGGGACATATGAAAGTCGTCTTCTAAGGTCTTCTGCTGCAATGGAAATCTGGTTGTATCCGGAATATCCATTCAAAAGGCAATATCACCCACTCCCCGCAAGCCCAAGCATTTTCTCCATAAACAACATTGGGAAATGATCTTTCTCAGTCTATACATTTCACTTTCGATAATCCATGCATACCCGCAAGCCAGTAACTGATTTAGCCATTTTTGATGCTCAACACTAGGTTTGCATTCGCTGTCCAGTTGAATTTTATGAGTGCAAATCCCTTGGGGACTACCTACAATATAAGTAATTGTCCAACCTATAGCGTTTATGTCTAGCTTTAACACCTCGACAATTAGTTTTACTTGCCATTGAAGCAAGTCAACTGCAATAATGCCAATGATCCAACCCTCAGAATACGCCTTTCATTTGCAATAGTTGCAGCATCGTACTTATCATATAGAAGGCAACATGTCCCACGATCGGAGGTAAGCAAATAGTAGCTACGCTACCTAATTGAACTTCATTGGCATTATTAAAGGAGCCAACATCATCTTGGTAGTGATATTGGTTCATAGTGCTTCTGTTCACACTCATTTCCTCACCTATTCACAAATAGCCAAAAACAATTACAAATCTATGCAAGTCAGTTTAGCTGCAAATAAGGTTAGATCTGAGCTATACTTCAATAAGAGAATTCAAACCAGCACTCCTTGAAAGAGGCAACATTTTTCATAACGCTCAACTACACCTCATCCAATACTAGGTGTAGGCAACCGTAATCTAGTATAAAACCAACAAAGAGTTGGGGTCGATCCCACAGATAGTTATACAAGTTAGAATTCAATTACTATGTGTAAGGCATGTTCTAATCCATTGTAGGAATAGAAATTATCGAAATCATTTAAATAAATAAAAGGGTTGATAATAAGTAACAAATGGGGTTTAAGGTTTGTCAATTAACAATAAAGAAAATAGGGAAGTAATCAAGTAGATCAGGCATACTTAGGGAAGTGGTCGATTAACTGCAAATTTCGCTATATGGGGTAATTCCTAATTACCAAGGTTTGTTGAATCTTAGTGGGTAGGCTAGGGTTAAGATCTAACACCCATCTCTCGATCAACTACCACGAATCAAGTGAGTTCTCTCGAACCTCAACAACCATAATATAAACAACCTACTAACTCAATTTACCCACTCTCTCGAGCTAGATAGGTTGAATTGAATTAATATTCACTCTTTCTAGCCGAACCCATAACAACCCAATCACTACAATAATCAATCGATAATCTTAATTCTAAAAGCTCTCTCTTGAGTAAACATAGAATACTTGTCTAGAATTGCATTCTTCAACAACAATCCATCAATTAGACCTCAATTACCAATCAAACCCACTTCCAAACAACAATTAAATCAGTAATTACTAATACCCATAAACTAATTAAGGCAAATAATCACATAATCACACTCCCAATATTGGGGGTTTTAGCCACACATAATAAAAGGTAAGAAATCAATACCTATTACGTTCTCCATAGGTACGTATTAATCTCTTAGTCTTTACAATGCTTTAATTTAGCTCCAATTCCAAAACCCAATTCAAAATCCACTAGAAAACTCTTCAAAACTAAGTAAAAACAATGTTTTAGTCAAAAATCTAAGTCTAACGATGATAGGTTGCTTTTTTCTTCTCTAAAAAATCAATTTATACAATATTAGAATTTGGCCTTCAGGGTCGTTCGGCGGTATAAGTCGTGTGTCGCCAACCAAGATGGCAACACACCAAATGCTTCTTTCAATCACCTTTTTATCTTACATTATCACCATTTTGGTGCTGTAATACTGGGCAGTTAAGGTCGAGATCACCGACCTGATACGCGATTCACCAGTTGTTCCTTAAGGATCGACGTTGATGCTTGTGTCTGCACTAAGATTTTTGTAACATTAGGCGATTTGAGCCTCCTTCATGGATCTAATTGGTGGTTCGTCGAAGGGTATGTTACCTCGCCCATTTTCTCTTTTAAAAGGGTTGGTCATCTGTAACTTTAGGCAAGTAAAGGAACTACTCGGCGTGTCACTGAGTGTCTTCAGCGATCCTTAGATTTTCTCTTCTTCTTTCTTTTATCAATTACTATTCTTGCCTTGCTCTTTTGTCTTTCTAGCTACAAATCAACATTTATACATTGGTTTAGAGCATCAAATAGGTATCGAGGACACTAATCTTATACACAACAAGCCCTAAGCTAGTCAAAATATCAAAGTAATTAGTTGTCAATTGCAGAAGGCCGAACTTTTGAGACCTAGTGGTGAGTTCCAGAGATTACCAATTTCAGAGGGGAAGTGGGACCGCATTAATATAAACATTATGGTACATTTTCCTCAGACTTCTAGTGGTATTGATAGGATTAGGGTCATCGTTGGTCGATTTACCATGTTAGCACACATCCTACCTATTCAATCTTCATTCATTGCCAAGAGGTTAGCCTATATGTACAATCATATGGTGTTTTGTCTTCATGATGTGTCGGTATCTAATATATTAGATTTGGGTGCTCAGTTTACATCCTACCTATTGAGATTCTTGAAGATATGTTGCAGAATTGTGTTTGTAGTTCATAGTTCACTAGGACAAGTTTTTGCCTTTGGGGGATTTTACGTACAACAACAACTACAATTCTAGCATCTGGATGGCCCTACTTAAGGCCTTATATTATAGCCATTGTCACTCTTTGGTTGGTTTGTTTGAGTCTACAAATCATAAACCACATGGCAGAAACTTGATTGAGGAGTCTTTGGAAAAGGTGAGGGTGATTAAGAACATACTTTGGATAGGTCAGAGTAGGCATAGAAGTTATGTTAATTTTAGACGACGACCTTTAATGTTTTAAGTTGGTGATAAGATTTTCCTGCATGTGTCGCCCATGAAGGGCGGGATGACGTTTGGGAGGCGAGGGAAGCTTAGCCCCAAGTATATTGGGCCTTTTGAGGTCCTTTCGATACTTGGAGAGGTTTCTTATGAGGTATCTTCGCCTCCGATGTTCTTAGCTATCCACCTAGTCTTTAATGTTTCGATGCTGCACCAGATGAGTCCCATGTACTCTAGTATGATGTAGTAGAGTTGGATGATCCCTTGACCTTCATGGCGAAGTCAGTTTCCATTCTTTCCAGAGGTGTGTTGCGCCTCCCTTTGAGAGGCATTCATATGGTAAAGGTCCATTAGACGTATCATCTAATTGAGGAGGCAACTTAGGAAATCAAGCATGATATATGAGAGCATATTCTAGGTTTGTTTTTAGCTTTCAAGTACTTCTCGACTCTTACTTTTGCAAACGAAAATCCCTTTTAGTAATGAATGTTGCAAGTACCTCCAAGTTATTTATGTTCCTATGCCTCCTATGCATTATTCGAAGCTTTCTTGTAGAGACCCCAAGACATTTATGACTTGTTGGGACTGACAATTTGGTCACCTGGTCGTTCGTTTGATTTTTATGAGAGTGTTAGTGTTCTGAAAGTTGTTGAACCTTGAACTGTCATTTTTTATCAAATGTTCAGGAAGGAGGACTCAAAATTCAATTTCATCAGCTCTAGAAGGGCTATTTTAGGGTAGGGGCATGGTTGATTTGGGACCCAAGATTTATAGAGTGACTTTGTGTTGCTAGGAGTTTTAACTTTAAAGCTTAAACCAAGGATTTACTTTGATCAACATTCTTGGCAAACATGCACGGATGAGAATTCAGTAAACGCGATTAGCTCCGCAATGTTGAGTTTTATCTAGGATGACCTTTTTGTGCAGTTCCCTATCCTTCCGGTCTAATTTTTATCCTCATCTGGTTTTTATCTTAAAATACAAGTCAGGTGTGGGACCAACTTTTTATTAAAATGACCTAAAATTTCAATTTTCATGGTTCTGTTAAGTCTGTAATGTCGAATTCAATTGGGTAGTATATTTAATTTGAGTGCATGCGGTTTCGAAAAAATCCCCGACACCCCCATTGGAGAATTTGGAGTTTCAGCAACTATCTATTGTGGTGATCTCTAGTGTAGTCTTTTAGTGACCATATATTAGACTTTAAGCGACTAGCTTTGTTGGTTTTAGCGACCAGTTTTAGGTATTTATACTTCAGCTATCACCCTTAATTTTAAAAAGTTTATTTCTCCCTTATCCGAGCTTTAATTTTGGTGATTCAAAGTCCCATATGCTGGAAATCGTCAAGGCTATGTGGTGAAGTTATTTGATTGTGTTGGTGAAAAACTTTTGGAGTTAAAATTTTCACGCAAGTTTCCACCCCTTTTTATTTTAGTTTTTTTTAGTAGAGTGTTTTTATGTGCATTGTTTTTTGCTGCATTTTTTTCCCTAATTTAGACAGAAGTTCAAGGCATATATTGGGACCTTTTTAAAGGAGTCAATTTCATAAATTTCAGTGCTGGTCCCACGATTCTCATTTGATTATAAATATTGGATCATCTCTATTTTCGGTGATTTTAATGTCTAAACGATCGTATTTAGTTTGTGATACTAGTTTTGATAGTGTGGCAATGTTCAGAGGTCGTTCGAAATGGAGAAGCTCTGGCCTTGTGATTTGGAGCGCGCGCGATAGGCTTACAGGTATGGTACGACTTTCTTTCTAATCAGATTGAGCATAAATATGTGAATTCAAGATGATGAGTATAAACTGGGGGCATGTATGTAGTTATTCCTTCTTTTCTTTATAGAGACCATAATTTAGGGTTAATTACTACTTATTCGAGGGTAGAACCATATTGTTGACGAGTTGTATGTGTGTTGTAGCATGTCATGTGATTTACTTGTTGATTACTTTTTTTGGGGCATGTTTTGGCCTTAGTCTATGATAGTATAGTGTTGCCTTTGACTGATGCACCTTTTGACTATGTTATGTCTCTAACGTCATTTTGAATTGACTAGGTCCTTGTAGATTGGAATAGCAGACATGGGTCTGATACTATGAGCCTTAGCTTAGGCTTTTGCACTATTTGATAGCCTCTTTATCTCCTTTCCCTATTTCTACGACCTTGATGTGTTACAAGAGATTATGTGCCTTTTCGGGATTGGAGTGCTTCAGTCTTGGAGCCTTTTATGATATCATTGAGAGTGTACTTTGATCAATGGTGGCTTGTATCCTACTTGAGATCCTTTTTGGAGTCGATACGCCCTCGAGGTCTTTTTCTATCTATGCGGGTGACCCCTTTAGGATTGAGTTGTCGGGCTTGGCAACTGAGATATCTGAGATCCTCATTATAAATGACACACCCTCGAGGAAATCTTGCTAGTTTGTCGAGCTATGACCCTTGGAGTGGATTATATGGTTGGGCGGCCTAGGTCAATTGTCACTCTTCCTAGCTAGGCTGGAAGTTGACTTGTTTAATTGATTGTCACTCTTTCTAGTTGTACTGGGAGTTGACTTGTTCTTAGATTCGGATCTGGATTACTCTTATGTCTTGTAGACTTACCTATTATGTGTACTTGATGGGCTTATGGGGGTCCATCCGGGTTTTGTTTAAACTTGTGCATGAGTATACCTTATGGGCTTTTGGGTCCACTAAGGTTTAGTATAGTTGTACTTAAATTTAATTTTAATATTCTCGTGTTCTTCTTTTCATATCCGCTTAGACCTATATTTTTGTCTAGATTTTATCTTTTCAGATTGTTTTTACCGTTATTGCTTGGTTGGCTAGTGATGCCTACTGAGTACCTTTGTTCTGCTACTTATACTACATTCTACATATTTTCTTGATGCAAGTCCTAGTAGCAGCTACCAAAGGTGATCATTTGTGTTGTCGTTGACAACTTGGGTATATCGGAGACGAGGGTGAGCACTTGGCATCTTGGATCAGCCTCTCTCTTTCTATATATATGTTAGCTTGTCTTTTAACTTTGAGATGGCTTGTTGTGGTCTACTTTTTGGAATTGAATTTATTCTTGTTAGACAACTTTGTACTCGAGACTTCCAGGTTCTGGAAGGGTATCTAGTGTATGTAGTTTTGGGTTTGCTTTCCGTTACGGTAATTTCTTATCGTTAGTATTATTTTATGTTTAGTTCTACCCTTGCACTAACTACTTGTTGTTCTAGGTATGGGTCGACTAACCTACTAGTGGATTTTAGTAGGTTCCATCATGACTCGGGGAGTCGAGTCTTGTCTTCGTCCAATTCCTATTCATCTTTAGTCACATGTAATATCGATACAATTATCAATTAGTTTAGAGCGACATCAAATGAAATGATATTATTTTTCAAAGGCGTTGAAACAATATTTTATTTTATTTTTCATCAGATTATTGTTGGTGTACTCAAAAGCATTAGAAATAATACAAATTTAGTTGAATACAAATATCAATCACATATAATGATATTGATATTTTAAACAGAAAAAATCTTTATCTCTTTCGATAATCGAGAAATAAAAATAACAGCCCATTATATTTATTGAACTGAGCAAAATTATGCACATATATTGTTACTCTTATGATAGTATTCAATGTAAGTCTTAAAAAATTTCTTAATATTTTATAAGGTAAATACAATTATCAATTAAAAAGAATTAAAACGTAAGACAAAGAAGGAATTGAGGGGATGTTACGAGGAAGAAGAAGTAATAAGGGAAAATAATATGTATGGTACAAACATATTTTTATTATAGTGAATGTCTAATTACGTGGATTCTTTTCGGGTATGGTTAGGAATCCTACTTGGGGACCAAGTTAGGTTTCGCCTATAAGTAAAGAGTTTTTTCTTCATTATAAATCAGATTTGTGGATACCTAAATATCATTCAAGAAGAATAAGAAGTCTTCTCTCTTGTCCATACTTTGTTCTTCTTCTAAATTTATATAGTTTCATAACACTTTATCAGCACGAGACTCTGCCATCTCGAGAAAATAGTACAAAAGTCTCGAAGATATGTGTGCACTAACCCAAAGGCGTTGGTCAGTTGCTTTGATGGAATCAACACCATTCCTTCTCTGGTAAGAAATATAATTAATAGAAGAAAAGGTAACATTATTTAATATCTTATATGTGAGTGTCGTAACCATACAAAACATCAACAATACATGAGAAGTTATAATTGGATGATGCAGTAATTAGTAAGGTGTACAATTTATTGTTACTCATTGTTTTTAGCTTACAATTTTTATAACTTGAGAATTCGGTTGGCAGTCATAAGACATCATGCTAGATAGATTTGTTGATTGCTTAATATTTCTAAAATTCAAGGGTAAGTTCTATTGCACTTTGTCCTATTATGTTATTGATTAAGGGTAACACGATGGGTTCAAGTCCCATTAATTTATTGCCTAAGATGTTTTCATATGAATAAGATAATGGATTCATGTCAAATCGCACCAAGAGGGTAAGATTTAAGGGTAGATCCTTGGTGCACTATAATATATTAAAGATGTTGAGTTCAAGTCTCATGATCTATGACCTAAATTCCCTTTATATGGATAACACGTTGAGTTTTAGTCTCAATATACTGTATTGATGATTTAATGATGACTAAAGAAAAACAATATGTTTTTGATTAAAATAAGTCACGAAACCTATTCAATTGAAACCTTCCATTCCCTAAAGTGAACGTGATAGTCATGTATATTAATTATGTCTGAAAGAAGACCAGTTATTGAATAATGCACATGAGCGTGAAATGAGGTACTAAAGCTATCAAAATATCATATCCTCACATGTTTGTGTTCCATTCATGAAAAATGAGAACTTTTGATAAATGCTAAAAATATAGATCTATTCTCTAAAGTGAATGAGGTGTAAGCCCTTGTAACTTGAGAAATCATAAGAGAAGAAGAAATAGTTGTGTAGAATGTCGTGCTTACTATCTCCTCCATTGTTGTTATATAAGAGGAAATATAAGAGGAAAAGAGTGAAAAGCTTACTTTTAGGTAGTGGCCTAAGCGCTAAGAAGCGAAAATCATGCTACTCAGACTATATGATTAACCCATGCAAGTCAAACCTTGGTTTTCGGAGTTCAAAAGAGAAGGGGAAGACTGACCATCCATCTATCATTGGAATCAAAAGAAACTGGTCCGTCCAACACCTTGTTCCAGGAAGATCTCATTTCGCCCTCTGTGAGACAAAGAACAATGGCCAATAAAAAGAATTCTCCTTTGAAGTTGATTTTAATGAGCATAAAACCAGGCGAAGAGTCTAATTACTGCTTTTTGTTTCATTTTATAGGGTAGGGTCATTGTGCCTATGTGGGTCATAGAAAAGAAAATACATAAAGCCTAACAAGCAAGCCATGCTTCCTTGAAATTTGCTAGAACTGTCATCACCTATGGTTGATTAAGAAAAAAAACTAGAAAATAAGAGACCTGGTTTTTTTTCCAGTTTCTGATTCCACAATGTCTGCATCTATTGTTCTTGTTATAAATGAATGTTTAGATGAACTACACCTCCTGAATTACATCCCTCCTTGCATGCATTTGTTGATTCACTTCCCTCGACAGCGAGAATTTAGAGTATATTGTATGGCCACACAGTATTTTATGCAACTTCGCCTGGGTGTCATCTTTCCTTTCATTTACTAGTTGAGTACTTCCTCCTGTCAGATAGAAGCTTTTCAAAGGGTGCTTCACTTCCAGCTCTTCTTGTTCGATACCGCTTCCCGTCATTGTAAATATCATGTCTTACCGCTCTTATGGATGAATTGAATTGAAGGGGACGACCCAGCCCCGGGTTCAGAAAGAGATGAACTAAAAAAGCTCCATGCCATAGTCGAAGGGCATCTTCAGAGATAATGCGCTTCTGAGGATGGATTGAAAAGGTTTCCTTCTTTGAAAGATAAAAACAGCCACCATGCTAGGCGTGGAAAAGATCGCAACCTTTGGTTGTAGATGTGGTATCACTAAGAATGTCTTTGGGCAAACATGTGCTATTTTTTTTATTTGTATTGGAGAAAGATTGGTGACACATTTTATACTAAATCAAAAGTTTCCTACTTCCAATACTTTTCTACTTCGGCATGATCGTTTGCGACATCATGGGTCTATATTCTCTAGGACATCATGGGTATATAATGATAAGACGAATTATAAATAATTCAAATAGACATCCATTAAAGAATCTAATGATTCTTTTAAATGGTGAATTTTCTTGTACTGCATGTTATCAAGACAAGTTCATGATGAGACCATCACCAATGGAAGTTGTGATTGAGTCCATCACATTCTAGGAATGTATACATATGGATATTTGTGGACTTATTAACCCAACTAGTGGGTTGTTTAGATACTTCATGGTCCTAATAGATGATACTTCTAGATGGTCTCATGTGTGCCTATTGTTATCTCGCAACTTGATGTTTGCAAAAATGTCGACACAAATAATATGATTATGTGCAAAGTTTGTTGTTGATCAGATTAGTCCGTTCACTGATGGGATCACGACTCACCTCTAGAAGGGGCAGAATAATGGAGAAGAAATAAATCTGAAATTACTCTCAGAGTAATAAGACTAAAAGTTTCTCATAGAGTAGTAAATAAAAAATTTACTAAAGCAAAAGGCACATGGTATAGTAAACTTGAAGTATACTAATACTTATAATTTTATTAGTTGGCATGAATGATTTGGTAAACCCAAAGATGTGCATATTGAGTAATAGACATACATTGAAGAACTAGAAGATTCTTCAAGAATTCTTTTGATTGTTTATTCTCATGACAAGTTGATTGGATCAACTAATGTTGACACTAAAATAAAATTACAAAAGGTGAATGTGGGCACGTTCACCTACCATGTAATATGATAAAGAGATGCATTTACAAGATAATCACATGTGCGTTCGTTGTCAATCTGTAGTTTGACATTCGCAAAATTATTTGTGCAAGATAATTGAGTTAAAAGAATAACTTTCAGAATATGAAATCAAGACAATTTATCTTGATAATATTGATAAATATTTAGGCTGATGTTACATTAAATGTCTCAGATAGTTAGTGAAATCATTGCTTATGAAAATAAAGCTTCATGTGTTGATCTGAAATACGATATTGCATACCAAAGGAATTGTATGCATCAGACCAACAAATTATGATCAATTTTTCTCTTAATTGGTTTATGGTCAAGGACAAAATATTTTTCATCTAATAATTTTTTATGTGCAGTATATGATTAATGAATATACTATGATGCACAAAGATGAATTCTCCAAAATAGATTGGTATATATGTTAGTTTGCCTAACATAAGTGGGAAATAAGAAACAACACAAGAGTTGTAAATGCTCCTATTAAATGTTTCTAGAGGACAAAATCTACAACATGCATGGAGCATGATAGACTAATCGATTCTAAATAAAATAATCCTTGAAAAATGGGGGAGGATCAAAGAATCAAAATGATCATAAGAAGGAGAAAATGTGCTCTTGAAGAGTTTACGACATAACACTCTATAAAACTCCATGAGAGGGGTGCGTACATGGAAATAATGAAGTGATGAGATATCAATGAGTTATGTCATATTGTGAATCATACAAAATGATATATAGTTGACGATATCTTTTTTGATACAATAGTGCACAATATTGTAAAAGATTATGATGATATAAATTCTATGACTATTACAGCATGTTGGCGAAAAATGGAATGATGCATCTTGGTACGAGTAAAGCTTATTTGACTTGCAATCTAGGAACTATAAGATGTCATACATTTAGTATTGAATGTTCTCACTTGACAAAATTGATATGAAAATATCTGATGGGTTCAAAATCTAAAGCATATACAAGTTTTTGGAAAACTTGTTTATAATCCTCATATATAGATTAAAGCAATCAAGAATCTTTTGTATTGTTATGAAACTTAACAACTTGAATTGAAATTTTGAAGAGTTTTCAAAAGGCAATAGATTATTTGCTTAAAGAAGTTAAAATGAGGAACTTGCAGAAATATTTTTCCTTGAAAGGAGAATTCATAAAAGGAGATAGAAGGAATCATATTTCGTCAAGGTTTTTCTACACTCATGAGCTCCCAAGAATGGTGATATCAACATGCAACAGGTTTGTTCAAGTAATACTATAGTTGATTTATTCACCAAGTCTCTACCAACTACAACTTTCAAGAAGATTGTGCAAATACTTGGACAATAAAGATTTAAGTCTCTGGATTGATGTTCTCATTAGGGGGAGTTAATACATGTTGTTCTCTTTTTTCCTCACCAAGTTTTGTCCCATTTGGTTTTCCTGGTAATGTTTTTAATGAGGCATCCATTATGCCTATTATTAGTTTTGTGTATGCTTTTTCCTTCACTAGATTTTTTTCCTACTAGGTTTAATCTAGTAAGGTTTTAACAACGCACATAATATATTGACATTCATCGGGAAGTTTTCTAAACATATTTGTATTATAGTGAATGTCTAATTATGTGGAGTCCTTTTAAGGTATGGTTAGGAATCCTACTTGGGACTAAGTTAGGTTTCCCCTATAAATAAAGGGTTTTTCCTTCATTGTAAATTAGATCTGTGGATCCCTAAATATCATTTAAGATGCCTTCCCTCTTCTCCCTACTTTGTTCTTCTTCTAAATTTATATAGCTTCATAACAATGTAACAATAATACCCTTATATTTCCCTCCAAATTTAAGATAACAAATAATTTCTTTTACGATTTCTAAGTAAATACAAAACATTAAGAAAAAATTCAAAAAATAGAGGATATATACAATACATTTAGTTTTGTACAATAATAATTAATTAATTAATAAATAAATAATTGTCATAAAAATTAAAAAATAAATAGGATCTTGAGCTAAAAAGAGGTGTTACATAACTTTCATTCATATAACTTTAAATTATATATAGGTTTATATTAAATGTAGATATAAATTGACTTTTAAATTGCCTTCATAATTTTCATTGCAATTGTATTACAATTATATATTAAACATAAAAAAAAGGTCATAAAAATGTATCACATCACTTTGTCTATAACTAACCTTAATATTATATATAAATTTAGAGAAGAGAGAGATAAAAATATTTATATAAATTAAAGACTTTAAAAAATTTCACTTAAATTACAAAAAATAAAATAAAATTTTACAAAAACTTAAATAACAATGACTTTGATAAGGACAAAAAAAATCTGACTTGCGTCTTCATATCAAAAAGCTCTATATTAGTTAGCATGTTATAAAATGATGAGAAGGTATATATATTAAAAAACAAAATATCTCAAGGGCAATGTATAAAAAGGAGTATATAAACAAACGAAAATAGAGCACGCAGAAGTAATGAAATGATGTCAATTGATTATTGGTGATTAAATAAAGGAAAAAAAAGATAAATATACCCCTGAACAACCGTAAATGGTATACAAATACCCTCAATCATACTTTTTGGTCATTAGAGCCCTGTCGTCAAAAAACTAGAGAACATTTGCCCCTCATTCTAACGGAAGAATAATTAGTGGCACGTTGCGCAATCCCACGGCTCAACACAGTTTGACCAATTAAATAACCCAAAATTCAAATACCTGCCCATCACCTATTTAATCCAACCGATACACCCATTACCCACACAGATACTAACCCATCTAAAAACCTAAAGAAAAATACCCATTTGTCTCAAGTCTTTCATTCATTTGACAAACTAAAACCCTAGTTCATCAGACGTATACTACTTTGATTCTATGTCCATTCTTGGTGGATTAACTATGATCTGGTCATCGGTACTAACAATTTCACTCTGTTCTTCTCATAGATCTTGTTTGTGTTTGATTTTTTCTTGTATTATCAATCGTAGTTTATAAGAAAGATGTTGTTAAGTTTTAGTTTTAATTGGTATCTTTAATTTTTTACTAGAATCTGCTTTTATAGTGATTTGTAAGGGTTTGTTCGTGTTTATCTTGAAAATGAATTGTGGTCAATCTTTCGTTTTCTAAGATTTTATTTTTCTGTCGTGTTATGCATATTTGTTAGGGTTTTGTGCAACTTTATGTTAAAGAACAATTTTTTTTTAGTGTTTCAAATGTAATGCTTTTATAGTGTCGTTTTCTGTGATTTATGGATTTTTTATCTTATGCTTTTGTCGATTGTCTCCATCCCTTTCTTTATGTCTTTATCTTCTTCTTTTGTCTATTTGTTGTCTGGTTGTCTACTTGTGAGGGTTTCCTATTATTTATGAATATTTATTGACATCTTGTAAAGTCAGGTAGGTCCATAAGAACTAGTCTAGTATTTATTTGATAGTTGATATTATTTACATTCTGCACAGTTAGGTAGCACCACTTGTTTAATCTTCATTTACCTATCTTATTTGTTAATTAGTATTATATAATAGTACAAATACTTAACTTGGACCACTTGTTTAATATTAGTTTACTTAGCTCATCTGTTAATTGGTATTGTATAATTAACTCAAATTTTAAATAGACTTAAATATTCCTTGTTTGACTTGGGTTGTTTGACTGTCACTTTTTACTCAAGTACTAACTAATGTACTATGACTTATTCTTAATAATGTGGGTACTTACTAACTTAACTAATGTAATGTGGACTTACTAACAAACTAAGCAACCTTATCCTTTAAGACCTAAATAATTTACTTGACGTATCTGTTAAATGCTTTCTTTGACGTGTATTTTTTCTATTTTTCCAAACTTACTAACTATGGAATGTGACTTGAACAGACTTAAATTTACCTTGTTTTTTTTAGTGTCACTTTGTATTTTTTCATCTATATTCCTAGTCTGACTAATAACTAATTTAATGTGACCGATGCTTACTAATGTGACTACTTACTAAATTAACTAATGTAATGTGGAGTTACTGACTTACTAATATGAGTACTTACTAACTAACTAAACAACCTTATGATTTGAGACTTAAATAATTCACTTGGCCTATCTGTTAAATATTTTCTTTGACATGTCACTTTAATTTTTTTCTTAATTTTCTAAACTTACTCACTATGTCATGTGACTTCAAAAGACTTAAATTTACCTTGTTTGTTTGACTATCACTTTTTATTATTTTCTCCTTTATCCCTAATGTGACTACTAACTTCTCGTATCCGGGCACTTCATCCAGTACTAAGCGATCGCGGTCGTTCAATAGTAATATATCCTAACTAGTGAGTTGGGGTTGAGTCAAGGCAGTAGTTCGTAATTTAGAATCAATAGAAAAGCAAAAATGTGTTCAAGTCAATCATAGCTATAGACATTTATGAGTAAAAATATTATAAATTAAAGAGTGACACAAGTGTCAATTATCGAAGGAGGTTTTGTAGTCAATAAGCAACTAAAATGACAAAAATAAAAGTATGGAGACGGGATTCTTGGGATGCGATAGGAATATGGGCTAAAATAAACAACTGGTAAATGCTATTGATAGTAACTCACTGTAAATTGGTAATTAAACTAGACTTTAGTGGGGGTAAATTTTCTCTCCAACATTTTACCCCGAATCAAATCTGTTTCTCTCGAACACCAATAAGTGGCGATGACGCACAACCTTCCCCTTAGTCAATTCACTCTCGCGAGCTGAATATGTGGGAGAGGGTTTAGGATTCACTCTCTAGAGTTGAACCCACGACAACCAATGACCACCGACTATCGATTCAGTAGTTATGGTTTTAAAACCTCTCTCTCGAGCAAGTAAAAAACACGAAGATAAAATTATATTTGCAACTACAACCCCATTAAATTCAAAAACAACTACTGAGCGGAATCACCTTTAAACAGTAAATTAACTATCAATTAGAAACACGCAAGAGTAAATTCAACCCATATTCACATATTCACACCCCAAGAATTGGGGTTTTAGGTTGACATAGTAAAGAGATAGAAATCGATACCAAAAAGTGTTTCCATCAAATTGGGATGATAGATATTGTCTTTACACACGTTTAGGATGAAAAATCTTCAATACCCACTTCCAATTACTTAGAAATGGAAACCTTCAAATCTTCAAAGCTAAGGAACAAAGTCTCTAAAACACTAAGTTCTAAAAACTGAAAATAAAATTTGATTGTAGTTGCCTTCAATTTTTTTTACAAAATCTCATAAAAAATCTGATAAAAAAATCTCATATTAAACTAGAAATTTAAACAAGTATTTATTGTTGTCAACAAGTGTGTTGCGAAGGACCACTCGGCGGAGTTAGTCAGGATCACTGATCCATTCGGCAATCTGTACTTTGGTCTGGTTCATCGCCTTTCTGAATTGGCCTTCAGCAAATTCATGTTCTATAACTTGGGCGATGGAGTACCGCATCACAAAATTGTTCGGCGACTGGCCAATTGCTCTTTTCTCTTGCCGACTTGATTCTCTCCTTCAGAGCTTGTTACACTAGAACATTAGGTGAGACATAGCCATTCGGCGACTCGCCTAATGGTTTAGGCAATCTTCATGCTGTCTTTTCTTCGTTCTTTTCAGCTACCTTGTTCCTTTCTGCCCAATAGTGTCCATGCTTAGTCTCTAACTCCAAATACTTGAAACTCAAAGATTTTCATCAGTTATTGAGAAAAAATATGCATTTGAAGACACTAAAACTATTGAAATAAATCGCTAAATGAGTCCAAGTCGTTGACTAATCAACACCCCCAACTTAAACTTTTGCTTGTCCTCAAGTAAAAGTCTAGTTCAACAGTTCAGAAAAGATGTCTTAAACAGTTCTACGCAACACTCAATCATTAATGCACACAAAAAGACTCAACTTACTCGTGCAAGGTTCAATTGTACACTCAAAGATTGAAGTTGTGACTTACCATTACCAAAGAATCTCAAGCTCACTATACTTGCTTCAAATGCAAGTTCAAGCCCAACAAAAGTGATCAAATGGCCTCACATAAAGAATGATTCCATATTCACACACAATGGTTCAATCATTTAATGTTTCGGAATCAAGATCAAAACTCACACTCACAAAGATAAACACAATGCATGATTTCACCCATAGGTTTGCCCATATTTTCCAACCAACATTTGTTTTAGCTGACTCAAGATCAAAAAGGTCTTTTCAATGCTTGTAACGGAGCTGAGTGCAAAGGTATGGTCATTTAGGCTCATTGGACATAGTCCTCATGAAATACAGTGTGAACAACACTTCCTTTCCTTTTCTTCATCAATTTGTTCATTCGTTCTTTCAAGTCATCCCATTATTCACTTTCCATGGAATGATGGAAACCCCATTTCTTTTTGTCTTCTCACAACTTTATTCCACAATTTTTTCATACCTTTTCTTTTTCATTCTTTTCTTCTTTTTCTATCTTTTTTTTTGTATGGAGGGGTTCCATTTTTCTCAAACCCATGGGTTAAAGGGGACTCTCTTGCACTTCTTGATTTCCTTTCTCTTTTCACCACACCCCTAACTTAGACTTTTGGCCTAAGTTGGCTAATCACATAAAACACTAATCATGAGGATTATGAATAATAGGTCAAGAAAGGTTATATTTTTATCAAGTTTCTTCTCTGAAAAGGCTAAGGGTCAAAGGGTGTTCAAAAGAGGTTCACACACTCACAGGGTAAGCCACAAAAGAGGGATAATGTCAAATTGTTTCACAGTCTCTAACATTGCCTAAGATCATATCAAGAGTTCGCAACACTTAGTCAGTCGGACCAACGGGGTAAATTATAAGTGTCATCATACATGGTTCACGGTAACCTCATCATATAAGTCATTGACACCAAAATCAAACAAGACTCCACACTTTCGCTAGTGTGCAATGTTCATCACAAGAGACTCAATTCAATACTTGGCTAGTCACAACAAGATGTAAGGAGTTCACATATTATCTATACAACTTCAATTGGACTTATCATAGCCGCTTATTCATTTTTTGTTCGATTAAGAGCACTATTGAATTCATCGGTATTAATCAAAATAGGTACTCAAATTTGCAAGAGAACAACCACATTTAACACATACAAGAGGTGGCAAAAATATTTGGAAGGGTAAAAAATCATTAACAATTAAAAGCAAGGAGTCACAAGCTCAAGCATCCAAAAAAATAGTAAAAACACATTTTTTAGCACAAATCGCAAATATAAACACAACAAGAATGTCACACAAAAGGTGGGCCTCACCCCACCACCAAAAAAAGCATTTGTCCTCAAATGCAAACAAGCTAAAAATATAAAAAAATATAAAGAAATAATCACAGCAAAGAAAGTAAAGAGGGGATCATGTCTATGCAGTTACTCCATCTGTTTGGGCATCAGTGCCCGGTGCATTAGTATGGTCTCAGGCCTCAATACCCGGGTTCACCTCAGAATGAATAGGAGTACCACTAGGGGTAGCCAAGAGAGTATTTACTAAGGAAGCCTGCAAAACAACATCTACCAGGGCTTCTCCAGCCTCAGTAAGGCCCTCATATGAAGCCTCCTCAGTCACCTCGAGCATCTCCGCCTTAGATTTAGGATCAGCTGCTAGCCTATCTTGGATCTCCACAGTCTCGAAGATCATGGCTATATCTGTGGACTTTAGCTGATCCACATCGCTCTACAACACAGCTATATAAGTTTTTAAGGCGAACACCTCCTCTGTTGTCCCTTGGTCATGTTAACGCACCGATATCCTAGACGTGAGGGAATCAATAGTAGCACTCAATGGTATTACAACATCAGCCAGGGAAGTCTGAATCATGCCTGGAATGGAGGTCTCTAGTCTGGCAGCCCGACAGTCAGTAGAATGGCTAAGCTGCCCTATCCGGAGTAATGAAGCCTGGGTGATCACAGTCCGGGAGACCACAACAGTAGGTCTAGAGGACAGTGCAACAACAAAAAAACTACGAATATCAAAAGGAGAAGCAGTTGAGGTACCTGAAGACCTATGGACCGGAGTAGGCAAAAATGCCTCTGCAGGTGTGAAGTCTTTGACCACTATAGGGGAAGGGTCCACCGGGGCTGCTTTTTGCATCTTCTCTGCTTGATCTTTAAGATATTCAGCTTCGATCCTCTGGATATCAGTGGAGGATGTGGGAATCATTTCCACATCCTGCTTTGCATCTCAAAGTACCTGAGCCCATTTGCACAGCTCGGTGATCAATACTGGGAAGGGAAGTGAGGTCTGGCGCTGCTTTGCACGAATGAGAATTTCCTGTGCTATTGTGATCCCCAAGTTTATCCTAGTTTCCTTTATGATACAACCCAGACCGGCCTCTTTGGAAAGGCGAAGGATCGACTCATTCTGGGATGGCATAATTGTACTGCTGATAAAGCCGAACAAGAATCCTGCAGCTACGTTCAGATCTTTCTTTTCAATCAGAGCCCCTTCCGCCAACCACTTTGAAGTACCATCTTAAATCAGTGGGGCTAACCACTTTTTCATCGTTTCCAGCTTCTCTGTTCTGATCAAGTGCTGGCAGTGAATTTTAATAAGCATGGACATACCTAAGACTGTGTTTATAGCAGCACTATCACAATTTACATTCCAGCCTCTTACAACCATGTAGGCATTTGCTTTGAAAGTTGCTGCTTACTTCTTTCTCTGGGGTATCAATGCATTGTATGCACGATAGAATTCTCTGACCAAGTTTGGAATATAAGAGCCACGGGGTTTGGTGAAGATATGGAACTTGTGGTATTTCAGGCAATCCATTATATCCGGGTACCAGTAAACCACTCCATCCATGGATAAACACTTCTGCTCAAGGATCGTCCTCAGTACCTCAATGTTTAATTTATTCATTGACTTGGGAAGAGGACCTTGTATTTGTGGTGCAAGCACAATTTTTTGCTCTGCAAACCAAAAGGAAGAGGCAGCCTGAGGAGTCCGGATCCTAAACGAATCATTCAACTTTTTAGATCGTAACTCTGCCCTTTGCGCTGGTACAACCTCATTATCATCAGATGCCCTAGTTTGGGGCTCTTGATGTTCACTCTCACTCTCAGAGGTTGTAATACCCCATATCCGAAAATAGATATTTCAGATTTCTAGTGTTACAGGTGTCACTCAAGGACACTATCCACGGATCGTAGATGGACTCCTGGCCCATCTTGCAGGTCCATGGTTCGTGACAGAAAACTTCTCGAGAACTCTATCAAAATATTTGGCCAAGTGTTGACCCACGGTCGGACTTACGGTCCGTAAGTCAGGTCATGGACCGTAGTTCTTATTCGTGGATCAATGCCCCAAAAGCCTAGCTTCAGTCCCAATTGAGGTTGACCAGCACAGACCATCAATCGATCCACGGTCTGTAGGTCTGACCGTAGATAAGGATCAGCAGCCAATTAGCTGAAAATTGTTGATGGATCAACTTCAGATGGTCATAACTCATAGCACAAAAATAAATTGTGTGTCCTATAACCTATGGTATGAGACATAATTAAATCCTCTTTCCAACGCCACTGAGTTTGCTAAATTATGACCTCCGAGTAAAAAGTTATGTTCATTTTGGTAAAGCCCTGTCGGGCAGACTCGATCGATGGTTCCGATCGACGGACCGTCTATTGAATGACGGCCTGTCAGTCCCGTCCGTTAGTCACTCCGACAGTAGTTAATTTAGGGGTCTGTTGGTCTTTTCCTATTTCATTTAACCCCTAAGATACGTCGTTTAGACCCTAAATCATGAGATTTTAGTCAGTTTAAGCCTATAAACATAACTAGAACTTACCTTAGTCAAAATCATTAATCAAAACTTAGAAAATTAGAAGCAAGAGAGGAGAAAAAGGTCAAGAATCATTGTTCAAGAACGCATCAAGGTTCCATCAGTTCCAGCCCTGAAATCAAAAGATTTTCTCTGTGGAATTCGTGACCAAGTATGTTGGATTTCACAAGTAGGTTCCTTTCGCTCATTAGGTCCCTAGAATTCAGTTAGATTCTTGATTCCATGATTGTGAACAGACCTAGGGTTCTAGAATTTCGATAGATCTTCATGAATTAGTTATTTAAATGTTCCAAATCAGATTATCATGTTATTGCTCAGCTTATTGCATGAATTTCAAAACACTAGCTACGTATTTCTTTAGTTCTTAAATAACACATGCTACGTCAGATATTTCAATATTCAGTTTTACATGCCTTAGTTTATGAATGCGTTATTATCAGATTAATTATTGCATTCTTAGTTTGCATGTTCAATTTCGAGCTATCCAGTATTTACAGAAATTTATTCATAACCAGTGAACCACTTAATTCATTGGGAGTAGCATAATAACAAGTTGGACTAGGGTTCAACATACCCATATAATCCAGAACTACGAGCCACGTAGGTGTAAGTCTCCTCTGCGGGTAACATCAGTTTAGTGATCACGCCAGCATGCCTCTATACCTCTTGCAGGGTATATTGGGTCTTCTCGATGGGGCGTATACATCAGACTCCAAATTTAGCTCATGTGGTTTTATGTCGGCTATTAGTAGCTCCCATAGTTCAGTCACACTCTATTGTATTGACCACATTTAAAGTTCATTTAGTATTCAGTCAGCATGCTATAAATTCATCATTGCATTTAGTTAGCTCAGTATTCAGTATCTATATCATGTTCAGATTATTTCATTGCTTTATTGCTTTGTTCCGCTATATGTTCTTTCAGCTTTACTCTATCCTGCCTGCTTAGTACCTTTCAAGGACTGATGCAACTGATGCATACGTGCGCTACATCTTCTCGTGATTGATTCTCGATCTTCAGTTCAGCAGCATCAGTGGTGAGTCCTCATTCTTCGAGGACTAGTGACATGTTTATCTTTATCTCTTTTAATCTTTAGTTTTAGTTTTACTAGACCTTGTTGGGGTATGTCCCAACATTTCTAGTTAGTTTAGAGGATTATTTCAAACATAGTTAGATTCAGCTAAGTATTTTGAGTTTGATATTTCTTTTGTATTAAACTCTTAGATTTCATATATTAAGTTATAGTATATGGGTATTACCCATCTTTTCAGATTTATTTATAATTTATCTTCCGCATCAGTTTATTATCTTTAGTATGCTCATGATCATGCCAACAGCGTTAGCTTGGGATCACTTGTGGTCCTAGGTCCCGTGTCCCGTGTCCGCATCTCGGGGGTAGCTCGGGGCGTGATAAACTTTGTATCAAAGCACTAGGTTTATGTGTCCTAGGATGTTTGAAAAGCTGCACTAGGTAGAGTCCTTTTCATGGGTGTGTAGTGCGTACCACATCTAATGAGAGGGAGGCAACAAAGTGTCTTGGGAAAACTCATCATTTTCTTGTTACTGTTATCGTGCGTAAGGTATTATCTAATTCCATTCTAACTTGACGTTCTACGTTTCAGTGATCATGCCTCCTAGTAGAGCTTATGCCAAGAACGCGAATACCAAGAATGCAAACGCAGCTCCTACATTTCCAGATTAGGAAGTCTCAAATGCTGAATTTAGGAATGTCATTCAGATATTGGCTCAAAGTGTCGCTAACCAGAACAATCAGCGGGTTCAAGCTCCTGTGAATGCAAATGTAAGGTCAGCTGCAGCTAGGGTGCGAGACTTTGTTAGGATGAATCCGCCTGAGTTCTTAGGATCACAAGTTGGAGAAGATCCCCAGAATTTCTTGGATGAGATCTAGAAGATCTTTGAGGTGATGCAGGTCACTGGAATGATCGGGTTGAGTTGGCATCTTACCAACTGAAAGATATGGCTCATATCTGGTACACTCAGTAGAAAGATAACAGGGGTACAGATGCAGTTCATATTACTTGGGATTGTTTCAAGGAAACCTTTCTAGACAGGTTTTTCCCCATAGAGTTGAGTGAAGCAAGGTCCCAGGAATTTTTTAACTTGAGGCAGGGTAACATGACTGTCCAAGAGTATGGGCTCAAGTTTAACCAACTCTCCAGGTATGCTCCTCATATGGTTGCTGATTCCAGGGCTCAGATGAATAAGTTTTTGTATGGAGTGTCAGACTGAGTGAAACCAGAGTGCAGGAACGCTATGTCGTTGGGACACATGAACATCTCTAGGCTCATGACTCATGCTCAACAGGTTGAGGGTGAGAAGCTTAGGAAACAAGCTAAGGAGACTAAGAAAGCAAGAACAGGTAACTACGAGTATTCCCAACAAAAAATAGGTGGTGGAAATCGCTCGTAGTTTTAGCAGATGTCTTCGACTTCGGTACCTTTATCAGCTAGTGTTCCATTCCCCAAGTTTCGTAATGATCAGAAAGGTAGAGCATTAGGCTCTAAGTCTCGACGTAGTGTTTCAGGCACCAAAACCTACCCGACTTGCCTGAAATGTAGTAAGAACCATCCAGGTTAGTGCCTTGCAGGTAAGGATGGTTGTTTTGGGTGTGGTCAGTCTGGTCATAGATTGAATGATTGTCCTTCTAAACATGGTCGAGGAGGAAATAATAGTAGAGCTCGGTCTATAACCTTAGCAACACCAATAGGTCGCCCAACTCAGTATGGTAACTCTTCTGGTCTAGGTGGCGGACATCGCCAAAACAGGCTTTATGCTCTTCAGGCTCATAAAGATCAGGAAGATTCTCCTGATATAGTCACTGGTACGTTAAGAGTCTTTCATCTTAATGTTTACGCATTGTTAGATCCAGGGGCTACTATTTCCTTTGTAACTCCTTATATAGCAGTCCAATTCAGTGTTAGCCCCGAAACTCTCTCCGAACCCTTCTCAGTCTCTACTCCAGTCGGTGACCCAGTTATAGCTAGATGGGTATACAGAAATTGCCCTGTCATAATCTGTCAGAAAGTCACCTCAACAGATCTTGTAGAGGTAGAAATGGTAGACTTCTATATCATTCTAGGCATTGATTAGTTACATTCCTGTTATGGCTGAGTTAATTGTAGAACTAGGATTGTTCGTATTCAATTTCCAAATGAACCAATACTAGAATGGAAGGGTAATAGCTTAGTGCCTATAGGTCGATTCATTTCTTACCTTAAGGCCAGAAAGATGATCTCTAAGTGTTATCTCTATCATCTAGTTCAGGTTAAGGATTTTAGTTCTGAAACCGCAACCCTTGAGTCAGTTCTAGTGGTTAATGAGTTTCCAGAAGTGTTTCCAGAAGATCTTTTCGGAGTTCTTCTTGAAAGGGAAATCGACTTTGGAATTGATCTCCTTCCAGATATCCAGCCTATTTCTATTCCTCCTTACAGAATGGCTCCAGCCGAGCTTAAAGAATTGAAATAACAGTTGAAAGACCTTCTAGATAAATGCTTTTCAGACCTAGTATTTTGCCATAGGGTGCACCAGTGTTGTTCGTAAAGAAGAAAGATGGTTCTCTTAAAATGTGCATTGACTATAGGCAGTTGAACAAATTTACAAGCAGGAATAAGTATCCAATCCCCATGATTGATGACTTGTTTGACCAATTTTAGGGTGCTAGTCATTTCTCAAAGATAGACCTCAGATCAGGTTATCATCAGCTTAGAGTCAGAGTTAGTAACATTCCGAAGACAGCCTCAGAACTCAGTATGGTCATTATGAATTTGTAGTTATGTCATTTGGACTAACCATTACTCCTGCAGCTTTCATTGATTTGATGAACAGAGTGTTCAAGAAGTACTTGGACTTGCTCATTATCGTATTTATTGATGATATCCTCATTTACTCTAGGAATGAGGAAGAACATGCAGGTCATTTGAGAGTTGTTTTGCAAACTCTCAAAGATCACAAGTTATTTGCAAAATTTAACAAGTGCGAGTTTTGGTTATAATCAATTGCCTTCCTTGGGCATATTGTTTCTAGTGAAGGAATTCGAGTAGATTCCCAGAAGATAGAAGCAGTGAAACAATGTCCTAGACCTACCTCTGCTATAGATATCAGAAGTTTTTTTGGTCTAGCGGGCTATTACAAATGGTTTGTTAAAGGATTTTCATGCATAAACTCTCTATTGACTAAGTTAACTCAGAAAAAGGTTATGTTCTGGTGGTCAGATGATTGTGAGAAAAGCTTTGCAGAATTGAAAACTAGGTTGACTACAGCTTCTGTCTTGAGTCTACCGGAGGGTTCAGATGGTTAAGTGATCTATTGTGATGCATCCAGAGTCGGCCTTGGTTGTGTGTTGATGCATCGAGGTAAGGTTATAGCTTATACTTCCAGACAACTTAAGGTACACGAGAAGAATTATCCAACTCATGACCTCGAGCTTGCAGTAGTGGTGTTTGTAGTCAAGATTTGGAGACACTACTTGTATGGTGTTAATTTAGATGTGTTCACAAACCATAAGAGCCTTCAGAATGTATTCACCCAGAAAGAGTTGAATCTTACGCCAGAGAAGATGGCTTGAGTTCCTCAAAGATTATTATATGAGCGTGCAGTACCATCCGGGTAAGGATAATATAGTAGCAGATGCTCTTAGCAGATTATCCATGGGTAGTGTAGCACATGTTGACGAAGAAAGAAAAGAGCTAGCGAAGGATGTTCCTAGACTTGCTCGCCTAGGAGTTCATCTTATGAGCATATAAGATGGTAGTGTAATAGTTCAGAATAGGGCAAAATCTTCTTTGGTTGTTAGGGTTAAGGAAAAGCAAGACAGTGATCCAATCTTGCTTGAACTTAATGGTACAGTCCACAATCAGAGAGTGGAGATTTTCTCCCAAGGGGGAGACGGTGAACTTCGCTATCAAGGTAGATTGTGTGTTCCTAATGTGGGCAAATTGAGACATCATATTCTCGTTCAAGCCCACAATTCCAGTTATTCTATTCATCCAGGCGCCACTAAGATGTACTGCGATCTGCGGGAAGTCTATTGGTGGAATGGTATGAAAAGACATATAGCGAATTTTGTGGCTAAGTGCCCAAACAGCCAGCAAGTCAAGGTAGAACATCAGAAACCAAGAGGTATGACTCAATAGATTGGCATTCCTACTTGGAAGTGGGAAGTGGTCAACATGGACTTCATCACAGGTTTACCTCGTACTCGCAAATAACATGACTCCATTTGGGTGATTGTTGATAGGGTTACTAAGTCTTCTCGCTTTTTGGCGGTCAAGACTATAGATTCGGCGAAGGATTACGCTAGGCTTTACATTAATGAGATTCTGAGGTTGCATGGGGTTCCTTGTCTATCATCTCAGATAAAGGTCCCCAGTTTACCTCTCATTTCCGGAAGTCATTTCAGAAAGGTCTGGGTACTCAGGTTAACCTTAGCACAACATTTCATCGAAAGATAGATGCTCAGGTGTAGCGTACCATTCAGACCTTAGAAGACATGTTGAGAGCTTATGTGATCGACTTCAAGGGTAGTTGGGATGATCACCTTCCTCTTATTGTGTTCGCCTACAATAATAGTTACCATTCCAGCATTCAGATGGCCCATTATATGGCATTGAATGGCCGTAGGTGTAGATATCTATTTGGTTGCTTTGAAGTAGGGGAAGCAGCCTTAATAGGACCCGATTCAGTTCTTGATGTTATGTAAGAAGTGCAACTCATTAGAGAGAGACTTAAGACTGCTCAGAGTCGCCAGAAGTCTTATGTAGATGTGGAAAAAAGGGAACTAGAGTTCCAAGTTGATGATTGGGTTTTCCTGAAAGTGTCACCCATGTAGGGGGTGATGAGATTTGGAAAGAAAGGAAGCTCAGTCCCAGATATGTCGACCCTTACCGGATCTTGAAAAGGATTGGTAAAGTGGCTTATGAGTTAGAGTTCCTAGCAGACTTAGCAGCAGTGCATTCAATCTTTCACATTTCTCTTTTGAAGAAGTGTGTGGGTGATCCAGCATCCATAGTGCCATTAGAGAGTGTGGCCGTGAAGGATAGCCTTTCATATGAGGATGTACCAATGAGATTCTCAATCGTCAGGTTAGACGGTTGAGAAACAAAGAAGTTGCTTCAGTAAAGGTTTTGTGGAGGAGTCAGTCTGTAGAGAGAGCTACTTCGGAAGCGGAAGCACCCATGAAATCCAAGTATCCTCACCTCTTTCCTTCCGATTCCATTCCAGTATGAGGAAATAGTTCCTCTTCAGTTTTTCAATCATTCATGCAGAAATTCAGTCTTAGAATCATGTTCCTTAAGTTTGTACTTGTATTTTCAACGTATTTTCATGTTCTTGGAACTCAGTTCAGTTAGAAATTCAGTTCTCAATGTTTAGTGGCAGGGATTGCAACCCTCTCCCTATATTTCAGCTAGATTAGTCTTCATTTGAGGATGAATGGTCCCAAGAGGGAGATAATGTAACTCCCCATATCCAAAAATAGAGATTTCAAATTTTTGGTGCTACAGGTGGCACTCACGAACACCATCCACGGACCGTAGATAGACTCACGATTCGGCCTGCAAGTCCGTTGTTCGTGACAGAAAACTTCCACAGAACTTAGTCAGAAAATTTGGACAAGTGTTGACCCACGACTGGACTTACGATTCCTAGGTCAGGTCATGGACCGTAGTTTGTGTCCATGAATCGATGCCCCAAATGCCCAGCTTCAGTTCCGATTGATGGTTGACCAACAAGGACCGTCAATCGGTCCACGGTCCGTAGGTCTGATCGTAGATGAGGATCAACAGCCAGTTAGCTAAAATATTTTGATGGATCAACTTCAGATGGTCATAACTCTTTGTACAAAAGGAATTATCTGTCCCTTAACCTATGGTAATATAGATAATTGAATCCTCTTTCCAACGCCATTGAGTTTGCTAAATTTTGACCTCCGACTAAAAAGTGATCCCCATTTTAGTGAACCCCTGTCGGGCAAACTTGAGGTAGGGTAACATGACTATCCAAGAGTATGGTCTCAAGTTTAACCAACTCTCCCGGTATGCTCCTCGTATGGTTGTTGATTCCAAGGCTCAAATGAATAAGTTTTTGTATGGAGTGTCAGACTGAGTGAAACTAGAGTGCAGGAATGCTATGTTGTTGGGAGACATGAACATCTCTGCGCTCATGACTCATGCTCAGCAAGTTGAAAGACTTTCTAGATAAGGGCTTCATCAAACCTAGTATTTCGCCATGGGTGCACCAATGTTGTTTGTAAAGAAGAAAGATGGTTCTCTCAGAATGTGCAATGACTATAGGCAGTTGAATAAGGTCACAATCAAGAATAATTAACCCATCCCCAGGATTGATGGCTTGTTTGACCAACTTCATGGTTCTAGTCATTTTTCAAAGATAGACCTGAGATCAGGTTATCATTAGCTTTGAGTTAAAATAGTGGCATTCCAAAGATAGCCTTCAGAACTTGGTATGGCCATTACGAATTTGTAGTTATGTCATTTGGACTAACCAATGCTCCTGCTGCTTTCATGGATTTGATGAACAGAGTGTTCAAGCAGTACTTGGACTTGTTCGTTATTGTCTTTATTGATGATATCCTCGTTTAGTCTAGGAATGAGGAAGAACATGCAGGTCATTTGAGAGTTGTTCTGCAAACTCTCAAAGATCGCCAGTTATTTGTAAAATTTAACAAGTGTGAGTTTTAGTTACAATCAGTTGCCTTCCTTGGGCATAGTGTGTTTAGTGAAGAAATTCTAGTAGATTCCCAGAAGATAGAAGCAGTGAAACAATGTCCTAGATCTACCTCTGCTACAGATATCAGAAGTTTCTTGGGTCTAGCGGGCTATTACAAACGGTTTGTGGAAGGATTTTCATCCATAGCCTCTCCATTGACTAAGTTAACTCAGAAAAAGATTAAGTTCCAATGGTCAGATGATTGTGAGAAAAGCTTCGTAGAATTGAAAACTAGGTTGACTACAACTCCGGTCTTGACTCTACGAGAGGGTTCAGATAATTATGTAACCTATTGTGATGCATCCAGAGTCGGCCTAGGTTGTGTGTTGATGTAGTGAGGTAAGGTTATAACTTATGCTTCCAGACAACTTAAGGTACATGAGAAAAATTATCCAACTCATGACCTCGAGCTTGCAATAATGGTGTTTTCACTCAAGATTTGGAGACACTACTTGTATAGTATTCATGTAGATGTGTTCGTAGACCATAAGAACCTTCAGTATGTATTCACCCAGAAAGAGTTGAATCTTTGCCAGAGAAGATGGCTTGAGTTCCTTAAAGATTATGATATGAGTGTGCATTACCATCTGGGTAAGGAAAATGTAGTAGCAGATGCGCTTAGCATATTATCCATGGGTGGTGTAGCACATGTTGAGGAAGAAAGAAAAGAGCTAGAAAAAGAAGGTTCATAGACTTGCTCGCCTAGGAGTTTGTCTTTTGAGCATATCAGATGGTGGTGTAACGGTTCAGAATGGGGCAGAATCTTCTTTGGTAGTTAGGGTTAAGGAAAAGCAAGACAGTGATCCAATCCTACTTGAGATTAAGGGTGCAGTCCACAATAAGAAAGTGGAGGTTTTCTCCCAAAGGGGAGATGATGTACTTCCCTATCAAGGTAGATTGTGTGTTCCTGATGTGGGCGAATTAAGACATCATATTCTACCACAAGCCTACAATTCCAGATATGGTATTCATCCAGGCGCCACTAAGATGTACCACGATCTGCAGGAAGTCTATTGGTGGAATGGTATGAAAAGTGATATAGCAAATTTTGTGGCTAAGTGCCCCAATTGCCAGCAAGTCAAGGTAGAAAATCAGAAACCAAGAGGTATGACTCAAGATGTTGACATTCCTACTTAGAAGAGGGAAGTGGTCAACATGGACTTCATCATAGGTTTAACTCGTACTCGCAGACAACATGACTCCATTTGGGTGATTGTTGATAGGTTTACTAAGTCTTTTCGCTTTTTGGCGGTCAAGACTACAGATTCGACGGAGGATTATGCCAAGCTTTACATTAATGAGATTGTGAGGTTGCATGGGCTTCCTTTGCCTATCATCTTAGATAGAGGTCCCCAATTTACCTCTCATTTCTGGAAGTCATTTCAGAAAGGTCTTGGTACTCAGGTTAACCTTAGCACAACATTTCATCCACAGACAGATAGTCAGGCAAAGCGTACCATTCAGACCTTAGAAGACATGTTGAGAGCTTGTGTGATTGACTTTAAGGGTAGTTGGGATGATCACCTTTCTCTTATTCAGTTCGCCTACAATAATAGTTACCATTCCAGCATTCAGATGGCCCCTTATGAGGTATTGTATAGGCATAGGTGTAGATCTCCAGTTGGTTGGTTTGATGTAGGGAAAGTAGCCTTGATAGGACCAGATTCAGTCCTTGATGCTATGGAAAAAGTGCAACTCATTAGAGAGAGACTTAAGACTGCTCGGAGTCGCCAAAAGTCTTATGCAGATGTGAGAAGAAGGGAGCTAGAGTTCCAAGTTGATGATTGGGTTTTCCTGAACATGTCACCCATGAAGGGGGTGATGAGATTTAGAGAGAAAGGGAAGCACAGTCCCAGATATGTAGTCCCTTACCAGATCTTCAAAAGGATTTGTAAAGTGGCTTATGAGTTAGAGTTGCTAGCAGACTTAGCAGCAGTGCATCCAGTCTTTCACATTTCTCTTTTGAAGAAGTGTGTGCCTAATCCAGCATCCATAGTGCCATTTGAGAGTGTGGCCATGAAAGATAGTCTTTCATATGAGGATGTATGAGTTGAGATTCTCGATCATCAGGTTAGAAGGTTGAGAAAAAAAGAAGTCGCTTCAGCCAAGGTTTTGTGGAGGAGTCAGTTAGTAGAGGGAGCTACTTGGCAAGCAGAAGCAGCCATGAAATCCAAGTATACTCACCTCTTTCCTTTCTATTCCATTACAGCTTGAGGTAATAGTTCCTCTTCAGTTTTTCAGTCATTCATGAGAAAATTCTGTCTTAGAATCATGTTCCTTCAGTTTGTACTTGCATTTTCAGCGTATTTGCTTGTTCTTGGAACTTAGTTTAGTTAGAAATTCAGTTCTCAGTGTTTAGTGGTAGGGAATGCAGCCCTTTCCCTCTATTTAAGCTAGATTAGTCTTCATTCGAGGTTGAATGGTCCCAAAGGGGAGATAATGTAACACCTCGTATTTGAAAATAGATATCAGATTCCTGGTGTTACAAGTCGCACTAACGAACACAATCCAAGGACCGTAGATGGACTCACGGTCCGGCTTGCAGGTCCGTGGTTCATGATAGAAAACTTCCGCAAAACTCAGTAAAAAAATTTAGCCAATAGTTGACCCACGGCTGGACTTACGGTTCGTAGGTCAGGTCAAGGACCGTACTTCGTGTTCGTGGATGGATGCCCCAAAAGCCCAGCTTCAGTCTCGATTGATGGTTGACCAGCACGGACCGTCAATCAATCCACGGTACATAGGTCTAACTGTAGATGAGGATTAGTAGCCAGTTAGTTGAAAATTGTTGATGGATCAACTTCAGATGGTCATAACTCATAGCACAAAAGGAATTGTGTGTCCCATAACCTATTGTAAAATATATAATTCAATCCTCTTTCCAATGCCATGGAGTTTGCTAAATTTTGACCTTCGAGTAAAACGTTATGTTTGTTTTAGTGAAGCCCTGTCGGGCAGACTCAACCGACGGTTCCAATCGACGGACCGTCGATTGAATGATGGCCCGTCAGTCCCATCCATCATTCACTCCAACAACAATTAATTCAAGGGTCTTTTGGTCTTTTCCTATTTTGTTTAACCCCTAAGATACGTTGTTTAGACCATAAATCATGAGACTTTAGTCAGTTTAAGCCTAGAAACATAACTAGAACTTACCTTAGTCAAAATCATTAATCAAAACTTAGAAAATTAGAAGCAAGAGAGGAGAAAAAGGTCAAGAACCCTAGTTCAAGAACGCAGCAAGGTTCCATCAGTTCCAGCCCCGAAATCAAAAGATTTCTCCATGGAATTTGTCAGCAGGTATGTGGGATTTCACTAGTGGGTTCCTTTCGCCCATTGGGTCCCTAGAATTCAATTAGATTCTTGATTCCATGATTATGAACATACCTAGGGTTCTAGAATTTCGACAGATCTTCATTAATTAGTTATTTAAATGTTCCAAATCAGATTATCATGTTATTGCTCTGCTTATTGCATGAATTTCAGAACCCTAGCTATGTATTTCTTTAGTTCTTGAATTACACATACTAGGTCACATATTTCAGTATTCAGTTTTACATGCCTCAGTTTATGAATGCATCATTATCAGATTAGTTATTGCATTCTCAATTTGCATGTTTAGTTTTAAGCTATCCAGTATTTACAGAAACTCAGTCATAACCAGTTAACCAGTTAATCCATTGGGAGTAGCATAATACCAAGTTGGACTAGGGTTGTGTGTACCCATATAATCCCAAAACTACGAGCCACGTAGGTGTAAGTCCCCTCTGTGGGAAACATTAATTTAGTGAGCACGCCAGCATGCCTCTATACCTCTGGCAGGGTATAATAGGTCATCTCGATAGGGCATATACATTGGACTCCACATTTAGCTCATGTGGTTTTATGTCAGTTATTAGTAGCTCCCACAGTTCAGTCAGACTCTATTGCATTGACCACATTTAGAGTTCATTCAGTATTCATTCAGCATGTTTTAAATTGGTGGTTGCATTCAGTTAGCTCAGTATTCAGTATCTATATCATGTTCGATTATTTCATTGGTTTATTGCTTTGTTCAATTATATGTTCTTTCAGCTTTACTCTATCCTGGATGCTTAGTACCTTTCAAGTACTGATGCATACGTGCGCTACATCTTCTCGTGATGTAGGTTCAGGTTTTCATCATCCAGATCACGCGTGGATCAATTCTTGATCTTTAGTTCAGCAGCATCAGTGGTGAGTCCTCATTCTTCGAGGACTAGTGACATGTTTATCTTTATCTCTTTTAGTCTTTAGTTTCAATTTTTCTAGACCTAGTTGGGGCATGTCCCAACATTTCTACTCAGTTTAGAAGCTTATTTCAGATATAGTTAGATTCAGCTTAGTATTTTAAGTTTGATATTTCCTTTATATTAAACTCTCAAATTTCATATATTCAGTTATAGTATACGGGTATTCCCCATCTTTTTAGATTTATTTATGATTTAGCTTCCGCATCAGTTTATTTTCTTTAGTATGCTCATGATCTTGCCAGCAGGGTTAGCTTGGGATCACTTGTGGTCCTAGGTCCCTTGTTCGCGTCTCAAGGGTAGCTTGGGCGCGACAGAGGTGGTGAGGTAAGTATCATATATGCCATAATTGTCGAAACTTGCCTCCGGTGAAGCAAGTGCTTTGCTTTTACCTTTGACTTTCCCACCAATCGTGGAAGGTTTCATAGCTTTACCCTTGGAGGCAACTGCACCGTTATTCAATGTAATCCCCTTTACTTTCCCTCGGGGTGGCATGTTTCTTCCTGCTACTTTAGACCTATCCACTTCTCGATAAAAAACTGGGAAAAGTTAGATATGATAAAATTAAATTCACGGGAAAAACAGTTGTAGAAAGGCTCGCCGAACCAGTCGGTGAGTCACCCGAATTGGTTTGACAAGAAAGGTCAGGCTTGTGAAAGGATTGGCTCAAAATTCTAGGCAAGTTGGCGAAGGGAATGGTCTTTTGGCGAATCGCTAACATCTTTCAGTGAGAAAGAATTTGGTCAGCAGAAGTTACAGTGCAAAAAGGGTTCAAGGGTGCAGACAAATGGCGATCAAGAAGGATTTCAGCGAATCGCTGAGTTCCTTCGGTGACCTCAGGCTTCTCGCTGAAAGGTACAAAACACAACAACACAAAAGGCATGAAACTTAAAAGAGAGATGGGGACATTAGTCGAACCACCCTATGCTTTGGCAAACTCGACCTAGCTCACCAAATAACCCACCGTGCCTATTTTCGACACAACTTCTAGAATACAACCCCGCAACCCTCGAAAACAAAAACCAAACATGCACTAGTTAAATTAAAACTAGACTCATAGCACACATTGCCTCGGGTTACTAAATTTTTCTCACTTTTGCCAAATTTGGCCAATTGATGACATTTTCCATTTAAAACAAAGTCACCCGCTCTATCATTAGGCAAATTACATTGTTTGGCACAAAAATGGGCTAGTCAGACTTCACCCAACCAAGCCAGATAACATGGAAGCACAACCTCACAAAATATACTTCCTTTTAGAGCACAAAAACATGGGAATTTAACATTGAAAACATTATGGGTAGGATTATCGGATTAAAAAACGTTAGTCTAACATTCTAATACTATCAAAGAGGTCCAACACGCATCATCAACATAATATTGCTTGCATGACTGTACAAATTTACTAAAAATAAATGCAAAATTCAGAAAACCAACCTTAAATGCCAATAAAAATAAGATTGAAATGCTAGGCGGCAATGTAATCCAAATTCAAGCACCAATAGATCAACTAAAATATTTATAGAGTTAGGAAATATAGAAAATACTAAATATTTGTGAGTTTGGGAAGATGAAGAGTGAGGGAAAAATGAACGAGGTTGAAATTTAAACTTTTGTCCCTTCAATAAACTGTCCAGATTTCACCTATTCGGTGACGTTAGTCGTGATCGCTGACCCACTCGACGTGTCACCGAGTGGTCACTTACCTCGCCGAATTTTACAGAACCTCAGTTGATGTGGGGATCCACACGACGGAGAAGATTGATATTTCCGAGTTGATCGGTGAATCGCTAATAATTTCCTAGGCTCGCCTAGTTTTACAAACTCTACCTTAAAGCTGTCTTGAGTCTAACGGCAGTCTAGGTCGGGGTCGCCGACCTATTTGGTGTTTCACCAACTAAACTTTAGCTCGCCAATTTGCACTTTTCAAACATTTCCCACACTTTAACCTATACAATCAACACACCATTATTCTAAAATAAAAATTAAGCAATAAGAACCTTGGGTTGCCTCCCAAGAATCGCCTTATTTAATATCATCGAACGATGCGAGTCAACACCTAAATCTCATTTTTGGTGTCGTCCATGGTGTCACTAGGCGACCCCTCTTTATCCTATGAGTAGAGACACGACATCACTTGGTTTATCTGGGAATCTTGTAGCTGAATAATCATGGAATGAGAGGTTGTCATCTGATTAAACATTTTAATTTTCTCTTTCATCTCATTCAACACCCTTTCTTGTTCTTAGATCTTGTATAGAATGAGTGAGAGGACTTCCTCATTTTGCCTCCCTTCCTCTTTCTTTACCTTTTTACGCTCGCGAAGGGGAATGTGCTTTTCCTTTTTTGTGGATAGTGCTTCCAATTCCATGACTCTCTTGGATAACACATCCAACTGAGTCAGCATTGCGGCCCACTCTTGATCCTTCTCTATCTCCTTGTTGGTCTTAATCATTCCATCACAGAGTTGGGCTACCACTTCATAGGGTTGTTGTGTCAAACAACTTGCATAGAGTTTATCAACAACACTTCTATTGTTGAAACCAATACCCCAATAAAAGCATTCCAACAACAATTTATCAGGCATTCCATGAGCTGGGCACTGCTGTAGTAATGCCTTAAATCTAGACCACATCTCATGGATAGTTTTACCCCTCAATTTCTTGAATGTTAGGAGGTTGTCCCTAAGATTCAATAATTTCAAAAGGGGGTGATCCGTTTGATACCCATAGTTACCATGCACACTCATCTTTCCTGTTGCAATACATAAACAAGCAAAAACAAATTTGAAAATAAAGTAAGTAGAACTATAACTAACAAGAACAACATTTAACTTATCTAGAAATTCTCAACTAACACCACTCCTTGGCAGCAGTGCTATATTAACTTTATGTATTCCTGTGATTCATCCAGTACTAAGCGACTACAGTCACTCAATAGTAATATAACCCAACTAGTGAGCTGAGGTCGAGTCCCAAGGGAGCGGTTTGTAGAGAATCAATAGAAAAGAAAATATGTGTTCAAGTCAATCGTAGCTATAGACATTTAAGACAAAGAAAATGATAAATTAAAGGGTGGCACAAGTGTCAATTATCAAAGGGAGTTTTGTAGTCAATAAGCAAATAAAACGATAACTAAAAATGATAATACAAGTATAGAGACAGGATTCTTGGGATATGGGCTAAAATAAACAACCGGGTAAATGCTATTGATAGTAAGTCACTGAAAATTGGTAACTAAGCTAAACCTTAGTGGGGGTAAATTTTCTCTCAAACAATTTAACCCGAATCAAATTGGTTTCTCTCGAACACCAATAAGCAACAATGAAGCACAACCTTCGCCTTAGTCCATTCAATCTCTCGAGCTGAACCCACAACAACCCAATAACCACGGACTATCGATTCAATAGTTTTGATTTTAAAACCTCTCTCTCTCGCAAGTCAAAAGCATGAAGATAAAATTATATTTGCACCTACAACCCCATTAAATCCAAACACAACAAGTGGGTGAAATCACCTTTAAAAAACAAGTTAACTATCAATTCGCAGCACCCAAGAGTAAATTAAACCCATATTCACATATTCACACCACAAGAATTGGGGTTTTAGATAGACATAGTAAAGAGATAGAAATTGATACCGAAAAGTGTTTCCATCAAATGGGTACAATAGATATTGTCTTTACACATGTCTAGGATGAATAATATTCAATACCCACTTCCAATTTCTTAGAAATGGAGACCTTCAAATCTTCAAAGCGAAGGAACAAAGTCTCCAAAACTCTAAAGTCTAAAAACTAAAAATAAAATTTAATTAAGGTTGCTTACAATTTTTTTTACACAAACTAATACAAAATATGATAAAAAATGTCATATTAAACTAGAAATTTAAACAAATATTTATAGTTGTCAAAAAGTGTACTACGAAGGATTACTCGGTGCAGTTAGTCGGGATTGCCGATCCGCCCGTTGGTCTAGTTCATCGCCTTTCTGCATTGTCCTTCAGCAAATTCAAGTTCTGTAACTTTGGGAGATGGAGTACTGCATCGCAAAATCGTTCGGTGACTCACCGACCGCTCCTTTATCTCGCCGACTCGATTTTCTCCTTCATAGCTTGTCACACTAGAACATTAGGAATGACCATAGCCATTCGGTGACTCGCCTAATGGTTTAGGCGATCTTCAGGCTGTCTTTTCTTCCTTCTTTTCAGTTGCCTTGTTCCTTTCTTCCCAATAGTGTCCATGCTTAGTCTGTAACTCCAAATAACTGAAACTGAAGGATTTTCATCAGTTATTGAGAAAAAATATGCATTTGAGGACATTAAATCTATCAAAATAAACCCCTAAAGATGTCCAAATCATGGACTCATCAACTAGTAACCAATCTTATGTTACTTGGTAAATTCTTTATGACTTAATTATTCTTACTAATGTGACTGACTAAGTTCATTATGCGTGCTAATATGAGTACTTACAAATTAAGTAAATAATTTTATGCTTTGAGACGTAAATAGTTAACTTAGATTATATGTTAAATGCTTCATGTGACTTTCACATTCCATATTGTGTTCTTGTTTCTAAATATGAGTACTTAAGACTTAAATAATTGGCTAAGCCTATGAATGTGCCTTACTTATGTTAGTTACTAGCTAGCTAACTTATGTGACTGACTTATTTTACTTACTAGCTAACTAAACTGACCTATGTTACTTACTAGCTAACTTCTTATGTGATTTAATAAATAATTAACTAACTTACTTATTTGCTAACATAACTTAGTTATATGACTTACAAATGTGACTGACTTGTGTTACTTTGTAGCTAATTTTACTGAATTATGATACTTACTAGCTAGCTGACTTGTGTGACTTAATAACTAACTAACTTACTTATTTTGTAATGTAACTTACCTATGCGACTTACTAGTGATACTGACTTATGCTATTTAATAATTCTTTGTAGGCTAGTAAAATGGTTAAAGTTACCATATACTTTCATTATGGTAGTGAGTGGCTTACTAGTTCAGAAACACTAATGATAAAAGATGGGTTCATTATTGGAGAGAGTATGATCCTGATCTTATATCTTTTTTTTGGCTTAGTCAATAAGTAGACATATATGTTAGGTTTTGTTGATGTGCAACTACTTATTGTACTTGCTCCTCTTGGGAAATATTTTGAAATAGTAGGTGATGAAGGATTTAGGACCTTAGCATCTTTTAAAGAATCCGTTCATTTGTTTGCTATTGATGATTGTGAATAATCTGTTGATGAACCTGATATTTTCATGCATGATGGATAATTTTTACTTTTACAAATTGTTAATGAAGGCATAGACTGTAGTAAAAGTGCAAGTGACAGTGATAATGGAATGGTGTTAATTTTTCATATTATGATACTGATGAATTCGAAAAGTTAGTTACTAAAAAATGTGGAATATAACATATAATTTGCAGATTATAAGGAGATTATTAAGGGTATGGCCTTCAAGTACATAGCTAAAGAAAAACAATTTTGCAAACTTTATGCTGTCACTATGAATGTAGAAATGGTTGCGCTAAAGAGTAATGAAAAAGATTGAGAAATAAATGTGGAATAGAATATGACAACTCTTTAGTTGATTACTCAACAATAGCTCTTTATTTTAAGGAGAAATTTAAAGTGACCCTAAGTTCAAGGTCAAAGAAATGGAGTAAAGTGTAAAAGAGCCAAAAGGAATATAATATATACTCTGGAAAGTAGCTTTGTAGACTCTTATAATAAACTAGAGGGTTGTACTACTGAATTGGAAGTTGTAATCCAAGGTCTGATATTGTGATATATTTGTCTAAACAGGCAGTATCTATTGGTAAGAGAAAATTTCTTAGGATTTATATATTCTTCAGGGAAATGATGCTGAGTTTTAAGTCTTGGTTAAGACCATTTATTGGGTTAGATGGTAGATTCCTTAAAGGAAAAGCTAAGGGATAGGTATTTGTTGCTATTGGTAAAGAAAATAATAACTCTTTCTACCTTCTAGCTTGGGTTGTGGTAGATAAAGAAATTAAAATGACTTGGACATGGTTCATGCAACATTCACTTGAACTTCAGAATGGTGAAAGACTAAAACTCATATCAGATATGCACAAGGTAATGTTATACTACTAAGTTGTAGTTTATTTACCTTTGTTTAATACAATTCTTTTATTAAGTTAGTTGTTTTTATTTCATACATAGGGGATGCTTAATGTAGTAATGACAGTTTTACCTGAAAGCATATCAGAGATATTATGCAAGACGTATTGAGGCAAATTGGTGCAAAAAAATGGAGTAAAGGTGAGTTGAAGAAGTTGTTATGGTGGGCTGCATGGTCCTCATTTTTAAAGGAGTTTGAGGACCAACTTCAAGAGATCAAGAAAGTTGATGAAGAGGTTGGAGAGAATTCAACAAACAAATATCCTCCAAAAACATTGTGCAAGGCCTATTTGGATACATTGTGCAAAAATTATGTTTTAGATAATAACTTAACAGAATTATTCAATGATTGGATACTTGAAGCAAGATACAAACAAATTATTTGGATGTTGGGAGACATTATAGTCAAAATAATGGAGAGGTTTGAAGAAAAAAGTGGTTGTTGTGAGGAAGTAGAAATATGATGAGTTTAGTCTCAAAAGTGACTTGTTGTTTATTAAGTATTTGAAAATATCCAAAGTTTCTAATGTGAGTGGCAATGTGGATAATGTCTATGAGGTTACTGAAGGTTCTCATAGACACATTGTCAATTTAATAGAGAAAAAGATAAACATGTAGAACATCGGACCTCGTTGGAATTTCAGGTCCACAAGTAATTAAGGCCATGGAGCATAAGAAAATGATACCAATGTATGAAATTGATTGGTATTACAGTAAGGGTACAACCTTGGCAGTTTACAAACACAAGTTACAACCTGTTAGGGGCAAACCATTAAGGAAATATGATCCTTTGCATGCCATTGAACAACCAAAATCGATGAAGAGAAAGCTTTTGAGGAAGACATCAACTGCATAACCCCACGACCAACACAAGAAAGTCAGTCTGAATTTCAAGTTGCTTCTAATAGCTATATTCCAGTAGATTATTATGATGATGAAGACCCTCGACTAAGGCCAAAAAAAAATTCTGAAGAAGCTTATTTAACAAGATTAAGAAACAGGCAGAACCCACAAGAACAAATTAGAAGTAGAGTAATAAGCTTCCATGGTGACAAATTTGGTGTTAGTGAACCTACAAACCTTTCCATGACACAAACTGGCTTAATTTGGAAGGGAAAGGATGCATTTACTACAAACCAGCTACGAGCGCAGATGATTCAAAATTTTATGCCAAGAATGGGATTATAATATGATGTTGGTACTAATATTTTCTATAAGTTAGTTCCTTTCAATGATGTTAAGGCTAAACTTGTGCTTTTGCTAGATTAACTGGTAGTCTACGTTTTGGTAGTACTATTTTGTATAGGTTAGTGCCTTCAATGATGTTAAGGTTAAACTTGTGTTTTTGCTAGACTAATTGGTAGTTTTTTTTGTTACTACTATTTTGTATAGGCTGAGTGTATCCGCTAAACTGAGTAAATTATGACAAGTTTAATAATTTTGAAAACTAGCAGTGCGGCCTGTCAGTACTCCCTGGCCCAAAAAACATAATTTTCTCCCATTAACTATTTGTTTCAATGGATTAGTTCAATCCAAAACTATAGATAATAGGTGTAAACCAAAAAAGGATTCATAAGTAGTTGTTAATGGAGGTGAGGTTACCAAATTGTGAGGTGTCTGTATCAATTTATGTTGAATTGCTCCACATATAGTCCCTCAAACCACATTTTTAAACAAACCAGAGCCAATTCGAATTGATCTTGTCAAAGATCTGCTACAGAACGAATACGTTTATTTTTCAAATGATTTATATCTCTTCCCTTTTTTCGGATAAAATTGATGAAATGGAAGAAATCCGAGTGAATGTCTACATTTATTCATGATTTAGCATTCAATTTTATTTTCTATTTATTTAAAATTGTCGAAATATAACTGGTTCCTCTTGTTGCTAATGTTACTATTATTTTGTAAGTGACATTTTCTATTAAATGACCAGCGTTTAAATGTTATGTATAGTGTCTTTGTGCAAGTTTAATAGTGTATTTCTTTAACATTTGTGCAAATTTAATTGTGTATTTGTTTAGCCTTTGTGCAATTTTAATTGCGTCTTTGTTTACCTTTTGTGCAAGTTTAATAGTGACTTTGTTAGACCTTTGTGCAAGTCATGTATAATTTGTGCAAAATTAACTCTAACTCTATTAAAATAATTACATTCACTTGTGACAATATTAGCAAGTAGTCTAATATAATAGTTACATAAACTTTTGATACTATTAGCATTGATTCATAAATACTTATTCAAAATATAGTTGAAAATAACTAACACTTGAAAATTACATTGAAAAACACACGTCCTTCTGCTTAAATAACATCTAAATAAAAAATATACAGTAAGACAATTCAAAAGATAAGCTTATCTAAAACAAATGAATAGTTGAAACAAACTCACACTTGAAAATTACATTCAAGAAACATCTTCTTTATGCTTAAAGAGCATCTAAATCACAAAGGGAAAAATGAAAAATATACTAAGACTTCATACTATACAAAGATAAGCTTCTCTACTACAAAGAAAGACTTCAAAATAACTATCACTTCGAAATTACATTCAAGAACACGTCTTCGTTATGCTTACAACACATCTAAATGACTAAACTAAGTCACTTGAAAATTGCAACAACATTTACCAAAAATGCAATAAATGACAATATACACAAGATCTTCAACTTCAACACTTTCTCTTCCAAATTTATTGATTTATTCACCTCGAAGTAGTTTAAACTCTCTAAATTCTCCAAATAAAATTTAAATTGTCTCTTTCAATCTTAACTACATTCAACGACTCTCTCAACATCACCATTTTCAAAGTAGAAACTTCAAATTTAGACTTCAGTAAATTTACTTCAATGGGAGAATTTACTGGAGAACTATGTTCCCACCTCCAAATTCCACAATTTTTTAATCTGATTGAGAAACAAAGAGAAGAACTCATAATCATATGAAATACAAGAAGAAATCACATTTATGTTTTCATTTAATGAAAATGTACCTCAGGCTTAAAACATCTATAAAATATTTTTTTGGGGTTTAGTGGAGTCCTTTGAGTGAAACAACAAGCCATTTCACCACCAAAACAAGTCATCATCATGGAGTTATTAATTGAATCACAACTACTTTCAGACATGGTTTTAGGTCAGATTGAGAGAGACGACGAATCGATGAAGAATAGACTAAGAAAAGACCACGGATAGACAATGGAAACAATGAACTGACATTGTAAACAACAATGAATCTCTGTTGAACTCAGGTTTTAGTTTGTGAGATGAACAAAAACTTTAGAGAAATGGGCATTTTTCTTTAGGGTCTTAGATAGGCTAGTATTTTTGTGGGTAATAAGTGTATCACGTGGGTTAAGCAGGTGATGGGCAGGTATTTGAATTTTGGGTTAATTAACTTGTAAAACTGGGTTGAGCCGTATGATTGCGCCACGTTTCACTAATAATTCTTTGATTAGAGTGAGGAGCAAATGTGCTCTGGTTTTTGGACAGCAGGGGCCTATTGCACAGATTCATTTGAAACGAAAAACTAAATGTAGTAAAGGTTAACAATAATGATGAAAGAGGTTAAGTATAAAAAGAAATTTTAGCGGAAAATAAAGAAAAAATTTAAAAATTCTGAGAAAATACATAAATAGTGATGCTGACCAATGAGGCATGCCACATCACCGTGCTTATTTTCAGCTTTATAGATATATATAGATATATAGATGTTTGTGGTTGAAACCTTCAAATTTGGTTCAAAATAATGTTTTTTCTCAACACTTTTACCGCATACCTATATAAAATGAAGCTTTCGTTCATTATTTGCTATCAATTCTTCATAGTGCAATTTTGTATACATCTTCACTAGATAAATTGTGAAGTATTTAAAGTTGGTTCGAAATTCTTTTTGCCACACTTTTAGTTTTTTTGGCTTCAAAGTGACACAAAATAAATAGGAAATAATTTATTTATCAGAAAATATTTTATTTCTGTTTGATTTAATGAAAATTATATTAAATAAATGATCAAACTTTGAGTTTCGAATTCATATTGAATAATAAATTGATCATACCAATGATTAGTCATCTTCGTCAATTGATCTGAGCTTGCTTTAAACTCCAAGTTGGAAATTTCAACATGTTGTGATCCATTGTTGAATACAAATATGTGTGCCTTGTCATTGATGGCCAAAGTAGGGTCAACTCTGGTTGTAATGCAACTTTTTCCTCATCGACCAATGTTTTCTACTTGCAACACCCCGTATCCTAGATAGACCAAAATACTGATTTTGAGAAATTGCAGGTGCAACCCACGGTTGCATCCACGGACCTTAAGTCAGACCACGGCCCGTGCTAGTGGTCCGTGGTTCACCACTACAACCCCTCCCCAAACCCAGCTCAGAAAATCAGCTAAGTCTCGACACACAGACAAACTCACGATTCGTAGGCCAGACCACGGTCCGTGGATCAAGACTCCTTTACCTAGACTCTGAAATGAACTATGGTTGACCAACACAGACCATCATTCAATGCACGGTCCATAGGTCTGACCGTAGATAAGGGTCAGCAGCCAGTTAGAGAAAAATTGTTGATTGTGTCAACTTCAAACGGTTATAACTCTTAGCAAAAATTGAATTATGTGTCTGATAACCTAAGATCTGATAGATAATTTAATCATCTTTCCAACTCCACAAAGTTTGCTAAAATCCGACCTCTGAGGAAAAAGTTATGCTCATTTTAGTAAAGACCTACCAGACAGATTTGACTGACAGACCCAAACAACGGCCGGTAGATCAAACGACGGACCGTCGTTCCTTCCGTGGATAAGCTTCACCAGAGTTGAGTTAGGGTTGTTTTGATACTTTTCCTATTTTGTTGGACCCCTAAGCTACGTCGTTTAGACCCTAAATCATGAGGTTTTAGTCAACTTAAGCCTAGGAACATAACAAGAACTTAGCTAAGTCAAATCATTAATCAAAACATAGAAAAATTAGAATGCAAAGAGGAGAAGAAGTCAAGAACCCTAGTTCAAGAACGCAACAAGTTTTCTTCAGTACCAGCCCAGAAATTGAAGGATTTCTCCGTGAAATTCGTTTCAAGGTATGTGAGATTTCAGTAGTGGGTTCCTTTTGCCCATTAAGTCCCTAGAATTCAGTCAGATTCTTGAGTCCATGATTATGAGCTGACCTAGGGTTTCTATAATTTCAACAAATCATCAAGAATTAGTTATTTAAATGTTCCAAATCAGATTATCATGTTATTGCTCAGTTTGTTGCATGAATTTCAGAACCCTAACTATGTATTTCTTTTCTTCTTGAATTACACATGCTAGGTCAGATATTTCAATATTCAGTTATACATGCCTCAGTTTATGAATGCATCATTATCAAATGAATTATTGCATTCTCAGTTTTGCAAGTTCAGTTTTAAGCTAGCCAACATTATAGAAATTCAGTCATAATGTGTTAATCACTCAATCCATTGGGAGTAGCATAATACCGAGTTGGACTAGGGTTGTGTGTACCCATATAGTCCCAGAACTACGAGCCACGTAGGTGTAAGTCCCAACTGTGGGCATCATTTTAATGATCATGTCCACATGCTTTTATTATTGAACAACTATTATACATATAACCAATTCTAGAAGATCATCTATGAAACCTCAATTTCCCTTCACAAGGAATAAACCCACATTACTCCAATTTCATCAATTAGACTAGGGTTAACCATGGAAAACATGTTATATCATCATAATAACATGATTCACAACTAATTCGATCATAAACAAACAATATTCACTCAATTGGATCCATAATAAACTTAACCCACAATATTGGAAGGAACCCTAACTTGAATTGGGGATTTCATCTTTACTATTGGGGGAATTCTAGAGTACTCCATGGATGGAATAATCCATGGATTAATAAGTTATCATACCTTGATTATAAAGCTTTACAAAGCTTGCAACAATGGAGTCTTGACTTGACCTAGCTTGATTGTCTTCTTCTTCTTATTCCCTTTCTAGAGGGAGGATTTTTGAGAGAGAATTGGGTCCTTTTTAGTGAGTTGAAATAATGACTAGGATCAATGACTTTAGGGTCTAAAGGATTTATATAGGTGGTCAAAGTAAGGTTAAAATTACACCACTTAACCCTTATTTAATTGCAAAAAGTTTCATAAAGCCCTCACATAACAGCTTAAAGCCAACATTCTGCCTCACCCACGAGACCACGCCCACGGGCCTTGAGTGGACACAAGGGGCGTGCTGGTCAAACGTGGGTGGTGATCTGAGGCACTAATTTTGGGATCTTGACCCAAGACACCTAACCCACGGGGCATGGACCCCCTGTGGGGCTTTGGTCCCTTCATAGGTCTACTATTTTGGGTAGATTCTAGTGTCCTCCTCGAGGATCCTTGGTTGGCCTTGGGAAGTCGTACCTTGACGTTCTAACCCGAAACACTTCATTTTAACTACGAGGAGTTTTACCTACGACTCTAACCCCCACGTCAAGCTCTACTTTAGCCTACTAGTTTCTGGGGTATTACAATATCTCCCCCTTGGGAACATTCGTACCTAAATGACATTCTAGGTACTTCTTAAGGTCACGACTCTACACTATCAATCCTTCAAGCATGCAACACATCTAAATGCACACCAACAAGGGCAAAAACTTCATCTCCGAGATAAACATACTCAATGCACCACGAGGGAGTAGCAACTACATTTAACAACCCAATAGGCATGAAATTCTCATAACTAGTCATGTTCAAGGAGGAACTACCCTCTTCTAGAGAAAACATGCTCAACATACACTCATGGAGCTCATATACAATTTACTCTCAAAAAGCATCTATTCACTGGGGAATCTCTCAACTCCGAAATAAGGCATGCTCATCTATTAATCTCATGAAGTTCTATATGCAAGCATACTCAATGCACTACAACATGAGGAAATCTATCATGCAACTCATTTTCTTCCAAAACACAGGTTTTCATGAGCATGCACCGCATGAGGAAATCATGGTAATATCTAAGATACACATGACTCCAAAACATAATACAACTAAGAGGAACTTATAATCTCAAGATCTTATAGGGGTCTACAAAATGGGGACTAAACTTCCCAAACTCACTACACTTTTCTATGGAGAGAATTTTAAGTAACCCAAATCATGAACATCAAGAACACTATACAACTTTACTATCTAAGCACATTACCTCCCCTTTAGGAGTAAGCCTAAACATATTTTCTAAGCACCGTTCTTTCAACTCTAAGGTCGGATCTAAACATCACTAAGCTTTCGCTTCCATCACACAAGAGGATTCAAAACCATGGTGAACTACACTACTACTCTTTATAGGAGTCTACTAATTGAACATCCCAAGGTATCTTCTAAACATCCTATTCATCAAATCTTTCAAACATACCCCACAACTCATAATGACTAAGTCGGTTTCTACCATTAATACTTCAATGAGGCTTACTCATACTAAGGGCAACAACAAAGTGTAGCATATCAAGTCACAAAAGACAAGCAACATCGGAATCTAATTAAAGCATAAAACACATACCGGAATCGACATTCAGAGGATGCTCTTGTTCACCTCTACCATGGAGAGCATATGACCTATTCTTCTTTGGAGCACTACCAACCAATCCAATTGGACCGGATGAAGGGTAGGGTTGCAACCTATAACGACTATCCCCTTTATTTCTACCAACTTTAGGGCAATGCCTTATGTTGTGGCCTAACTCACCACAACCTAAACAAACATTAGAACCCGCTAGCCATTCACCCACATGCCTCTTATCACACTTACTACATCCCGACAATAGAATCTCCCTACTATTATCTTGAGACTTATGGTTAGACACCCTTTCTTGGTTGAACTTAGGAGTGTTTGAGAGCCCTTGATCGGGGAACTTCTGTCTAAACCTAGGGCGACATTGTCCATCGGGCCATGCATTGGAGATGTTTCCATCTCTGGTTTTTGCCCTATTTGCTTCCCTATTCTTCTCCTTATGCTTTAATTCCTCAATTTGTTGGGCATGCACCAGAAGACGTGAGATATCCATATCATTATGGAGCATTTCCGTACGACATTCATTTCCTACTATGTCGAACATGCTCATCAAATACCTACTCATCATATCCCACTCATTCATCACCATAGATGGAGCATAATTGGATAGTTGGGTAAATTTCAAGGCATACTCCTTACCACTCATGCTACCTTTCCTAAAGTTAATGAACTCTTACACCTTAGCTTCCCTCAACTCACGGGGAAAGAACCTATCATGAAAAACCAATTTGAACACTTCCCACTCTATTGGACCCACTCCTACTGGTCTTCCACCCTTCCACTGATCATACCATACTTGAGTAACATCTTTTAGTTGGTAGGTGGCTAATTCTGCCTTCTCTTTCCAAAGACACCCCGATAATAGCAAGAACTTTATAAACCTTATCGAAATACCTTTTTGTATCCTTTTCCAGTTAAGAGCCATAATATTCGGGAGGATTCATTCTAGCAAAATCCCTAACCCTTGAAGGAGCCAAATTCACATTAAGATTCAACAGAGCTACAACCTCTCTATTGGCTTGAGCCAACATTTGGATAGTAAACCTAAACTCCGCATGGGTCACATTCTTAACCAAAGGATCAACCAGAGCTTGATTAGCTTTAGGAGGAACCTCATGATCCATATTATCTTCCTCAATTCTCCTAGCATTTGCCCTTGTATTAGCCATATCCTGAAAACCATTGGGCACTAATTATGTCATGACCAAGACCGTCGTGATTGGCATCCACACAAACCCTCCGGTGGGAGAACCATTACTAATACCCAAACTAACAAATCTTATGAAAACTAAGGCATTTAAAAATACAAAAGAAGGTTTGAATGACTATCAAATGGAGTCCCCATAAATTCCATGGTTTAAACAAACAACTAACCACACTAATGTGGTAGAACAACCCCTAGAACCTGAAAGCCATTGTACCAAAACTCTAATAACAACAAGTGTAAGAACAAAGGGTACAATCCCAAAAAAGAACAACTCCTTAAACAAATAGTCTGAGTCCTAAAAGAGTGGACTAAAACAAGAGATATCCATAGCAGCCTGAAAGAACTGGCTTACTCTTGAATCTGGTCACGCTCAATAGTCACTTAGTTGAGGTCTATCAATAGCCGCTTGAAGATGCCCTTTACTCAACAAAGAACAAGCAAGGGCAGTATCAGTACACAATCACAGTGTATTGGTAGGATCACGAGGCTATCCAAAGAAGTGAAACACATGCAGGCAACCACAATATTATAAAACAAACATATACTGAACATATACAATATTAGTCACCTTTTCAAGATCACGTAGCATCCCACATTCTCAATAATACACATTGGTCATCATTTTTAGAGAAACATACGGTCCTCCAATATCAATTATCATTAGATATGAAAGTAATCATCACAAGTAGATACACAACACGATTCAATGGTCCTCTCACGGAACCCAATTCAATGGTCCTCTCATGGAACCCATATCCAAACTGTTAGCATACAAGAATGCGGTACTCGATCCAAGGTTTATGCAAGAACGTGGCAACCGATTTGATATTTATGCCAGAATGTGCCAATCGATCCTATATTTATGTCGAAACGTGGCAACCGATCCCAATTAGTAATTTGGATTATGTCACCCGCACATTAAACAAACAACAATCACAATCACAATGTATATTCTCACAATGATACAACAAAAGGTGATTCATTGCATACAATTATTCAATTATCCTCATTTACTATTAGGGTGATCAATAATCCAACATTCTCATACATACATGCATTATAATAAATCAAATACAAACATATATCACACCAACATGAAATCACAACTATCACCTACCTCGAATCCAAGCTTGAATCCCCTAAGGTACTTAAGTCTTCCCTTTCTGGATTCTTCCCACTTGTTCGTAGTCTAAAACGTACAATTAACACAAAGATCAATAAACAAGTCCTAAATACCCGGATTATAATCATTAATTTCAATCCTTGGTCAAACCCTTGATCCTCATACCCAGATTAGGTTTTCTTCCACCATAAATCACGGATCAAAACCCTTTCCCATCGATAATTACCCACGAATTTACATTCTACGGATCAAAAAATGGATTTGGGGAATTAAAACGTTACCTTTAGCCTCAAGAATGGTGGAAAATTGTCTATACAACACCTGGGGTCGTTCCTTAGATCTTATAGTTGAAAAGTATAGAATAAAGATGTTTTGGCATTTATTTACTTCTTTAAGTCGCATTGAACCCTACACAGCCGTGCTCACCCCGCTACAACGGCCCCGTCCTGGCGGCACAAATCCCGCCCCAGCGGCTAGCACGGAACCAGTGAGCTATTTTAATATTTCCAAGACCCCCATTATACAACACACCTTTAACCAACAATGCTTATAATAGGACCCAATGATCCCCCATATTTAACCACACATAATCTATACATGACTTGGACGACAAGCTGTAATATTAGATTGTCGGACAACCATAATACCCATGGTAGTGGTTCTATAAATTCTCATAAGCAAGGTGGTACATGTAGAACCACTAAAATACCTTAACAACTCCTAGACAACACCAATTATGTCATTCGAAATAGCCAAATCTTCCAAATCCTCCCGCTCAACCAAGAGAACATCGCAAGATTTGGTAGCCCTGATCCACCACTAGGGATCCACCCACAAAAATGAAAACACACGAGAGCATAGCTAGTGAATCATACTCACAATACTAACAACCATCATAAACACTCCGACCATTTACCTTATTATAAGCCAACACTTTTAAATGAAACCTTTCTTAGGTACGTTAACAATCAAAAGTAATAAACTTTACAAATCAAACCAGGTGTAAGTCCTTTCACATGCTCAATACCGAATACACTTGATCATTCTTCACCTTGCCAATTCATACCTTGACAAAATATATTACCACGAATGTATACTTACAATAAAAAATCAGAATTGTAAATTGAACCATATAACACAATCCCCTTATCTATGAACATTAGCTTGTACCTTGAAGATTCTTATAAATTCATAAATCTTCGCTTATCATTGATCTCATCTCCATCTATCTTACAATATCCTTCACTAAAAATTCAATCGTACTCATTACTAAACTCAAAATGAAAAACAAGCACTTATCCTCACGCTCAAGCTAATGTCTGCACAATTCTTTCTCAAAACTTTTACAATAGTTTTTAACCCATCCAATGGACCCATGCCACAACAAAACAAATGAAATCACGCATCTCTAAACCCAATTATCTACCCCTCTGAAGATACCTCGTTAGCCTTAAGAATCAAATAAAATATTCTTACTCTCGCCTCTCTCTAAAGGCTGTATTATATCTCACTATGTTTCTTCATGATAACTCAAGCTCTTTAAAATTTGGTTCGAGTTGTGTCCCACCATCTCTTAAAACTTTCCATACAACCATTTTACTCACAAAATATTGGAAAGCCGCAACCTTAGATACTCGCAAGTTGTAATTACTATACAAGAATTCGCCTAACCAAAAATCTTATTATATAGTTGCATCCCATCACAATCCATTGCGAACTTTTATTACCATTACGCTCAGTCAGCCCTAACTATCACTATGAAGTCAATCTTTTCATCAATATGACACATAAAAATCAGGTATACTCATCAAATTTAAAGGACTTAACCAATCTTGGTACACACTTTCTTACTAAAATCTTCAATTTCCTTCACCCAAGTATACTCAATGGAACTTTCTTTATCCATAAGCTTGTCATTCTAGTATTAATCCACTCCCTTATGGATTAAGATAAAATCACCAGTCATCATACTTTCCTCATTCTTCTTAGCAAACAAGCCAAGAACACCCCACTTGGAAACACTAGGACGGATGAACCATTTATCAAGAAGCTCTTGGATTTTAGCCTTAGGCTCTCTTAATTCTACTGGAGCCATACGATATAGATGGATGAAAATGGGGCAAGTGTCAGTTTCCAAGTCAATGCAGAATTCTATATCTTTATATGGAGGCATACCAGGAAAATCAATAGGAAATACTTTCTTAAAACTCAGACACCACAACAACAGACATAATAAAGGGAGACTCAACCTCAACATCCCAAACATGCGCCAAATAAGCCAAACAACCTTGCACTACCAGTTTCCTAGCCCGAATGGAGGATATGATCTTAGCTATCTTAGGCTTGTACGCTCCTTCCCACTATAATATTTCCCTAGCGGGGATCTCTAGAGTTACCGACTCAGTATTACAATTAAGCCAGCATAATAGGGGGACAACCATGTCATGCCTAAGATTATATCAAGTCAGTCATATCCATCATAACCAAATATACCCAAATCTAAAAATTAAAAACCACAACAGGACAACACGATTCACATGGGTGACTACGACTGACTCTTCAACTGGGGTGGAAACATGTATGGGGGCATCAAGTATATCACAAGCCACATAAAATCCCGAGGCAATTGAACTGAGACATACGAATAAGTAGTACCTGAATCAAACAAAATAGAAGACATTTGGGCGTAGACAAGAGTAGCTCTTGTAACCTCTACATCATATCCTCAAACTCGGTCTTACCCGAAGAAACATAAAATTGAGCTATGTTCTCTTGACGGGGAACCTCCTTTCCGCGTTGCACTTCTTCTCTACCTGCATTACCATTTCCCTGGACTCCACAACCTCATTGATTTCCTACTCATATGCCCAGGTGCTCCACAATTTTAACATACCTTACAACTTATATTAGATTGTTGAATACTAAATTAGATCGCGCTAATTAGTTCAGGTAGGATTCAGGGTCCATAATTGTGAGTAGGGGAAAATAGGGAGACAGGGCTAAGATTCTGTCTTGCCCTATCCTACTCTGGCAGGAGAAATCCCACATTGGCGGTCTTGCACTGGCGAGATTATTCTACCCCAGTGGATTTGACAAAATCAAAATCCCTGTCAATAATTTCTGGGGTTCTTCTCTTTTCCATATTTCCCCTTGATTTCCCAGCTATAAATAGGCATTTAAGCAAATCCCTTTAGCTAGGACAATTATTGTCTACCCCCACGGTCAACCCAACAAAGTATGCACTTTAGAATCCTTTTACATCGTTTCAATACTGCCACACACATATCCCCAGGATACACCCAGACTCTCACACGGTTATCAGTTGGTCGCAACGCATGTCCAAATTTATCGCTTATGAACCACATCGTAATTTATCTAGACCATTGCACCTAATCTCATGATGGCAATCTTTTCTCAACAAATTTCACGGCACTCAAGCAGTTACAACTTGCAGGCAAGTCCAAATTCTTAATTAGTTTGTTCCATAGATGACCATTACTGATAATCTATGCCTTATACGACCCCTAAGGCCAAATACCAATTCGAACCTTCTCAGTTCCAGTTAACTTGTTTGTGTCCCTTCAGCGTGAACTACGACATCTAGTTCACTTTGTTGAGAAACCAATTGGAATCGGGAGGTACCAATTGGACTTAACTCATACCACAAGCGACAATAGTAGCAAGCGAGCCCCACAAAATAGCTAATTTCAATCGTAGAACTTGGACAAACCCAAATCTTAACCCTCTTAATCTTTAACTGATGGTAACCAGACCTTAAATCACTCTTAGAGAACATTGACACGTCTTGCAATTGGTCAAAAAGTTCATCTATCTGAGGCAATGAAGACTTGTTCTAAATGGTGACCCTATTCAGCTGTCGGTAGTCTATACACATCCTCTCTTGCTAGTGATGGTGTTACCATTGCTGTTGCTCTAGCTTGGACCATAGAGTGAAGGAGGAAAGATACAAATTTGTATCACCCTAATATCAATTGGATTCAAGTCATAGCCCGAAGGAGTAGAACAATTGAGTTTTTCCTAAAGTCATATAACCTCGCGAAGAAAAGTATGAACGTCATTGTACCATTTCGCAAGACACTACTAGACTCATTTTGGTACAGTGAGACCAACGAACCTAGGGCTCTGATACAAATTTGTCATAACCCAGACCGTCGTGATTGGTATCCACACAAACCCTTCGGTGGGAGAACCATTACTACAACCCAAACTAACAAATCTTATGAAAACTAAGGCATTTAAAAATATGGAAGCAGGTTTAAATGACTATAAAAATGGAGTCCCCATAAATTCCAAGGTTTTAACAAATAACTAGTCAAACTAATGCGGAAGAACAACCCTTAGAACTTGAAAGTCATTGTACTAAAAATCTACTAACGACAAGTCTAACAACATGGATTACAACCACAAAACTAAACAACACCTTAAACAAATAGTCTTAGTAAAAAAAGAGTGGACTTAAAGAAGAGAGATCCATGTCATCCTGAAAGAACTAGCTCACCCTTGAATTCGGTCATGCTCAATAGTCACTTACTTAAGGTCTCTTAATAGCTGCCTGAAGATGCCCTGTACTCAACAAAAAACAAGCAAGTGCAGTATAAGTACACAACCTCATGAATTGGTAGAATCATGCGGCTATACCAATAAGTGAAACACATCCAAGTAACCACATAATTTTAAAAAAAGCATATATCGAACATATACAATATTAGTCATCTTTTCAAGATCATTATAGCATCTCACATTCTCAATAATACACATTGGTCATCATTTTAGAGCAACATACGGTCTTCCAATATCAATCATCATTAGATATGAACTTAATCATCACAAGTAGATACACTACACAATTCAATTGTCCTCTCATGAAACCCAATTCAATGGTCCTCTCATGGAACCCACACCCAAACTATTAGCATATCAGAACATGGTAACCTATCTGAGGTTTATGTCGGAACGTGGCAACCGATCTCGTGTTTATACCAAAATGTGGCAACCAATCCCATATTTATGTCAAAACTTGGCAATCGATCCCAGTTAGTGTTTCAGATCGTGACACACTCCCATTTAACAAACCACAATCATAATCACAATCACAATGTATATTCTCATAATTATAAAACAAGAGGTGATTCATGGCATATAATTATTCAATTATCTTTATTTACGATTAGGGTAAACAATAATGCAACATTTGCATACATACATGCATTATAACGAAGCAATTACAAACATATATCACACCAACATGAAATCCCAACCATCACCTACCTTGAATCCCCTAAGGCACTTGAATCTGCCCTTTTCGAATTCTTCTCGCTTGTTCGTGGTCTAAAAATATATAATTAACGCAAGGATCAATAAATAAGGTCTAAATACACATATTATAATCAATAATATCAATCCTAGGTCAAAACTTTGATCCTTATACCCAGATTAGGGTTTCTTCCACCATAAATCACAGATCAAAACCGTTCCCCATCAATAATTACCCACAAATTTACATTCTATGGATCGAAAAATGGATTCGGAGAGTTAAAACATTACCTTTAGCCTCAAGACTAGTGGAAAACTATCAAGAAAGCACCTGGGGTCGTTCCTTAGCTCTCAAAGTCGAAAAGTGCAGAATAAAGATGTTTTGGGATTTATTTTTGACTTTAAATCTCATCAAACCCACCACAGCGATCCTCACCCCGCTACAGCAGCCCTATCCTGGCGGCAGAAATCTCTCCCCAGCGGCTTGCGCGGAAGCAGTGAGCTATTTTAATAGCTCCAATACCCCTATTTCACAACACACCTTTAACCAATGACGCTCAAAAAAATCATGTTCAGGCTAAGATCAATTTCAGGAGTTCTACTCACCTAAATTCAATTTTGTAAAGTTGTACAGATTCCTTAACATCAGTGCTATCTACTCATGTGATCAAAATCACAAATAGACCACCCAATTGCTACTAGATTTTTCTACACCTTAGTGACTCTGATTTCATCCAAATCTGGACTAGGCTAGGAAATCCCAAGTTACTATTAAAAAGTTTTTTGACCCCAATTCTTTTTCCATTGGCTTTTCTCTAATGATGGAATTAGATCATTACAAATTTGGAGAAAAACATTATAGAGTATGTTAAACTCTGTGGCATGACTTAGAGAATAAAGAAGTGTGATTTCCTAATCATCTAATAGCTTCCCATTCATAAATGTGGCACACTTCATACTTATGAGCAAGACTCTACTAGACGTTGTTTTGAGAAAATCCTAAAACCATTTGAAATCATGTGCTCTGGTTACCAAGTTTATCATGACCCAAGGGTACACCCTAGATGTAACATGGCGTACAAGACCTGAAGAGGCCTTATACAAGACACATAAAATATCATAACATAAAGCAATAGAAGTGAAACGGTAATTTTGAAACTTTTTCCATACAATTGAAGTCTTTTATAATAGCTAGCGGAAGTTTATATCACTTTGTCTCAAACAATCTAAAACAACTTGAATAAATATTTGGGACGCAACTCATACAAAAGTCTGAAACATAAAAGAAAGACATAAAAGAAAGGTGATCAAATCCTCGATGCTATGAGGATACACCAAATCATCAACTCCTTGATCTACTAGAAACCTAGCCACGAGAATGGTACTCAATATTGTCGGACCCTACATTTCATAAGAATGTAGGCAAGAGTATGTGTTAGTACAAAATGTACTAAATATGATAAATAGCATAACATCATCAGAGCATAGCAACATAAGCATAGTCATAATCTCCAACATACAAATATTATAAGCATTATTCAACATAAGGCATAATCCATGAACATAGGAGGTACAACATATTCATAAGCATAGTAAACCCCTAGATCTTAATAACATAAGATAACTACTTCTTAGGTAACCTTAAAGCATACTTGTGCTATGCATGAATAAGACACCAGAATCTCATACATACTAATTACCACTTTTAGGTAGTCATAATCATAAACATACTTACCATCTTTTGCTCTCATCCGTAGCTTAAGTCTCATAGAAAAGGGAAACTTCACCTTTATTCAAATATATTATGGTAGGCAACTGTAGCAACAATCCAAATTAATCATACAACATATAAGAAAACACTTCATAAGTAACTTCAAGTCATACTTGTACAATGCATGGATAAGACCTCATAATCTGACCGATGCTAAGTACCACTTTCGGTCATCCTACATATTGATCATCTCTTTAATCTCGTATTTAGCTCATCTTTCATAAATAAGGGGAATCACCATAAGTTATACAAATTATGGAAGGCCTTGCAAGCTACAATCCATACAATTCATTGTTCATAACATAATACATATTAAGGAATCACATGTATTCGTCTCCATGTTCATTTTAAGGAATCATAGATATTTGCCTCCATGTTCATTTTAAGAAATCATAGGTATTCGTGTCCATCTTCATCATAATATGATATAGGTATTCGCCTCCTTATCACTTTAAAGTCTAATGGTTATTCACCTCTTGCCTTTCTATAGAAGTTATATATTAAGGGTAGTCACCACACACTCCTCATATCATGACATGGGTAATCACCTCATGTTTATCTAATTAGGAACAAGGTATTTCACCTCACATTCCTCTCATACAAAGGTCTTTGGGAAATCACCACAAGCCTCATCACATTTCATAGTCCTTGGACTTAGATTCACTTTAGGTGAGCAACCCTTTCAACCTAGAATCATTCTATGTGAGAGAATTTCATATCATATCATATTCATGCATAAGTGTGTATATGAGACTATCATTTCAACAACATAACAACATATCATAATCATAGACACTTTACTCTCAAAGTGTTCATAAAGCATATACTAAACTTCATAAAACATGCATAATATCACGTCTTCCCCTTTCAAGGATCAAAGCTCATATTGAATCAACTTATCTAGAATGACTACATTATACATGGATACCAACATAACTCATGTGATTCTATCACTTCATACATTCAATCATTCATAAGGTAAATTATGTGGGTAAGGTCCTTCCACAATAATTCTAGCAAGTAGTCTACCATTATCATATAAGCTTCACTCTTAGGGCTTTAACATACATAATTCTTCATATTGGCTTTACTTTCAAAACCCTAGTAATCAACATTCATGACGACAAGCCTTACTCTCAAATCTTTAGTTCTTACAATCATCATAAACACCTAGATCACAAGAAATTTTAGTCACATGCTTCATTCTTAAACAATTCTAGTCATATATCATCATAAAGGCTAAATCTCAAGCTTTACTAATCATGATCCATCATATATACATTATTCAAATTCAATTCATGTCAACATGATTTTATTCTTGAAAAACTACTATACATATCACTAATTCTAGATGATCATCTATGAGTCCGCAATTTCCCTTCATAAGGCATAAACCCACATTACTTCAATTTCATCAATTAGACTAGGGTTAACCATGGAAAACATGTAATATCATTATAATAGCATGATTCACTACTAATTCAATCATAAACAATCAATATCCACTCAATTGGATCTATAATCATCTTAACCCACAATATTGTAAGGAACGCTAACTTGTTCTGCGGATTTCATCTTCACAATTGGGGGAATTCTAGGGGACTCCATGGATGGAAGAATCCATGGATGAATAAGCTATAATACCTTGATTATAATTCCTTACAAAGCTTTCAACATTGGAGTCTTGACTTGACCTAGCATTATTTTTTTCTTCTTCATCTTCACTTTCTAGAGAGAGGATTTTTCAGAGGGAATTGGGTACTTTTTGGTGAGTTGAAATAATGACTAGGATCAATGAATTTAGGGGTCTAAAGGCTTTATATAGGTGTCCTATGTAAGGTTAAAACGACACTACTTAACCCCTAATAGATTGTGGAATCTTCCATAAAGCCCTCACTTAACCGCTTGAAGCCAACATTCTGCCTCTCCCATGAGACCACGCCCACGGACTGTTTGTGTACTGATGGGGCATGCCGGTCAAACGTGGGTGGTGGTTTGAGATACTACTTTTTGGATCCTGACCCACGACCCTCCCTTCGCGGGTCTACTATTTTGGGAAAGATTATGGGGTCCTTTTCGAGGACCCTTGGTTGGTCCTTGGGGAGTCGAACCTTGACGTTCTACCTCGAAACCCTTCATTTTAAGTACGGGGATTTATAACTATGACTCTAACCCTCACGTCACACTGTAGTTAAGACTAGTAGTTTCCAAGTTGTTATAATTATGCAGCAACCTTTTGAGATAGCGTCAGCTCTCCTTGATGGAATGACAAAGATAAACTGAGCTTAGTATACTTGGGAGAATCAAGTCTCTCCTTCGACTTTCATGATGACCAAAGAACAAATAGAAAAAGACTAAGAGCGGGACCAAAACATGGTCAAAATGATGACCCAATTGAATCTTTTGTCAAAACATGTAATGTGTAGTGGTTCAATAAAGAGGAAGGGTCAGATAGGTTGTTTAAAGAAATGAAAGAGGATGCCTCCACTCTAAACCAGACCATTACATCTCACTCGGTGTCCATTAAAAAGCTGGAAATGCAAATGAGACAAATCATATCTCATTAAAACCCAAGGCGAAAAGGGGTTCTACCAATTGATACCTTGGCTAACCAAAAAATTGAACCTTCAAAGCATATCCACGATGTAAAATAAGGTGCTTCTTGGGAGTCAACCCAAGTGTTTAATCTTTTCTTATTGTTATTTGAATAACGTGTTGAATTTACGGTTGAAAAGTTAAAATTTTGGGAAAAAGAGTGATTAGGCGAGCCCATGACCAAGTTGGTGACTCGCCGAACAGGTCAGTGAGTTCATTTGGATCGCCGTTTAAGACGTCTAGCTAACTATAGGTTCTCTAAATCTTGGCGGGCGAAAGTACCATTTGGCACAGCACCAAATGGGTCGGCGACGTAAGTGACCTCGACGATCAGCGCGCAAACTAAAGGTTACAACAGGGCAGAACCATTATTAAATTCAAAATCCTCCCTTATTTCATACTTTTCGACTTCTATACTTTCACTATCTCATATTTCATACTTCCGTACTAGTTCTTTCGAACCCTGTCATTACAATTTTGGTAAACTCAAATGTGTGATCATTGCGTGGTTGTTTTTTTGTGTGTATTGTTGATTTGTTTAATGCGTATTGATAATGAATGAGCGTATCATGTTTTATTTTGTGTTAATTAGCCATAAACTTTGAAATCATGCATATTAACATGATAAATTTATGGGTCGTGTTGATTTTGTGTTTGGTCTGATGTGGGTGAAGTTTAAGTAACCCCGAATTGTGCTGATTTTTAGATTTTGCCCAATGATAGAGTGGTTGATGTCATTCTTAATGGCAAAATACGTCAATTGACAAGTTTTGTCCAAATCAGAGAAAGTCTAAGTACTCTGAGGCCCAGTGGTTCAGCAGTTCACCTAAAGACCCCTTGATCGCCTTTTTATCATGCATTTTTGTGATTTGTGTTATGTAAAATTTGGTGATATACTTGAGCTCAGAGATTTCACTGGCGACTTGCCGAATATCCTTTCTGATCACCCTTCTGCACCACAATTTTTAGAAAATATTCTGTAAATTTTGGCAAGCTACTTCTTTTTCGCCGAATGGTGTCAGTGATTCTCCAAAAGGACCATGACATCGTTGACCTATTTTGAATTTTTGTATATTTTTTTCAGTAACATTCGTAGAACCTGACTTGGCTCGCCGAATGATTCAGTGAGTCTTCCTGCACAGTTTCTAACTTTGACAATTTTTTGTTGAATTGCATCTAACTGATGTGATTGTCTTTTGTAGATATGGCTAGACCAAAAGTTTCCAGAAAAAATCAATCGCCCCGAAAGAGAGTATATGGAATTGTAATTAATGAGGGGGATGCACCCTCTCTGAATGCACCGTACAAACTTCCTCCAATAGGGGAAAAAGGAAAAGGAAAAGGGCCAGCAGAGCCAACACTAGTAGTCAAATGTTCAGATAGCGAGGGTGTTTATGCAACTCACCTCAACAGTTTTAAGATTGAGAATCATTCTGAGGAAAGTTCTAGAACCTCCATTTCTGAGCCGGAAGATGATGAGCTCCTATATACTAGGAGAGCGGACCTATGCTCCAAGGCTATGCATGATCCAAATCGGATGCAGTGCCTTCGATGCCTCCTACACCTCCAACTCATGTAGCATTATAGGTTGCCCCACCAACTTAGGTTCCTCCACCCCGGTCGCGTAACAAATTAAAGGCAGAAGTTTGGGGGACTATTTTAGAAGAGAAGAGGTTGTCCATAGAAGGAGTAGTTTACCGAATACCTAGAGGTGTCGAGCACTTTAATGTTCCAAAAATTTGAGAGATTAACAAAGCCCCGAGGCCCTTACATTCCTCCTTGGGTTTGGGAGTTTAACTCAGCATAAAGGGAGCTAGTTCCAAAGGGGAAGAAAAAGGCCAACACATTCAAGCCGATTGACCATGTAGTAGTGCGGGGCCAAAAGGTCAAGTATAGTAGCAGAGAAATTAATGAAGCGCTTGGGTGTATGATGAATTGCATGCACTATTACATTGACAAAATCCAGAAGAATACCATCAATGATTTGAAAGGATGGTGGGCACCACTAATTTCTGACACCACGCCACGGTGAATTAAGGATGGTGCACCCATTCAGAAGAAGGATTTGAATGTGGCTGCTAGATACTGATTCAGATTCATCAACAACACCTTTATGCCTTCAGAGAATGAGTCGACCCTCTAACATCTGAAGGCTGTGTGTTTGGGATGCAACATGCATTGTGAGAACCTGAATTTTGGTCTGATCATAGAGCAGGAGATGGCCATGAGGGCCAAGAAGAGTGAGACTTCTCTTCCCTTTCCTGTGTTAATTATAGGTTGTGGAGGCAGGCTCGTCTTTTGATAATTAGGAAAATAGATATGGAAATTACTCCCACTTCCTCTACTAACATCCGATGGTGGATATGTCCCTGGTAGTTATTGTTGAGATGTTTTTGACAGATGCAAGATTTACCCCTCAAGCGAGTGAGCTTAGAGGTACCTTTGGCCCCTCTACTTCCATCATTTTACCAGCTTCTACTATTGTACCCCCTCCTAGTGTTGCTGCTGATTTCTCCCAACCCCTTATGATCCAGGCCATGTTGTACAAGATAGGACATCTGGCTCAGTCATCAATGTGCGTGCCTTTCGTGTATAGGTCGTTGCACCTGGGTTAATAGAGCAGACTATTCTTGCTCCCCTGGCTCCAATTACAGCTGATATTAAAGAGCATTGGGAGTTGATAGAGGCCCAAAAATGGTCTTTGAATGCCCTTATAGTGAGGGTAAAGGGTTATGAGATGGGCTTGGGTGATTCTAATGCTGTGACAACCTTGAAGGCCAATATTGTTTGGTTGAGGAAGGATATGGACTAGTTGAAGTCCACTGATCTATCGATGTTATTCGGCACATTATATATCCCAGACATTTTGAGCAATGATGTCCCCATCTCACTGATAAGTTGACGCTTTGATTGATATTTGATACTGTAACTTTCGGTGAGGAGTCATCCGGGGATGAAAGCACTAGGCGACTCACCGAAAGTATTGTTTTCGCCCTTTGCTTGCAATCCTGAGTCTATGTTGCATTGTTACTTTCATCGATAAATCATTTACTCGCTAAAAGTATTTGGCGATTCGCCGATCAGGTTCACCCATCACCGAATTGCCACAATTTGTAAGCTAAACCCTTTGGGGAGCGCGATCTAGTTTGCCAAAGAGGTTTGTCGATTCACCGACTAGATCGGTGAGTCTTTTTGCAATAAGATTCTCTGTGGTTGTGTTGAGTTTTGCATAATCTCTTGATCTTTAGCAGATATGGTATGCACAAAATTAAAAGAGCCACCTAAAAAAAAGGGAAAAGGAGTTACGATAGATGAAGAAGGAGCACATCTTTTGCAGAAAAGAAAGCAAGACTTCCCACCGGGAGATAAAGGCAAATGAAAGAAGCACATCGGTAAAAAAGGGTCAACTATTGAGCCAGATTTTTCTAAGACAGAAGATGAACAAACCTTGATTTACTGACATAATAGGCTCATAGATAGACCTCAATCAACACCAACCAGAGTTTCATTAGCTACAAATCCTCCGACTATCGAATCAGTGCCAACTCCGACACAATCTCTAGTGGCCCTTGCACTCCCCGTAGCTCCATCTCCACCTAAAATGCTGAGCATATTGAAACGCGATTGTTTACGAAACCATTATAGATGAAAATTTACTATCTGTGGAGGGTTTGGAAGGTAATCATGCCGAGGTTCTTCACACGCTCAGGTATCATGAGTTTGAGTAGTTCACTATGCCACATGGATCTTACATTCCTTCCTGTTCTAGGAATTCTACTTAGCCTATGGGGAGTTTTTCTAGAAAAATAAGAAAATGGCTAGTGAGTTCCGACCATTAAAGTTGGTTATGATTAGAGGCAAGGAGGTAGAGTGTCACAGCGAGTATATTAACGTTGTATTGGGATGAACGCTGCACTTGGTATTGCCCTACCAGGGTTTGCCTATTGTTTCGTCCTTGAATGATTTGAAGGGTTGGTAAGCTCCAATGATTTCTGACATCACCCCGAGATAGATGGATGCGGGAGCTCCTATTGAGAAGAGGAATATGAACATAGCCTGCCGGTATTGGTTTGGTTTCATCAGCAGCACTATCATGACATCCCAGAATGAGTCTAGTTTGCATCATCCTAAGGCGGTTTGCCTTGGTTCTATCATGGCCAGGAGGCAGATCGACCTGGGACTGGTGGTTTCACAGGAGATGTCTATGAGAGCCAAACAGATGCTGATGTATATCCAGAGGTTAATTTTGACTCTTTACCAGAAGAGACACCTTTGCCTACTCCGGCCTCAGAGTCTTCAAATATACCCACTCTTTATTTCTCTTCCTCAAAGGTTCCAGCTGCTTTCTCATCCTCCCAGCCTACCAGGATCACTCAGACCATGATCATGAAAATGGGGCAGTTGGCCTATTCAACTGATGTAAGAGCTACTCGACTAGAGAGGTCTATTCCAAAGTTGATCGAAATGGCCCTACGAGCAGCACTTACCCCACTTCAGACTTCTATTAATTCCTTGACAGTGAGAGTCATGGCTTGTGAGAGCAGACAGAGGGAGGCCTCTAAGGTGACGGCTTTAAAACTCGAGAATACGAGTTTGTGGAAGGATATAGACTATCTTAAGTCTACTGATTTCAATTCACTCCTAGAGAGGGCAGATGATAAGTATGTTCCTGAGAACATCGAAGATATGCAAGGGGATGGTGTAGCACATGCAGAGTCGGATGGATAGACCATCAAGGAGTTGATAGAATCACAGGCTGAAGAGACACAATAGAGCAGAGATGATAGCATATTCAGAGATGTACCAGATCTTATAGAGGCAATTGTGCAGTCGGCGACCCACACATTGCCGACTGAGACGTCCATAATAACTCTTAGTGGATTTGGCATTGTTGTTTCGTCTGAGGCTACTCCGGGTGCTGATGCCCATATACAGACTGCTACATCAACCACTGAGACCCTGACAGAGAGACAGACTGCATAGACAGGACCTTTCTTTACCTCCCTCTTTGTCTTATTATATTTTTACTTTTGCTACTTTTATTTGCATTTAGGACAAATGATTTTTCATTGTGGTGGGATGAGGACCACACCTTTTGTGTTGATAGTCATGTTTTGTATTTATATTATGGTTGTTTTGTTTTAAAATTGTGTTTTATCTATTTCTATGGATATTTGAGCTTGAGGTTTCTTTTTATTTTGAATTACAAAATGATTTTGAACCCTTCATAAATTTTTTGAATTTTTTGCACATTTTTGGCACCTCTCATGAGTTGAATGTGGTTGTTCTTTTGCAAAAAAAGTCTTGGTTTTGATCAATACCGATGACTTGAATAGTTCTCTCAATTGAACGAACATGAATGTGCGGCTATGACGAGGCCAAATGAAGTTGTATAAACAATATGTGAACTCTTTGCATCTCGTTGTGATTAGCCATTTATCAAATTGATTCTCCTGCAATGACCGTTGCACACTAGTGAAAGTATGCAGTCTTGTTTTACTTAAGTGTCGATGCCTTGTGTGATTAGCTTGCTTTGAACCATGCATGAATCAACCTAGAATTTGCCCCGTTAGTCTGATTGATTTAGAAAGGTGTCCTCTTGAGATGATCTTAGGCAACTTTAAACAATGTGAACCAAATTTAACATATACCTCTTTTGTGGCCTACTCGTGAGCGTGTGAAATTATTTTTGACCCTTTGAGCCTTACCTTTCTTTGGAAGAACCTTGATGAACCCTTGACCTTACTTGACCCATTACCGATAATCCTCTTTATTTGTGGTTTAGTGAATAGCCAACATAGGCCAAAAAGCCTAAGTTGGGGTGTGATGAATAGGAAAAGGAAAAGTCAAGAAGTTCAGGAAAAGTCTCCCTTAACCCATGGTGTTTCATAATAATGGAACCCCTTCATTAAAAAATATTAAAAAATTGTGGAATAAGAACAAAAGAAATCGGGTTTCCAAGCAATCCATGGAGGTGAATAAAGGAAAAGAAGGGATTGCCTTGAGAATACCACATCTCACGAGGAAAAAGTCACTAATCGTAAATGATCATACGTTTGCACTCATCCCCATTACAAGCCTTAGAAAGACCTTTTTTATCATGAGTAAGTCAAATCGAAAGTCGATTGGAAAATAAGGGCAAACCAATGGGTGAAAACATGCATTATGTTCCTCTTTTTGAGTGTGAGCATTGCATTTGATTCCCGATCTTGAATTGATTAACCTATGTGTGAATATTGAATCATTCTTTATATGACGGCATTTACATACTTTTTGTTGAGCTTGAACTTGCAAAAGTAGCAAATATTGCGAGCATAAGAATATTTCGTAATGGTGTGTCACAACTTGAATCTATGAGTACACAATTAATACCTACATTAGTAAACTGAGTCTTGTTGTGTGCATTCATGATTGAGCTTGTGTAGCACTGTTTGAGACATCCCATTTGAATAGCTGAACTTATGTTTTTCTTAAGGACAAGCAAAATTTTAAGTTGGGGATGTTAATGAATCCAGAAATTGGACTCATTTAGGGCAATATTTGAATAGATATTGTGTCCTCCAATGCTTATTTTATATCAATATATGATAAAAACCTTTAAGTTTGACGTATATCAGGTTTTAGTGGAAACATGGACACTTAAGGGTAAAAAGGAACAAAAAGGCTCAAAAGAACAAAGTGGAAACATGGACACTTAGGGGCAAAAAAGAACAAAAAGGCTCAAAAGAATGAAGGGGCTGAAGCCTGAACATCGCCAAGCACGCTTGGCAATTCGCCGAAAGGACACACTTCGCCCTTTGTTCCAGTACGCGAAGCCCTGAAGGAGCAAGATCAAAAAGGCGATGAAAGGGGCAGTCGGCGTGTCGCCGAATAGTTCCACGAAGCTATACTATGTTTCCCAATGACACAAAGCACGACTATGTTGAAGGCTAGTGCTAGATGGCAACGAACTATACCAAAGGGTGAATTGTCGAGTTAATCGGCGATTCCGACTAACCTCGCCGAATGATCCGCCAACACTAATTTTTGAAGTTTATAAATACTAAAATCTTTATTAATTTTTAGGGAGTCAATCATTCATTTTTATTTTCACAATAGAATAGCACTTTTGCTCTAAGTGAGAGGGTTTTGGAGATATTGAAGGAGAAGAGGGTTTTCATCTTCAAGATTTGGAGTTCGGTCTCTTAGATTCTTCATTTTTCGCATGTAACAAGACTTAAATCTTCATACCCATTTGAATGCAAACTCATTTAGGTATAAATTTATAGCTCTTGATTTGTGGCTAAAAAACCCAATTCTTGGGATGTGATTTAGCGAATATGGGTTAAGCTATTTGTTATGTCTTGCTTGCTGATATTTTATTTGTAGTTTAATTGTGATTTCTTTTAGTGTTTGTGTATGAATCTAATGAATTTGTAGTTGCAAATACAAGTTTATTTATGTGTTTTCGGCTTTCTCGATAGAGAAGTTGTAAAACTAAGACTACTAAATTGATGTCCTAAGGAGTGGGTCGACATAAGGTTCAACCCAAGAGGGTGAGACCTAGTCCCATATCCTAACACTTAGCTCGAGAGAGTGAGTGGGGTAAGGGGTAGGTAGGCCTTTATGCGGCAACTGGGTGTCCAAGAGGAACCCCTTTGAAACGGGGTAAGTTTCTCGAGAGAGAACTTATTTCCACATAAAGCTTAGCCTAGTCACTAGTACTCTATAAATTTTCTATCGAAACCATGTACCTAATACTTTAGATTAACTCGTATTCCGATCACATCCCAAGAATCCTCCTCTCATTGCTTTGATTCCATTGTTAATTTGCTGTTTTTATTTATTTGTGACAAAACCCCAATTTGATATTTGACACTTTGTGTCACCCCCTTTTATTTACTATGCTTTTACTCATTAATGTCTTTAGCTACGACTAGTTAGAACTTAATTTTATTTTTCTATTAATTTTCAAAACCACTCTCTTGGGACGACCCCAACCCTTGGTTGGGTTATTATACTATAGCACGATCGTAGACACTTGAATTGGAAGTTGTGTCATTGATTACGGTAAACATCAAGAGTTCACCCCAGTCTTAGCCTGGGAAGATAATCCTTTTGACTCATTTACTGTTATTATTTAGACTGTTTTGCTATTAATTTTCATTTGAGGACAATTGCTAGTTTAGTTTAGCGGGGTGAGGCATTTCTATACCTACATCTGTTGGGTTGTTTTGGATATTTATGTTTTTTGTATTGTGAATGTTTGATTTTAACTTGTGTTGTTATATATATATATATATATATATATATACATATATATCGATTTTTGATCCATAGTGTTGGTCCATTGTTTTTAATATGAATGTGGTTGTTCTCTTGCAATTTCAAGTGTCGGTTGTGATCAATATTGATGACTTGAATTGTGCTCCTGATTGAATGATATGAGTGTGCGGATACGATGAGGAAAATTGAGTTACATAAGTCATATATGAATTCGTAGCATCTCATTGTGACTAGATGGTTGTTGAGTGTATCTCTTGTGATGATCGATGCACACTAGCTAAAAAGTGTAGAGTCTTGTTTGTTGATTGAGTTGAATGACATGTTTGGTGAGGTTGTCTTGAAATATGTGCTTGGTAATACCAAAAACTTGCCCCGTTAGTCCTGTTGATTGATGTAAGCAAGTGATTGAAATGATCTTAGGCACAATTTGTGAGGACCGAACCAAAAATTTATCTCATGCCTCTTTGTGACCACCTTGTTAGAGTGTGAACCTAGCTTGGCACCATTTAAGCCTATCCTTTTCTTTTGAAAGAACTTGAAAAACTTTGACATCTTTGTCCCATCACCTACAACCTTCATGAAGTATTGGTTGGTTTGAATGGCCAACTTAGGCCAAAAGACTAAGTTGACGGTGTGGTGAAAATGGAGGAAGTGTGAAAAATTCCACTTGATGGATTGTTTTGAAAAAGATGGAATCCCTCCATAAAAAAAAGATGAAGGAAAGAAAGTTGTGTAAAAGATTGATAAAAAAAAGAGTTTGTGAAATAAAGCTTGCGAAAAGATCAAAAGAAATGGGGTATCCAATGAGCCATGGTCAAATGAAAATAAGGTGGATTATGAACATCATATAATGTGATAGAGAAGGAGAAAAATTAAAATGCAGGCCATGCTTCATGAAGGTAGAAGCCACTAAACCAAAATCATCATATCATTACACTCAGCCACGTTACAAGCCTTGGAAGACCTTTGTGATCTTGAGTGAGTTGAAAATAATGTTCATTGGGAAATAAGGGCAAGCCTATGGGTAGAGTCATTCATGTGTTCATAATTGGGAGTGTGAGAGTTATTGTTTTTCCCATATTGTAAAATGATGATGAATCTTGTGTCAACATGGAATCATTCTTTGTGTGAGGGAATTTAAATGCTTCTGTTGAGCTTGAACCTGTATTTGAAGCAACTATTGTGAGCTTCAGTTCGATTTTATGATGGTTAGTCATAGTTTGAAACTTAGAGTGCACAATTGAATATTGTATGTGTAGGTGAACCTCTTGTGTGCACTCATGTTGAGTCTGGAGTAGCACTATTTGTAGACATCCATATTGAAAGGATTGATTGTGTGTTTTACTTGAGGACAAGCAAAAGTTTATGTTTGCAGTATTGATGAGTCTGGGAATTTGACTCATTTAGGCTTTTTATTCATAGAATTAGTCTCCTCGATGCCCATTTTGTGCTCCAAACAGATGTTTTAATGTTAATTTGTAGATAAAAAGGCAAAAGAATATGGAAAAGACATTACAGGGCAAATAGGAGAGAAAAAGTTGAAAAAGGCTGAAGATAGTAAAAGCTGAGAATCGCCAAAGCAACTCGGTCACTCACCGAGTGTCACTTTATCTCGCCTAATGTTCCACACTACCAATCCTAGGGAGAAGCTAACTTGGTCATAGATTTGGACCTTTGGCGAACTGCTAAATGGATCGGCGACACAAACTTTGTTCGCCTAAAGTTACAGGGTCTGAAGGATATAAAGTCAAGGCAAACCGGCGATGGAATGGAGCCATTGGCGCATCGCCGACTTGGTCAGTGATGCTCGACTAACACCATCTAGTAACCCTGCAGGCTAAAATCTGGAAACATATAAATTTAATTTCAAAAAGAGAAAAGAGTATCCAACAATATCCTGAGTAATCATACCACTTTTGAACTTGATACTTTCATCTTGAACATTACTTTTTTTAATTTTTAGGAGTTTTCTAGTAGATTTTATGTTGTGTTTGGAATTGAAGCATTGTAAAGACTCAGAGATTAATAACCAGCGACGGAGAACATAATTTGTATTAATTTCTTAATTTTTATGATGTGTAGCTAAAACCCCCATTCTTGGGGGTATGATTATGTGATTAATTGTAACACCTCAGAAAATCAGACTTGGACTATTGAACAGAAAAAGCTGAACTACAGAGGGGTTCACGGGCCATGATCAAGACCATGACCCTTCACTCTCATCGTCGTTCACATCCACCCAGAGGTGGTGGACCACGGAGCCCTCCACAAGTTGTGGACCCCCACATAAGCCGTGCTGTGGATCATCAACTTGCACTAATAGATCCCAGCCCACAAGTGAAGAACCGTGCTGGCCTTTTACGGTCTATGGTCCTTCACACGGCTCATGGAGTGGATGGTAGGGGGGTACCAAAAACTACTAGCACTGTCCTACAAACCATAACTTACTTGATGGGTCGTGGTGCCTATAATAGTCCGTCAGTGGTTCTATGTAAGGGCCTCGCCAGTTTTTAAGTTACGGTCTATTTGTCTTTTCCCCTATGCACTGGGTACTTAATATATGTGGTTTAATACCTAAACTATGTTGTTTTACTCAGTTTCACCCTAATAATCTAGTTAGAACCTAACAAAGCCTTTATTCACCAAACAACATCCAAACTTAGAGTAAAATGAGCAAAAAGAGGCGCCATATTCCCAAGAACAGTCATAAGGTTTGCTTGAATTTTCAGCCTTTAAGTCGAAGAATTTCTCCGTAGATTTTGTTACTAGGTATGTGGGATATCACAAGTGGTTCCTCTCACCCACTAGGTCCCTAGAATTCAGCCAGTTCTTTGATTCTACATATCTTCTTTAGACCTAGGGTTTCTAAAACTTTGGATTTATAGTGTGTTTTAGCTATTGTAGTATTCTAAATCAAAATATCATGTTTTTTTGGAAATCTTGTTTAGTTCCTTGTATGAATCTCAAAACCCTAGTTATGTAGATTCTCTAGTTCATGAATTACAATTGCTAGGTAAGTTAAATAGATAATCATGCTCCAGATTTCGAATGATACATTATCAATATATAAATGTTGTATTCTTATCTTGCATGTCACTATTTTGCGCTTTTCAGTAATTTAACATTTTAGTTACATTTGTGTTATATACATAATAAATTGGGAGCAGGCTTAGCACCGAGTTGGACTAAGTTTCATCGTACCCTCATAGTCCTACAAATACGCGCCCTCATTGGAGTATAAGTCCCTTTTGTTGCGCACAGATTTAGTGATCATGCCTTGGCAAGGTATATTGGGTCCTCTCAATGGGGGGTATATATCGGACTCTACATTTATCTCATGTGGTTTTATGTTTGTTAATAGTAACTCCCACTTTCAGACTCTCAGTGCATTTGACCAGGTTTTCAGTATATATGTCAGCATTCAGTTCATCATGTTATTTTCATGATAATTACTTGGTCATTGCTTTTAGCTTAGCTTTTCAATTATGTCTCTGTATTTACATTCATGGTCAATTTATGTCATTGCTCATTTATGCTTGTTCAGGTTAGTATATATATCATGCATGCTCAGTACATTCCAAGTACTCCCGCATACTTTTCGCTACATCCTTTCATGTTGTAGGTTCATGTACTCAACATCCAAATCATGCTTAGATTGATTCTATGTTCATATTCAGCAGCTTCAGTAGTGAGTCCTCATATTTCGAGGACAATAGGTATTCTTTCATTTTAGTGTTTACTCTCAGTTTTCTGTTTTGCTAGAGGTATCAGGGGGCATGTCCCAACAAGTCAACTTAGTTCAAGGCTTTCAGATACAGTAGTAGATTCAACTTGAGTTGTTAAGCGATCGTTTTATTTATCGCTAAACTCTTAGTATGTTTTATATATTTAGACTAGTTTGGTTTTTCCCCATTTTCAGTTATCCGTTTTTTGTGCTTCCGCATAGTGCATATCTTATTTAGTTATTCTCAGTATGCTTGATATATTTCCAAACACAGGGTTAGCTTGGGCGCACTCGTGATCCTAAGTTTTGTGTTACGTCAAGGGGGCAACCTTAGGGCATGACAAATTGGTATCAAAGCATAAGGTTCAAGAGTCTTAGGATGTCTGAAAGCTACACTAAGTAGAATCATTTCCATGGGTGTGAAGTGCAACACATATATGAGAGACAGGCTACGAAATGTTCTAAGAAAAACTTCACTTTGTTTTTTATTTTTATCATATGTGGGTATGATCCAACTTCTCCTTTTTTATCCATCGTTATGCGTTTCAAATCATGCATCCATGTAGAGATAACGCATGAATTGCTAACGTAGTTCCTCTAGTTCCAAACCATAAGTTTATGAATGTAGAATTTCAAAATGTGATCTAACTCTTGGCTCAGAGTGTGGCCAATCATAATAATCAACATGTGCGAGTTCCTACAAACACAAATGGTGGATTAACTACAACCAAGGTTCAAGATTCTGTTCGGATGAATCCGCTTGAGTTTCTAGGGTTGAAGTTATGTGAGAACCCACAAAGCTTAATTGATGAGGTTAAGAAAATCCTGTGGAGTAATTGAAGTGACTGGAATTGAGAGAGTTGAGCTAGCATCCTATCAACTAAAAGATGTGGCTCATATCTTGTTCACACTGTGGAAAGATAACATGGGTGTAGATGTAGTTCATGTGACTTGGGACTATTTTGCTGGAGCTATCCTAGGCAGGTTCTTCCCAAGGGAATTGAAAGAAGCTAAGGCACAAAAGTTTATGTTGAAGAAGGGTTGTATGTTGGTCCAAGATTACGGGATGATATTCACCGAGTTTTCAAGGTATGCTCCACACATAATTACTGATCCAAGGGCACAAATGACTATGTTCTTGTTTGCGGTGTCTGATCTTTTCATGCCCCAAAGCTACCCCTAGGATGCAGACACGAACCTAGGATCACGAGTGACCCCAAGGTAACACTGCTGGAAAAAAATAAACATACTAAAAGACAACTAAATTAACAAAGTACTGTGCGTAAGCTTAAATCATCATAAACTGAAATGATGGGGAATACCCATTACTATCTAAATAAATAATTTGCAAGTTTAATGACAACTGAAATATCAAACTCCAAAGCTAAAAGTGAATCTAACTATGTCTGAAATAAAACCTCTAACTGACTAGAGATAATGGGACATGCCCCAGCTAAATCTAAAAAATGAAAACTAAAGACTGAAGTAGAAAGATATTCATGTCAATCAGCCTCAAAGAACGAGGACTCACAACAAATGTTGTTGAACTAGAGATTGGGAACGGTTCTATGTGTAATCTGAATGTTGAGGACCAAAACATACATAACGAAAAGTTGTAGTGTAGAGTATGCGTCAGTACTTGAAAGGTACGGAGCATGCGGGAAAAAATAAAGAAGAACAATATACATAACTGAACAAAGCATATAATTGAGAAATTATATAAGATAAGCACGATACTATACTGAAAACACTAAACATGAACTAACTGAATGCAATGAAAAAGTTTATACATGCTAAAACTAAATACTAAACTATAACTGGTACCCTAGTCAATGCAGTGGAATCTAACTGTGGAGTTACTAATAACCAGCATAAAACTACATGAGCTAAATATGGAGTCTGATGTATACGCCCCATCAAGAGGACCCAATATACCTTATCAAGGGTATAGAGGTATGACTGGCTTGATCACGAAGTGTAATGCCCACGGAGGGGACTTAACCTATGGGGGCACGTAGTTTTGGGACTATGAGGGTGGCTAACCCTAGTCCAACTCGGTATTAATCCTACTCCCAAATAGAATGTATAAAAATACAACATACCTAAAATAACTGGATAGCTCAACATTCTGACATGCAAACTGAAAATGCAACAATATGTACTGATAATTATACATTTGCAAACTAATGCGTATAATTGCATAACCTAACCTAGAAAGTGTAATTAATGAACTAAACAAATCTACACAACTAGGGTTCTGAAATTCATGTAAGGATTGAGCAACATAGTTACAAAAACGTAATACTCTGATTAGGATTAATTTAACAGCTAAAACATATTAATAATATGAAGATCTAGAAACCCTAGGTCTTAACATAATTAAGAGAATTAGGAATCTGACTGAAATATAGGGACCTAATGGGTAAAAGGAAACCACTAGTGAAATCCCACATACTTGGTAACGAAATTCACAGAGAAATCTTTCGAATTTGGGGATGAAATTGAAGAAAAACTTATTCTGTTCTTGGACTAGGGTTGCTCGACTTTTCCTCTTTCTTTGCTCTAAGATAGATGAATTTTTGGTGTATGATTGATTAGGTTAGATTCTTATTTAATTTCTAGGCTAAGATTGACCAAAGCTACGTAGTTTAGGGTCCAATGAATAGGGAAAAGGCCAAAGCAACCACACTTAAAAAATTTGATGTAGCTGACCACTGGCCCCTTTGACGTACCATCAAAGGGACCACAGACTGTCAAGCCAATCATGGTATTTGGTCTAGTAGATGTTGGTTTCTAGGACTAGTTCCACCATGGTCTGTCGTCAGGACCACAACTCATTAAAGGTTCTGTGGTCTGACGTTTGTGCTTGGTAGACTCTGCATGGATCCCATGAGTGCCAATACGGCCCGTGAGGTGATCCATGACCCATGAAGGGCTCTGTGGTCCACCTCTGCTGGGAAGGGGTTGAGCCCACAAGAAGTTCAACGACCGTGGTCCCTCTCACGGTTCGTGAAACCTATCATGGTTCACTGGATCAAGTGTTTTTCTGCTACATTTTCTATGTCTATATTCTGAGGTGTTACAATATCTCTCCCTTGGGAACATTCATTCTCGGATGAAGTCTAAACTAGTCGGATAGTGAGGGAAAGGGCTGCAACCCTACCACCAATTTCTAAAAATTTATTTCTAACTTAACGAAATTCCAAGAACATGCAAATACGCTGAAAATGCTAGTATCAACTAAAGAAACATGATATTGAGACTGAATATATTCATGAGTAACTGAAAGACTAGAGAGGAACTATTACCTCAAGCTGGACTGGAAAAGGAAGGAAAGAGATAAGGATACTTGGTCTTTATGGCGACTTCTGCTTCCCAAGTAAGACCCTCTTAATACTGACTTTTCCACAAACCGTTCACTGAAGAAACTTCTTTGTTTCTCAACCTTCGAACCTGAAGATCAAGAATATCAACTGGCACATCCTCTTAAGTGAGACTATCCTTCACGACCACACTTTTTAAAGGTACTATAGATGTTGGATCACTCACACACTTCTTCAACAACGTAATATGAAAGACTAGATGGACTGCTGCTAGTTCTGCTAGCAACTCTAACTCATAAAACACTTTACCAACCCTTTTCAAGATCATGCAAGGGCCTACGTACCTAGGATTACAATTTCCTTTCTTGCCAAATCTCATCACCCCATTCTCCTTACATCTGCATAGGACTTCTGACGACTCTGGGCTGTCTTAAGTCTAACCCATATGAGCTAAAGTTTTTCCATAGATTCATGAACCGAATATGGCCCTATCAAGGCTGTTTCACCTACATCAAACCAACCAACTGGAGATCTATATCTATGCCCATACAATGCCTCATAAGGGGCCATCTGAATGTTAGAATGATAGCTGGTATTGTAGGCTAACTCTATATGAGAAAGCTAATCATCCCAAATAACCTTGAAGTCGATCACACAAGCTCTCAACATGACCTCGAAGGTTTGAATGGTATGCTCTGCCTGACCTTCAGTCTGTGGATGAAATGTTGTGCTAAGATTAACCTGAGTATTAAGACCTTTCTAAAATGATATCTAGAAATATGAGGTAAACCGAGGACCTCTATCTAAGATGATAGACAATGGAACCCCATGCAACCTGACTATCTCATTAATGTAAAGCTTAGCATAGTCCTCCGCCAAATTTGTAGTCTTAACAACCAAGAAATGAGTGGACTTAGTAACTCTGCCTATTATCGCCCAAATGGGGTCATATTGTTTGTGATTACGAGGTCAACTTGTAACGAAGTCCATGTTGATCACTTCCCACTTCCAAGTAGGAATATTGATCTCTTGAGTAAAACCTCCTAGTTTTTGATGTTTTACCTTTACTTGTTGACAATTAGGGAACTTAGCCACAAAATCTGATATATCCCTTTTCATGCCATTCCACCAAAACACTTCCCGTAGATCACGGTACATCTTACTGGAACCTGGATGAATGGAATACCTGGAGTTAATGGACACTACAAGAATCTATCATCTCAACTCATCCACCTTAGGAACACATAAGCGACCGTGATAGAGAACCACACAATCTCCCCCTTGGGAGAAAACTTCAACTCTCTGCTGATGAAAAGCACCTTTTAGTTGAAGCAACATAGGATCACTATCTTGAATTTCCTTAACCTCCACTCCCAAAAAAGATTCCGACCCATTCTAAACTATTACACCACCATCTAATAAGCTCATAAGGCAAACTACCAAACGGGCAAGACTGTGAACATCTTTTGCTAGTTCTTTTCTTTCTTCCTCAACATGTGCTACACTACCCGTATATAGTCTACTAAGAGCATCTTCTACTACATTGACCTTATGAGGATGATAAAGCACATTTATATCATAGTCTTTGAGGAACTCAAGCCATCTTTTCTAGCAAGGATTCAACTCTTTCTGGGTGAACATGTAACACCCCGTAGTTTATTAAACCAACTAGGGATAAGTTAGAGGGCTACAAATCAAAGCTTGAGGTCATCAGCCAAGGCAAAGGGGATTGGGCCGATCCAATATCCAAGGATGCCCCAAGATGTCAAGGCACTGCCCTAGACCACAAACGCCTTCACGACTTTTGGTGGCCACCATGACTCGTGATGCCACCCGTGATGGTGAGGTAGTGAGCCCCTCAACGCTTCCCAAAATGGCTTTCTCCACACGAGCCCCTTCACGACTCGTGGGAGTGGTCGTGGACTTTCCTTAAAGTTTGGGGTCTTGGGGTGTGTAGCATAGCTACTTGTCAAGGGACCATGGGCACCTTCAAGGGCAGTGGTTCCCTTGACGGCTCTTGAACATGGGTGTGGTCCCTGGGCACCTAATTTTAAAGCGGGGTTATTTTAGTTAATTTCTATTTAGGTGGTTATTAAGTGATGTCATTTTGTCTTAATTTTATACACCTATATGAGTCATTTTAAGTTAAAACACACCCATTCAACCCATTATTTTCAGAACACTTAAATCAAATACCAAAATTTTATCTTCTCTCAAAATTTCTAACTAGAACTCAAGGAAGAAGAATAGGAAAGTTGAAATTAGGGCTTGAAGAAACAAGGATTTTTCATTTAATTTATTTGGAGAATCATCACTAAGTTATGGTATTCCTTCATCCATGGATCCCCTTCAATAACTCCAATTTCAAAGCTAGAAATCCCAAAAGTTAGGGTTTGACTCCAATCTCATGGATTCCTTTCAAAATCATTTTTAATGATTGAATGATGTTTTATTATGGATAGATTGATAATTTTATATGGTTTTATGTTCAATTCCTCAAGAATCCATGAATTCTCTTATTTTCCCAAATTGGATCTCAAAGAGCGGGTACTGATTAATGCAAGTAGATTATGATCAAATTGTAAATATACTGAATTGATTATTTGAAAAATGTTATTACCCATGTCAAAATGTAGTAGTTCAAGATATGTTGATTGAATATGATCTTGGATCTTTGAAGGGTGAAAGAATGATAAGTATACATGATTAGGAGATTTATGTATGTGTTTGAAGAATACTTTGAGAATAGACTGATTATGTTCTTGTTGTGTGTTGTTGAAATGATATTATCATTCATACACCTATGTATGATTATGATAATGATAATGTGATGATTGAAAGGCTATTCTCATGAACACATAATGAACATGATGGGAAAGAATTCCTCACATAATGAAGATTCTAGGTTGAAAGGCTTTTCACCTAATTGAATATTATGTTTAATGAAGACATGGAATGTGAAAGGTTATTCTCACGCATGATCTAAGATCTATCCTAATGAATTCTTTTGGATTGATTTTCTAGTACATCCTTCCATAAGGGATGAAGCAAGTTATGACTTAGTAAAGTATTCTGTGGGAATTATGTTTAGCACCGAATGGATATTGATATCAGATGGAAGCCCTTACGTGGGTTTAGGTCGGGTTTCTAGGAGCAATCTCTAGAGATTGATACCCTTACGAGAGTTGATCCCAGGTATCAAGTAAAAATATCATTTCTCATAACTACGTGCCCTCGTAGGTGATTTAGCAATTGTTTTCATCTAAAGCTAAGTTAATGATTCTACCTTAGGCAACTAGGGAAAACCTTTTCGGTGTGGGTAACACCAGATTCCATGTTAAGCCTACACGATCTATGTCGATGAAGGAGAATTCCCACAAGGTCAAGTCTAGTATGAACTATGGCTACTTAAGAAGATTTACTTAGTATGGGTGAGAGTATGGGATCTCATCCATGCATCTCACTTGTAGGCTTTAAGGGTAGTTGTGGTGTGTTCCTCTGATGTTATAATGATGTATGTAGTGAGTATGCTTATGACTATCTGGTAAGTGCATTTGAGGTGAAGATTACTTGTAATGATGTATGTTTACTTAGATTGTTAAGATGAGTTGCTTTCCTTGATATGATTGACTAAAGATGAGTGTTCCCTTGTCTATGAGAAATAAGCTAAGAATGAGATCAAAAGATGGTAAACATGAATGAGGACCTAAAGTGACTTGCTTAGCATGGGTGGGATTATGGGATCTTATCTATGCATGTCACAAGCTTGCCTTAAGGTGGCTCATGAAATGTTTCTCTTATATGATGTTTAACTAAATTGCATTGATTATGTCTATGTCTATGATGTTATCTCTTATGCTCACTAGTTATGATTATTGCCTACCATGTTATAGCGTATGCCTTATTATGATGGCTCTTATACTTATGACTTGTGTTTTTACACTATCTTCAAAATAATGGTTTGACTTAACAAATGTCCTGCATTAAACTAAAATGTCCATGTTAGCATGTTTTCAAGGTTTTTATGCATGGCTGTCATAGTTAGTGCATTTTTTACTAACCCTTATTTTCCAATAGTTTTCCCAAATGCAAGGTCCGGTTATTATGGCTTTCTTCATTTGGTAAAGGCTTGGATTTGACTATTCTCATTGCTTGTGGTGAGTCCTCGTGATTCAAGGATGGGAGGTTCACTTGAGTTTCATTGCTAGTACTTTTTACTTTGGGACTATGTTTGCTTGGGCAATGTACTTTTTCTTTTGAACAGTTGTAATAGATGGTTATATTGAGACAAGTTTGGACTTCCACTTGCTCTTATGAAAGACTTCAATTGTAAAGAAAAGTTTTTAAATTTCTGCATCACTTCTATGTAGTTTATGTTATGATATGCTAAGTGACTTTGTGTTAGGCCTTTCGGGGTCTAGTGTACCATGTTACATCTAGGGTGTACCCCTAGGTCGTGACAATCTTTGTAATCAGAGCAGAAGGTTTAGAATGATTCTAGGATTATTTCTCATATACCAGGTCTAGTAGACTAATGTTCGTAGTTTGAAGTGCATTTATGAATGAGAGGCTATAGATGATTAGAAAGCCACACTTGTTTCCTTACTCATAAGTCGTGCCATAGACTTTTGCTCTACAAAGTCCCTTTCCTAGTCCTTCTCTTGTGTCTTCAGGATATGAATACACGAAGGGCTAACGCAAGAAGAATGGAGAATGACAATATGAATGAAGGAGCTCCTCCTCACGCTAATCAAGCTCCAGTTGATCCCGTGGTTGAGAATGTGACCCATGTAGAGTTTAGGTCAATTTTCCAAATATTGGATCAACTCGTGAAAGCTAAAGCTAATAGAAAATTTTTAGTTCCGATGAACCGTAATGTGAATTCGGTAGCTTCCAGGGTTAGAGATTTTACTAGAATGAACCCTCCCAAATTTCACGAATCCAAAGTGGAAGAGGATCCTCAAAAAATTGTGGAAGAGGTTAATAAGATACTTAATATCATGGGGTGACTTCGGTTGAGAAAGCAAAATTTGCCGCTTACCAATTGAAGATTGTTGCTCAAGTAAGGTATGATCTATGGAAGAGATATAGTCCAGTAGGAGCGGGTCCCATAGAGTGGGAGGTTTTTAAATCGGTGTTCCTTGAAATGTTCTTTCGCCGATAATTAAGGGAAGCTAAGGTGGAAGAATTCATTAACCTTAGGCAAGGTAGCATAAGTGTTAGAAGTATGCCTTAAAATTTACCCAACTATCCAAGTATGATCCATTTTTGGTGAAAAATTGGAGTGATGAGATGAGTAGGTCTTTTACGACTGTGTGTAGCTTGGTAGTAAAACAATACTGTCCGGCAATGCTTCATGATAATATGGATATCTCACGTCTTATGGTTCATGCCCATCAAATTGAGGAATTAAAGATTAAGAAAGAGAATAGGGAGGCGGAGAGAGATATGACTGGTGATGGGAACTACTCCAATGCTAGGTCCGATAAACAAAGGTTCTCCAATCAAGGATTCACAAATGCTTCCCCAAGGATCAATAAGGATAGGGTGTCAAACCCTAAACCTAAAGGAGGAAATGGGGGTTGTTCTTTTTTTGAAAGATGTACATGTGCCAAATGTGGGAAGGAACATGCAGGTGAGTTCCTAGCCGACACAGATGGGTGCTTTGGGTATTGAAAGAGTGGTAATAAGATGAGAGATTTCCCAACACTCATGGAAAAGGGAGAGAGGCCAAGAGAGCTTCTCTTAGTGTTCCGGATCCCAATGCTCCAAAGAATGGTTTCTTCTATGCACTCCGATCTAGAAAGGACAAAGAAAGCTCTCCAGATGAAGAAACTGGTATGTTGATAGTTTACATATAAATGTAAATGTTTTATTAGATCCCGATGCTACTTGTTAGACTTTGATGTTATCCTTGGTAAGGTTTAGATGCATTGGTGTTAGACCTCAATTGATTTTAGAACCCGGTATAGTTATTATGAGTTTGTGGTTGTATGTTTGGATTCCTTGAAAGAAGTGGTACCTGAGGAATTAGTAGGGGTTTTCTCCCAAGGGGGAGATAGTGTGCTTAGATAGCAAGGTTGTGGAATGTCCCGATATCCTCATCTCTTTATTCTACTCCTACTCTAGCTTGAAACAAAGAGTTCCTCTTAGCTTGTATTATGTTTTGGAGTCATGTGTGATTTTTGTGTTTCCATGATTTCCTTATGATATTCATGTTCTTGATAAATCTATGTTTAGAAAGAAAATGATATTTCATGATTTATATTCCTCATGTTGTAGTGCATTTAGCATTAGTTGCCTATTTGTCATCATGAGACAAATTGATAAACATGCCTTATATGTATATGCTTTTCTTGAGTAGTTGGCCTAATGGTTTCATGGATTATGTTGAGTATGCTTTTAGTTGGAGAAGGAAGTTACTCCTATGAACATGAGAAATGTTGATGTTTCATGCACAATGGGTTGTTAGATGTAGTTCCTACTTCCTTGGGTTGCATTAATTATGTCTGAGATGGAGTTGAAGTTTCCTCCTTTGAAATGTGCATTTTTTTTTATATTTCATGCCTGATGGGCTGCTAGTCTTGAGTCTTTACTTCCGTAAGGTGTCTAGATCGTCATTCGAGGATGAATGTTCCCAAGGGGGAGATAATGTAACACCCCTTAGTTTAGTACGCCAACTACGGATAAGCTAGAGGGCTACTAGTCAAGGCTTGAGGGCATGAGCCAAGGCTACCCCAAGCATTCAAGGCATTGCCCTAGACCACGATATCCTTCACGGGTCATGGTTGCCACCACGACTCATGGTGGTGAGGCACTAAGCCCCTCAAGGCTGCCCATACTGGCCTACTTCACACAAGCCACTTCACAGCTCTTGAAGACCTAGACGGCTAATGGGAGTGGCCATGGCCTTGCCTTAAATTTTGGGGATTTGGAGGTATGTAGCATAGCTACTGGTCAAGGGACCACGGGCACCCTCAAGGGTCGTGGTACCCTTGACGGCTCGTGAACATGGGCGTGATCTCTTGGCACCCCACTTTAAAGAGGAGGTTATTTTAGGTAATTCCTATTTAGGTGGTTAATAGGTGAGGTAGTTTTTCCTTAATTTTATACACCTATATAAGTCATTTTAAGTTAAAATACACCCATTCAACCCATTATTTTCATAACTCCCAAATCAAATCCCAAAATTTCATTTTCTCTCAAAATTTCTCTCTCAAGAACTCAAGGGAGAAGAAGAGGAAAGTTGAAGCTAGGGCTTGAAGAAACAAGTATTTTTCACTCAATTTATTTGGAGAATCATCACTAACGTATGGTAGCCCTTCATCCATGGAGCCCGTTAAAATTTCCCAATTTCATAGCTAGAAATCCCAAAAGTTAGGGTTTGACTTCAATCCCATGGATTCCTTTCAAAGAAGTTTTAAATAATTGAATGGTATTTTATTATGGATAAATTGATGAGTTTATATGATTTTATGTTGAATTCCCCAAGAATCCATGAATTCCCCTATTTTCCCAAATTGGATCTCAAAGTGTGGGTATTGATTGATGCAAGTAAAATATGATAGAATAGTAAATGTAGTGAATTGATTATTTGAATCATGTTATTATCCATGTCAATACGTATTAATTTTAGATGTGTTGATTGATTATGATCTTGGATCTTTGAAGGGTGAGCGTATGAGAATTATGGATGAATAGGAGATTTATGTATGTGTTTTAAGAATACTTTGAGAGTAAAGTGATTATGTTATTGTTTTGTGTGGTTGAAAGGATATTCTCATTTACACAACTATGTATGATTATCGTAATGATATTGTGATGATTGAAAGGTTATTTTCCCGAACTTCTAATGAACATGATGGGAAAGATTTCCTCACTTAATGAAGATTTTAGGTTGAAAAGCTTTCTCACCTAATTGCAGCTAATGCTTAATGAAGACATGTACGGTGAAAGGTTATTCTCACTCATGATCTAAGAGCTATCCAAATGAACTCTTTTGGATTGATTTTCTAGTACATCCTTCGATTAGACATAAATCAAGTTATGACTTAGTAAAGTATTCCATGGGAATTATGTTTAGCACTGAGTGGATATTGATATGAGATGGAGGCTCTCGTGTGAGTTGAGCCCGGGTTTCTAGGAGTAATATCTTGAGATAGATACCCTCACGAGAGTTGAGCCCGGGTATCTACAAATAATCTCCTTGTCCCATAACTACGTTCCCCTATAGGTGATTTAGTTATTGTTTTCATGTAAAGCTTAGTTGATGGTTCTACCCTAGGCAACTAGATCAACCCTTTTCAGTGTGGGTAACACCGGATTCCATATTAAGCTCACATGGTTTATGTCGGTTAAAGATAATTCCCACAAGGTCAAGTCTTGTATGAACTATGGTTACTTAAGCAGCTTTACTTAGTATGGGTGAGAGTATGGGATATTATCCATGCAATGCACAAGTAGACTTTGAGTGTAGTTGTGGTTTGTTCCTCTTATCTTATGATGATGTATGTAATGAGTATTCTTATGACTATATGGCCAAGTACATTTGAGGTGAAGACTACTTGTAATGATGTATGTTTACTTGGAATGTTGCCATGGGTTTCTTTCCTTGATATGATTGACTAAAGGTGAATGTTCCCTTGTCTATGAGAAATAAGCTAAGAATGAGATCAAAAGATTGTAAAGATGAATGAGGACCTAAAGTGACTTGCTTAGCATGGGTGGGATTATGGGATCTTATCTATGCATGGCACAAGTTTGCCTTGAGGTGGATCATGAAATGTTTCTCTTATGTTATATTAAACAAAATTGCATTGATTATGCTTATGTCTATGATGTTATCTCTCATGCTCACTAGTTATGATTATTGCCTACCACGTTATAGCCTATGCCTTATTATGATGTCTCTTATGCTTATGACTTGTTTTTTTACAATATCTTCAAAATAATGGTTTAACTTAGTAAATGGCATGCATTTAGCTAAAATGTCCCTTTTAGCATGTTTTCAAAGGTTTTATTCATGGATATCATACTAGGTGCATTTTTGTGCTAACTCATATTTTCGGACATTTTTCCCAAGTGTAGGGTCCAGCTCTTGAGGCGATCATCATTTGGTGCGAGCTTGGAATTGACTATTCTCCTTGCTTCTAGTAAGTCCTCATGATTGGAGGATGGGAGTTTCACTTGAGTTTCATTTCTAGTAGTTTTCACTTTCGAACTATGTTTGTAGGGGCTATGTCCCTTTTCATTTGAACGATTGTAATAGATGGCTAAATTAAGAAAATTCTATAAGTCCACTTGCTTTTATGTAAAACTTCAATTGTAAAGAAAAGTTTTAAAATTTTCGCATCATTTCTATTTACTTTATGTTATGATATACTAAGTGGCTTTTATTAGGCCCTTCGGGGTCTAGTACTCCATATTACATCTAGGTTGTACCCCAAGGTTGTGAAAAAACACATACTGAAGGCCCTGATGGTCTGTGGACACATCTACGTGAACACCATACAAGTAATGTCTCCAAATCTTAAGTGCAAACACTACTGCTGCATGCTCGAGGTGATGAATCGGATAGTTCTTCTCATGAAAATTAAGTTTTCTAGAAGCATAAGCTATAACCTTACCTCGCTGTATCAATACACAACCTAGGCCGAATCTAGAGGCATCACAATAGATCACATAACCGTCAGAACCCTCTGGTAGAGTCAAAACATGAGCTATAGTCAACCAAGTTTTCAGTTTTGAGAAGCTCTTCTCACACTCGTCCTACCACTAAAACTTAACCTTTTTCTAAATCTACTTAGTCAATGGAGAAGCTATGGTTTAAAATACTGCCATGAATCTGTATTAACATACCAACCAAAGAAACTTCTGATATTTGAAGGAGAAGTATGTTTGGGCCATTGCTTCAATGCGTCTAATTTTTGGGAATTCACTCGTATCCCTTTGCTAGATAATATATGCCAAAGGAAAGTAACAGATTGCAACCAAACTCACATTTGCTAAACTTAGCGAATAAATTGTGATCTTTGAGAGTTTGTAGGACAACCCCCAAATGAGTCGCATGTTCTTCCTCATTCCTGGAGTAAATGAGTATATCATCAATAAAGACGATAACGAACAAGTCCAAATACTGTTTGAACTCCATGTTCATCAAATCCATGAAAGTTACAGGATCATTGGTTCGTCCAAATGACATAGCTACAAATTCATAATGACCATACCAAGTTCTAAAGGTTGTTTTCATAATGTCACTATCTCTGACTTTGAGCTGATGATAACCGAATCTGAGATTTATCTTTAAGATATGACTAGCACCCTGAATTTGGTCAAAAAAGTCATCAATCATGGGATAGGGTACTTATTCTTGATTGGGACTTTGTTCAACAATTGATAGTCAATGCGCATCCTGAGAGAACCATCTTTTTTTTCCACGAACAACACTGGTGCAGCCTTTGGAAAAATACTGGGTATGATGAAGCCCTTATCTAGAAGGTCTTTTAATAGCTCTTTAAATTCCTTAAGCTTCGCTCGAGCCATTCTGTAAGGAGAAATAGAATTTGGCTGGGTATTTTGAAGGAGATCAATTCCAAAGTCGATTTCCCTTTCGGGAGGAACTCCAGGAATATCTTTTAGAAACACTTCTAGAAACTCATTTACTACTAGAACTGACTCAAGAATTGGGGTTTTGGAGCTTGAATTCTTAACCTGAACTAAATTATAGAGATAACCCTTAGAGATTATATTTCGAGCCTTAAGGTATGAAATGAATCGACCTATAGGTGCTAGGTTACTACCCTTCCATTTTATAATTGGTTCGTCTAGAAATTGAAAACAAACAATCTTAGTTCTACAATCGACTGAGGCATAGCAGAAATGTAACCAATCCATGCCTAGAATGATATCAAAGTCTACCATTTGTAACTCTACAAGATCTACTGAAGTGACTTTCTGAGAAATGGTGACAGGGCAATTTCTGTATACCTATCTTGTTATAGCTGGGTCATAAACTGGTGTGGAGACTGAGAAGGATTATGAATGAGTTTTTGGACTGACACTGAAGTATATTGCTATATATGTAGTTACAAAGGAAAGGGTAGCCCCTGGATCTAACAAAGCATAAACATCTAAATAAACGACTAGTAATGTACCAGTGACCACATCATGAGAATCTTTCTGGTCCTGGCGAGCCTGAAGAGCACACAACCTATTCTGGTGCTGACCGCCACCTGTACCAGAAGAGTTATCTTGTTGAGTCGAGCGACCTAATGGTGTTTCTGAAGTTGTAGACTGAGCCCTACTATTGTTACCTCCTTGACTGTGCATAGAAGAAGGACAATCTCTCAACCTGTGACAAGTCTGACCACAACCAAAACATCCGTCCTTCCTTGCATGACACTCATACGGATGGTTCTTACCACACTTACGACAAGTTGGGTAGGTCCCATTACCTGAAACACTCCCATGAGACATACAGGTTGATGCCCTACCTTTCTGATCCTGTCAAAACTTGGACGATGGAACACAAGCTGATGAAGGTTCTGGAATTAAGAGTGATTTCCACCACCCGAGTTCTTCTGAGAGTACTCATAGTTTCGTGTCCTAGCTTTCTTATTTTCCTTAACCTGTTCAGTAAGCTTGTCTCCCTCAACCTACTGAGAATGAGTCATAAGCCTAGAGATATTTATATCTTCCAGCAACATAGGCTTTCGACACTCTGTTTTCACTAAGTCGGATACCCCATACAGAAACTTCTTCCATTTTGCACTTTGATGAACAACCATAAAAGGAGCATACCAAGAGAGTTGGGTGAACTTGAGTCCGTACTCTTGGACTAACATGCTACCCTTCTTCAAATTCATGAACTCCTGAGCTTTGGGCTCCCTCAGCACTTTTGGGAAAAACCTATCCAGAAAGGTCTCACTAAAACACTCCCAAGTGATAGGAACTGCATTCATACCCCTACTTTCTTTCCATTGAGTAAACCATATGTGAGCTACATCCTTAAGATGGTAGGACGACAACTCTACCCTATCATTTCCAGTCACTTGCATCACCCAAAAGATTTTCTTCACCTTATCAATGAAGTTCTAGGGATCCTCACAAACCTGCGACCCTACAAACTCATGTAGATTCATCCTAACAAAATCCCAAACTCTAGCTGCAACTGACCCAACATTAGTGTTAGTAGGAACTGGGGCTTGCGGATTGTTCTGGTTGGTCATAATTTTAGCGAGAAGATGAATAGTATTCCCATACTCTGCATTTGAAACTTCCTGATCTAGGACTAGAGGAACTACGTTAAGGTTGCGGGCATTCACATTCCTTGCGTAGGCTCTACGAGAAGGCATGATTTGAAAACGCATAACGATGGATTAGAAAGGAGATCATACTAACACACGATAAGAATAACAAAGAGAGTGAAGTTTTCCTAAAACACTTTGTAGCCTCCCTCTCATCAGATGTGGTGCACTTCACACCCATGAAAAGGACTCTACTTAGTGCAGATATTTAGACATGCTAGGACACTTAAACCTAATACTATGATAGCAAGTTTGTCACGCCCTGACGCTACCCCCAGGATGCGGACACGAGATCTAGGATAAGGAGTGACCCCAAGCAAACCCTACGGCATATCATAAGAACATTTAAAGACAACTAAATTAAGAAATTACTGTGCGGAAGCTTAAATCATCATAAACTGAAATGATGGGGAATACCCATTACTAGTTGAATAAATAAATTGTGAATTTAATGACAACTGAAATATCAAACTCCAAAGCTAAAACTAAATCTAACTATATCTGAATCTTTATTTGTAGCAGAGGTTAAGGAAAAACAAAATAGTGATCCTATATTACTTCAATTGAAAGGTGTAGTTCATAAGCAGAAAGTTGAGGTTTTCTCCCGAGGGAGAGATGGTGTGCTTCGGTACCAGGGTCGCTTATGTGTTCCTATTATTACTGAGTTGAGGCAGCAGTTCCTTACATAAGCTCATAACTCCAAGTAGTCCATTCATCCAGGTGTCACTATGATGTACTATGATCTATGGGAAGTTTTTGGTGGAATGTCATGAAGAGGGACATAGCAGACTTTGTGGCTAAGTGTCAAAATTGTTAACGTGTTAAGGTAGAACATCAGAAATAAGGAGGTATGTCTCTGGAGATTAACATTCCTACATTTAAGTGGGAAGTGATAAGCATGGACATCATTATGAGTTTACCGCATACTCGTAGACAACATAATTCCATTTGGGTAATAGTTGACAGAGTTACTAAGTCCGCTCATTTCTTGGCCTTCAAGACTACAGATTCAATAAAGGACTATGTCAAACTCTACATACATGAGATAGTCAAGTTGCATGGGGTTCCCTTGTTTATCATCTCAAATAGAGGTCATCAGTTTACTTATCATTCATAGAAATCACTTCAGTAAGGTCTTTGTACCCAGGTAAATCTCAGCACAAATTTCATTCGCAGATGAATGGTCAGGCAGAATGTACAATTCAGTCCCTATGGGACATGTTGAGAGCTTCTATGATCGATTTCAAGGGTAGTTGGGATGATCGCCTACCTCTCATAAAGTTTGCATGTATTAATAGCTTTCATTCTAGTATTCAGATGACCTCGTATAAGAAACTATATGGGAGTTGATGCAGGTCCTCGATGGGTTAGTTTGAAGTAGGTTAAGTAGCTTTGATTGGGCTAGTTCGGTTCATAAATCTTTGGAAAAATTCCAGCTCATAAAAGGTAGACTAAAGACAACTCAAAGTTGTCACAAGTCCTATGCAGATGTGATGAGAAGGGACTTAGAGTTTGTAATCGACGATTGGGTTTTCCTAAAGGTGTCGCCTATGAAGGGGTGATGAGATTTTCCAAGAAATTGAAGCGCAGTCCTAGATATGTAGGTCTTTAGTGAATCCTGAAAATGGTTGGTAATGTGGGCTATGAGTTAGAGTTGCTAGCAGAATTAGCAACGGTTCCTCCAGTCTTTCATATTTCCTTGTTGAAAAAGTGTGTGGGTGATCCGGTATCAATAGTATCATGAGCTAATGTGGATGTGAAGGATAGTCTTACTTATGAAGAAGTCCAGTTTTAATTCTTGACCATCAGGTTACTAGGTTGAGAAATAAAAAAGTCGCCTCAGTGAATATTTTGTGGTGGAGTCAGACTGTAGAGGGAGCTACTTGGGAGGTAGAAGAAACCATGAAGGCCAAGTATCCTCACCTCTTTCCTTCTAATTCCATTTCAGCTTCAAATAATAGTTCCTCTCCAGTAATTCAGTTTACTCTTGCATAAATTCAGTCTCAGTATCTTCTTCCATCAGTTGTTCTTGCATTTCAGCATATTTGCATGTTCTTGAAACTCAGTTTAGTTAGATATCAATTTCTAGTACTTAATGTTAGGATTTGCAGCTCCTTCCCTCCATACTCAACTGGTTTAGACCTCATTCAAGAACGAATGATCCCAAAAGAAAGATATTTTAACACTTCATAAATCAAACTTGGACTATTCCGCAAAAAAAAATTGAACAATAAAGGGGTTCATGGTCCGTGATCAGGACCACAGGACATCACCCTCATTGCGGTTTACATCCACCCAGAAGTGGTGGACCACGGAGCCCTCTACGGGCTATAGTGGATCGGTCCAGGTGTGTAAAAATAATGGATGAGGCAATATTTTTAAGCTACGTGATATTTTTGGAATTTAAAATTTCTTATTGAAGTTTTATACGAAAATTCAGTTTGTTAATGAAAAAAGTAAATATATACATCATTTATTAAAAGACAAGGGTATATATGCACTATTTGATAGACGCAAGGGTATATATGCACTACTTTTTTATCGAATAGTATATCTGTTCTAATTACAATGTTAAGGGGTATATTTTCCCTTTTTCCCTACTTTAAAACATTGGATAGTTTTGTTTGAACTACTAAATGGTACAAAATGAATTTGTCTCCACTCCCTTTCAAATTTTCCCAAGTTTCTGCTTTGATCAATGACATATGAAATAGGTTAAGCTTAATGGCTAAGATATAATTGAGTAAAGAAAATTCTCTAACTATGATTTATATAATAAATATAGGATAAATCTATTATTTCAATTTGATTTTACAAATTTTTATAATCCCACAATCTTAGTAATATATTATCTTGTCGATAAATATATTACAATAAATCTTACTACGCAAGATCTACAGCCTTACTATGTTATTTTCTGCTCATCGTTCATCTAATTTCTTATTATGCCTACTTTATTATTCATCGGACTTAGTGGGAGTAGGGAGAAAAGAGAGAACCATTTGAACTTTTCTAAGTTGATATAATATATTTATACTATGGTTATTTAAAATATGATTAGGAAATTTATTTTAGTCAGTTAAATTTAGCCATTAAATTAACTTATATCATGCGTCACCAAATAAAGCCGGAATTTGGGAAAATGGAGAAATGGAAATGGAGAGCATCCAAAATCATATAAAATAATATGGTTCAAGAAATTTCCATTCGTTTTCCTAAAGTGTCCCTCTAGGTCATTTTCCATGTGTTACTTCATTTTTGACATTTCGAGCTTTCCTATAGAAATCTCATGTATGACTTGCTGGAACTAAGGTTGGCAAAGGGATGGGGACGGGGACTGGGGGACGGGATGAGGGAGGATGGGACGGGACGGGATGGAATGGGGGACGACGCTGGTGGGATTTGGCCGGAACCGGGATTTGGGGGACCGAGAATGGGGGGACAAAAATAAGTCCCATCCCGTCCCACTATATATATGGGATGGGACATGTTTTGGGGGGCCGGGACGGGGGATTTTTTATATACTTATTTATTTGTATTGAAATTATATGTTATTGAATAACATTTTTAGTTTATTTGATTTTTTTTTCAATAACATTTTTAGCTAATAAATAATGCATATGTTTTAAAATTTCAAAATTCAAAATTCAAATTTCAATTTCAAACTTCAATTTTCAGTTTTCAAATTTCGAATTCAATTTTCAAATTTGAGAAGTTCAAATTTGTATTTTAGATATTTTAAAGTAATTTAAACTTGAAATTTCCATTTTTAAATTAAGTATTTTAAAGTTAGTTTGGTACATATGTAAATATGTATGAATATATTAAAATTAAAATGCAAGACAATAGTTATATAAAAAAGACTTGAGGCCTTCAAATTTATTCAATCAAATCTAAATGCAACTTAGAACTTAGAAGTTACAATTTACAAATATTAGTGGAGTAACTAATCTATGCAACCATCTTCTAGGAACGGTTCTGTTTCAATAAGTTCTCATATGTAAAACTAATATTTGTTACAAATATTAGATGAGTAACTAATTTATGCAACCACCTTCTAGGAAGGGTTCTGTTTCAATTAGTTCTCGGATGTAATCTAATATTTGTATTGTCTTTTAAAATTCAATTCTAATTGTCGCATCATAACGACGGTGACATCCTCCGGTGTTGGTAAACTTGCTAGAAACTCTTGTGACTCTAATTCATCAACACTAGATCCAATTACCGCATTAATACAAGCTTCTTGTTTGGAACTTAACTTTGGTAAATTAGAATTCCTCCGCTTGGCGTTGACCTAATCTCTAAATAAAACTGATATTTCCAAACTTTCTTCCTCCAATAAATGTCTATGATCTCAAAGTTGAAACCTTGCCGCACTAAAAGCAACCTCTGATGCAATTGATAAAGCTTGAATAGCTAGAACATCACGAACCATTTTGCTCAAAATTGGAAATGCAATGCTCCGCCTTCTCCACCATGCTAATAAGTCTTCATTGCCATATCTGTCTTCCACTGTTTCTAAAGATTGATTAAGGTATTCTTCAAAATCATCACGGTTAGTGTGAATTAAGACCAAGAAAACCTCGCATTATAACTTGAATTTCGAGCTTTACTTTGAGAATTAGAATCTTGACCAACTTCTCCTAGAGTATTTCTTGCAGTTCTATATTTTTCATACAAAACTTTTGCTTCTACTTTTATGCTAGACTTACACATTTCACAAGTTGGATTTATTTCCGGTAAAATTTCTGAAGTATCATAAAAAGTGTCAACAAAGTCCCTGCACACCTCGTAATTTATAGTCAGGATGAAGTAAAGTAGCAGTTAAAATAATTTGAGGAATAGGAAAAAAATATTTAATTTTCAATCATACCTTCAATTGCAACTCTAAATTTTTCAATTTTTTTGTATTTAGAAAATTGAATTGAAATAGCACAAATATTTATTAATACTGATGAAATAGTAGGATAATAAATTCAAGAAAACATGATTGTAGCATCATAAAAATTTCTTCAAAATTCTAATAGTTCATTACTTTCTTCCCAATCTTCTTCACAAATTATGTCTAATGGGTCAGCATTATGAGCATTAAACACCATTTGTATGGGTCCTTTATATTCATAAGCAACTGAAAACATTTTGTAAAAGGAACTCCACCTTGTTTTAATATGTCTTGGAATTTTTCTTGGTAGCAAATCACATAGTACACAACGCTCATTAAATTCCCTAATTCTAGTAGGTCTATGAGCATAAAAAATCCAGACAATAACATATTCAATTTTCAGACCACCACAGTTAAATAAGGAAATAGCATTTTGTACAACTAAATTTAATACATGTGCAACACATCTAACATGAAAAGCATTAACATCAATTGGACATAATCTAACTTTTAACATACTAGCAGCATTTTTATTATTAGATGCATTATCTAATGCGACAGAAATTACTTTATCTATAAGCATGTAATAATCTAGAACACTCAAAATATTTGGAGCGAAATATGCACCGGTTTTTTTCTCTACACATTCTTTATAACTTAAGATTCATTTTTGCAAATTCCAGTTATTATCAATCCAATGTGCTGTATAAGTTAAATAATCACGTCCATTAACACTATGAACCATGTCTGAAAGTACAGACACTCTACAATCTAATATGCTAAATATACAACGAAGATATTGACAATGTTTACCTTAATATACAAAAACATCAGATTTAACAATATTTCTTGAAAAACCTCTATAATTAGGATTATAAGTTCGTTGAATATATTCAATAAAATCGGGATGTGAAGGAAAACTATAAGGTAAACCACAAGCATAAACCATTTTAGCTAAATTTTCGCGATTTCTTTCCTTATTATATTTACGTTATGTTAGTGGACCACCGGGGTTAGAAGGATCTAATGTTCATTGAACAATGTTAGAAGCCCTTACCAATTCATTAATAGTAATATCAAAATCATTAACTGGAATTCCTTTTTTTTCTATCGGCTAATGATTTAGCTTCTTTATATTGAATCGGCACACAAGATAATAAATGTCTATTTAAGCCCCTCGTCCCACCTTGACCTCCACCTTGTTTATGTTTAAAAGGTTGCTTACACTTACTACAAATAGCAATAGAGTTTCCCTTATCTAAAGTCATAAATTGCCACACAACAGAAGTTTTAGGGCGTTGATACTTCACCTTCTCCCTTGTAGGAGGTATAAGGGGTGGGCGTCCAGAATTTTTCTCTGTTGAATTTGTAGTTTCGTTTGAAACTTTTGTCACCGGACTAGAAGGTGTATCTTCTAATTCATCTTCTCCCGAACCAACTTCTACTTCTTCATCTAAATTTTCATCAAGATAAGGATTAATATCACCATAAATTTCTTGTAAAAGTTCATGATCGAGTTGAGAATTTGAATCAATATCATAAGAAGTATCATCAACATAAGTAGAATCATTTGTATTAAATCTAACTCTAGACATTGATTTAGAAGAAGTACCACCATATTTACACTTATTTTTTTAATAAAATTAAATAATTTGCTAATGCCACTTGGTTCTTTCTCTTTTCCTTTACCGGTATCTTTTTTGTTAAAACTCATATTTAATTATATGTAAACTGTAATATAAAAATAATAATAACACAAATATTAATGACAAAAAATAAAATATAAATATTATGAAACGAATGTACCAAACGTTTGTGTTAATAGCAGATGTTATAACTGATTCTTGCAGGTTGTAGTTTATTGTAACTTATAATTTGGAACTCCAATACTTGATAGAAAATATGAGAATTATATATATTATGATATAATATGAAAATTTAGAATTGAAATATATATATTATGATATAATATGAGACTTAAATGGAATAAAAATTGCGACTTAAGATTGAGAAGGTATAAAAAATAGATGAGAGAATAGATGATTTTGTAAGAAATAATAAGGGATAAAGGGGTATTATAATATTAAAAGTGGGTTAAAGTGTATGTATGACAACTTGAGGGTTTAAATTAAAGTATTAAAAGTAGGGGTGGTAGGGTCTATTGGGGAAAGGAAAAAAAGTTGAACAAATTCGTTGGGAGTCCCACTAACCGTTGCCCCAACGGATATAATTAAAAAAAACTAAAAAATAAAAAAATTAGGGGATCCTGTGAACCGGCTGGTTCAGCTGGGCCGGGTCAACCGGGCCAAAAGTGTGAACCGGCCCCTATCTCGAACCCCTCCCAACCCGCGAAAATGTACGAGATCGGGTCCGGCGAGCCGATTCTTGAATCGATCGCAGGCCGGGCCGGGCCGACCCAGTTCCCCTGCCAGACCTACCTGGTACTGACAGTTTTGCCACCTGGTCATTCGTTTGCTTTTTATGAGAGTTTTCATATTTTAGTGCTTTTGAATCATGAACAGTTGACTTTGGTCAAAACGTCAGGTAAACGATCTAAGAATACAATTCTATTTTTTTCCATTATCTTCGAAATGCCAAGGTTAGTGTTGAAAAACCATTGATGTTGGTCTTGAGTCTTTTGGGTCATTTCACGCTACCTTATAGATTTTGGCTAAAATGGAGCTAGGGTGTAGGACCTACATTTGGTCAAGATGATCACCCTTGGATGTTTTGATATCTCTGTTAAGGTTGACTTGCTAATTTAGTGGGCTAAGATACTTCGTTTGTGTGCACGGGTTCTTGAACAATTCTGGAGCACCTAAGTAGAGTATGTTGGGACAACTAAATTTTTTGGTACATGATACTTGTGTAGCAACCTAAGTGGGCTTTGAATCGCTTAAATAGTGGATTCTTAAGCAGCCATAAAGCTGCTTTAGTGGCCATGCCAACCAGGGGCTAGCACTTTAGCGGAGCCCCTAACAAGGGAGTAGTTGTTTAATGGCTAAAGCAATGCTTTAACGTGGCATCTTAAGCGACCAAGTGACCATTTTTCAACAATCATTGGTAGTTAAATCCATTTTCAACCACATTTCCCCTAAGTTTTCCTTCAATTCTTTCCTTAGGGAACTCGTTTGTCTCTGCAAAAATGTTGGTGCTTGTTGGAATTTATTGCGAAATCGCTTTAAAAGGTTGTTAGGATATTTGATTGGGCATGTTAACCTATAAGTATACTTTCTTCTCCTCTATTTTTAGCTCTAAATGGTGAATTCTTATTCATAAGGAGCATAAAATGTTTTTGGGTTGAATAAAGATCGGGATTGTGCCCGTCTTCGACGTATAATATCTTCGAGTTGGTTAGGACCAATTGATAGAGTCGATTGTGGAATTCCTCGGGTAGCTGCCTCAATACGATATTGGAATTTTTTTTCCCATCTTTAGATTTTGTGAATTGGGTGAAAATATTTTTTATTAGTGTTGCGATTGTTTTATTTGATAGATGGAAGGGATCGGGAACATCTCAAATTAATAAAGCTCTTGTTTAGTTGATTTTGGAGCTCGTGTGATCGACTTTAAGGAAATCTATGTCCTACAAATCTTAAATTGAACTTGCGTTAGTATTTACTTGATGTTTAGCTAGTTTTGGGAGGGTTCTTAGCATGGTTTTTGTTCAATTGTTAGAAATCATGTCTTACCATTCTTTTTCAAATAATTTTGGGGAACTCTAGCATGTATACCTTAGTTGCTTTGTTGCCTTGTCTTGTTGTTTCTTGATTCCCTTTTTGTATTGATAGTGGTAACTTTTTCTTGGTCTTAGCCTACCGTAGTGTCACGAACTTGGAGTCTCACAAAATCTCCATGAGGCTCTTGACAACTTACTTGCTAATCTTTCAAGATTTTGTAAGTGCAAGTAAGCCCTTTGAAACAAAGATCGCTAAGAGAATGAATAAGAAAGACAAGAGAGCTTGGAAAAAAAGCTTTGTATTTCTTTGTGGGATGCTTTACACTTCAAGGGATGATTTACAGATGAGAAGCTCTCTATTTATACTACTTCAAAGGGGCCTAAGTGTAAATAATATTTACTTTACAAGTCCCTACAATATTTACACTTTAGTCCTATTCTAAAATTCTCTTCAATTCTAGACAATTCTGAAGCCTTTCTTCAAAATATCTCATTCCCCATATAGAATTCTCTACTAGTCTAGAGAATTCTAAGGGTTTCTAAGTTATTTTCGAAGTTATTGTAACGTCTTCTAAGGAAAGATCTAGGGATTTATAGAGTTTTCCAGTAACCTCTCCATAACTCTAGATTCTTTCTCCTTATTTAATGCCAAATTTGAAGGGCAAGGATCGATCATCGCGTGACACTGCTGGAAGAACTCTTACCCAAGAATTATATCAAAGGGGTCTAAAAGAGTGGCGGTGAAGTTGGTTTTACCTTGCCAGTCACCTAGAGCGATTCTTACTCCATGCGCAACTCCACATATGGGAGTCGGTGGTGTATTAATTGTCCTGAGATGGGCGTTACTTGGACTGTAACTTAGCCCAAACATTGTCATTGTCGTGTTGGTCATGATATTGGCCTCTGCACTCGTATCGACCATATCTGTATTCATAATGTTGACATTTTGTGTGTTGTATTCTCTCAGCTTCCCTTGATGCTTAGTGATAGCTCCACATAGTCCTATCAAGCCAAACTGCATCATTTTAGTACCTTGTCCTAACTCTTGTGCATCCTTCTCCTTTTGGTCTCGCATGATAGCACCAAGGCTCTTTAAATTAGGGCATCTTGATAGCTAGGATTCCCACTGCATATGTGCCAACTCTTCACTTGGAAGTTTTTACTTTCCTCTGTGTATCGTCATGACGTTCAAATTTCTTGCCATCAGACCTAAAGTTATCATGACTCTTGGTATGTGGCTGGTGCTCCTAGATTTTTCCACAGTCTCCCCCACCATGATCATAACTACCTCTCACCTCTTCTACTCTAGCTCTGTCAAGCTTTTCCTGCTTGAAGTCTATCAAAAAGCTTCGGCCTGCGTGATGTGCTCATCGATAGTCCTAATCTATTGCTGTTCCAACTGCTTCGAAGACAAAATTTACAGCCCATCCATGAAGTGGGACAACATGTCTTCATCCATGACGTCTGGAATCTAAAGCGTGAGGGTGCTAAACTCCTTTACGTACACCCGAAAGTTCATGTTTGCTTCAATTCCCTGAACTTGTGGTCGGCCTGATAGATGATGTGGTTAGGGAATAAAGCCTTTATGAACTCCACTAAGAATTTCTTTAAGTGTTGATGCTGCAAAGCCCTTTCCCTATTTTTTACTCTTTACGCCTCCACCATAACATGACCCTATCCAAAAGATACAATACAACGGTGTTGATCTTGTTTTAGTCACTTTTCCCTCAGTTAGACTTGAAGTAATATCCAAGTTCCATAAGAAATTCTCCACCTCTTGCTCGTCACGGACGCCTTAGAACATAGGTTTCTTGGGAGTCTTGACCTACACCTCCCTATCTCGGTTGAACGACGATGACCCTCCAACTTCCACGCTCTCCTTTAGTGCTTTCATCTTAGTTCTCATGGTCTCAATCGTGCTTCACACCTCCATGGGATGACACCTCAAGGAAGTGATGGATTCCTTCATCTCGAACTCAGCACTTTGGCGGCCTTACAACTTCTTGTCGATGTGGTCATTTGTTCAAGGGTGAAGTCCTCCAGAGTCTTTAACTTGCCATCTTTAACACCGCGTATTCGAGTAGACCACCTAGGGCTAGGTTGGAGGGCTACAGGTAAAGACTATAGGGCATGAGCTAAAGCAAAGGGGCAAGACCCAAGGAAAAGGAGAAAGGGCCAAGGTTGCCCCAAATTGCCAAGACATTGTCCCACATCATGACCACCACCATGGCTTGTGGTGTGGTTTGTGGTGGGCTAGACAGTGTGCTTACCAATTTGCCCAAAGTGAGACCTTGCCCCACGAGCCACTTGACGGCTCATGACAGCCATAAAGGTCCATGTGAGTGGTTGTGGTCTTCACTTAGCCTCAGGGGTGCTATGTCATGAAGACCCAGCCACTGCCTCAAAGTCCACGGAGGGGACCACGGCTCATGGGGCCTCTCATGGTCCCTAGCCAGGTCACTTAAATGAAGAGTTATTTTGGGAAGCTTCTTTTTAAAGGTGTATTAGTTATACACCTATATAACTAATTTTAAGTCTAAAATACACCCATTCACCCTATTATTTCCAAAACACCAAATCAAATCCCAAAAAATTCATCCTCGATCTCCAAAAAGTTATCTCTCTAGAAATCTCAAGGAAGAAGAAGAAGAGGGATAAGCTACGTCAAGCCAATTCTCCATTGTTTCAAGCTTGGTTGTATTTGTAATCAAGGTATGATGGCTTATTTATTAATGGATTCCCCTTATCCATGAATTCCCCATGTTTCCCTCAATTTTGAAGATGAACCCCAATTTTAGTTAGGGTTTCTTCCTATATTGTGGGTATTGTTGTATGTTGATCCAATTGAGTGGATAATAGTTTTTTATGATTTTTATGATGTATTTATAATTTTTTAGTATGATTATACATGTATTATTGATTAGCCTAAGATTATAAGGTGAAATTGATATAATTTGGTTTTATGCCATGAAAAAGTAAATTGACGGCTTAGATATTATTTTCTAAGATTGATGAATTACTTTATGAATTGCATGATATTAGAACACCTAGATATGAATTGCTTAAGAGTAAATCTTGTAGACATGAATTGGTGAGATTAGGGCTTATATGATGAATCATGATTAGTAGTGTTGAGATTGAGTTCATATGATGATATATGATTAGAATTGCTTGAAAATGAAGCATGTGGTTGGATTGTCTTGAGAATTAGGAACATATGATGACCATGTGAGGTATTGCTTGAGAGTAAGGCTTGTAGTATGAATGTAAATTCTAGGGCATTGAGGGTAAAAGCTAATATGAATGAACTAGGAATGTTAAGGCTTTGAGAGTGTAGCTATTATGTATGTTGATTTGTACATGACATGAGTGTGGAAGACTTTGTTCAAATGACCTATTTCATGAGTATATGATATTGTGCATGGAGTGAATTGATTACTTGAAATTGTATTTATATACATGTCTAATGTAATCATTCTAGATGTGTTGATTTGATATGAGCATTGATCCTTGAAAATAACAAGATATGATATTATGCATGTTTATGATGGTTATGTATATGCCTTAAGAACACATTGAGAGTAAAGTAATTATGATCATGATCTTGTTGTGTGTTGTTGAAAGGTTATTCTCATTTACACACCTATGTATGATTATGATAATGTTGTTGCGTTGATTGAAAAGGCTATTGTCATGAAAACATAACGAACATAATGTGAAAGGTTTTCTCACATAATGAAGATTTGAGATTGTAAGGCAATTCTCACGTAATTGAATCTATTGTTATATGAAAACATGGAGGGTGAAAGGTTATTCTCACGCATGATCTAATGAGCTATATTAATGAAACAAGTTATGACTTAATATGTATTCCATGGGAATTATGCTTAGCACCGAGTGGATATTGACTATGAGATGGAAGCTCTTTCATGAGAAAGGTCGGGTTCCTAGAAGCAATCTCTTGAGATGGAAGCTCTTCTATTAAAAAAGGTTGGGTTTCTATAAGCACTCTCCTCATCCTATAAACTACGTACCCCCATAGGTTATTTAGCTAATGGATCCACCGAAAGCTAACAAATGATGGTCTTACCTTAGGTAAGTAGGACAACCCTTTTCGGTGTAGGTAACACCGGATTCCATGTAAGCTCACATGGTCTATGTCGGTTAAGGCTAATTCCCACTAAGTCAAGTCTAGTTTGAACTATGGTTACTCCAATTCTAGAGAATTCCAAAGCCTTTCTATAAAATAACTAGTCCCTCATCTAGAATTCACTACTAGTCTAGAGAATTCTAAGGCTTTCTAAGATATTTTCTAGGTTATTCTAGATTCTTCTAAGTAAAGTTCTAGGTAATTTTATAGTCTTCAACTAACCTCTCCATAACTCTAGATTCTTCCTCCTTATTTTATGCCAAATTTAAAGGGCAAAGTGGATGGTCTTGACAGTAGTCTAGTAAGTGCCTTAAAATTTCTATTTTTGACCATTATGCCATAGAAATCCATTGACGTCTCTTTGGATGGTCCTTGCTCACTATAAGTTGATGCAACAAACATGTGTATGATATTATGAAGCCTTATCTTGAAGACAACTCATTTTTAATTTCCTTTCATCCACAACAGTCCCTTTTTTTCGGCCCCGATGTGTTTCAGTAGTGATTTTTGGCCTTGTTGGTTATATTGTATCAGGTTTTAGGTTCCAATATGGAGTGGGTCTTTGGTAACTTTAAATGTGGTATCACTCTATGGTACGTTCCCACATGAAGATGAACTTATGATTTTGGAGACATTCACGGTCTATTAGCCACAGTTTGAGGTCAGGGCATACTTGCATTAGCCGCAATTTGAGGTCCATGCGCATTTGTACCAACCAAAATTTAAGGCCAGGATATACCTTTACTAGCCACTATTTTTGTCCGGGTACAGTTCTATTAGTCAGATTTGAGTCTTGACATTGTGTTTTTGTTGGGTTCTTAGGGGTGCCTTTATCGCGGTATGAATCTAAGCTCGCTATTTCATTTAAAGAGTATATATAATCTTAGTCATAGCTATGGATCCATTTGGATTATTTTTTCATTTCAATTTAATAGTAATGTACCTTCTAAACTTATAGCATTCCATTTGGATTGTTGGGTTACTGTACTGTTTCGCTATTTCTAGATTTATGAGCTATGTAATTATACTTTCTACTATTTATTCGTTTGTATATCCTCTAGTCATCATTTGTTTACTAATTTTTCATTATGTTTTTACTTTCCAAGTCAGTCATCCTATGAAGCCTTTTGGGTACATGTTATTTTGGTACTCATGCTAGACTCTGCTTATGTTTTCTTAATGTAGATCCTAGTACCAACATACAATTTATTCAAGCTTTTGCATAGGCTTCCATAGATTGAGGGAGTTTATGATAACCTAGTTTGACTCATCTTTGTCCTTATATTGTTTCTGCTAGTATTTTGTATTTGAGACAAGTCACTACTTGTTATTGTGATGTTCTACCATTGTAACACCCCGTATCCGAAAAAGGGAAAATAAATAGATTTCAGCATTTCCATGTGCCATCCACGGTGGCCAACCATGATTCCTGGGTTGGACCAGAGATCGTAGGTGGGTCCATGGATTGGCCACTCAAAATTATCTAGGCCATGGACCATGGCTGGACCTACGGACCGTAGGTGGGTCCATTCCCTGTGGTCTAGGAACCCTTAGGTCAGAAACAAATTCTCTTACCAGCAACCACGGTCCGTTGGATGGCAGGTCGGTGAAAGCTGATAGTTAAATGACGGTTGATTGGGTCTTTTCCTAATTAATTAGTTACTATACTATGTCCTTTTACTCTTCACTAAAACCCCTATATAAGCTTTTTACCCCCAAATTTCCCAGTAGAAACCATTCTCTCTAAACTCACAAAAAGAAGAGCTCTCAAATAGTTCTCTCTCTAGAAACTTGAAGAAGAAGAAGAAATCAACCTAGGGTTTCAAGTAAAGGTCTCAATTCCTCCATTGAAGGCTAGCTTTTGGATTCAAGATATGATAGTTTTCATCCATGGAGTCCTTCCATCCATGGAGTTCCTAAATTCATCTATTTCAAAAGGTAGAATCCCCAATTAAGTTTGGGTTTCTTCAATTATCTTGGGTTCTTTTCATTATTGATTTAAATTATTGAATTATGATCTCTTATCTATGAATTGATGAAATATGATGATTTTATCATGATTTCCCCATGAACCCATGTAATCCGATGTTTTTAAGTTATGAATCATATGATGTGGGATTTTTATCTCCTAGAAAGAGTTATATGAAATTAGTCAAGCTTTACATGATTTTATGATGAAATACATACCTAACCCATGTTTTCTAAGAGTTGATTAAAATTGGGTTTTGACCTGAAGTGGTAAATTATGAACTTAAGCATTGTTTTATGAAAGCTATGAAAATGTTTTAAGGGTACTTTGAGAGTAAAGTACCAATGATGATGACGTTATGTTGTGAACGGATATTCTCATAAATACATAATAGTATGATGTGAATGGTTTTATCACATAGAAAGGATTCTTAGGTTGAAAAGCTTTCTCACCTAATTGAATCAAAAGAGTAAGAGCTATCTTAATGAACTAGCTTGGTTTGGCTATCCAAGGGCATCTTTCCATGAATAATGAAGTCCAGTAAGAAATTAATATGTTGTGGGATTTATGATTAGCACCGAGTGGTTATGATGATCAAATGGGAGCTCTCCCATTAGTAGAGGCCAGGTTTCTAGATGGAATCTCCCCCGCTAGTAAAGGATGGGCTTCTAGTAGCAATCTCATTATCCGTTAACTATATTCCCCCATATGTTGATTAGCTAGTGGATCCACTTATTTTAGAAGTTTATGGTCCTTACCTTGGGCAAGGAGGACACTCTTTTTTGGTGTGGGAGACACTGGGATCATGTTATAGCTCACATGGTCTCAATGTCGGTTCAGGCTAATTCCCCACAAGTAATAATGAATTAATTTTACTTCAAGAAGTATCTCATATGAGTTCAAAGGTTTTAAAGATGAAGTTACCTTGCATTGACCATGATTTTTGACTTATGTTTTATAACTCTTTTATATCATGTTTAGCTTGGTCAAATGCATGTCATGAAATGAAGTGTCCCTTTTAGCATGACTTAAAAGTTTTGTGCATGGATATAATACTTGGTACATTGCTTTGTACTAACACATACTCTTTTCTACATTTCCTCAAATATAGGGTGCGATATTCAGGGTGCTCAGTTTTGTAGCTATTGGGTGATTGATTGATCTTGAGTTTTGGTGAGTCCTCATGCTTCGAGGACGAACTATATTGTTTTTACTTTCTTTCATGTATTTTCCCTTTTGAACATGATGTATGGTCTAGGCCCAATTTTATTCTATTATAATAGATGGCTATGATGAGACTAGTCTATTAGACTTCCGCTTTTCGTTTATATAATGATTTCGACTTGGACTATTGTTTTACTCTTATTGTTCTATTTCTTATGCTATTAAATCTAAGTGGCTTGTATGGGGTCCATTAGGGTTCTGCACACTATGTTACATCTAGTGGGTACCCTTGGGTTGTGACAAACATGGTGTTAGAGCACAAGGTTTAGAATGGTTCTAAGATGTCTCATAAGCCACGTCTAATAGATTGTTGTTCATGAGTGTGAAGCGCTCCACATATATGAATTAGAGACTACAATATGATTAGGAAACTCCACTTATTTCATTACTCATAAGTCGTGCGATAGAGTTTAACTCTATAAGGTCACTGTCCTAATCCTTTTCCTATGTTCCCTATGATATGGCTTCATGAAGAGCTGATACTAGAAGGAATGTGAGGGAGAATGCATAACAAGAAGCTCTTACCCAAGGTCCTCAAGTTCGTGTCGATCCTTTCGCCGAGCAAGTATAGAATGCGTAGTTTAGCGCTGCTTGTAAACTATTGTCTCAAGCAATGACGGCCAAAGACAATAGGGAGATCATGGTTCCCATGAACCCAAATGTGGGAATGGTGACTTCAAGAGTGATGTACTTCACAAGGATGAATCCTTCGGATTTTCATGGTTCTAAAGTTGAGGAAGATCCTCAAAAGTTTATTTATGAGGTCTACCAGGTTATGATGATCATGGGAGTTACACCGGTGGAAATGGCAAAGTTTGCTTCTTATCAACTAAAAGTTGTGGCTCAACTATGGTATAATCAATGGAAAGAAGGGCGATCGAAAAATGCGGATCCTCTTGATTGGTAGAAGTTTAAGGCCACTTTTCTTGATAGGTTCTTTCCCTTTGAGATGAGGGAAGCCAAAGTTCTTGAGTTCATAAACATTCAACAAGGAAGTATGAGTGTGAGCGAATAGGCTCTAAAGTTCACTCAATTATCTAAGTATGCTTAACTATGGTTGCCGATTCAAGGGGTAAGATAAGTAAGTTTGTTTCGGGTGTGTCCGAAATGGTGGTTAAGGAGTGCCGAACCGATATGCTCATTAGTGACATGGACATCTCTCATCTCATGGTACATACACAACAAATGGAGGAGGAGAAAGTAAAGAAACGTTCTAGAGAGGTAAAAAGGGCTAAGAGCGGTGATGGAAATTTCTCAAATGCAAGGTCCGATGGACAAGGTCGTCCTAGATTCTGACAAAAGTTTTGTTGTTAAGCTTCCTTCGATGCTCCTCCCAAGTTCAACCAACATTGGGTTTCTAATCCTAAGCCTCAAGGAGGTAAGGGTAGTGGATCTTCATTGCCTAGGCCTAATTGTACTAAGTGTTGAAAGAATCATGAGGGTAAATGCCTAGCTGCCACAAATGGTTTCTTTGGTTGTGGTAAGAGTGGTCACAAAATGAGGGATTGTCTGATGATTATGGCTAAGGAAAAAGAGGGCAAGCAAGCTACTACTAGTGGTGTGGGTTCCAATGCTCCTAAGCGAAACCATTTTTATGCTCTTCAAACTCGAGGTGAACAAGAAAGTTCTGCTGCTGTGGTTACTGATATATTGAATATTTTCCAACTTGATGTCAATTCTTTACTTGATGCTGGTGCTACCTTGTCTTTTGTGATGCCATATGTGGCTATGAGGTTTGATGTTCTTTCGGATGTGTTGCGAGAACCTTTTTATATCTCTATTCCTTTTGGTGATTCTATTGTGGCTAAGATGGACTATAGGAAGTGTTCTATTTCTTTGTCCCATAGAGTTACTCTTGTTGACTTGGTAGAGCTTGATATGCTTGATTTTGATGTTATCATGGGTATGGATTGGCTGCATTCATGTTATGCATGTATTGATTGTACAACCCGTGTAGGCAAGCTTTAGTTCCCGAATGAGCCTATCCTAGAGTGGAAGGGGAGAAATTCTATACCTAAGGGTCAGTTTGTTTCTAATCTTAAAGCTAGAAAGATGATTCTAAGGGTTGCCTTTACCATCTTGTGAGAGTGAGGGATGTAGATTCCAAAACCCCCTCCCTTTAGTCGGTCTCCGTTGTAAATGAGTTAACAGATGACTTACCCGGTATTCCTCCCGAGCGGGAAATAGACTTCGAAATTCACCTTCTCCTAGATATGCAACCTATCACTACTCCACTTTATCGTATGGCTTCGACAAAACATAAGGAGTTGAAAGAAATATTAAAAAATCTGATGGATAAGGGTTCATCCAGCCGAGCATCTCTTTATGTGGTGCTCGAGTTTTATTTGTGAAAAAGAAAGATGGTTCTCTTCATATGTGTATTTATTATCAAGAATTGAAGAAGGTGACCATTAAGAATAAGTATCCTCTCCCAAGGATAGATTATTTATCTGACCAACTTCAAGGAGCAAGCTATTTCTCTAAGATTGATCTCCAATCCGGTTATCACCAATTGAGGGTGAAGGATAAGGACATCCTGAAGACAACTTTTCAAACATGGTATGGTTATTATAAGTTGTTGGTAATGTCATTCGGGTTGACTTATGCTCCGACGGCGTTTATGGATTTGATGAATAAATTGTTTAGACAATACATTGACATGTTTGTGATTGTGTTCATTGATGATATTTTGATCTACTCAAGGAGTGAGGGTGAGCATATTGATTATTTAAGGATCTTGTTGCAAATTCTTAACGACCAACAATTATTTGCCAAGTTTAGCAAATGTGAATTTTTGTTAAGGTCCATATCTTTCCTTAGTCATATTCTTTCGAGTAAGGGAATTGTGGTAGATCCTAGGAAGACTAATGCGGTCAAGAGTTTGCCTAGACCTGTAACTCCTTTGGATATTAGAAGTTTCTTCGGGTTAGCCGGTTACTATAGAAGGTTTATTGAGGATTTCTCTTCAATTGCCTCTCCTTTGATAGCTTTAACCCAAAAGAAGGCTAAGTTCATATTATCTGAAACATGTGAAAAGATTTTTCAAGAGTTGAAAGATAGACTTTCTTCCGCTCTGGTTTTGACTTTACTAGAAGGGATGGATGGCTTTGTGGTTTATTGTGATGCCTCGAGTATTGGGATAAGATGTGTGGTTATGCAAAATCGGAAAGTTATTCCCTATTCCTCAAGGCAACTTGAAATTCATGAGAAGAATTATCCTATTCACGACCTTAAGTTAGCGGCGGTCATGTTTTCCTTAAAGATTTGGAGACACTATTTGTATGGAGTACATGTAGATGTGTTTACCGACCACAAGAGTTTGCAATATGTGTTTAATAAAAAAGATTTGAATCTTTGCCAAAGAAGGTGGCTTGAGTTATTGAAGGATTATGACATAAATGCTCTTTATCACCCTAGTAAAGCTAATGTGGTAACAATTTTCTTAGTTGATTATCTAAGGGTAGTATTGCTTATATTGAAGAAGAAAAGAAGTTGGTTCGAGATGTTCATAGGTTGCATCAATTGCGTTCATCTAGTGGACTCAACCAAAGGTAGTGTTATGGTCCACAATGGTTTCGAATCATCTTTTCTCGCATATGTGAAACCCAAGAAAGGTCTTGATCCAATTTGGTAGAATTGAAAGTGGCGGTATTCAAGAAATCCATTGAGGCTTTCTCCTAAGGAGGTGATGAGCTACTTAGATACCAAGGTAATTCATATGTTCCAAATGTGGATGACTTGAGGGAATAAATTTAAGCAAAAGCACATAATTTGTGGTCTTCCATTCACCCTAGACCAACCAAGATGTACCATTATTTACGTGAGGTGTATTTGTAAAATGGGATGAAGAAGGATATTGCCGGATTTGTGGCTAGGTGTCCAAATTACCAACACGTGAAAGTGGAGCATTTGAAAACAGGAGGGTTGTGTCAACACATCAGCATTCCTAATTGGAAGTAGGAAGAATTGAATATGGAATTTATAGTTTTTTTGCCTTGCACCCGGTGTCAACAAGATTCGATTTGGGTGATAGTGGATCCGATGATGAAATTGGCTCATTTCCTTCACATCAAGGTTTCCTACTTAGCGGAGGACTATGCCAAGTTTTACTTGGGAGAAATGCTAAGGCTACATGGAATGCCTTTGTCCATTATTCTTTTATCGTTGTACCCAATTCACTTCTCAATTTTGGATGTCATTCCAAAAGGGTCTTAGAACTAAGGTTAAGCTTAGCACGACTTTCCATCCCCAAACTGATGGGCAAGCGGAGCGTACAATCCAAACTTTGGAAGATATGTTAAGGGATTGTGTGATCGATTTTAAAGGAAATTAGGACGACCATTTGTCATTGATTGAGTTTGCCTACTAAAATAGTTACCACTCAAGTATCAATATGGCTCCATTTGAGGACTTATATGGTAGGAGGTATAGATCTCCTATAGGGTAGTTTGAGGTTGGTGATATTTCCCTAATAGGTCCCGAAATTGTACAAGAGGACATGGAGAAAGTTCGGCTTATAAGGGAAAAGTTGAAAATGGCTCAAAGTTGGCAAAAGTCCTATGCCGATGTTAGAAGAAGGGATTTAGAATTTGAGGTTAACAATTGGATTTAATTGAAAACCTTACCCATGAGGGGCGTAATGAGTTTTGGTAAGAAGGAGAAACTTAGTCCCCTTGTATTTAGGCCCATATCAGGTTTTGAGACGTGTTGGTAATGTTGCTTATGAGTTAGACTTGCCGAAAGAGTTGACAACAGTGCATCCCATTTTCTATGTCTTTATGCTTAAGAAGTATGTTGGAGATCAGACATCCACAGTTCCCCTAGAAGGGTTAGGAGTTGATGATAGTCTCTCTTATGAGAATGTTGCGGTTGAGATTTTGGACCAGCAAGTTTGGAAGTTAAGAAATAAGGAAATAGTTTCCATGTAATTTTTGTGGAGGAATCAGGTTAGTTGAGGGTGCTACTTGGGAGGCCGAGGCCGATATGATGTCCCGATATCCTCATTTCTTTCCCTCTACTCTTATTCTAGCTTGAGTTAATGAGTTGTTCTTGGTTTGTCCTTGTTTTGGGAGTCATGTGTTTTTATGTGTTTCCATGATTTCCTTATGTGATGCATGTTAATGAAAACTTATGTTTTGAAATAAAATGAGTTTACATGCTTGCTTTTTCTCATGTTGTTGTTCAGTGAGTATGAGTTGCCTAAAGACTCATGAGATGAATTGATAAACATGGTTTAAATATTCATTTTGAGAGTAAATTGCATATGAGTTTCGAGAGATTGAGTTGAGTATGATTTTATATTTGAGAAGGTAGTTCCTCCTTGAACATGAGAAATTTTGAAAATTCATGCGTATTAGGTTTCTAGATGTAGTTCCTACTTACTTATGGTGCATTTGAATATGTTGATCTTGGAGTTGATGTTTCCTCCTTATTTATGTACATTGCATGCATAATGGGCTGATAGAGTTAGTTTCACCCTCTAATGATGTTTTTTGAATGTCCTAGTTTGGAGTGATAGTTTCTCATTGGTTGTATCCAGTGCATTGTTAGGTTGGATTGTTAGTTCCTCTCCTACCTATTTAGAACCAGTTCGAAACTCATTCAAGGATGAATGATCTCAAGGGGGAGATATTGAAATACCTCGTATCTGAAATAGGGAAAAACATCAGTTTTCAGCAATTCCAGGTGCCATCCACATTGGCCAACCACGGCTTGTGGGTTGGACCATGGATCGTGGGTGGGTCCATGGAATTGCCAGTCAAAATTGCCCAAGCCATAGACCACGACTTAATCTACAGATTGTAGGTGGGTCCACGCCCCGTGGTCCAGGAACCGTAGGTGAGGAAAAAAGTCTTTGACCACCAACCACGGTCCACCAGGATGGGCCGTGGTTCAGACAACGGTCCTTCGACTAGGTCATTGGTTGGCAGGTCGGTGAAAGCTGACAGTTAACTCAGGGGTAGTTGCGTCTTTTCCTGATCAGTTAGTTCATACACTATATCATGTTACCCTTCACTAAGACCCCTATATAAACTTTTTACCCCTAAATTTCCCATTACAAATCATTCTATCTAAACTCACCAAAAAGAATAGCTCTTAAATATTTCTCTCTTTACAAACTTGAAGAAGAAGAAGGATTCAACATAGGGTTGCAAGTCAAGGTCTTAATTCCTCCATTGAAGGCTAGCTTTTGGATTTAAGGTATGATAGTTTTCATCCATGGATTCCTTCTATCCATGGTGTTCCCAAATTCCTCTATTTCAAAAGGTAGAATTCCTTAATTGAGTTAGTGTTCTTCAATTATCATGGATTATTTTCATTGTTGATTTAAATGATTGAATTATGATCTCTTATGCATGAATTGATGAAATATGATGATTTTATGATATTTTCAAGTTATGAATAATATGATGTTGAATTTTGATCTCCAAGGAAGAGTTTTATGAAATTAGGCATGTATTGCAAGCTTTACATAATTTAATGATGAAATCCATATCTAACCCATGTTTTCTAAGAGTTGATGATTAAAGGTGGGTTTTGATCTCAAGAGGTAAATTATTGACTTATGCACTGTTTAACGAAACCTATGCAATTGTTATAGGGGTGGTTTTAGTGTGAAGTACCAATGATGATATTGTTGTGTTGTGAAAGGATAGTCACATAAACACATAAAAACATGATGTGAAAGGTTTTCTCACATATAAAGTATTCTTCATTTGAAAGGATTTCTCACCTAATTGAATCAAAAGAGTAAGAGCTATCCTAATGAATTAGCTTTGTTTTGTTGCCCAAGGGCACCTTTCCATGAATACTGAAGTCAAGTAAGAAATGATTATTCCGTGGGATTTATGCTTAGCACTGAGTGGATATGATGATGAGACGAGAGTTCTCTCGTTAGTAGAGGCCGAATTTCTAGAAGCAATCTCATGAGATGGAAGCTCCCACGCTAGTAGTGGTCGGGTTTGTAGTAGCAATCTACTTATCCCTTAATTGTGTTCCTCCATAGGTTGATTAGCTAGTGGATCCACTTAAGCTAGAAGTTTATGGTCCTTACCTTAGGAAAGGAGGACACCATTTTTTGATGTAGGAGACACTAGGGGATCATGGTATAACTCACATGGTCTCAACGTTGGTTAAGGCTAATTCCCAACAACTAATAATGAACTAAGGTTACTTCAAGAAGTACCGCATATTAGTTCAAAGGTTTTAAAGATAAAGATAGCTTCCATTGACCATGATTTATGACTTGTGCTTTATAACTGTTTTATATCATTTTTAGCTTGGTCAATTACATGTCATGAAATGAAATGTCCCTTTTAGCATGATTTAAATGTTTTGTGCCCAACTATCATACTATGTACATTGTTTTTTACTAAGGCATACTCTTGCCCAACTTTCCCCAAATGTAGGGTCTGATATTCAAGGTGCTCATTTTCATGTCTAGTGGGTGATTGATTTATTCTTAAGCTCTAGTGAGTCGTCAAACTTCGAGGAGGGACTATATTGTTTTCACTTTCTTTCCTGTATTTTCCCTTCGAAACAGGATGTATGGGCTAGGCACAATTTCATTCTATTGTATTAGATGGCTATGATGAGATAAGTGTATTAGGCTTCTACTTTTTGTTTATACAATGATTTGTACTTGGACTATTGTTTTACTCTTATTGTTCTATTTCTTACGTTATGAGACTTAAGTTGTTTGTATGGGGTCCTTCGGGGTTCAATATGACATGTTACATCTAGGGGGTACACCTGGGTCCTGACACCCGTGTACTCTGTTTAATAGTTTTGTAGCACCATCCCCCCAGTCATGGGATTGGATTTTTTATGTTTGTATATATTTATGCCACTTCCCTCTTTTCGTTGTGTTTTCATTTTACTTGTTGTTATCCTCTTGTTGCTTGTTGATTTTGCCTTATATGCCTGTTACTTAATGTTTTGGGATATGGGTTGACTTATCTACCGGTGGGTTCTGGTAGCTACAATCATGAATCTAATTTTTGGGTTGTGAAAATGTTGGTATTTTATAACTAGACATTTTTACCAACTTATCTTACCTTTATGCTTACTTTAATGCAGTATTTATGTTAGAATAGTTGTATTTAATGTGGTTTTCTTCATATTTTGTAGAAAAATACAAATTTGAGTGATATAGATGTTAAATGAAGAAATCAAGTGAATTCGAGGAAAAAAAAGGACTAAAACTGCAAATTTGGAACTGGCAAGAATTTATGCATCGTGATCGTGTGGTAATGAGAGGTGAATTTCACCTCATTTGACCCTATTTTTTATGATTTTGTGGCACTCGAGTACATAACTAGGCTAACTATTGATTGAATTGGTGCTGATTCTAGGTATTCATTGATTGGAAGGAACATACTGAAAAATAGTTGAAAAAGTAGCGTAAACTAGCAAAAATATGGCATCTGATGTTGCACCTACGAAGCGAAGTTTGCTTAAGGAAATAGTCAACTACGGTCAACAGACCGCTTAAGAGACCATGTAGGAGTCACTTTTGTGATAAGGCCACAAAAAGCGGGGTCTTGCCTAAGCAATAGGGTCGTCTCTTTTACAAACTCTCAGCCGCTTTGGCGAGGCCTGGTTATCAAAACAGGGGTAGAATTTGAATTTCATAAATATTGGAACAAAATTATCACAAAAAGGGCTGGAGAAGAAGATATCCAAATAAACGATACCACTATAGAATATTGAAGATTATCATATAGTTTAGAGAAGACAAAAACTTGTAGAGCTTATTTTTGTGTTGATACTTTGAAGCCAAGTTGCATTATCATTCATCATTTGGATTAAAGATTATGTTTCTAATAGTTATATTTCTTATCCTATCTTCTTTCTCTTGATTTGTATTACATGAATTGTGGGTGTAATTGCTAATTGAGATTGGGGTTTTACGCTAGCAATAGATAAATATTTTGGGTATTTGATTTCTCATTCTATGGCTTTTGTATTCGATTCCATGCTTAATATTTATGAAATGAGTTTAGTCTAATTTTCATGTTTGGATTTATGATTTAAGAGTGAACTCTCAGATCTAGCTTCCAATATTTGTGGATTAGTCGGAAGAGACTCCATGAAGTGGTGAATTAGATTAATAACTGCATATTTTCTTTGAATCTTGAGTTTGAAATCGGCACGAGAAGATTTAGGATTTCATTGTTGAATGCACCGCTTTCTCGAATGAGGGGTCTAAATTAAGGCATTTGTTGTGATGAATTACATTATTGAGACAGAAAAGTGATTTCATGATATAAGACTTTGAGACTGAAGGATATTATTATTGTTAAAGATGACCTAGCCTACCTATGATTAAATTGGACGTGTTGAGATTGCAATGTATCGTTGAATGAGTGTTGAGTTCTGAATTTCTCAATTCCCAATTATTTGTGGCTTGATTAGTTCTTTTCCAGAAATTTTAATTTGTTTTACTAAACAATCATCTTTTAAATAATTTTGTATTCTTAAGTTTAGATTCAAACTAGTAGCTTTTAATTCTTTGTCTTCTCAATTAACAATAAATTGTTCCTTGTGGGATTCCACCTGACTATTAGTTGGATATTCTTATTGCTAACGACTGCATACTCTTTTAACTTATTTTGAGGGTAATTTGAGTGTTATCATACCTAATTCCACAACTAGGGTTGTGGGAACAATAAGAAATTAACAAAGTAGACCTAATAATTAGTAATTCTTTAATAGTGTTTAGGCATGTATTGTTTTCCACATTTCTTTAATTATTTTTTAACGAAGGCCTATGTTAGAACTTGCCTTATTCCTTCTCACCGGACCAAGAAGGGTAACGAGTAAGAAGAGTGATTATACAATGGATATTTGAGGCTACCAACCCTCATCTAATAGCTTGAACGAGCAAAGGGATAGCTAATCTATGGTCAAGGGTAAAGGTTGGTAAAGCATACACTCGTATATGGACTAAGTTGCATAGTGAAATTCACTTATTTAGGTTACCATCAACTAGGTGATATCTATCTTACCAACTTTGCATGCTAGACAGTAGTCATAGTTACTACTATAAGGGTTACTACGTTAAGGACCTGTAGGGAATACAAATACCCAAGTTGCATCTTCTATTAATTTTACAAACATTGAATTCTGCTTACTTTGTAACTTGTTATTTAAATCATTCAATCAAGATTTTGTGACACAATCCCCCCATATGGAAATAACTCAACTAAAAGTACAATAAACAAGAAATTAAGCTATGCCTAGACCTAATTCCTCGTGGGATTGACTCAAACCTTTGTTAGGTTCTTTTTTTAAAAAAACTTACCGCTTATACTTTTTTTGGGAGGTGTAATTTGGGTGTATCAAGCCTCCATATGCTAAGAGCTCAATATAGTTCGAATATGTGACGGCCAGAAGAGATCCAATGAATACTGAGGTGGCTTGTACAGGGAGCTGCATCTGGAAAAGATACAAAAATATAGTATGAGTACCAAAAGACGGGGTACTCAGTAGGCATCATAAGTCAACCAAGTTAAGAAAGATCAAATACATATAAAAATGCATGATAGTTCTAATAGTACAATGTAAAAGTTCTATGTCACAATAACCAACTACCAAAAAAAGAGGAAACAATAACACAACATAGTGAGAAGGAAACAGTCGAGTACAAGATATTAACAACACACACTACAAGTCAGACAAAGAAGATGATACAGTGCAAGTGACTAATGCAGGAAAGTAGAAGCTAACACGATTCTTTGACCCACCCATAATGAAATCTAATCTTATCAACAACTACAATGAAATGGAACTCATATATGCGTAAATGCACCGCCCAAAAGGATACCTCATGTTTATTTGTATAAAATTGTCGCAATATGCATACAAACTCATAAACCCAATATTTTGCCATTTTAAGTCATAAGAACTTCAAAAATGTTGCAGTTTTAATATAAGCTTATTTCCTTAGGTTAACTAGTGATCCATCCCTTCAGATCTCATCATATGGGGAAAACTTAGTGAAAACCATTTTCATTCCCTAAATTGAGGATTCCTGAGGTTTTTATTCAACAATAAACAAGTCAAATATGAGTACCAAATGCACGATATCATACAAAAATATCAACTGCCTAATCAAAATCAACGCATTAAACAATGATTTGGGTAACACCCAACACAACACATATGTACTAACCTGAAACTCAAACTAGTATAAGCTCACAACCTCATGCCCAAGAACATATGACATTAAAAAGCTTAAAGGTTAAAAGTTATAACACAAAGCATGCAATCAATCCAAAACAAAGAAACACAGTAAAAACCTCGGTTTCACACCACCTAGAACCATTTCAAAGGATACTTCATGTCACTAAGATCAAGGATCAATCTTGCCTGTGGTATTTTGTCTAAAAACTATGCTAAGCAGCCATAAATGGTAATAAAGAGTCTATGAATCATGCAAACCTATGGACTTATCCTAAAGCCTATCTATTAATCAAAAAACTCAACGTATACATAAACTAATTGAGCCCAATATAACAGAAGTGAAACCATAACGTACCTTCGGACCAAACCTATACCTTTAAACTAGAGCTTTTCCCTTTTAGAGGGGTTCTGAATGTTGTAATGTTTTCTAAATCCATCGATAATGTGGTATTAGATCTTTTGGTTCACCAGTCTCATTTGTGCAGGAGAAAGTGTCTAGTAAAGTATCACTAAATGGTACGATGACAGTTGTATACAATTTATTAGAGGCTATAGGAAATTCTTAGGAAATGTTTCTTTGTTTCTTGTTTTAATCATGCGTTGATGCCTGTAATAATGTCTAAAATCCATTTGTTTCACTCTTTCTCATATGGCTAGGATGATCGACTACAGGTGGGTGTGTACCTCTCATAGGTCCCGATCGAGCCCAAGTTAGCGGTGGAGCTAGAGGTTGACCGAGAGGTCAGGACCGAGCACTAGCACTAGAGACTGAGATAGAGGTTAAGTAGGTTTAGGATTTACTGGTAGGTGTTAGGCTAGCACAACTTCCACTATAGTTTGTCGACATGCCGGTACCACATGAACTTTTGGCCTGCATCCTTAGCTTCATGGAGGGTATGTCTCACGAAATTTCTATGCCTAGCACTTTAGTTCGACAACAAATTAGAGGTGATGCTCAGCATCCCAGGTAGGGACACATGGTACTGAAGCCTCACAAGCACATCATGTCATTGTTGCTCCTTGTATAGTGGTCCAGCCGATTCAGACTGTTGCTCCATCTATGGCTACTAGTAGCAAAATATGTTTGGGAAATTTATCAAATAGGGTCCTCCTAGGTTCACCGGTGTTACGAGAGAGGATGGCCATGAGTTTCTAGTCAACTTCTAGTAGAGGTTGTATAACCTTAGGTTAGTGGAGTCCTATGGAAATTATTACACTACTTACCAACGTTAGGGTCCAGCAAAGCAGTGGTGGAGGTCCTATTTAGATTGCAAACTAGTCGGGTCACCTCTGATGAATTGGACTCAGTTCCCTAAAGCTTTCTTGGAGAAGTTTGTACCTTGTAGCCTAAGGGAGCGTTTGACACATGATTTCTCTAACCTTACTCAGGGATCACATTCAAGTATAGAGTATGAGGCACGATTCCATGTGTTAAAGAGATATAAAATAATGCTTATGCTGACAAAGCAGTAGAGAGTTTATAGGTTTGTTAGAGAGTTCACATTTCCACTTAGATTGGTAACAGATCAGATGGTGGCGTCGGGTCGTTCCTTTCTGTTGATAGTTGATCATGCATGTACCTTCGAGGGGAACCATTGTGAGGCCTATAGAGGCATCAAAAAGATTCCCCATAGTCAGGGTGGTTTTAGTGGGTCTTAGTCTTGTGTCAAAGGGTTCTACGACAGAGGTTATCCATAGTAGTATCAGCATAGTAGGTTAGTCCAAGAAGCTCTACAAATTACATATGGTGGAACAATAGGTGCTCATAGCCAGATGGTACATATTTCTCGAGGTGCACATTCAGGGTATTCATGCCATGGTAACTAGTTTGGTTAAGCCCAGTTGTTTGAAAGGGAAACTTCTGGTAGAATGTTCTACGAGTGTGGTTTAGTGTATCCCTTTTCTCGAATGTTTCCTCAATCAGTAATCACAAGCTGAGGGTCAGTAAGGTAAGTCGGGTCAATAGAGTTTGCTGGGTTAGAAGGCTCAGTAGGTCCAGGCTCCTAGGACTATTGTTAAGTCGACTAGGGGTGGTCCCCAAGGTACTATTGGTGGTTCTCAAGTAAGAAGGTTGGGTGGTCGAGGTGGACTTTGCCATATGTATGTATTTTCGAGGAAAATAGAGAAGTATTCATCATATGTTTTTATCACATGTATGATATACATCTCGCATGAGCCTCCTTATTTCTCTATCATATGGTGTTAGATTATTTCTCCAAGACTATTACATTGTGCATTCCTATATTCCTCCTCTTTATTAGATTATTTTGAAAGTCATATACCAAGTGGTATGATCTCCTTTCTAACTACACGATGGTTGGAAGAGAAGGGGGTGTCTATCTTATCTTGCCTATGTATGTGATACAAGTGCTGACACTCCTACTCTCGAGTTAGTTTATGTGGTTAAAGAATTTCTTGATATGTATCCTACTGATCTATCGGGTCTTCCTCCTGAGTGTGATATTTATTTAGGAATTGATATTATGCCATACATGTAACTAGTTTGTGTTTCACCATATCGGATGGCCTCAACTGAGTTGAGGGAGATTAAGAAGCAACTCCAGGGCCTCTTGGGCAAGACTTCATTAGGCTGAGTGTATATCTTTAAGGTTCTCTTTTCCTGGTCATAAAGAGAGAATGGTTTCTAGCATATGTGCATTGACTATAATCAGCTTAATAAGGTTACCATCAAGAACAAATATCATATATCACAGATGTGCGGTACTGTTCTCTAAGATTGACTTGAGATCGGTCTACGACCAATTGAGGATTAGGGCAGTGAACATCCCTAAGACTTCCTTTTGGACTCAATAATGCCACTACGAGTTCTTAGTCAAGTCTTTTTGGATTTACTTATTCCCCAAAAACATTTATGGAGTTGATGAACTCTATATTTAGACCTTATTTAGACTCATTTGTAAAAAATTCATCAATGATATCTTGGTATACTCTAGGAGTAAAGAGAAACATGACTAGCATATGAGGAATATGTGTAGCGTTTGAGGAATGTACTCCAAACCTTGAGAAAGAAGTGGATGTATAACAAATTCACTAAATGTGAGTTTTGGCTCGAGTCTGTCGTATTCTTCGGGCATATGGTGTCCAAGAATTGAGTTATGGTGGATCCGACGAAGAACAAGGATGTTTGTAGGTGAGTTAGGACAACTTCTCCTACTGAGGTTTATAGTTTCTTCGGGTTAGAAGGATACTACAGAACTAGCCCTTAGCATATCATAACATACGTTAAAAGAAAGGAGGTGGAAATTTTTAAAGCTTTATCTATAGAATCAAAGTATTTTATAAAAACTAGCGGAATCTCAATTAGCCATCTATTACAATTCATAAGTCAAAATAGAGTCACAACCCCAACAACAAAATCTGAAATAAAAAGTACTAGAAAGAAATTCAAAGTGAAATGTCCCATCCTCCAATCTTGAGGACTCACCACAAGCAAGGATAATAGTCAATCCTAGATCGAACCGAAGGATAACCCCTTTAATAACCAAAACCTACACTTTGGAGAAAATATGGGTTAGTACAAAAATTGCACTAAGTATGATAGGCATGCACAAATCCATGAAAACATGCTAAAAAGGTACATTTTAGTTGAAAACATGCAATTTACCAAGTTTAAGGATCATCATGACGATTACTGTAAAAGCATACATCACAAACATGTTCATTTCATAGATCATCATACCATAGGCGAAACATACCATAAGTACTCCCAAAGTCCACTTGTGCTTGTATCGTGTCGCGATGTTAATTAAGGAGTTGTTTGGGAGGCAACTCAAAACCTTTTTATGTTTTGGTAAAATAATGGTGTGTTGTTTTTACAGGTTGAAGTATGGAGAGTTCTCGAAAAAGTGCATGGTGGAGAGTAACAGGTCCAGTCGGTGAGTCGCTAAAGAGGTTGGTGAGCCAAAACGAATCCGCTGTTTAATACAAGACATCTTCAAATCGGAGCCTATAAAACTTGGCGAGCCTAGGAAATTATTGGTGAATCGCCAATCATGTTAGTGATATTGACAGAGAGCGTCATTGGGACCCCCACACTCACCGGAGGTTTTGTAAAATTTGGTGGGTAAATGAACACTCGGCGAATCGCCGAGAGGGTAGGTGAGGTTGACTAATGTCACCGAATGGAGAAAACTGCACGGTTTTGCAGGCCGAAGGTTTAAAAACTTCAAACTCATTCACTTTCCATCACTTTTTATCTTCCCAAACTCACACCCACACACTAGCTCCTATATTTTCCTATTTTTAGTGCTGATTTGTGCTCGGGATTGGATTATATTGCCACCTAACCTTTCAATCTTCTTTTTGTCGACACCAAAGGTTTGTTTTCAGTGCCCCGAGTTTATTTTATCAAAATTTATATTCATTTGCAAGATCTTCATTTTGTTGAAATGTTCTGATCCTGCCTGATAAGATTAGTTTGTTTACATGCATGATTTAATTTGATAATCTTGCTCGAGTCGTTATGACTGTTCAGCTCCCGTAAATGGATGCGTTAAACTGGATTAAAATTTGAGAGGTCTTGTTTAGGTGTTATAGGCCTAAGCTTAGTTGAACTAGTGCATGCTTTGATTTTATTTTTGGGGATTGCGGGATTGAATTCAACAATGTGGGTTGAAGGTAGGCACGTTGGGTCATTTAGCGAGCTGGGTTGAGCTCCCTAAACCACCAGGCGGTTCGCCTAGTACCCTCATCTCGCCTTTAATTTCTTGCTAAGTGAGTAGTTGAGGTCTGTAACTTTCGGCGAGAAGCTTAAGGTCATAAAAAGCACTCAGCGACTCGCTGAAAGGCTTTTATTTGCCCTTTGTCTGCACTCCTAAACCTTTGTGCACTGGAACCTTTGGCGGGCCTATCTTTGTTCACCAAAAGCTATTAGCGACACGCCAAATGGTTCCCCCCATCACCTACTTGCCGCATTTTTTAAAGCTAATTCCTTCAGCAAACTTGATCTAGCTCGCCTAAGAAATTCGATAATTGGCCCTCTGGTAGGGGAATCTGTGTGAAATTGTTCTGTTATCCTTTTGTTTATGTTTTTCCAACTTCTCTTCGAGATTTTGCAGACATGACTAAATCAAAAGTTGCTGAAAGAATAACACCAGCCCTAGAGAAGTCCAAAGGGATTGTGATAAATGAGGATGCTGCTATGTCGAAAGGCAAATCTATGAAACTACCCACAACTAGTGGGAAAGGCAAGGGAAAGAGGCCTACTTCTACCAGGAAAACCATTACCCTAGACCCTTGTATTTCTTCATGGGCCTGGGGATTCTACAGGGTGGTGCAATGTCTTTCTAGCAGACTCACACTCAACATAACTTGGTGAATCTGGTATTGTTGTTCCTCCTGAGGTGACTTCGGGCATTGATGCCCAGGCACAGGGTGAGGCATCGAGCACTAATGCCTAAACAAATGCAGAGACTGCATAGACAGGATCCCCTCTTTACCTCCTTCTCTGTTTTGCTTTACTTCACTATTGAATAATTCCTATTTGCATTGGAGGACAAATGGTTTTTATTTGTGGTGGGGTGAGGCACACCTTTGTGTGCTGATTACGACTCTTCTTTTGTCTATATATTTTTTATATATTTTGTTTTTAGCTTAAATTGTGTTAACACTACTTTTCGTGGATGTTTGAGCTTGTAGCTCCTTGAATTTAAATTGAAAAATATTTTTTAGACCATTCCAATTTTCTTTTGCAAATTGTTTTTAGCCCTTCTGTATTGAATATTGTTTTTCTCTTGTAAATTTGAGTATCAGTTTTGATCAATACCGATGATTCGAATAGTGCTCATAATCGAATAAACAAGAATGTGTGGCTACAATGAGGCCAAATGAAGTTGCATAGTCAATTTGTGAACTCTTTGCATCTCGTTGTGACTAGCCAAGTATCAAATTGATTCTGTTGCAATGAACGTTGCACACTAGCGAAAGTTTGAAGTCTTCTTTGACTTTGGTGTCCATGCCTTGTGTGATGAGCTTACTATGAACCATGCATGATAACACCTAGAATTTACCCCGTTAGTCCGGTCAACTAAGTAAGGCTATCTCTTGATATAATCTTAGGCAACTTCGAAGAGTGTGAGCCAATTTGACATATACCTCTTTTATGGCCTATCTTGTGAGTGTGTGAACCTCTTTTGAACACCCCTTGAGCCGTAGCTTTCTTTGAAAAAAACATGATGAAAGCATGACATTTCTTAATCCGCTACCTAAAATCTTCCTGATTTGTGGTTGATCAAATATCCAACTTAGGCCAAAAGCTTAAGTTGGGGGTGTGGTGAAAAGAGAAGGAAAATCAAGACGTGCAACAAAAGTCCCCTTCGACCCATGATGTTGAAAAAATGGAACCCCTCCATACAAAAAAAAAGAAAAGAAAAGAAAGTAAACTTAAAAAGAATGAAAAAGTTGTTGAATAAAATTTAAAAGAAATGGGGGTTTCCAAACAATCCATGGATAGTGAATAATGGGATGACTTATGAGCACTAAAGAAAATAACGAAAGAGGAAGAAAGGGAGTTTTTAAAGCACCACACTTCACAAGGATGAAAGTCATTGAGCTTAAATGACCATACATTTGCACTCTGCCCCATTACAAGCCTTGAAAGACATTTTTGATCTTTAAGGAGCTAAAACAATTGTTGATTGGAAAATGCGAGCAAACCTACGGGGGAAAACATGCACTATGTTCTTCTTTGTGAGAGTGATAGAATTAGTGTCCTCAAATACATATGCTGTCTCAATATCTGATGTAAACCCTTAAGTTTCAGGTATTTGGAGTTTGAGTCAAAGCATAGACACTACTTGGCAAAAAGGAACAAGGCGGCTGAAAAGAACAAAGAAATGAAGGCCTGAAGATCGCTGAACCCAAGTGGCGAATTGCCAATCGACCAGGGGATCGCCTTTTGTTCCGGTATGCTGAGCCTTAAAAGGAAAGATCAAGTTGGCAATGAAATGGAGCAGTCGGCGTGTAACCGATCAGTTTCGTAAAGCAACACCATATTGCCCAGCAACCCAAGAGGCTGAAGGCTAAAGCAAGAAGGCGATGAAATAGACCAAAAGGCGGATCATCGAGTGTCACAGCGATCCCGGCTAACTACGCCGAATGGACCTCCGCAACACAAATTTTCAAACACTATAAATACTTGTTTTAAATTTCTATCTTGGTATCACTTTTATTATTTGAACCTTTTACAGATTTTGAGAGGGTGTAAGTTTTAGAGGGCTTTGGAGTGTTTTTTCATAGACCTTGAAGATTCAAAGGGTTTCAACTCCCAAAAATTGGATATGGGTCTCGAAGATTCTTCACTCTTAATGTGTTTTAAGACTTAATCTTCATACCTAGTTGTTGGATACTGATATTCGTATAAATTTCTATCAGTTTTACATGTCTAGCTAAAACCCCAATTCTAGGGGTCGAATTTTGTGAATATGGGCTAAATTATCTATTGGGTATTGCTTGTTGATGGTTTATTTGTTGTTTAAGTGTGATTTCCTTTAGTAGTTTTGTATGAACTCAGTGGGATTGTAGTTACAAATGCGATTTCATCTTAGTTTCTTGCGCTTGCTCGAGAGAGAGGTCGTAAAACTAAGACTACTAAATTGATAGCCGATGGTATTAGGTTGACATGGGTTCAGCTCATGCGAGTTAACCCTAGTCCTTCTCCCACAAATTCAGCTCGAAAGAGTGAATAGGCTAAGGTAGAGGTTGTGCTTAATGCGACAACTCAGTGTTTGAGAGAAACCGAGTGGATTCAGTGTAAGTTGCTCGAGAGAGAATTTACCCCTACTCTAGTCTAGCCTAGTCATAAATGCTCAACAATTTACTATCAAAAATATGTACTCGATAGTCTAGTTTAACCCGTAATCCTATCACATCCCAAGAATCCCAGGCAAACCTATTGGTGAAAGCATTCATTGTGTTCTTCCTTTTGAGAATGAGCGTTAAATCTGATCCCAAAGCTTTTAACTATGAACCATTGTGTGAATATGGAATCCTTTCTGTGAGGGAATTTGAACACTATAGTTGAGCTTGAACTTGCATTTGCAGAAAGTATTGTGAACATGAGATTCTTTGGTAATGGTGTGTCAAAACTTGAATCTTTGAGTACACAATTGATCCTTGCATAAGTAAATTGAGGGTTGTTGTGCGGATTAATGATTGAGTCTTGTGTAGCACAATTTTAGACACCCTTTTTGAACAACTGAACTTGAGTTTGCATGAGGACAAGCAAAAGTTTAGGTTGTGGGTGTTAAAGAGTCCACAAATTGGACTCATTTAGGACTATATTTTAATAGAAATTGTGCCCTCAAATGCTTATTTTATCTCAATATCTAATGAAAACTCTTAAGTTTCAGTTATCATAAGTTTTTAGAAAAGCATGGACACTACATCGCAAAAAGGAACGAAAAGGCTGAAAAGAACAAAGAAATGAAGGCTTGAGGATCGCTGACTCCAGTTGGCGAGTCGTTGAAGGGTCTTACTTCACCTTTTGTTCCAGTATGCTAAACCCTGAAGGAAAGGATCAAGTTGGCGGAAAAAAGAAGCAATCCGCGCATCGTCAAGAAGTTCCGCAAAGCAGAAGTATATCGCCCAATGATCCAAAATGCATAGATGCTGAAGGCAAAGCACAAACGGTGATGAACTAGATGAAGGGCGAATCACTGAGTCATTTGGCGTTCACGACTTACCTCACCGAGTCATTCGCTAGCTCTATTTTTTCAAGTCTATAAATAGTAAACTCTTTACTAGTTTTTGTGTGGAACATTAGAGTAAAAAAAATAATTGTAATTTTCACTTTAGCTTTCTTAATTTCTCTCAAGTTTGGAGAGGGTGTTTGGGAGACTTGAAGAGAGAAGTAGTTCATCTTCCCCAAGTTGGAAGTGGATCTTCTCTATTCTTCTTCCTTTGCTTAAATCAGGGTCTAATTTTTTATACCAAATATATGATTTTCTTCCTTAAAAACTAGTCATTTTCTGGTCATTAAACCCTTTATAGACTAGCAACTAACTCATCCTAGATTACTCTCTAGGGACGAGCAACTATGTCATCTTAGATTACTCTTTCTTGACGAGCAACCACGTCATCCTAGATTGAGATGAACCTTTAGGGACAAGAAGTTGTCTCATCCTAGATGAAACTTTTAGAGACAAGAAACTATCTTGTCTTAGATGAACTTTTAGAGACGTGCAAAATTGTTGGTCTCTAATTGACCACTAATGATTTTGGATCTTCATTTAAGAAAAGTATTATAAGTTCTACCAAAAAATATAAGATTGCTATGGGAAATCTCCATACAAAAGGCTGATATAAATATGAAAATAGGTAGACATCGCATGGTGTTAGTTCCAATATTTAATTAACAAGTGTTTTTTAGCAAATTAACAACATCTCGAGCTAGACTATGATTTCTTGTTTTGCACAACTTCCCTAGAAAAATAATAATGGTCGTGTGCATCTTCTAAACTTTCATCTTGACTTGTAGCTTCATTCTTCACAAAACAACTCTAAAATTCACCAAGGGTTATCCATAATATCAACAAGCAACAAGAACATAATAAAAATTGATTAAAAAAACTTTGATGAGATGCATTCACCAAGAATCGAAATATATACCGAAAGCACAAATTCAGTGACATAAGCTAGCACAAATGGAGAAATTCACCACCAAGACGATTATATTATGTTTTAGGGAAAATAAGTTGTGGTAGAGTAACTAAACAAGCATGATATATATCACTGTTTCAGCTATAAACCAGCAGGTTATCATTGTAGCAGGGGAAATAAAAAAGTTTTCTTCTCATGATAAATCCTTGTAGGAGCCAAACAATCTCAAATTGTGTGCTAGCAATTGTAGATGTAGAAAATAATTAAAAAAAGAGATAAAGAAGGCAATGATCTGTTAAGAAATTCTAATGATACAGATTTAGCGAGTTACTTGATCATCTAAACCAGATATAGGTGCAACTCAAATCTCTGTTTTGCTGGACTTTAGGCCAAGAGATTCTTTATACGGATGGGAAACTTGATGTACAGCAGCAGCACATATCAAAAAAATCTCTTCATAACCCTGAGAGTGTTGTCAAAGTTCTTCTTGCATCGATAAAAGTGTGTTCAAAAGGGATAAGTCTTATAGGGGATGAGAGATTCTATATTTGGCTAGGATGTTGTTACTGTGGGGCTACAATGTTGTTACTACTTCTTTCCTGACATTTTTATCTTGTAATCTTATTCTTAGTGAACAAAGTGGAATTTATATATGGTTGAATGTATATAGGAGCTGAGAGATTGTGTATATGGTTGAGTGTAATGGTTCTGTCACTTATATATGCTAGCACACAAGAAACAACAATTTCCAAGACATCTAAAAGCCTAAAACTTAATGCGTATCAATTTTTCAATTTTTTTCTAGAGAAGAAACGACGCAAACATTAAAATAATTCAGAACAACTGAAGCATTTCAGATGTGGTACCTATTACTAATGTTGTAGCTGCTAAAAGGCTAAAACTGAATGCAAATCAGTTTTCCAATTTTTGTCAAGAGAAGAAACGACACAAACATTAAAATAACTCGGAACAATGGAAGCATTTCAGATGTCTTAGCTATTACTATTGTTGTAGCTGCTAAAAGGCTAAAAATGAATGCAAATCTGTTTTCCAATTTCTGTGTAGAGAAGAAACGACACAAACATTAAAATAACTCAGAATATATGTATAAAATAACTCTGTTTTATCATTAAAATCAGCACTATCCCAACATATGTATAAGGATTCACATATGTATAACTCTGTTGTTCTCCATATAGTGTATTGGTCACAACTTTTTGTCCTGCCAACAAAAGTGATAAAACTTTTGAACAAATATATAAAACCTTTATGTGGATAGGTGGAGTGGAAGTCACAAACAAAGCAATGATAGCATGGGATAAAGTGTGTATTCCTAAAACATCAGGTGGACTTAATATTCTAAGCATTACTATCTGGAATAGAGCGGTAATTCTTAAACTACTATGGAATTTATGTTGCAGAAAGGACAATTTATGGGTGAAGAACCTCAGAAGTGAAGAAATTCCTTTAAATACGATCAATCATCTAAGAATTTATCCATACACTAAATGCTTAAATGACTATTCGCAAATAGAATTTTGTAAATTGTTACATACTTAGTTAACAAAACCAGTGTGGGCAGCTCCTCCATCAATCATCTCACATGTTCCTAATGTTGTATCACAACATTTCTAACATGGACATTGTATTTTATCTTCTTCTCTTGATCCCTGAAAAGCGTAATCCAAAAAAAATTGCACCCCATATAAATAGGCTTGGTCGACCCGATTCTCAAGAGAAAGTTGCATCCATTTCTTACTAGGTGCCATAACCTTGGAGAACACATAAAAACATATTAAGAAAATATAAACGATAAGAAAAAACATAAAATGCACTCAACTTGTGATTTTGTAACTAGTACATTAAGTTATCAAAATTAACTTCAATCTATTATTTACAACTTAAAATATGTTATTTATAGATGTTTTTGTAAAATTTAAGATGCACACGACTTACAATCTGTTATTTATAGTCATTTTGTTAAATTTGTCGAGCTTGAGTTTTACAAGAATGCAAGAATATGTGGTACAACTATAAGAACGTTTATTCTTGAAAGATCTCGAGTTTGTAAAGTTTCAAACCCAAAGAGAATTATTATTGCATCTACCTTTTATATATGGAATCACATGAAGTATAACTATAAGAACTCAGTTGTATCTTCAACCTTCTAAAAGATAATTACAATCTATTTTTACAACTTTTTTGATAAATGTGTGGTGATTGAGTTTGATAGGAATGGACAAATATATGGTGCAACTACAAGAATGTATCTCTTGAAAGATATCAAGTTATCTAAGTTTGAGTTAGCTTACTTTGAAACTCAAATGGAACTATCACTAATTTTACCTTCTATGTACAACACCACATGAGGTAATTTGTATCAGTTTTGTTGCTTCTTACATCTTTTGTGAGTTTGAGTTAATTGGATTGTAAGAAAATATGATTGATTCCATAGACACACACAAAACACTATAATATCATCCATTTACAGTAGATAAATTCAATGATGCTTTTGCAATTACTAATTTATTTTAGTTAAATAGAAATCTTTTTAAGAATTAGTTGCACGTGGCTATATATTTGGATCAGTTTTAATAACTGCAGACACTTTCTGGCGTGCTCTGTTAGTATTAAAAGATAAACAATCGTTCACTTGTAATTATGAATGGATTTCTTGAGTCAAATACAAATTCCTATATCTTCTCTATGAACACTGTCTTAATGCATGACCTATGAATGCCTCTGTATAAGAGTAGTTCACTATTTTCTTTCTTTAGGAACATTCATTTCTCTTAGGACTGATCCCCTTCATTTTTGGGATCTTATCACGCTACAAACTTTAATATACTTCAAAAATTTTACTAGCTAATCTCAGAGAAGAAAAGTAATTCGAACAAGTAGTGTAACTCAAACAAATCAAATATAGAGAAAAGAAAAAGTCAAGTCACAAAAGAGGAGACTTAAGTTTAACTTGAACAAATAGAAAATAGCTAACAATGCAGAAATTGCCAAACACCTTTTCCCTGATTTTAAGCCAACCAGTCTTTTCATTGGTCTAGTTAAAAGTGAGCCAGATAAATACACCGAACATGGTAGGTTTCCTATTTTTAGATTCCAGAGTTACATTTTACACCACTTCCTTTCTCAAGCATTACTACTTATTCATTGGATGGCTAAAAGTTTGGAAAGATTAAATGGCTATTATATTCCCTGATCTCTAGCGACATTGCTGTTATTTTTTAATCTAGACTTGATTTTTTCAGTAGCATTTCATTGCTTAATAACATATCACTATTCACATCATTGATGTGGTTTACAGAAGGAATCTTCAGTACAGATGGAATCTTGCAGTTTTTGGATGATAACAAGTTTCCCTTAACTATAGTACTTACTGAACATAACCTTGCTAGAGTTTACTCCAACACAAACAAACTTCAGGTAACTTTTGTGCTTAACTCATTGTACTTTATATCATCTTCTATTTCCCAAAATATTTCACATCTCCATTTAGTTGTAATTCATATGCTCATGCACTTGTTAGTATTTCATAATACAAAGACTTGCATTTCTCTAAGAAAGAAAATTGAAGAAAACAAAGGTTGTTCTCCTTTATTATTGAAACAGTGTTAGTCTTTGATATTTGTGGACATTTTACCTTCACAAATATATGTTAAAACACCTATAATAAGAAGAGGAGACTGCTAACAAATTTTGCTACAATTTTGAGCATCTATAGTTGTTTGACCATACTGGACTTAGCTTTTGTTGTTAGATATAGAGTTTGTAACAAACACTTTTATGAGGAAATTCTTATCTCTCTAGCCAACGCACTGTACAATGTATATCTAGTTCTTCCATTTTTTAAGCAGATTGTAATCATGTACTAAAGTGTGACAATTGTTGGATTTTTACCTATGTTTCAATGTCATATTGGTGTTAATAATTGTTGAGCCTGATGACTTCAAGATGTTGCAAGAAAGTTCAAATCAAAAGTTTTTCTATTGTCTGGATCTAGTGAACCAGATTGTTTTTCCTTTCTGGATTTGTGTAATTGACATCTGCCTTTCGATTGCAGATAATGTTCATATTTGTAGATATTAGAGAGGAAAATCTTGCAAAGCCCTTCCTAAGTATGGTTGGTCTAGAAGAATCAAAAGACTTTGTGGTTAGTTTTTCATGAAGTATTTTTCAACTTTTCGATATTAGCTATTTATAGTTAATCAGCTTCTGACCCAAACGAAACTATAATTTAATTCTTTAAGGACTGATCCCCTTCATTTTTTGGATCAAATCACACTACAAAACTTAATCTTCTTTAAGAAAATGATCAGCTGCTAGTCTAACAGAACAAGAGTTCAAAAAAGAAGAGATATAACTCGAACAATACAAACAATAAATTGACTTTACAGAAGAAATCAAATCAACTCGTTGAAGTGGAGGAATACCTCAAATTTGAGTGAATAGAAAATAGAGATTGACTGGAAATCACCGCTACACAGACCATTGCTTTCTCTGTTCTGAGATAACAGAAAGACTTGGGTTGCATTTCCGGCTAGGCAGACCAGTGCATTTTCTGAGATCATTGTGAGGGAAGATTGTTGTTAAGGAAGATCGTTGCTAGGGTTTTCTTATTTCACGATTACTTTTTTTTCAAATTTTAGAATTTTGATCGATCAGTAGTACTAATCTTTTAGGCGCCTAATTTTAGTGAAAAAATATGATTCTTTTTTTCATTTCAGTTCCTGCCTTTCAATATATATTTCTCAAGACCCCTAAAATTTGAATAGGGACCAGTTACTACTTTTTCTAGAGACCAGATTTAGTACCTTCACAAAAACATGCAGAAATAAAGATCAAAATAAAATCTTGTCCCAATACATCTACTTTTAGAGACGGGATTATTGACTCGTCCATAAATATTGGTCTTGAATAAAGTTTTTTGTAGTGTATTATAGCTGACTAGATTTTGATGAGAGCACGAAAGGAGCATATATCACTCCTATTTCTACTACTGATCACCCAGCTATGTGAGAGGGTGGGAGTCCCTTTTTGGGTGTCTACAGATGTAAGGTTCAGATCTACATCATCCAGCGACATCGAATGAATTAAGGCAGTGTTTGCGGGACAATACAACTCAGAGTAAGCTACAACTACCAGATTCTATACCCATGGTTGACCTCATTACCTTGCCATCAGAGGTTAGCACACCTGCTCCTTATGTGGAGCAGGTGGGTATTTCCACACCATCCTCCCTACTTCTATTACTGCTTTTGTACCTCTTATTACTAATATTGCGACTGATATGAGTCCTCTGCCCCTCTCCTATTGCTCATCCCGCTTTTATCTAGGTGATCGTCTACAAGATGGGCAATCTTGCCCGATCAAGAGATGTTAGAGCTACCCGGGTTCAGATGGACAGTCCCAAGATCATTGACCAGGCCATTCAGGAGCACTTCTCATTTGACTAAGACAGTGGTCAAGTGTGAGGGGGATATTGAGAGTCATACTCTGAGGCTGGATGATCTTGCTTCTAGGATATAGGCTCGGAGAAGGCCAAGGGTAGCTTTGGTGCACTAGAAACCATGAGGGCTGAGATTGCTGCCCTGCGAGTGTAGCTGGTCCAATTACAGCCAACGGACGTTCTATGCTTTCGGGAAATTTTCCCCTTCCATATGTCATGTTTTCTGAGCCTGAAGTTGATATGCATAATGAGATTGTGGCTGAGGATGAAAGTGAAAGGACGGAGAAGGAGTTGGCCGAAGAGACTGATGAGGAGGAGTTGCAGGTAATGAGCATGGGATTATTGAGACACTGACAGAGCTCTAGGTTACTAGGAAGGTCATTCTGCAGGTAGCCTTGAAGAGATCTCTTCAAGAAAATTCAAAGATTGGGCCTAGTGGAGTCTTCTGAGACTCTCCCATACCTTCTACAATTGCATCGGGCACTGATACCGCAATTGAGCCTTCCTTTCTACCTCCAGTGATATTTTTTTTGGGCATTAATGCCCCTCTTGAGGTTTCAGCACCCAAGACTCCAAATGAGAGTGTTCCACATGCATATCATGTTAGGTGGACCCTTTATTTTAGCCTCCTAGTACTTTTTATTGGATTTTTAGTGAGGACACTGCATTCTATTTTTGGTGGGGTGAGGGCCTTCGTGTTAATATTCCCATTTTGATTGTATATTTGTTTTTGAGTTTTGAACATTTGTAATAGTGTTTTTTGTTCATATTACGTTTCTCTTTTGGTTTAAAGCTTGAATCTCTATTTTTGTTTCGTTCTCCCTTGACATTGATACCCCCCATGAGTTTAAATCGTAAAGTACTTGAAGTTTTCATTGATAACAATTTGAGGATCGATTGTGTTCAATATTTATGTCATGAATAGTACTCATGATGAGCATGATGTATTGGAGGCTCACTTAACGAGTCGTCGAGTGGCTTTGGCAAGCTCCAACTTCTCGTTTCTTCAGCTTTTCCAACTTTTTCGCTCCTTTTCTCATTGTAATTACCTTGACTTTACCTTCAGACTTCATTGCTGCATATTAACATATTAACATCAGTTATGAGCACAAAATAGGCATAGAGGACACTAAATCATTGAATAATAATCTCTAAATGAGTCGAAATTCCTTACTCATCAATACCCCCAACTTAAACTCTTGCTTGTCCTAAAGTAAAATAAAGATCAATCAGGTCAACAGGGATGTCTAGAATTAGTGTTCCTAGAGACTGAACATGAATGCACACTAGGTTTAATCTACGCATGCAATGTTCAATTTTGCACTAAATGTTTCAAACTATGACTAGCTATCATCAATCAAAGTTCAAACTCACAATGCTCACTTCAAAATTAAAATTCATGATCAACAAGAGTATTTGAATGCCCTCACATCAAGAATGATTTCATGCTCTTGACAAAGCCAATCAAGGAATACAATTTAAGGAATCAAAATCAACTCTCACACTCTCAAAGAGAAAAAAAATGCACAATTTTACCTATATGTTTTCCCGTATTTTCCAACCAACACGCATCACTCGGATCATGCAAGATCAAAAAGGTGTTTCAAGGCTTGTAAGTTTGGTTGAGGGTACAGGTTGATCATTTTGTCTTAGTGACTTCTACCTTCATGAAGCATGGCTCAAAGTTCACTTTGTCTCCTTTTCTTTCATTATTTTCATCTTAACAACTCATCCTTGGCATATTCAAAGAACACAAAAAAAATTGTATAGCTCATCAGATACCCCTTTTATTTCCAAAACAATTTTATCATTTCCTTTTCTATTTTCACCGTTTTCTTCTATCTTGTTTTTTTTTTAATATGTAGGGGTTCCATCTTTTTCTTAAACATAATCTCCCAATGGTGAATTTCATGAACTTATTGCTCAATTTCTTTCCTCATTCGTACCACACCCCCAACTTAGGATTTTTGGATAAGTTGGCCAAACTAACCAATGTTTCACGAAGGATTTAGGTGGGGAGGAAAATGTCATTTGTGTTCATATTTTATCCAAAGAAAAGTTTAGGCTCAAGTGGTGTCAAGCTAGGTTCACACACTCACAAGGTCGTCACAAAGGTATAGCAATTAGGCACTCTCAAAATTTATGCATAAGATAATTTCTTTCATTCACCAAAATTAGTCAATTAGACCAATGGTGTAAGTTCTAGGTATCACCATGCACACATTTCAAGTAAACCTCACCACACAAGGCATTCAACACAACTATCGATCATGACTCTACAAGTTAAGCTCATGTGCAATGATTATTACAAGACTCACTTCGACAATCGACTAGTCACAATGAGATGCTAAGAGTTCACACATGACTTATGCAACTCTAATAGACTCGTTGGACTTATATAAGCATATCGTTCATCAAAAGAACTATTCAAGTCATCAGTATTGATTGCAACAGACACTCAAATTTAGAAGAGAACAACGAACAGTAGAGGGCTTGCTGAAAGTTCTAAAGGAAAAAGTAGAAATTCAGCATAAAAGGTTGATATCACAAACCATTCAACGAGTCATTGAGCTCACTCGATGACCAGAGGTAGTTTCACCAAATATCATAGAAACAAACAACCAAAAAAGAGGTCAGAAAGGCAAGATGGAAACTAGTCGGTGAGTCGTCGGGTATACTCCGTGAGCACGAGCATATCGCTAAAAGTTACAGAGTTATTTACCAACATTTCAAGTCAAAAAGACGATAATTGGGTCAATTTGCAAGCCGCTGAGTCACTTGGAGAGCTCAACTCAGCTCGCCAAATTGCTCGACGTGCTAGATTCCCAACCCAAATTCCAAGTCTAAATGCATAGCCTACGACAAAAGCTTTCAAGGACAATTCTATTCAATTTAAACCTACCCACAATGATTATCTGCCTCGGGGTAATCTGACTTCCCCCAATTGATCTAGATTAGTCCAAACAATGATTTTGCTCCTAAGAATGACGTCACCGAATCCATCATTAGGAAAATTCTAGTTGTTTAGAGAAACATGGGCTACTTACACTTTTCCGACACAAAACCCAACATGCAAACCCGTAATTCAAAGAATTTAAACGCCAATCTCAAACTAATTTAGGATAAACAATATATTAGGCGTGCTTGATTTTGAAATAGATATTTACAAGCAATTTAGCACAAAATCAAAGAAAAAAATAGATTTGCGAACTACTCAAACACATGCTCAACACAACATGCACAATATAAAACAAATTCTGATAACCAACCTATATTGTAGACATGGGACTATAAGACAAAGAGAAAGGGATGGGCAAAGCGTCAGATTCCGACCATACGAGGACACCTAAAAAAATGAAGATAAAAACTATGATCTAAAATTTGATTTCAAAATTACAAGAGTCGAAAATTTCAAAATAAGGAGAGGATTTTAATTTAAAATGATTGAATACCAGTGACCCTTTTGTTAACGCCTCAATCGGCGAGGTTCATTAACGTCGTTGATCTACTCGGCCATGCACCGAGTAAATTTTAGCCCGATGAATTCAAAAGAAATCTTCCATTTAGTTGGTCAAAAGGTTATCTATATCGCACTTGCCTAACCACTCGGTGATTCACGGAGTGTACTTTAGCTCACTCGATTGCCTTTTTCTCCAAAATTCGAATCTCAACATGCAAAACCAACAAAAGTTATTCAAATTAGAAAAAGTAATCCTTGGGTTGCCTCCCAAGAAGTGCCTTGTATAACATTGTGGTACAACGTGACCATGTGATCATGCCCCATTCTTCGAGTTTACCAAAGTATGACTAGGAAGACCCCTTTTCGGTCTTTGATTTAAATGAGCCAAGATCCGAACCATATGAGTTTTAAGCTACTTAATGGAAATAGAGTGTTAAATCACCATTTAATTTAGAAAACAAAAATCATCTTACCTCTCCTTGAGTACCTTATCTGATCTTTCCACCTTGTTCAATATAAGAACAAGCATATCCTTAGTCCGAAAGCTCTTGGGATCAGCCCTTGGTTCCTTCGACTTTTGACGTTCATAAGGAGGCATATAGTGATCTTTTTCACCATCTCTATCTCTCCAAATTGCACCATACTCACGCTATTCTCGATCTTGATATCTCCAACCATTATTGCGATATCTATTCTAAACTTGATTCCCACCCAACATTGGATAGCTTAGACGAGAACCCCCCGATTGGTTCGATAAGAGCTGGACCTCTTCATTGTACATGGCCTCAATTGTGTGTCATTAGGGTTCACACCACTACTAGCACCAATTGCATTCACGGCCTTGAAACCACCTCATGTGACATGCTTTATCATTAGGTCCTTTTAGATCATTATCTTGGCCATGTTTTCATCTCATTCTTGGTTCTTTTCCATTTGTTCCTTTGTAAGCCCAAGATTCAAAGGAGACACCTGATCTTCCCTTGTGTACCATGCATGATTAATTTTCATCATCTCTTCAAGTGGGGTTGACGCTATGTCAAGCAGTTGACTCATGATTCAACCCTAAATGAGTTGGTCAGCGACATCTTTATTGACCATGTTGAGATTCCAATAAAAATATTTCTACAACACATTGTCTGGAAACCCATGAATCGAATATTGGATAACCAACTTTTTGAACCTCAACCATGTTTCATGGATGGGCTCAGCATCAATCTGTTTGAAGTACCAAAATATTATCCCTCCGATTAACCATCTTCAAGGGAGGGAAAACCCTGTCATAAAACTCCTTTGTGAGCTCCTCCTAAGAAGTTATAGATTCCCTTGGTAGTTCGGCCAACCACTTCGCTGCCGCCCACATTAGACAAAAGGGAAACAAACATAGTCAGACTGACTTTTGAGTGATATTCTTGAAGGAAAATGGTCCACACACATCCACGAAATTGTGAATGTGGTCATGAGGGTCCTCATGAGCAAGTCCCCCATGAGACCTTTCATTTGCAACAGCTCCAACATAGTGTTGGTCACATGAAACACCGCATTGCCCACAATTGGGGGAAAGCAAATTGAATTGGCACTTCCCAGTTGATCCACATTAACATCATGAAAATATTCGATGCCATCATTGTTACCTGTGTAACTTGCATTGCTTCCATTCACACTCATCTCTTCACTTGTTTTAGTGAAATCAACAAGAAGACAAATAAGAAAATTTTGCTACAACAAAATTAGCTCACTAAAACACTTCAATTAAAAAATTATAAACACTACTCCACGGTACCGATGACATTTTTGATAATACTCAACAACAGTTCTTCCGATTTAAATTGTAGGTGGTCGCTAATAAGTATAAGCCCAACGATGAGTTGGGGTCGATCCCACAAGGAGTGATACGGTAATGAATTTGATTATGAAGTAAAGACATTTTCTAATATTTTATAGGAGTATGAAGCTACGCAAAACAAATTAAATGAATGAATTTAGCTAACAATATCAAATGGGGGAATTTAGTAACCAATTGTTTAACAAGTAACATTTAGCATGAGAGTTAAACAATTAGAGAGAAGACCTTTGGAATGTGATCAATCAAATGCTAATTACACTTAATCGGTATTTAGTAATTGCTTTAGTTTTTTGAAATGCAATGGGTAGGCTAGGTTTTGAATATGATAGCTATCTCTCGGTAAACTATCATGTCTCAAGTGAGTTCTCTTGAACCTTTAACAATCTTAACAATACCAAACAAGCCAATTCCTTAATTTACCAAATTTCTGAAGCTGGGTAGTGAAGACACAATCAAACTCACTTTCTCAAGATGGATTTGAAAGACGGAACTACTGAAACCATCGATCATTCATTCTACTCTGATACCTCTTTCTCAAGCAAGCATAGAGAGCTAAGCTAGAACAGAATTTGTAACTTAAGTTCATCAATTAAGACATGAACAAACAAACCTATGTAAAAATAACATTAAATTCAACAATTAATAATACCCATAAGCTAATTAATGCATTTGACTATGTCATCACACCCCTAAAGTTAAATGGTTTTAGCTAAACATAGCGAAAAGTAAGAAATCATTACCAAATAGATTATTCATTCAAATTGTTAACAATCTGCAAATACCCAATGCCAAAATTAAAGCTAGAATCCTAAAATCTCAAATTTGAGAGATAAATCTTCTCCAAAAGTATTCATGAATGTTAGAATGTGAAAAACTCTCTAAACTCAGGATTACACAAATAGGAGGCTTTTTTTCTTCTTTCAAAAAAAGAATTTATAAGTTCGCAAAAACTCAACACGGAGTCCAGTTGGGGAGGTTAGTCGAGCTCGCCGATCAACTCGATGAACCACCGAGTTGTGCTTCTTCTTTCCTTTTGGCCTGACTCCTACAAAAAATTGTTTTGGAAGATTAAGTGAGATGGATCGCGATTCGATGAGTTGCTGAATCATCATTTTGGTTTCCAAATTGGTTTGGAACATGGGCAACTTCGTTGGAACTTTAGGCGAGCTAGAGGCTCACTTGGTGAGTCATTGAGAGGCTTTTGGGAGCTCTAGCTTCTCTTATCTTCAGTCTTTCCAAATTTTTTCTCCCTTTTTCATCGTAATGTTGTCCTTTCTCTCTAGCCTTCATTGCTACATATAAACACATTAACATCAGTTATGAGCACAAAATAGGCATTGAGAACACTAAATCATTAAATAATTAGCCCTTCATGAGTCGAAATTCCCAACTCATCATTAAGATTGCAAACTTAATTCCTACTTTTGATCTCTGATTAATGCATGAAAGAGATTGATTGGAGTGGGTTGTTAGTTCAATACTAGAAATTTTGATTTGAGGTTTGTAGCTTTCTTGAAAGATAGGTTATGGGTCAAATCTATTTGCCATATTCTTGAAAGAGAGAATAGAGTTAGGTATTGGGTCATTTAGGATAGGCAATTAGATGAGACTGAAAGGAGATTTTATTCTTACATACTTTTAGATCAAAATATCATTAGCGTCATTGAAGATAACTTAACCTATTCATGAATGTTCATCACTATAGTAGCAAAATCACCCTAGGTGACATCATTTTTCAATCCCTGCCCCCTATATTGCTTGGTAACTCTTGATTTCTTCGATACTACAGTTTAATTGTGATAATTGATAAACAAAGATTTATATTAAGTTGGTGGTACCATCCACCCAATTGTTCTTACTATTGAAAATGAGTTAATATAAAGTCCAAATTTGTTGATAAGGAATTCTCCACGATATACCATTTCTTGTGGGATTCATCTCCGTCTATTTGTTGGGTTTTTACTGACTACAATCACACACTTGTTTAATTGGTTTTGGACGGTGATTTGAATGTCATCATAGAACCTTTTCCACATCTTGGACATCATGTCCTCAATTTGTGCCAAACTTGGTCCTCCATCTCGATTTCCTGGTGGATTATAAGGACCACCCTTTTCAGCAATGTTGTCTTTCCATGCCAAATCGCCTTCTCTGTCTTGGCCCCAGCAACGACACCAAAATTTGATACGCCCAAATTACACCTACCAAAAGAAGTATAAGCAGTCGGTTTTCAAATAGAGAACCTGAAACGACCCAAAAAGTTCCTAAAAATGTGCTTCGGAAGTTACCGGAAACTTGTTTTAGCTATATCTAAAAATTCATTTCGCTTTTTGAAAATTTGACTTCATATTCTTGTTTAGGGGGTCAAATTGAGTGGGAAATGGGTCTAACCCAAATTTTAGAGTAACTGTATAAAAATCTGAAATTTCCAAGTGAAGCCTTTTTCGAGGGTCTACTTTGGAGGGTCATATTTCCTAGCACACAAATAATTGGGTGGCCCATAACATATCCATGGAAATACCTTTGAGTTAGCTACCTAACGCACTTTGTTTCACCTCATTCGGAGTTCGGACGAGTATGGGTGCATGTTGATATCTTCACCGACCATAAGAGTCTCTAATATGTGTTCACGCAAAAAGATCTTAACTTGAGACAAAGGAGGTGGTTAGAGTTCCTTAATGATTATGATATGAGTGTTCACTATCATCCGGGGAAAGCTAATGTGGTGGCGGATGCATTGAATAGAGTGTCCATGGGTAGCTTGGCTCATGTGGAGGAAGGTAGTAAAGAGTTGGCTAAGGAGGTCCATCGGTTGGCCAAATTGGGAGTTAGGTTAGAAGGGGTGGATAGTGGAGGAATAGTTGTTGTTGATGGTTCAAGGTCTTCCTTGGTTGATGAGGTGATAGTCAAGCAAGATCTTGATCCTTCTTTGGTGGAATTAAAGGCTTCGGTGAGTAGTGGTAAGGTGGAGGTTTTCTCCCAAGGGGGAGATGGTGCCCTTAGCCACCAAGGTAGATTATGTGTTCCTTATGTGGATGGTGTGAGGGAAAGAATCCTTGATGAGGCTCATAATTCTTTTTATTTTATTCATCCGGGGTCAACAAAGATGTATAGAGACTTGAGGGATGTGTATTGGTGGGGCGGTATGAAGAAGGACATTGCAAAATTTGTTTCAAGTTGCCATAGTTGTCAACAAGTCAAAGCCGAACATCAAAGGCCGAGTGGCCTAACTCAAGACATTGAGATACCTACTTGGAAGTGGGAAGAAATCAACATGGATTTTGTAGTAGGCTTGCCCAAGACTAGAAGAGGTTTTGATTCGGTTTGGGTGGTGGTTGATCGGATGACAAAGTCGGCTTATTTCCTACCGGTTAAAACTACTTACGGGGCTGAAGAGTATGCCAAGTTGTACATTCATGAATTGGTAAGGTTGCATGGGATTCCCTTGTCTATCATCTCGGATCGTGGTGCCCAATTCACTTCTCACTTTTGGAAATCTTTCCAAAGGGGTCTTGGTACAAAGGTAAAGCTTAGCACGGCCTTCCACCCTCAAACGGATGGCCAAGCTAAAAGAACAATTCAAACCTTGGAGGATATGCTTAGAGCTTGTCTCTTGGAGTTGAAAGGTAGTTGGGATGATCATCTTCCTTTGATTGAGTTTGCATACAACAATAGTTATCATTCTAGTATCGGTATGGCTTCTTTTGAGGCACTTTCTGGTAGACGGTGTAGATCACCGGTTGGGTGGTTTGAAGTTGGAGAGATGGCCTTGTTGGGTCCAGATCTGGTCATGGATGCTCTTGAGAAGGTAAGGATGATTAGGGAGAGGTTGAAAACAGCCCAAAGTCGTCAAAAGTCTTATGCCAATGTGAGGAGAAGGGATCTTGAATTCAAAGTGGGTGATTGGGTTTATTTGAAAGTTTCTCCAATGAAAGGTGTTGTTCGTTTTGGTAAGAAAGGGAAGTTAAGTCCTAGGTATGTCAGTCCTTATGAGGTAATAAGAAGGGTTGGTAAAGTAGCCTATGAGTAGGGGTTGCCCAAGGAGATGGAATTAGTTCATCCGGTATTCCATGTATTGATGTTGAGGAAATGTGTTGGTGATCCTAACGCTATTGTACCTCTTGAGGTTGTAGGTGTTGTAGAAGATAATTTGACGTATGAAGAAGTCCCGTTTCAGATCTTAGATAGACAAGTTAAGAGGTTGAGGAACAAAGAAGTGGCCTCCATTAAGGTGCTTTGGAGAAATCAACAAGTGGAGAATGCTACTTGGGAGGTCGAAGCGGACATGCAAAGACGTTATCCTTATCTATTCAACTCCACTCAAGCCTAATGTATTAAATCAAGTCCTTTGTACTCCATTGAGTCTTACATTTCAGCCCCTAGATCATTCATGTGCATATATGTTTAAATTGATGAGTTATGGATGCTTTACACTAAGTTTTGAAATCTTGAAGTGATGTTTGAATAAAAATTTTGCATTCATGTTGGGTCTGATATGTTCTTGCTAAGTCTTGGCTTGTACGTCTCTTCCACATTTGGGGACGAATGTTCCCAAGGGGGAGATATTGACACGACCAAAAAAGTTCCTAAAAATGTGCTTCGAAAGTTACCGGAAACTTGTTTTAGCTATATCTAAAAAAAATTCGCTTTTCAAAAATCCAACTTCATATTCTTGTTTAGGGGTCAAATTGAGTGGGAAATGGGTCTAACCCAAATTTTAGAGCAACCGTATTAAAATCCAAAATTTCCAAGTGAAGCCTTTTTCGAGGGTCTACTTTGGAGGGTCATATCTCCTAGCACACAAATAATTGGGTGGATCATAACATATCCATGGAAAGCCCTTTGAGTTAGCTACCCAACGCACTTCGTTTCACCTCATTCGGAGTTCGGACGAAGAAGTTATGCCCATTTTCGTCAAAACTGTCCGTGCAGGAAATGCAATTTCCAGAGAGCAAAGTTACTGTTCATCGCCTCATTTTTTTATCTAAGTGTTGGACCCCTTTTTCCAAGGGCATATTTTATTTCCTATATAGCACTATTTCAATTCCCATCTCTAAAACATTTCCCAAAATACCTCTCCCACACTTAGACACTTTTTCTCTCAAAAACCCTAATCCAAAACCTTCCTCAAGATTGAAGAGATTCTTGCTCCAAGTTCCAAGCTTCCATTGAAGACACTCTCAAGACCTTCATAAAAACTCAAGGTATGTGGTGTTGAACTCATGGGTCTTTCCACCCATAGTGCCTAGTCTCGATTCTACTCACTAATTCATGGTTTAAGTTGAGATTCATAAATTAGTCTTTTTCTTTGTATAAATTTCCTGCACAGTGAATTCTAGCATGAAAAGTGATTGTTTTGAGTATGTTGTGACTCTAGAACTTGAATCTAAACTTGGAATTGACGTGGAGATTTTTTCATGTGGTCTTGTGGGTGTTAAAAGGCGTTGTTGCAGGTTGTTCATTGATTTTTCTGCATAATTACTACCCTACTTTCCATGCTCTTTGACCCCATTACATGCCTTCAAGCTATTTGACAAAATGTTCAATTATGGAGAATTGATGAATTGATGCTTTAAGGCTTGAGTTATGAGATGTATGGCATTCCAGAGATGTGTTGATGACAAACTAACCTTGTGTATATGTTCATTCAATACATGAGATTGCATTAGAGCCTAATGTGAATTTCCTATATAAAGTGTTGCATGACCATGCCCGGTCCGGGGGAGAAGAACCAGATAACCATCTGAGGGGTTTATAACTCACCACCTAGGATGCTTGGGGTGTGACCAACATCAACCATGTGAGGGGTTTATACCTCACTACCTAGGATGCTTGGGGTGTGACCAACATCAACCATGTGAGGGGTTTATACCTTGCCACCAGGGTGTCCGGGTGTGAACAGCATCCCCTATCCTAAGTTAAGGTTATAGATTGGTTGGATCATGCACACATATATGATATCTACTATTAGTATAGATTTACTTAAACATGTTTTGACTTCACTTTGATCATGCATCCTCATATTGTTATTCATTATGCCTATGGAACTATTTCTTGCATTTCGATTGTGTCCTTGTCTATTGTTGTATTGCACCCCGCATACTTAGTACATTCCAAAGTACTAACACATATTTTGCCTACATGATGTCACCATGTAGGGATCGGAGCTACTCTTGATCCTTCTCTCCATCCACGTGGCTAGTACGATGCTTATCCGAGTTTGTTGGTGAGTCCTCAATGATTCGAGGGCTATGTTATGTTTCCTACTCCTATGTTTTTGAGACTTTAGCTTGCAATTGTATTTTGACTATGAGGGAAGCTGGTAGTATCTCATCGCCCCCGTCCTATCTATGTATGTAGAGGTGTGCGTTGGACAAGTATTTTGTAAATGAGCTTGACTCTTATTCTATGATGTTATTTTGAAATGGTTTGCCCTTAGTCCCTAATTCCCGTTATTTAATGTTGAATGTACTTCCATGACCGATGAAGTGTGATGACAAGTTTGAGAGGCTTGTTTGGGGTTCTTTCGGGTTCCTCATTCGCCATGTCACGTCTAGGCCCTAGGCTTGGGTCGTGACAGAACCTAATAGAGATTAAGGTCGATCCCATGAGGAATGCGGCCTAGACTTAGCCTAATTGTTTGTTAGTTGTACTTTTAGTCTAGTTATTTCAATAAAATGGTGGGTTTTGTGATACAAAAGCTTGAATTAATGATTGTAATAGCAAGTAAACAAGTAAGTAGGATATAATATTTGTAAGATCAAAAGGATATATAAATGTAGGTTATTTGTGTATCCCACAAGTCCTTAACATAGTAAACCTTATAGTAGTAACCTTGTCTAGTGTCTAGCATGAAAAGGCGGTAAGTTAGGTATCACCTAAGTGGATGCTCACCTAAATAAGTGAATTTCACCATACAAATTTGGCCATTCTATGAGTGTGTGCTTTACTAACCCTTACCCTTGCCCCAATATAGTTGTCTAGTCTATTCAAGCTATTAGATCAGTGTTGGTTGCCTGAAATCTCTGTTGTATAATCCATGTTTTCATTTGTTACCACATTGGTCAGGCAACTCGGAATAAAGGGAGTTCTAACATAGGCCTCTATTATAAAGAATCAATGTGAAGAGAAAAATAATACATGTATAAACATTATTCAAGAATTATTAGTTATTAGGGTTGCCTTGTTAATTCTTCATGGTTCCAACAACCCTAGTTGTGGATTTAGCTATATATTCATGCTTGAGTTATCGCAATTCATATTAATTTGGTTAGATAAATCATGAACTTACACCTAGAGTAGTTGAATTCCCGAATCTTTAAGTGATGAAAAAAGATATATTAATAACCAACGATTCAACAATTAAAATGGAAATGTCTTTCACAAATTCATTCTCAAAACAAACTCTAAATTGTATTAATTGTCTAATATCAAAAGTAAATTTTAAAAAGTACTATTTATAGGAAAAGTACGATTCGACAGTCACTTCTACGGTTCATGTTCAATGGCTCATAAACACCTTTCGAGGATAAAAGCTTTTTCAATATTTCTCTAGACTTTTATACAGACAGTTTCTATGACTCATAGAACTTTGCACAACCAATCCTGGTTAATCATAGTCCAAGTACTACAACCCAACATCTCTAGTCATTTCTACAACTTAGACCTACGACTCGTAGAAGTTTCTACCACTTATAGTCCAGCCTCGTGGTCCCATACTTAGCTCTAAAATATCTCATCCTCATCTACAGCTTGTCGGTTGACTTGTAGGACTCCAAAGAGGTTGTTACTTCAATGATTTCTTCAAGTGAAACTGCCAAAACCTATTTTCCTGCCAAACATAGAAAAAATAACATCAAATCTATTAATAAGTGCTTCAAAGACATGAAAAACTTCAAGTTTAAAGCTTTACAAGTATTGTAAACTGTGGTAGATCGGTAATTCAAGGACTTCAAGAATCACCTTAGTCAACTCGGTGCTAAGTAAACTCCTAATGAAAATATAGAATAATATCATATTCATATCTTAGTATTTGTAAGGATAAGAATCTAGTAATACCGATACAAATCATAAAGACTCATAAATTGACAAATCCGAAATACGGAGGTGCAAATGGCCCTTAATGCCAAAACTTAGGCCTGAGTTGGCCCTGCTGAACCACTTGCTAATGGCGAATGGAAGACACACATAGTCAAGAAAGCAAACAAGTATAGCTTGTCTTTAAAATAAGCCTTTGGCCAGCAAGGCCTTTGTAAATAGCTCTACAATAAAATCAGCTACTCCGACAAATTTAAATAAAGCAATAACCAGCTAGCACAAAAGCCTATTTTGGTTGTCGAGGCCTCCATGGTATCTGATGCTTATCGTGACCAACGACACTAACCTACGGTTCGAGTGTCTATAATCGTCGATAATATAGTAACCCAACCAAGGGTTGGGGTCGTGTCCCAAGGGATTGGTAGTGAAAATAGTAGTTACGCTAGAATTTTGTTCTAGTTAGCTTTAGTTTGAGAAATTATCGAATAAAAACAAAGTAAATTCAAGTGGGTGACACCAAAGTGTCAAATATCAATGGGGGTTTGTCAGAAGTATAGCTAAAACAACAAAAATAAAGAGAAAATTCAAGTATGGAGAGAAGTTCTTGGGGTGTGACCGCAATATATATTGATATAAATCGTTGGGTACATGCTTTAGATAGGAAATTTGCAGGATAATAGTGACTAGACTAAGCTTTGGATGGAAATAAGTTCCCTCATGGGTAACCTACCCTATTCCAAATGGGTTTCTCTCGAACACCCATTTGACGCATGAAGGCCAACCTATGCCTTACCCCACTCAGTCTCTCGAGCTGAGTGTTAGGATATGGGACTAGGGCTCACCCTCTTGGGAAGAACATCATGTTGACCCACTCCGTAGGCCATCAGTCTAGTGTTCTTGGTTTTGCGACCTCTCTCTCGAGTAAGACAAAAACACATGGGTTATTTTGTATTTACAACTACAAACCCATTAAATTAAACCACAACCACTAGGTGAAATCAACATTAAAATACATCTAACCTATCAGCAAGCAAAACCCAAGAATAATATCAACACATATTTGCTAAATCACACCCCAAGAATGGGTTTTTTAGCCACATATCAAGAAATAAGAAATTATACCTAAAATGATAGAGAAATCAAATGGGTATAAGAAATTAAACCTTAATATAAGCAAAGGAGGAAGAATGGAGAAGACCAACTTCCAATTTGGGGAAGATGAACTCCTTCTCTATTCAAGTCTCCCAAAAACCCTCTCTACACTTGAGAGAAAATAAGAAAGCTAAAGTGCAAATTACAATTATGTTTTTACTCTCATGTTTCATACAAAACTAGTTAAGAGTTTAGTATTTATAGACTTCAAAAAATAATGTTGGTGGATTACTAGCGAGGTTAGTCGCGAACGACGAATCACTCGGCGATTCACATTTCTTCTAGTTCATCGCTATTTGTGCTTTTGCCTTCAACATATGTGCATTCTGGATCGTTGGGTGGTATACTTCTACTTTGCGAAACTGATCAGCGAAGCGCCGACTACTCTTTTCATCGCCTTTTTGATCCATCTCCTTCATGGCTTCGCGTACTAGAACAAAAGGCGAAGTGCATCCCTTCAGTATATCACCAAGCATGTTTGGCGATGCTCAGGCTTCAACTTCTTCGTTCTTTTGTTCCTTTTTGCTCATATGTATCCATGCTTCCACTAAAACTTTAAATACCTGAAACTTAAGTGTTTTAATAAGATATTTAGAATAAATAAGCATTTGAGGACACTATATCTAATAAAATAACGCCCTGAATGAGTACAATGTGTGGAATCATCAACACCACCAACTTAAACTTTTTCTTCTCCTCAATTAAATCTCAAGTTTAGCAGTTCAAATAGGATGTCTCAAATAGTGCTACACAAGACTAAATCATAAACATACACAACAAGAGTCAAATTGCTCATGCAAAGATCAATTGTTTATTCAAAGATTCAAGTTGTGACACAGCATTACCAAAGAATCTCATGGTCACAATACTCGATACTTGTGCAAGTTCAAGTTCAAAAAAAGTATCTAAATGCCGTCACATAAAGAATGATTCCATATTCACACACAGAGGTTAATCAATTCAAGATTAAGAATCAGATGCAACGCTCACACTCAAAAAGAGGAACACAATGCATGTTTTCCCCTATAGGCTTGCCTTATTTTCCAATCGATCTTTGGTTCGGCTCACACAAGATCAAAAAGGTCTTTCTAAGGTTTGTAATGGGACTGAGTGCAAAGGTATAGTCATTTTGGCTCAGTGAGTTTTCCCTCATGAGATGTGGTATTCTCAAGGCATCCCCTTCTTTTCCTTTATCAATTCTTTTTCTAGTGCTTCTAAGTCATCTTTTTATTCACCTCCATGGATTGCTTGGAACCCCAATTTCTTTCGTACTTTTATTCCACAACTTTTCTTTTACATTCTTTTTTTTTCTTTTGTTATTTTTTTAGATGGAGTGTTTCCATTTTTCCGCAACACCATGGGTTAAGGAAGACTTTTCTTGCACTTCTTGACTTCTCCTTTTCCTTTTTCACCACACCCCCAACTTAGGTTGGCTATTCACTAAACAACAAATCAAGAGGATTATAGGTAGTGGATCAAGTATGATCTAGGGTTCATCAAGGTTCTTTCATAGAAAGGTAAGGCTCAAAGGGTGTTCAAGAGAGTTTCACACACTTACGGGTAGGCCACAAAAGAGGTGTATGTCAAATTGGCTCACACTATTCAAAAGTTGCCTAAGATCGTCTCAAGAGTACACCTTACTAAGTCAATTAGACTAAGGGGGAATATTCTAGGTTTATTCATGCAAGGTTCAAAGTAAGCTCATCAGAAAAGGCATCAACACTTAAGTCAAACAAGACTACACAATTTCGCTAGTGTGCAACGGTCATTACACGAGAATCAATTTGAGAAATACCTAATCACAATGAGATACAAAGAGTTCACATATTCTCTATGCAACTTACTTTGCTCTCCTCATTGCCACATATTAATGTTTGTTCAATTGAGAGCACTATTAAAGTCATTGGTATCAATTAAAACAGAGACTTAAATTTGTACAAGAACAACCACTTTCAACACAAGAGGTCGCGAAATTTTTTGAAAAATTAATTTTTTTTGAAAGAGTCAAAATAATTTTTCAATTAAACCCAAAAGAGATCTATAAGCTCAAACAATCGCAAAGCAGTTTTAAAAACACAATAAAAAATAGACAACCCAAATGTACACCAAAACACAGTATTCGAAACAAGCAAAACAAGGTGGGCCTCACCCCACCATAAATAAAAGCATTTGTCCTCAAATGCAAAAATTACAGTATCCAGAGTTAAAGAAAGATAAGACAAGGAGAGAGGTAAAGAAGGGTCCTATCTATGCAGTCTCTCTATCTGCCGGGGAATCAGTGCCCGATGCATCTCCCTGAAGTAAAACAATGGTCCCTAGAGTATTATTGTTTCGGTCCTCATTGTTTGCCGTTGCCTTGGTCTCTGTAGCAAGATTATTTGCAATCATCTGATCTATCTTATGAGCTGCTCCAAAGGCCCGTGCATTAACTAAACTTCAAGCCCATGGAGGTACATTAGGGTTGATGGGAATTCGTCTCTTTTCCGTGGCTTCCTTGGTATATTTCCTTTTTCTATCTATCTCTACTTTCTTTTTATCGTTTTTAAACTCTCGTGCACTTATGTGCTAAGGTGGATCATTTCTCCCTGCGACTTTTGGTCTAGCATTTTCTACAAAGACTTCAAGGATAAGTTAGATAGTAATTCAAATAGGAACAAAAGAGTGTTTCTGAGTGTGGAATCGCTTTGCCAGGCTAGTTGACGTATAAATAATACAAAGGCGTAGATAAAGGAAGAACAAGGGATCTTTCGGCGAGTCGACGAGTGCGTTTTGTGAATTAACCTAACTACCAAAAGTCAAAAATCAATCAATAAATAAAGTATTAAGGTAAAGGAAAATGGGGACGTTAGGCGACCCGCTGAGAAGTTCGGCGGATTTTGTTTATCTCGCTAATCAGCTCAACGTGTCAATTTTCAACCCAGCCTTTCCAATTTCACCCCGCAACCCCAAATAATGCAACTTAAACTTATATAACTCACTCTCTCTTATTGGAGATAAGCCTAGTGTCACTAGGTAACCCTAATTTATCGTTTGGATGGAGCTGAGGCATTGCAAACATCAGGAGTGATTCGATGTGTTGGATTGATCTAAAATGAGATCCAATCAATTGACTCAAAGCTTCAACATTCTCTCTCATTTTGTCCAACACTCGATCTTGATCGGTGATCTTTTGGAGAATGATTTGAAGTGTGTCCTCAATAGGAATTTTCTCAACTTTTCTAGACTTCTTCCGCACATGAGGAGGTATGTACCTCCCTTGGCGTTTGCATTGGTTTTCCACCTCATATATTTTGGCGGTCAAGCCATTTAGTTGAGATACCAGTGCAGCTAGTATGAAGTCACCACAGACTTTGTCATCTGCCTCAACTAGCTAACCACCCATTCCCTTTCATGCTCAGATGACCTACATACACAAACAATAATCAAAGAAAAACAAAACTAAAAGTAAAATTAATAAAACCTACACTAAAAAGAAAAAAAAAACTCTACAAATCTACATCTTCACGTGACACCACTCCCTGGTAGCGACGCCTTTTTGATGCTTATCATGACCAACGACACTAACCTATGGTTCGAGTGTCTACGATCGTCTATAATATAGTAACCCAACCAAGGGTTGGGGTCATGTCCCAAGGGAGTGGAAGTGAAAATAATAGTTAGGCTAGAATTTTTTTCTAGTGAGCTGTAGTTTGAGAAATTATCGAATAAAAAACAAAGTAAATTCAAGTGGGTGACACCAAAGTGTCAAACATCTATGGGGGTTTGTCACAAGTATAGCAAAAACAACAAAAATAAAGAGAAAATTCAAGTATGGGGAGAAGTTCTTAGGGTTTGACCGCAATATATATTGATATAAATCGTTGGGTATATGCTCTCGATAGTAAATTTGCAAGATAATAGGGACTAGGCTATGCTTTAGATGGAAATAACTTCCCTCTCGGGCAACTTACCCCGTTTCAAATGGGTTCTTCTCGGACACCCATTTTCCGCATCAAAGTCGGCCTATGCCTTAACCCATTCACTCTCTCGAGCTTAGTGTTAGCATATGGGACTAGGGCACACCCTCTCGGGCTGAACCTCATGTCGACCCACTCCTAAGACTATTAGTCTAGCGATCTTGGTTTCGCAACCTCTCTCTCGAGCAAGCAAAAAACACATGGGTGGTTTTGTATTTGCAACTACAAGCCCATTAAATTAAACCACAACTACTAGGTGAAATCACCAATAAAATACATCTAACCTATCAGCAAGCAAAACCCAAGAATAATATCAACACATATTTGCTAAATCACACCACAAGAATGGGGTTTTTAGCCACACATCAAGAAATAAGAAATTATACCTAAAATGATAGATAAATCAAATAGGTATAAGAAATTCAACCTTAATAAAAGTAAAGGAATAAGAATGGAGAAGACCCACTTCTAATTTAGGGAAGATGAACTCCTTCTCTCTTCATGTCTCCCAAAAACCCTCTCCAAACATGAGAGAAAATAAGAAAGCTAAAGTGAAAATTACAATTATGTTTTTATTCTCCTGTTTCACACAAAACTAGTAAAGAGATTAGCATTTATAGACTTTAGAAAATAGTGTTGGCGAATCGCTCGGTGAAGTTAGTCGTGAACGTCGAATGACACGGCAACTCACCCTTCTTATAGTTCATCACTGCTTGTGCTTTTGCCTTCAACATCTGTGCATTCTGGATCATTGGGTGGCATACTTCTGGTTCACAGAACTGATCGGCGAAGCACCGACTGCTCCTTTGATTCCCTTTTTGATACTTCTCCTTCTGGGCTTCGCGTACTGGAACAAAGGGTGGAGTGCGTCCCTTCAGCGAAGCCAGGCATGCTTGGCGATGCTCAAGCTTCAGCTTCTTCGTTCTTTTCAGCCTTTTTGTTCCTTTTTGCACCTATGTATCCATACTTCCACTAAAACTTCAAACACCTGAAACTTAAGTGTTTTCATCAGTTATTTAGACTAAATAAGCATTTGAGGACACTATTTCTATTAAAATAAAGCCCTAAATGAGTCCAATGTGTGGACTCATCAACACCCCCGACTTAAACTTTTGCTTGTCCTCAAGTAAAACTGAAGTTTAACAGTTCAAATAGGATGTCTCAAATAGTGCTACGGCAGACTAAATCATGAACATACACAACAAGACTCAATTTACTCATGCAAAGATCAATTGTGTACTCAAAGATTCATGTTTTGACAAACCGTTACCAAAGAATCCATGTTCGCAATACTTGCTACTTGGGCAAGTTCAAGCTCAACAAAAAGTATCTAAATGTCATCACATAAAGAATGATTTCATATTCACACACAGAGGTTAATCAATTCAACATCAAGAATCAGATGCAACGCTCACACACAAAAAGAGGAACACAATGCATGTTTTCACCCATAGGCTTGCCTTATTTCCAATAGATCTTCAGTTCGGCTCACTCAAGATCAAAAATGTCTTTCTAAGGCTTTTAGTGGGGCTGAGTTCAAAGGTGTTGTCATTTAGGCTCAGTGACTATCTCCTCATGAGATGTGGTATTCTCAAGGCATCCCCTTCTTTTCCTTTATCAATTCTTTATCTAGTGTTTCTAAATCATCTTTTTGTTCACTTGCATTGATTGCTTGGTAATCCAATATCTTTTGTACTTTTATTACAGAACTTTTCTTTTACATTCTTTTTTTCTCTTTTCTTATTTTTTTATATGGAGGGTTTCCATTTTTCCGCAACACCATGGGTTAAGGAACACTTTTCTTGCACTTGTTGACTTCTCCTTTTCCTTTTTCACCACACACCTAGCTTAGGTTGGCTATTCACCAAACCACAAATCAAGAGGATTATAGGTACTGGATCATGTAAGGTGTAGGGTTCATCAAGGTTCTTTCAAAGAAAGGTAAGGCTCAAAGGGTGTTGAAGAGAGTTTCACATGCTCAAGGGTAGGCCACAAAAGAGGTATATGTCAAATTTTCTCACACTCCTCAAAAGTTGCCTAAGATCATCTAAAGAGCACACCTCACTAAATCAATCAGACTAACGGGGCAAATTGTAGGTTTATTAATGCATGGTTCAAAGTAAGCTCATCACACAAGGCATCGACAATTAAGTCAAACAAGACTACACACTTTCGCTAGTATGCAACGGTTATTACAAGAGAATCAATTTATGAAATGGCTAATCACGACTAGATGCAAAGAGTTCACATATTGTCTATGCAACTTCATTTGTTGTCGTCATAGCCGCACATTCATGTTTGTTCGATTGAGAGCACTATTCATGTCATCAGTATTGATCAAAACCAAGACTTTAATTTGTACAAGAACAACCACTTTCAACAGAAGTGGTCGTGAAATTTTTTGAAAAATGAAATTTTTTTGAAAGGGTCAAAATTATTTTTCAATTAAACCCAAAAGTAAGCCATATGCTCAAACAACCGAAAAGCAGTTTTAAAAACACAATTAAAAATAAACAACACAAATGTACACCAAAACACAAGTATTAGAAACAAGCAAAACAAGGTGGGCCTCACCCCACCACAAATAAGTGCGTTTTTCCTCAAATGCAAATAATGTCAGTATCGAAAGTTGAAAAAAGATAAGACAAGGAGAGAGGTAAAGAAGGGTCTTGTCTATGCAGTCTCTCTATCTGCGGAGGAATCAGTGCCCAATGCATCTCCTTAAAGTAAAACAATGGTCCCCGGAGTATTGTTGTTTTGGTCCTCATTGTTTGCTTTTGCAGCAAGATTAGCTGCATTCATCTGATATATCTCATGAGCTGCTCCGAATGCCCGTGCATTAACTAAACTTTAAGCCCATGGAGGCACATTATGGTTGATGGGAATTCATCTCTTTTCCCTGTCTTCCTCGGTATATTTCCTTTGTCTGGCTAGCTCTACTTTCTTTTAATCGTTTTTAAACTCTCGTTCTCTTATGTGCCAGGGTGGATCATTTCTCCCTGCGACTTTCGGTCTAGCCATTTCTGCAAAGACTTCGAGGAAAAATTAGATAGTAATTCAAACAGGAGTAAAAGGGTGTTTCTGAGTGTGGAATCACTTCGCTAAGCTAGTTGGCAAAGTACTTATCCTGTTAGGCTACTAATTGAAAATGATGTACAAATGATACAAGGGCGCAAACAAAAGATGAACAAGGAATCTTTCGGCGAGTCAACGAGTGTATTTTGCGAATTAAACTGACTGCCAAAAGTCATAGATCAATCAATACATAAAGTATTCTGTTAAAGGTAAAATGGGGACATTAGGTGAACCGCCGAGCTGTTTGATGGATTTTTTTCATCTCAACGTGTCTATTTTTAACTCAGCCCTTCAAATTTCACCCCACAACCTCAAATAATGTAACCTTAGCTTATATAACTCAATTTCAATGAAGTCCCATAGAAACTTCTATTTCCACCGCGTAACAATTCAACTCAAAGAATAGTAAAGTGGGAGTCCCTCAAATCATGCAGAAAGTACCAAATCATAATGGATAATATATGCAATCCCAGAAACTCAGAGACTCATCAGAGATTTTATACTATCAATCATTGTGTGAATGAGTACAAATTTTGATTAAATAACTGAAGGGCTCGATTACCAACCTTTAGTGCCGATTTAGATAGTGCTGACATGCTAGGTGGCAATGTGATCCAAATCCAAGCACAATCCAACACTTAAAATACTCTAAAACTTAAAGAAATATAACTACTAGAGTGCGAGTGTTAGTTTGAGAAAAGGGACAAAGTGAAAGAAAGTGAATGCAATGGAACTTTTAAACCTCTGGCTAGTGACCGTCCAGGTTCTGTTTATTCAGTGATGGTAGTCGAATTCGCCCATTCACTCGGGAAAGTGCCGAATGTCTAACTAACTCACCAAATATATCTGGATTTTCAGTTCATGTGGGCATCACATCGACGATCTTCGTCTAGATCATCAATTCGGTTGGCGATACGCAGATGAAATTATCACTCAGCCGAGTTTTACAAACTCAACCTTTAAGGTGTATTGAGTCACACGGTGGGAATGATCGGGTAGGATGATTTGGTCGGCGATCCGCTGAAACGACCTGTTGCTCGCCACAATACATCTTTCAAGCACTTTACTTCCTCAATTTGTACAAACAACACACTATTATTTATAAAAGTAAAATCCTATATTTACGACTTTGGGTTGCCTCCCAAGAAGCACCCATTTAACGTCATGGCTCGATATAGGTCCTGCCTCACTCTGTGTTATTGGAGCTAGGCCTAGTGTCACTAGGTAACCTTAAAATATCGTTTGGATGGAGCTGAGGCATTGGAAACATCAGAAGTGATCTGATGTGCTGGATTGATCTAGAATGAGATCCAATCAATTGAATCAACACTTCAAACTTCTCTCTCATTTTGTCCAACACTCGATCTGGATCGATGATCTTTTAGAGAATTATTTGAAGTGTTTTCTCAACACGACTTTTCTCTTTTTCTCTAGACTTCTTCCGCGCATGAATAGGTATGTACCTTCCTTGGTGTTTGCACTGGTTTTCCACCTCAGATATTTTGGTGGTCAAGTCATTTAGTTGAGATACCAGTGCAATTAGTGTGAAGTAACCCTCGACTTCTTCAGCTGCCTCAACTGGCTTGCCACTCACTCTCTCTGTCATGCTCAAAGGATCTAGATACACAAACCATAAACAAAGAAAAAAAAACTAAAAGTAAAATTAGTAAAAACTACACTAAAAAGAACAAAAACTCTAGAAATCTACATCTTCACATGACACCACTCTCTGGAAGTGGTGCCATTTTGATGCTTATCATAAGCAACGACACTAACCTATGTTTCAAGTGTTTACGATCGTCGATAATTTAGTAACCCAACCAAGGGTTGGGGTGATGTCCCAAGGGAGTGGTAGTGAAAATAGTAGTTAGGCTAGAATTTTTTTCTAGTGAGCTGTAGTTTGAGAAATTATCGAATAAAATCAAAGAAAATTCAAGTGGGTGACACCAAAGTATCAAATATCAATGGGGGTTTGTCACAAATTTAGCTAACAGAAAAAAAAAATAAAGAGAAAATTCAAGTATGGGGAGAAGTACATGGGTGTGACCGCAATATAAATTGATATAAATCATTGAGTATATGCTCTCGATAGAAAAGTTGCAAGATAATAGTGACTAGGATAAGCTTTAGATGGAAATAAGTTCCCTCTCTGGCAACTTACCCCGTTACAAATAGGTTCCTCTCAGACACCCATTTTCTGCATGGAGTCTAACCTACTACTTACCCCTCTCACTCTATTGAACTGAGTGTTAGCATATGGGACTAGAGCTGACCCTCTGGGGCTGAACTTCATGTCGACCCACTCCTTAGGCCATTAGTCTAGATGTCTTTGTTACGCGACCTCTCACTCGAGCAAGTAAAAAACACAAGGGTGGCTTTGTATTTTCAACTACAAACCCATTAAATTAAACCACAACCTATAGGTGAAATCACCATTAAAATACATCTAACCTATCAGGAAGTAAAACCCAACAATAATATCAACACATATTTGCTAAATAACACCCCAAGAATGGGGGTTTTAATACGTCCATCAAGAAGTAATAAATTATTCCTAAAATGATAGAGAAATCAAATGGGTATAAGAAATTAAATCTTAATATAAGTAAAGGAAGAAGAATGGAGAAGACCCACTTCTAATTTAGGGAAGATGAACTCCTTCTCTCTTCAAGTCTCCCAAAAACCCTCTCCAAACTTGAGAGAAAATAAGAAAGGTAAAGTGAAAATTACAATTATGTTTTTACTCTCCTGTTTAACACAAAACTAGTAAAGAGTTTAGTATTTATAGACTTTAGAAAAAAGTGTTGGTGAATCGCTCGGTGAGGTTAGTCGTGAACGCCGAATGACACGGCAATTCGCCCTTCTTCTAGTTCATCACTGCTTGTGCTTTTGCCTTCAGCATCTGTGCATTCTGGATCATTGGGCGGTATACTTCTACTTCACAGAACTGATCGGCGAAGCACCGACTGCTCCTTTGATTCCCTTTTTGATACTTCTCCTTCTGGGCTTCGCGTACTGGAACAAAGGGTGGAGTGCGTCCCTTCAGCGAAGCCAGGCATGCTTGGCGATGCTCAAGCTTCAGCTTCTTCGTTCTTTTCAGCCCTTTTGTTCCTTTTTGCACCTATGTGTCCATACTTCCACTAAAACTTCAAACACCTGAAACTTAAGTGTTTTCATCAGTTATTTAGACTAAATAAGCATTTGAGGACACTATTTCTATTAAAATAAATCCCTAAATGAGTCCAATGTGTGGACTCATCAACACCCCCGACTTAAACTTTTGCTTGTCCTCAAGTAAAACTGAAGTTTAACAGTTGAAATAGGATGTCTCAAATAGTGCTACGGCAGACTAAATCATGAACATACACAACAAGACTCAATTTACTCATGCAAAGATCAATTGTGTACTCAAAGATTTATGTTTTGACAAACCATTTCCAAAGAATCTCATTGTCGCAATACTTGCTACTTGGGCAAGTTCAAGCTCAACAAAAACTATCTAAATGTCATCACATAAAGAATGATTGCATATTCACACACAGAGGTTAATCAATTCAAGATCAAGAATCAGATGCAACGCTCACACTCAAAAAGAGGAACACAATGCATGATTTCTCCCATAGGCTTGCCTTATTTTCCAATCGATCTTCGGTTAGGCTCACTCAAGATCAAAAAGGTCTTTCTAAGTCTTGTAATGGGGCTGAGTGCAAAGGTATGGTCATTTAGGCTGAGTGACTTTTTCCTCATTATATGTGGTATTCTCTGGGCATCCCATTCTTTTCATTTATCAATTGTTTCTCTAGTGCTTCTAAGTCATTTTTTTATTCACCTCCAAGGATTTCTTTGAAACCCTATTTCTTTTGTGCTTTTATTCCTCAAGTTTTCTTTTACATTCTTTTCTTTTCTTTTTTTTATATGGAGGGTTTCCATTTTATTGCAACACCATGGGTCAAGGAAGACTTTTCTTGTACTTCTTGCCTTCTCCATTTCCTTTCTCGCCACACCCCCAACTTAGGATTTTGGCCTAAGTTGTCTATTCACTAAACCACAAATCAAGAGGATTACATGTAGTGGATCAAGGTTCTTTCAAAGAAAGGTAAGGCTCAAAGAGTGTTCAAGAGAATTTCACATGCCCACGGGTAGGCCACAAAAGAGGTATATGTCAAATTGGCTCACACTCTTCAAAAGTTGCCTCAGATCATCTCAAGAGCACACCTTACTATATCAATTAGACTAACAGGAAAAATTCTAGCTTTATTCATGTAAGGTTCAAAGTAAGCTCATCACACAAGGCATCGACATTTAAGTCAAACAATACTACACACTTTCGCTAGTGTGCAACGGACATTACAAGAAAATCAATTTGAGAAATGGCTAATCACAACGAGATGCAAAGAGTTCACATATTGTCTATGCAACTTCATTTGTTCACGTCGTAGCTGCACATTCATGTTTGTTCGATTGAGAGCACTATTCAAGTCATAAGTATTGATCAGAACCGAGACTTAAATTTGTACAAGAACAACCACTGTCAACCCAAGAGGTGGCGAAATTTTTTGAAAAATGAAAATTTTTCAAAAAGGTCAAAATTAATTTTCAATTAAACCCAAAATATAGCCATAAGCTCAAACAATCGGAGAGTAATTTTAAAAACACCATTAAAAATAGCCAACCCAAATGTACACGAAAACACAAGTATCCGAAAAAAGAAAAACAAGGTGGTCCTCACCCCACCACAAATAAGTGTGTTTGTCCTCAAATGCAAATAATGACAGCATCTAGAGTTGAAGAAAGATAAGACAGGTAGAGAGGTAAAGAAGGGTCCTATCTATGCAGTCTCTCTATCTGCCGCGAACTCAGTGCCCAATGCATCTCGCTGAAGTAAAACAATGGTCCCCAGAGTATTGTTGTTTTGGTCCTCATTGTTTGCCTTTGCCTTGGCCACTGCAGCAAGATTAGTTGCAATCATCTGATCTATCTCATGAGCTGCTCCAAAGGCCCGTGTATTAAATAAACTTCGAGCCCTTGGAGGCACATTAAGGTCGATGGGAATTCGTCTCTTTTCCCTGGCTTTCTTGGTATATTTCCTTTGTATGACTAGCTCTGCTTTCTTTTTATCCTTTTAAAACTCTCGTGCTCTTATGTGCCAAGGTGGATTATTTCTCCCTGCAAATTTTGGTCTAGCCATTTCTACAAAGACTTCGAGGATAAGTTAGATAGTAATTCAAACAGGAGCAAAAGGGTGTTTCTAAGTATGGAATCAGTTTGCCAAGCTAGTTGGTGAAGTGCTTATCCTGTTAGGCTAATCGTTGAAAATGATGTATAAATGATACAAGGGCGCAGACAAAGGGCGAACAAAGAATCTTTTAGCGAGTTGACGAGTGCATTTTGCTAACTAAACTGACTACCAAAAGTCACAGATCAATCAATACATAAAGTATTCAGTTAAAGGAGAAATGGGAACGTTAGGTGAACCACCGAGTAGCTCGGCGGATTTTGTTTATCTTGCCAATCAGCTAAAACTGTCGATTTTCAACCCACCCTTTCAAATTTCACCCCGCAACCCCAAATAATGCAACTTAAGATTATATAACTCAATTTCAACGAAGACCCCTAGAAACTTATCTTCCCACCGCGTAACAATTCAACTCAAAGCATAGTTAAGTGGGAGTCCCTCAAAATCATGCAAAAAGTTCCATATCATAACTGATAATATATGCAATCCTAGTAACTCAAAGACTCAGCAAAGATTTTATACTATTAATCATTATGCGAATGAGTACAAATTTTGATAAAATAGCTGAGCGGTTCGATTACCAACCTTTGGTTTCGATTTAGATAGTACTGATGTGCTAGGAGACAATGTGATCCAAATCCGAGCACAATCCGACACTTAAAATACAATAAAAGTGCAAGAAATATAACTACTAAAGTGTGAGTGTGAGTTTATGAAAAGGGACAAAGTGAAAGAAACTGAATGAAATGGAACTTTTAAAACTGTGGCTAGTGACCGTCCAACTTCTGCTTATTTGGCAATGTTAGTCGAATTTGCCCATTAACTCGGCGAAGCACCAAATATCTGATTACCTTGCCAAATATATCAGGATTTTCAGTTCATGTGGGCAGCACATTGGCGGTCTTTGTCGATATCGCCAACTGGGTTGGTGATACGCCAACAAAATTCTTACTCCGCCGGGTTTTAAAGACTCAACCTTTAAGGTGTATTGAGTCACAAAGCGAGAATAATCGGGTACGCCGATCTTGTCGACGATCCGCCAAAAGGACCTGTTGCTCTCCACCATTCATCTTTTCAATGACTTTACTTATTCAATCTGTACAAACAACACACTATTATTTATAAAAGTAAAATCCTATATTTACGACCTTGGGTTGCCTCCCAAGAAGCGCCTTATTTAACATCATGGCTCGACGTAGGTCCTACCTCACTCTCTGTTATTAGAGCTAGGCCTAGTGTCACTAGGTAACGCGAATATATTGTTTGGATTGAGCTAAGGCATTGCAAACATCAGGAGTGATCTAATGTGCTGGATTGATCTAGAATGAGATCCAATCAATTGATTCAATGCTTCAACATTCACTCTCATTTCGTCCAACACTTGATCTTGATCGGTGATCTTTTGGAGAATGATTTGAAGTGTATCCTCTACACGATTTTTCTTATCTTCTCTAGACTTCTTCCACGCATGAGGAGGTATGTACCTCTATTGGTGTTTGCACTAGTTTTCCACAGCAGATATTTTGATGGTCAACTCATTTAGTTGAGACACCAGTGCAGCTAGTGTTAAGTCACCCTAGACTTGTTCATCTGCCTCAGCTGGCTTGCCTCCCACTCCCTCTGTCATGCTTAGAGGACCTACATGCACAAACAATAAACAAAGAAAAACAAAACTAAAAGTAAAATTATTAAAAACTATACTGAAAAGAACAAAAACTCTAGAAATCTACATCTTCATGTGACACCACTCCCCGGCAGCAGTGCTATTTTGATGCTTATCGTGACCAACGACACTAACCTACTTGTTGAGTATCTACGATCATCGATAATGTAGTAACCCAACCAAGGGTTGGGGTCGTGTTGGTAGTGAAAATAGTAGTTAGGCTAGAATTTTGTTCTAGTGAGCTGTAGTTTGAGAAATTATCGAATAAAAACAAACTAAACTGAAGTGGGTGACACCAAAGCGTCAAATTTCAATAGGGGTTTGTCACAAGTATAACTAAAACAACAAAAATAAAGAGAAAATTTAAGTATAGGAGAAGTTCTTGGGGTGTGACTGTAATATATATTGATTTAAATCATTGGGTATATGCTCTCGATAGGAAATTTGCAAAGTAATAGTGACTAGGCTAAGCTTTAGATGGAAATAAGTTCCTTCTTGGGTAACTTACCCCATTTCAAATGGGTTCCTCTCGGACACCCATTTTCCGCATCAAGGATAGCCTACGCCTTAACCCACTCACTCTCTCGGCCTGAGTGTTAGGATATGGGACTAGGGAACACCCTCTCAGGCTGGACCTCATGTCGACCCACTTCTTAGGCCATCAGTCTAGCGGTCTTGGTTTCGCGACCTCTCTCTCTCGCAAGACGAAAACACATGGGTGGTTGTGTATTTGCAACTACTAACCCATTAAATTAAGCCACAACCACTAGGTGAAAATCACCATGAAAATACATCTAACCTATTAGCAAGCAACACCTAACAATAATATCTACACATATTTGCTAAATCACACCCCAAGAATGGGGGATTTAGTCGCACATCAAGAAATAAGAAATTATACCTAAAATGATGGAGAAATTAAATCGGTATAAGAAATTAAACCTTAATATATGTAAAGGAAGAAGAATGGAGAAGACCCACTTCTAATTTAAGGAAGATGAACTCCTTCTCTCTTCAAGTCTCCCAAAAACCCTCTCCAAACTTGATAGAAAATAAGAAAGCTAAAGTGAAAATTACAATTATGTTTTTACTCTCCTGTTTCACACAAAACTAGTAAATAATTTAGTATTTATAGACTTCAGAAAATAGTTCTGGTGGATTGCTTGACGAGGTTTGTCACGAGCGTCAAATGACTCAGCGATTAGCCTTCTTCTAGTTCATCATCATTTGTGCTTTTTCCTTCACCATCTGTGCATTCTAGATCATTGGGTTGTATAATCTCTGAATGTAGGTACTTGTCAAAGAAGTTGGACCTAGTCACGCACATACATGTATTTAGGGAGGAAAATAGAACGGCGTACATATTAACGAAGGAAGTTGCCAAGGCCCCCACTTTTTACTTACTAGAGCTACTTGAAGAATGTCAAGCATATGTATTAGGTGTTTTTGAATTTGATGTAAGGGTTAGGTCTTACTATGAAAATATGTATAGACATGACAATTATCAATGGAAAAACTATTGTCATAAACGATGTAATATAATCTAATCGTAGCCAGCCTGCGGCGCCATTTTAACTGCTTCTATAATAATATTCTAATTATCTAAAAAAAGAAAGAGAGATCGAGAGGGTTTTGCATTTCTTATATAAAATTTTGAGATAAAGAAGGGGAAAAATTATAACTTACATAAATCTCATATTGTAAGGAGTAAACTGCATCATATCCCTACTATTTTTCTGAATACAATAGTCCCTTAAAATTTGTACCTTCCGAATACATAAGTCACCATACGGATACATTAATTCTGATACAACAAGTATCAATCTATTACGCTAAAATGGGGAATAAAACTGAAAATCTAATTAAATCTCATGAATTACGCATATGTTTTTTCTTACTTTGAATCATACATAGGCAAATCTTAATAGAACGAATAAATTCAAAATATTAAATTGCTTCCCTTTGTTCAACCAAGAAATCTTTCACATTTGATTCAAAAACTTTTGTCCAAATTTAAGGTAAGCGAGGTGAGTTATGAAGAATGCAAAAGTAATGAAAATGTTGTTGGACAAAAGATTTCTTTTGTGAATCTTCAAGTTCATCGAAGATCCTTTCAATTTTGATTCAAGATTGTCAAAAATTTTGAGATTCAAAAATTTTCTCCCACTTCATCGAAGATCCTTTCAATTTTGATTCAAATTCGTTAAAACTTTTGAGATTCAAAATTCTTATCCTATTTCATTGAAGATCTTTTCAGTTTTGATTCAAAATTATCATAAATATTAAGAAAATACATCATGAATATGTTTGCTTGTCTTGTAATTATCATCAACAGTGGTTTGAAGAACTTCTTGAGCTTCTCTAAGGGCTTTTGGGCTCTCCCTTCGCACCGCCACCGCCACCGCTGCCTCTATTGGCATTGACTATATACTTGTATACTAAATGTCAAATTTGAATTCTTGCTGCTTCTATATAGTAAAAGAAATGGAAAAAGTAGAAGAATACAAAATTGATAGAGCAACTCGATGGATTTACAAATATCAGCTTTTACGTATTTATCTATCATGACCATAAAATTGTGCATTATACATTACTATTTATAAGTTTAAGTTCAAGGTAGAGAGGTCTGATAATAAAAGATGTGGAATTACATGTATTGTGTTGTGCAGTCAATTATTTAATTTATGATCTCGAGATTGACATATTACTCATGATACATTACTATTTCTAAAATATTTTGTAGATTTTTAAGTACTGTAATTCTACCTAATACATTAAAGTAGTAAAAATGTCTATAAGGTGTTTGGTTTTAGATCGATAAATTAATTGACAATTTGTAACATGCTAGCATAATTTAAAATTCAAAATTCGTCTTCCCATTCATCCAAAACAACTCTCAATTTTTGAATCAAACTTGTCGACAAATTGTACTAATACAACATGACTTTATCGATCTTGTCGAGACATTTCAGAATCTAGAAAAGTGAGGTGAGGCATGAACTATATAAAAGTGAAAGAATTGTTGTTGATCAATATATTGGTTCTGTGAATTCAAAATTAGTTATTGTAGCTAAATTAGAGATCGATGAGTTGAAGAAGAATTTATAAATCTGATACATCATTTTCTTTTGTTGTTACGACAGGCTGAGAGAAATGTCTTCTCGCTTGTATTTGGGGGATTTGGATGGCCGTTCCGCTATTCGGGACTTTCTTTATTCATTTTTTGTTAAAACAAATACAACTGTTAAAAAGTGCTAGGAGTTTAGACTAACGGCGGGAACCAATCATAAGTGCAAATCACATAAGCAAAGCCGGGAAATGGACCGTAGTGCAACGACTAGGACTCATGTTGAAGAAGTTTTGAGCGTGAGCTAACACTCATGCAGTGTAAGGACACGCAACTCTCGAAGGGGCCACAAACTGCCCGAATGACTGAAGTAAACCATCTTTTGACTCAATGGATAGCACTTATTCTCTTTCAATCAACAAAATAAGAAATGGGGGAGGAATGCTTAGTGACAACCTCTCAATTGTCATTGCCTGGCCTCTCCTGCTACCACGGTAGCACCTAGTGTGGTCAACACAAACTCCTTAACTTAATACTTGAAGAAAAGAATCTTTCCTCTATTATTAATGAATCCCTTACTCAAACATAAGAAATGAGGCTTATGACTTTCTTGAAGACAAGCTTCAGCCCGTTGGCGATCCACGCCATACTTTTCAGCGAAATCTTCTTGAGTGGAGTCTGTGCTCTTTTTTTTTTACAGGATTTGGATCAACGGGGTAAAGATTCCAGTGTTTACAAATATTTTTTGAATTACTTTCTCAATTCTGATTGATTTCCTTTTTTGCTCCCATGTTTTTTGTAGGTCAACAACTAACAAATTCTATATTTCTTCACTACTAGTACATGCTTGACAGAGTGAAGGAAATGGATGTCTTATTGAGAGTGATTGCAGAAGAACCTTTTCATAGTGGAGAGCGATAGGCCAGTTTGAAGGGAAATTTTTTTCTTGAGAGCCATTTCTTTTTCTATCCCCCCGCCCCGACATAGCACTTTGCTTCCGTTTCTTCAAAAGAATCAACTTATGTCTCTTTTTTTCATTGATTTGGGGGAAAGGGAACTGTCTACCAATTGGGAAGCTAGACATCAAGTAGGCTTGATGAGGATAACTCTTTCTGTGAGGCAAAACCTCACCATACTACACTACACTTCGACATAAGAGAAGAGGAAAACATGCTTTGTATTTTTAGGGCTAGATGAAATAGAAAGTTTTAGCATGTTGAAAATGGGGTTAAAAGTGAATGGCTCAGATGGAAGAAGAAGTATTTCTGGGGTTTGGCTTTCCTATTCTCCCTTACACAGGGATCTCTCCCCAAGAAAAGAGAAATGCAATACCGGTTGTGATCACACGTTAGGCATAAATCCAAGAATCTTATACTTTAGAGAAGAAGTTTACTGAACTCTAATGGTTGATAACTAGTATGATTGTATTGTAGTATTATAAGAGAAGATAGTCATTGCGGTGTTTACTTACCTGGTAATAGAGCTGCTAGGAAGAAATGGGTGCATAGCTCTGTTTACAGGTTAGAAACCTTCTTGCCCCAGGAATATTCCAAAAATAGGAGATTATTTCGAATAGAAGAGAGAGCGTAAAGCAATGGTTGGAGTCCAGGCTTCTAGATGTAGATAATTTGTGGATTTGGAACCAATTTTTTTTTTTCAATTTTGAGAATAAACTAACGAACAAATCCATAGCCCAGGTGACTCACATAGTAAATTATTTAGAACTTCAGAAGATGGTCAAGGTAGCTTGCTTCGATGCCACTGCACTACATAGGCATGTAGTCATAGTAGTCGACCTAGAATGCCTCTCTTGTTTACTAAAATACTATTTTGGATGTATGGGAAATTGCATCACTCTTTGATTTGCAGAATAAGGCTTACGAGCTCTCTCTTTTATGGCAGAGATCTCTCCATAACAAGAAAGTGAATCACAATGGATTGAAGCCCAACCCATGAAAGTAAGAAAGAAGAAAATAACTAAATCCAATGCTATTGATTTACTGTGTTAGGATTTTCGCTCTCCAAGCAAGGATTAAGATCCTTAGTAGAGATCACTAAAGATTTGAACTTAAGCACCCCCTCTTGCTTCAAACCCATTACAACTATAACTATATGTCGATGTTTTCTTTCGGACACCCGATTTTCCAGTAGAGTATGAACACACGACAGCTCACATTTGATTCCTTATCTTCAGGAGCATGAAATCAAACTCCCTCATTCCACTCATCCAACCCTTTTCACAAACTTGTAAAATTGATGACACAAAGATAGCCAACTCTATTATCAAAGAAATAAGGAAAGGGGCGACAATTTGGCACCAAATATCCGGAGGTGTGGAAAGAGCAGCTGTGAGAAGTGGAAAAACCATCAAAAAATGATGATAGTTTATGGAGGTTTCTACAGAAAAACCCCTTGGTTCTGGCAAATGGATCACAATTATAGGTACCTAGGAGCATACCCATTGCTCGATTTTGCTGCCTGCTCTGCTCCCAAAATGCAGAGATACTTGCGAAGGAAAATTCAGGTTGGTTGGTATGGAATGTCATGGGAGAGGTAGGCTAAGTATAATAATATACTGGTGCTATTGATTATAGAATATTATGAATCAAGCACCACAAACTTTCAATATCTCCTCCATCTTAATGGAGAGCATCAAATCAACCTCTTTCATTTTCTTTGAGACTGACCCTCTTCAGGTGAAAAGGGGAAGGAGCGTACTCACACGGGGGAGTAGTTGGAATCTTGGACAATGGACGAAAGCCTGATCTAGCAATATCGCGTGAGTGAAAAAGGGTAGTGTTGCTTGTAAAGATGTTTGATCGAGTATGCGATCATGAAGGGACTCGAGGAAGAAGCCTCGGCTAACTCTGTGCCAGCAGCTGCAGTAACATCGGAGGGAGGAAAGTGTTCTTCGAAATGACTGGGCGTAAAGGGCACATAGGCGGTGAATCAGGTTGAAAGTGAAAAGTGCCAAAAACTTGTGAAATACTCTTGAAACCAATACACTTGAGTGAGACTAAGGTTAGTGGAATTTCATGTGTAGGGGTGAAACCCGGAGATCTATGAAGGAACACCAAAAACGAATGCAGCTCTCAGGAACCTACTGACGCTGAGGTGCAAAAGCGTGGGAAGTGAATAAGATTAGATACCCTGGTAGTCCATGTCGTAAATGATCAGTGTTGGCCCTTGGTCTACACAGATGTGGGGCCTAGCGAACCCGTGAAACACTCCGCCTGGGGTCAAAACCTTTGCATTAAGGAAAAGTGTATAACCCAAGGCTACAAACCAAATGAGAGAGGCTAGGTCTCAATCAATAAAAAGAAAATTAAATAGATCCACTTCATTTATCACAATGTATTATATTTGTTTGATACAGTGTTGTCAATATAAATATTGAATATTGAAAAAATTGATTTCAAAAGAAATTTTAAAAGAGAAGAAGATGAGGCAAAAAAGGAATCGATAGAGGTGCGTCGAGAAGTTTAATACCTTCTTGATCGAGAAAACGTCCTCGATTGTAATTCTCTTTATTTTTGAGATTGGGTTGGTGTTCAGTCTACTTCTAAATAAGTACTCTACCTTGTTCTCTTTTTTCGTGCAAGTCTACTAGTTGATCAAGAAATCCCCATAAAATTCATCTTTGTTATGTTATTGTCATAAAGTTCTTATCTTCTTTCCTCTCTTCTTGATCGAGATACTTCGTTCCTATTTCTTCTCCCATCATTTTCATCGGCCAACAACCAACAAAATATATACTTCTTTACTACTCGTCCAGGCTTGATCGAGTGATGTTGTATTGAGGGAATCATTTTGTCTCAATCAATCAAGAATACCTAACCCCATATTTTTTACATTAATATTTAAGAAAAGTGACGAATTACTTCAGAAATCAAACATTGTTACATTACCTTCCCTCATAGATGTGGCGGTTTTGCACTAGAGGTCTTACATCACCCTTCCAATTAGACACTAGGTGCTTTAGCAAGAAATCCCATCCAATTTGCCAAAGTTATGGAAGTAAATATAACACCTCGGAAACTAGTAGGCTAAACTAGTTCTTAACATGAGGGTTAGTTTCATAAACGTAGCTCCCTGTACTTAAAATTAGAGTGTTTTGTGTTAGAACATCAAGGTATAACCCTAAGGACCAACAATGGGTCCTTGAGAAAGACGCTAGAAAATTGCCTGGGCAGTGGACCACGGAGGAGACCCACGTGTCATGGGTCAACCCATGCCTCGTGGGTGAGGAGCCGTAGGTGAGTTCCCTTAAAATCAAGTCTCTGAACCCCGACCCACGCTTCACCAGCATGGGCCGTGGGTCCAACCATGGTCTGTCACTGATGGTCTCGTGGGTGGGGGCTAAATTCTCTGCACATGAACAATGCCCAACCAGGATTGACCATGGTTACAAACACAGTCCGTAGGTCAGGGGTCCGTGGTTCAGGCCTGCAACTGCTTTTTGGCAGTTAAGTTAGAGAAACTTTGGAGTTTTTTTATTTTGATTAATAACTAAGTGAGGTCGTTTTAGGCTAAAATAGATCACCTATATAAGGATTATAATTCACTAAATTAAGTCAAATACCTCATTATTTCTAAATGCCAAAACTTCATCCTCTCTAAAGAAAATTCTCTCTCTAGAACTTCAAGAAAGAAGAAGAAGAACAACAACAAAGTTGGAGCTAGGGTTCAAGGATAAAGTTTTTCTTCTCAACTTCGTTGGATTTCATTGCTAAGGTATGGTAGCTCTTCATCCATAGATAGAACTCATCCATGAAGTCCCTTCACGACCCCAATTTCAAAGATAGAAATCCCCAAAAGTTAGTGTTTGATTCTAAAGTCATGGGTTCCTTTCAAAACTAATTTTAATGCTTGAATTACTTTATGTTATGATTGAATTAATGATTTATTATGGTTTTTATGTTGAAATACCCTAGAACCCATAGAATTCCTGTATTTCCCAATTATGATCTTGTGATGTGGGTTTGTGGATGAAAGAAACATATTATGAGATTATGCTTGTAGTAATTGAACTACTCGAATTATGTTAATATCCATGTCTAATGTAGTGAATTCTAAATGTGTTGATTCAATATGAGCTTTGAGCCTTGAAAGGGAAAATTATGATATTATGCATGAATTATGAAGTTCAGTATATGTTTTAAGAACACTTTGAGAGTAAAGTGAATATGATCATGATCTAGTTGTTGTGTTGTTGGAAGGTTATTCTCATATACACACTCATGCATGAATATGATACGATGTGAAAGGTTATCTCACAATATAGTGATTCTAAGGTTGAAAGGCTTTCTCACCTATTGAATCTATATGTAGACATGGGCGGTGAAAGGTTATTCTCATGCATGAACTAATGAGACATCTTATGAATTATGTTGGATTGAGTGTCAAGATATTTTTCCATGAGTATGAACTTAAGTCAAGACTTACTATGTACTCCATGGGAATTAATGCTTAGCACTGGTGGATATTGAATATGAGAGGGAAGCTTTTACGCTAGTTGAGTCCGGCTTCCCAATTAAAGATTTTACACTAGTTGAGTCCGCCTATCCAAATGGGTTCCTTCTACGCTAGTTGAGTCTGGGTTCCCAAAGTATGTCTCATGAGATGGAAACCTTCTACCTTAGTTGAGTCTGGGTTTCTGGTAGCAATCTCTTTATCCCATAAACTATGTGCCCTTATAGGTATTTAGCTAGTGGATCCACCTAAGCTAATAATATGGTTCTACCTTAGGCAAGTAAGACAACCCCTTTTTGGTGTGGGGTAAACACCGGATTCCATGTTAAGCTTACATGGTCTATGTCAATTAAGGTTATTTCCTACTGTGACAACAATATGAACAAGAGTACAAATTATGAACTATGGTTGCTTAAGAAGCTTTACTTAGCATGGGTGAGATTTATGGGGTCTTATTCATGCATTGCAGAAGTATGCTTTGAAGGTACTTATGATATGTTCCTCCTATGTTATGATTCTCTATGTAATGAATATGCTTATGACTCATGCTTTTCCACTATCTTCAAAATGATATTTTAACTTAGTAAATTGCATGCATTCTAATAAAATGTCCCTTTTAGCATGTTTTCGAAATTTTTATGCATGGCTATCATACTTAGTGAATTTTTGTACTAATGCCTACTTTTCCTACATATTTCCAAAGTGTAGGGTCCGGTTCTCAAGGGGCTAATCTTTTACAACCCAAGGGCACCCCCTAGATGTAACAAGGCACACAATACCCTAAAGGGCACCATGTAAGCCACTTAGCATATCATAACATAAAGCATTAGAACAATAAGAGTAAAACACATTTCAAGTTTTAAAAATTTCATAAAGACAAAGCGGAAGTCTAGACTTGTCCCAATATAGCCATCTATAACAATAGTTCAAATAAAAAAGGGACATAGCCCATACAACATAGTCCAAAAGGAAAAGATCGAAATAAAACTCAAAATGAAACATCCGTCCTCAACTCATGAGGACTCACCACAAGATAGGAGAATAGTCGAATCCATGCTTGAACCAAAAGAAGACCGCCTTAAGAATTGGACCCTACACTTGGGAAAAATGTAGGAAAATATGGGTTAGTAAAAATATGCACCAAGTATGATAATCAGGCATAAAATCATGAAAATATGCTAAAAAGGTACATTTTAGTTTAATGCATGCAATTTACTGAGTTAAAGCATCATTTCAAAGATAATGGAAAGCATAAGTCATAAGCATGTTCAATACGAAAATCATCATGTCATAGAAGAACCATACCATAACTACCCTCAAAGTCTACTTGTGCAATGCATGAATAAGATCCCATAATCCCATCCATGCTAACTAAATCTTACTGAGTACCCATAATTCATAATCATGTTCTTGTTCATATTCTTGTCATAGTGGGAATAAGCCTTAACTTACATAGACCATGTGAGCTTAACATGGAATCCGGTGTTTCCCACACCTAAAAGGGTTGTCCTACTTGCCTAAGGTAAGACCATGGTTTGTTAGCTTTAGGTGGATCCACTAACTAATTTTCCTATAGGGGCACGTAGTTATGGGATAAGAAGATTGTTACTAGAGACTGAGACTCAACTTTGGTAGAAGGTCTCCATCTCATGAGATACATACTTTGGGAACCCGGACTTAACTTGTGTAGAAGGAACCCATTTAGAAATCCAGACTCAACTTGTGTAAAATCTTTCATTGGGAAGCCGTACTCAACTTAGGTAAAAGTTTCCATCTCATATTCTTATCCACTCAGTGCTAAGCACAATTCCCATTGAGTTCATATTAAGTCTTGATTTCAGTTCATGGTTATGTAGGAATGACTTGACACCCAATCAAACATAGTTCATAAGATAGCTCATAGATTCAATAGGTGAGAATAGCCTTTCAACCTTAGAATCATCATATTGTGAAAAAACCTTTCAGCAACACAACAATTAGATCATAATCATGTTCACCTTACTCTCGAAGTATTCATACAACATATACATAAATCTCATTATCATGCATAACATCATAATTTACCCTTCAAGGATCACATTCAATCAACACATATAGAATTATTACACTAGACATGTATAATAACATGATTCAAATAACTCAAGTACTACAAGCATAATCTCATAATATCCTTCTTTCATCAATTCACCCACATTCACAAAATCATAATTGGGAATTAGGGGATGTCATTGATACTTGGGAGATTTCAACATAAAAACCATAATAATCATCAATTCAATCATAATGTATGGTAATTAAATCAATAGAATTGTTTTTGAAAGGAATCCATGACTTGAAGTAAAACCCTAGCTTTTGGGGAATTTCTATCTTCGAAATTGGGGTTTTGAAGGGACTTCATGGATGAAAACTATCCATGGATGAAGGACTACCATACCTTAGCTTTGAATTCCAATGAAATTGAGTAGAAAAGCTTGCTCCTTCAAACCCTAGCTTCACCTTCCTTCTTCTTCTACCTTGGAGTTCTAGAGAGAGAATTTTGGGGGAAATTTTATTTTGATTTGATATATTGGAATTATGAGGAAGATGAATCAATTTGAGGGTCATAAAACTATATATAGTGAGTCTAAATTATTATAAAAAGACGTCACTTAATATTAATGAAAACCGAAAAACCCCATAATGCCCCTAAGTGTAACTGCCATAAGGTTGTTACAGGCCTCACCCACAAGACCACGTTGCAGACCGTGGATGGACCTTTGGTCCGTCCTAGTCATCTATTGTCTAGACACACTTTTGGCGATCTACACCTTGTTGACCTACAGACCGTGGACCCTCCCATAGGGCGTGGGTCCTGGTCTCGTGGGTCACTATCTCAAGTGGCGTCATAGTGCCCACCTACGCAACCAACCCATGTGGCATGGAAGGACCTACAGAGCGTAGGTCCCTTTCGTGGGTCACTATCCAGGCAACATTTTTGGGTCCTCCTCAAGGACCCATGGTTGGTCCTTGGAGGCTGTACCTTGATGTTCTAACACGAAACCCTATATTTTTAGTCATGGGGAGATACATTTACGACTCTAACCCTCATGTTAAGCCCTAATTTAGCCTACTAGTTTCCAGAGTGTAACATCTCTCCCTCTTGGGAACATTCATCCTTGAATGACGATCTAGAAACTTTACAGAATTAAAGACTCAAAACTAGCAGCCCAACATGCATGAAATATCAAAATAATGCACAATTTAAAGGAGGAAACTTCAACTCCATCTAAGACATACTCAATGCAACAGAAGGAAGTAGGAACTACATCTAACAACCCATTATGCGTGAAACCCAACATTGCTCATATTCAAAGAGGAACTACCTTCTCCAACTAAAATCACGCTCAGCACACTATGATGGATCCAATATGCAATTACATTCAAAAACATATTGAAGCATGTTCATCAATTCATCTCATGAAGTCAAATAGGAAACTCATACTAAATGCAGAACAACATGAGGAACATAAATCATGAAAACTCATTTTCTTACTAAACATGAATTTCTCAAGAACATGCACAACATAAGGAAATAATGGAAACACATAAATCACACATGACCTCCAAAACACTAAAACTCAAAAGGACCACTTACCTCAAGATTGAATAGGAGTAGAAGGAAAGAGATGAGGATATTGGGACTTCATATCGTCTTCGGCCTCCCAAATAGCACCCTCAACTAGATGATTCCTCCATAAAACCTTAACGGAAGCGATTTCCTTGTTTCTCAATCTCTTGACTTGCCGCTCTAGGATTTCTATCGAAACCTCTTCATATGAAAGGCTTTCATCAACTCCCAACCCTTTTAGGGGAATAATGGACACCAAATCTTCCACTACAAGAAAAGTGCTTTTTAACGACCATTTCTTAACGAAGGGACATAGATGTGGTCGTCAAAAGTGTATTCCTAACGACAAAATAATTTTTATGGTCGTTAGAGTTAATTTTTAATATAGTATAAGTGATGGGATAAATATTAGTCGTTCTAAAAAAAAATTCGGTCATTAAAACAAATTATTAGTGTGTGTGTGTGTATATATATATATATATATAATTTTTTAGTATTTATTGAAGAATAATTATATTTGGGTTAAATATTAAATTTACAAATAATAACTTAAACAAAAAAAAAAGCCGCGTATTTTTCCCTCATTATATATATATATATATATATATATATATATATATATATAATTCTTTAGTATTTATTGAAGAATAATTATATTTGGGTTAAATATTAAATTTACAAATAATAACTTAATTAAACAAAAAAAAAGCCGCGTATTTTTCCCTCGTTTTTATTTAAGGAACAATCTGAGAGAAGCCCTATATACGTTTCTTATCAGATCCATGGTGCCAAGCTGCTAGGTTTCAATTTTCTTTGTTCATAATAGAAAAAAGAAATCGTTGTGAATAGAGGTTCTTCTTCTTCTTCTTCTTTCAAGCAGAGTTAGAAGCTTTGAATCTACAAAGCAGTTGAGAACTTCCTCTTCTACAAAATCAGTAGTAAGTGCTTGTTCTCTTCTCTCTGGTAAATCGTTTCTTCGTGTGTCTGCTCTACATTGTATTTCTCTTCACTATTGGTGTAAAATAGGTGATATTCACCAGATTTTTCAAACTTGACTATCAAGTTTCTGGTTACTTATGTCATAAACACCTTGGGTGAGCTTAGTAGACATGTTTCATCAGAATTGAATAGTGTTTTTATGAAATTGTGAGTATTAAACATCAATAGTAATATCTCTGTCATGGTTAGGAGTGTGTGGTGCTACTACAGAGTTGGGAAAGCCTATGGCTATTCTATCTACAGGTTGTTTAATTTGTTTTTGGCGTTCTATAGCCTGTTTGAACATGCTTACTCATTATCTAGATAGCTTTTGATTTCTAGTATTCAATTCTAAATGGAACTAGTGTGACGATTTTATCTTTGTCTAAAAGTTGTTTTTGTTTCTGGAACTCAATTTTATATAAAATCGAATGTGACGATATAATGTTTAGAGGCAACATTGATCATTCTTTATCTACTAAAATTGTCCCTGAACTCATCAAGAATATATCTTAGGTATGATTAGGATTGATGGAGATGTTCTCTGTTTCTCATCTCGTTAGATATTCTTTTTACCAAAATACAATCTTTTGTGTGTTGTACATATCGATTAGTCTATATGAAAGATAGTTTATATGAATTGACAGAGTTCTTATCAATATAGAATAAATGAATTGTACAGAGTTGCAGGAACTGTAAGTGTTTCTTCTCCTTGTCTCTGTCAAATCTTTTAACACACCACTTTGTATTCCATGATGTTCAATTTGTTTTTGACGTTTTATATGTTGTCTGATTCTTGTATTCAATCATTCCTTATCCGCTAAGATTTTACAGAACTAATCTATAATAAGTCTTTTAGATCAAACATGAAAATCGTAGCTATTTTTTGTATGATTAGAATTATTGTATTTGGTCTCTGTTCTTAGCCAATTTTTTTTTTTACCAAATACAACTAATTTTGTGTTGAACTTCTAAGTCATTGTATATGAGTGTTTGTTTATATGAATCGACATTCTTCTAATTAATCTAGAGTGAGCAATGCAGAGCAACGAGAAACACTTAGTTTTTCTTATCCTTCTCTCAGCCAAATACTTAAGCTTCCTCTCTTTGTATTCTATAAAGTTCAATTTGTTTTTGGCGTTTTATATGCTGTCTCATTCTTGTTTTTTGTATATTTTTTTTTATCTTTGAAATTCAATTGTAAATTAACTAAAATGGATTTGAAATTCAGTTGCATCTAACTTCAACAAATCAGTTTTTATTAGTTGACAGTTTTCCAGAAATTGTCCATATTAATTCTTTTGGATAAAAAATGAAGCTTGTAGATTTTTTATATGATTTAGTGGGCTGTAAGAGAAACTGAGAACTATTTTTGATATGAATGAAGTATCTAAGGCATGCAGGAGATATCACTATTTTTTTTAAGTTTGTCAACCCCCTCTCGAACTTGTTTGATTGATTTATTAATTCTTGGCCGATTAAATATAGTTTTAGTTGCTGCACCTTTTGTACTTTTTATTGAAATACTTTTGTTCCACATTCTATTGTCTAGACCGGATTATGGCACCCGATAAGCAATGGATGCAACTTATTCATAATAGACTTGATGATGCTTATATACATGGGGTAGAAAGCTTTCTGAATTATACGTTTACAAGATTAAGGGAAGCGAATGAAATAAAATGTCCATGTGTTAAATGTTGTAATGCAGTTTCTCGAACACGAGAGATGGTTAGATCACATTTAATAGTACATGGAATGATCCAAAATTATACCTTTTGGTATCACCATGGAGAGAGGACAGGTGAGACAGAAGAATCGAATTCTGAATCTGAAGATGATTAAAATGTAATTGGCGAGGATGATGAAGAGGATGATTTACATCCTGCTTTTAATGTAGAAAATATGAATACTCGTGATGATGATGTTCTCGAGGAGGAACCAAATCCTGAAGCGAAAAGATTCTATACTCTTTTAAAGGAATATGATCAACCATTGTACAAGGTTCAAAACTTTCAAAACTTTCTACTTTGGTGAAGTTGCTTCATATTAAAAGTATTGGTCGTTGGAGTAATGACTCATTTAATATGCTATTGAAGATGTTAAAGAATGATTTGTTGCCTGATGAATCAAATTTGCCAGATTCATATTATGAAGCAAGGAAGCTAATTCGAAGCCTAGGGCTTTCATATGAGAAGATCGATGCATGTAAGAATGATTGCATGTTATATTGGAAGAATGAGAAGTTTGTTGATTCTTGCAAAATTTGTGGTGTATCTAGATGGAAGGAGTATAAAAATAGTGGGGAAACCAGATTTAAAAAAGGGAAAAAGATACCACACAAGATCTTACGCTATTTTCCTTTAAAGACAAGACTTCAACGATTGTTTATGTGCTCAAAAACATCTTCTTTAATGAGATGGCATCATGAAAACAAAGCTAATGATGGGATTATGAGGCATCCGGTTGATTCAAAAGCATGGAAAAAGTTTGATGAACTTCATCAATCATTTGCTATGGAGCCTCGTAATGTTAGACTTGGACTTGCTAGTGATGGTTTTCAACCATTTGGATGTTCTAGAACTCCATACAGTATTTGGCCTGTGGTACTTATTCCTTATAATTTACCACCTTGGTTATGGATGAAGCAGGAAAATTTTATTTTGTCAATGATTATTCCCAGTCCTGGAAGTCCTGGAGATGCAATTGATGTTTATCTTCAACCATTGATTAATGAATTAAAAGAATTATGGGAAACTGGAGTTGTTACCTTTGATGCATCAACTAAACAAAACTTCACGTTGCATGCTGCTTTATTGTGGACCATTAATGACTTTCCAGCTTACGCAAATCTATCTGGTTGGAGTACAAAAGGAAAATTGGCTTGCCCATGTTGCAATAAAGAAACAATCTCAGATAGGTTGAAAAATGGTCAAAAACAAGTGTTATATGGGTCATAGACGCTTTCTTCCCCGTTAATCACAAATGGAGGGACGATAAAAAGTCATTTGATGGTACTACAGAGTGGAGATTACCTCCAAATACATTGTCTAGTGATGACATACTTTATCAAGTGGCTGATTTAGATGGGTTACCTCTAACAAATGATCCAAAGAATAAGATTAAAGTATCACATGAGAATAGAGGTGATAATTGAAATAAGAAGAGTATCTTTTTTTATCTTCCATATTGGAAAACATTATTGTTGCGGCATAATTTAGATGTGATGCACATTGAGAAGAATATATGTGATAATATTTTGGGAACAATCTTAAATATCAAAGGCAAAACAAAAGACACCCTGAGTAGTCGCTTGGATTTACAAGAAATGAACATCAGGAAAGAATTACATCCAAAAATAATTGGAGATAAGTATGAGCTACCAACAGCATGTTTCACATTATCTCCTGAAGAAAAGCACACATTTTTAAAATTTTTAAAGGATTTAAGGGTTTCTGATGGTTTTTCATCAAATATTTCTCATTGTATCAATATGAAAGATCACAAAATCTGAGGATTAAAAAGTCATGATTGTCATGTTCTTCTTCAACATTTAATCCCACTTGCCATACGTAGTATGCTATGCAATGAGGTGCGTGAGCCAATAATTGAGTTGTCATTGTTTTTCAATATTCTTGGAGCAAAGTGCTTAAAACTAGAGGAGTCGGAACAAATAGAAGCACAAATTCCTGAAACTCAATGCAAGTTAGAAAAGGTTTTCCTTCCTGCTTTTTTTATGTCATGGAGCACTTGCCAATTCATTTAGCTAATGAGGCGATGATTGTTGGACTTGTTCAATATCGATCAATGTATCTAGTGGAGCGATGGTTATACTTTTTGAAGCTTTTTATTCGTAATAGATCATGCGTTGAAGGTTCTATTGCAGAGGGACATATAGCGAATGAATTTACAACCTTATGTTCAAGGTATTTGCATACAATAGAAACAAAATTTAATCGCCTTGAACGGAACTATGATGGGGGTACTATAGAATCTAATGGAGGTTTAATGATTTTTTGTCAACCTGGAAAAGCTTTAAAAGGCGGCAAGACATGCCGACTTGATTTAAAAGAAATGGAGCAAGCCCATATTTATATTTTGAAGAATTGTGATGAAGTTCAACCATTTCTCGAGTAAGTAATTACTTTTCAAAATAATTATTTTGTAATTCTTCAAAATGCTTCAAAATATAATTCTTCTCGAGTAAGTAATGACTCTTATTATGCTTCAATCTTCTATAGAGAGTTTTCTCAAGTTCCAGGTGATTCCTCTCAAAAAAATTCAGATAGGCAATTCATCAGTTGGTTTAAAGAAAAGGTGAATACTATTTAAAAACTATTATTTTCAAATCATGGAAATAATATTTGCTAAACTATGTTCTTAATCGTGATAGATTGCAGGATTATACAAACATAACAATAGTAAGAAAATGGAAGATTTACTCACATTGTCACGTGGTCCTATGAAATATACGACAAGTTTCAAAGGCTACATTATTAATGGGTATAGATTTCATGTGCAAGATTATGATAACGGTTTGAGGACTCAAAATTGTGGGATAGTTGTTGCTGGTAAGACTGACAAAGAAGATAGAATCATTGATTACTATGGAGAACTAACAGAGGTTCTTGAATTACAATTTATTGGGGGGAGAAGATTGGTTTTGTTTATATGTATGTGGTATGATGTATATGACAAAGAAAGGGGAGTTAAAATAGATGAATATGACTTTGTGAGTGTTAACCCCCAATGATTTTTGAAAACCGATGAGCCTTTTGTATTAGCCAATCAAGCATCACAGGTGTTTTATCTGAGAGATCATTCTAATAAAGGCTGGAATGTGGTGCGAAAGTTTATGCCTCGTGATTCTTTTGATGATATGCAAAAGAATGATTGTGATTCCGAGGATTTACATGATTCAATTAAAAGGAAAAGAAAAAGAACTCATACAGGTTGGAACTTCATAGTGGATGTTTATATTTTTTCAATTACATGCATATATTCTAATCTTCTATATGTAATTTTGATCCATTGAAGTAGTTAGAGTGAATAGAGGTTGATCCAATAACAATATCTTCTTATTTATTTTGTATGAAATGAATAGAGACAATGTGTAGTAGCATTTATCTTTGGTTTGATTATCCTAGCTATTTTTATATTTGTTCTATGTTAATATCCGTCCTAAAAGAAACTTAGTTAAATGTACTCTACTGTTGGACTTTATGATAGGATGAAATGAGTTCTTTAAATATTAAGAAATCTGAAATGGGATCAAGTTCAAAGAATTTAAAGCAATCATTCCTTCCACCTGGTGCGTTAGCGAGGGGACGAGAGCAAAGCCTCAAATCAATGGGATCTGTAAGAGTAACTGGAAAAGAGAACCTCGATTGATCCAACAAACAAAATGCTAGAGACTCGAGAAGCAAATCGGGTATTATATTTTATTTTTTAATCTACAGATTTTTATTGCTAGGTGTTGTGTTTTATATTCTCAAGCTATAGAGGTCTGTACATTCAGTTCTAAATAGACGTTTTCTTTATGTTGATTCCAGCTCTAACTTAAGGAAAGTTCACTTTCATATTTATCTCGAATAGGTCTCTATTGATGTTTGTGTAAGAGATTTATTTTAGGAAATCTTGTATGGAGAAGCCTCATAGAGGAATTCAGGTTATTTAATGTACTGATAAAGACTTTATAATATTTGAATTGTAGAAAAGGAAATCGGGCAGAACTTTACATCTACGAGATCTATTAAAGGAAGTATTGTAGTACAAGGAACTTCGATTGGAAAAAGTAAAGGTTGTAGTACTACATATTCTGATAGGAATGAACTAGCATCAGAAAAGAATCTTATGCAGCCTGGTCTTGATCTAATAAAGGATGAAACTTCCTTTCCTCATGAAAATCTTGATGTAATGCAAGAGACTGCGAGAAGTAAACCAGGTTTCTGATCTTATTTTACTTTCTTTGTATACAATTTTTTATTATTGTTAGACGACTAAGGATGAATAATGTTTGAATTGTAGCAAAGGAGAAAGGACAGAACTTTACATCTGTGTGCTCTAGTAAAGAAAGTAAGAACCTTATGCCGCCTGGTTTTGATCCAATTGAAGTTGATACTTTAATTTCTTATGATGATCTTGAAGTAATGGGACGAGGAAAAGGATTTACATCTCTCAGCTCGTTGGAGGAAGTGTCGAAAAGAGAAAAATGATTGGAAACAATAAAGGTTCAGATACTGTCATTTCAAAATTATAATGTCAATTTTCATTTTTTTTCCCTGCTCTGTGATCTATAATAGTTCTAAATAGACGTTTTCTTTATGTTGATTCCAGCTCTAACTTAAGGAAAGTTCATTTTCATATTTATCTCGAATAGGTCTATATTGATGTTTGTGTAAGAGATTTATTTTAGGAAATCTTGTGTGGAGAAGCCTCAGAGAGGAATTCAGGTTATTTAGTGTACTGATTAAGACTTTATAATGTTTGAATTGTAGAAAAGGATATCAGGCAGACCTTTACATCTATGGGCTCTGTTAAAGGAAGTATTGTAGTACAAGGAACTTCGATTGGAAAAAGTAAAGATTGTAGTGCTGCATATTCTGATAGGAATGAACTAGCATCGGACAAGAATCTTGTGCAACCTTATCTTGATCTAATAGAAGATGAAACTTTAATTTCTTATGATGATCTTGAAGTAATGGGACGAGGAAAAAGGCTTACATCTCTCAGCTCTGTTAGAGGAAGCGTAGAAAAGAGAAAAATGATTGGAAACAACAAAGGTTTAAATTCTGCTGCGTATGATCAGAATATTGTTGCACAGAAGACTAATGTCGTCCCTCCTTATTTTGATGCAATTGAATGTGATACTTCCTTTCCTCATGACAATCATGAAGTAATGCAAGATACTTTGAGAAGAAAATCTGGTATTATATTTTATTTTCTCAACCTGTATATTTCTTTATTGATTTAAGTTTGAAATTTTATAATGTTCTTATTATAGGCAAGGCAAACAGAGAGATTTTTACATCTGTGGATTCCGGCTGAGGAAGTACTTTCCAGCAGAGAACTTCTATTCGAACAAGTAAAGGCTACAGATAAGAACCTTAGGCAGCCCGATTTTAGTCAAATAGAGCATGATACTGCCTTTCCTCATGATGATCTTGAAGTAATGCAAACAGATTTGAGAAGTAAATCAGGTATTTATTGACTTTAAGGTCTTATATATATAGTAGTCCAAGTATGTACACCAGAAAAGCAAGTAGAGAACCCCCACATGTACCTATAAGAACTTCTAAGTACTACGTATGGAATTGCTTCAAGTATATTCCCTTTTTAGTTTTCTATGGATAGAATCTCTTGAGCTTTAGTAGGTAAATTCATTTTTCTGTTAGTGGATTGAGTTTGTTTTAATGTTTGATTAGCAAAGGAGCGAGCACAAAGTTTTACATCTATGGACTCTATGAGAAGGTGCGCTAAAAAGAGAACTTTGAATGGACAAAGTAAAGATTCTGAAAATCCAGAGTATGAACTGGATGAACTCGCTCAAAATAATAATTGTGTTCTTTCGGGGTTAGATCCAATGGAAGATGATCCTACTCTCCGTCGAGATGAAGTTTAAGTGATGCAAGACAATCAGAGAAGAAAAACGGGTATATAACTGTCTTAAGTTGTAGGACATCTTTATTGTTTACAAATTGAGATTCTTTTATGTTTGACTTATATCAAAACTTATAGGTTCATGTGAATTTGAGAAGGTTAAAAAGGTTAGAGGACCAAATTTGTGTAAAGTTGTTACAGGACTTAAACCTGGAGAAAAGCTTAGAGTCACTTTTTATCATAATCGAGTTGTTGGGGATCATCATGCTTTATTTTCGAGACACTTGGGTTCCTTAGTTCGTGATCGTAATATGTGTCCTTTGCGGGTACACTCATGGACAAACATCGCAGAAGCTAATTTGGAACACATGTGGGGAGCTATCACTGTAAGGATTTAAATTATCACAACATATTGGATTGCTATTTATTGAATCTTGTTGTTGGTTCATTTCTTTGACATTCTCGGCAATATATTACAATATTTAGTAATAAAAGTAAAGTGCAGACCAATTACCTTTTTGAAAATTTAACATATGAGCTTACTACAGTGTGTTCTGCTAGTAATCAGTAACAGCTTCTTCATATCATCTTCTTATCTTATCTTAGTATAGTGTGGTTTGCTAGTAATCAGTAAGAGCTTCTTCATCTCGTCTTCTTTCTTTCTTATGCTCTGTTATTTGTCTATCTATTGTCTGTAATATTCTCTCTGTCGCTGTCCATAATCTGCAATTGTCCCCCTGTTTTCAGCCCACCCCATCAAGTGTATCAATAATGTTACACTTACAACATTGCTGATTATATATTTAACAGTTGATCTTAATATAGTGTGGTTAGCTAGTAATTAGTAAGACCTTCTTCATCTCGTCTTCTTATCTTATTTTGTTGTGACACTCTAGACACTGCATGTTATGTTTTTCATCTCGTCTTATTTTCCTTCAGATCTTCTTCTTTCTTTCTTACGCTCTGTTATTTGTCTATCTATTGTCTGCAATGTTACACTTACAAGTTACAACCTTGCGGATTATATATATATATATGTAACAGTTGATCTTACTACAATGTTGTTTACAACCTTTCGTTTTAAAATTTTGAGTCTCTTGTTTAATGATATCTGTAATATATATTAGGAAAAATTTGACAGTGATGACATGAATGGTCATAGAGATCATGTATTGAAACATATGAGAAGGTTATGGAACAATTGGAGAGGATCAATGCACATGAATGTAAAGTCGAAACCATTAAAAGAGGTTCTCAAAGATGTGCCACAGGGGGTCGACAAGAGTGATTGGGAATGGTTGGTCAAAGAGCATTTTTTAACTGAAAAATTTAAGGTAGGATATTTATTAACCAGTCATTTAGATTGTCTATCATAATGTTGCTAATGTGTTGTTAATACAGGAAACAAGTACGCGAAACTCAAGGAATAGGTCTAAGTTGAGTATGCCTCATCGTACGGGTAGCAAACCAATTAGAGAGATAATTTATGAATTGGTACGCATGTGATTCTTCTACTCCTATTAAGAAAGCTCCTCTTCATTTCAAAAATATGATTGTTTGAATGTTAAGGGAGGAAAGCATGGTAATCCACCGGACATGGCGACTATCTTCTTTGAGACTCGTAAGAAGGACAACAAGCTTCTCGAACCTGAAACTAATAAAAAATATGTATGTCCATTTACAAATTTCTGTTTAGATACTTTTTCAGAATGTCAATTGCATTGTCTTTAAATTTTCTTGTATTTTACAGGACGAAATTCAAGAACTACTACAAGTTGAGCCGTCGCTTACTAATATCGAGGTGGTAGAAAGATGTTTCGGACCTCAGAGCAAGAGCCATGTGGTTGGATTTGGTGGTGGGATAACCAGTAAGGATTTGAAAGGAGGTAGCACTGCAAAGACTGCACTGTTAGAAGAGCTAAATGCGAGTCGAAAGGAAAAAGCTGCACTATTAGAAGAACTGAATGCGACTCGAAAAGAAAATGAATCAATGAAAAAACGCTTGGATAACGTAGAGAAGAAATGTGAAATGTTTGAAAGTGTAATATTTAGAGATCCTTCATCACCACCATCATCAAGTGAATAAAGTAATGGATGAATCATTTTGCAAGTTAGGAATCTTTTTACTGCTTAAGGCACGAAGCATCGATATCAGCTAGCTCATGTGTACATATTACTGTTTCCTCTATCTTTTTGTAACTTGACATGAATCTCTGCCTTATTATCCTTCTCTTCATCATTTGTTTTTTTTATCCTTTCCATAATTTCTCAAAGAGCAGCCTCTCTGGCAACAGTTTGAACTTCTGGACTTTCGCTCTTCTTTTGAATTACCTGCAAGCTGGTTTGCACCCACAATGGACGTACGTCACCTCTTTTTTGGCAGCTTCTTGGTCGTACGTATGTCACCTCTTTTTAGGCAGCTTTTTATTTCCTATACATAGTTGTCTAAGTAAGTTTGGATGGCTTCAGCTTTTTGTGGAATTAAGTATTGTTTGCATTTGGAGTTGACGAATAGGAACACTTGAGAATCTGAACGAATAAATTTGATGCTCTTCCAAGGATAAATCTTCGAACCACTGACGAAACAAAGTTCAGTCTTGCGAACCATGGTTGATGTTGTAGCAAGCTGCCCTTCCTTTACAACACAAGTTCAGTCTTGAGAACCATGATTGATGTTGTAGCAAGCTGTCCTCCCTTTGCAACATCTGAACATCCATTAGATTTTGGGCAGAAATTTGAATCCTTGGTGCACCTTCATTAGAAATTAGTTAGTATTAAGTTGCTTCGAATCATTTGTTTTAAGATTTTAAAGAAAATTGTACTCTCTTTGCACCCAACTATTGCTATATATATGCTGTTAACGTTGTGCTTCTATACTTTTCTGAATTTTCTTGTGAAACAAAGCATTTTAATTTCTTACAATCTAGATTTTTGATGAGAAAGTAATTATACAATCATTATTAATTATGTCTCCGCAACATATCCGATTGAACTATTCAATTAACTGATGCAAATATATATTTATCCTTGTAACAGATGATCAAGAATTTGAAGTGATGAAGGATATTCAAGTGTGGAGTGAGTTGAAAAACAATTGAAGATATTAGTAGAGATGAACAATTAAGTTAAAGCGCAAGAAGGTTCATTAAACTAATTACTTTACAATAATCTACGCTATATTTTCTTTAAAATATTAATTACCATCTCTACATATATATACATTCTAGATTCTTATTTTTCTTTTTGTAGGATTTTGAGAAACTCTTCATTCATTGTAATGAACTACGTACTAATTAACATTATCATCAATTTATATTATTTACTATATTTTATTACTTTAGAAATTTTTGTTTAGTTACATATATATGAAATAATGATTTTTAATTATCAATCACAAGGGATCAGACAAAATGTAACCTTTTATTTAATAGTATTTATTTTTTAAAATATCAACAAAGGGAAATGTGGTTGTTAACTTGTTGATGTTATAACATGGATTCCGGTCGCTAACAGAGATTATAATATAACTTTATGAAGTTATCTAGCGACAAAGATAAAAATTAATGAAGGGAAAATGTGATCGCAAAAAAGATCTAATGACCAAATTTTTTGCCGTCACTAAAGATTTCTTAACGATCGAACTTGAATTTGGTCGTCTAGTTTTAACGTCGGAGCTACTAACGACAGGCGACGACCAATTTTTGTCCAGTCGTAAATGACCAATAACGACTGGATTTGCCCTTTTAGAGATCAATTTTCCTTTCGCTAAAGACCCATTTTCTTGTAGTGTTCAACACACTTCTTAAGCATATAAATATGAAAGATCGAGTGAACCGGGGCCAACTCATTTGGCAAATCCAACTCATAGGAAACTTTCCCAATATGCTTCAAAATTTGATATGGGCCTACATACCGGGGACTAAGTTTCCCTTTCTTGCCAAACCTCATCACACCCTTCATGGATGAGATTTTTTAAATAGACCCAATCATTAACTTCAAATTCTAGGTCCCTTTTTTCTCACATCAGCATAAGACTTTTGCTGGCTTTGGGCCATTCTCAACCTTTCTCTAATGAACTGAACCTTCTCAATAGCCTCATAAACTAATTGAGGACCAATAAGAGAAATTTCACCTATCTCAAATCAACCAATCGGATACCTACATCTCTTACCATACAAAGCTTCAAAAGGAGCCATATCGATGCTTGTGTGATAACTATTATTGTAGGCAAACTCTATTAGTGGCAGGTGGTCATCACAATTACCTTTTAAATCTATGACATATTCCCTTAACATGTCTTCTAATTGTTGAATGGTACGCTCCTCTTGCCCATCGGTTTGGGGATGAAAAGCCATGCTAAGCTTAACCTTATTACCAAGCCCTTTTAGAATGACTTCCAAAAGTGTGAAGTAAATTAGGTACCCCGATACAAAATAATAGATAAAGGGACCCCATGCAACTTCACTACCTCACTTATATACAACTTGGCATAGTCTTCCACCAAATAAGAGGCCTTGACGGGAATGAACTGGGTTAATTTTTACATACGATCTATAATGACCCAAATAGAATCATGTTGCCTTCGGGTGAGAGGCAAACCCACAATAAAGTCCATGTTCACATCTTCCCACTTCCAAGTAGGAATAGGAATATTTTGGGACAAGCCTCCCAGCCTTTGATGCTCAACCTTAACTTGTTGATAGTTAGGACAATTGGTTACAAATCCCTCAATATCTCTCTCCATACCATTTCACCAATAGACTTCCCATAGATCATAGTACATCTTGGTGGCTCCCAGATGAATAGAATATAAAGAACTATGGGCTTCTTCTAGAATTTGTTCCCTCAACCCATCAACATCCAAAACACATAACCGATCTTCGTACCTAAGCACCCTATCTCCCCCTTGGGAGAAAGCCACAACAGACTTCTTGAGTACCGACTCTTTCAACTCAACTAATATAGGATCAAGGTCTTGTTTAGACTTCACATCCATCACAAAAGATGATTCTGAACCATTATGGACCATGACCCCACCTTTGGTGGAATCCATTAGTCGGACACCTAGTCAGGAAAATCTATGCACCTCACGTACCAATTCTTTCTTGTCATCCTCTACATGAGCCACACTGCCCATGGACATTCTACTAAGTGCACCCGCTACAAAGTTAGCTTTGTCGGGGTGATAAAGGACACTCAAGTCATAATCCTTCAAAATCTCTAACACCTTCTTTGTCGGAGATTCAAGTCTTTTTGACTAAACACATATTGAAGACTCTTGTGATCGGTGAAAGCATCCACATGGACCCGATATAAGTAATGTTTCTATATTTTCAAGGCAAACACAATCACCACTAATTCAAGATCATGGGTGTAATAATTATTCTCATGGGCCTTAAGTTGCCTTGAAGCATAGGTAATCGCCTTACCATTTTGCATAAGCACACATTCCAACCCCACTCTAGAGGCATCACAATACACCACAAAGACATTCGTACCCTCTGGTAAGGTCAAGACCAGAGAGAATTTATGTCTATCATTCAACTCTTGGAAACTTTTCTCACAAGCCTCTGACCACGCAAACCTAGCTTTCTTTTGAGTCAAAGCCTTCAAAGGAGAAGCAATGGAGGAAAACGCCTCAACAAGCCTTCTATAGTAACAAGCCAACCCCAAAAAGCTTCTAATGTCGATAGGAGTTAGAGGTCTAGGCCAACTCATGACCGCGTCCATATTCTTAGGATCTACCTCAATACCTTTGCTTGACATAATATGACCAAGAAAAGTTACGGATACTAGCCAAAATTCACTCTTGCTAAACTTTGCAAAGAGTTGGTGGTCTTTAAGAACTTGCAACACAATTCTCAAATGCTCCACATTTCATTCTCACTCTTGAATATATCAAATTATCATCGATAAACACGATCACAAACGTGTCTAGGTATTGCCTAAACACTCTATTCATTAAGTCTATAAATGTCGTCGGGGCATTACTTAGGCCAAATGACATCACAAGGAATTCATAATGCCCATACCTAGTTCAGAAAGCTGTCTTGGGTACATCATCCCCTCTCACCCTCAATTGGTGATACCCCGAACGAAGGTCAATTTTTGAGAAGTAGCTAGCCCCTAGAAGTTGGTCAAATAAATCATCAATTCTCTGAAGGGGATATTTATTCTTAATGGTTAGTTTGTTCAATTGACGATAGTCAATGCAAATTCTAAGAGACCCATCCTTTTTTCTAACAAACAACATCGAAGCATCCCATGGAGAGATACTCGATCACATGAAGCCCTTATCTAATAAATCCTGTAATGGCTCTTTTAACTCGGCAGAAGCAATTCTATAAGAAGGAATGGAGATAGGTTGCTTATCTGGTAAAAGATCAATACCAAAATCTATTTCTCACTCGAGAGGAATACCGAGCAAATCCTCGGGGAAAACTTCTGGGAACTCATTCACTACAGGAACCGACTCTAGAGAAGGTGTTTCAGATTCAGTATCTCTCACCCTAATAAGATGGTAAATATACCCTTTGGAGATCATTTTCCTAGCTTTAAGACAAGAGACAAATTGACCCCTATGAATTGAATTTCCCCCCTTCCAATCTAGGATAGGTTCATTTGGAAATTGGAACTTAACAACCCGAGTCCTACAATTAATAGAGGCATAACATGCATGCAACCAATCCATACCCAAAATCACATCAAAATCTAACATGTCCAATTCTACCAAATCTACCAAAGTAACATTATGGGAAAAGGAAATAGGATAACTTCTATACACCCTATTAGCCACCACCGAATTACCAACCAGGGTAGAAACTAAAAAAGGGCCTAATAATACTCAGGGAGTATATCAAACTTCATAGCCACAAAAGGTATCACAAAGGACAAAGTAGCACCGGGATCTAACAAGGCATAAACATCAATATGAAATACTTTTAACATACCAGTCACAACATCCTAGGAGCGCTCTTGGTCACCTCGGGATTGAAGAGCATAAAAGTGGTTTTGCTTTTGGGCATTGGAGTTTGAACCGCTTGGAGTAGTTTTCTTATCCTCTCTCCCCTTAACCTTTAACATTAGACAATCTCTAATCTTGTGGCCAAGCTTTTCACAACCATAACACCCATCATTGCCAACTAGGCACTTACCATCATGTCTCTTCCCACATTTGGCACAAGTAGGCCTTGCCATAGTAGATCCCTTACCATTACCTTCTTGAGGTTTAGGGTTAGACACCCTATCATTGTTGACCCTTGGGGAAGAATTTGAGGAACCTTGGTTGGAGAACCTTTGTTTGAACCTTGGTCAACCTTGTCCATCGAACTTAGCATTGGAGATGTTCCCATCACCGGTTCTAGCTATTTTCACCTCTCTATTCTTTTCCTTGTGTTTGGACTCCTAAATTTGTTGAGCATACACCAAAAGCCTTGAGATATCCATGTCATGGAGGAGCATTTACGTACAACACTCTTTTTCAACCAAGTCGGACACACCCTACATAAACCTACTCATCTTAGCCCTTGACTCTGCCGCCATGCTTGGAGCATATTTGGAGAGTCGGGTGAACTTTAAAGCATACTTCTTAACACTCATACTCCCTTGACGAAGATTGATGAACTCTTGTACATTAGCCTCCCTCAACTCTAGGGGGAAGAACCTATCAAGAAATGTCTTTTCAAATGATTCTCATTCTACCAGGCTTGCTCCTACGGGTCTCTCACCCTTCCACTATCATTCCAAACTTGAGCCACATCTTTTAGTTGGTAGGCGGCTAACTTTGCCTTTTCTTCCGAAGACACCCCCATAATATCAAGAACTTTGTAAACCTCATTGATACACCTTTGGGGATCCTCTTCAACTTTAGAACCATAAAATTTGGGAGGGTTCATTCCAGCAAAATCCCTAACCTTTGAAGCAGCCAAAATCACATTAGGATTCACATGAGTCCCAACTTCTCTATTGGCTTGCGCCATCACGGTTTGAGCCAACATTTAGATAGTAAACCTAAATTCCGCATGGGTCACATTCTCAACCAATGGATCAATCGAAGCTTGATTAGCTTGAGGAGGAGCTTCTTGATTCACATTCTCATCTTCCACCCTTCTAGCGTTAGCCCTTCGTGTGTTCATATTTTGAAGACACAAGAGAAGGATTAGAAGAGGGAATTTATAGAGTAAGACTCTAAGGCACGACTCAAGAGTAATGAAAGAAGTGAGATTTCCTAAACATCTTTTAGTCTCTCACTCATATATGTAGCACACTTCTCAGTAATGAACAAGACTCTACTAGATGTATCATGGCTTATGAGACATCATCTGAGAATCATTCTGAACCTTGTGCTCTGATACCAAGTTTATCATGACCCAAGGGTACCCCTTACACGTACTAAGGCACATAAAACCTCAAAAGGCACCATCTATGCCACTTACCATATCATAACATAAAGAATTAGATCAATAAGAGTAAAACGCATTTTAAGTTTTAAAATTTTCATAAAGGCAAAGCGGAAGTCTAGACTTCTCTTAATACAACCATCTATTACAATAGTTCTAATGAAAAGGGACATAGCCCATACAACATAGTCCTAAACAAGAAGCTAGAAATGAAGATCAAAATGAAACATCCATCCTTGACTCATGAGGAATCACCACAAGCAAGGAGAATAGTTGAATCCAAGCTTGAACCGAAAGAAGACCGCCTTAAGAATCGGACCCTACACTTGGGAAGAATGTAGGAAAATGTGGGTTAGTACAAAAATACACGAACTATGATAGTCATGCATAAAATCATGAAATCATGCTAAAAAGGGACATTTTAGTTGAATGCATGCAATTTACTAAGTTAAAGAATCACTTCAAAGTTAATGGAAGCGCATAAATCATAAGCATGTTCAATACAAAAATTATCATGTCATAGAAGAACCATACCATAAGTACCCTCAAAGTCTACTTGTGCTATGCATGAAGAAGATCACATAATCCCATCCATGCTAAGTAAAGCTTATTGAGTTCCCATATTTCATAATTCATATTCTTGTTCATATTCTTGACATAGTGGGAATAAGTCTTAACCGACATAGACCATGTGAGCTTAACATGGAATCAGATGTTACCCACACCGAAAAAGGTTTTCCTACTTTCCTAAGGTAAGACCATTGTTTGTTAGCTTTAGGTGTGTAACGACCCTAAAAATGAACTAGTGAAACTAGAGCCTCACATGTGAGTTTGGAGTTGAGAACTTGATGAAACGATGAGAAATGACTGTGACGTCCAGAAACTGGTCATTTGAACTAGTGAGTTGTAAGGGTCAACTTTAAATGGTCATATCTTTTAGCTCAAAATGAATTAGGTGGACCTTTACCTATCCAATTAAAGGTCTCTGAGTCCTCTTTCCAACACCATCGAGTTTTCCCAATACCGACCTTGGAGTAAAAAAGTTATGCCCAAAATATTGAAGCACTGTCAGGCTGAAGAAAAGGGCGAACTAAGACGGGAAGGGGCAGAATTTTTAAGTTAAGACTTTATGGATCCTTAGTCCTTTTCCAAAATTGACCCTATGCTATTTTATTCCTTTCCTAGAAACTATAAGACCTTTTTATGACTTAATTCCTTTCATTTAAGTCACTCCTCTTAGAATTAAAAAGAAACCCATCTCCTTTCATATATTTCTTTCAAGTTCAAAGAAGAAGAAGGGTGAAGAACTAGGGTTTCAAATTGGAGGCTTCTTTCATCAATTTTCGTGGGCTTTCTCAATATTAAGGTATGTGGACTCTCTATCTTTGATTCCTTTTTCAATCAAAGAGCCAATTCAAAGTATTTTCAAAGTTCTTCAAAAACCCTAAAGTCCTAATTTCGATTCTAGCATGGGTTCTTGCATAAAAAGGGTTTTAAATGATGATTTATATTGTTATTAATGATTATTAATGGTTTTTAGAAAGAAATCCCCATGAACCCATGTTTTCTCAAATTCTCTAAATTTCACCATAAAGTGGGTGTATTGATTTTGAGTAGATGATTATAAAAATTGTGTTTAGTATGGTATGGGCTATTCATAAATGGTATTATATATGTGAATTGTTAAGAATTTTTATTGAATTGAAGGATGTGGGATGTTGGCCTTGAAGGGTAAAAAAATTGTGAATTTATCTTTATGTTGATTATGGGCTTATGCTTAGCTTAAATGGTATAGTTGAATACCATGATTACCTATGCTTTGTATGGTGAATTGTTTGATCATGAGAATGGTGAAGGTGGCTTGGAAAGGACGGTAAGTTGACCTACTTTATGAATAATGTTGAATTAGTAGGGAATTGAGTAATGTTGGTTATGGCTTTGGAGAATGGTAAGATGGCTTAATCTCTTAGTATTTGATATAATTGTTATTGATTGGTTTGATCCACCTTTGGTGGAGGTGGTTATTTGTTGTATTATTCTGAATTGAGGCCATGAAGGGCCTTATATAAATGTTATTATATTGTTGTATTATTATACCTCACCACCTAGGATGCTTGGGGTGTGACCAACATCAACCATGTGAGGGGTTTATACCTCACCACCTAGGATGTTTGGGGTGTGACCAACATCAACCATGTGAGGGGTTTATACCTCACCACCTAGGATGCTTGGGGTGTGACCAACATCAACCATATAAGGGGTTTATACCTTGCCACCAAGGTGTCCGGGTGTGAACGACATCCCCCATCCTAAGTTGGGGTTATAGATTGGTTGGATTATTCACACACATATGATATCTACTATTAGTATAGATTTACTTAAACATGTTTTGACTTCACTTTGATCATGCATCCTCATATTGTTATTCATTATGCCTATGGAACTATTTCTTGCATTTCCATTGTGTCCTTATCTAAGGTAATCTTGGGGAACACTTAAGTGTGCTTGAAGAGGTTGTATGGGCGGTCACTTCTTGTCTCACTCAAGTGTGTCTTAAGGTTATATTAGGTAGAGGTCCTATGGTAATGAAATGACATGTGTTCTTTTAAAGTTAAGGATGGGTTGTATATGGACATATGTTGAGTGTATGTATGGTTGGCTATGGTCTTATATGTTAATGTTGACTTGTATTATGTCTCTTATACTTGTAAAGGAAAGGTTTTATCAAATGATATGAAAGCATTTTACTTCCTTGAAAATGTCCTTTTTGGCATGGTCTTCATACTTAGTACTTAATTGTGCTAACCCCTTTCTTTCCCTTTTTGGACTAAAGTGTAGGGATTTGGAGATGATGACATGTCATGGCTATTTGATAGGTTTCTAAGTGATGAAGAAGAAGACTTGGTGAGTCCTCATATATTCGAGGACAATACCTAATATGTTCTTTTATGTCTTTTTAGTATTGTTTAAGTTGTGTATGGGATTAGTCCCGAATTTTGTACTCTAAAGTATTAGATGGTTTTGAGACATCATGTATAAAGTCTAGAAAGTCTTCCGCTTGCTATATTTTTTTTTATGAAATGTTTTCTTGGTAAAGAAAGTTTTTAATTCCTTATGGTTTTAGTGTCTATGCGATGAATGAATACTAAGAGGCTTGTATTAGACCTCGTCGAGGTCGAGTACGCAGGTTACGACTAGGGGGTGCTCCCGAGTCATGACAAGGTGGATCCACTAGCTAAATATCCTATGGTGGCACGTAGTTAGGGGATAAGGAGATTGTTACTAGAGACCCAAACTCAACTTTGGTAGAAGGTCTCCATCTCATGAGATACATACTTTGGGAACCCGGACACAACTTGTGTTGAAAGAACCCATTTGGAAAGTTGGAGTTAACTTGTGTAAAAGCTTTCACTAGAAAGACGGACTCAACTTAGGTAAAAGCTTCCATATCATATTCATAACCACTCAGTCTTGATTTAAGTTCATGGTTATGGAAGAATGCCTTGACACTCAATCCAACATAGTTCATAAGATAGCTCATAGATTCAATAGGTGAGAATAGCCTTCAACCTTAGAATCACCATATAGTGAAAAAACCTTTCAGCAACACAACAATTAGATCATAATCATGTTCACCTTACTCTCAAAGTGTTCATAAAGAATATACACAAATCTCATTATCATGCATAAAATCATAATTTACCCTTTAAGGATCACATTCAATCAACACATCTAGATTTACTACATTACAGATGGATAATAACATGATTCAAATAACTCAAGTACTACAAGCATAATCTCATAATATCCTTCTTTCATCAATTCACCCACATTCACAAGATCATAATTGGGAATTTAGGGGATGTCATGGATTCTTACGAGATTTCATCATAAAACTATAATAATAATGATAAATTCAATCATAATATAAGCTAATTATGTAACGACTCATAAAATGGTAGGATGAACTAGAGCCTAATCGTGAGGGTCAACGTCAAGGTACATGTTAGACTCCGTAGTTGAACGACCCTTTTTAGGTTTGTTAACGGGTTGCAAGGGCATGTGCCAAGGCAATGGGCGAAAATCCTAGCCAAAAGCCAAGGTGGCCCAACCCTTGACCAAGCACTGCCAAGGTTCACGACCACCTTCATGACGAATGGTCTTGACCACAGTCTGTGAAGACCCATTTGGCCTTGTGGGAATTGTGCAAAGTTGAGGGAGCTACTGCCTCAAAGAACACGGGCACCACCACAAGCTATGGTGCCCTTGATAGTCTATATAGGTGGTCCTGAGACCACTTGGCCTCATAGGAGGCAAGGCTTCAAAGCCAAGCCACTACCTCAAGACCACGACCATCACCGCGACTCGAGTCTTGACCACGGATCGTGGGAGGTCTCGTGGTCTTACCGTAGGCCCTTAAAGGTTTGGAAATTTGGAAAGGTACACTGTTCAAGAGACCACAAGCACCACCACGATCTGTGGTCCCCTATACTATCCATCCAAGTGGGAGTGGTCCCTGACGGGGATGCCTTAGTTAAGGAGTTTTAGGTAATTTCATTTTAAGTAATTAATGTGTGGGGTCGATTTTAATTGTTTTATACCACTAGTATATATAGTTTTAAGTCTTAAAACAATTCATTTACTCCTTATTTCTCCAAAACCCAAATCAAATCTAAAGAGTTCCTCCTTTTAAAAATTCTCTCTCTAGAAGTTCCCAAAGAAGAAGAAGAAGAAGTGGGAGCTAGGGTTTGTGGATTCAAGGTGTTCTTCCTCAAATTTCTTGGGGATTCACAAGCAAGGTATGGTGACCCTTCATCTAGGGGTAGCTTTCACCCCTAGAGTCCATTCAAAGTTAGATTTTTAAATTTTCAAGTTTATCAAAATCTAGGGTTTTACTCTAACTCCTGGGTTCCTTCTTCAAACATTTTCAAATAGTTATTAATGACAAATTATAATGGAATTACTATTTGATTGATCATTTATGATGAAAATACTCTAAGAACCCATGAAATTCCTCAATTCCTAAATTATGCCTTTATGAAGTGGGTTTGTTGATTATGAAAGCATGTGAATGGGATTTGTCTAAATTGCTTTAGTATATTGAATTGTATAATTATCCATGCCTTAATTGTAGTAAATTTTTTGTGTTGGTGATTTGAGATTCATGGCCTTGAAAGGCATAGTATGAGGAATTGAGTATTATTATGATGTCTTGTATATGAATGTGAATCTAATGAAGGTAATATGATCATGTCTTGAATGTAATTGTGTTCTTACTGAAAGGCTATTTCTCAATTTGACACTTATAAATGTTGATGATAGAATGTGAAGGGTTTCTATAATGTGAAGTTATATCTTGAATTGGTAGGCTTAGGCATCCTTTTCTTGTATAAATGAAAGTAATGTGGATTGATGTATCTTGAATTGGTAGGCTTAAGGCATCCTCTTCTTGTATAATGAATGTCTTGACTTGATGAATTTGAATCGATAGGCCAATGGCATTCCTTTCATAAATGAATGATGAAGTATTCTAGGCTATGTCTGGAACAGGTAGACCTAGTGTTGGTGGCCCTTCATGATGAATCTAGAAACTAATGTGATGATAAACCTTGAATCGTTAAACCTAGTGTTGGTAGCCCTTTCATTTGTGAAATGATGAACTTTGTATCGGTAGACCCAATGTTGATGGCACCTTTATTGGAAAGTCAATGAGCTATCCTTAATGTACCTTGAATCGGTAGACCTAATGGTGGTGGCCCTTTCTTGTGTAATGTACTTTGGGTCGGTAGGCCTAATGGTGGTGGCCATCTCAAGTACAATAATTTTAATGAAAATGAAATATTGTATGGGAATGGAGGCTAATGAAAACTCTCCCAATGTTAGGTTAGGGCTCCAATGAATATCTTCCTATCCCATAACTATGTGCCCACATAGAATATTAGCTAGTGGCTTTTACCTACGCTAAAATGTTACCGTACCTACCTTAGGCAAGTAAACAACCTCTTTACGGTGTGGGGCTATATGACACTAGATTTCATGGTTTGCTCTCATGGTCTATGTCGGTTAATGCATATTCCCATCATGTGAGATGTGCACTTCGGTTTTTTGAGAAGTTCTATAAAGTGTGGGTGGTAGTATGGGATGGTATCCATGCATTGCATGAGTAGGCTTTGATAGGGCTATAGTGAGTTCTCTAATGTCTTAATGAATAATGAATGAAAGTACTCTTAATGAAGCAAATGAAGAATGTTGACTTGAATGTCTAATGTAATGATGAATGTTATACTTTGGTTGTATTATGAGTTACTTTCCCTTGTCATGACTTATGAAATGTTTATGTCTCTTATGTATGAGTATTGTGTAAAGGTGAGAAGGATGAATGGCAAGTTCACTTTTGGTGGCCTTGATGTGGTACTTAGTGTAGATGGTGTATAGGTGCTATTCATACATTGCACATAGTATAGCTTGGGGTTGCTTGAGGTGAAAACTTAATGTAATGAAATGTCTTATATCGTTGATTATGTTCTAATGTAAAGAAATGACTTGTATGTAGGTTATGTTTTTATATTATGCCTCTTATACTTATATTCATGAAGTTTTCTCAAATTGGCATAAAAGAATGAATTTCAAATAAAATGTCCATTTTAAGAATGTTTTTGCAATCATACTTAGTACATTTTTGTGTGCTAGCCCATATTTCTTTTATTTTACTACAAGTGTACGTTCCGGCAAGTGAGTTGCTTTCTCTCTAGTTCAAGGGCTTAGATTGAGATTCTTCCAAACTAAGTGGTATGTCCTCATAGATCAAGGACAAGTGTTTAGATGTTTCTTTTCTTTCATGTAATAGACATATGTTAGATTTTCTATTGTAAAGGGTCGTGACCCTACTTTTGTTTAAAGATATTGTTTTAGATGGCCATGTGAGACAATAGACTTCCATTGTTTCAAATTTTTTAAATGAGTATTTTTAGATTGTATGGATTTAAATAAGTTTTAATTTCGTACCATTTTCCTTATATTGAATGTTATGAATGCTATGAGGCTTGTACGAGACCCTTTGGGGTCAAGTATGCCGTGTCTCTTCCGGGGTATAGGCTCGGGTTGTGACAAATTAAATCAATAGATTTGTTTTTGAATTGAATCCATGACTTGAAGTAAAACCCTAGCTTTTGGGGAATTTATATCTTCAAAATTAGGGTTTTAAAGGGACTCCATGGATAAAAACTATCCATCGATGAAGGACTACCATACCCTAGCTTCACTTTCCTTCTTCTTCTTTCTTAGAGTTCTAGAGAGAATTTTGTGGGGAAATTGGTTTGGATTTTGGATTTCGGAATTATGAGGAAGATGAATCAATTTGGGGGTCTTTAAACTATATATAGTGAGTCTAAATTGATACAAAATGATGTCACTTAATATTAATGAAAACTCCATAATGCCCCTAAGTGTAACTGCCTTGCCTCACCCACGAGACCACGTCGACGGACCATAGATGGACCTACGGTCCGTCCTGGTCATCCGTGGTCTAGACAGAGACTTTTAGCTATCCACGCCCTACTAGCCTACGGACCGTGGACCGTCCCACAGGGTGTGGGTCCTGGTCTCGTGGGTCATTTTATCAGGTGGCCTCATGGTGCCCACCAACGAAACCAACCCACATGGCATGGAAGGACCTACGGGACATAGGTCCCCTTCGTGGGTCACTGTCCAGGCAACATTTTTGGGTCCTCCTAAAGGACCCATGGTTGGTCCTTGGGGCTCGTACCTTGACGTTCTAACAAAAAACTCTATATTTTTAAGCATGAAAAATATCCACAACAATTCCAAGTTTAGATTCAAGTTCTAAAGTCACAACATGCTTAAAACAACCACTTTTCATGCTAGAATTCACTGTGCAGGAAATTTATACAAGGAACAAGACTAATTTATGAATCTCAACTTAAACCATGAATTAGTGAGTAGAATAGAGTCTACGCACTATGGGTGGAAGGACCCACGAGTTCAACACCACATACCTTGAGATTTTATGAAGGTCTTTAGAGTGTCTTCAATGGAAGTTTGGAACTTGGAGCAAGAATCTCTTCAATCTTGAGGAAGGTTTTGGATTAGGGTTCTTGAGAGAAAATGTGTCTAAGTATGGGAGAGGTATTTTGGGAAATTTTTTTAGAGATGGGAATTGAATTAATGCTATATAGGAAATAAAATATGTCCTTGGAGAAAAAAATGGGTCCAACACTTTAAAAAAAAATGAGGCTTATGAACAGTAAATTCGCTCTGTGGAAGTTGCATTTCCTGCACGGACGGATTTTACGAAAATGGGCATAACTTCTTCGTCCGAACTCCGAATGAGGTAAAACGAAGTGCATTGGGTAGCTAACTCAAAGGGCTTTACATGGATATGTTATGGGCCACCCAATTATTTGTGTGCTAGGAGATATGACCCTCCAAAGTAGACCCTCGAAAAATGCTTCACTTGGAAATTTTGGATTTTGATACGATTACTCTAAAATTTGGGTTAGACCCATTCCCCACTCAATTTGACCCCCTAAACAAGAATATGAAGTCAGATTTTCGAAAAACAAAATGGATTTTTAGATATAGTTAAAACAAGTTTCCAGTAACTTCTGAAGCACATTTCTAGGAATTTTTATTTTTTTTTGGGTCGTTTCAATATCTCCCCCTTGGGAACATTCGTCCCCGAATGTGGAAGAGACGTACAAGGCAAGACTTAGTAAGAACATATCAGCCCCAACATGAATGCAAAATTTTTATTTAAACATCACTTTAAGATTTCAAAACTTAGTGTAAAGCATTCATAACTCATCAATTTAAACATACATGTACATGCATGATCTAGGGGCTGAAATGTAAGACTCAATGGAGTACAAAGGACTTGATTTAATACCTTAGGCTTGAGTGGACTTGAATAGATAAGGATAACGTCCTTGCATGTCCGCTTCGGCCTCCCAAGTAGCACTCTCCCCTTGTTGATTTCTCCAAAGCACCTTAACGGACGCCACTTCTTTGTTCCTCAACCTCTTAACTTGTCTATCTAAGATCTGAACCGGAACTTCTTCATACGTCAAATTATCTTTTACAACACCCACAACCTCAAGAGGTACAATAGCGTTAGGATCACCAACACATTTCCTCAACATCGATACATGGAATACCGGATGAACTAATTTCATCTCCTTGGGCAACCCCAACTCATAGGCTACTTTACCAACCCTTCTTATTACCTCATAAGAATCGATATACCTAGGACTTAACTTCCCCTTCTTACCAAAATGAACCACACCTTTCATTGGAGAAACTTTCAAATAAACCCAATCACCCACTTTGAATTCAAGATCCCTTCTCCTCACATCGGCATAAGATTTTTGACGACTTTGGGCTGTTTTCAACCTCTCCCTAATCATCCTTACCTTCTCAAGAGCATCCATGACCAGATCCGGACCCAACAAGGCCACCTCTCCAACTTCAAACCACCCAATCGGTGATCTACACCGTCTACCATAAAGTGCCTCAAAAGGAGCCATACCGATACTAGAATGATAACTATTGTTGTATGCAAACTCAATCAAAGGAAGATGATCATCCCAACTACCTTTCAACTCCAAGACACAAGCTCTAAGCATATCCTCCAAAGTTTGAATTGTTCTTTCAGCTTGGCCATCCGTTTGAGGGTGGAAGGCCGTGCTAAGCTTTACCTTTGTACCAAGACCCCTTTGGAAAGATTTCCAAAAGTGAGAAGTGAATTGGGCACCACGATCCGAGATGATAGACAAGGGAATCCCATGCAACCTTACCAATTCATGAATGTACAACTTGGCATACTCTTCAGCCCCGTAAGTAGTTTTAATCGGTAGGAAATGAGCCGACTTTATCATCCGATCAACCACCACCCAAACCGAATCAAAACCTCTTCTAGTCTTGGGCAAGCCCACTACCAAATCCATGTTGATTTCTTCCCACTTCCAAGTAGGTATCTCAATGTCTTGAGTTAGGCCACCCGGCCTTTGATGTTCGGCCTTGACTTGTTGACAACTATGGGAAACAAATTTTGCAATGTCCTTCATACCGCCCTACCAATACACATCCCTCAAGTCTCTATACATCTTTGTTGACCTTGGATGAATAGAATAAAAAGAATTATGAGCCTCATCAAGGATTCTTTCCCTCACACCATCCACACAAGGAACACATAATCTACCTTGGTACCTAAGAGCACCATCTCCCCCTTGGGAGAAAACCTCCACCTTACCACTACTCACCGAAGCCTTTAATTCCACCAAAGAAGGATCAAGATCTTGCTTGGCTATCACCTCATCAACCAAGGAAGACCTTGAACCATCAACAACAACTACTCCTCCACTATCCACCCCTTCTAACCTAACTCCCAATTTGGCCAACCGATGGACCTACTTAGCCAACTCTTTACTACCTTCCTCCACATGAGCCAAGCTACCCATGGACACTCTACTTAATGCATCCGCCACCACATTAGCTTTCCCCGGATGATAGTAAACACTCATATCATAATCCTTAAGGAACTCTAACCACCTCCTTTGTCTCAAGTTAAGATCTTTTTGCGTGAACTCATATTGGAGACTCTTATGGTCGGTGAAGATATCAACATGCACCCCATACAAATAGTGACGCCAAATCTTTAAAGCAAAAACCACGGCGGCCAATTCAAGATCATGGGTTGGGTAATTCTTTTCATGAACCTTAAGTTGCCTAGAAGCATAGGCTATAACCTTACCACTTTGCATCAACACACAACCCAAACTAATACGAGAAGCATCACAATAAACAACAAAACCTTCTAACCCATCCGAAAGTGACAAAATAGGAGCGGACACAAGTCTTTCTTTCAAAGTTTGGAAGCTTTCCTCACACTCATCCGACCACACATATTTAGCCTTCTTTTGAGTCAACTTAGTCATAGGAGAAGCAAGAGAAGAAAACCCTTCAACAAATCTCCTATAATAACCCGCTAAACCCAAGAAACTCCTTATATCCGACGAGGTCAAAGGTCTAGGCCAATTCCTAATAACATCGGTCTTCTTAGGATCCACCTTAATACCATCCCTAGACACCACATGGCCTAAGAAAGAAACTTCCTTCAACCAAAACTTACACTTTTTATATTTAGCGTACAACTTCTCTTCCCTCAATCTTTGGAGTACAACCCTCAAGTGAACCATGTGCTCTTCCTCACCCCGAGAGTAGATCAAGATGTCATCTATAAACACCACCACAAAAGAATCAAGGTAGGGTTTGAAGACCCTATTCATCAAATCCATAAAGATAGCCGAAGCATTAGTCAACCCGAAAGACATCACCACAAACTCATAGTGCCCATACCTAGTACGAAAGGTCATCTTGGGAATATCACACTCCCTCACCTTCACTTGATGATACCCGGACCGAAGATCAATCATAGAGAAGTGACTAGCCCCATGCAATTGGTCAAATAAATCGTCAATCCTTGGAAGAGGATACCTATTCTTGATGGTGACCCTATTAAGTTGTCGATAATCAATACACATTCTAAGAGACCCATCTTTCTTCTTCACAAACAAAATCGGAGCACCCCATGGAGAATGACTAGGTCTAATAAACCCCTTCTCTAACAAATCTTTTAATTGCTCCTTCAACTCTTTCAACTCCGCCGAGGTCATATGATAAGGGGGAATAGAAATAGGTTGAGTATCGGGAAGGAGGTCTATACCAAAACCTATCTCCCTTTTGGGAGGGACACCGGGAAGGTCTTTTGGGAAGACATCTAGAAACTCATTAACAACCGAAATAGACTCAATAGGAGGGACTTTAGACTCCACATCATTGACTCTCACAATATGGTACAAGCACCCTTTGGAAATCAACCTATGGGCTTTAATGCAAGAAATGAATTTCCCCTTCACCACAACATCCCGACTCTTCCACTCAAGGACGGGTTCGTTAGGAAATCGAAACTTGACTTTACGAGTCCTACAATCAATAGAAGCATAATATGCATGCAACCAATCCATCCCAAGAATAACATCAAAATCCATCATGTTCAACTCAACAAGTCACAAGGCAACAACTTATTCATTATGCAAACCGGACAATTTCTATACACTTTTCTAGCAACAATAGAGACACCAATGGGAGTAGATACTTCATATGACTCATGCAACAATTCTGACTCGACATGAAATTTTCTAGCAACTAAGAGGGTAACAAAGGAAAGGGTGGCACCTGGATCAATCAAAGTATAAACATCAAGATCAAAGATTTGCAACATACCGGTCACCACATCGGAAGTCTCACTAACACCTTGTCTACCATGCAAAGCATAAAATCAATTGTGCCTTGAGGCACCACTTTGAGAAGCACCTCTACCCAAAGGAGTAGTGTTAGCATTTCGGACCTTGTTGCGGATCTTGGGACACTCAAACCTCTTGTGACCCACTTCTCCACATTCAAAGCAAGCACCCGAACCCTTCATGCAAGGACCACAATGCTTCCTCCCACACTTAGGGCATATATCCATAGAACCCACTTCACCTCCCCCTTGAGGTCTAGGAACATTGATAGCAAATCCCCGATTGACATAATGGTTTCCTCTGTCTTGATGAAATCTAGCACCCTTAGGGAACCTATTCTCCAATCGGGCCCTCTTGGCCTTGTGCCCCCTTCTCTTCCTCAATTTCTCCTCCTCCATTTGCTCGGCATAAGTCATGAACCGAGAAAAATCCATATCTCCAATGAGCATAGCAGACCAACACTCCTCACTAACCAAGTCAGATACACCCGTCACAAATTTGTTCATTCTCGACCTAGAGTCGGCCACCAAGTGAGGTGCATACTTGGAGAGTTGGACAAATTTGAGGGCATACTCCCTCACACTCATAGCTCCTTGCTTCAAGTTCATGAACTCCACCAACTTTGCCTCCCTAAGCTCAAGAGGGAAGAACCTATTAAGGAAAGCAAGTTTAAACTCCTCCCACAACACCACATAGCCATTACCTTTCTCACCCTTCCATTGATCAAACCAAATTTGAGCAACCCCCTTGAGTTGGTAGGCCGCCAACTCCTCCTTCTCACAAGCACCAATACCCATAATGGTCAAGATTTTTCATACCTCATTGATGAACTCTTACGGGTCCTCATCCACCTCTGAACCATGGAAGACCGGAAGGTTCATCCTCATGAAATCTCTCACCCTTTACCCCGGGGTGGTAGCTCGAGGAGCTTGGGCTCCTTGTTGCACTTGGTTAGCTACCACTTGTGCAAGCATGGTGAGTGCATCATGGAGCTTACCATTGGTGGGTGGCTCTTTCGGTGATCGGGCCCATCTTCCCCTCATGTTTGGCATGATGATCTAGCAATCCAAAGAATAAGTGTTAGGGAGGAATCACCTTATTACACTCTAAGCACGACATAGAACATGAAGATGGGAAACCTTTCCTAAAATGTTTTGTAGCCTCCCATTCATAGTCGTTTAGGCAAAATATGCGTTAGTACTTTGGAATGTACTAAATATGCGGGGTGCAATACAACAATAGACAAGGACACAATCGAAATGTAAGAAATAGTTCCATAGACATAATGAATAACAATATGAGGATGCATGATCAAACTGAAGTCAAAACATGTTTAAGTAAATCTATACTAATAGTAGATATCATATGTGTGTGCATAATCCAACCAATCTATAACCCCAACTTAGGATGCGGGATGTCGTTCACACCCGGACACCCTAGTGTTAAGGTATAAACCCCTCACATGGTTGATGCTGGTCACACCTCAAGCATCCTAGGTGGTGAGGTATAAACCCCTCACATGGTTGATGTTGGTCACACCCCAAGCATCCTAGGTGGTGAGGTATAAACCCCTCACATGGTTGATGTTGGCCACACCCCAAGCATCCTAGGTGGTGAGGTATAAACCCCTCACATAGTTATCCGGTTCTTTTCCTCTGGACCGGGCATGGTCATGCAACACTTTATATAGCAAATTCACATTAGGCTTTAATGCAATCTCATGTATGGAATGAACATATACACAAGCTTAGTTTGTACACATCTCTGGAATGCCAAACATCTCATAACTCAAGCCTTAAAGCATTAATTCATCAATTCTCCATAATTGGACATTTTGTCAAACACCTTGAAGGCATGTAATGGGGTCAAACAGCATGGAAAATATGGTAGTAATTATGCAGCAAAACCAGTGAACAACCTACAACAACGCCTATTAACACCCACAAGACCACATGAAAAATATCCACATCAATTCCAAGTCTAGATTCAAGTTCTAGAGTCACAACATGCTTAAAACAACCACTTTTCATGCTAGAATTCACTGTGCAGGAAATTTATACAAGGAATAAGACTAATTTATGAATCTCAACTTAAACCATGAATTAGTGAGTAGAATAGAGTCTAGGCACTATTGGTGGAAGGACCCATGAGTTCAACACCACATACCTTGAGTTTTTATGAAGGTCTTGAGAGTGTCTTCAATGGAAGCTTGGAACTTGGAGCAAGAATCTCTTCAATCTTGAGGAAGGTTTTGGATCAGGGTTCTTGAGAGAAAATGTGTCTAAGTATGGGAGAGGTATTTTGGAAAAAAAAAATTAGAGATGGGAATTGAATTAATGCTATATAGGAAATAAAATATGTCCTTGGAAAAAAAAAAAATGGGTCCAACACTTAGAAGAAAAAATGAGGCTTATGAACAGTAAATTCGCTCTCTGGAAATTGCATTTCCTGCACGAACGGATTTTACGAAAATAGGCATAACTTCTTCATCCGAACTCCGAATGAGCTGAAACGAAGTGCATTGGGTAGCTAACTCAAAGGGATTTACATGGATATGTTATGGCCACCCAATTATTTGTGTGCTAGGAGATATGACCCTCCAAAGTAGACCCTCGAAAAAGGCCTCACTTGGAAATTTTGGATTTTGATACGGTGGCTCTAAAATTTGGGTTAGACCCATTCTCCACTCAATTTGACCCCCTAAGCAAGAATATGAAGTCGGATTTTTGAAAAACAAAATGGATTTTTAGATATAGCTAAAAGAAGTTTCTGGTAACTTACGAAACACATTTTTAGGATTCTTCTTTTTGGGTCGTTTCACCATCGCCGACATGACAATGTTTTTGGAAATTTTTTAGCCAATCCTTTCGACGATCCCAATCTGGTTCGCCAATGTGATTTGGTGAGTTTGTCTGCAACTGTTTTCTATGATTTTTCTTGAATTTTCCCTAACTTTCTATAGTGTTTTTACAGATATGGCTAGACCAAAAGTGGCAGGTAAGGACATGATGCCCCGCAAAAGGGCTAAGGGAATAGCAATCAATGAGGATGCAGCTGCATCCAGGGGAAAGGCTACCAAAATTTTCACCATAGGTGGGAAGGGAAAGGCACCTGCTCCTGCATCACCAAAGGCCATCTCTAACTGTGACAAAATTTATGCCACTCACCTCATAATTTTTTATAGTGAGGGTGAGCACCAGGATCCTTGAGCTACCAATTCTAAGCCTGAGGATGATAAGTTATTGCAACCCAGAGAGCTGAGTTGTGATCCAAGAGGCTGAACGATCCATCTAGGATTAGGGCAACCAAGTCCACCACTACTCCGCCTGCTCCAGTACAAGCTGTTATTCCAGTACCAGCTGCACAGGGTCCTCCTCCCTGGTCTATGAATAGATTGAAGACTAAGGGATTGAGGACCATTATTGATTAAAAGATGGTGTCTACTGATGGAGTCATAGACAGATACCCAGAGATCATAAGGTATTTGAGGTCTCACAAGTTTTAGTTGTTCACTCGAACCAGAGGCCCTTATTTTCTAAATTAGGTCTGGGAATTCTACACAGCCTATGGAGCCATAGTTCCACAAGGGAAGAAGCAAGCCGCAAAATTCAAGCCGATCGACTATGTGGTTTTCATGGGTAGAAAAGTGAAGTGTTATAGTGATGATATCAATGCAGTCCTAAAGCGTTCCAAGGAGGTTGAGGATGAATGTCAGTACATGATCAGGATGAAGACGTTGGAAAATATGAAAAAGGGGATGGCTCCTCTGATAACTGATGGTGCCCCTAAATGGATCAAAGTTGGAGCACCTATTGAGAAGAACAACCTTAATATCGCAGCAAGGTTTTGGTTTGGCTTCATTAGTAGTACTATCATGCCATCCCAGAACGAGTCGATTCTTCACCATGCAAAAGCAGCCTGTCTTGGTTGCATCATTGATGAGACAAGGCTGAATTTAGGGATGATCATTGCACAGGAGATGGTCATGAGGGACAAGCAGCGCCAAACTTCCCTCTTTTTTCCGATATTAATCACCGAGTTGTGTAGATGAGCTTAGGTTCCTAGAGATGAGAAAAAGGTTATGGACGTGATTCTCACCTCCTACACCAATATTCGAAATATTGAGGTGAAGTACTTGAAGTATGAGGCAAGGAAAAGGAAGTCGGCCCCAGTGGACACATCCCGATTATGGATACAGATGCATTACATGCAGAGGCACCTTTGCCTACTGCGTCCCCTCGGTCTTCAAGTATATCTAGCACTACCCCTTCCATGATGCCTAGTTCATTTACAACTTCCCTGCCTTCTAGGTCTGGTGCCTCTGTTACTGCTGCTTCCTGACCTCCACTCACCTAGGTTGCATTGCTAAGGATGGAGCAGCTAGCCCATTCTACGATAGGCGTGCCTCCAGGCTTAAGGTCGCCATTCCTAGCATGATCGAGAGGTCCCTTGTTGATGTTGTGATACCTCTGAGTACATCTATTGATGCCCTTGTAGAACGAATAGCAGTGTACGAGAAAGGCCAAGGGGCCACTAAGGAGGTGATGGCTCTAAAGACTGATATTGCTGAGCTGAGGTGAGATATGGACCAGCTGAAGTCCACCGACATGTCAATGATTTTCGAGACTAAGGAGATCCCTTATATGCCAGTTGATCCAGATGTGCCTTCGGCTACCATCAGAGATGAGGCTTGAGCTGAGGAGTTAGCTACTGCCGAGTCTGATTCTGAGACTGATAAGGAGATGATTGGTGTTTATGAGGAGGTTTCTTATGAGGGCCTTACGGAGATTCAAGAGGCCATGGTAGATTTAGCTGTGCATATCTCTTTGGCAGACATACCCTTGGCTGACCCAAGTGGAGTTAGCAGTGTTGATGTTGCACCAGGAACTGATGCCCCGATAGAAGGAGCGATTGTTTAGACAGGACCCCTCTTTACCTCCCTCTTTATCATTTCAATTGACTTTTTAATATTTTTATTGCATTTGAGGACAAATTGTTTTTTATTTGTGGTGGTGTGAGGTATTTTCGTACCTACCTCTTGTGATTATTGTTTTTGTTTATACATTGGGGTTTGTGTTGTAAATTGTGTTTTGGAACTATTTTGTGGATGTTTGAGCTTGTGGCTCCGTATTTTGAATGTAAATGGTTTTTGACCCTTCTAAAATTTTTCCCACCTCTTGATTGTATTTGAATGTGGTTATTCTTGTGCAAATTTTAGTGTCGGTCTTGATCAATACGGATGACTTGAATAGTGCTCTTAATCAAACATAAATGAATGTGCGGCTACGATGAGGCCAAGTGAAGTTGCATAGACAATATGTTAACATTTTGAATCTTATTGTGACTAGCCGGTTATCGAATGGAGGCTCATGTGATGAACATTGCACACAAGTGAAAGTGTAGAGTCTTGTTTGATATTGGTGCTAATGCCTTGTGTGATGAGCTTACCATGAACCATGTGTGATGACACCTAAAATTTGTCCCGTTGGTCCGGATGACTAATTGATGCAAGCTCTTTAAATTATCTTAGGCAACAATCTTAAAGACTAAAACAATTTGACATTATACCTCTTTTGTGGCCAACCTTGTGAATGTGTGAACTTTGTTTGAACACCCTTAAAGCCTTAGCCTTTTCTTGGAAGAAACTTGATATAATTATAACCCTCTGTTTATCCATTCACCTATAATCATCATGAAATATGGTTTATTTGAATAGCCAATTTAGCCCAAAAGCCTAAGTTCGGGGTGTGGTGAAAAGAGAGGGTATATCAAGAAGTTCAAAGAAGTTTCCCTTGAGCCATGGTTTTGAGAATGATGAAACCCATCATACAAAAAAAAATAATATGAAAAAGAAAAAGAACAAAAAAGTTGAGAAATAAAGTGTGAAAGTTGCAAAAGAAATGCGATGTCCAAAGTTCCATGGAGAATGAATAATAGGATGAATTTTGAGCATGAGAGAAAATGTTGAAGAAAAGGAAAGAAAGTGATGTTCATACCAAATTTCATGAGGAAAGCATCCACTGAGCCTAAATAACCATACCTTTACACTCAGCCCCGTTACAAACTTTGAAAAGACCTTTTTTATCTTGAGTGAGCTGAAACAAATATTAATTGGAAAATAAGGGCAAACCTATGGGTGAAGTCATGCATTTGTTCATCTTTGTGAGTGTGAGAGTTGGATATGATTCCGGATCTCTAAATTGTTGAAGAATAGTGTGTGAATATGGAATCATTCTTTGTGTGAGGTCATTTGAGTACCTTTGTTGAGCCTGAACTTTCATTTGAAGCAAGTATTGTGAACTTGAGAATCATTAGTAATGGTGAGTCACAACTTGAACCTGTGAGTACACAATTGATCCTTGCATAAGTAAGTTGAGTCTTTTTGTGTGCATTCATGATTGAGTCTTGTGTAGCACTATTTGAGACATCCTTTTTGAACTGCTGAACTTGAGTTTTACTTAAGGACAAGTAAACGTTTAAGTTGGGGGTGTTGATGAGTCTGAGATTTGGACTCATTTAGGGCTTTATTTATAATGATTTAGACTCCTCAAATGCTTGTTTTGTGCCAATAACTGATCTAAAACCCTTGATTTCCATGTATATGGATTGAGGGACTAAGCAAGGACACTAATTTGCAAAAAGGAATAAAGCAAGCTGAAAGAGTGAAGAAAACAAAGCCTGGTGATCGCCAAGTCCACTTGGCGAGTCACTGAATGGCTATCTAACCGCCTAAAGTTCAAGTGTGCCAAGCCTTGAAGGAGAAAACCAAATCGGCAATAGAAAGGAGCAGTCGGCGTATCACTGAGTGGTTCTGCGATACAGTGTTGGATTGCGCAAAGTTACAGACCTTGCGGAAGCTGAAGGCCAAGGAAGAAGAGCGAGAAAATTGATCAAAGGGAGGTCACTGAGCTAATCGGCGAGCCCGACTTATTGTGTCGAATAGCTCTTCGCAACATATTTTTGGCTACTATAAATACATTTTTCAACATTTAGTTTAGTATCAAATTTTATTTTGGATAGTCATTAGAGTAATTTTGCATATTGAATTCTGAGTATTAAGACAAGTTTTCTCTAATTTCTCCTAAGCTTTGGAGAATTGAAACTTTACACTTTCGAGAAATTGAAAGTGGGTCTATGAGATTCTTCGAATTGGAAAATTGTAAGAACGAAATCATTCTTACCTAGTTGATGGAAACTCAATTTGGTAATGATTTTTATCTTTTTATGATGTTTAGCTAAAACCCCAATTCTTGGGGTGTGATTATGTGATTATGGGTTGATTTAATTTATGGGTATTGCTAATTGTTATTTTAAATGTTGTTCAGAAGTGTGTTTAATCAGCAATTATGGTTTAATTTAAGAATTATAGTTGCAAATATAGTTCTACCTTCGTGTTTTTGGCTTGCTCGAGAGAGAGGTTTTATAACCAAGCTTATTGATTGATAGTCAGTGGGTATTGGGCTGACATGGGTTCAGCTCGAAAGAGTGAATAGACTAAGGTGTAGGCTCGTCTTATTTTGCTTGCTTGTTGATGTTCGAGAGAAATCAACTTTATTCGGGATAAATTGTTCGAAAGAATTTATTCCATGTATGGCTTAGCTTACGCACTAATATACAATTATTCCCTAACAGTTGCAATTACTCATTTGTCTATATTAGCCTAAAATCGAATCACATCCCAAGAACCCGTCACATTATTGTATTTTGTATTGTTTGTTGCTATTGTAGTTGATAATTTTAAAGCAAAACCCCCTATTATTTGACATTCGTGTCACCCCTTAATTTGAATTATGTTTTTATCCGATAAATTATATTCCTATGACTGATTTGATGATATTCGTACTGTCTAATTGATTATCAAGCACGTACCGCTCCCTGTGGGATTCGACCCCAACTCATTTAGTTGGGCATTATTCTGACTAGCGATCGTTGACACTTAGAATTGGATGAAATGTCCTTGAAACGTTAATCAAATGGCACCGCTGCCGGGGAGTGGTATTGTTTGAGAATTTTTGGTGAAGTTGAATTTTGTTTCTTTTAAGTCATAGTTGAATCAACTTACTTTTATTTTTGGTTTGTTTGTGTCTTGAAACAAAGAATATGAGTGTGAACGGAAACAATGGTAGCCAAGTGGGCTACTAAGATGATATCGGCAACCTAAATGATGTAAATGAGCCGAATGCTAATTACCCTCATCTAATGGGTGGAATTGGTGCCATTCGCTTGCCTCCGGTTGAAAGGAACGTTGTGTTCCACATTACTAGCACTATGTTGCAGCTCTTGCAATTGAAAGGGTTGTTTGGTAGAGTGGCTCATGAGGATCCCCATTAGCATATTAGAAATTTTGGTGATGTTTGTGGGTCATTCTCCTTCAAGAACATATCCAAAGAGTTGGTCCAATTGAGGTTGTTCCCGTTATCTCTAATGGGAGAAGCGTGTAAGTGGTTGGCAGAATTGCCAAGAGACTCCATCAATTCATGGGAAGAGCTTATCACCGCATTTCAAGTGCGATTTTTCCCCTTTTGAAAATGATGACACTTCAGGTTAGCATTCAGAGCTTCAAGCATCTGGAGGGCAAGCTTATCCATGAGACTTGGCTACAATGCAAAAACTTAGTGTTGCAATACCTAACTCATGGTTAGGCTCATAACGTTTTGCGGCAATACTTTTACCGAATCCTTAATTCAATAAACAAGGGAGTAGCTGACCAACTTTCTCTGGGAGGTTTGATGCAACAACCTTATATTATAGCAACCCAACTCTTGGATGGTATGACCAAGATTAACTGGGAATGGTACACCTGCGAAGACCGAGTTTCTCCTCTCACTTGCAAATTGACCAAGGAGCAGCTTTAGAAAGACCAAGAGAGGGACCAACTTGACATTTTGTCTAAAATTGTCATGGGAGTTGGTGCTAGGAGTGTCAATGACATGAGTGTTGGGTGTGTAAACCCTAAAGAGGTTAAGTTTGAAGTGTTGTATAATAAGGAGGTGAATTTCCTAGCCAACCAAGGAGGTGGTTATCGTGCAAACTACCCGAGGCAGGGTGGTAACCAAGGTTGGAATAGGGATTAAAGTTTGATAGATCGTGATAGAGAGTGGAGGGATCAAAACCCCACTTGGGAGGAAAGAGATGGGAAGAAGGATAGGTATGTTCCTTCCCACGAGCGTCAAAACCCCAAAGATTCGGAGGGTGGTTGTTCTGAGTATATGCTCTCTTGTATTCTCAACAAGGTTGAAGGGTCTGATAAAAAAAGAAATGAAAGAAGATGTATCGACCCTTAGCTAGACTGTTACTTCTCACTTTGTCTCTATCAAGCGGTTGGAGACCCAAATGGGTCATATTTCATCTCATTTAAACCCGGTACAATAAGGGGGACTTGCCTAGTGATACTATGGCAAACCACAAGAATGAAGTTTGAGTGAGGACCAGCATCATGCGAAGACGCTAACTAAGGCGCTTCTTGGGAGGCAACCCAAGTTTTACCGCTTTCTTTTTGTTTTAGAAATAATAGTGTGTTGATTTTGCAAGTTGAAGAGCAGAATGTGTTTGAAAAGTGGTGATTGGCAAACCAAAAGTCTAGTCGGTATCTCGCCGAAGAGGTCGGTGAGCCCGACTTGGACCACCGTTGGACTCAAGAACTTTTAAGGTTGGAGTCAGTAAAATTTGGCGAGCCCATGATCAACTCGGCGTGTCGGGAACAGGTCGGCGATCACGACTTAGTCCGCCGTTTGGATCCCCATATTAACTGGAGGTCCTGTAAAACTCGACAAGGTAAGTGCCCACTCGATGTTTCATCGAGTGGTTCAGCGAGCAAAATTAATGTCATCGACAAGGCAAAAAATGGACGGTTTTAAAGGACAAAGGTTCTAAAGTTCAAACTCTTTCACATTCCCTCACTTTTTAACTTCCCAAAATCACACCCACACTATATTTTACCATATTTCATGTTTTTAGTGCTTCTAAGTCATCGATCTTGTGTTTGGAGTTGGAATTCTTTGCCGCCTAGCTTTTTGATGTTTATATTCAGCATAAAAGGTTGTTTTTTGAACCCCAAACTTATATTAAGCAGTTTTTACTCATTTGCAATTTTTTTGATCTTAGCGATGTGTGTTGGGCCTCTCTGAATCATAATTGTGTGCTTATGTGCCTGTTTTAATTTTAAAATCATGCCTAAAATGCCTAATTGTTAATTTCCCAAATTTCATGCTTAAAAATTGGTTTAAATTGTTGGGTTGTGCTTAATTGTTGTTGGCTCTAGTCGAGTGAAGTCTAAGTAACACGCATTTGCTCCAAATGATGTAGTGTGCGGAATGATGGAACTGTTCACATCATTCTTAAGGGCTAAAGTTATCAAATAGCCAAATTTGGCAAAATTGATAAAAGTCTGAGTATCCCGAGGGTATGGGTAGCATAAATCCTAGTTTAATTGAACTAGTGTGAGTTTTGATTTTGTTTATGGGGACTACGGAGTTGATCTTGGGAGACGAGGTGAAAATAGGCACATTGAGTAGTTTGGCGAGCTAGGTCGAGCTCGCCGAACCACTCAGCAGTTTACCAAATCCCCTTTATTTTCATGCTATTTTTGAATTTAGGTTCTATAACTTTCTGTGAGAAGCCGAAGTTCACTGAGTGCACCAGTGACTTGCCGAAAGTATTGTTTGATCGCCTTAACTGCACCCATAACCCTTAATATACATTGTAACTTTCGGTGGGCTAATCCTTGCTCGCTGAATGATGTCAGCGATTCGCCAAGAGGCCCCTCCCATCACCTACATGCCAATTTTCTAGAATCTTTTTAGTCAATCCTTTCGGCGAGCCCGATCTGGCTCGCCAAAGTGATTCAGCGACTCGCTGACTGGTTCGGCGAGTCTGTCTGCAATTTTTTTCTATGATTTTTCTTTAATTGTCCCTATTTTTTTACTATTTTTTTGCAGATATGGCTAGACCAAAAGTGGTAGGTAAGGACAGGCCACCCCGCAAGAGGGCTAAGGGTATAATAATCAATAAGGATGCAGCTGCATCCAGGGCGAAGGCAACCAAAATTCCGATGATAGGAGGGAAGGGAAATGGGAAGGGAAAGGCACCAGCTCCTGCATCACCAGAGGCCAGCTCTGACAGTGACGAAATCTATGCCACTCACCTTACCACTTCAAAGAATGAGGGTAAGCACTAGGATCCTCGGGCTACCACTTTTTCCCCTGAGGATGATGAGTTAATGGCACCCAGAGAGCTGAGCTGCGATCCAAGAGGCTAAACGATCTGTCTAGGATCAGGGTTATCCACCATTACTCCGCCTGCTCCAGCACAGATTGTTATTCCAGCACCAGCTGCACAGGTTTCTCCTCCCTAGTCTATGAATAGACTAAGGGATTGAGGACCATCATCGAATAAAAGAAGGTGTCTACTGATGGAGTCATAGAAAGATACCCAGAGATCATGAGTTGTTTAAGGTATCACAAGTTCCAGCTGTTCACTCGACCCCGAGGCCCTTATATTCCAAATTGGGTTCGAGAATTCTACACAGCCTATAGAACCCTAGTGCCACAAAGGAAGAATCAATCCGCCAAATTAAAGTTGGTCGACTATGTGATTGTCATGGGTAGAAAAGTGAAATGTCCTAGAGATGCTATCAATTCAGTCATGGAGTGTTCCAAGGAGATTGAGGACGACTGTCAGTACATGATCAGGACAAAGACGTTCGAAAATATGAAAAAGTGCATGGCTCCTCTGATATCTGGCGGTCCCCTAAATGGATCGAAGTTGGAGCACCTATTGAGAAGAAGGACCTCAATATCGATGCAAGGTTCTGGTTTGGCTTCATCAGCAGTACTATCATTCCATCCTAGAATGAGTCGATTCTTCGCCATGCAAAAGCAGCCTTTCTTGGTTGCATCATTGATGGGACAAGGCTGAATTTAGGGATGATCATTACACAAGAGATGGTCATGAAGGCCAAGCAACGCCAAAATTCCTTCCCTTTTCTGGAATTAATCACTGAGTTGTGCAGATGAGCTCGGGTGCCTAAAGATAAGAAGAAGATTGTGGATATGATTCCCACCTCCTTCACGGACATTCAAAGTTTTGAGGTGGAGTAGTTGAAAGATGAGGCCGAGAACAAAAAGGCAACCCCGGTGAACACATCCCCGGTTGTGGATATATATGCATTACCTAGAGAGGCACATTTACCTACTCCGGACCCTGGGTCTTCAGGTATATCTAGCACTACCCCATCCATGATGCCTAGTTCCTCTACAAGTTCCCTGCCTCCTAGGTCTGGTGCCTCTACTCCTGCTAATTCTCAAACTCCACTCACCCAGGCTACATTGCTACGGATTGGGTAGCTTACCCATTTTTCCGATAGGCGTGCCTTCAGGCTTGAGGCCTCTATTCCTAGCATGATCGGTAAGGCCCTTGCTGATGTTGTGACACCCCTGAGTACATCTATTGATGCCCTTGAGGCATAGATAGCGGTGTGCGAGCTAGGCCAAGGGGCCACTAAGGAGGTGATGGCTCTAAAGGGCGCTATTGTTGAGCTAAGGAGAGTTGTGGACCAACTGAAGTCCACTCACATGTTAATGATTTTCTGGATTGTTAAGATCCCTGATATGCCAGTTGATCCAAATATGCCTCCGGCTACTATCGGAGATGAGGTTCAAACAGAGAAGGTAGTTGTTGCCGTGTCTGAGGGTGAGACTGATGATGAGCTGCTTGGTGCTGATGAAGAGGTTTCTTATGAGGGTCTTACGGAGATTGAGGAAGCCATGGTAGATTCAGTTGTGCATACCTCTTTGGCAGATACACCCTTGGTTGACCCGAGTGGAGTTAGCAGAGCTGATATTGCACCGGGCACTGATGCCACGATAGATGGAGTGACTATTTAGACAAGACCCCTTTTTACCTCCCTCTCTGTCATATCTATTGGCTTTTGCTGTTTTTATTGCATTTGAGGACAAATTGCTTTTTATTTATGGTGGGGTGAGGTATTTCCATACCAACCTCTTGTGATTATTGTTTTTGTTTATATATTGGGTTTTGTGCTGTAAATTGTGTTTTGGAACTATTTTGTGCATGTTTGAGCTTGTGGCTCCATATTTTGAATGTAAATAGTTTTTGACCCTTCTAAAAAATTTTCCACTTCTTGATTGTCTTTGAATGTGGTTGTTCTTGTGCAAATTTTAGTGTCGGTCTTGATCAATAACAATTACTTGAATAGTACTCTTAATCAAACAAAAATGAATGTGCGGCTACGATGAGGCCAAGTGAAGTTGCATAGACAATATGTGAACTTTTTGAATCTTGTTGTGTCTAGCTGATTATCGAATGGAGGCTCTTGTGATGAACATTACACACCAACAAAAGTGTAAAGTATTGTTTGATATTGGTGCCAATTCCTTGTGTGATGAGCATACCGTGAACCATGTGTGATGACACCTAAAATTTGCCCCATCGTTCCGGTTGACATTATACCTCTTTTAAAGAGTGAAACAATTTGACATTATACCTCTTTTGTGGCCAACCTTGTAAGTGTTTGAACTTTGCTTGAGCACCCTTTGAGCCTTATCCTTTTCTTGGAAGAAACTTGATACAATTGTAACCCTCTCTTTATCCATTCACCTATAATCCTCATGAAACATGGTTTGTTTGAATATCCAACTTAGTCCAAAAGCTTAAGTTAGGGGTGTGGTGAAAAGAGAAGGAAAATCAAGAAGTGCAAAGAATTCTCCCTTGAGCCATGGTTTTGAGAATCATGAAACCCCTCCATACAAAAAAAGAAAGAAAAGAAAAATAATGAAAAAGAAAACGAACAAAAAAAATTGAGAAATAAAGTGTGACAGTTGCAAAAGAAATGGGGTGTCCAAAGTTCCATGGAGAATGAATAATAGGGTGAATTTTTAGCATGAGAGAAAATGTTGAAGAAAATGAAAGAAAGTGATGTTCATACCACATTTCATGAGAAAAGCAGTCACTGAGCCTAAATGATCATACATTTACAGTCAGCCCCGTTACAAACCTTGAAAAGACCTTTTTGATCTTGAGTGAGCTGAAACAAATGTTTGTTGGAAAATAAGGGCAAACCTATGGGTGAAGTCATGCATGTTTTCATCTTTGTGAGTGTGAGAGTTGGATATGATTCCGGATCTCTAAATTGTTGAGAATAGTGTGTGAATATGGAATCATTCTTTATGTGAGGGCATTTGAGTACCTTTGTTGAGCTTGAACTTTCATTTGAAGCAAGTATTGTGAACTTGAGAATCTTTGGTAATGGTGAGTCACAACTTGAACCTATGAGTACACAATTGATCGGTGCATAAGTAAGTTGAGTCTTTTGTTTGCAGTCATGATTGAGTCTTGTGTAGCACTATTTGAGACATCTGAATTTGAGTTTTACTTGAGAACAACCAAAAGTTTAAGTTGGGGGTGTTGATGAGTCCTAGATTTGGACTCATTTGGGATTTATTTACCATTATTTAGTGTCCTTAAATGCTTATTTTGTGCCAATAATTGATGTAAAACCCTTGATTTCTAGGTATATGGATTGAGGGACTAAGCAAGGACACTAATTTGCAAAAAGGAACGAATTAAGCGAGTTGAAAAAGTGAAGAAAAGAAAGCATGGTGATCGCCAAGTCCACTTGGTGAGTCGTTGAATGGTTATCTGATCGCCTAAAGTTCCAGTGTGCGAAGCCTTAAAGGAGAATTGAAGTATTTCACTTTCGAGAAATTAGAAATGGGTCTTTGAGATTCTTCGAATGGGAACATTGTAAGAACAAAATCAATCTTACCCAGTTGATGGAAAACTCAATTTGGTACGATTTTTATCTTTTTATGATGTCTAGCTAAAACACTAATTTTTGGGGTGTGATTATGTGATTATGGGCAGATTTAGTTTATGGGTATTGCTAATTGTTCGTTTAAATGTTGTTTAGAAGTGAGTTTAATCAGTAATTGTGATTTAATTTAAGCATTGTTGTTGCAAATACAATTCTACCTTTATTTTTTTTGTTTGCTCGAGAGAGGTTTTAAAACCAAGCTTATTGATTGTTGGCCAGTGGGTATTGGGTTGACATTGGTTTAGCTTAAGAGTGTGAATCATAAACTCAGTCCCACATAATCAGCTTGAGAGAGTGAATAGACTAAGGTGTAGGCTGGTCTTATTTTGCTTGCTTGTTGATGTTCGAGAGAAATCAACTTGATTCGAGATAAATTGTTCGAGAGAAAATTTATTCCCTTTATCACTTAGCATACTCACTAATATACAGCTATTCCCTAACAGTTGCAATTACCTTTTTGTCTATATTAGCCTATAATTGAATCACATCCCAAGAACCCGTTTCATTATTGTATTTAGTATTGTTTGATGCTGCTATAGTTGATAATTTTAAACCAAAACCCCCATGCCATTTGACATTCGTGTCACCCTTATATTTGAATTATGTTTTATTCAATAAACTTTATTCCTATGACCTATTTGATCATATTCGTACTTCTTAATTGATTCTCAAACACGTACCGCTCTCTGTGGGATTTGACCCTAACTCATTTTGTTGGGTTTTATACTGACTAGCGATCGTTGACACTTAGAATTGGATGAAATGTGCTTCAAACGCTAATCAGTTAGCAGGTATGAAAGAGACCCCTCTCTATCTGTCTCTCTGAGTTTCTACTACTATGTAGCACTTCTGCAATTCAATCATAGAATCATTTTTTATCAAGCTGAAAAAAGTAAGCCATATATATGTTTGTTATTAGTAAAGCGTGAATTGTCAGAGTGACACCTACTATAAAAGGGAACTCCTTTTTGGAACTGCCTTTGTTCTAAGGTTGACACCTACTATAAATGTAATTGTCAAGATTTTCTTAATCGAAAAAGCCTAAATTTGTGTCAAAGATTTCCTTTGTCCGAAATGAGCTTCTACGTAGGTCCTTCCATAAAGGTGATATATCGTGAGTTTACGGTATTTCTAATACAGTTAACTTACAAGTTGTATGTGTCTAGGGCCTTATCGTATTGGTTTTTATGCGTTTTATTATGTTTTTGCAGAAAAGATGTTCAGGCGTAGAAGTATGGAGACAACTGATCAAAATGCAGAAAAAGAGCCTTCACAGAGACGATCTACGGACTATAGGTCCATTGACGGTCCGTAGGTGATGACCGTAGATCAGCAGCCAAGGGACAGATGACAAATGAGGGAAATCTGACCAAGTGTGGAACCACGGTGTCAATTGACGGTCCGTAGATTGGTCTACGGACCGTACTGGTCAAACCGTAGAAGTAGACTGCGAGGGTTCCAATACCTGATTTTTGAAGATTCTAAGTATGGAGCTATGGAGGGGATTGATGGACTGTAGATCGATCTACAGTTCATACTGCAACTCCGTAGTATGCTTCAGAGAGGCTGAGTTTTGGATGCTAAAATATTTTTTAAGTCCTGGCTGACGGAAGGGACTTACGGACCGTAGATCCATTGACGGTCCGTAAGTCAGTCCGTGGATTGAAGACGCGTACCTGAACAGACTTTCCTTAAATTGTTTTCTTTTTAAATTAGGATTTGTTTTTCTATAAATAGGACATGTAAACCTCGTTTTTGGGGGTTAGACATTATTATTCTAGTTCTATTTGGTGTCTTTGGAGATTGAATTACAATTTGACCAATTATTAATTTTCCAAGTTCGTTTTGAAGATTTTTGGCTTTGCAACTCAAGTTGAATTTCTGGGTTTATTATTCTCTTTACGTAAGTTCATGATTTCTTTATCTAAAATTATGAATTGTGTTCTTGCTAATATGAGTAACTAAATCCACAACTAGGGTTGTGGGAATCATGAGCGATTAACAAAATATGAATAGTAAATAAGCAATTCGTGAATAGTGTTTTGCATGCATTGATAATTCTTTCGTTTAGAATTCTTTTTAACGGTGGCCAACATTAGAACTCGCCTTGTTGCTACTTGCCGGATCAAGGAGGTAATCAACAAGAACAGAATTATCAACATAGATTTAGTGTGATACTATCTAATAGACTAGTGTCGATTGGTGCGAAGTAATAACTAAGCCAAACATCGATTATGATGTCTAATATGAGGTAAAGGTAAGGGTTAGTAAATTATACACACGTAGCTGGATCAAGGTGCGGGGTGAAATTCTCTAGTTGCCGGATCAAGGATTTAGAGATACCTAACTTATCACTTTGCATGTAATACACTAGGAAAGGATTGTATTTACTAGGATTATTGCGTTATGAGCTTGTGGGGAACACGTATGCCCTAGTTATTTCTCTCATCACAACCAAAAATTGAGTTTAGTTTGATTACTGATTACTTACTGAATTCTTATTATTTGTTTCATATAAACAAACCCCCCCTTTTTATTACTTGTTTCTGGAAGTTCTTTGACTAATTGAATATAATTGTCGGTTAAAGTAAAATCTAAATCATTTTTCCTCGTGCGATCGACCCCAACCTACAAGTTGGGTTCTCTACTTGATAACGATCGCTTATACTTCTGTAGGGAAGTGTAATTTGAGCGTATCAAATTTTGGCGCCGCTACCGGGGAAATTTTGGCTTTTAGATTTATTTTAATTACATTTTTGAACGTTAGTCAAATATTTCCGTATTTTACTTTTTCTATTTGTTTTTGTCTCTCTCAGGTTCTACCTCTAGTGTATGTCAAGTACACGGAGTCAGGGTGAACCACTTACTCCTTACGATCCAGAGCTAAACCATACTTTACGAAGAATGAATAACCCAAGAGGTCCAATTAATCCTATCGGAGGAGATCTGGATGATGCAGATGAATTACGACAGCAGAGGGTAGTAGGTGGGGACAACGAGGCTCCAGCTGAAAATCGATTGGGAGATCCATTAAGGGCGCAAGATCCACTAGGCCCACGACAATATGACAACTATCGGGGCAACTTGAACATAAAAAACTCTGATGGACCCATTGTCCTACCTCCAAGGCACACATTTGTGGTGACTAGCAGTTTGATGCAGATGCTTACCGCAAGAGGCTTATTCTCAGGATTGCCATCGGAGGACCCACATGCTCACCTAGCCAAGATAAGAGTAGTTTGCAAAAGTTGTGTAGGTAGACCAGACCTAGATATGGACGTCATTGGTTTACGAGTGTTTCCTCTATCACTCACAGGCGACGCTGCAGTATGGTTCACTGAGCTTCCTTATAACTCAATATTTACATGGGACCAATTGGTGGAGGTGTTCAAAGCGAAGTACTATCCAGTGTCCAAGAAGCTCAATCACAAAGACAGGGTCAACAATTTTGTAGCATTACCTGGAGAGTCTGTGAGCAGCTCTTGGGACAAATTCACTGCATTCGTTAGAAGTGTTCCAAATCACCGTATTGATGATGAGTCGCTGAAGGAGTACTTCTATCGAGGACAGGATGATAACAATAAAGCAGTCCTTGACACTATTGCTGGGGTTCATATGGTGATTGTACATATGCACAGATTTCTGAAAAATTAGAGATGACCTCTCACAACAATAAAGCATGGAGCACTAGAAGAGCAGATACTGGGAGAAACACATTTGCCGTTCATAGTGCGACTGTCAACTCTGCAGATGATATTCGTGAGGAGATGGCTCAGATGAGGACAGAGTTGGGGTTGGTACTGAAGCATGTGAGTGGAGGAGTAGAAAAGGTAAATGTTGTGAACTACTTGACAAGAACTCCACCACCAGTTGAGGAGTGTTACTATGAAGAGGACACTTATGCGGTGAATGATCAGACGGGGGGTTTTCGACCAAATGCCCAAGGATCCAACACGGAAAATTGGTGCCAAGGTCAAGGAAACCAAGGTCGGAACTATGGAAATTACAACCGAGAGGGTCATTATGTCCGGGATGGGAACTTCAATCGCAACAACAACTATAACAGGAACAATTATGGCAACAGAAATGATCGGGTTGGACGCTATGTTCCCCCTCAAAATCGGGAATCTGGTGCTAGGGAAGCTGGAGGTAATTTGGCGCGGATTGAAGATATGATGTAGAAGATGATGAGAAGGTTTGATGTAGAAGATGATGAGAAGGTTTAATGCAACTGATGAGAATGGTAAGGAGATGAGAAATGACTTATCTGGCATAGGTCAAAAGGTTGATGCCCATGCAGTGTCAATAAAGCATTTAGAGTAGCAGATGTCACGACCCGGGATCACCCCCTAGTCGTAACCGGCGTACTCGACCTCGAAGAGGTCTAATACAAGCCCTTAGCATTCATCACATTAGATATGTAAAATAGTGCGAAATTAAAAACTCTTTTAAATAAAATCCCATAAGACTCAAAGGTCACTTTTAAAAACATCATTCAAAAGTACACAAGCGGAATACTAAGTCTCTTAGCCATCTTAGACATAAACGTGAAAACATACTAGGGACACGGCCCTTTACAATCAAAAGAAGTCTATTAAGTATATTACAAGAACCTTATCATAAAACTAGAATAGAAACTTGTCCTCGACATATGAGGACATACCACAAGATCTTGGAAGAACTTCAAGTTCCAAGCTTACTATAGAACCCGCTTACTTTCCGGAACCTACACTTGTAGAAAATAGAGAAATATGGAATTAGCACAATTAAGTACTAAGTATGATGACCATGCAAAACATGCTTAAAAAGGGACATTTTAGTTAGAAACCATGCATTATGCCACCTTTTGAAATATCATGAACAATAGCATAAAAGACATACAAGACAAGCATAACATCAAGTAAGTCATAATATCACCTTTAAACAATATCAACATGAAAACCTTTACCTTGGACCTTCACCTCAAGAAACCCTTATGCTATACCTCGTGCAATGTATGGATGGCGTCCCATACCACTATCCATACTAAGGTACCACATTTAGGTCACTTAAAGTAACTTATCCTTCCTTTCTTTCACCTTTGCACAATATTCATACATAAGAGGTATATCATTATTTAAGACATGACAAGGGAAATAACTCGTAATATAACCCAAGTATAACATGCATAACATATTAAGCATTTAAGAGCCAACATTCTTTAATAACCTCATTTAGGGTACATTCATGTCACAGTCATTAGGATTTAGAGAAACTCACTATGACCCTCTCCAAGCCTACTCGTGCAATGTATAGGTAGCATCCCATACTACTACCTACACTTTGTAGAACCTGTCAAGAAACCATAATGAAATCTCACATGATGGGAAGTAAGCGTTTAACCGACATAGACCATGAGAGCTTGTCATGGAATCCGGTGTCATGAGTCCCCACACCGAAAAGAGGTGGTCTACTTGCCTAAGGAAGACCGGTATATATAGCTTAATGGATCCACTAGCTTCCTATGCGGGCACATAGTTTATGGGATAAGGTAGACGATCATTGAAACTCATGCCTAACCTGTCGGGGGAGTTTCCATCTAACCAAATCCGCTCGGTGCTTAGCCTACATTCCCATAGAATAGTTCATTACTTTGACATCATCACACATGAAAGGGTGCCATAAGCCTGCCGATTCAAGGTACATTATTTAACACATGAAAGGGTGCCATAAGCCTGCCGATTCAAGGTACATTTAGGAAAGCTCATTAACTCCTCTTGAAAGGGTGCCATAAGCCTGCCGATTCAAGTCTCATCATTAACCTTTATGGAAAGGGTGCCATAGGCCTGCCGAATCCAAGGTTCATTACTTATCATTAATGGAAGGGTGCCATAAGCCTACCGATCCAAGGTTCATTATAAGCATGTGTGGAAGGGTGCCATTAGCCTACCGATCCAAGGATTCAACAATCAACAATATAATCATTTATACAAGAAAAGGATGCATAAGCCCTACCAATTCAAGGTATACTTTACATTGAAGAATCCTTCATATTCTATCATGAACATTCATGAGTGCCATCAACACATCTATGGAATTTCCATACATCTCATAACTCAAGCTTTAAAACATCGATTCATCAATTCTCCATAGTTGGACATTTTGTCAAACACCTTGAAGGCATGTAATGAAATCAAAGAGCATGGAAAATAGGGTAGTAATTATGCAACCAAACCAGTGAACAACCTACAACAACACCTTTACATTCATAACATGATCACATTATCTTCATTGAACTCTCATTCATACAATGTCATGATAACACTTCAATTTCTCATACTATGCCTTTAAGGCCATAAGCCTCTCATACCAATATACCAACAATACACCATAAAATAAGCATGAGTAATGACATACTTCAACAATCTAAAGACATTTAAACAAGTTCGATTCATATACATTCATTATCAAGCAACCCACTTTATAAAGGCATAAACTAGGAATAGAGAGAAATCATGGGTTCATGGAGTATTTTCATCATAAATCATCATTTAAATACTAATACAATCATAATAAGTCATTAATAACCATTTGAAAACGTTTGAAGAAGGAACCCATGAGTTAGAATAAAAACCCTAGGTTTTGAAGAACTTGGAACCTTTGAAAACTAACTTTGAATGGACTCTAGGGTGAAAGCTAACCCTAGATGAAGGATCACCATACCTTTGCTATGATCTTGCAAGAAATTGATGAAGAAAGACTTGAATCCAAAGCCTAGCTCCCACTTCTTCTTCTTCTTGAGTTGGAGAGAATATTTGAGAAGTGAGGGAAATGTTTTTAGGGATGGAAATTGGATTATGGTATATAGGAAATAATATAAGTCTTTTAAAAAAAAAGGTCCAACACTTTAGAACAAAATCAGGCGGGTGAACAGTACATGAACAGTAAATCGGCTCTTTGGGATTTACCTTTTTCTGCCGGACAGATTTTACGAAAATGGGCATAACTTCTTCGTCCGAACTCCGAATGAGGTGAAACGAAGTGCATTAGGTAGCTAAATCAAAGGGCTTTCCATGGATATGTTATGGGCCACCCAATTATTTGTGTGCTAGGAGATATGACCCTCCAAAGTAGACCCTCGAAAAAGGCTTCACTTTGAAATTTCGGATTTTGATACGGTTGCTCTAAAATTTGGGTTAGACCCATTTCCCACTCAATTTGACCCCCTAAACAAGAATATGAAGTCGGATTTTCGAAAACGAAACGGATCTTTTTATATACACTAAACAAGTTTCCGGTAACTTCCGAAGCACATTTTTAAGAACTTTTGGGTCAAATTCAAATATAATCATTTCATTAAATTCTCGACTCCAAACTCACATGTGAGGCTCTAGTTTCACTCTATCATTTTCCGAGTCGTTACAGCAGATGACTCAGTTGTCTACTATAGTGAACCCACGTCAACCTGGCACTCTTCCTAGCAACACCATCCAGAATCCAAAGAATGATGGTCATTATATGGCAATTACTGCTCGAGGAGGTAAGCAAACCATAGATCCACCTATGCCGTCTGCGGTGGATACTGAGAATAGAAAAAAAGATGATGCGGTGAAAGTTAGAGAGGAGTCTGAGACTGCGACAGAACAAGAAGTTGAGATACCTCAGAAAGTGGTCCCCATACCTAGACCGCCACCACCTTTCCCACAGAGGTTAGTAAAGAAGACTGAAAATGGCAAATATCGCAGATTTATCACTATGTTAAAGCAGCTTTCTATCAATGTCCCTCTGATAGAAGCATTGGAGCAAATGTCTGATGAGGAGCACACACTGATTGGGTCACCAACTGGGGCTGCTTCTAGTTCAGAGGATTCTGCATCAGGATCTGGATCTGACAATGCTTCAGGCTCCAAGTATGCCCATTCTTCACGATTCGAGTCTGCCCAGGCTACAGGGTCCAATGCCAAATCTTCCACCGGGTCGGAAGAAAATGACTAAGCGGCCTCATCTGACGAGGCTACTAGTTCGGAGTCCATACTCGCACCCCCGAATGATGTTCCCACTCCTGTAGCCGGTGAGCTAAATAGGTGGTGTGTCAAGGGCCAATGGCAAATATACCGGGATGCCAAGATGGTCAATGAAAAATAGAAAATGGTCCGACTGATCACAGAGGAGCGGAGAGTTCTCACAGGGAGCTTGCACACTGTTCCAGACATTCACCGACTGTTCAACCTTCACAAGTATGACTGGATGGCTCGAGACCCAGGGACGTACAGCGAGGAAATTGTGTGGGAGTTCTATGCTTCCTATGCTGCCACTCTCCGGGGTTCCATTTCTAAGAGGTCGAAGCCCTTAGCTCAGGATCCGCTGACTTCCACATTGGTTCAAGGGTGCCTGGTGGACATATCACCTGCCACGATCAGACTATTTCTCTACGGTCCTACTGCAGGTCACTCTTGGTCCCTCAATACAGCGGAGTTTGACTACAGATGGGACATTGTGCGGAGTGGTGCTTCCAGAGGAATTCTGAGCAAATGAGGCCGTGATACTTTGGTTGGCCGAGATACATTCTTTGCGAGATGGCGAGCGTGCGGAATGGGTTGCTGCTCCACGTTTGGGCATTCGGAAGGCGACATTAACTTTTGTGGCCAAGTTCTTCTGGTTACTTGTGCGTAATATGGTGTCGCCGACAAAAGCTGATAATCAAGTCACGTGGGACAGAGCAGTCATGGTAGCGGCATTGGTAGTAGGAGTAGAGATCGACTTTGCCCGCATGTTACTGGCAGAGATACACGAGAGGGCATTCAGGACCTCCACTACTTACCCCTTTCCATGCCTTATTTTTCAGTTGTGCAGGGACTCTGGAGTGCCGATCTGGCATTGTGACAGGCTAGTCCACCCTACAGGAGCATTAGACATCGGTCTCATTCGAGATGAGGTGAATGTAGCAGCACCTCGCAGAGAGCCTCAGGTTGAGATACCTCATTTGGGTACCGACCTTGCAGACACAGTGGGGCAGGCATAGGGCGATGACCTCAGCGCCCCCGATCACACCAACACTGTCTCGGGCTCCTCTTCTCAGGTAGCTAGCATGGGCCCTAGCTCTTCCTGGTTTACACCGCAATTGGGTGCTGCTGTTGTTCCCTTGGCCAGAGTACAGAAGTTAGAGGCTCAGATGGCCACACTACTACATCACATCCAGCCATGGATGCAAAAGTTGATCGCCAAGTCCGAGGCTAGAGTGGAGCGCAGGATGGAGGATATGATAGATCGGAAGGTCCAGGCTGTCAATAATCGCCTAGATGCCTTCGAACTGAGAGTCCTCGAGCGACCCACCCCGGCCATAGACCTATCTGCTTTGCAGGCCGACATAGCTAGCCTCCGGTATGACGTTGAGACCATTCTTGCTGCACCTTCAATTGAGCCTCAGGTTGCCCCCACTGCACTGGCTGATGATACAGTGCTAGATGCCCTATTCAGTGGGACCGCCGAGGAGGGACTTGCACCTACACAGGCCAAAGACAAGCGGCACCGCTCTCACCACATTGGGGAAGAGAAAGCCCTCAAGAGACAGCGTAGGCAGGAGAAGGAGTCTAGGAGGGCGTCGATAGTAGATGAAGAGTTGCACCAGTAGAGGGAGCGTGAGAGAGTAGCAGGGGCGTCAAGCTCTGCCCCCAGTTGTAGAGGCCTAACCTGTTTCGGGAGACACAGAGAGATTGAGAGAGAGCACTACTGAGGGTGCTACGACTGATGATGTGGGCACTACTGAGGGTGCACCCACTAATGTTCTAGCGGGTTTCGGGCAACCGGACCCCCTGCTTGTTGGTGATTCGCCGACGCTTTGCGCCACGGGTTTGCTTTACCCAATCCATTTTCTTTTACTATTTCTATATGCGTTGGGAACAACTGCATCTATTTTTGTTGGGGGTGGGGAAAATGGATTGTGAGTGATAGGGTGAAATCTGAATAACCCAACTCATGAATCCTCCCTTGGGGTTTTCTTACCTGTGTTCTTTTTCCCCAAAGGACTGTTTAATTTCTGTTAAACCGGCATGTCTTAGGATTGTATGTGTAGAAGCATGATACAGAATAAAGCATGATGGCTTATAAAAAATGATACCCGTCAAATTTTGGGATGTATGCTAGATGTTGTAGGCTATGATTTGTTGATTGTGTTGACTATGAGTATGACATAATAAATCAACTTGATGGCATGACATGAGCTGAAACTTGAACTAAGTAATCTAATAATCTGATAATGAAACTATGTGCCAAGAGTGGGTGAGAATCATTGTGTTCAAACAGTTTTTGTGCAAAGCTAGAACTTGCCCGGTTAGTCCTGCTAAGACAACTCAATCTAGAGGTTAGGAAGTGATCATAGGCCATTGTTCTGAAAAGTCAGGAAATTGCCTAGAAGGATTCAACCAAATGAAATAATTGTTCCCTTTGATCCAGCTTTGAGCCTAAAATAAACCATTTCTTTCTAAAACCCCAAATTCACCTTCCCATAATCTAATACGTTGGCCCTGGTCCCTCCTTGGACATGTGCACTTAGACTTAGGCCAAAAGCCTAAGTTGAGGGTAGCTAATGCAAAAGTAACTTCAAATCTTGGCCCTGACCCGACATCGGGTATTGTGCACCTTAACTAATGAAAAATCTATAAGTTGAGGGTGACTATGAAAGAAGATACTGAGAGAAAAATGGGTATGAAAAGAGTAACGTGAAGAAGAGAGAAAACCTGTGGAAAGGATGTGATTGGTTAAAATCTAAAAAAAAAAAAAGTGAAGAAAATAAAGCGTTACAAATTCTGAAGTCACATCCTTGGTTAAAGAAAAACAAGTGAAAGAAGGTAAAACTGTAGGATGTCAGAAATAGGGCAAAAAGACGTTAAAAGCCAAAGTGTAATGTCAAGGAGGGCAGAAAGTCACTAATCAGTACCCAAATGTACCACACCTGACCCTGAGCCTACGTTACAACCCAATAAAGTCCTATAGTGATCCTAGAATCTAGTTTAGAGAGTCTAAGCAGTGAAAATAAGGGCCAGCTTATGGTGTAAAGCACTAACTATATTTGAAATTACTTCTGAGCGTGAGTGTTGAATAAATCCTTACACCATAAATGACATTCAATTTTTGTGAAAAAGGGATTTCGTTTGAAGTAAGGGCACTAGTTACATTGTCAGAAAGTTGGTATCTTGGTGATAGTGATAAGGTGCAAGTTGTGTGTCAATTGGTTGATCTGTGTCATAGTCTGATCTGCATTGATTAGCTTGTCGAGTCTAAAAGAACGAAGTTGCATCTAAAAAGTAAGGGGGGTAGAGAGCCACGTGATTGCTTGGGCTTGAAATGCTTGCTTCTATACAAGAGTCGTTTGGAGTTGTATTGCATCACTTGAGGACAAACAACGAATTTAAGTTGAGGGTGTTGATATACCGTGAGTTTACGGTATTTCTAATACACTTAACTTACAAGTTGTGTGTGTCTAGGGCCTTATCGTATTAGTTTTTATGTGTTTTATTATGTTTTTGCAGAAAAAATGTTTAGGCATTGAAGTATGGAGACAACTGATCAAAATGCAGAAAAAGAGCCTTCACGGAGACGATCTACGGACCGTAGGTCCATTGACGGTCCGTAGGTGATGACCGTAGATCAGCAACCAAGGGACAGATGACAAATGAGGGAAATCTGACCAAGTGTGGAACCACGGTGTCAATTGACGGTCCGTAGATCGGTCTACGAACCGTACTGGTCAAACCGTAGAAGGAGACTGCGAGGGTTCCAGTACCTGATTTTTGAAGATTCTAAGTATGGAGCTACGGAGGGGATTCATGGACCGTAGATTGATCTACGGTCCGTACTACAACTCCGTTTGCTTCAGAGAGGCTGAGTTTTGGATGCTAAAATATTTTCTAAGTCTTGGCTGACGGAAGGGACTTACGGACCGTAGATCCATCGACAGTCCGTAAGTCAGTCTCCTGGATTGAAGATGCGTACCTAAACGAACTTTCCTTAAATTGTTTCCTTTTCAAATTAGGATTTGTTTTTCTATAAATAGGACATGTAAACCTCATTTTTGGGGGTTAGACATTATTATTCTATCTCTATTTGGTGTCTTTGGAGATTGAATTACAATTTGAGCAATTATTAATTTTCCAAGTTCATTTTGAAGATTTTTGGCTTTGCAACTCAAGTTGAATTTCTGGGTTTATTATTCTCTTTACGTAAGTTCATGATTTCTTTATCTAAAATTATGAATTGTGTTCTTACTAATATGAGTAACTAAATCCACAACTAGGGTTGTGGGAACCATGAGCGATTAACAAAATATGAATAGTAAATAAGCAATTCGTGAATAGTATTTTGCATGCATTGATAATTCTTTTGTTTAGAATTATTTTTAACGGTGGCCAATGTTAGAACTCACGTTGTTGCTACTTGCCGGATCAAGGAGGTAATCAACAAGAAAAGAATTATCAACATAGATTTAGTGTGATACTATCTAATAGACTAGTGTCGATTGGTGTGATACTATAACTAAACCAAACATCGATTATGATGTCTAATATGAGGTAAAGGTAAGGGTTAGTAAATTATACACACGTAGCCGGATCAAGGTGCGGGGTGAAATTCTCTAGATGTCGGATCAAGGATTTAGAGATACCTAACTTATCACTTTGCATGTAATACACTAGGAAAAGATTGTTGTTACTAGGATTATTGCGTTATGAACTTTTGGGGAACATGTATGCCCTAATTATTTCTCTCATCTTGATAACAACCAAAAATTGAGTTTAGTTTGATTACTGATTACTTACTGAATTCTTATTATTTGTTTCATATAAACAAACCCCCCCCCCCCCCTTTTTTATTACTTGTTTCTGGAAGTTCTTTGACTAATTGAATATAATTGTCGGTTAAAGTAAAATCTAAACCATTTTTCCTCGTGGGATCGACCCCAACCTACAAGTTAGGTTCTCTACTTGATAACGATCGCTTATACTTCTGTAGGGAAGTGTAATTTGAGCGTATCAAAAGGGGCTTTTCTTAATTAAAGGGCATCCCCTTTCTATTCCGATCATCTAAGTGGTCAGGGAATTGCCAAGTGTAAAAGCTTTAAGAGATAGGAGGGAAATGATAGATTAGTTCATGATTTGGCCCGTCAAAAGTCTGGTTCCTTCGTGAACGAAGTTCAGAATCAACATGGGTTCGTAGAATGAAAGGAGTGTATAACTGGGATTTCATTCCACTTTTTTTTTATAATGAGGGAGAGATAGAATGGAGTTGCTTGGATGGCAGCGCAAGATCAGCCTCATGAAAACCTTATATTCCCTGAGGAGATTCGACCACATGGAAAGACTCTTTAATAGAACTTTAGCCTTAGCTGGTCATGATCAAGAAAGCACTAGTTTCGCTTGGAGACCGAGAATGCTCGACTTCTCAATTTATCTGGTAAACTACTAGGGGCTCATGTACCCATCTTTCCTTCAACACCAAAAAACTAGTAATTTTATGTGTCTTCTTGAAAGAGTGAAGTGCTTCACGAATGTGGAGAACGAACCCATAAAACTTTTTGCTCTTCCTTTCCCTCCCTCGCTTACAATTACTTCCAATTCCAACCATTTTCTAGTAAATGCACCCATAAGAACTCAAAAAAAAACTATGAACCGGAGCTAGCAATCTGGACCGTATTGAAAAGGTTCGTGAGACACATGATGAAAAAGTAACAATATTATGAAACAAGGTCCAAGAATGAAGAAGGGGTAGAATTACTAAATAAATATGAGTTGTTACTAATACCCGAGGCAGAAAAGAAGCATTTTCAACGGGATCCAGTAATAGAAAAAGATTGGATTGGGAATGACCATGGAGGTTGCCAGTATTATTGGGGAAGTCTCTCATTGAGAAGAAACAAAGTAGGACAATAGCTCACTAAACCTCTGAGCTCTTTTTCTGTAAAGATCCATTTCTTAAAGGGACATTTCTGCACTCATTTCAGATCACAGAGGTTGGGCTTCAGTTGAAGAACCTTCTCCTTCCCTTCTACCGATGAAAACTACTCTTGCAAAGTCATTCGTATAACCTTCTTTCCAGTAGAATAGATTATATGAAATAAAAGCCAAGAGGTGATAGTGGCATCGATCTTCTCGCTCCATGAGGAAAAGGTATGGAATGGCCTATTTTCATGTCTAAATCGGGAGTTTACGGGCTCTTTAGGGTCTCCATCTCACTAAAGATACTCAAATGAAAGTGCAGTCTTTGAACAGAAATATGCAATCTTCCTTTAGCCATCTCTTCATGTCTATTTTAGCCTTGCATCAGTCTGAAATCTATTGGTAATTGATATTTAGGAAGAAGCCCTGTTAAAGACTAAGTCTAATTCAAAGTAAAGGCGGAACCCAGGCCAATGGTAGTTCAACTGTTCTTTCTAGCAGGTGCAATAGCGCACTAGGATTTCCAAATCTTAAGGATTGGAACTCCTCTCCTTACAGTCAAGTGGTTTTTCGCTCTTTGGCTTGAGTCAAGTGGGGTGGGGTTTGATCTTTTGCTGCTCTTATTGACCACAGAGGCATGCGAGATGGGGTCGGATTCATAGTTCCATTTAGGGGTAGGTATAAACCTTTATTCATCTTCTTTGATCCTCCTTAGAATATACATCATCTTGGTCTCGACCTTGTTGAGCTTACCCTGATCAAAATTTCCTATTTTGCTGCCTCTTCGATCATCTCCAACTCCCTAAAAATGAAGATTGATGACCTAGATGGTTAGGGTCTTTCCTTACCTTAGTTGAGCCTTATGTCCTTCAACATTCCTATTCATTTTGCCTTATCTTGGGCACCGCAGTGGACTTATTATCTTATATATAATATCTACTCTAAAGATTAAGAAGATAGACAGTCTCCCTTCCATAGATTTGATTGGGAATGATTCTCATGATCGTGACCTTATCAAATGCGTGCCTACCGACACATGTCAAAGTCTTTGGTTTGCATGACGTCTCCTTCCATTTGCTCTAGCTATGAAAGAAAAGAATGAGCACAACACTTTATTCTCTTCTACCTCTTCTGGTTGAAGTTTTGGTGAATTGGGTATTTCCCTCCTGAGCCCAAATTTACCAACACACGAAAAGATCTCAATAGGCCTAGTGCAGGGGGAAAGCTCCACTATAGTGTGGTAAGGCTCTTTCCTTTTTTCTCAGGGGATTGGTCTGGTCCGCCTCTCTCATCATGCCTCAACAAAATGGAAAAAATTCTTTCTTTGGAAGAATTCTCCTTACTGGGGTAGGACTATAACACCAATTGAAGCTTAGGAGGGAATAGAAAGATAGGAAGCTTGGAGAGCTAATGGAAAGAAGCTCATTTATGAAGTTAAGTCATTACTAGAGAAACCAATGTCATCCACATAGAAGAAAGACAATACTTGATGTCGACCTTCTTATAAACACTGAGAACTCTTAGATAGAATATTAGAACGGAAAGATCCATTAGATAATAACCAGCCCTTAGCATTTGTGCATCTATGCGTGTTTTTAACATTCTATATCTTAGTGCAGAAATGCCCCCTTAAATGATTTAGTGGGAATGTAGAGGATTGATTGCTTGGTGGCTCCATAAAAGCGATCCCTGATCGTTTTAACTGTATGTAGTTCCCCTCAATCTTTCTTCTGGGTTTTCCTCCGAAAGGGTCTTAGACCACAACTTGGGAAAAACATGGTTTAGGTAATTGTGTCACAGAATCAGTTGTGCTCTACCTCTTCCCCTATATCAGAAAATTTCCTTGTGTGGAAGGTTGACTCTGAACTTCAGCCAAGAAAGCTCATAGCAAAGCAAACAGTAAGGTTTGGAGAAAGAGCATTAGGGTAGGTAATCGCCACTGCATGGTGGAATTTAGAAAGTTGTCAAAAACCGACACCACCTATCCAAGTAAGAGTTATTCTCAACTGTAACACCCCAAACATAAATAGAGGGTTTAGCATGTTGTAGCATCAAGGTGTTACCCACGAGGGCTACCCACGCCCCATGGTTAGACCCATGCTCCGTGAGAAGCCTCACAGATGAGCCCCTAAGAAAACTGCCTAAGGCAGACCTACGGCAGGACCCATGCCCCGTGGATGGGTCCATACCTCGTAGGTGGTCTCCATAGGTCAACGACCAACTTTAGAGTTTCAGACCCCCAAACCACGCCCAACCAGTATGGGTCGTAGATCAACCTACACCCCCTGGTCGGGGTCTCGTGGATGGGGCAATGAGGTAGTTTTTAGCAGTTGAGTTTAGAGGTACTTTGGGGTTTTCGATTTTAATTAAGATTAAGTGGTGTCATTTTACCCTAATCTATACCACCTATATAAGGCTTTAGACCCCTAAATTAAGTCATTCTAAGTCATTACTTCAAGATCCCCAAAGAAACCCAATTCTCTCTAAGAAATTATCACTTTAGAAGAAGAAGAAGAAGAAGAAGGAGGAGGAGGAGGAGGAGGAGTAGGAGGATGAGGAGGAGAAGGAGAAAGAGAAGGAGAAGGAGAAAGAGAAGGAGAAGGAGAAGGAGAAGGAGAAGAAGAAGAAGAAGAAAAAAAAGAAAAAGTAGAAGAAGGAGAAGAAGAAGGAGAAGGAGGAGGAGGAGGAGAAGAAGTAGCAGGAGAAACAGAAGGAGAAGAATAAGGAGAAGAATAAAGAGAGAAGAAGAAGGAGAAGAAGAAGAAGAAGAAGAAGAAGAAGGAGGAGGAGGAGAAGAAGTAGTAGGAGAAAGAGAAGGAGAAGAATAAAGAGAGAAGAAGAAGGAGAATAAGAAGGAGAATAAGAAGAAAAAGAAGAAGAAGAAGAAGAAGAAGAAGAAGAAGAAGGAGAAGAAGAAAAAGCGGAAGGTCAAGCTGGGTCAAGACAAGAAGAAGGAGGAGAAGAAGAAGAAGAAGAAGAAAAAAAAGAAGAAGAAGAAGAAGAAGAAGAAGAAGAAGAAGAAGAAGAAGGAGAAGAAGAAGAGGAAGGTCAAGTTAGGTCAAGCCAAGTCTCCATTGTTTCAAGATTGGTAAGCATTGTAATCAAGGTATGATGGCTTATTCATTCATGGATTTATTTCGTCCATAAAGCCTCCATGTTTTCCCCAATTTACAAAAAGAATTCCCCAAGTCAAACTAGGGTTTCTTCTAATGTTATGGGCTATGATCCAATAGAGTGGATTATTATTGTATATGACTGTTTAAAAATGTTTATGATGGAATTACATTTTTTAGTATGATTATACACGTATTCATGCTTAACCTATGATTCTAGGGTGAATTTTATGTATTTAGGTTTTATGCCATGAAAGGGGAAATTGATTATTTAGAGGTAACCTTCTAAAATGGATGAAGTACATTGTAGATTTCTTGATAGTCAAGTATATAGCATTAATTGAATGTGATTAGTGTATGTATGATGAATCATGATAAGTAGTGATTGAGATTGGGGGCTATATGATGAAGAATAATTAGATTGCTTGAGTTTGAATCTCATAGACATGAATTTCTTAAGAGTAAAACTTATAGACATGAATTGATTAAGATCAAGTATGCATGTTGAATTATGATTTAGTAATGCTTGAAATTGAACCTATATGATGATATATGATTAAAATTGATGAAGAATAAAACATGTGATTAGAATGTCTTTAGACCTAGGCATATGTGATGATGGTGAGAAGAAATGCATAGAGAGTAAGGCTTGTAATTAAGAATGTTAATTGCTAGGGCTTTGAAGGTAAAGCGAATAAGATGAACTATAAATGGTAAGGCTTTGAGAGTGAAGCTTATGTGTCTGATAAATGGTGGATAGGATTGTAGTGGAAGGACTTAACCACATGACCTATATTATGAAGGTATTCATGATATTATCAAATCCATGTCTAATGCTTAACTTCTAGATGTGTTGATTGAAAGTAAGTTTTGAACATTAAAAGGCAAGTTGATGAGATTATGCATGTTTCCATGAAATCTATGTAAATGCTATGAGTACACTTTGAGAGTGAAGTGTTAATGAACAAGTTGTTGTTGTAGGTTGATTGAAAGGATATTCTCATGAACTCATGATGAACATGATGTGAAAGGTTTTCTCACACAATGAAGATCCTAGGTTGAAAGGCTTTCTTACCTAATTGAATCTAATACTTACATGTGGACAAGATGTGAAAGTTTTTCTCACCCATGATCCAAGAGTTATCCTAATAAACTAACTTGGATTCATTGTCAAGGACATCCTTCCATAAAGTATGACTCAAGTAGGACTTAATAAGTATTCCATGGAAATTATGCTTAGCACCAAGTGGATATTGAATATGAGATGGAAGCTTCTATGCCAGTTGAGTGCGGCTTCCAAATAGGATCATTTTACACTAGTTGAGTCCGGGCTCCCAAGTACATATATCTCATGAGAGGGAGACCTTCTATGCCAGTTGAGTCTGGGCTTCTAGTAGTAATCTCCATATCACATAAACTACGTTCCCCCGTAGGTTACTTAGCTAATGGATCCACTTAAGCTAAATCATGGTTCTACCTTAGGCAAGTAGGAAAATCCTTTTTGGTGTGGATAACACCGGGGGATCATGTTTTAGCTCACACAGCCTCTGTGTCGGTTAAGTCTAATTCCCACAATATCAAGTCTAATATGAGGTTTACTTGTTTGATGTATTCTTAGATTGAGTCATTGCTATAGTTGTTTTCCTTGATATATGTGGTTAAAGGTGAATGTTCCCTTATCTATGATAACTAAGATAAAGGATGAGATTAAAAGATGATGAATATGAATGAGGGCCTAACTTGGTTTTCTTAGGATGGGTGAGATTTATGGGGTCTTATCCATGCATTGCACAAGCATGCTTTGAGGTTACTTATGAGTTGTCTCTCTTATATTATGTTGATCTAGAGGCATTGATTATGTCTATGACTATTTTGATATCCTTTATACTTATAGCCTATGTCTTATGATGATGTCTCTTATACTTATAGCTTATGTTATTGTCTCTTATGATTATGGTATATGTCTTATGTTGACTAATTCCTACATTATGCTTATTTTAATTATTTATGCTAGCCATCATAATTAGTACATTATTGTACTAACGCATAATCTTGCCCACATTCTTATCAAATATAGGGTCTAGTGATATTGACTTCCATTCTCGTGGCTAGGATCATAGTAGAAGCAAGCAAGTAATGAGTTGGTCAGTCCTCATAGCATCGAGGACTTGATCACCTTTCCTTTTATTTCTTTCTTTAAGTTTAGACTTTTGTATGGTTTGTGTCCCTAACTCATTTCAAGTATTAGATGGTTTGAGACAAGTGTAAGACTTCCGCTTCATTTTATGAGACTTTGATTGTATTGGAAAAATGTTTTAAATTTCCGCACCATTTTCTATTAGCTTATGTTATGATATGCTAAGAGGCTTGTATGAGGATTTACAGAGTCATGTACATTGTGTCACATCTAGGGGGTACCCATATTCGTGACAAACTTTGTATCAGAGCACAAGGTTTAGAATGGTTCTTAGATGTCTCAAACCACGTCTAGTTGAGTCTTGTTCATCATTGTTAAGCGTGCCACATTTATGAATGAGAGGCTATTAGATGTTTAGGAAACTTCACTTCTTCATTCTCTAAGTTATGCCATAGAGCTTAACTCTATTAGGTCTTTATCCTAATCTGTGCTTGATGGTTTTCAGGATATGACTACTACAAGGGCTAACGTTAGAAGGAATGAGGAAGACAGTGTGGATCAACAAGTTCTTCCCCAAGCCCCTCCTCAATCTCTAAATGACCCTTTGGAAAAGAAAGTAACAAATGAGAAGTTTAGGTTTGGTTTTCAAATGTTGACTCAGGCTAGGATAGAAACTCCAAAATATTTTGGGTAAAGATGGAAGAAGATCCTCAAGAGTTTATAGATGAGGTCTCTAAGGTGTTGGACTTTGTGGGAGTGACTTCGGTAGAGAAGGCGGAGTTGGTTTCTTACCAACTCAAAGGGGTTGCTCAAGTTTGGTTTAATTAATGGAAAGAGGCTAGACCGGTAGAAATGGGTCCCATAGAGTGGGAAAGGTTAAAAAGTGCTTTTCTAGACAGGTTTTTCCCTATAGAAATGAGAGAAGCTTTAGTGCTTGAGTTCATTAAATTTAGGCTAGGTAATATAAGTGTTAAGGAATATGCATTGAGGTTCACCCAATTGTCTAAGTATGCTCCATCTTCGGTGGCCGACTATAGGTCGAGGATGAGTAAGTTTGTGTCGAGAGTGTCTGATTGTAATACCCCGAAAACTAGTAGACCTAACTAGAGCCTTAAGCTAGGGTTCTAGAGTTTATGTTGAGGAATAGAGTCGTAGATGAGACTTCCCATGATTAGAATAGGGGTTTAGGGGTCAAACATCAAGGCACGTGTTACACCTCGTAGATTAGAAGACCATCTAAGGTTTGGTATAGGGTTGCAAAGGCAAATGCCAAGGCAAGGAGGCCAAGCCTAAGCCAAAGGCCAAGGCTGCCCCAACCTTGGCCAAGCACTACCCCAGGGTTCATGACCAGTGGTCCTGACCACGGTCCATGAAGGGGCTCGTGAAGACCCATTAGAATGGTGGAAGGCAAGGCCCTTAAGCCTAGCTACTGGCTAGGGTCCACGACCATCACCACGACTCATGGTCTTGACCACAGATCGTGGGAGATCTCCTAGTCTTCCCTTAGGCTTTTAGTGGACCAAGAGATTAAGCCCTAGCCACTGCCCTCGGACCATGGGCCGGACCATGGCCCGTGAAGTCCTCTCGTGGTGCCTGGGAGTGGGCTGCCTTATGAGAGGTTTTTAGTAAATTCCTTTTTAGTTGGTTTTAAGTGGGGGTCATTTTATATGGACTTTATTCACCTACATAGACTATTTTAAGTCATTAATCACCCCAACTAAGTCATTTAGAATCAAAACCCCAAAACACTCTCCTCTTAAATATTTCTCTCTCTAGAAAACCCAAGACTTGAAGAAGACGATAGAGCTTGAAGCTTGGACCAAGAACAACCTCCAATGTTGAAAGCTTGTGTTAGGGATTTTATTAAAGGTATGTTTAGCTTATTCATCTATGGGTTCTTCCACCCATAGATCCCCCTCGAAATCTCCCAATTGTGATATAAAAAACCCAATTCTAGTTAGGGTTCTTCTAACATTGTGGGTAGAGTTTGAGTATGATTCCAATCTATTGGATAATACCCAATTATGATTGATTTAGCTTTTTTTAGTGATATAATGGTGAATTTATGTGATTTCTAAGGTAAACCCTAAACTAAATTGATGAGTGTGATATTTGTGGGTTTATGTCACTTCAGGTGAAATTGAAGGTTCAAAGGTGATCTTCTTAAATCAATGTCATGAGTAGTAATTGTTCAAAGTTAGGAGCATATAATATTGAATTGAACTATATTTTATTGAATATGATGGATCTTGAGTTGTAAAGATGAAATTTAACCTTTATGATGAATTATGACTAGAATCACCTAGTAATAAAGAATGTGGTTGAATGTCTTGCCATCTAGATATGAATGATGATAGAATGAAGTCAAGCTTGAGAATAAGGCTTGTAGTTATCAAGGTTAGGGCTTTGGGGGTAAACCCAATATGATGTGACTTCGTTGTGTATTGTTCAAAGTCCAATCTCATTTACATACACTTAGGCATGAATATGCTAGGAGATCCAAGATTCTCTCACATAGAATGATTCTAGATTGGATTAATAACCTAAAATGAATCAAAGCATGTTAGACTAGAATAGCTTGAAGTTCTGATATATATGATCCCTTCATGTGTAGCTTGACTTGGTAAGACAAGACCATTTCATGGTAGCCTAGGATTGAGGATTTAGACTCTCCTATGGATAGCTTGAACTAGCATTGTAAAAATGCATTCCATGGTAGCTTGATTTGGTTAGGCAAAGACCATTTCATGGTAACTTTAGGATTGAGGACATATACTCTCCTAATTGTAGCTTGGGATTGAGATTCATACTCTCCTAAGGATAGCTTACATTAGCATCTTGGTATGCTTGTAAGGGTGGGTTGAGCTAGTAATACTCATGGTAGCTTGGGAGTGAGAATCATACTCTCCTAAGCATAGCTTTCATTAGCATCATGGGATGTGTTGCATGGTAGGTAGAATAGGACATTTGCACACATCCTTAAATATCTTGGACTTGCATGATAGTATGCCCTCCATGGTAGTTTGACTTAGCAAAATATAGACATGTTAGTTAGATTATTAGCTTGGTCTAGCCTAGTAGGGTGCTATTCCTTGGTAGCCTTGAATTGATGACTTGTGCTCATTCATGTGTGATGTCTTGCCTTGTACTAAGAAGTGAAGTACCTTAAGTGAATAAAGTCAAATAATCAAGAGGGACTAATCCCAACTAGTGAGTATTCATGAAAGCCTAAAGGAGTACTTAGTGTGGATAGTAGTATGGGATGCTATTCATATATTGCACAAGTATGACTTAAGGCTAGGTATGAAGGGTTCCTTTGCATAGTATAGTTTATATTGGGTTGTTACTATAGTTGTCTTCCTAGAAGTGATTGACTAAAGGTGATAGCTCCCTAGTCTACATGAAAAAAGCCAATAGTGAGACCTAAGGAGGATGAATATGTCTAGGATGACTTCAAGGTTATGCTTAGTGTGAACGGTAGTATGGGATGCCTTTCATGCATTGCACAAGTGTGGCTTGAAGTTACTTAGGGTTATGGTTCCTTTATGGTAGAGAAGCTTAAAAGTTAACCATGTGTATAGACTATGATTAACATGACCAAAAATGGGTACTTGGCTTGGGTGGTATTATGGGATGTTGTTCATGCTTTGCACATGTATGCTTTTGAGGTTACCTGAGAATGGTTCTATTATGGTCTAGATGACTAAGAGTCAATTATGCTTATATGATGCTTATGTTGGAGACTTTGCTTATTATGATTATGACTTGTCTCCTACGCTCATTCACTATGTCTTATGTTGACTTATGATTATATGATGCTTATGTTGGAGAATATGCTATGACTATGTTATTATCTTTTATGCTTATGTCTTTTGTTGACTAACAATTTTGAGATGGTCTTATGTTTTGTGCTAGCTTTCATACTTGGTACATTTTGTACTAACGCATACTTTGCCTACATTTTATTCAAATGTAGGGTTTCGGAGATTGAGTGCCTTTGGAGGCTAGGTTTCTAAGGAGCAAGAAGAGTTGAAGAATTGGTGAGTCCTCATATCTTCAAGGGCAAACCCATTATTTCCCTTTATGTCATTTCATTATGTTTTAGAATTTTATATGGGCTGCATCCCAAGAGTTTTATTCAAGAGTTATGTTAGATGGTTTGAGACAAAAGTGTAGTAAAGACTTCTGCTTGCTTTATGAAAATGTTTTCGATTGTATGGATAAATAAAGTTTTAAATTTTATGTACTTTTCTATTATATTATGTTATGAATTGCTAAGGGATTGTATGAGACCCCTTCGAGGTAAAATACGCCGTGTTATGTCTAGGGGGTACCCCTGGGTCGTGACTAACTTGGTAATCAGAGCACAGTGTTTAGAATGGTTCTAGGATTGTCTCAAACAACATCTAGTAGAGTCTTATTCATAAATGTGAAGCATGCCATATTTATGAATAGGAGGCCATTGGATGCTTAGGAAAATCTCACTTCTTCATTCTCTAAGTCGTGCCATAGAGTTTGGTTTTAGTAGGCCCTTTTTCTAATATGTGCCCGTTGTTTTTCAAGGTATGGCTAATACAAGGAAAAATGCTAATAGAGAAGAGGAAGACAATGTGGACCAAGAGGTTCCTCTCTAAGTTCCTCTAAAAGCTCCTCTTCAAGCTTCAAATGACCCTCCAATTGAGAATGTCACTCTTGCGGAGTTTAGGGCTTCTATGCAATTGTTGGCTCAAGCCTTGGCGGTGCAAGCCAATAGAGAGGTGGTGGCTCCGATAAACCCAATAAGAGGGATGGGTGGTTCTAGGGTATGAGAGTTTTTGAGGATGAACCCTCTGAAGTTTAGTGGCTCCAAAGTGGAAGAGGATTTGAATGGATTCATAAAAGAGGTTTATAAAGTGTTAGCTATCATAGGGGAGAGGTCAATAGAAAAAGCGTAGCTAGCCGCTTACCAATTGAAGGATGTTGCCCAAATTGGTATAAACAATGGAAATATAGTAGGCCAGTAGAAGCGGGCCCTATAGAGTGGGAAGCATTTAAGTCAGGATTTCTAGATAGGTTCTTCCCTAGAGAGTTGAGGGAAGCTAAGATGGAAGAGTTCATCAATCTTAAGCAAGGTACCATGAGTGTTAAAGAGTATGCCTTGAAATTTACTCTTTTGTCTAAGTATTATTCATTTTTGCTAGCAAATCCAAGGAATATGATGAGTAGGTTTGTGACGGGTGTGTCCAAATTAGTGTCAAAAGAATATCGTACGGCAATGCTCCATGATGATATGGATATATCACGTCTTATGGTGTATACTCAACAAATGGAGGAAGATAAGCTTGATGAGGCAAGATCTAGGGAGAAAAAGAGGTCTAGGATGGACAATGATAAGTCTTTTCATGATTGGTCCGATGGACATGGTCGTTCTAAGAATTGATAAAAGTTCTCTGGACAAGGTTTTTCTAATGCTCCTAAGCATAAGGATGAGAGGGTGTCTACCCCTAGGCCACAAGGGATGGGTAATGAGCCCTTATGGTCCCTTTGCACTAGGTGTGGTAGGAGACATAAGGGTAAGTGTTTTGCAAGTAAAGATGGTTGCTTTAGTTGTGGTGAGAGTTGCCACATGATGAAAGATTTTCCAAAGTCTAAGGTTACAAGAAGAGAGGGTAAGCAAGTTGCCTTTAGTAGTGGGGATGTGGAGCCTCAAAAGAAGAATAGGTTTTATGCTCTCCAATCTAGAGAAGATCAAGAGTGATCTCCTCATGTCCCTTCCGGTATGTGTTTCATGCTTTAGTAAATTTCTGGATTTCTTATCTTTTGTGACTTGTTATGTTGGACTTTGAAGTTGTCCTTAGTATGACTGATGTTTAGAAGAACTTGTATAGGCTTACTCCCAAGGGGGAGATAGTGTGCCTATCTAGTAAGGTTATATATGATTATGTGTTTCCATGATTTCCTTATATGCATGTTCATGAAAATGTGTAGGTCTTGTTATAAATGACTTATATGCATTGTTTTGCCACTTGATTATAGCATCTTTGAGTCAATTTGTATTTAGGCTCCATGAGTGTATGTTGAGCATGTTTTAGCTAGGAGATGTTAGTTCCTCCTTGAAAATGAGTAGATATAGATTTTCATGCATTTTGGGTTGGTAGAAGTAGTTCCTACTCCCTTGTGTTGCATTGATTATGTTTAGCTTGGATTTGAAATTTTCCTCTTTGGTCGTGAGCATTTAGATGTATTGCATGCATGATGGGCCGCTAGTCTAAAGTCGTTTCCTTTAATAAATGGTTAGAAAGGTCATTCAAGGACTAATGTTCCCAAAGGGGAGATATTGTAATACCCCGGAAACTACTAGACCTAACTACCTAACTAGAGCCTTAAGTTAGGGTTCTAGTGTTTATGTTGAGGAATAGAGTCATAGATGAGACTTCCCATTCTTAAAATAAGGGGTTTAGGGATCAAACATCAAGGCACGTCTTACACCCCGTAGATTAGAAGACCACCTAAGGTTTGGTATAGGGTTGCAAGGGCAAGTGCCAAGGCAAGGGGTCTAAGCCTAAGCCAAAGGCCAAGGTTTGCCCCAACCTTGACCAAGGACATCTCCAAGGTTCACGACCAGTGTTCCTAACCATGTTCCGTGAAGGGGCTCGTGAAGACCCCTTAGAATGGTGGGAGGCAAGGCCCTTAGACCTAGCTAATGGCTAGGGTCCACGACCATCACCACGACTTATGGTCTTGACCACAGATCGTGGGAGGTCTCCTAGTCTTCCCTTAGTATTTTAGTGGGACAAGACATTAAGCCCTAGCCACTGCCCTAGGACCACGGGCAAGACCACGGCCCGAGAAGTCCTCTCGTGGTGCCTGGGAGTGGGCTGCCTTAGGAGGGGTTTTTAGTAAATTCCTTTTTAGTTGGTTTTATGTGGGGGGTCATTTTATATGGAATTTATTCACCTAGATGGACTATTTTAAGTCATTAACCACCCCAACTAAGTCATTTAGAATCAAAACCCCAAAACACTCTCTTCTCAAATATTTCTCTCTCTAGAAAACCCAAGACTTGAAGAAGAAGATACAACTTGAAGCTTGGACCAAGAATAACCTCCATTGTTGAAAGCTTGTGTTAGGGATTTGATTAAATTTATGTTTAGCTTATTCATCTATGGGTTCTTCCATCCATAGAGCCCCTAGAACTCCCCCAATTGTGAAATCAGAAACACAATTCTAGCTAGGGTTCTTACATTGTGGGTAGAGTTTGGGTATGATTACAATCTAGTGGATAATACCCAATTATGATTGATTTAACTTTTTTAGTGATATTATGGTGAATTTATGTCTTTCTATGGTAAACCCTAGTCTAAATTAATGAATGTGATATTTGTGGGTTTATGCCATTAGAGGTGAAATTGAAGGTTCAAAGGTGATCTTCTTAAATCAATGTTATGAGTAGTAATTGTTCAAAGTTAGGAGCATATAATCATGAATTGAACTATACTTTACTGAATATGAAGGATATTGACTTGTAAAGATGAAATTGAACCTTTTTGATGAATTATGACTAGAATCACATAGTAATGACGAATATGTGGTTGAATGTCTTGCCATCTAGATATGAATGATGATAGAATGAACTCAAGCTTGAAAATAAGGCTTGTAGTTATCAAGGTTTGGGCTTTGGGGGTAAAGCCAATATGATGTGACTTTGTTGTGTATTGTTGAAAGTCCAATCTCATTTACACAAACTTATGAATGAATATGCTAGGAAATCCAAGATTCTCTCACATAGAATGATTCTAGGTTGGCGTTCTAACCTAAAATGAAACAAAGCATGTTAGACTAGAATAGCTTAAAGTTGCGATATATGATCCCTTCATGTGTAGCTTGACTTGGTAGGACAAGACCATTTCATGATAGCCTAGGATTGAGGATTTATACTCTCCTATGGATAGCTTGAAATAGAAAATGCATTTCATGGTACCTTAATTTGGTTAGGCTGGTAGCTTTAGGATTGAGGACATATACTCTCCTAATGGTAGGTTCGGATTGAGATTCCTACTCTTCTAAGGATATCTTACATTAGCATGTTGGAGTGTTTGTAAGGGTAGCTTGAGTTAGTTGTACTCATGGTAGCTTGGGAGTGAGAATCATACTCTCCTAAGCATAGCTTTCATTAGCATCATGGGATGTGTTGCATGGTAGGTAGAATGGGACATTTGCACACATCCTTAAATATCTTGGACTTGCATGATAGTATGCCCTCCATGGTAGTTTGACTTAGCAAAATATAGACATGTTAGTTAGATTATTAACTTGGTCTAGCCTAGTAGGGTGCTATTCCTTGGTAGCCTTGAATTGATGACTTGTGCTCATTCATGTGTGATGTCTTGCCTTGTACTAAGAATAGAAGTACCTTAAGTGAATAGAGGAAAATAGTCAAGAGGGACTAGTCCCTAACTAGTGAGCATTCATGATAGCCTAAAGGAGTACTTAGTGTGGATAGTAGTATGGGATGCTATTCATATATTGCACAAGTATGACTTAAGGCTAGGTATGAAGGGTTCCTTTACATAGTATAGTTTAGCTTGGGTTGTTGCTATAGTTGCCTTCAAAGAAGAGATTGACTAAAGGTGATAGTTCCTTTGCCTACATAAAGAAAGCCAATAGTGAGACCAAAGGAGGGTGAATATGACTAGGATCACTTCAAGATTATGCTTAGTGTGAAGGGTAGTATTGGATTCCTTTCATGCATTAACAAGTGTGCCTTGAGGTTACTTAGGAATATGGTACCCTTATGGTAGAGAAGCTTAAGAGTTGACCATGTATATAGACTATGATTAGATGACCAAAAAGGGGTACTTGGCTTGAGTGGTTTTATGGGATGCTATTCATGCTTTGCACATGTATGCTTTTGAGGTTACTTGAGAATGGTTCTATTATGGTCTAGATGACTAAGAGTCAATTATGCTTAAATGATGCTTATGTTTGAGACTTTTCTTATTATGATTATGACTTGTCTCATATGCTCATTCACTATGTCTTATGTTGACTTATGATTATATGATGCTTATGTTGGAGACTATGCTATGACTATGTTATTATCTCTTATGCTTATGTATTATGTTAACTAACAATTTTAAGATGCTCTTATGTTGTTGTGCTAGCTTTCATACTTGGTACATTTTGTACTAACGCATACATTGCCTACATTATAATAAAATGTAGGGTTTTGGAGATTAAGCTCCTTTGGAGGCTAGGTTTCTAAGGAGCAAGAAGAGTTGAAGAATTGGTGAGTCCTCATAGCTTCGAGGACAAACCCATTATTTCCTTTTATGTCATTTGTTTATGTTTTAGACTTTTATATGGGTTGCATCCCAAGAGTTTTATTCAAGAATTATGTTAGATGGTTTGAGACAAAAGTGTAGTAAAAACTTTCACTTGCTTTATGAAAATGTTTTCGATTGTATGGATAAAAGAAGTTTTTAATGTTTCGTACTTTTTTTATTATACTATGTTATGATATGCTAAGGGCTTATATGAGACCCCTTCGGGGTCAAATACGTTATGTTACATCTAGGGGGTACCCATTGGTCATGACATTGATTTAGTAGTGAAAGAATGTCATACGGTCATGTTTGATCATGATATGAATAATTCTCGCCTTATGATTTATGCTCAATAAATTGAGGAGGAGAAACTAAAACGAAGAGTTGGGGAGAAGAAAAGGTCTAGAAAGGATGATGGTGGTTCCTCTCATGTGAGGTTCGATGGACATGGTCGTCCTAGATGTCAACAAAGGATCTCCGGACAAGTTCCTGCTAGGATTTCCCCAAGAATTAACTAAGAGAGGGTGTCTAACCCTAAGCCTCAAAGAGGGAGTAATAGTAAGTCTTTGTGTCCTAAACCTACTTGCACTAAGTGTGGAAGGAAGCACTATGGTAGATTCCTAGCCGGCATGGATGGTTGTTATGGTTGTGGTAAGAGCGGTCACAAATTGAGAGATTGCCCGGTACTTATGGCTATAAGAAGAGAGGGTGAGCAAGTTTTTCCTAGTGATTCGACTATGGATGCTCCAAAGAAAATTAGGTCCTATGCTCTCCAAGCTAGAGGTGAACAAGAGAGTCCTCCGAATGTTGCTACCGGTATGTGTTTTATGCATATTTAGATTCCGGGGTTGTTTGTCTTTTTTAACTTGATAGACTTAGTGTCATGGACTTTGATATTATCCTTGGTATGAATGGGTTGCATTATGGTTATGTTTATTTAATGGTAGAACCCGACTTATTCATGATGAGTTTTGGGGTATGTTGAAAGGTTTGATGAATAGGGTGTTTTGGTAATGCCTAGAAGTGTTGAATGAGTAGGCCATCTAAAGGGTAGTAGCGTAATTTACCATGACTTAGAATCCTCTTATGTGATGAATGTGAAAGATTAGTAATAATTTGATCCGACCTTAGAGTTGAAGGAAATAGTGCTTAGAAAGTCCGTATAGGCTTACTCCCAAGGGGGAGATGGTGTGCCTAGATAGCAAGGTCGTTGATTATTCTTAATGTTCATGATTTGTGTTTTGGAAAGTTTAGTCCCCATTTTGTAAATACCCTTATGATATCTTCGACCGGCAAGTTAAGAAATAGAAGAAACAAGGAAGTTGCTTCCACGAAAATGTTAAGGAGTGATCTTATAGTGAGGGTTTTAGTTGAGGGTGCAACTTGGGAGGCCGAGGCTAATAAGATATCCCGATATCCTCGTCCTTTTTCTTGTATTCCTCCTTTAGCATTGAGATGATGAGTTCCTCAATTCTTTATGTGAAGTCACGTGTGTTCTAGATGTTTTCATGATTTCCCTCATGTTGTGCATGTTCATGAAAAGCATGTGTTTCTGAAAGAAAATGAGTTTGCATGCTTGATTTCCTCATGTTGTTGTGCATTGAGTATAAGTTGCCTATTTGACTTCATGAGATGAATCGACGAATATGTTTTGATATGCTTTTTAAGAGTAAATTGCATTTAGACTCCATGATAATTGTTGAGTATTCATTAAAGCTTGGAGAAGGTAATTCCTCCTAAGGACATGAGAAATGTTGAATTTCATGCATTTTGGGTTGTTAGATGTAGATCATACCTTCCATGTGATACATTGAAAGTTTTTAGCTTAGAGTTGATGATTTCTCTTTGGTTGTGTGCATTTAGATGAGTTGCATACATGATGGGTTGCTAGTCTAGAGTCGTGACCTTAAGAAGTGCCTAGAACACCATTCGAGGACAATCATCCCAAGGGGGAGATATTGTAACACCCTGAACTTAAATAGAGGGTTTAGCATGTTAAAGCATCAAGGTGTCACCCACGAGGGCCATCCATGCCCCGTGGTTGGACCCACTCTCTGTGGGAAGCCTCGTGGATGAGCCTCTACGAAAACTTCTCAAGGCAGTGACCTACGATAGGACCCATGTCCCGTGGATGGGTCCACGCCTCGTAGGTGGGATCTGTAGGTCAAGGGCCAACTTTAGAGTTTTAGACCCCAAACCATGCCCAACCAATACGGGCCATAGGTCAACCTACGCCCTGTGGTGGAGGTCTCGTGGATGGGGCAGTGAGGTGGTTTTAGTGGTTGAGTTTAGGGATACTTTGGGGTTTTCCAGTTTTAATTAGGATTAAGTGTTGTCATTTTACCCTAATCTAGACCATATATACATAAGGCTTTAGACCCCTAAATTAAGTCATTCTAAGTTATTACTTCAAGATCCCAATAGAAACCCAATTCTATTTAAAAAAATCTCTCTCTAGAAAACTACAAGAAGAAGAAGAGGGTCAAGCTAGGTCAAGTCAAGTCTCTATTGTTTCAATCTTGGTAGGCTTTGTAATAAAGGTATGTGATATACCGTGAGTTTACGGTATTTTTAATACATTTCACTTAAGAGTTGTGTGTGTCTAGGGACTTTTTGTATTGGTTTTTATGTGTTTTTATCATGTTTTGCACGAAAGATATTTAGGCGCTGAAGTAAAGAGACAGCTGATAGAAAAGCAGAACAAGGCATCCACGGAGGTGATCTATGGACCGTAGGTCCATTGACACTCCGTAGATGGTGACAATAGATCAGCGGGCAAGGCATGGAAATCAACTCAGGGAAATCTGACCAAGTGTGGAACCACAGTGGCCATTGACGGTTCGTAAATTGATATACGGACCGTACTGCTGATCCGTAGAATGATACTGTAAGGGTTCCAGTACCTAATGTTTGAAGATTCTAAGTGTGGAGCTACAGAGAGGGATTGACGGACCGTAGATTGATCTACAGTCCGTACTGGAGTTCTGTCGTTTGCTTCAGAGAAGCTGGTTTTTGGGAAGCTGAAATATTTTCTAAGTCCTGGCTGACAGAAGGGACTCACGAACCGTAGATCCATTGACGGTCCGTGAGTCAGTCTCATGGAATGAAGACACGTACCTGAACAAACTTTCCTTATTTTCTTTCCCTTTTAATTTAGGACTTGTTCTCTATAAATAAGGCATGTAAACCTCATTTTTGGGGGTTAGACTTTATTACTTTTATTCTAGTTCTTGACTTGGGAGATTAACTTGCAACTTTAGCAATTCCAAATTTCCTACGTTCGTTTTTGTAGATTTTGGTGTTGCAATTCAAGTTGAATTTCTGGGTTTATTATTCTTCTTACGTAAGTTCATAATTCTTTCATCTAAAATAATGAATTGTGTTCATATGATTATGGGTAACTAAACTCTACAACTAGGGTTATGGGAACCATGAGCGAATAACAAATTATGAATAGTAAATAAGTAATTCTTGAATAGTGTTTTGCATGCATTGATAATTCTTTCGTTTAAAAGTTTTTTTAACGGTGCGCAACGTTAGAACTCACCTTGTTGCTACTTGCCGGACCAAGGAGGTAATCAACAAAAAAAGAATTATCAACATAGATTTAGTGTGATACTATCTAATAGTCTAGTGTCGATTGGTGCGAAGTAATAACTAAACCAAACATCGATGTGATGTCTAATATGAGGTAGAGGTAAGTGTTAGTAAATTATACACACGTAGCCGAACCAAGGTGCGGGGTGAAATTCTCTAGATGCCGGACCACGGATTTAGAGATACCTAACTTATCACTTTGCATGTAGTATACTAGGAAAGGATTGCTATTACTAGGATTACTGCGTTATGAGCTTGTGGTGAACACATATACCCTAGTTGATTCTCTCATCTTGATAACAACCAAAATTGACTTTTGTTTACTGAATTCTTACAATTTGTTTAACAAATCCCCCCCCCCCCCCTTTAATTACTTGTTTCTAGAAGTAATTTGATTAAATGAATATAATTGTTGGTTAAAGTTAAATCTAGACCATTTTCTTCGTAGGATCGACCCCAACCTACAAGTTAGGTTCTTTACTTGATAACGATCGCTTATGCTTATTTAGGGAGGTGTAATTTAAGTGTAACAGTATGATGGATTATTCATTCATGGATTCCTTCCATCCATGATGCCCCCATGTTTTCCCCAATTTAGAAGAAGAATTCCCCAAGTCAAACTAGGGTTTCTTCTAATGTTATGGGCTATGATCCAATAGAGTGGATTATGATTGTATATGATTGTTTATGATGGAATTACATGTTTTTAGTATGGTTATATGTGTATTCATGTGTAACCTATGATTCTAGCGTGAATTTGATGTATTTGGGTTTTATGCCATGAAAGGGGAAATTGAGGATTTAGAGGTTACCTACTAGAATGGATGAAGTACCTTGTAGATATCTTGATAATCAAGTATATAGACATGAATTGAATGTGTTTAGTGTATGTATGATGAATCATGATTAGTAGTGATTGAGATTGGGGCTATATGAGGACGTATAATTAGATTGCTTGAGTTTGAATCTCATAGACATAAATTGATTATGAGTAAAGCTTATAGACATGAATTGATTAAGATCCAGTATGCATGATGAATTATGATTTAGTAATTCTTAAAATTGAACCTATATGATGATATATGATTAAAATTGATAAAGAATGAAGCATGTGATTAGAATGTCTTGAGACCTAGGCATATGTGATGATGGTAAGAAGAAATGCTTAGAGAGTAAGGCTAGTAATTAAGAATGTTAATTGCTAGGGCTTTGAGGGTAAAGCTAATTGATATGTCAAAACCTACACTTCAATTAAGAAGTATAAACGGTCGAAGTCAATTTACAGAACTCAACGTGAGTTGAGGTCGATCCCACAGAGAATTTCTTTACAGAAATGATTTCACTATCGCGTTTACCCAAATGTTGTTATTATTTCCTAAAGAAAAAATTACGAAATGTAAATTGGGTTCAGCTATAAAGTTCTAGTAACTAAAATTGTTAAACAAGATCTAGATTAACAATTAACAGAGTATTGATTCTAAGTTGTTTTGATAAATAAATAAAACCAGGTTTGTGTTTCCTATGACATTACATCTATTGTTCATCCGTAAATGAGTTTCAGGTAATTTAGTCTTTACAATTTATAAGCGAGTTGATTATATCTAACACTTCTCAGTTTAGTTAGCCAAATTTCACTCAATTCCTCTCAGTCTTTGAGTATTAACAAATTCTACCATCGCGTACAATGATGTTAAAGTTCTCTTCTATTGAACTCGACCTTTAATGCCATTTTATTAGAATAACTCCACTTTTTCGCAACTATCTCTTTTCTCTTGAACAATCGATAGATACAGGCTAACTCTAACGTATGCACTCATTAGAACAAATGAATAATCAAAGCTGAGTTAAACATTGCAAATATAATTCACCTTCTACTCATTTTACAAATTCACGATTAGATTTCTGTCATAGTATCCACAACCCTAGTTGTGGTGTTTAGCCACTCATGGTTTCCACTAAATGAACAGATATTAGTAATGAAAATATTAAGAAACTTTACTTACGACAATCTACAAATTCAATGAATGAACAATTGATATTGAGAAAATCCAAAGTCAACATCCAAAATCGATTCAATGTTAATCGATAAAAACCAAAGTCAAAAGTATTCAAAACTAAGTTGCTCGTTCAAGATATGATGAGATAAAAACTAGAAACGACCTAATTAATTCAAATAAAGTGTCTAAAAGGATTCCTACTTGAAGTAGGACTAATCTGTTGCACAGCTTCACCAGTGCCGGCACGGTCCATCAACGGCTTCACGGTCTGTAAAGCCCTTCATGGTCTTTACTTGCACTTCTCTGAACTTGAGTCTTCAAGGCCTGTACACTGGAAAGTCACCATGGATAACACCACGGACCGTGATAATGACCACGGTTCGTATAGGTGCCCGTCGTCTTCACTTGGCCAATTCAATCTTCAGCTCTTTGATCCTATTCACTGGATCACTATCATGAGCACTTCCACGGATCATTGTGAGGACCACGGCCCTTGAGGTTGTCTGTGGTCTTTACTTGGCATTGCCACAATTGATCTTCTCAAAGCCTTCTCACTGGAAAGGCATTCACGACCAACATCACGGTTAGTTACAAAGATCACGACCTGTCTAGGTGCCCGTGGTCTTTACTTGATAACGCTCATCTTCTGCTCTTTTTTACGTTTTTCCACACAGGTGAGAATATGTCTAAACATTCAACAAACACACCAAAGCTTATAAAAATACACTCGATTCTAGTATTACTCCTTAGTATTGAGCATCGAATGTGCCAATATTTCACGACACATCAACACCCTTAACTTAGAACCATTACTTATCCTCAAGTGATGATAAAGACAAATATTCTACTCTTCAAACCCCACAGATATTATCCTAATCATGCAGCAGCCTTCTCAACCTCAATATGTATCCAAAACCATCAATCTAACCTGCAAGGATCAATATATTACATCCCATTACTCACAGTCGACAATGCTTATGCATGTGTACTATCAGCTAACACAATCTAACTATCAAATGTAATCATTGTGTCCTCACAGCAAAGAAGACCCTCACTCATGATATTTGGGACTAAGTCTTATGCTCACACTCTCAAAGAACTTCTAACACTAACAACAAAAGACCATAGGCTTGCCCTTTCTTTCTATGCTCTATCTTTCAAATAACCGGAATAAGGTCATTGTAGGACCTTATCAGCGTGTAACATAGGCTCAGGCTAGGGAATGGATATTTGGGTTTGTGAGTGACTAGTACCTTGGTTCTCCAAAGTTTCGTTCGCACACAACTCTTTCTGAGTGATTCCCTTTTTTTCTTCATTTCAGTACATCCCAACAATCATTATTTTCTTTTTCTTCTTCTTTTTTTTATTTATATTTTTTTTCTTTTATAAATTTATTGCACATTTTGTGCTTTCAACTAACTGGGTGAACCTTCTTTTCCACTTTTCCTTTCTACTCGGGCTATAATCACCTTCAACTTAGGCATTTGGACTGAGTTGTGACATCGTATCTTCGGAGATCCAAGGATATGATATTTAATGGGTCAGAACAAAATTGGTTTTCAGGTTCAAATTGGGTTCAAGCGATATGCTTTTTATTTGGCTGTTTTATTTTTTGGCTTTTCAATAGCTTAGCAAAAATGGCCTACTGATCATTTCCTATCCAGTTATTCCAAGATTTAAGCAAGACTACTCGGGCAAGTTCTAATTTCTGCTCCTAGCATTAGACTTCAAGCAAAACTCACACACACACGACACAGGACTAAATTCTCCAGTTTCTTGGTTCACCAATTTATTTTTAGACTAGCAATGTACAACTCATGAGTACCTAAGATGTCATCTAAAGAGCCTAATAGTCAAATTTCATATTAAGGCCATCATTTCAAACATAACTAGCTACTGCACAGCTCAACACACAAAAACTTCACATTTTCATCAAAAACCAAAACACACCAATCACAGTTTATCAAACTAACATAGAGTCAATCTCCATTCATTCTAAAAGCTAAAATGGTTGGTTGCTCACCACCCCCTCCCCAAACAAAAGGACTTTTCCCTCAAAGTCAATAAAGAAAACCAATACATGCCTATGAGGAGGGGTCATACCTATGGCACACTAGGCGCCAATAGTCATGTCAGCGTCGACACCCTTATCAATAGGTGCACTCTCAGAAACCACTATCTCTGGATTAGGCTGGTTACCACTAATCGGGACAGGTACTCTGCTACCAGAAGCACCAGCTAACACTGCATCTCATTGTTGTTGCACAAGTGCTTCTTCTACTATTTCTTTTTTCCTCGAAGCCTTGCGGGATTTCTTGTGTTGTGTTCTTTCTTCCTTGGATAGGTCAGTCGGCAGCTCCTCATCAGACTCTCCATCTTTGTGTTTTCTCTTACTGGATTTGCTCTTGGGTAGTTCACCCAGAGGTCGTCAAGGGATTGAGTGGTAGGTGCTTCACTAAATAAGTGCATGAAACACTCTGGCATGACTGGATTAGGCACCTATACTGACTTTTCAGCCAGTTTAGCAACTTGAGATTGCATCTCGGCCAACTGCTTCTTAAACTTGTCAGTACTGACTGAACCGGTAGCATGCAACTGATCTTGGACATGGACCTCCAAGCCATCCATCCAGTGTTTTAAGACAGCCAGCTTCTTCTGCATCTTATCTTTTACTCTCTTTTCCGCAGCTAACACATCGCGCTCTATGAGGCGGGGCATCTGGCGTACAATTTGGTCAACTATGTTCTTGTTTTGTCGTTGATCTAAAACCAACTTTTCAAGGAAAATGGTAGGAATAGTGATAAAAGTTCATGTAGCCTGTGAGGTTGAAGTTGGTGGTGGTGATGATGCCCACGAAGTCGGCTGTGAGGATTCACCTTGTTTAGTTTGGCCTTCAACCTGTGGGATGACTTCTAGTGTATGTAGTACTACTACTAGTGGTCCCACCACTCCTGATTTTCTCCCATACAAAGGATTGGCAACATCCTTGATTTTGGAAGCAGCAGTTATCCTAGACGCTTCAACTGGTTTATCCACCAATTTATTTGGTGGAATGTTAGCCTGCAAACAAAGTTTCCATATCAGATAGGGAAATGGAAAACCTATTCACTCATTCGGTGCTTTGTCTCACATATCCGTAGTGATGATTTGACACGCATTCATTAGGTAACCGGCCATGAGGTAAGTAACCAATGATGCTAGTGATAGGGAAAGGGTATTATCATTTGTTGTGGGCCACAGCTGTGCTAGAACTATGGACCACCAAACTTTGGCCGGAAAATTTAGAGACATCGTTGTAATCTGCACATGTGGCTCAGACACCCATGCTACCGCTTCTTGTTCTTTGGTAGTATAACCTGCAATCCAACGCATGATGCACTCGATCCTCCATCTCCGATTCATTAGTAACAGCATGGTGTTTACCCTAAAATAATTTCATAGATGTTGGCGTTGTGTACTCTGGGCCATACAACATCCTATTGATTATCTCTTTAAAGATGTTCGCGATTTTTCCCCTCACATTGACTGTATCCAAAAAACCCAACGTGGTTGCAACTATCTTCTGTGCTCTCTTAGTTGTTTTAGTTTCTGCAGCAAGGTTCATTAGAGTGGTTGCATAACAGGCATAGAACTCTAGAGGTAGGTGGCCAGTGAATTCTCCAGGAGCATTGTTCATCCATTCAAGCTAGTGAAGTTGGAAGATTTGGTAAATATTTGGGAATGCTTGGATATTCGCCATTGCTACTCTAGTCTCAGGCATGAGTGGTCTATTCTTTAAAGCCGCCCAACTTATTCACAATTCCATTCTTGAAGAAATCTTTAGACTTGTTCACAATCCATATAGATCTGAAACAATCAATCAGTTGTTGTCTCACCACTGGAATGAATTCACAGAAGTGAACATATTGGACCATTGTGTCATCTGAACTAACATCATCATCCTCTTCTTCGGCACTTGCCTCTTCGTGTGCTCCATTTGCAACTTCTGGTCCTACTGTAGGTGGAGGTGTAGTTGCATTTTCCTGAGAGCCTCTAACGGACTTTGCACTATCTCCAGAACCATTATCAGACTTGCTACCTTATTCATCACCACTACCGGAACTACTACCTTCCTCTTCAGACTGGGAAGGGCTTTTCTGGAGAATGGCCCTCGTTGTATGGAATCTAGTAGTTCGTAGTGGGTGAATTTCAACAGTGGTATTTATTTAAACCTCATAACTACTAGACTCCATAGTGTTATCACCTTCCTATTGAGAAGCAGTATATGTGAGGAATGTGGAGCTGCAGACTTTCTTCGGGGAGCCATGGTACCTAAGAAATACAAAACCAATTAGTACGCAAATCAGTAGAATGACACACTATCGGGTACTCAGACTTCCCCTGTGTAATTACAATGTGACACCTTGCCTTAAAAATGTTGTCACCCAATCTATCATTAGGAAGGGCCACATAATCAAAATACAAAAACAGAATTAAAAGAACAGAAACAAAATTATTTTTTTGTACGGGAGCCAAGATGGTCCGTCGTGGGTACCATGGTCCGTGAAGACCCTGGTGAATAGGAGTTAGCAACTTGACTTTGTGATTCACTATACTGGAATGGATCACAAATGGCTTCACGGTCCATGGAGTGAACCACGATCCGTGATGACCATCGTGACCCTCATCAGTGTGACCCCTTTTTTGCTAAGTGTGGTTCACGAGGGGTTTCAAGACCCGTGATTGGCCCCACGGTCCGTGAAGCCCATCGTGAACTTACACTTAGCAAATTTTTAGTGACTTTTTTCCCACAGTCAACATATTCTCAATTTCAACCATGTTCGTCACACAATCACAACATTAAGAAACAACGCATCACATGTACACCCTAACTTACAAATATGTTACCAAGAACTATAGAAATTAATACGAGTTCTCTAATACTATCATACTCACATGCCAACGATTTCAATCCCTCAATTTCATAATTTTATCGGCAAATTCCACATGGGACTCAAACACACAAACTCAAACATACACTAATATTATCATGCAACACTAATTACTCATAAATTCATCGTACCCATACATCAACAACTACCTTCATACAATTTCAACAAACCCACATACGAAAACTACCAATTTAAACAAGCCCACAACAATTTGGTATCGACAATGCTAGTTCATCACATAATTATGGTTAATTCGAACTATTTAAGTGCTTCTAACTTGCCTATTGATAAGATCAAACTTATAACAAGTTAAAGGAAGGATTTACTTCGAATTTGATCACATTTTTTGCCCTAAAATAGAGAACTAAAATTGTTGCTTCAATTTCTTGATCCTTAGAACTAGGGTTTCGAATCCCTTGATGAAATTAGAATTTATGGGTGTTGAAAAACCTTTTTATGCATTTGATAACCGTTATGGGAAAAAGAAAGTGAAAAAATCTTACCTTTGGCGCTTTAGGATGTAAATATACGTTTCATTTCAACTTTGGTTCAAGCGCGAGTTAGGTTGGGTTTCAGCATTACTGGGTTGCGGGCGACAGACCGTCAAGTTTCCTGTGAAGGGCACCACGGTCTATAGAGGCGTTCGTGAACATGACTTGGAGAGTGTAAACTTACCTGAGGTTCACGAGATGCTAGAAGGTCCGTACAAAGATTGATGGACCATAAATCCTTTCGTTAACTAATTTATGGAAAATTCCAATAGCCTCCTTAAGTTGTTGTTGAGGATGACTGGCCATGAAGTTGCTCGTGAAGGGCATCATGGCTCGTGAAGAGCTATCTACACCCAATTCTTCACTTCTTTTGTCAAATCCTTCCTGCACAGATCAACACCCAGTAACTCTATAAAAACAAAGAAAAATAATAAAATGTAAACTACCTATTACAATTACAGTCTTGGGTTGCCTCTCAAGCAGTGCACAATTTAACATCGCGGCGCGACACAGGTTACTTGATTACCCTGACTTCATCAAGCTTACATTCCTTCACTATTTTCACTTCATCTAGAACACCCTTGTATGCATTGATTCATTGACCATTGACCTTGAACCTCTCAACCTTTTTATTTTCCACCTTAATAGCACCCGACTAAAATACCTGAGTTACCTTAAAAGGTCCAGACAATGTGGATCTCAACTTCCCAGGAAACAGACTTCGACAAAGTCTGGAGTTGAAAAGTAACGCCAAGTCACCGGGAGTGAAGGTTCTTTTCTCAATATCCTTGTCATGATACAGCTTCATCCTCTCCTTGTACAGTGCAAACCTCTCATAAGCTCTCAAGCGGAACTCATCCATCTCATTGATCTAATCTAGTCTCAGGTTTGCAGTTTCACTACAACTAAGGTTCAGCTTCTTCAAAGCCTAGAGTGTCTTATGCTCAAGCTCAACCGGAAAATTACATGCCTTTTCAAACACCAATTGATATGGAGACATACTAATAGGCAACTTTAAAGTTGTATGATATGCCCATAGAGCATCATCTAACTTTCTTGCCCAATCTGTCGTGTTGGCGTTCACTGTTTTTGCTAGAATAGCCTTTATTTCCCAATTTGATACCTCCACTTGGCCACTAGTCTGTGGGTGCTAAGGTGTTGCCACCTTGTGTTGTTTAACCCCATATTTAGCCAGAAGAGAACTGAATACCTTATTACAAAAATGGGAACTGACATCACTGATAATAGCTCTAGGTGTCCCAAACCTTGAGAAGATATTCTTCTTCTTCAGAAACCCAACAACATTTTTACCATCATTCCCAGGCAAAGCAATTGCCTTAACCTATTTGGACACATAGTCCACTACCACAAGTACATACTTTTTCCCATAGGAGCTCACAAATGGGCTCATGAAATCAACTCCCTACGCATCAAATAGCTCTACCTCTAGAATGAGTGTCATTGGTAGCTCGTGGCGCCGAGAGATGGCAACTTGCCGCTGGCATACATCACAACTCTTCACTATATCCATTGCATCCTGATAAACTGTAGGCCAGTAGTACCCACTCTAAAGTACCTTGTGTGGTGTTCGAGCAACTCCATGATGGCGACCCACTGGAGAGGAGTGACATGCCTCTAAAATATGTAGCATCTCAGCCTCAAGAATGCATCGCCTGATTATATTATCATCACACACCCTGTACAAATAGAGTTCATCCCAAAAATACTTACCCACATCATGCAAGAACCTCTTTCTTTATTGAAATGCTAGCCCCTCATGCATCAAGTCACTAATAACAAAGTTAGCAAACTAAGGAATAAGATCAAAAGTTAAAGCTAATACATGTTCATCTGAGAACGAGCCATTGATTTCTAGGTCAATTTACTCTCTCTTTTTAGCATCCAACCTAGACAGGTGATCACCTGGTTTTCACAACCTCTCATATCTTTGACTTAAAAGTCAAATTCCTGAAGGAGCAACACCCATCTGATCAATCCTGGCTTTGTATCTTTCTTTGCCATGAGATATCTCAGAGCTGCATGATCCATGTGGAATATCACCCTAGTACCCAGCAAGTAGGCCCTGAATTTCTCAAAGGCATATACCACATCCTATGGTTCCTTTGTAGTTTCGTTGTGCTCCATTTAGTGACTTGCTAGCATAGTAGATTGGATGGAACATCTTGTTACGCTTCCCTCCAACACAACTCCTAAGGCAGTACAACTAGCATCGCACATTACCTCAAATAGTTTAGCCCAATCTGGGCAAATGATCACTGGGGTAGAAATCGGCTTCTCCTTCAGGCATCAAGTGCTTTTAGGCATGCCTCATCAAAAGAAAATCCACCTCCTTCTCTAAAATCTTGCACAAGGGATGTGCAATTTTTGAGAAGCCCTTGATAAAACACCTATAAAATCCGGCATGTCCTAAAAAACTTCAAATACCTTTCACATAGATAGGTAGAGGAAAATTTTCAATCACCTCAATTTTGGCTTTGTCTACCTCTAATCCCTTTTGCGACACTTTGTGACCAAGGACTATACCTTCCTTGACCATGAAATGGCACTTCTCCCAGTTCAACACTAGATTGGCCTCCTCACATCTCTATAAAGCCCTGCTAAGATTGAACAAATAGTCATCAAAAGTATCACCTACCACTGAAAAGTCATCCATGAATGCCTCTAGAGTGTCCTCCATCATGTCAGAGAAAATGGACGTCATACACCTCTAGAAAGTTGCTAGTGCATTAAATAGTCTGAATGGCATGCATTAAAATTCAAAGGTGTCATAAGGACATGTAAAAGTGGTTTATCCTGATCTTCAAGAGCAATTGATATCTGGTTGTACCTAGAGTATCCATCTAAGAAATAGTACCACCCTTTACCAACCAACCTATCAAGCATATGGTCCATGAATGGCATTGGGAAGTGATCATTCAAGGTCCACTTGTTAATCTTTTTGTAGTCCATGCACACTCGCCATCGAGTAACTAGTATCTACGGGATCAACTTATTCTTCACATTTGCAACCACTGTCATACCACCCTTTTTGGGGACATATTGCACTGGGCTGATCCAATGACGGTCAGAAATAGGGTACACAACCCCAACATGTAACCACTTGATGATCTCCTTTTTTACCACATCTTGCATTGGTGGATTTAACCTCCTTTGGTGCTCCATGCTTGGGCTGTCTTCCTCAAGTTGGATCTTATGTGTGCATATACCCAGAGGTATCCCAATAATGTCAACAATGGTCCACCCAATTGCCCTTTTATACCTTATCAACACTTTGAACACAGCTTTTACATGTTCATCATTCAAATCTATAGCCAAGATCATAGGCAAAGTGTTGTTAGTACCAAAAAATACATACCTCAGGTAACTGGGTAATTGTTTCAGTTCCAGTATAGACGGCTCCTCAATACATGGTTTTTCTATAGGACTTGGCCTGTTTTTTAGATCCAGGTCCAGTTTCTTTGGAGCATAAGAGTGTGCACCTATGCCCTGTAAAGCATTCACGGTCTCCACATAGTCAGTTTGGAAATCCGCTTCAAAGTTCATCAACACAGGTGCTAATGTTTCAACAACCAGCCTTTTCTCAATAGTCACTCCTATCTCTCCTTCATCAAAAGCCTCAATTGCAAACACCACATTCATGTTTTGCGGCTGCTTCATTGACCAGTAAATTTTAAACTTTACCTCTTCCTTGTTGAGTCTAAATTTCAGTTCTCCACTCTTAACATCAACCAATGCTCGTCCTGTGGCCAGAAATAGTCTTCCACTTTGCAATCCAAGATCACGAAGTCTGTTGAAAAGATGAAAGTGTCCACCTTTACAAGCACGTCACAAAAGATGCCCACATGTCACTTCACCGATCTATTTGCCATCATCAATCTCATTGTTATGGGTTTTGGAACTCCTAACCCTAGTTGATTGTAGATGGCCAGCGGCATCAGGTTTATACTGGCCCCTAAGATACACAAGGCCTTTGCAAACTCAAATGATCTGATGGTGCACGGTATGGTGAATGCACCCAGATCCTCTTTCTTCTGTACCAGAGATTTGGTGGAAATAGCACTGCAATGATGAACATTGTCAGTAAAATCAAAACTTAAAGGTCTTTTCTTCGTGACCAAGTCCTTCGTGAACTTACCATATCCTGGCATCTGCTCTAGGGCTTCCACTAATAGGATGTTCATTGATAGTTGTCTCAGCATGGTTATGCACTTAGCAAATTTCCCATCTTCAACTTTCTTTTTAAGCCTTTGAGGGAACGGAGGAGGTGGTCCTCGTATCTGCTATAAAGGCATAGTTCCCTCAACCCATTTTTCCTTTGCTCCTGCTGGTTTTGCTATTGGTTGAGCGTCTTCCACGTCATCTATTTGTCCAGCTTCATCTTCCTCTCTTTCAGTTATCTCCAACACATGTTTATGCTTAGTACCTGCAGAAATTGGTTCATTAAGAATCTTACTACTCCTGGTTGCGATATACATGCAATGCCCATCTTTCTTGGGATTCTGAATAGTGTTACTTGGTAGTGTCCCATTCTTTCTCTGGTTTAGTGATGTTGAAAGTTGCCCTAACTGTTGCTCTATTTGTTTGATGGAGGTGGTGTGAGAGTTTACCAGTTGACTCATACTGGAGAAATCACCTTTCATCTCCTTCACCTCTACATTAGTTGACTCAACCTTTTGGAGCACCTTAGCCAACATATCTTCCATCTTAGACCCGCTGGAACTACCACTTGCAAGGTCTTTATTACCTGGGGCACATACATACCACTGCGATCATTCTCGTAACCATCTTTGTTCTGCCAGTTTCCCTGCCCTCTATTTGCTGGCATATCATACTGTCTTTCCCTTGAATAGTTTCGACCTGTATTTCCAGAATTATAACCTTGGTTTCCCGAGTTATAATTCTGAAAACCTCTTTGGTTGGCCAAGTATTTAGCCTCTTCATCCTGATCAGTGTCCTGATCTTCATACATGGTTAGGGTCCCCACAACATTCAGTTTCTCAGAACCTGCCATGATATGCTTTGTGAGTAGGTCCATCTGAGTTTGCTTATGCTCCATGTCCTGATCCCTTTCTTTCTTCCTCTCTTCTCCTTTGTTCAGCTGATAGCCCAAAAGTGACTCCCAGATCTTCCACTTCAACATTTTTGGTGTGCTATGCTGTATTGTTCTTGGCTACTTTATCCAATTGCTGCATGATTTCAGCAAAAGGCTTCCTCATGAATGATCCACCACAAACTGCATTGACAATAGGCTTAGTAACACAATTAAGTGATCTATAGAGGGCCTGTTTCAAATGTCTCTTAGTGAGACCATGGTTTGGACACTTTTTCAACTTTGGGTTTAATCTCCACCAAGTATCATGCATTGCCTCCTTTGGTAGTTGCTTCTGTGCACTTATTTCGTCTTTCATTTGCAACTCTTTCGATTTAGGATAGAATCATTTCAGGAAAGCTTTCTTCAGGTCATTTGAGGTTCTGATTAAGTCATCTAGAATCTCATTTAGCCAATTGGTTGCCTCCCCAGTAACAAATAATGGAAATAGCCTCAACCTCATTGTTGTCTGACTAACCCCAAGAATTTCCTGTGATTTTCATATAGCCACCAAGTTCATTAGATGTTGATTCTCATCATCACCAGTTGCACCTCTAAACATACCTTTCAAATTAAACAACTAAATTATGGTTCTAGTGATAGTAAATTTTACACCTGGAGGTAGTACAGGTAATACTATCACTCCAGTGGCTCCAGCTCCGTCCAAATCTAAGTCATCCTCTTCGTACATCATGTGAGTTGGATGTTGTGTTCAACCCCTTGGAGCTAGTGGTTGGCGGTGGGGAGGATCTATTTCTTCCACTCTTGGATGTTCATCCACTACCCTAGGTGGGTTGTTCACTGCATTCTGTTGAGCACCTTTTGCAGCGGTCTCAGCTTCCAATCCTAATCTTTGCCTTTGTGCCTCAAGTTCCCGCACGTTGACCATCTTGCGGATAGTCTTTCAAAGTTTCAAATCGTAAGGAATCAATGGAGCTGCCTTACTTCTGGTATTTGGCATACACAGTCGAACTCACCTGTAAGAAACACAAACAAAGAACAAGATGTAAAATTAGTAAATATAACTACGCTTTGAATAAAAGCTAGTAAAACACTTCTAAATTAAAATTCCCCGATAGCGGCGCCAAAATTTGACACGTCCAAACTTACACTTCAATTAAGAAGTATAAGCAGTCGCAGTAAAATTACAAAACTCAACGTGAGTTGATGTCGATCCCACAAAGAATTTCTGTACAAAAATGATTTCACTGTCGCGTTCACCCAAATGTTGTTGTTATTTCCTAAAGAAAACAATTATGGAATGTAAATTGGGTTCAGCTATAAAGTTCTAGTAACTAAGATTGTTGAACAAGATCCAGATTAACAATTAACAGAGTATTGATTATAAATTTGTTTTGATAAACAAATAAAACCAAGGTTGTGTTTCCCATGACATTACATCTATTTTTCATCTGTAACTGAGTTTCAGGTAATTTAGTCTTTGCAATTTATAAGCGAGTTGATTATATCTAACACTTCTCAGTCTAGTTAGATAATTTTCACTCAATTCCTCTTGGTCTTTGAGTGTTAACTGATTCTACCCTCGCGTACAATGATGTTAAAGTTCTCTTCTCTCGAACTTGACCTTTAACGTTATTTTATCAGATTAACTCCACTTTTTCCCAACTATCTCTTTTCTCTAGAATAATTGATAGATACAGGTTGACTCTAATGCATGCACTCATTAGAACAAATGAATAATGAAAGCTGAGTTAAAGATTGGAAATATAATTCACCTTCTACTCATTTTACGAATTCATATTTAGATTTTTGTCATAGTATCCACAACCCTAGTTGTGGTGTTTAGCCACTCATGCTTTCCACTAAATGAACAGAGATTAGTAATGCAAACATTAAGAAAGTTTACTTACGACAATCTGCAAATTCAATGAACGATTGATATTGAAAAAATCCAAGTCCAACTTCCAAAATCGATTTAATGATTATCGATAAAAACCAAAGTCAAAATTATTCAGAACTAAGTCTCTCGCTCCAGATATGATGAGATAAAAACTAAAAACGACCTAATTAATTCAAATAAAGTGTCTAAAAAAAGTCCTACTCGAAGTAGGATTGATCTGTTGCGCAGCTTCACAAGTGCCACCATGGTCCGTCAAGGGCTTCACGGTCTATGAAGCCCTTTGTGGTCTTTACTTGCACTTTTCCAAACTTGATTCTTCAAGGCCTGTACACTGGAAAGTCACCACAGACAACACCACGGATCATGACAATAACCTTGGTCCGTATAGGTGTCCGTGGTCTTCACTTGGCCAATTCAACATTTAGCTCTTTGATACCTATTCACCGGATCACCTTCACGATCACTTCCACGAATTGTTGTGAGGACCACGACCCGTGAGGTCATCTGTGGTCTTTACTTGGTATTGCCACAATTAATCTTCTCAAAGCATGCTCACTGGAAAGGCATTCACGACCAACATCGTGATCCGTTACAAGGACCACAGCTGATCTAGGTGCCCGTTGTCTTCACTTGATCACGCTCATCTTCTGCTCTTTTCTCCATTTTCCACATAAGTGAGAATCTGTCTAAACATTCAACAAACACATCAAAGCTTATAAAAATACACTCAATTCTAGTATTACTCCTTAGTATTAATCATAATGTGCCAATATTTCATGGCACATCACTAATATGATGAACTATAAATGTTAAGGTTTTAAGGGTGAAGCTTATGTGTCTGATGAATGGTGGATAGGATTGTAATGGAAGGACTTACCCACATGACCAATATTATGAAGGTATGCATGATATTATGAAATCCATGTCTAATGCTTAAATTCTAGACATGTTGATTGAAAGTAATCTTTGAACCTTGAAAAGGCAAGTTGATGAGATTATGCATGTTTCCATGAAATCTATGTAAATGCTATGAGTACACTTTGAGAGTCAAGTGCTAATAAACATGTTGTTATTGTGGGCTGATTGAAAGGATATTCTCATGAACTCATAATGAACATGATGTGAAAGGTTTCCTCACATAATGAAGATTCTAGGTTGAAAGGCTTTCTCACCTGATTGAATGTAATACTTACATATAGACATGATGTGAAAGGTTTTCTCACCCATGATACAAGAGCCATCCTAATGAACTAACTTGGATTGGTTGTCAAGGACATCCTTCCATGAAGCATGAGTCAAGTAGGACTTAACGAGTGGATATTGAATATGAGATGGAAGCTTTTACGCTAGTTGAGTCCGGCTTCCAAATGGGATCCTTTTACACCAGTTGAGTCCAGGTTTCTAGTAGCAATCTCTGTATCCCATAAACTACGTGCCCCCGTAGGTTACTTAGCTAATGGATCCACCTAAGCTAAATCATGGTTCTTTCTTAGGCAAGTAGGACAACCCTTTTCGGTGTGGGTAACACCGGGGGATCATGTTTTAGCTCACATGGTCTCTATGTCAATTAAGGCAAATTCCCACAATGTCAAGTCTAATAATGAACTAAGGTTACTTCAAAGAAGTATTGTAAGTATGTTTTGATATAAGGTTTACTTGTTTAATGTATGCTTAGCTTGGGTCGTTGCTATAGTTGTTTTCCTTGATATGTGTGGCTAAAGGTGAATGTTCTTTTGTCTATGATAAATAAGCTAAAGGATGAGATCAAAAGATGATGAATATGAATGAGGTCCTAACTTGGTTTGCTTAGTATGGGTGAGATTTATAGGGACTTATCCATGCATTGCACAAACATGCTTTGAGTTTACTTATGAGGTGTTTCTCTTATATTATGTTGATGTAGAGGCATTGATTATGCCTATGACCATATTGTTATCCCTTATACTTATAGCCTATGTCTTATGATGATGTCTCTTATACTTATGACTTATGTTATTGTCTCTTATGATTATGATATATGTCTTATGTTGACTAATGCCTACATTATGCTTATGTTGATGATTTATGCTAGCCATCATATCTAGTACATTATTGTACTAACACATACTCTTTCCTACATTCTTATCAAATGTAGGGTCCAGCGATATTGACTTCCAATCTCGTGGCTATGATCATAGTAAAAGCAAGCAAGTGAAGACTTGGTGAGTCCTTATAGCATCGAGGACTTGATCACCTTTCATTTTATGTCTTTCTTTATGTTTAGACTTTTGTATGGGTTGTGTCCCAACTCTTTTCAAGTATTAGATGGTTTGAGACAAGTGTAAGACTTCTGCTTCGTTTTATGAGACTTTGATTGTATTGGAAAAATATTTTAAATTTCCGCACCATTTTCTATTATCTTATGTTATGATATACTAAGAGGCTTTTCAGAGTCTTGTATGTTGTGTCACATCTAGGGGGTACCCCTGGGTCGTGACATCAATGGGTAAATCCGGAGAAGGGGAATTGAACTCTATGATCATGGCCCAGTGAGAAAAGGGTCGAACTCATACTTGCCTTAACTTAATCTACTAGGATCCCGAAGTTCGGTCAGAGACATTAGACGGACCAGTTTATTCTATTTCCAACGATAGATGGATGGTTAGGTCGATAACATATGGATGGTACAAAGCTGGAACATCTAACTAGGATGGATGAGGATGAGCTAAGCTTTCAACAAGTGAAGAAACAAGAGCCTGGATTTTCAATGTATCCGCTATGCATTGATACAACATACAAAAAGACTAAAGAGATACATAGCTTTGATGGATACATGTCTCTGTGGTAATTGCTATGTATTATACACATTTAGTATCAATTCAAATTGATGTATCATGCCTAAAAAATTAGTGCATGATATATTACTATTTATGCATCTCATTTTGTTTGAACAATACTGTATTTTAGAAAGATACATTATACATGTAATTATTCCAAATATCATTTCTTCTATGTGTGATACATAATACAGTGGTCATCAGTTGATATGTATATGATACATGTAATAAAGCTTGAAAACTATTAAATTTGAAATATATTATGTATTATGCACATATCAATCAATTTGATCCACAGTGTTTTAGCTATAGAACATTAGGGTTTATGTATCATATACATTTATTGGATAGCCTTCTAGTTGAATAATTTTGGGTGTATGTACCTGGTAGTAAAAGATTGTCACTAATATGTATTATATACCTATTGTTGCATCTAATACATAGAGCTCCAGTTATAGAACATTATGATTTATAGAGACATCAAAATGGGTTTCGTCTATAGGGCCGGCCCAACCCAACCTATTATTGGGGTAGTTTGGGATAGTATTTTTCAAGTCCATTCAAAACTACGGCTTATGAGCTCGACTGATATAAGCCCTTGGCCCTAGAGGCTTGATTAGGGTCGGGGTCGGCCCATGGGCCAGAACTATTTATTTAAGGGTAACTTACAACATTGTGCAAGTAGCATCCCATACTACTACTCACACTAAGTACTCCTTTGAAGTCCCCATAGGCAAGGCACATTCATATTCATTAAGTCATGACAAGGAAGTAACTCATAATACAATCCAAGTATAACATGAATCATCTCATTCAAGCATATAAGTCAACATTCTTCATTAACTTCATCTCATTAAGAGCACCTTCATTCATTTAGACATTAGATCAACATTCTTCATTAACATCATCATAAGAGCACATTCATTACACTTAACATTATAAAGGAACACACCATAACCTCTCTCAAAGCCTACTTGTGCAATGCATAGATGGCATCATTTAGACATTAGATCAACATTCTTCATTAACATCATCATAAGAGCACATTCATTACACTTAACATTATAAAGGAACACACCACAACCTCTCTCAAAGCCTACTTGTGCAATGCATAGATGGCGTCCCATACCACCACCCACACTAAGTAGTACATTCTTAAGAAGCCATAGTTCATTAACATTCCTTGTGGGGGTAAGCCTTAACCAACATAGACCATGTGAGCAACTCATGGAATCTCAATGTCATCCTCACCGGATAAGGGATTCCTACTTCCCTAAGGTAAGACCATTGTTCTTTAGCTTAAGTGGATCCACTAGCTAGACCTATGTGGGCACAGAGTTATAGGATAGAGATATTACTACTAGATACCTCGCCTCAACTCACAAATGAGCATCCATCTCAAGATATTGTTACTAGATACCCCACCTCAACTCCCGGATAAGCATCCATCTCAATTCATATCCACTCAGTGCTTAGCATTATTCCCTACAGAGTACATTACATTCATTACATTAGTTCATTATGGGATAAGAGATTGTTACTAGACACTCCGCCTCAACTCATGGATGAGTATCCATCTCAAACCCAACATTCATTAAAATGGGATATAGGGATTGTTACTAGATACTCCGCCTCAACTCATGGATGAGTATCCATCCCATTCCTTCATTCATTCATTGGAAAGGTCATAGATTCAAAGATGAGAATAACATTTCCTTATTGTGAGAAAGTCCTTTCACAACAAGTCATTATCATTCATTAGAGTACAATTTATAATAGCCTTTCAATAGACTCATCATCATTAACATTATCATAGAACTTCATTCATTATTCATTCATGAGTGTGTGTGAGCATGTGAGAATAACCTTTCACATAATAATCATCATTCACACAATTTCCTTTTAAACATGATCATAATACATCTACAGTAATCACACACATATATTTCACTTCATAAGCATACATAGTAATTAAACATCTCCACCTTTCAAGGGGATTAATAGCACAAGAACAATTCTATTACAACAAATAATTAGGTCATAACTTGCCCTTTCAAGGCCATGATCACAAATCATCAACTCACCCACAATTTACCAAAATTAAGGCATAGATAATGATATAATTCAATAACCCAAAGCAATTTAGACTTATTCCATTCATAAGCTTTCATAATGATCAAACCCACTTCATAAAGGCACAATTTAGGAATTGAGAGAATTCATGGGTTCATAGAGTATTTTCATCATAAATTATCAAGTAAACACTAATACAATCATAATTTTTCATTAGAAGCCATTTGATGAAAGAACCCATAAGATTGAGTGAAACCCTAGATTTTTCATACTTTGAAATCACTTTGGAATTGGCTCCTTGAATGAAAAGTTAGACAAGGATCAAGACTACCATACCTTGCTATTGATTCCCCACGAAAATCCTTTGAAAACCTTGAAGATTTGACCTTGAAAGATTAAATCTTCACCTCTAATGAAGGTTTCTAGAGAGAGAACTTTTGAGACGAGAGGTGGGTTTTGATTTTTGGGTTTTGAAGTAATGAAGTCTAAAATATGTTTTAATACTTTAAAAACCCTTAAAATACCATAAATAACTAATTAAAACCATCCCCCAACCAAACAAGACTTAACATGAATTTACCAAATGACCCCCGCACCTAGCCGCAACTTGACAGCAAAATAATTGGTGACTCACGCCCTAGACCTATGGACCGTGAGTCCACTAACAGACCGTGCTATTGGTCCGTGGTCTGGGGCTGTAGCTTGGTTCATGGGCCCTTGACCTACGAAGGCCATCCACGGGGCATGGACCCCTTCCGTAGGCCACCACATTTTGGCAACAAACCTCATTTTGGGTTAGCCTTGGGTTAGGCTAAGGATCCTCCTCAAGGACCCCTAGGGTGGTCCTTGGGGAGTCGTACCTTGACGTTTAACCCCTAAACCCCTCAACCAAATCTCGGGACAACATCAAACCACCTCAAACCTCATGGCAAACTCACACACTCACTAGTTAGGCTCTAGTTTTACGGGTCGTTACATATTTCTTTAAAAAATCGATACCGATGAACTTGAAAGAAAAAAATGGATGAAGAAGAAGATGATTAATTAAGAACTACTTCTTCACTAACCTGCAATTGATGAATTGGAAAGAGAAAATATTTGAAATTAAAAAGTTGAGTGGTAGAAGTAACTGATAATACAATGGAGTAATTTTAGGAGTGAAAAAAAAGGATGAAAGATCGTGTATTTGGGGCTTTTCTAAGTGATGTATCCGGAAAGGAGATAGTGTGAGTGAAAAGAGGGATTTTTGTTATTTTTTGAAATCATAAAAAATAATAGAAAATATGGTTTTAAAAAAAAAATCCAAAAGATCATTCCCATCCCAAAACTATCAAAGCCCTAAAGAAAAAGTCCACCCCCTCCCCTCTCTCTCTCTCTCTCACACACACACAAAATACTTTAATCTGCCTTTATTTCCCAACTGTCTCAACCGTGAAGATAAATGGAATTTTAGCAAGTGAAGGGTTTGTGCTGACTGAAATCCGCTGCTTTGTGCACTTTTGATGACGTAGGTTGATCTCCTGCTCTTCAATTCACTTCTTCTTCTATCAACAATCCAATTTTTTGTACCTAAATAGAAACGTTCTCCTTATTTGATCCTATTATCTATTGATGTTGGCCAAATTATGAACTCATTTCTTTGAGATGATCCTATGGCTTTTATTGATTAAGAAATAGATTCAGCTACAAATTGAATTAAAAATTATGTGTGTAATTGACACTTGTCCAATTTTTCTCTTCTTTTTTCTTTAGGGATATCTGCAATGCAACCGTGTAGCTAGTGCAGGCAACACGTCCACTTTTGTGCAAGCTCGCAAGGAGAAGAGGTTGACTTATGTCTTAAATGACGCCCATGACACTAAGGTCACTCTTGTCTTACTATATAACCTTCTCTTATGTAATTATCTGTTTTCCCCTTCTTGGTTGCTGGATGCTCTCACTCTTCAAAAATACTATCATCACAACATTTCTTGGAGGTTCAAGCAGCATGCCTCTGCAGTAGTAGCTAAACTCACCAAGGTGGAAGTTAGTAGAATAATCCATAAACAACTAAATGGGGCCTTTTAGGTTTCCCTTAATTTGCTTGCCTTTTGTTTTTTCTTTTTGGAGCATTACCCATGTGATCATCAATTGTCTTTCTCATTTAAGTTATCTAGATGATATCTTTTAAGTCTTTTTTTGGAATTTGTGGATATTTATTGTTTCGATGTGATGAGCCCAGTATTATCAAAGGCAAAAAGTGCAAAAAAGCTCTAAGGTCTCTTGGGGCTTTAAGCGCAAATAAAGCAACAACAATAACAACATACCCAGTGAAATCCCACTAGGTGGGGTCTGGGGAGGGTAGATTGTACGCAGACCTTACCACTACCTCGTGGAGGTAGAGAGGCTATTTTCGAGAGACCCTCAGCTCAAGTACATCACATCCAAGTAAAAGGGGAGGGGAACAGTGTATAAAACATAACATCCAATAAGAAGGATAATGAATAATCAACCAAGGGGATAATAACATCAGTTAAATATTGTGGGAAGTGAGGCTCGGTAAACAACAGAAGGCTATAAGTATCACAGACAAGAACTACACATGCAAAACTAGGACTACTACAAACGCTAACAACCCAAACCCTCGCAAGGAAAAACAACAAGCTAACCCTACTAACCTACAACCTTAATACGCGACCTCCACTCCTTCCTATCTAGAGTCATGTCCTCGGTAAGGTGAAGCTGAGCCAAGTCCTGCCTAATCACCTCTCCCCAATACTTCTTAGGCCTACCTCTACCCCTCTGCGTACCCTCTACAACCAACCCCTCGCACCTCCTCACTGGGGCGTCTGCACCCCGTCTCTTCACATGTCCAAGCCATCTCAGTCTCGCTTCCCTCAGCTTGTGTGCACAGAGGCTACTCCCACCTTTTCCCGGATAACCTCGTTCCTAATCTTATCGCTCCTAGTGTGCCCACACATCCATCTCAATATCCTTATCTCCACAACATGCATTTTTTGGACATGTGCGTTCTTGACTGGCCAACACTCTGCTCCATACAACAAGGCCGGTCTAACTACCACTCTGTAGAACTTACCTTTAAGTCTAGATGGGATTTTCTTATCACACAAGACTCTAGAGGCAAGCCTCCATTTCATCCAAGCAACCCCAATATGATGTGTGACATCATCATCGATGTCACCACTTTCTTGGATTACAGACCCAAGATACTTAAAACTTTCTCTCTTAGGAATGATCTGTGAGGCAAGTCTCACTTCCACCTCTGCCTCCTCCACCACATCGCTGAAATTGCACCTCAAATATTCTGTTTTGGTCCTACTCAACCTGAACCCTTTGGATTCCAACATTTGTCTCCACACCTCCAACCTCGCATTAACTCTGTCCCGCATTTCATCAATCAGTACTATGTCATCCGCAAATAACATACACCATGGGACCTCCTCCTGAATCGACCGCGTCAACTCATCCATCACCAAAGCAAATAGAAAAGGGCTAAGAACAGATCCCTGATGCAGCCCCATCTCAACTGGGAAATGTTCCGAGTCTCCTCCGACCATTCTAACCCGAGTCTTGGCTCCACCGTACATGTCTTTTATCGCCCTAATATAAATCATCGGTACACCTCTAGCCTCCAAGCACACCCCAGAAGACATTCCTCGGTACTTTGTCATAGGCCTTTTCAAGGTGAACACCATATGAAGGTCTCTCTTCCTTTCTCTATATTTTTCTACTAGTCTTCGCATAAGATGAATGGCTTCGATAGTCGATCGTCCCGGCATGAATCCAAACTGATTCTCCGAGATGGACACCCCTCTTCTCACCATCATCTCCACCACTCTCTCCCAGATCTTCATAGTATGGCCTAGCAATTTGATACCCCTATAGTTGTTATAGTTCTGGATATCGCCCTTGTTTTTATACAACGGAACCATTGTACTCCACCTCCATTCATCAGGCATCTTTGTTGTCTTAAAAATAACATTAAACAGCCTGGTTAACCACTCTATACCTGCCTTGTCCGCGCTCTTCCAAAAATACACCGGAATCTCATCTGGTTCAGTCGCTCTTCCCCTGCTCATCCTACTAATAGCACGTATAACCTCCTCGATCCTAAAACACCTACAGTACCCAAAGTCCCGAAGTCCTTCAGAGTGCGCCAAATCATTCAACACAATGTCTCCACCCCCTTCTTCATTTAAAAGTTTCTGAAAGTATCTTTGCCACCTCTGCTTGATGGATATATCATCCACCAATACTTTGCCTTCCTCATCCTTGATACATTTCACTTGGTTCAAGTCGCGAGCCTTCCTCTCTCTTGCTTTTGCGAGCCTATACAATTTCTTATCCCCACCTTTGTCCCCCAGCTCGTCATACAAGCGTTCAAAAGCTGCCGCCTTAGCTTCTATATTTGTCGTCTTATAAACTTTCTTAAGCGCCCGCTTCACTTCCTCGTCTACGCATTCCACCCACTCAGTGTAAGAAGCCTTCTTCGCTTCCACTTTGCCTTGGACTTCCCCATTCCACCACCAATCTCCTTTATGGCCTCCAAAGTTACCCCTTGATACCCCTAAGACCTTTGAGGCAACTTCCCTAATGCAACTAGCTGCTTTATTCCACATGGCGTCCGCGTCCCCGCTACCACTCCAAGCCCTCATCCCAATCAACTTCTCACCCATCTCCCGAGAGAGGGCAGGGGTCAAGCCACCCCATTTAATCCTCTGACGATCAGATGCAATCTTCTTCCTCCTAGCCCTCTTGAATTCCAGGTCCATCACCAAAAGCTTGTGTTGGGTAGTAAGATTTTCACTTGGGATAACCTTGCAGTCTTTAAAGAGGCCTCTATCACCCTTCCAAAGGAGAAAGTAATCTATCTGAGTCTTAGCTACCGAGCTACGAAAGGTAACCAAGTGGTTCTCCTTCTTCGGAAAGCATGAGTTAGCAATCACCAACTCAAAAGCTTTAGCAAAATCTAGAAGCGAAGTTCCACCCCCATTCCTCTCCCCAAAACCAAAGCCTCCATGGACATCATCAAAGCCATTAGAAGTTGCCCCGATATGGCCATTAAAATCTCCACCAATGACAATTTTCTCGGTGTTCGATATCCCTCTAACAACCTCATCCAAACCCTCATAAAAGAGCTTTTTGGCCTCTTCGTCCAAGCCCACTTGAGGTGCATAAGCACTAATAATACTCAAAGTACATCCTCCAATGACTAGCTTAACCATCATCAACCTATCATTGATCCTCCTAACCTCTTCCACTTGCTCCCTCAAATCCCCGTCCACTAAAATACCCACTCCATTTCTATCCCTTGAGCCCCCTGAGTACCACAACTTAAAACCATCTACAACCCGAGCCTTGGCACCTACCCACCTAGTCTCTTGGACACAAGCTATATTTATCTTTCTCTTCTTGAGAATTTTCACTAGCTCTATGGACTTCCCCGTCAACGAACCTATGTTCCATGATCCTACCCTCAAATAAAGCAGAGACTTTAATTGAAAAAAGTGCAAAGGGACTAAAAGTACAAATATATATGTTTAGTCCAAGACAATTATAAACATGGCAGAATAGTCTGATGGACCCTTATATTTGTACGAGTTTGTATTCTAAACCCTTCTACTTGACTATTTGTCAACTGAACCCTTAAACTCAATGAAACTCAATATTTTAAGCCCTTCTGACCATTGACCAAGCTTATGTGGCAACTTAATTATTGAATTGGCATAAATACGTGATATCACGCGTTTAAAGGAGCGTGAACATCAAAATTTAGACTAAAAATATTTAAAACAAAAAAAATAAGAAAATTAAAAATGATTTTTTTTACTTCTTTCTTCTTTTCCTTCCCCATCAACCCTTATTTCTCTCTCTTTTCCCCCTTCCCAGCCCTCTCCAATTTCTTTGTTTTCTCTTTTTTTTCTTTTCATAATTTCTTTCTTTGTGGGAAACGATAATGTATTATTGATGTAGATCTATGCTTTCTTTCCATTTTTTTGGTAATTTACAACCCATGAGGTGACGAAGATTCAATAGTTCTGAAGGATGAAATGTGATTGTTGGATATCTTTGTGGAATTAGGTAAAATGTGATATGTATAATTGTGTACAAATATTATGATATATTGAAGTACATTAATGGTGATTTATTGGCATCAATGGTGAAAAAGGATTTATGGTGGTTCAAATGATGGTAGATGGTTATGATTAAGATCTACGAATGATAATTTTGAGAAAAATTGAACTATGATTTATAAAAACTTGAAGGGCATTGTCACAACAATAGACAATGACTGCCTGAAGAAGAAAAAATATTTAAGGAGAATAGAGATGGTGTTAATGGTGGTTGTGGGTTGAGGAAGGAGAAGGCAGGGTGAGAAAATTAACTATTTTTATTTTTTTTTTAAATAGAAAGCTTATTATTTTGTCTTTTGTGGAGTAACATTATATGTTAATAATTTAAAAATAGTTATGAAATAATTATGACATGGCATTAATATATGTGACGTGGATATGACATGTCCTTTATGTAAAAGAGTGAGCTACACACATGGTTGGAGGGATTTAAAAGTCTCATTTTAATTGAGTTTAGGGGTTCAGCTAACAATACGTCAAGTAGAAGGGTCTAGAATACAAACTCATACAAGTATAAGAGTCCATAAGATCATTTCGCCTATAAACATTGTATGACAAATACATGACCAAAAAAGTTGAAAAAACATTAGGATAAAGTGAAATATCAATTGCCCCAAAGCCTAGCTCGAGTGGCAAGAATTGGAGGATTTGTGGCTTAGGTCGTAGGTTCAAGCCCCACACCATGCAAAGCGAAACCCAATATTTAAGCGAAGAAGGGTAGAGGGGCGGGCCCATTATCCATCGAGTTTAAAAGGCTGTGATTGGACAAATTTCTCGGTTATCAAAAGAAATAAAAAATGAAGTGAAATATCAATTTTTAGTGTCATTTCTTCAGAAGAGACTCATTGGCAAGGAAAAGTTTGCTTTAGAACATTAATGACAACACTAAAACGCACATAAAGTGAGGTGAAGCGCTCAACACATTTTGAGCCTCACTTCAGGGCTTAAGTGTGCTTAAAGCACCCATTTGAAAACACTAAATGAGCCGTGATACTACAAGGCGAAGTATCTTATTTGAGGTTTTACATTCTTAACAACTGTCATATATACATGATGTGCGCTTAGTGTGGAATAATGGTATGGGTTGCTCCTCTACAACAACAACAACATACCCAGTAAAATCTCACTAGTCATATTCTTGTAGTTCTAGCCATATGTTGCTTGTTGTGTTTCAATTATCACATTGTTTTGTTGCGGTTACTGCTTCTTTCTTGTAGACTTTACACTGTTTTTTTATTAACTGCTATGCTCTCTTCATTGTTTTCTCCTTATTGAACTTGGGTTTGGGGTTGCTCCTCTACTCTTCTATTTAAATACTAGACTTGGTGCACTAGCTAGGATTTGAACTCATAACATGCGCCTACCAGCTACCACACATTCTGCATTGTGCTACCTTTGTCGTTGAATCAATGCCTTTGGAGAAACTTTCTTGTGCTACTTATAGCGTCTAACACCGTTCACGTGATAAAAATCAAATGGGCATCATGCCTCTAGGAACCTATAAGTCTGGAATTTCATTGCCAGAACACAAAACAACATACACACATTGTTTCTTTCTCTCTCTATCTCTTTGTGTGTTTTATCTATGTTCAGTTGGACTGACGGACAATCTCTTGAGGAAGAAAAAGAAGAGAAAATGAACCTGCACAGTAGAATCAATGTAAAATAATGGCTTAACTTTTTGAAACATGTTCAAGTTTACCTTAGGTTATATGCATCCTTTGGGTTCAAGTCTTTATGTCTTAGTTACTGGTCTGCTATTTAGGTCTTCTAAAGAGGTTTTCCCCCCTCAACTTTATATATGGCTTATTGTAGAAGGTATTAGGATGAATCTTTAGTTGATACGTATTTGGCATTGTGGTAGAGTTAGATGATATTAACAAGTTGAGCGTGAGTCTGTCATTAGAGGACACGTCTCATGACCAGTTTTCTGATAGAGTTGTGATCGGCACTCAGTGCCTTTATGTGACTGAGTGATCCTTCTTGATTTGGCTGCTTGGTTCCATCTCACATGAAGAAGTGGACTTAGTCAAGCTGTCCAATTTTTTATATCCCCTCTCATGCTTCCTTCTAAAGTATGTCTTCAAAAGTGGGGTTGCATTTGTGCACTCCTCCTAAAAACATGCCTTGTCCTCAAGGTGGAAGGAAAGGAAACTGTCCAGCAAGTATGTCACAGTCTTCCCCTCTAGCTTCTTCAGCAGTATGATGATGCCATTGAAAGAGTAATTCTTGAGTTCGAATCCCGGATTCTTTCATCCAAAGGTGCAACAAATTTTTTAGTCTCCACCGTAAAATTGAAACCAGCAGAAAGCAGTAAAGGTGGAGGGATGGAATGTCGAATGGCCATGAGCGGGGCGAAGCAATGAGACATGGAAAATTGGATGTACTTTGCCGATGGAGGTAGCTGCAGTCCATAGGCTGGATGACCTACTTTGCAAACAATTTTATACGGACCAATATATCAAGGAGAAAGCTTCTCATTAGGCCGTTAGGCTAGATTCTTCTGATGTTCAGGCTGTAGACAAAGTAGAACAACATCACTCACACTAAAAGGCAAGTCACAGCACTTGGAATCAGCTTGGGATTACATGCAGGATTGAGCCTTCAGAAGGTTGGAATGCAATAACTTTAACATCTGGTCACTGGCCAAGAGTTGTTTTCAAGATCAGCAAGTTATAAATGGATGCAATGGTGGCGGTTCCCTTCCATGCACAACCTGATAAGGAGTCATATTGGTAGAGTAATGGTAGCCCTTGTTGAGACTTGAAACAATGCAAGGAGTGGACTCCTTAGAAATACTCTTTTCTTTTTTCAAAATTGTGAAGATTTAGCTTTTCCATAGAACTTGTATCATTATGGTGACTTAGATAAAGACTTACTTTTCCCTTTTTATTCTTGCATCTACTTGAAAATTTCTGTTGTCATTTGTTTTATCTCCCTTGTCTCTTCCGTCTATCTCGTCTTTGTTTGTAGTAACATATCATTGGGTGAGGGGGTGAAGGTTCTTGAACAAAATGAACCAAATATTATTTAATGATATTTCACAGTTGAAGCGTCTGTTGATGAAGAGGTACTTTAAACTTTACCAAAGATGTAGTGTCTCTGAAATATATTGTCAACCTGTTTTCTTGAAGATTGTTCACCTTTCCTTGAGAATTTCTGGCTAGTTCATCATTCATGGTTATATCTGGCAAACTACATGAATTTTGCATCTTACTAGCTATTATCTCTGCAAGCCTCCTACTATTCTTTCTACCTTGTGGTAATTGTGAATCATGAACAAGTTCTGTTTAGGTCGTTCCTTTTTAATACTCTATTCAGTGATTGCTTACTGTTCTTTCTTTTAGTTTCTGTCTCAGCGTTGTGCTGGTGTGAATTGCTTGGCTTTGTTAAAGTCGTCCTCACCCGGTGGGTCTGAGTACCTATTTACCGGGAGCAGAGATGGCACTTTAAAGAGATGGGCATTGGCTGAAGATGGTGCCACCTGCTGTGCTACATTTGAATCCCATGTTGATTGGGTACTGTTCAAATTTTCTTTCCTCGCTAGGTCTTGTATTGTACTAGCTTTTTGAATCCCACAGCACTAGCATCAGTTTAAGGGTGTTTCCTAGATAAAGTCATATCCACCATATGGTATATAAGAATCAGTTGACTTTGACCAGGCTGCACCAAATAGTTTCTTTTTTTCTTTTTGTTTTTCTTATGTCTCAAATAAAGGTCACCAAATCCTATTTTCAAGTACTTTATGCAGTGGCCTATCTTAGAATGAAATTTAGTCTGTTCGATGAAAACTTCTCGTTCCCTACGTTATGCCTGGATGTGCTATTGACCTGTCCTCCATATGCTAAATCTTTTTTTGTGTAACTGGCTGTTTTCATATTTTGTTTGTTATGTTTCTTATGCATAACTTAGCAGTTGTCTTGTGATTCGTAAATTGTGCAGGTAAATGACGCTGTTCTTACAGGCAATAACACATTGGTTTCTTGCTCCTCAGACACCACTGTCAAGGTATTTATGTTCGCCTCTAAATTTGGTATTCCTATTTGCTCACAAATTCTTACACACATTTCTATTACTTCTCACTACGCAACTCGTTTTCTGAATTTTTTTTCTTTTGTTTTTGGGAAATTTCTGTTGGATTATCAGGTATGGAATGGGTTATCTGAGGGATCTTGTACCAGGACGCTTTGTCAGCACTCTGATTATGTCACTTTGCCTTGCTTCAGCAGAAAAAAATGTAAATTCTTCTGCAAGACTTTGTTGGCATCATAAAAAAAATTGCAGTGAATCATTAACTTCAATTGAAGCTGGGACTTGAATATTCAGGCTGAATGTGGATTTAATTAACTCTACTTTCTGATTCCATTTCATTATCATTAATGATAGAGCAATGTTGTTGCATCTGCTGGCCTTGGTGGTGAGGTTTACATATGGGACCTTGAAGGTGCACTTTGCCCAACATCTAAGTCAAGTGATGCAACTGAGGAAAACTGTTCAAATGGTGTCAGTGGTGTAGGAAGTTCACTGTCCATTACAAGCATCCACCCTAATAGTTCGAGCAACACCATTTCCTTGCACACCCAGTCCCAAGGATATATTCATGTGTCTGCAAAAGGCCATAAGGAGTCAGTATATGCATTGGCAATGAATGGCAGTGGATCCCTTCTTGTTTCTGGTGGAACTGAGAAGGTATATTCTGGTAGTTAGGTTAGTCTTTTATCTTTCAAAATGTACTGTTCTTATATTACCAAAGCAGCTGTAGCAATAACTACTTTCTGAGTTTCTTTAAGGTTGTGCGTGTCTGGGATCCAAGAACTGGTTCGAAGACTATGAAGCTAAAAGGTCATACAGATAATATTAGGGCGCTACTTCTTGATTTTACTGGCAGGTATGCTGGAAAAAATAATGCCTTCAAGATATTTTAGGCTCGCATTGGCAATTGTTATTCAGCTAGAAGCATTTGACTTCCAACTATTATACATAGTTGATATATACTCCGATAAGCATGGTGGAAGACGGATTTGGATTCTTAGGTTTTGCCAAGTATCATTGATGCATGTTACTTTACACTCCAGCAATATAAAGAGGAACAAATGTTTGTTCATTTCCTCTAGCTTACGAGGGTGGCAGATAGTGTTTTTAAGGGGTTGCTTAAAGCACACTTAAGCCTTGAAGGTCGCTGAAGCTCAGATAGTGTGTGTCACCATGCTCAATTAGCTCTTTAGTGTAGGTGTCCAGGTGCTAAGGCATGTGCACCTTCACCCATAGCTTTTGTCTTTAAGGACGCAACACACACACACACATAAATAGGGATGGGGGCCGGATCTTTTGCGTCTCCAAGAGACCGAAACAGAAACATTGACAAATGTTATTGCTAGATGTTTATTGTGGGGATGGATGAAGTATGTCTCGGTGCTGACATCAGGAAATGCATGGGGAGAAAATGACCAAAATGGTCCTTAATGTTTGGGTAATGCTTTATTTTGGTCTTCAATGTGTGTCACCTGATTGATATGGTCCTTAATGTATAAGAAAGGTGTTCATTTTAGTCCTTAATGTATTTCACTTAATTGAAATGATTCTTAATGTATAACAAAATGTGTTCATTTTGGTCTTTTACCCTATAAATCTAACATATTTATCAAAAAATAATAAAATTAAATTTTAGTATGGACCCTACGTGGCTGATAAAATCCATCATTGATGTCTTCTTTGTTAGCTCCAAAGAGAAATTCGTGAAATCTAACACTATTGTCTCTAATTTCTCTAACAAAAATTTAATATTTTCTCTTGCTGAAAATAAAATAGGTGTTAGCTCAGTGAAATAATATTTTAGAAGATAGAGAATAGTAAATTTTGTGGGAGAAAGAGAGAAAATGATGTTAGATTTTTTGGAGTTTTTTCTTTAGAAATAACAAGAAGACGACAATGTTGATTTTTGTTAGCCACGTAGGGTGCATAGTTAAATTTAATACTTTAAAAAAAAAAATTGTTAGATTTAGAGTAGAGGACCAAAATGATCATCTTTTGTTACATTAAGGGCCATTTCAATCAAGTGAATTACATTAAGGACTAAAATGAACACCTATACATTGTGGACCATTTCAATCAAGTGAAATACATTAAGCACCAAAATAAAGCATTATCCATATATTAAGGACCATTTCGGTCATTTTATATGAGAAAGAAAATTTGATGTTGTGGAGAAAAAAGAAAATTTGAGGTAACACTTGTAGTCCACATTTATGTAACTACTACCACATATGTTTCAGTTTAAGTGTCTTACTTTTCTTTTTAATCTCTTTAAAAATGTTGTCTCTTTCTATAGAAAGACTTGACAAACTGAGAAGAGATTTCTTGTGGAAAGGGAATAAAGAAGGGAAGGGTTTGCATTTAGTCAAATGGCAGACTGCACAGTTACATAAACAATCTGGTGGACTTGGAATCAGAAACTTGGGGTTGCAGAATAGATGTCTCTTGTCAAAATGGCTATGGAGGTTCAACACTGAGGAAGAAGCACTGTGGAGGGAGGTGATAGCCAACAAGTACGGGTTGAATAGGAATTGGGTCTCCAACTCTGTGAATAGCACTTATGGGGTGTCAGCTTGGAGAACAATAAGAAATTTGTGGCCTGATCTAAGTAGAAACATAGTCTACAAGGTGGGAAATGAGACGAAAATCCTTTTCTGGAAAGAAAATTGGAATGGAAATGAGGCACTGATGGGCTTATTTCCTGACCTATTTTCCTTGTGTACCAATCCGGAAGAAACAGTAGCTGAGGTATGGTCTATTCATGGATGGAATATTATGTTTAGAAGGCATTTAAATGACTGGGAGATTGGGAGAGTGGCTGAGCTATTACATGTTCTCAATGGTTTTAATGGGTTATCAGTAGAAAAAGATTCTATCATATGGAAACACTCTAGAGATGGAAGCCTTTCTGTTAACAAGCTATATATTAAGGAGGTAAATAAGTATCCAGGTGGTAAACTTGGCCCTTGGAAGCAGATTTGGAGGAACAAAGTGCCAACCAAGGTAAAGTGTTTCTCCTGGTTGGTTTCCAGAAGAGCATGTTCCACTCATGAGAAATTGAAAAGGAGGGGTTTCTATATTGTTTCTTGGTGCTCTCTCTGTAATGAGACTAGGAAACCAACAACCATTTGTTCCTCCATTGCAAAGTGACAACACAATTATGGAACCTTTTTTTGGGACTAACACATACTGAATGGATTATGCCTCAGCATACAGCAGATCTACTTAGTTGCTGGATCAGCAGAGGGAGGAGAAAATCTAAGAAAAAGTGGTGGAGTATAATACCATCATGCATTTGGTGGTGTATTTGGAAAGAAAGAAATAGCAGATGCTATGATAACAAAGCTAATTCAATAGAGAAAGTCAAATGGAACTGCTTGACTACTTTTTATTTTTGGTGTAAAGAGGAAGGGATAGAAGAAACTGCACAAATTTTGAATTTTATAGGCACTTTGTTTTTTCTCTTGTTGGAAACCATTTTTTGGAGGTCTCCAGCATATCCTTAATGCTGATGAATACAACATTACCTTTATCAAAAAAAAATTCCAATATTCTACATGTTTTGTTAAGACCACAAGATTCAAAGGCACTATGGTACATCACACTTATTTTTAATTAAAACAACAAGATTTAAAACCCTTCCTTTTTTTTTCTTAAACTCCGTACCTAGTCAAACTAAGAAATTTAGATTAAAACGGAGAGAATATATGTTTCTTTTTCCCTTTTTATGTTCAAATTTAGACAAGCAATTAAGCAGTTTGGCTCTGGATGTATTTTATTCGTGTTTTAGTTGGAAAACTTTATATATGTACTATGTTGCCCAGTGAAAGATTTTTTTGATGCATGTGCCAAATTGTTTTTCTATTTTCTGTTTGTCCAACAAAAGTAGAAGCATAGTTCTCATTTTTTTTATCATTGTCTTTTGATAGTGACCAAATGTTTTTTGTTTTCACCTAAGCCCTCAGAAAGTAGCATTTTTATTTGTCTCATGTGGGTTTTTAGTTGTTTCTTCTTGGTTTTGAGTTCCCACACTTGTTGGCTTTTGACAGTTCACTATTGCATATGAAGATTGACCATTAACGCTTGCTGTATTTAGTAAATGTGATTTTTTGGGTTCTTTTAAATGATGTCCTCATCCTGTATTTTTTGTAGGTTCTGCTTATCTGGGTCCTCTGATTCCATGATTAGGTAAGGAGTGCTTGCATCATACTAGGGGTGGGTGGAGGGTAGTTGAATCTCTAAGTACTGCCAAGTTGATGAGAAACATGCAATAAACAATGCCTGGCTTCACTACATTCAATCATATTTATTAGGAGTAGTCAGTCACTCATTGCTGTCCAAATCTTGCAATTGTTATTTGCCCATTTTGTTTTATATGAGAGTTGAACTTTTACTTTGCCTCCAATGATTAGATTATGGGATCTGTGTCAGCAGATGTGTGTGCATTCGTATGCTGTGCATACTGATTCTGTATGGGCACTTGCTAGCACTCCAACATTTAGTCATGTTTATAGTGGAGGAAGAGATCTCTCTGTAAGTGGACTCTTACAACTTATCGAACATGCTTTCTCTTGCTGATTTCTTTTCCCAACTTCTTAGACTTCTGTGCTTACTAAATCATCCTCTTGACGAAAAAATGCTTGTACTTGCAGTTGTACTTAACAGATTTGGCAACAAGGGAAAGTGTCTTGCTTTGTACAAAGGATCACCCTATTTTGCAGTTAGCATTACATGGTGATGGCATGTGGGTGGCCACAACTGATTCTTCTGTACATAAGTGACCAGCAGAAGTGCATAATCCCCAGAAAGTTTTCAAAAGAGGGGGTTCGTTCTTAGCTGGAAACTCATCCTTTTCCAGGGCAAGGGTTTCATTAGAGGGATCTACACCTGTGAGTTAACTCCAACATATCTTTATATAATATCTTTTCTTGAGGTTACAACAGACATGCCTGAATACATGTGCAATTGCAACCATGGGTTCAAATTAGTTTCTGTTTTCTGCATGGTCGTTATGATAAATTGAGCTTATGAGTCTTGGAAACTGGAGCCTATTAAATGAGGATACCTTAAAATATTTTATTGGCAATTGTTTTTGTGAGAAAATAAGAGTTTTAGAGAGAATTAAGCTTGATTGTTCCCACAAGCTATTGGGGTTTAAATAACTAGGTTTACTTGTCCGAAAAAAGAGGAAAGGAAATGAATACCTAATTAAATCTAGAGTAAATCAAGCTACCTACTATATTTACACATGCTATAGAATATTTCCAGGATTCTAACACTCCCACTCAAGCTGGTACATACAAATTATATGTGCCAAGTTTGTTACATTTATAACTCGTTCTTGGACCAGTTAGGGACTCGGTCAATATGTCTGCAAGCTTATCACATGACCGCACGAACCTTTTGACGGTGTCTCCCAATAGTACCTTTTCTCTAAGAAAATGATAATCAATCTCTATGTGTTTGGTTCTCTCGTGAAACACCGGATCCAATGCAATGTTAAGTGCAACTTCATTATCACATGCAAGTTCCATTCCTTTAGTATCTCCAACTTTCAACTCCTTTAGTAGTTGTTTGATCCATATGAGTTCACATGTTGCCACTACCATAGCTCGATATTCAGCTTCTGCACTAGATCTAGCAACCACATTTTGTTTCTTACTTTTCCAAGACACCAAATTTTTCCCAACTAGAGCATAACATCTAGAAATGGATCTTCTGTTAGTGTGTGACTGTGCCAAGTTTGCATTTGAATATTCAATAATTTTCTCATGTTCTCACTTCTCGGTCTTCATAGAGTAGTCTTTTCTCTAGAGCAAATTTTATGTACAAAGAATGCGAATAATGACATTCGAATGACTGTCACAAGGAGAATTCAAGAACTAACTTACAACACTAACTAGAAAAGTAATATCAGGTTGATTCACTGTGAGATAATTCAACTTTCCTACCAACCTCCTATATCTTCTAGGATCGCTAAGAGGCTCCCCCTCACCTAGTAGGAACTTAACATTTGAATCCATTAGAGAATTGATAGGCCTACATTTTTTCATCCCTTCCTTTTCAAGAATATTAAGTGTATACTTTCTTTGTGAAATGAAAAATCCTTATTTGGGTTGAGCAACCTCAATGCCCAAGAAGTACCTCAATTGACCAAGATCCTTAGTCTGAAAGTGCTGGAAAAGGTGATGTTTCAATTTGGGAATTTCCTCATCATCATTATGTGTGGTAACAATTAGAATTAGAATAGGTATATACAATCCTACTTAGAATAGAAATTGGAATAAGAATAGGAATAAGAATAGGAACAGGAATAGTAAAAGGAATAAGAATAGGATTATGAATAGTAATAGGAATAAAAATGGTATGTAGTTTCCTATTTGATAAAAGATTATATTGTAGTGTCTAAAAATAGGGCCTCTCTATAGTAATGTAGATACACAACACAATTCAATAATATTCTTTTCTAATATTTTTCACATGGTATCAAAGTCTCTACGATCTTGAAAGAAAATCAAAGAGCTTCCGCTATTGGTGGATGGCTATTACCCATATATACCATCCGTTTGGCCAACAATTATGTTAGCAAAAGTTGTGTCATCGTGTATCTTTCCGGTGACTACTTTCTTATATCTAATTTGTGTAGCACCGTGCCATCTTTGGATCATTTGCCCCCACCTTCTTTGGAATCAAAGCTACAAATGTAGCATTAAAACTTTTTTCAAATTTCTGATGAGTGTGGAAATTGTGGAAGGTCAACATTAAGTCCTCCTTTATAGTTTCCCAGAAAGCTCGAAAAAAATTCATTGTGTAACCATCCGGTTAGGTGCCTTGTTTGCTGCACACATTTTGATCCCTTCTAACACCTCTTCCTCTTCAAACCTTCTTGTAAGTCGTTGTTGCTGTTAGGATTTGAAACTTTTGAGAAAAAAGATAAGGTTCAGCAGAGGAACTTTTCATTCATATTCAGGTTTCAAAAGGCATACACGCATATATCTACATAAGCTTTTCCAAAGTGAGTAGAGAACCATACATATCCAACCACTATTGACTTTGTTACAAAACATATTCCATAAAACAAGGACTACCTTTCCTTTACATACTTAACATAATATTTTAAAAAAGAACAATTAAACCAAAAACATCTAGAAATATCTCATTTTCTAACACTCCTCCTTGAGATTTTTCTTGGATACTCCCAACTTAGCCCTTAGAACTTCAAATTTCCCCTCAGGAAGAGCCTTGGTCATGATGTCTGCAATCTGCTGATCTGAGCTACAATGAACAAGTTGAACTTCGCCATCCTTCTCTGCTTGCCTAATAGCGTGAAACTTCACATTTATATGCTTGCTACGACCATGTTGCACTGGATATTTGGCCATAGATATTGCTGACTTGTTGTCAACCTTAATGACAATAGCTTCAATGACATTTTGCTCCAAATCTTGTAGAATTTTTCTTAACCATAAAGCCCGCTTAGTTGCACCAATAGCGGCGATGTATTTTGCTTCTGCAGAAGATTGAGCTACCACCTCTTGCTTCTTTGAATTCCATGAGAACATGCCTGAACCAAGTGTAAAAGCATATCCAGAAGTGCTTTTCATATCATCAACGCTTCCTGCCCAATCACTATCTGAATAACCCATCAGTTGCCCTTGCTCTTCCCTTTTAAACCAAATACCATAATCAGCAGTTCCTTTGATATATCTCAACGTTCATTTAGCAACACCAAGATGAACTTGACTTGGAGCTTGCATAAACCTCGACAGTAGACTTGCCGCGAACATGAGATCGGGTCTTGTTGCTGTCAAATACAGCAAACTACCAATCAGACTTCTATAAACTGTTGGATCAACCTTGTCACCTCCTTCAAACTTCAAAATCTTTTCATTGTGAACCCGTGGGGTCGGTACAGGCTTGCACCTCTTCATCTTGAACCTTTTAAGTATATTCCCTGCATATTTTCTCTGAGAAATGAAGATTCCATCAGTAGCTTGATGAATCTCCATTCCTAAAAAGTTACTCATTTCACCCAAATCTGACATTTCAAACTTGGTCTCCATTTCTTGCATGAACTGATTCACCATAGCTTCATTGCTTCCTGTTACCAGAAGATTATCAACATAGAGTGACACCACAAACACATCTCCTCCTTTAGCTTTTTTCACATATAAAGTGGCTTCATTTTCACTTCTCTTGAAGCCACAATGAATAAGATGATCATCAATCTTACTGTACCATGCTCGAGGAGCCTGCTTTAATCCATACAATGCCTTATGAAGTCGATAGACTTTATCCTCCATTCATGTAACTTGAAAGCCTTCTGGTTGATCAACATATATCTCCTCCTGCAACAGTCCATTTAAGAATGCCGATTTCATATCCAAATGATACAACTTCCAATTTGATTGAGCTGCCAAAGCAAATAGCAGCCTTATCATCATGTCGTGCAATAGGTGCAAACGTGTCTCCATAATCCAGATCTGCAACTTGTGCATAACCTTTCACAACAAGCCTTGCTTTGTATTTACAAACTGAGCTATATGGATTAAGTTTGGTTCTATAAACCCACTTCACCCCGATCATATTTTTGTTTTTGGGTTTATCAACCAACTTCCAAGTATCATTCTTTTCTATCATACCAATCTCCTTCTTCATGGCTTCAATCCAAACTTCATGTCTTGATGCTTCTTGATAGCTATTTGGTTCCGAGATTGCAACATTACATCTTTCATATATCTCGGAAAGAGACCTTGTCTTCAAAATTGGCGAATCAAGTGAGGATTCCCCGTCTGATTCTTCGTCTTCTTCCAGAGTTTCAGACCCAAATAATTGGATTTCAGGCAGTGGACTCAAGTTTTGAAAAACTGCATTATCTTTCTCAATTTGCTCCTTATCCTAGTTCCAATAAGCATGCTCATCCACGACTACATCTCTTCGGATTGAAATACTTTTTGTTTGCAAGTTGAAAACTCTATAACCCTTGGCTTGTGATGAATAACCAATAAAGATCCCCAATTCACCTTTTGGTTCAAGTTTGCTTCTTTTGACAGAAGGAACATGAGAATAGCATATCGAACCAAAAACTTTTGATGGTTGTATTCCACTCCATGCCTCAGTAGGAGTCTTTTCATCCACAACTTTTGTTGGCAGCCTATTTAACAAATACACTGAAGTATGAATAGCTTCTGCCCAAAAGCTTTGTGACAGTTTCTTTTCCAGCAACAAACACCTAGCCATTTTAACTATTGTTCTGTTCTTCCTCTCCGAGACTCTATTTTTTTCGGGCGAATAGCTTACTGTCAACTTGTGATCAATCCCCATATCTTCACAATACTTATTGAACTCATTTGAAGTGTATTCGCCACCATTGTCCGATCTCAAAGCCTTTAGCTTACAACCACTTTGTCTTTCCGCAAAAGCTCTAAATTTCTTGAAAACTGAAAATACTTGAGACTTGTTACTCAGAAAATACACCCAAGTCATCCTTGTTAAGTCATCAATAAAGAGCAAAAAGTATTTATTGTGTCCCAAAGATGATGCCTGCATAGGTCCACACACATCAGTGTGAACTAGTTCAAGTTTTTTAGTTGCCCTCCATGTAGCACTTTTAGGAAATGATTTCCTGTGTAACTTACCCATCTGACATGACTCACAAACTTCTTTAGACAGTGAAATCTCAGGTAAATCCTTAGTCAAGCCCTTTTCATACATAGACTTTAAAGTACCATAATTAAAATGACCAGATCTTTTGTGCCACAACCATGACTCATCCTTACTTGCAAAATTTGCACTATCAAACCTCCTATCTAAAGGAAAAGTTTTATCCACCATTTCTACTTTAACAATCAAACTATCTTCAGAGTCAAAAATCAAACAATGTTTGTCCTTAAAAAATAAGGAATAGCCTTTAGACATCATTTGAGCCACACTTAACAAGTTATATGCTAAAGAAGGAGCATACAACATATCATGTATAAACTTTGTACCTTGTGTAGTCTGAAAGGCAACTGAACCCTTTCCAAGTGCATCTACCGTCTCACCATTTCCCATCCTTACTTTAGTTTTGATTGACTTGTCAAGTGTATGAAACATGAGCTCATTGTGTGACATATGACTCGTACATCCACTATTTATGAACCATGAGGATTTGTTGGCTGTGTTTTCTTCATGAGAAGCCATAAACAAGCTTTCTTCTTCATTTTCGAACTTTTCAACAAAATTTGCCTGTTGCATATGGTTTTGTTGTGGTTGATTCTGCCTGGCCCTGCAATTTTTCTCAATATGACCCATCTTTCTACAGAATCTACATTGAATCGGTGGCTTTCCTTTGAACCAACAATCTTTTTCTTGATGATTGGTTCTTTTACAATGGTTGCAAGGTGGAAACTTTCCTTTCTTTGAAGGTTCCTTCCATGCTTTCCCCTTTGCTACTTTTTCTTCATCCATCCTTCTATTGTCCTTCACTGGCAGCTAGCCTTTATGCTTTGCCTGAAACGCCACTTCAGCTACTTCTTCATCTCTTATACTTGATCTTTGTTCTTGAGCCTGCAACTTGCTGATCAGTTCTGCCATAGATAAAGTGTTCAAATCACAAGATTCTTCTATTGCTGAAATCTTGGACTCAAACCTTGCTGGTAAGCTTATCATCATCTTCTCCAGCACCTTTGAATCTGGAAAGATTTCACCAAATAGCCTTACTTTGTTTACAATCTCCATAAGTTTGGCAGAATACTCTTTCACATTATCTCCTTCTTTCATCCTTAACATCTCAAATTCTCTTTTGAGAGTTAAGAGTTTGACAGTCTTCACTCTGTCACTTCCATCGAACTCCTCTTTTAGCTTCTCCCATACTTCTTTAGGTGTTTCGCAAGTCATTATTCTTGTGAAAATCACATCTGAAAGTGCTGAATGAAGACATGTGAGAGCCTTGGGTTTCCTTGACTTCTCATCTTCATAATTCTTCATTTGTGCAACAGTTGGATTTGGTTCAAGTGGAAGAGGATCATCTTCACTTTCAATTGTTTCCCATAGACTAAGAGCTTTGAGATAAGTCTTCATCTTTATAACCCATATGTGATAATTTTCTCCTATAAACATAGGAGGCCCTACACCCAAGAAGCTGTTAGATGCCATGTTACTGTTGCTCAGCTGTCACCTTAGAAGGAGAAAAAACCTTAGCCTTCTTGCCTTCACAAATCCCTCAAGAAGAAGGGCTTTTGATACCACTGTTAGGATTTGAAACTTTTGAGAAAAAAGATAAGGTTCAGCAGAGGAACTTTTCATTCATATTCAACTTTCAAAAGGCATACACACATATATCTACATAAGCTTTTTCAAAGTTAGTAGAGGACCATACATACCCAACCACTATTGACTTTGTTACAAAACATATTCCATAAAACAAGGACTACCTTTCCTTTACATACTTAACATAATATTTTAAAAAAGAACAATTAAACAAAAAAAAACATCTAGAAATATCTCATTTTCTAACAGTTGCTCCTCCATAGTAATAGTTTGAACATAAAATATATTCAAATTTGAACGCCAACTTTCAGATTCTTTGTAAAGATTTTGATAGAAATCCACAATGGACCTCTTAAATATCCATAGAATCAGAGGACATAACCCCATCGATCATCAAAGAATCTATAGTGTTGATTCTCTTACACGCAGTGGCCATTTTGTGGAAATACTTTGTGTTCTTGTCACCCTCTTTGATCCACTGAAATCTGGATCTCTGTCTCCAATGTATTTCTTCATTTCTAGTCGTTTCTTCATACTCCATGGCACATTATGCTTTCATCATTAACTCATCGTTAGTAAGAGGTCTGGCCTCTTGTATGATTTCCAAAGTTCCAATTTGCTCCAGAAGTTGGTCCTTTCTAGCCCTCCAGTTATCTTTATTCTCCTTGCTCCATTCTTTGAGTTTTGCTTTCAAAAGACTCAATTTTGTTGCTAACTTATAGTCTGCTCTTCCTGTCACATTAAAAAAATTCCACTAGTCTTGTACTTTGGATTTGAACCTCTCAACATTCCGCTACCATTTTTCAAACTTGAAATATGATCTCTTGAAGACCTCATCCTCACATGACAACAAAATTGGATTCTGGTCGAACCCAAACTAGGCAAGGAACTCTGTCTGATTTGATTAAACAATTCATCCCAAGGAAATGAATACATAAATCTGTCAATCCTTGATGCATTTCTATGATTTGACCCTCCTCTCCAAGTTTAAGATCACCCAAATAAAGTGGGGTCTACTAGCTCTAGCTCATTAATACAGCTAGAGAAGTCTGTCATTGCTCCTGAAAGTCTAGTACAATTTGTCTTTTCTGAAGGGAATCTGGTAGTGTTAAAATTCAAACCACCCAAGGTCCTTCACAAAATCTATTCAATGCACCTAATTCTCCCTATAACTCATTCCTTTCATTTCTATCACATGAAGCATATACTACTGTAAGAAACCAAATGAGATCTACATTAATGCCACTCAACTTGCAAGTGATCATCTGATTTCCACTCTCCACCATCTCCCCCTTCCAAGACCTTTTATCCCATGCTTCCATCCAAATTCCCCCCATCCATCTATTACCCCCTAACGGTTGAATATGATCTTCTACTACTCCCTTTAATTTTGTCTCCACCAAAACTATAATATCTGCTCCCCTTGTTGTAATATGCTCCTCACCAAATTTCTCTTGTCCTCCATTTTAAGCCCCCTCACATTCCATGATAGGATATTGAGCTTCATTATAAGTGGGTGATTAGTTTCCTCCCCCTACTTTTTGATTCACTCCGTGTCTCCCTTCTTTGACCAGCTTGCAGAATTTTACTGAGGGGACACACTCAACCAAGCTACTGGCCATGGAGAATGATCTAGAAAGTTAAGGTGCCCTGTTTTACTTGACTTTTAGCAAAGCAGTATGTTCTCATTCAGGATAACCGTATGAAGAGGGGCCTCCAGTTGTGCTCCAGATTCTTTTTTTTGTGAATGTGAGGCAGAGACAATAACTGTTCTAATAGTTTTATATCTTTCATAGATTCTGTCCAATATCGTAAATATTCGTACTTCATTTTAATCTGAATTTATTTCTAAATCGTACCATTCTATTTTTTTGTAGTCTAAATTATGTAGGTCTATTTCATACCATTGTTGGTCTAACATATCTTCTGATTCACTGTTATTAAATATTTTTTCCCATATAATTCTTCTTAATTTAATTATTTTTATATCTTTAAGTATATATAAGATTAAGGTTTCATAGTTTTTTATCATTTTATCATGCAAGTATGTAGTCATGTTCTTTATCATGCAGGTTTTTTATTTCAAATTATTCCTTCCTATCATATTCATAATTGATTAAATTCATATTAGATCATTATGAACTAGATTATCTTTATCATGTTTTCCTGTCACTACTAGCATCGTACTTTAGCGGATACTTCCTTCTTATCAGCGCCTCAACATTTTTTACTCCCCTAAACGGCTTTCCTCGCCTACCGGTTTCAACATTAGGATGGCATAGTATAAAAGTTTTCTCCCTGTTTCCAGTGTGCTAATAAACTAGAAATCATTATTCAAATAATTCTAATACATAATAACTAACATAAATTTATTCAATCATATATATGATATTCAGGAATATATGAAATTAGTTCTGCATATTTATTGAACAATATACCTTTGCCTCTTGCTTAGCCATGCTATCTAAAATATCTGACTGGATTTCAGATTTCTCCATTAGTATTTTATTTATCTTTTAAGTGTTTTATATCTTAAGAGAGAGTTTTTTTTTTTTGGAAATAGAGTTTTATATATTGTAGGCACTGCCTGCCTTTTATGTTACATATGAGTTCCTTTATATAAAAAGAAAAATCCGCACACTACTACACAAGTATTCTAATGTTAATATATGACTTACCTACTTTATGACTTATGGCACACCCTACTATCTTAGCCTTACATACTTATGACTTTTTTACACCTACTTTATTACACTTGTATACCTACCATGACTTTTACTACTTATTTTACAGACTTTCATTACATTACATTACACTTGTCTTCTTCTTCTTATCTTCTTTGTTTTCTTCTTTCTATCTTATCTCATCTTTCTTTCTACGACTTTCTTCTGCACACATGTGTCCATCTGTCCATTATCTCCTTTTTATCTTCTTCCGTCTTTATCTTATTTGATCATTCCAGCTGTACATCTGGGATTATATTATCTTCTCCATTACATTTTGTACATATATGGTCAGGATATTTGTGTCCAATTAATTTACAATATCTAGTCAATAATTCTTTTGAAATAAATCCTATCTTCAAAGCTCTCGTTATAGGTTGTTCTTCTAGCTTAAGTAATGACAAAATCCATCGCTGAACTTCATCCATATCTGCTTTCCTTAGCTCCCTTGAATTGGAATATATCATTAATTGATCTCTTGAGTAATAACTCCATATAGCATTTTCGTTTAAATAATTGTTTGCTAACTCTTGTATAATAGTTGATATACCAATTATTCTTTTGTTAGCATAAAAACTTGGTATCTCTATTTTGCATATCTCTTCTTGTTGTCCGATGTCCTCGGGTATAATCATATCTTTAGTTAGTCCTATCTTGATAACCTGTATTGGAGGTTTTATTTCTTCGTATAATATCTCCGCTGGTGCTGTATAGAATTTTATATAAAATAAATTTCCTTTTGTAACTCTTTTGTATGTGAAGAATGCCTTATGTAGTTCTGGTATTCCACTAACTCCTTCTCCGTCATATGTGTATGCGGTATTTAACAGTCCATAGTTATAACATGCTCTTACTAGGTTAGCGTTAGTTTTTGGTCGTGCAATTAACTTGTTATATCCTTGTAATTTTTGTGTTAAATAATCTTGGTTTGGTTCTTTTGTGGTTGATATGGGGTTGCGGTTTAAATAAGTTTGGATTTTGTGTATATTTTTTATATAGGTTCGTGTGATATAGTTATATGTCTTTTTCTCGTTTTGGTTTTGCAAACTATCTCCGTATGTAGATGTTTGTGGTTCTATGGACATGTGTCTAGGTGTCCTTTGGGTAAATGGTTTTTCGAATAGCTGGTTTAAATTCGCATTTTTATGTTGTTTATCACTAACTTTTTTTCTTGTACCTGCAGCTGTATTTAAACAAACATTATGGGTTTTAAGGAGTTTCCCATCGTCTCCTTTTAGCTCTGAATTTTTTCCGTATTCGGATTGACGTAGCTCCGCATTTTTATAGTCATGCTGCTGACTAGCTTTAGACTTCGATTATCTTCATTAGTCTTTAGCTTTTGTATCTCGTTGTCCATACTATCCACTTTTGTACAAAGTGTAGTAATGGCTTTGAGTATCTTTTCAATTGTATCTTCTTCCTCGCCTCGCCCGAGTAGCTTTGTCTTGATAAGTAATCTGCAATAACATTCTTATCGGTTTTATTACTTCAATTGTAAATGTGAAATTTAATATATTTAATACCAATCTCCTTATTTCTTTTGTTGTTACCGAATCTTGTATTTTTCTTGTTAGCCACCATTTTACTTGTGTATTATATGTTCTTATAATAAATTTGTTATATACAATATATGGTTCAAATGATAATAAACACTTATATACTGATATAATTCTTTTCTATTTATTTCCCATTTTATTTTCGTATTATTAAATGTTCCTGAATAATACCTGCAATGATGTTCTATCATAGTGCCATCATATTTGTATTTTAATATTCCTCCATAACTTTTTTCACTCGCATCTGATTCTATTATATAAGTAAAAAAAAATATTCATCTGGAAAGTATAGTTTAGGTAAGTTTTTATATAATAATTTTACCTTTTGTATTTGTATTTGATCTTTTTTATCAAACTGATATTCTATATCTTTCTTTAATTTTTGTTGTAATTGTTTTAAATTCTCTGCTAATTTTGGTATGTATTCTCTTACTTGATTTACTAGTCCTAAGAATGATTGTAATTTCTTTTTTGTGTCTAGTTGTTCATTTGAGTTAATTATTTTTTGTACTATATGTGTTTGCATTTTTATTCCGTTTTTATCAATTTGTATTCCTAAGAATTCTATTTGATTTTTCATTATGTCGGCTTTCTTTTTACTTAGGCTTATGCCTGAATATTCTATAATATGTATGAATTTTTCTAATAATCTTATGTGATCATCTTGAGTTTTAGAATATAGCAATATATCATCAATATATACTACACAATTTTCTAATTGTTTAAAATAGTTATCCATAAAGTGTTGGTATCTACCTGGTGCATTTTTATATCCAAACGGTAATACATTCCATTCGTAAAATCCTTGTGGTACAGTGAATGTTGTTAGTTTTTTAAAATCCTGATTTACAATCAAATTTGCTAAAATAATTATATCCTTGTATTTGTCTTATCTTTAGTATTTTATTTGGTATCGGATAATTATATGTCTTAGTTTTTGCATTTAAATTTCTATAATCAATAACCATTCTACTTTTTCCTCTTTTTTGTTCACTATGTTTATTTACGATAAATGTCGGGCTTGTGTGCTTACTATTACTTTCTTGTATATATCCTTTTTCTAGTAATTCATTTATATGTATCTTAAATTCGGTTAAATCATTAAAGTTATACTTTAATGGTTTTTGGGTTATTATACTATTATTGTCAATTAGCTCAATTTTTACTTTTGTTTTATGTTTTTTCCATCCTTGTAAAGGATCCTCACTATATAATAATTCTAACTTATCTTGGATTATTTTTACTTTATCTATGGAGAATATAATTAATTCTATTTTAGGGTCTTCTTCTTTTATATTTTCTAATTTTTTTGTAATTTTTTCGCTTCCTTTTATCTATTCTGTTGTTTTTCGTTTTTTATTATTTACTCTTTTTGCTCCTATTTTTTGTTTACATGGTGTTGTGAACCACCAGTGTGTTTTTGTTATTATATGTGGGTATAATTTTTTCTAAAAATGGCATCCCTAATAGCATATCTTTTATAGTTAATTCAAAGTTATATATTTCTTCTATAGTTAATATTTTATCCCATATTTGTATTTTTATATTTTTCGCCTTATATGTAATCATGCTTCCTTCATTATTAAATCTTGTTACTACTATCGGTGTTTTTAATTTTTCCACTTATCTTCTGGTAAACAATTGTATTTACATATATTAGGTTCTGCTCCCGTATCTATCATTGGTGTATAATATCTATTGTAATATCCTTCTATTATTATCTTTGCAAGTATATATATTTTCATATTTTTATCATACTAAAGTCCTTTTTATTATTACTTTTTTATTTTCATAATTTATTATCAACTGTTTTTCTTCTAGATTATATGGTTTTACTTGTTCTAGCCATTTTATTCCTAAAGTGATGTTTTCATCTCCTTGATATATTTTAAACTTTATTATTATTGGTATTCCTCCAATAATTATTTCCTTTTCCGTAGTTTCTGCGGTATATGTTAATACTTTTGGTAGTTCGAGGCATGATTGTTCAGTAGTTATTATTTCATCTTCCGTTACTAATTCTCTTGTAATATAATTTTCTTCTAATCCTGTATTTATTAATATTAAATATTTTTGTTGTTCCATTATTCCCGTTATGTAGTAATGATGTGGTTTTATTTCTTCTTCCATTGATTTTTGTGGGATTTTATCTATTCCTTTTTAGGTACTCATTTTTGATGATATTTGGGGTATCTCATTGTTTATTCTTTTCGATGTACTTAGTCTTTCCTTTACTATTTCTAAATTTTCTTCTATATCAATTTCATTATAACTATAATCATTATTATCTATGACTGTAACTATTCTTTCAAAGGGATCTTCTATTTTTATTTTATCTATTTTATTTTTTGCTGTTATTTTATGTTTTGTTGTTAGAACATATAAGTTTTTAAATCTACTATAAATATTTTACTTCCCGAGGCTAGTTCTATTCCCGAGGCTAGTTCTATTCCTGACATAAAATTAGTATAATAACCAAGATAAGTTAGAATTATTATATAGTGAAGATTCTTTACAAGGATGGGAGAAACATAAAACAAAAGTAAAAATTGAACTAATTGATAATAATAGTATAATAACCCAAAAACCATTAAAATATAATTTTAATGATTTAACCGAATTTAAGATACATATAAATGAATTACTAGAAAAAGGGTACATACAAGAAAGCAACAGTAAGCACACAAGCCTGACATTTATCGTAAATAAACATAGTGAACAAAAAAGAGGAAAAAGTAGGATGGTTATTGATTATAGAAATTTAAATGCAAAAACTAAAATATATAAATATCCAATACCAAATAAAATACTAAAGATAAGGCAAATACAAGGAACAACTATCGGAAGAATATTACAATAAATATTATTACATTTTACCCTGAACTCTACACCGAAAAACGATAGCTTAAGACACTTAGCAAAAGAATATTATAATAAAATCTTTAAAATAAATTACTCAACTACCACACTACCACTTAACACACTACCACTTCTATGAAACCCTCAACTACCAGTTACGCACCGAAAAATGGTATTAGAGCTATGGATGTTGAGAAATATAAGAAGAACCGTATTAGTAGAAAGTTAAGAAAAATAAGAAGAAAATTAAATAAATTATATTCGAAGTATAAACAACTCAATATCACAAAAACTGATAACGAAAAATTAAATCACTTAATAGATAATATATCTAAAGTAGAATATAAATATATTCAATATTTAAAATTATAATGAATAACGAGAATAACAAATATAGACAAAAACTTAATGAAATAATTATAGCAAAAAGACAAGAATTAGCACATAGAAAAAATAGACTTAACAGAAGAACGACCTACGACACGTGCATTAAAAGAAGGATTTATTTCAGCAGAATTATTAACCAGATATTGCAAGCTAATTGGTCATAGATACCTGGATCATATATGTTCAAAGTGCAACGGAGAAGATAATATAATTCCGTATGTCTAGCTGGAATAATTAACGAAGAAGAAAACAAGAAGGAGAAGATAAGAACGGAAAAAGTTATGTAAATAAAATAATGTAAAATAGTTGGCAAAGTTGCCAAACAATTTGGCAAAGTTGTCAAATAGGTATATAGATAAGATGTAAAAAGTCATAATAGTTTGGTGTGTGTGTCATAAATAATGACAAGTGTATATGGTAGATAGTGTACATTATTAATATGTGCAAATAAGTCGTAAAGAGTATAGTTGTAGACAAAATAAGAACTATTCATGAATAGTAGTAAATAGTAGTAGACAGATGTAATTAGGATAAGTATTTAGAATAGTAAATTTGTATGTCTATATATAAACTTAGTAGTAAACATTGTAAGGGGGCAAGGCCTAAATAAAAATTCTCTCTTTCAGAAAAAACTCTCCCAACTAAGATAAATATTTAAAATACTAATGGAAAAATCTGAAATTCAGTCAAATATTTCAGATAGCATGGCTAAGCAAGAGGCAAAGGTATATTGTTCAATAAATATGCAGAACTAATTTCATATACTCCTGAATATCATATATATGATTGAATAAATTTATGTTAGTTATTATGTATTAGAATTATTTGAATCATGATTTCTAGTTTATTAGCACACTGAAAACAGGGAGAAAACTTCTATACTATGCCATCCTAATATTGAAACCGATAGGCGAGGAAAGCCGTTTAGGGGAGTAAATAAAGTTGAGGCGTTGATAAGAAGGAAGTATCCGCTAAAGTACGATGCTAGTAGTGACAGAAAAACATGATAAAGATAATCTAGTTCATAATGATCTAATATGAATTTAATCAATTATGAATATGATAGGAAGGAATAATTTGAAATAAAAAATCTGCATGATAAAGAACATAACTACATACTTGCATGATAAAATGATAAAAAACTATGAAACCTTAATCTTATATATACTTAAAGATATAAAAATAATTGAATTAAGAAGAATTATATGGGAAAAAATATTTAATAACAATGAATCAGAAGATATATTAGACCAACAATGGTATGAAATAGACCTACATAATTTAGACTACAAAAAAATAAAATGGTACGATTTAGAAATAAATTCAGATTAAAATGAACTACGAATATTTACGATATTGGACAGAATCTATAGAAGATATAAAACTATTAGAATAGTTAATGGAAGAAAATTTATATATGTACCAAGAAATCCAAGATATGTTATATCTAGAATATAACATAAATAATATTAAAGAAATATTCAGATTAAAACAACTATCGAAAGAATATTACAATAAATATTATTATATTTTACCATGAACTCCACACCAAAAAATTCCTCAACTACCAGTTCACCACCGAAAAATGGTCCATCTAACACACTACCACTTTTATGAAACCTTCAACTACCAGTTCACCACCGAAAAATGGTAGCTGCAACAGCGACGAGGGATTGGAGAAGGGGAGAGAAAGATGAGAGATTGAGGTTGTAGGTGTAGCTAGAGAGAGGACTAGGAGCAAGTTAGGACACTGAATAAAGAAAGAGTGAGAAACTGAGTCGTCATTTCTGCTGAAAAACCATAGCTCTGTAAGGAGAAGTAGAATGGTGGGTCAAAGGGTTCTGCGGGGCTTGAACCAAGTAGAAAACAATCGCAAAATGAGGGGCTTTGGGTTTATCAATTTTGGCTGAAGTTTAGTTTCGTCCTCCTTAATGAAGTGCTACTTTCATTATATGTAGACCAAATAAAAATAAATAAATAAAGAAAAAGCTATATAAACACTTCTTCTTTTACTAGTAGAGGCATCATTTTAAGCCCATTTTCTGATAAAGAGGTCAGAAAGCCAAGTTTAGGCCTTTAGTCATAAGAAAAAACTGAAAAGAATATGCTTTCAACTCTTTCTTTTTGTAGAAAAGTCCAACCTGGAAAAGCCCAACTGAAACCTTAAATTGAACAACCAAACCAATTTAACTGATCTGAAACTTAAAAAGACAGTTTTGGTTTGTACTTATCCAGACTGAAAAATCGAAAAACTGAACTGGCTGAATGCCAGCCCCTACAATTCCTGTGCTTTACATGTTGTATTACAAATGGAATGAATAAATGTTTGAACCAATGTTATGATTTATCAGTTATATCAATAAAGTTTGATTTATCAACCTACACAGAGGATGAAATTTTTTGTTCGTTGGTGCATTCTAATTATAAGTCAATTTGGCGCGAGAAACACTTAAAGGGCTGTTGGTCCATTGGTTAATCAAAAGAAGGCAGAAATTTGGATCTCAATCATCAATCAGTGGAGAAGTCCCATCTGGAAAAGATGTATCTACAAGGGTTTTGACTACTTCAAGAGTGGAAGTAGACGGTAATGCTGATAATGATTCTGCGGTGTTCCCCCCTTTGAATTTTCACCAGCATCTCCTCCATCCATCATGACTGGGGGCTCTCAAAGTGGCCCTTGGAGGAAAAAGATCACTGACTTAGATGGACCTGAAGACGAGAAGGACATGCCTTGGTGGGTTATAAACTATGTGATGAACAATCGCCTGCCTCCCAGGGAAAATACCAAGTAAATCTTTGAAGCTACATATTTGTTTTCTTGACAATCCTTGAATTGCATATTTGAATTATATAGTAGTTAAGTTTTAAATAAAGTCTTAGGCAGTTACAATCTCATTTTTTGAAGAAGCAATCTGTTGCTAATTTTGGTTTTTTCTTCCATTTTTTGCGCCAAATATGCTTAAAGCATAACTATTGATGTGTTCCTTCTGGCTGTGATAAATTACTTTTTGATATAACCCCTTTTTTTATAAAATGGTTTGCAAATGTAGCTTTTATTTGCATCCATGTGAAGGCTCTACTATCCAGATCCTTACCCAAGGCAAACTGAGTGCACCTCGCATATTAAGAATTCACAAAGTAAGTATCTTTAGTTTGATAGTAATGCAAAATCAATTTATTGTCTTGATGATAATGGGTCCTTGTTGGCTAATAATTACTGTTAGAAAATTAAGATTTGTCTAGAAACTCCTAGATTGGAGATATTTTGTATTAGATATGTTAGAAAAGTAAGAATTGTCTAGAAACTCCTAGGTTGGAGATATTTTGTAGTAGATATGTTAGTCTTGATTTAAAATGAGTGGTGGTTAGTGAGCCACATAGGTACATAGTTTGGTGTGAGATATTTTGCTTATTATGTGGTTGTAATTCTCACACTTTATCTATAAATACACCATATGTAATGAAACATCTAGTGAAAAAATTGAACTCAAGAAAACTTAAGCCGCCTTCTTCAATTTTAGATTATCTGTAGCAATTTACAGTTCCTATTTCCTATTGTTTACACCTTGTAGACCTGAAGTTCTTCTTCATTTTCATTGTAACATGGTATCAGAGTCTATTTCCTAAGGGATCTGAATCAAATTTTGTTTGTTTCGCTCATCTACTTTCTATTCTTTCTTGAATTTGCTTGCTGAAAAAAATTCATGGCACCTGAAAATCAACCAACGACAGGTCCTCCGACTTTTACCGGAGAGAATTATCACATATGGGCTATCAAAATGAAGGCTTATCTAAAGAATCTCAACTTATGGGAAGTTGTTGAGCTTGGAGAACCTGCTGTCCAGCCATTGAGAGTTAATGCAACTCTCAATGTAATTAAGAAGTATGATGAGTTGGTGACTAGATCCCCACGAGCTCTCACTTGCATACATTCAAGTCTTACGGACGTGATGTTTACGAGGATTATGACTTGTGAAACAGCCAAAGAGGCTTGGGATAAGTTAAAGGAGGAGTTTGAAGGCAGCAGTAGAGTAAAGTCTGTTAGACTCTTAGCATTGAAGAGAGAGTTTGAGCTTTTGAAGATGAAAGACTCAGATAGTGTGAAAGAATACTCTTCAAAGTTGATGGAGATTGTGAACCAGATAAGAATACTTGGTGAAACCTTTCCAGATTAGAAAGTTGTAAAGAAGATCTTGGTCAGCCTCTAGATAAGTTTGAATAAAAAATCTCAGCTATTGAAGAGTCTTGTGACTTGACTACTCTTACAATAGCCGAACTAATCTCCAAATTGCAAGTCCAAGAGCAACAGGTCACTATGAGAAGTGAAGAGATAGTGGAAGATGACTTTCAAGCAAGGCATAAATTCAAACATCAAAAGGAAAGCAGAAAAGTCTGGTTGGATAAATCTGGAGAGGTAAAATCTGGTGGAAACCAAGGTGATTTGTCGATAAAAGGAAAATTTCCACCTTGTGGCATTTGTAAGAAGACAAACCACTTAGAGAAGAGTTGTTGGGATAATTCAAAGACATCTCCAATTCAATGTAGATATTGTAAGAAGTATGGTCACATTGAGAAGTATTGTAGGCAAAATCAAAATCAAAGTGGCTAGTCTTCCCATCGAGTGAATTTCGCAGATGATCACCAAGTTGGAAAATCAGAGGAGGAGGTTTTCATGGCCTCACACACATCACATATTGACCAATGTAAATGGTATGTTGATAGCGCGTGCACAAGGAACATGGCGATTGATGAAAATCTGCTTGTTTCCTTGGACAGATCTGATAGAACCAAAGTGAAACTTGGAAATGGCGCATTGGTGGAAGCTCACGGTGGAGGGTCAGTAAAATTTCCTACTGATGAAGGTACGAAAACTATTAATGATGTTCTTTATGTGCCAAATTTGACTCAAAACTTGTTAAGTGTTGCTCAATTGCTTCATAAAAATTATTCTCTTAATTTTAAGGATAAACAATGTGTGATTTATGATCCTAAAGGATGTGAAGTAGCTAAAATTAGCATGATTGGCAATTCCTTTCCAATTTCATGCTATTCTATTGATACTTGCTCTTTTAATATTGAATTGAGTGATACTTGGCTTTGGCACAAAAGGTTCGGTCATTATAATCTTAGCTCACTGGTGTATATGCAATCAAAGGGTATGGTGCTTGAAGTACCCAAAATTGACATGTGTAGAGATGTTTGTGAGTCATGTCAATTTGGTAAAATGCATAGACAATCCTTTCCTAAAGGAAGTCTTTGGAGAGCTAAGGAAAAGCTAGAGTTGGTTCATACAGATTTATGTGGATCAATGAGGACGGCTTCTTTGAGTGGAAACAAGTATTTTGTTCTCTTTGTAGATGATCTGAATTGAATGACATGGGTCTACTTTCTTAGTAGCAAATATCAAGTGTTTTCTGTTTTCAAAGAATTCAAAGCGATGGTAGAAAGGGAGAGTGGCTGTAAATTGAAGTATATTAGATCCGATAATGGAACTGAATATACTTCGTATCGGTCAAAGAACTATTGTAAAGATTTGGGTATCCAACAACAATTCACTTTTAGCTACACTCCACGCGAACGGGATTTCGAGAGGAAGAACAGAACTGTGATGGAGATGGCGAGATGCATGTTGGCAGAAAAGAAGATGCCTAAATAATTTTGGGCTGAAGCAGTCAATACCGCTGTCTATTTGCTAAATAGATTACCAACTAGAGCAGTCCAAGACATGACTCCATTTGAAGCATGGAAGGGTATCAAGCCGTTTGCAAGACACTTGAAGGTATTTGGTTCGGTATGCTATGCACATGTTCCTGATGCTAAAAGAGGCAAATTTGATAGCAAGGCAGAACTGTGTGTTCTGTTGGGCTATAGTACAGTTGCAATAGGATACAAAGTGTACAATGTTAGTAGTAAGAAGGTGTTTATTAGTAAAGATCTTATAGTGGATGAGTCTAGCCACTATGATTGGGATCGAGATATGTTGTGAAGAACCAAGGTGGGAGTACTTCAGCTGTAACTCCACATCAGCAAAAAGGTGCTACTCCCTCTAGTCCTATTTCTGGAACAGAAATCAATTTAGATGTTGAATTGACTACAAACTCTCCTGTTTTGAAGACCAAATCACTAGCAGAAGTTTATGAGCAATGTAATTTTGCTCTTGTTGAACCATTCTCATTTGAAGAAGCAGCAAACCACAAAGTGTGGATTTCAACAATGGAGGAGGAACTTGCCATGATTAATAAAAATGATACTTGGGAGTTGGTTAATAGGCCAGAAGAGAAGAATGCTATCGGTGTCAAATGGGTCTATCGAACAAAGTTCAATCCAGATGGCTCCATCTTTAAGCATAAAGCTAGACTTGTAGTTAAAGGCTATTCTCAGCAGCCTGGAGTGGACTTTGGAGAAACGTTTGCTCCTGTTGCTTGGCATGAGACAACAAGATTTCTAGTCGCTCTCGCAGCACAATACAAGTGGAAAATCTTCCATTTGGATGTAAAATCTGCATTTCTCAACGGAGTGCTTGAGGAAGACATTTATGTTGAACAACCTGAAGGTTTTACAGTTGCAGGTGAAGAAGACAAGGTGTACAAGCTTAAAAGGGCTCTCTATGGTCTTAAACAAGCTCCAAGAGCTTGGTATAGTAGGCTGGATTCTCATTTGCTGTCTCAAGGCTTCAACAGAAGCCTAAATGAGCCTACTTTGTACTTCAAAAGGCAAGCGGATGGGATGTTGATTATGATATCAGTTTATGTTGATGATTTGATGATTACAGGTGAAAATCCTCTTGCGGTTCAAGAAGTTAAAAATGAAATGCTAAAAGCTTTTGAGATGTCCGATCTAGGAGAAATGAAGTTTTTCCTGGGAATGGAGATATCTCAATTTTGTGAAGGAATTTTCTTGTCCTAAAAGAGGTATGCCTTGAATCTGTTAAAAAGGTTCAAGCTTGACAAATGCAAAGCTGTTGCAGCTCCGCTTGTTGTGAATGAAAAATTAATGAAGGATGATGGCGAAGAGAGGGCAGATCCAAAAGTTTATAGAAGTCTAATTGGAAGTCTATTGTATCTAACAGCTTCTAGGCCAGACATAATGTTAGATGTCAGTTTGCTATCTCAATATATGCAAAGTCCCAGCACTAAGCATTTTGGAGCAACTAAAAGGGTGTTAAGGTACATTAGAGGGACAATTAATTATGGAATCTAGTATAGAAATGTGGAGAATGGAGCTCTTATTGGCTATTCAGATAGTGATTGGGGTGGATGTTTGGATGATTACAAAATCACTTCTGGTTACTGTTTTTCATTTGGTTCAGGCATTTTTTCTTGGAGCACAAAGAAGCAAGATATTGTAGCACAATCTTCAGCAGAAGACGAGTATGTGGCTCAGCCTGATCTCGCTACAAATCAAGCAATTTGGTTAAGAAAGATCTTGTTGGAATTGAATTTGTTGCCAAAAGAACCAACAAAGATCTATGTGGACAATAAATCAGCCATTGCGATGGCTGAAAATCTGGGCAAAGATGGAAGAACAAAGCATATCAACATAAGGTTTCATGCTTTAAGAGATGCGGAGAAGAATGGTGAAGTTAAGTTGGTGCATTGCATCGGTGAAGATCAACAGCCGATATTCTGATCAAGGCTCTTTCCACTAAGAAGTTTGAGTTTCAAAGGTTGTTGCAAGGAGCTTCAATGAAAAATCTTAAGGAGGAGTGTTAGAAAATTAAGATTTGTCTAGAAACTCCTAGATTGGAGATATTTTGTATTAGATATGTTAGAAAAGTAAGAATTGTCTAGAAACTCCTAGGTTGGAGATATTTTGTAGTAGATATGTTAGTCTTGATTTAAAATGAGTGGTGGTTAGTAAGCCACATAGGTACATAGTTTGGTGTGAGATATTTTGCTTATTATGTGGTTGTAATTCTCACACTTTATCTATAAATACACCATATGTAATGAAACATCTAGTGAAAAAATTGAACTCAAGAAAACTTAAGCCGCTTTCTTCAATTTTAGATTTTCTGTAGCAATTTACAGCTCCTATTTCCTATTGTTTACACCTTGTAGACCTGAAGTTCTTCTTCATTTTCGTTGTAACAATTACTCTTTGTTTTATCGTCCATACTACTGGGAAACTTACACTTTTCCTTTTCCTGGACACCTCCTACTGGAACACCACATATAATTTGCGAAAACAACTCAAAATATAAATATCTTAAGGAAATCACAATAAAATATGCTCCTAGTTACCCAAATTGATTTTTCAATTTTTATTGGGTACTAGACCTGTACCATGGTTATCCTTCGAGATGTAGATTCCATGTTGCTCTAGTTTTATGTCAAGTAGAATCCTAATAGTCTCAGTAGTCTTCGGAGATTTTAGTTAATATTTGACGATGCATCCGATAGTGAAATGAAAGCCTGGAAAAGACTATGGCTGCAAAGGCCATGATTCTGTCAGTTAACTGAGGATTGACTATCTATGTGAATGAGTAGTTCTTATTGTACCATAAGTTGCTAAAACTTAAAGTATGATGGGTTAATTATCCTGATACTATCAGAATGCCAAGTAATATCTAATCTGCAGGAACATGGTTAATATCTCCAATCTGGGGGAGTGTCATCAAATGGATACGTGAAGTGGTTTTTTATTTCTGCTTGGATAGTTACGTATTTTGAAGTCACACAAATGTTTATGGCTTGTTTTAGACCACAACAACAACATACCTAGTGAAATCCCACTAGGTGGGGTCTGGGGAGGGTAGATTGTATGCAGAACTTACCACTACCTCGTGGATGTAGAGAGGCTATTTTCGAGAGACCCTCAGCTCAAGTATATCACATCCAAGTAAAAGGAGAGGGGAACAGTGTATAAAACATAACATCCAATAAGAAAGATAGTGAATAATCAACCAAGTAGATAATAACATCAGTGAAATACTGTGGGAAGTGAGGCTCGGTAAACAACAAAAGGCTATAGGTATCACAGACAAGAACTACACATGCAAGACTAGGACTACTACAAACGCTAACAATACGCTAACCCTACTAACCTACAACCTTAATACGCGACCTCCACTCCTTCCTATCTAGAGTCATGTCCTCGGTAAGGTGAAGCTGAGCCAAGTCCTGCCTAATCACCTCTCCCCAATACTTCTTAGGCCTACCTCTACCCCTCTGCGTACCCTCTACAACCAACCCCTCGCACCTCCTCACTGGGGCGTCTGCGCCCCGTCTCTTCACATGTCCAAACCATCTCCACAAGTTTCAAAAATCTTTTCCTTCTTAAAATCCATACCTAGTCAAACATTGCCACATTAATTAGGATGGAGGGAGTGTCACTTATATATCATGCCCAAGCTATATGAATCATTTGCATCTATTCCGCTTTATTGGGACTTTTCTTTCCAGTACTTAATGATATATCTTTTTAAGACAACTAGGAGTCCTCTAAAACTAGAGGTACCCGAAATGGTACTCTTGTTCCTAGACTAATGTACAAGTATTTAAGCAGAAATAATACTCTTGGCAAACACCAGTGTTAAGTGAAAATCAAATAAGCTTTAATTCCTGTTAGTTGATATTGCTTATATGGATTCTTTGCTTCAGTTATATTCTTTTTTAAGCTAAGTTCACGTTTGTTCCAATTTCGATAGTTTAGATAGATTTTTGTGACAATTTCTCTCCAAGTGATTATAAGTGTTCCTCATCCTATTTTAGCACCTTCAGTTGTTGTAATCTTGCACCTATGGAGCTGTGCATATGATGTCTATGTAGGAAAGATTAATCCATCCGAGGTTCTTTCAATTTTCCTGTATGAGATGCCATCTATCTGATGTGATTATTTCTAATCTTGTCTATTCCTATAAGAACGGACATCCTTCTTAACTTCATAAATATGATATTTCTTGTGGATCTGTTGTGTCTTTTGAGGTCCTCCATTCACTCCTATATGATGTTGCTAATTTTCATTCTATTTTGTAGAATTTGTCTCACCTTTTTAGGTATATTCCTATTGTTCTACACTAAACTATTTCAGCCATCTGATTTTAATGCTCTGTGTTACATCTTCCTCTATCATGTTATTCTCCTGCCAAATTAAGCCTATTGTATATGAGATGTTTACATTTAGACTCCACAATTCCATCTAATCTCACTTAACCTTCATTCTACTTGTGATAGCTAAATGCTGTGTCAATATTTTCATCTGACTTTTACTATTCTAAAATATTTGTTCTCTATAGTGTTGCTGCATAACTATTACTTTAGATTGAGCACCTTCTTAGATTTTTTCAATTATGAAAGTTCATCTACAAATCGGATCCACTGAGAGCTTCAATTTATGCATTATTGGGTAGCTTATCCATGACTTAGTTAAATAGCACGAGCTCAGGACTGATCCTTGGTGTAAACTCACGGTCTTAAGAAATTCTATGTCCTTAAACTGTTTCACACTTGTTACAGATCTGTCCTTTCGTACATATCCTTTATCGTTGTTAGAATATGAATAAACGTAGGATTGTATATAGTGTCCTACGTGGAGAAGGATTGTAATGTAGTATCTATAAATAGAGCTCTCTGTAATAATGTAGAATATGCATCTTTATAATATTTTCGAGTTTAAATTTCTCACCTGGTATCAAAGCATTTGTGAGGTAATCCAGGAGAAACATCTCAGTGTTGTGCTTCAAAAACTGGCCACTGCTAGTGCTGTTTTTGCATTGCTTGCTGTCCAATGGGTCTTTTGCGAAATCCTAAATAACCACAGGGTAGAGAACACTCCGGCGACAAAACCCCAAAAAATTGCTATATACATAATTGAGCTAGGAGGGAGTTAGTTAGTTTGTTACAAATAATTAGTTAATCAGGGGAATTTTGTTAGTTGGTTAGGCAGTTAGATTCCCAACTGCTCTTGGGAAAAAGGGATAAAAGAGTTCCCTTGTGTAAACATTGAGGATACGTTTTTGCAATAATATCTCTCTCATCCTATCTTCTCTAAATTCTCTCTTCAATTAATTTTGGAGGTCTATCTCCTGCAATTGTTGTTCAAGGGTCATTCTTGTGTGTTGATCCTTTAGACTTGCAGAGCTGTGCTTCTCAATTTAGCACACACCAAGTTGGTATCAGAGCGGACAATCCTCGGAGGGAATGATGTCGGATGTTACCAGAAATGAGGAAATGCGATGGGATATCGAAGATATTCGTGAAGAAGTTCGAGCCATGGGAGAACGACATGAAGGAGCAATGGAACAGATTCGCCAAATGATAGCAGCCATGGCGACGGTTAATCCAGCTCCAACAACTCCAACGATGGATTTAATTGGAGAGACTGCGGGTGTGCCGGCACAGGGAAACCCTAATCATGGGGCTTTCAGATACAATCGTATTAGCCACGCGGAGGAGGAGGGTCAAGCGGTGCTCCGGTCCCTACATGGTGACATCATGTAGGCATAGAGTATGCGTTAGTACATTTGAATGTACTAGGTATATGGGATGCAATGCAATGCTACAATAGATGGACATCATAGGAAAATGCATAATCATACCCGATAGATAGCACATAAATGAAATGATGTATATAATGACGCTTACATAAAAATCATATTTAGTGGGACGTAGTACATGTGTGGTGAGTGACCATTAATATAGTATTTCCAAGGCCTCCCACCCCTTGGAGAGGCGAAAGAGGTACAAACCCCTCAATGTGGTTACCCGAGCCTACCACCCCCCGAGCTAGGGACCAAGGTACAAACCCCTCGATATGGTTATACGGGCCTACTACCCCCCGTACTAGGCAACCAAGGTACCAACCCCTTGATACGGTTATACGGGCCTACTACCTCCCGTACTGGGCTTGGTCGACTCACAACACTTTTATAGAGAAAATCATATACATGTGTCCATTTCATCATCATTTCAATAATTATATAACCATTCGATTCATAGGACATACATTGGACCTTCCATTTCCTAAGGATTCTATCAATGGGCATTTTATCAAACACATGATGGGCTATTGTTCATGTAAATGAAATCATGTACTTCAAGAGTACTAAGTCCAACCAATTCTGAAATACATATAAATCAGCCCATCAACAACATACATATATATATCAACCTTCATAATTTGATTATGGAAGCATGAAAACCATAAACATCACATAATAATTCCATTTCATGATAATATGCAAAAATAGACCATAATAGGATGTGTAGTAGTAATTCCATAATTCAAGAGTTCATAAATGATCATAAGGACCCATAAACTTGAAGTAAAATAGAGGATAAATGGTTGGACTTGTGGAAAGGAAGGTTTCCACAATCAACCCACATACCTCAACTTTGAAGAATTCTTGATGAAGATTGGAATGGAGAATTGAAGCTTGAGATTGAGTCTTGAATCCGGAATTAGAGCTTGAGATGTTTGAATTTGGTTGAAGATCTTGGTGAAATTTTGAATAAGGCTTAGAGAGTATTTTTGAGTGTTTTGAAGTTAGAAAGAAATATAACTAAGTATGGGACATAACCTCTTTTTATAAAAGAAAACGTCTCCAGCCCGCTACAGTAACTTAGCTTACTGGAATTTGAAATTCTGTCGAGACAGGTTTTACGAAAATGGTCATAACTCCCTCATCCTAACTCGGAATGAGGTGAAACCAATTGCATTGGAAAGCTAACTTGAAGGGATTTAATTTAATAGGTGGCGGACCTTCCAGTTCCTTGTGTGCTAAGAGATATGCCCCTTTAAAGTTGACCCCGAAAATCGCATTTTTTGCAATTTTTGAATTTTGATACGATTGCTCTAAAATTCGGGTTAGACCCATTTCCCACTCAATTTGACCCCCTGAATAAGAATACGAAGTCGAATTTCCAAAATCATGCACGGATTTTGAGATATATGGAAATTACAATTATAGGTGTTTCCGAAGGACATTTTCGGACATTTTTGGGGTCGTTTCATTACAGGAGGATCCCATGTCAGAGTTAGTGGGTCTCAAGCAAACTGGGAGTGTCCAGGAGTTTCTGGATAAGTTTGATGAACAATTAAATCAAGTGGAGTTATCTGAGGAATACTCCATTAGTTGCTTTCTGAAGGGTCTAAAACCTGAAATTGAGGTCCAGGTTCGAATGTTAGCTCCCAAGTCTTTGATGAAGGCTTACAGTTTAGCTAAGTTAGCTGAACGATCGTTGATGTTGCAGAGGGGACAAGGACAGTATGGGCAAAGACAGAACAAATCCTTGTTACCTACTCCAAATTCTTGGTCTCAAAGTTCAAGGAATGGAGGATAGGGTATGAATTCTAACTCACAAATCCCTACTTTTAGTGGAAATTCAACCTTTAAGGGATCAAGAAGATTAACAGGAGCCGAGATGGATGAAAAAAGGGCCAAAGGGTTGTGTTTCTGGTGTGATGAAAAGTTTGTTCCAGGCCATAACTGTAGGAAGAGAAGACAATTGTTTATCTTCGAGCTCGATGAAGAAGTGGACGATAGTGAGATGAGGGAATGTCACGAAGAGAATCTTTGCTTAGAAGAGGAGGATGCAGATACATCTATAAATCCTCAGATTTTGGTCCATGCCATGGACGGCACAGTGGATTATAGAACAATGAGAGTGAAGGCGGCTGTTAGGGGAAAAGTGATACATGTGTTGATCAATTCAGGAGCAACCCACAACTTCATTGATTTGGAGACTGCCAAAAGACTAGGTTGCCGACTAGAACCTATCTCCTCTTTTGTGGTGTCGGTAGCAAATGGGAGTAAAGTGTATGGGTCTTATGTGAGCAAAGGGGTGAAATGGAAGATGCAGGGAACTGAGTTCCTATCTGACATGTTAGCTGTACCTATAGGGGGGGTTGATGTGGTATTGGGAATTCAATGGCTGGTTACATTGGATGATATATTGTGGAATTTTAAGCAACTCAGAATGCAATTTTTGGTGAAGGGGAAGAAAATCTCTTTAAGGGGAAGTCCACCCAGTGATTTGAAGGTGGTTAATGGTCAGAAGATGCAAAAGTTACTCAACAAGCCAGCACAATTAAGTATGATAACAGTCACATTTGTGCAGCAAACAGGGCAGTCACTGGATTTAGCTGAACTGAAGGTCATTGAGAAAGGTAAAAATCCATCCCCTGCATTACAAGCGTTACTTGATAAGCATGGTTCTATTTTTTCTATACCAAGTAACCTACCTCCACATAGAGATCATGACCACAGAATAGTTCTTAAAGAAGGAACTTCACCTGTTAATGTGAGACCATACAGATACCCATCTTCACAGAAAGATGAAATTGAGAAAATGGTTCAGGAGTTACTACAAACGGGAGTAATTAGACCCAGTTTGAGCCCTTACTCTTCACCCATCGTGATGGTCAAGAAGAAGGATGGGTCGTGGAGAATGTGTATTGACTACAGGGAATTAAATAGAGCCACTGTCAAGGACAAATTCCCTATCCCTGTCATAGAGGAATTGTTAGATGAATTGGGAAATGCTAAGTCTTTTTCTAAGTTGGATCTAAGGTCTGGATACCATCAAATCAGAATGTGATCTAACGACATTGAAAAAACTACCTTCAGATCCCACCATGGCCATTATGAATTCGTGGTGATGCCTTTTGGCCTCATAAATGCCCCCTCCACCTTTCAAAGTCTTATGAACCACATTTTTCAGTCATATCTGAGGAAGTTTATCTTAGTATTTTTTGATGATATCCTTATCTATAGCCCTTCTTGGTCTATTCATTTGGATCACCTAGAGACAGCTTTCCAAGTATTAAAGACCCATAGTTTGTTTGTCAAGATGAGTAAATGTTCCTTTGGGGAAACTGAAGTTGAATACTTGGGCCATATCATTGGTCAGGGTGGTGTCTCTGCTGATCCAAAGAAGTTAGAAGCAATTGTTCTATGGCCGTGTCCTAAAACTGTAACAGAGCTGAGGGGTTTCCTTGGGTTGACCGGATATTATAGGAAATTTATAAGGGGATATGGGGTGATAGCTAGGCCCCTATATGATCTATTGAAAAAGGGTACTTACCACTGGAATGAGATGGCTGAGCAAGCCTTTTGTGCTTTGAAGAAGGTTATGACTGCACCTCCAGTGCTAGCATTACCCAATTTTTCTGAAGAATTTGTGATAGAGACAGATGCGTGTGATGATGGTACAGGAGCAGTCCTAATGCAAACCAGCCATCCTTTGGCATTCTATAGTAAGGCCTTGGGACCTCATCATACGAGGCTATCTGTCTATGAAAAGGAGATGCTAGCGATAGTAGCTGCTATACAAAAATGGAGACACTACCTCATTGGCCGACACTTCACTATTAGAACAGATCATCAGAGTCTTAAGTATTTGATGGAACAGAAGATATCCACTCCTAGTCAGCAAAAGTGGATCGCCAAGCTATTGGGATATGATTTCACCATTATGTACAAGAAGGGGAAAGAAAACCTTGCAGCTGATGCTTTGTCTCGAGTGGCTAAGTTGTACGCTATTTCTATAGTAACTGGTCAGCTGGTTCAACAAATTAAAGACTCTTATGTTTCTGATGTGGGGCTCTCTAAACTAATTCAACAATTGCAGGCGGATCCGGATGCTAAGGTGGGTTATGCGTACAGGAATGGGTTGCTTTTCAGGAGAGGTAAAGTGATGATTGGTTCTGATAATTCCTTAAAACAGCAATTGTTGCAACTGCACCATGATAGTGCTATGGGAGGGCATGGTGGAATGATCGCTACCTTGCATAGACTCAAGCATGTCTATCACTGGAAAGGGATCAAGAAGGATGTGCATAAACATGTGCAGGAATGTGAGATTTGTCAAAAGAACAAAGTGGAGACTGTGGCTACACCTGGCTTGTTACAGCCTCTTCCAATTCCTGAGAGAGTTTGGCAAGATATCAACATGGATTTCGTGGAAGGTCTTCCACTATCCATGGGTAAGACTGCAGTGTGTGTGGTGGTTGACAGGCTGAGCAAGTATGCTCACTTCATCTCCCTCAAACACCCATATACTGCTGAAGGTGTGGCTCACTTGTTTCTAGAGAATGTGTATAAACTTCATGGGTTGCCTCAGACTATTGTCTCTGACAGAGACACTATTTTTCTCAGCAAGTTTTGGCAAGAATTATTCAGCCTACAAGGGGTTGCACTTCACCATTCCACGGCTTACCACCCCCAAAGTTGTCACGACCCAAGCCTAGGGCCTAGACGTGACATGGCGAATGGGGAACCTGAAGGAACCCCAAACAAGCCTCTCAAACTTATCATCAACACATTTCTGGAATGCCATATATCTCCTAACTCAAGCCCTAAAGCATCAATTCATCAATTCTCCATAATTGGACATTTTGTCAAACACCTTGAAGGCATGTAATGGGATCAAAGAGCATGGAAAATAGGGTAGTAATTATGCAGCCAAACCAGTGAACAACCTACAACAACACATTTTAACACCCACAAGACCACATGAAAAATCTCCACATCCATTCCGAATTTAGATTCAAGTTCTAGAGTCACAACATGCTCAAAACAATCACTCTTCATGTTTAAAATTCACTTGTGCAGGAAATTTATACAAGGAACAAGACTAATTTATGAACCAGGAATTAAACCATGAATTAAACCATGAATTAGTGAGTAGAATAGAGACTAGGTACTATGGGTGGAAGGACCCATGAGTTCAACACCACATACCTTGAGTTTTTATGAAGGCCTTGAGAGTGTCTTCAATGGAAGCTTGGAACTTGGGAGCAAGAGTCTCTTCAATCTTGATGAAGGTTTTGGATTAGGGTTCTTGAGAGAACTTTGAGAGAAAATGTGTCTAAGTATGGGAGAGGTGTTTTGGGAAATGTTTTAGAGATGGGAATTAAGTTAATGTTATATAGGAAATAACATATGCCCTTTGGAAAAAACGGAACAAACACTTAGAAAAAATAGTGAGGTGGGTGAACAGTAACTTTGGTTACTGGAAATTGCATTTTCTGCCCAAACAGGTTTTACGAAAATGGGCATAACTTCTTCGTCCGGACTCCGAATGAGGTGAAACGAAGTGCGTTGGGTAGCTAACTCAAAGGGATTTCCATGGATATATTATGTCCACCAAAATTATTTGTGTGCTAGGAGATATGACCCTCCAAAGTAGACCCTCGAAAAGGCTTCACTTGGAAATTTCGGATTTCGATACGGTTGCTCTAAAATTTGGGTGAGACCCATTTCCCACTCAATTTGATCCCCAAACAAGAATATGAAGTCGGATTTTCGAAAACGAAATGGATTCTTAGATATAGCTAAAACAAGTTTCCGGTAACTTCCGAAGCACATTTTTAGGAACTTTTTGGGTCGTTTCAATATCTCCCCCTTGGGAACGTTCGTCCCCGAATGTGGAAGAGACGTACAAGGCAAGACTTAGTAAGAACATATCAGCTCCAATATGAATGCAAAATTTTTATTTAAACATCACTTCAAGATTTCAAAACTTTGTGTAAAGCATCCATAACTCATCAATTTAAACATATATGCACATGAATGATTTAGGGGCTGAAATGTAAGACTTAATGGAGTACAAAGGACTTGATTTAATACCTTAGGCTTGAGTGGAGTTGAATAAATAAGGATAACGTCTTTGCATGTCCGCTTCGGCCTCCCAAGTAGCACTCTCCACTTGTTGATTTCTCCAAAGCACCTTAACGGAGGCCACTTCTTTGTTCCTCAACATCTTAACTTGTCTATCTAAGATCTGAACCGGGACTTCTTCATACGTCAAATTATCTTCTACAACACCCACAACCTTAAGAGGTACAATAGCGTTAAGATCACCAACACATTTCCTCAACATCGATACATGGAATACCGGATGAACTAATACCATCTCCTTGGGCAACCCCAACTCATAGGCTACTTTACCAACCCTTCTTATTACCTCGTAAGGACCGACATACCTAGGACTTAACTTCCCCTTCTTACCAAAACGAACCACACCTTTCATTGGAAAAACTTTCAAATAAACCCAATCACCCACTTTGAATTCAAGATCCCTTCTCCTCACATCGGCATAAGACTTTTGACGACTTTGGGCTGTTTTCAACCTCTCCCTAATCATCCTTACCTTCTCAAGAGCATCCATGACCAGATTCGGACCCAACAAGGCCACCTCTCCAACTTCAAACCACCCAACCTAAGACCTACACCGTCTACCATAAAGTGCCTCAAAAGGAGTCATACCGATACTAGAATGATAACTATTGTTGTATGCAAACTCAATCAAAGGAAGATGATCATCCCAACTACCTTTCAACTCCAAGACACAAGCTCTAACCATATCCTCCAAGGTTTGAATTGTTCTTTTGGCCTGGCCATCCGTTTGAGGGTGGAAGGCCGTGCTAAGCTTTACCTTTGTACCAAGACCCCTTTGGAAAGATTTCCAAAAGTGAAAAGTGAATTGGGCACCACGATCCGAGATGATAGAAAAGGGAATCCCATGCAACCTTACCAATTCATGAATGTACAACTTGGTATACTCTTCAGCCCCGTAAGTAGTTTTAACCGGTAGGAAATGAGCCGACTTTGTCATCCGATCAACCACCACCCAAACCGAATCAAAACCTCTTCTAGTCTTAGGCACGCCCACTACAAAATCCATGTTGATTTCTTCCCACTTCCAAGTAGGTATCTCAATGTCTTGAGTTAGGCCACCCGGCCTTTGATGTTCGGCCTTGACTTGTTGACAACTATGGCAACCCAAAACAAATTTTTGCAATGTCCTTCTTCATACCGCCCCACCAATACACATCCCTCAAGCCTCTATACATCTTTGTTGACCCTGGATGAATAGAATAAAAAGAATTATGAGCCTCATCAAGGATTCTTTCCCTCACACCATCCACACAAGGAACACATAATCTACCTTGGTACCTAAGGGCACCATCTCCCTTGGGAGAAAACCTCCACCTTACCACTACTCACCGAAGCCTTTAATTCCACCAAAGAAGGATCAAGATCTTGCTTGGCTATCACCTCATCAACCAAGGAAGACCTTGAACCATCAACAACAACTACTCCTCCACTCTCCACCCCTTCTAACCTAACTCCTAATTTGGCCAATCGATGGACCTCCTTAGCCAACTCTTTACTACCTTCCTCCACATGAGCCAAGCTACCCATGGACACTCTACTCAATGCATCCGCCACCACATTAGCTTTCCCCGAATGATAGTGAACACTCATATCATAATCCTTAAGGAACTCTAACCACCTCCTTTGTCTCAAGTTAAGATCTTTTTGCGTGAACACATATTGGAGACTCTTATGGTCAGTGAAGATATCAACATGCACCCCATACAAATAGTGACACCAAATCTTCAAAGCGAAAACCACGGCGGCCAATTCAAGATCATGGGTTGGGTAATTCTTTTCATGAACCTTAAGTTGCCTAAAAGCATAGGCTATAACCTTACCACTTTGCATCAACACACAACCTAAACCAATACGGGAAGCATCACAATAAACAACAAAACCTTCTAACCCATCCGGAAGTGACAAAATAGGAGCGGACACAAGCCTTTCTTTCAAAGTTTGGAAGCTTTCCTCACACTCATCCGACTACACAAATTTAGCCTTCTTTTGAGTCAACTTAGTCATAGGAGAAGCAAGAGAAGAAAACCCTTCTACAAATCTCCTATAATAACCCGCTAAACCCAAGAAACTCCTTATATCCGACGGGGTCAAAGGTCTAGGCCAATTCCTAATAACATCGGTCTTCTTAGGATCCACCTTAATACCATCCCCGACACTACATGGCCTAAGAAAGCAACTTCCTTCAACCAAAACTCACACTTTTCATATTTAGCATACAACTTCTCTTCCCTCAATCTTTGGAGTACAACCCTCAAGTGACCCATGTGCTCTTCCTCACCCCGAGAATAGATCAAGATGTCATCTATAAACACCACCACAAAAGAATCAAGGTAGGGTTTGAAGACCTTATTCATCAAATCCATAAAGATAGCCGGAGCATTAGTCAACCCGAAAGACATCACCACAAACTCATAGTGCCCATACCTAGTACGAAAGGCCGTCTTAGGAATATCACACTCCGTCACCTTCACTTGATGATACCCGGACCGAAGATCAATCTTAGAGAAGTGACTAGCCCTATGCAATTGGTCAAATAAATCGTCAATCCTTGGAAGAGGATACCTATTCTTGACGGTGACCCTATTAAGTTATCGATAATCAATACACATTCTAAGAGACCCATCTTTCTTCTTCACAAACAAAACCGGAGCACCCTATGGAGAATGACTAGGTCTAATAAACCCCTTCTCTAACAAATCTTTTAATTACTCTTTCAACTCTTTCAACTCCGCCGAGGCCATACGGTAAGGGGGAATAGAAATAGGTTGAGTATCGGGAAGAAGGTCTATACCAAAACCTATCTCCCTTTCGGGAGGGACACCGGGAAGGTCTTTTGGGAAGATATCTAGAAACTCATTAACGACCGGAATAGACTCAATAGGAGGGACTTTAAACTCCACATCATTGACTCTCACAATATGGTACAAGCACCCTTTGGAAATCAACCTATGGGCTTTAATGCAAGAAATAAATTTCCCCTTCACCACAACATCCCGACTCTCCCACTCAAGGACGAGTTCGTTAGGAAATCAGAACTTGACTTTACGAGTCCTACAATCAATAGAAGCATAATATGCATGCAACCAATCCATCCCAAGAATAACAACGAAATCCACCATATTCAACTCAACAAGATCACAAGGCAACAACTTATTCAATATGCAAGCCGGACAATCTCTATACACTTTTCTAGCAACAATAGAGACACCAATGGGAGTAGATACTTCATATGACTCATGCAACAATTCCGACTCAACGTGAAATTTTCTAGCAACTAAGGGGGTAACAAAGGAAAGGGTGGCACCCGGATCAATCAAAGTATAAACATCAAGATCAAAGATTTGCAACATACCGGTCACCACATCGGGAGTCTCATTAATACCTTGTCTACCATGCAAAGCATAAAATCGACTGTGCCTTGGGGCACCACTTTGAGAAGCACCTCTACCCAAAGGAGTAGTGTTAGTATTTCAGACCTTGTTGCGGATCTTGGGACACTCAAACCTCTTGTGACCCACTTCTCCACATTCAAAGCAAGCACCCGAACCCTTCATGGAAGGACCACCATGCTTCCTCCCACACTTAGGGCATACATCCATAGAATCCACTTCACCTCCCCCTTGAGATCTAGGAACATTGATAGCAAATTCCCGGTTGACATGAGGGTTTTCTCGGCCTTGATGAAATCTAGCACCCTTAGAAAACCTATTCTCCAATCGGGCCCATTTGCTCAGCATTTGCTCGGCGTAAGTCATCAACCGAGACAAGTCCATATCTCCATTTGCTCGGCATAAGTCATCAACCGAGACAAGTCCATATCTCCAATGAGCATAGCGGACCGACACTCCTCACTAACCAAGTCGGATACACCCATCACAAATTTGTTCATCCTCGACCTAGAGTCGGCCACCAAGTGAGGTGCATACTTGGAGAGTTGGACAAATTTGAGGGCATACTCCTCACACTCATAGCTCCTTGCTTCAAGTTCATGAACTCCACCAACTTTGCCTCCCTAGGCTCAAGAGGGAAGAACCTATTAAGGAAAGAAAGTTTAAACTCCTCCCACAACACCACATAGCCATTACCTTTCTCACCCTTCCATTGATCAAACCAAATTTGAGCAACCCCTTGAGTTGGTAGGCCGCCAACTCCGCCTTCTCACAAGCACCAACACCCATAATGGTCAAGATTTTGCATACCTCATCGATGAACTCTTGCGGGTCCTCATCCATCTTTGAACCATGGAAGACCGGAGGGTTCATCCTCATGAAATCTCTCACCCATTTCCCCGGGTGGTAGCTCGAGGAGCTTGGGCTCCTTGTTGCACTTGGTTAGATACCACTTGTGCAAGCATGGTGAGTGCATCACGGAGCTCACCATTGGTGGGTGGCTCTTCCGTGATCGGGCCCATCTTCCCCTCATGTTTGGCATGATGATCTAGCAATCCAAAGAACAAGCGTTAGGGAGGAATCACCTTATTACACTCTAAGCACGACATAGAACATAAAGAAGGGAAACCTTTCCTAAAACGTTTTGTAGCCTCCCATTCATAGTTGTGGCGCACTTCACAACCATGATTAGGACTCTACCTAACGCGGTGTGTTGGACTCCGAGGATTTAACAACCTAGTGCTCTGATACCAAGATTGTCACGACCCAAGCCTAGGGCCTAGACGTGACATGGCGAATGGGGAACGCGAAGGAACCCCAAACAAGCCTCTCAAACTTGTCATCAACACATTTCTGGAATGCCATACATCTCCTAACTCAAGCCCTAAAGCATCAATTCATCAATTCTCCATAATTGGATATTTTGTCAAACACCTTGAAGGCATGTAATGGGATCAAAGAGCATGGAAAATAGGGTAGTAATTATGCAGCCAAACCAAGAACAACCTACAACAACACATTTTAACACCCACAAGACCACATGAAAAATCTCCACATCCATTCCGAATTTAGATTCAAGTTCTAGAGTCACAACATGCTCAAAACAATCACTCTTCATGTTTAAAATTCACTTGTGCAAGAAATTTATACAAGGAACAAGACTAATTTATGAACCAGGAATTAAACCATGAATTAAACCATGAATTAGTGAGTAGAATAGAGACTAGGCACTATGAGTGGAAGAACCCATGAGTTCAACACCACATACCTTGAGTTTTTATGAAGGCCTTGAGAGTGTCTTCAATGGAAGCTTGGAACTTGGGAGCAAGAGTCTCTTCAATCTTGATGAAGGTTTTGGATTAGGGTTCTTGAGAGAACTTTGAGAGAAAATGTGTCTAAGTATGGGAGAGGTGTTTTGGGAAATGTTTTAGAGATGGGAATTGAGTTAATGTTATATAGGAAATAACATATGCCCTTTGGAAAAAACTGAACGAACACTTAGAAAAAAAAGTGAGGCGGGTGAACAGTAACTTTGGTTACTGAAAATTGCATTTTCTGCCCGGACAGGTTTTACGAAAATGGGCATAACTTCTTCGTCCGAACTCTGAATGAGGTGAAACGAAGTGCGTTGGGTAGCTAACTCAAAGGGCTTTCCATGGATATATTATGTCCACCAAAATTATTTGTGTTCTAGGAAATATGACCCTCCAAAGTAGACCCTCAAAAAAGGCTTCACTTGGAAATTTCGGATTTCGATACGGTTGCTCTAAAATTTGGGTGAGACCCATTTCCCACTCAATTTGACCCCCTAAACAAGAATATGAAGTTGGATTTTCGAAAAATGAAACGAATTCTTAGATATAGCTAAAACAAGTTTCCGGTAACTTCCGAAGCACATTTTTAGGAATTTTTTGGATCGTTTCAAAAGTGATGGCCAGACAGAAGCTGTTAATAAATGTTTGGAAGGATACTTAAGGTGTATGTGTGGTGACAGGCCTAAGACGTGGACTACATGGTTACCCTTAGCCGAATGGTGGTACAATACCAATTTTCACAACTCTACAAAATCCACTCCCTATGAAATACTCTATGGTCAGTGCCCCCCTCTCCACATTCCTTATTTACCTCAGAGTTCTATGATAGAAGCTGTTGACAGAAGTTTGCAAGCTAGGGAGTCCACATTAAGGGTACTTAAACATCACCTGTTATTAGCTCAACAACGTATGAAGACCCAAGCTGATAAGAAAAGGTCTGACAGGCAGTTCACAGTAGGTGATATGGTTTATGTCAAGCTCCAGCCTTATAGGCAGATTTCCATGAGAGGAGATGATTATTCTAAGCTCAGCCCTAAGTTCTTTGGACCCTTTCAGGTCCTTCGAAGAGTTGGACAGGTCGCCTACCAATTGGAACTACCTCCTAATGCCAAGATACATCATACATTTCATGTGTCCCAGCTTAAAGGCAAGGTGGGTGATAGTCTAGTGGTATCACATCTACCTATGTCACTTTCTGCTAATGGACACGTCTTGCTGGATCCTGAAGCTGCGGTGGATCGTCGGATTGTGCGGAAGCATCACAGTCCAGTCACTCAAGTTCTCATCAAGTGGTTCAATTGTTCTTCTGCTGACAACACTTGGATGGATTTGCAGGATGTCCACAAGCAATTTCCTCATTTTAATCCTTGAGGACAAGGATAGTTTCCAAGGGGGGAGGAATTGTTATATACATAATTGAGCTAGGAGGGAGTTAGTTTAGTTTGTTACAAATAATTAGTTAATCAGGGGAATTCTGTTAGTTGGTTAGGCAGTTAGATTCCCAACTGCTCTTGGGAAAAAGGGATAAAAGAGTTCCCTTGTGTAAACATTGAGGATACGTTTTTGCAATAATATCTCTCTCATCCTATCTTCTCTAAATTCTCTCTTCAATTAATTTTGGAGGTCTATCTCCTGCAATTGTTGTTCAAGGGTCATTCTTGTGTGTTGATCCTTTAGACTTGCAGAGCTGTGCTTCTCAATTTAGCACACACCAAAAACACATCGTCGGAATCACCATCACACACCAACAAGACCTTCGTCTCTGGTGACACATCTGTTACATGCTCCAAACACATTAGATCATTTACGACCAGAGTCGGACGTTGATATTTCTTCCCTCTCGTCTCTCGAGATTTTTGAGGGTGCTGTGATATTTTTCTGAAGATTCTGACTGCCAGAACCCTAATCTAGCGCACTCCAATCAATTTTTTTTATGACAAGAGAAACTCGCAGCGTCTACCCTTTGGGTGCGCACAAAGTAAAACGCCCACTCCTATGTAATAGCTCGTAAACCACACAGGAGAGGTAACCTGCATTATGCAAGCCTGGTGTGACGAGCTCGACCCAGAAGGCAAACCACTTGCTTTCACTGTCTAGGGGTTTCGAACTTGAGGCCTCTAACATGGAAGTCCAAGCCCAAACCACTGGGCCATCCCGAAGGGTCTGCTCCAATCAGTTTTTCGGCAACATGTGAGTTTTCCAGCGAACTTTTTTCACCTTCAAAATTGTAGGCCCTCTTTCAACAACTTTCAGGCATATCTTATAGTGTGTGGGGTTATTTTCCAACCATGTCTTTTGAGTGATTTTTTTTGGCTCCAAAACACGGGCTATTTCCAACCTCTACCAATATACTTCAATAAACCTCTATACAAATATATCTGGACCCCAAAGACCTTGAACCTTCATATTTGACTTGACATCTTTTATAATAGATCCAATTATATGATTGTAGCTAGTATCTCTATCTTGCACAGAATTGTAAAGGTGTCCTTGTAATTTGTGTCAAGCAATTGATTGAATATATCTTTCTGGTCTCATTATCTGATTCACTGTTTGTGGGGAATCATCTTTAATGCATTTAACTTGGTGTAGGTTTTTATCTATCCTCTCTTGGTCACATTAGCTTATATATTTCTTTTCCCCTTTTCTGCCTCTAACGTTTGGTAGTATCATCTAATCCTTTACCTCGGGATTTACTAATTGCCTTTTTATCTTTTCTCTTTGCTCTTTTGTTCAATTTTAAGATGTCTGGTCTTTTTTCGTTGTTTGTAACTTCATATGACACTTTTTTTTTTCTTTAGTAGCTCTTTGCACCTTCTCATTCTATCACCACGGTTCTATGGTTGAGGTCCTATGCTTTTAGGCACAACTAAAAATTTCAGTTGCTACTTTGTCAGTACAACTTGTCCTTTCATAATATATCGAACTATCTTCTAATTCCATGCTCCATCCTTTACCTTAAATGTTATCCCCTCTGTCCCATTTTATGTGACACCATTTGACTAGGCACAAAGTTGAAGAAAGAAACTAACCTTAGATATTTGTGTAGCTACAAATAATTTCATTAAGGGTATAGGGGAGTTTTAAAGTTTAGTAGTTTCTAATTATAGAAAGGTAACATTCTTTTTGGAACAGACTAAAAAAAGGAAAGCGTGCCACATAAATTGGGATGGAAGGAGTATTTGATTTGTGCCTTCTAGTGTTCAGTGTCTAGTGTCCACCACCAATTTTTTGTTGCATATAGTTTTTTTTCTCTTACTCTTCTTTCGCTTCACAACCAGGACGATCGGGTATGTTAAAATTGTGTAGGGCTTCTAACATGACCTTGCAGTCCACTGAATGACTCACATGAAGATGAGACTACAAGTGACTGGTCTTGCTATAAGATGCAGCTGAACAATTAAATAGTGAACATTTGCACTTCTTTGTGTGCATTATGATAAAGTAGGACGCCAACCACTGATGATAATAATCATAACGTGAGGATAAAAGACGGTGCACCGGTTTGATCTTGATGAGGGATCTGGCATATTCACAAGGCCTTTTGGACTATGCAGTTACCTACTTTGGAACAACATTATTTGTATTGCTCCAATATTAACTGTCCTACAAATGAGCCCACTTCAATCTATTCCATTCTTTATATTGGACTCAGTAATAAAATTTTTGTTTTAAGACAGTGCTTCAGTTATTCATAAGAAACCTTAAATGCTCAAGAGTGGAAGTAAATTTGAGCTTTCTTCAGATTTGGGAACACTAAAACATCATGACTTAGTTCTTGAATGATTATAGGTGAGTAAGGATGCCAAAACCAGTGGCATAGCTAGGGTTAAACCAGAGGGGAAGGAGCTTAGTTATTGACAAGGTAAGGTATTTTAATAATAGCACCAAAGAGGTATTACAGTGGTATAAAAGAGAAGTTCAGATCATCTCAACACTTGTAACATCAAAAGCTTCCAAAAATCCAAAAGAGAAGTTGGATAGTCCAGCGTATTGCTCCTATACCATGTATAAACAAATTGAAGGCCTCTAGACTTTACAAAAGGTGGAGGTTGTGTCTTTCCTTCAACACACCTATTATTTCATTCTAACTATATCGACATGATGCATAATAATTAATGGGATACTTTGCCAGATTTGCTTTTTCCTTTTCCCGATCCTCTGTCCTTGCCAGCCAAATTAGTAACTTCTCACATCTTGAGGCATAACCCATGTGACTCCAAAAATATTCAAGAAACGAAAAAAATTGCAATGAAGAAGATGGTTGTTGGTTCCCAGGGGAAGGAGCATAGTGTTAATAAGATAAGGAGTGTGATAAAGAACTTCAAGAGTTGGAATATTACTTGTATTTTTTTTGGTTCAGCTTATTTTCATCATTGTCTTTGTCTTCTATGTACCTGGATTTGTTGCACTTGAGTCGAGGGTCTTTCGGAAAACCTCCACGAGGTAGTAGTAAGGTTTACATACATTCTACCCTCTCCAGACTCCACTTGTTGGATTTCACTGGGTATGTTGTTGTAACTTTGTAAGTTTGATTTATTTCATGCACTACATAGATAAGTTGTCCAAGGGATCCTTTCTTTTATGTTATTATTTCATTAAAAAAATTCACATTACCCAAATAAAGTCATTTTACAGACACTAGCCATATCTCCATTTATAGTTTTCAAATGGATAGCAAATCTAACATCTCGACTAGGTTCATACCATGAGGACAAAAAATGATGTTAAAGAATGGATTATAATAGCATACAAGGATGTGGCCCAGTGGTCAATGAAGTGCTTTAGATTTACTCAACTGTTCTATTTTTGATTTAGAACAAAGAAACGATAAAATAGAAGTTTGTGCAAATCTTGGAGACCAAAGTTCAAATCCAAATATTGACAAAAACACAATGTGATTTCTTCACATCTGTTTAACCCTTGTTGGTCTGGACAGCACCATTATTGGAAAAATGAAAATAGAATAGATAATATTCAAGTAAGGTGCATTGCCAATTCAAAATTGTAAAAAGTGACGGAAGATGACCAGCCATTTTTGACATTATACCTCCAGCATATAAAATGCTCACACATTTGGAGGAAGAGAGATAGAGAGAGGTGCAATCCTTGAATCAAGGTAGTATTCATTGAACATTTGTGAGATACAGATACAACTTTCAAATTTTGGGCTCAAAAGGAAAGAAAGCGAGTTATGTCTGCTCAAGTTAAAAGAGCTACAAAAAGTTTCATTGGTTCAGCTTTTCTTTGATACTATAATCACCCAGAAGCTCTTTCTGGTAATTAATTTACACTTACAGAGGATAAACAATGAATGTCTCAAAGTGGTATTGATTTTCTTCTCCAGGTTATCAATTATGTCGTAGAAAAGTTGGCTCTTGACAAGCCTTTGGATAACGTAAACTCGGATGGGACTTTTGCTCCTGGTATGCATGGAGCTACTGGAGTAGATGACTCATCCCGGACTGGGCCGAAGCCTTGGCAAAAGCATAAACCATCTATAGAGACTCTGTGCAATAACCAGGCAAGTTCAGGTTTCTGTTTCTAGGTTTGAGATGCTTCACATATTAAGATTTTAATATCATGCACTGTTGTAGTTTTCTTCTTCATCTTTATACTCTAGATCGTAGCTTCTTAATTTTGAACTTTTAGCAATATATCCTGTTACATCTTTACGGATTCTCCAAAAGAATAATAAAAGTTATTGACTTTGCCACATCAATCATTGTATAAGCTGCCTTCAAACACAATTGCCCAAGTGGGGATATGTTCCAGGTTCTGCCCACAGTACTTTCTGGTTGAATGAAATTTTATTTCCTTACCAGGTTTTATCCCCTGAAATGAGCTTAGCAACTGTACGGGCCTATATATGGAAGAAACCTGAAGATCTTGTACTTAATTACCGTCTGTTGCCAAGCAAGTGACAGGACTGAAAGTTATAAGGTATGATTTTCGTTTGTTTTGAAATCTTCTGTATTTTGCATCTTTCCTTTTTGTTAACTATTTCATCCATTTTGAACTAGTCCTTTTCTTGTAAGAAAATAAGAGATAGGAGAGAATATTAAGAGAGTGCACATATCCATTTATACGCGTTTTACAATATACATGATACCTCTATCCAATGTGAGACACTAACGCCTCATTTTCTTATACTTAATGGAGGTCTGAATTCGAATGGTTCAGACGTTAGATCATTAAGTGAATTTGGTTACATTAAGATTTAAGCACTGATTTGGTCAGCATAGAGCTTAATTATTAAGATCTTGAACAAGTCTTAATATCATTAAGAGGTATTTTTGTGTAGATAATTTTTCACTACCACTCTTTCCACAATCATCAGCCACCGCAACTAACCACCTCTTTCATCACAACTATCACCACCATTGTCAATCACTATACCGTCGCTAACCACCAACTACCACCACTGCTGCCAACGACTATTGGTAGTCGCTACCACACCTCCATCAATAATTTTATCCATTGTCGCCGCCGCAACCTCCACCTCCACCACTGCGGTCAATATCTTTTTTTCAAACCGGTAACGTTTTTGTGTATTAATAACAACCTACACGAAGGGTGTGCAGTCCCCCATATTACATCTAGATGAGCAAAAAAAATAAGCTCCTAGTCCTTAATCTTCTTATAAGGACACTGCGGTCAATATCTACTACCAATTATTTCCGTCATCACAATTAGAATCGCCATCAACCACCACACATCCACACATTCTTCAGCCACGTCCATCAACACTGTCGACTTCTTACATCAACCAACTTCACCATCACAACCACCACCACCACTATCACCCGTCACGTCACGCAGTCACTACAACACCAACCACCTCCACCATCACCACTATTACTAGCCACTAACATCAATCATTACCATCACCACTACTACAACTCCTCTCTACCATCACGAGCGAACATAAATATTTCATTTTTTAATCAAATAATGATTTTATTTTTTTAAAATTACATTTTTTCTAATATTTAATTAATTTTTTATTTGAATTGTATATTTATCATGTTACAAATATATAAATTATGCACATTGAGATGTTGAAAAACAAATAGTCTTAATCATTTAGTGTGGGAGACATCTTATTCGTTTAGATGTGCATTCAGATTTAGACGTTTTGGTCTTAATGAAAACAAACAAGGCCTAATACTATATTACATCAAGTATAACTTTGTTACAATTAACCATTTTCTACTATCTAATCCTCTAGTTGTACTTCTATGTATCATGGTTGTTATACATAAATAATTCTTAAATTGGTGAGAGATTTGATAAATATATCAGCACGCTAATCATTTGACTTTTTTCACTTCATGAGATTGCCATCTTAAATATATTTATCTCTATCAAAGTGACAATCAATTTTTATATGTGTGTTTCTCTCATTCAACACTATATAAGATACAATTTGAAGTGCAAGTTGCTATCATTACTAGTTTTAAATGCATTTGGTTAGTCATTTCAGTCTTTTGAATTCTTTGAGTGGTTGCTTAATCCATATGAGGTACGACGAAAAGACCACCGAATAGACTATCATGTGGAGTAACTGGGAGATAGTTCAACTTTTCAGCCAATCTCTTTAATTACCTAGGATCATTAAATGTGTCCCCCTAACCATTACTTTTAACATTCAAATTTGTAAGAGTGTAAATGAGTCCACTAAGTGCACATTTATGTCTCTCCAGGAATGTCAAGAGCATACTAACATTGTGAGGTAACAATATCTAAATGAGACTAGGCGACCTCAAGCCTGGAAAATACCCCACTGCCTAGGTCTAGAATTGTTGAGGAGATATTATTCAACTTCAACCAAATATTGTCCAAACAGGCAGTGATCAACTTTCAATCATTTCAAACTCTTAAATAACCATGCTAAACTTACCAAACCATGCCTGAGAAGACTAGTTCAAACCATATACAAATCAACCTAAACCAACATAAAAGACTACTAAACTTCCCTGAGTTAAAGAACACGGTGTTGCTTCATGTGTTTCATCATCAATATGCTTGCAATAAATGTGTTCTTGATATCAACTTGTGAAGAAGTCAATGGTGAACAACATCCATGGACAAAAAGAAGCTTTAAGGAAGCAATTTTTACCATGGGATAGAATGTATCACATGATCAAGTGAGAAGATCTTATTAATGGCCTTCACAAGGAACATGCCTCGAGCTGATCTATTTGATCTCTACCCCAACTTTGACTGTATACTCATTGACCACCAAGAACATACTTTCCATAAGAGGCATAAGAACAACTGCCCAAGTATCAATAGAATGTAAAACAGACATTTGTCATCGTAGCTTGATATTAGCCTAATTGGAAAGAGCTACTCCTGTAGATTCAAGAAAGTGAATAAGACAAGATTGACATGAAAGCATAATATGGTTATGAAAAACAATGATCACTCAAACAGGTATATTTATTATGAGGATTATGAGAAGAACAAATACCTTTATGAACGGTCACTAGAGGGCTATTTGGGGAGACAAATTCGGAACCTGCGAAGGATCTGTTGCAGGGTATGGATCATATGACCTTGGTGTGAGATAACCGTGGCTGTAATAAGTCAAAAGCGATGATGCTGTGGGAGGAAACGTAATGAGGTACTTATAAGGACTACATTGCTGGTACAAATAAAACAACTAAGATGTCAAGATGGTTTGAAATACGTGCAGGATAAGATTGTATTATGTAAAATATGGCACTGACTGACCAAAGGTATCGACAAAAGATCAAGCGAGTAACAACAATATTCCTTTTAAACTTGAGAGTAATCATAAACTACACACTTAGATCATGAGGATCTAGTTTGTCTTTCCCAGGTATCAAGTTATAACAAAAGAAGTGTTTCTAAAATACATGGACGAAGGGAGTATAGAGGTGAATATGGAGATAAAACAAAGTTAGTCAAGCGGTGGCACAATGGGAGGAGATGTAGAAGAGGTACTCGTACTACTAATAGCTTTACTGGTGGTCAAGTAAAAAATAGAGATGTCAAGACAGTCAGAGGAAGTTGCAGGATAAGATTGAGTTCTGAAAAGTGTCATTGGCCGACTAAAGGTATCAACAAAGATCAAGTGAGTAGTAACAATATCCCTTCTAAGCTCAAGAATAATTAGAAAACACACTTGAGAGAATGAGTGTCTAGTTTATCTTGACCAGATGTCACAGGTTATAGCAAAACAAATGATTTCAAAGACACGAGGAACAACTGAACTTATAGGTGAATGGGGAAATAAAACTGAACAGTGGAACTAGTCTTGCATAAAAGAAAGCATATGATTTATCCAATAATATGCTATGCAATGTTCCCAATCTTTTTGATATACTTCGTTTAACATTAACTTTTTGCCGACTTACATCAATAATATACTTCTCATTACCTTTCAATAATATCTATCTATATTATCTTAAAAACATGAACTCTCTAACTTGAATATTAAATTACTATATTACCCTCAACTACAAACACCCAATTTAGTATATCTTCTATATTTTTTATTTTATTTATTTATTTTATATTATATTAAAATATGACACCTTTTCACATTGATGGGTAGTGACTTCTCCGAAGGATTGTGACTTTTTTAAAGAATTTGACATTTTCGATGAGTTATGACATTTTCAAATGGTTGTGATTTTCTAAAGGGTTATGAATTTCTAAAGGGTTGTGACTTATCTGATAAGGCATGATAAACAACTTTTCATACTATTTTTTCCCCCCTATAAATAGAGGAATTTCCTCACATTTTTAAACCACGAATTTTGTTTGTTTTTTATTCTTCTTCTTCTTAAAACAAGGAAGATTGTGAAAATTGTTCAATTATCCAATTACAATATTTTTTTATCGGTAAATTAGATAGATCAACAAATATTGATGCAACAAGGAGAATGGAATAACTCAACTTCAAATGAAAAGACTATCTAGATAATTAATGTGAACTCACTTTCATTGGCATAAATATACTTTTGCAACAACTTCTACTTGACAAGAAGTTCAATGATTTTTCTGTTGCACAAACTACAACTTGGTGTTCAAGCTGTTGGAGAAAACGAATTTGATCATAAACTTGTTTGAAGAGTCCAAACTAGATTTAATATGTACTCCTTTGTTTCCAATTTATATGTTGTACTTTTGTCTTTATTCTGTTTAATGTTTTTTTGGGGGGTGGGAGGGGGGGGGGGGACTTCATGTTGCATGTATGTCCTTAAATTAAATGTCTTCTTCATCCATCTATCTAAATCTTCTAGACTACCTTAAAAGCATGAGCCTTCCTAACTTGAATGTTAAATTACTATAATACCCAACTTCAAACACCCAATTTAGTATATCTTCTATATTTTATATTTATTTATTTCTTTGTTCTATATTATATTAAAAGATGACACTTTTTTCACATTGAAGGATAGTGACTTCTCCGAAGGATGTGACTTTTTTAAAGAGTTGTGACATTTTCGAATGATAGTGATTTTTGTAAAGGACTATGACTTATCTGATAAAGGGGGGGGGGGGGGGGGGGAGGGGACTTCATGTTGCATGTTTGTCCATAAATTAAATATCTTCTTCATCTATCTATCAAAATCTTCTATACTACCTTAAAAGCATGAACTCCGTAACTTGAATGTTAAATTACTATAATACCCAACTTCAAACACCCAATTTAGTATATCTTCTATATTATATTAAAAGATGACACCTTTTTCCCATTGACGGGTAGTGACCTCTTCGAAGGATGTGACTTTTTCGATGAGTTGTGACATTTTCGAATGGTTGTGATTTTTGTAAAGGATTGTGACTTATCTGATAAGGGGGTGGGGGGTGGGGGGTGGGGAGAGGGGCACATCATGTTGCATGTTTGTCCTTAAATTAAATGTCTTTTTCATCCATCTATCTAAATCTTCTATACTACCTTAAAAGCATGAACTCCCTAACTTGAATGTAAATTACTATAATACCCAACTTCAAATACCCAATTTAGTATATCTTCTATATTTTATATTTTTTTATTTCTTTGTTTTGTATAATATTAAAAAATGACACCTTTTTCACATTGACGGATAGTGACTGCTCCGAAGGATGTGACTTTTTTAAAGAGTTGTGACTTTTTCGATGAGTTGTGACATTTTCGAATGGTTGTGATTTTTGTAAAGGACTGTGACTTATCTGATAAGGTATGATAAACAACTTTTCATACCATCCTTGTCTATAAATAGGGAAATTTTCTCACATTTTTAAACTACAAATTTTGTCAGTTTTTTATTCTTCTTAAAAGAAGGAAGATTGTGAGAATTGTTCAATTATGCAATTACAATATTTTTTTGTCCGTAAATAAGATAGATCAACAAAAAATGATGCAACAAGAAGAATGGAATAACTCAACTTCAAACGAGAAGACTATCTAGATAATTAACGTGTACTCATTTTCATTGGCATAAATATACTTTTGCAACAACTTCTACTTGACAAGAAGTTCAATGATTTTCTGTAGCACAAACTATAACTTGGCGTTCAAGCTGTGAAAAGTCTCAAACTATTGGAGAAAAAGGATTTGATCAAAAACTTGTTTGAAGAGTCCAAACTAGACTAAATAAGTACTCCTCCCTTTCCAATTTATTTGCTAAGACATTTTTGTATAGTCTACATATCCTTAAATTAAAAGTATTCTTTATTTTTTAAAATTTCGTATCATATTTAAATTAGTCAAATCTATATCTATCTTTCTATCTATCTATACTACCTTAAAAGTATGAACTATCTTAAATGTTAAGATAGTTTGTAAATCTTCTATATGTTATATTATATTATATTTATTTATTTATACTATATAATATTATATTAAAAGTAGACACCTTTTCACATTGAAGGGTCGTGATTTTTTCAAAGAGTCATGACTCTTTCGATGAGTTATAACCTTTTCCAAGGGTTGTAACTTTTTTAGAGGGATGTGACATTTCCTAAGGTTGTGATTTTTCCAATGAATTATGACTTTTTCGATCAGTTATGATTTTTTCGAAGGGTTGTGACTTTTTGATAAGACACAATAAACATTTTTTCATTCTACCCTTTGTTGGCTATGAAAAGTGGGGTTCCCTCACATTTTTAAACTACAAATCTTTCAAGTTTTCTATTGTTCTTCTTCTTAAAAAACCCAATTTAGTATATCTTCTATATTTTATATTATATTTATTTATATTATTTTATTTTAAAAGCACACACCTTTTCACATTGAATGGTTTCGACCTTTTTCAAAGAGTTGTGACTTTTTCGATCCGAAAGATTGTGACTTTTCTGAAGGATTGTGATTTTTATGATTAAACACAATCAACACATGCTCATACTACCCTTTGTTAACTATAAATGGAGAGGTTTCCTCACATTTCTAAACTACGAGTTTTTTAAGTTTTCTACTCTTGTCTGCTTAAAAACTCCAGTGTGATTTACAGATGTTGAGAATCTCAAAGTTCAGTGAAAATTTGAACACTCCTAAACTTAAATGTTAAATTAATATAATACTTCAACTAAAAACATTCAATGTAGTTTGTAAATCTTCTATATTTTATATCAATATTTATTTATTTATATTATATTAAAAGCAGAAACTCCAACAATACAATAATAACTAAGTAATGCTCTATAGGGGAGGGAGGAGAAACTACATTTAAGAGGTCTAACTAAGAGATTTTAAGAGTGACATTTTTATTTTTACATATTACAATTAATTTTAAAATGAGAAAAAAGTCAAAAAAAAGAAGAAGGAAAAAAGATAAATCTAATTGGATGTCATAGAGAGGTGTCACATTACCTTATCTATATTGCATCTAGATTTATATTATAAATAGTTATAGGTGTTTTCGAATATTGATTCGACAATTTTAGTAATAATCATAAAAAAGTTTACATCCACTATTCATAGGAACTTATTCTTTATTATTATATTTATAGTAGTTTACTTAAAGTTTTGATTTAATAATATTGACATTATTTTTTAATGTAGTACATAATTTGATATTTACATGCAACGCACGTGCCTCAAAACTAGTTAAATAAAATGGCGTGACAATTGCATCTCTCCAATATTGTGCAGGACATGTGATTATATAAGTTAGGAGTACAGTTAGTTATGTGTTGATACGTAACAAACCAAAAAGCTAATAGCAAATGCTGGTATTTACACCAACTCCTAGCTCCCAAGAAGTGTTGTGCCATTGTTCCTCTACATGTCATGGACATGCTCTGCTGGAATCTTCTCACCCACTTCTTTGAAACCAGACCCCCAGCTTACCAACTCGCAGTTGTCTGTGACTCTGTTTGGCTGGTGAGGTTGTGTTGTATCTAGGTAGAAGTTGGAAAATTCTCCCTTCCTTGGAACTGGATTGCTACATGCTTCCAGCTGCTGCTCAAATTAAAAGAAGAGAATTTTTTTTTAAAAATCCAGCCTTTTTTGACTTTGCATAGAGTCTACCATCTTATTCTATCCACTTTACCCCTTAGTGTTGTGCTTATTGGCAATTAGATTAGTTTTATTAGGTAACCCTTGCTTCAACTGGCATTAGGGTATTCATTTTTCTTTATTTGGTTCTGGGCCAAACCTGAAACCTAGCCTGAAAGTTAACACTTAGATTCTTGCAAATCAGTTCTGTTGGTTCCTTGGTTTCCATAATTTAGTGCTTTTTTGTCAATTGGAAATGTTGGATTCTTGAGAAGCCGTTGTCTGAGCAAACAGCAAAGGCTAACACAGGTTTTGGAGTGTAGGCAACATCATATGCTTTTTTACTACATGATATATTAGAACATTTTTTCTGAAGGCTAGTGGAAAATCATTAATTATTAGATGGATAATTTTTATTTTAGAATATGACGGCATGCTCTTGTGAAGCTGCTCATTCCTTCCCTCCTTGTTTCCTGCAGGTTCGGAGTGGCTTGAAATATTGGGTCTCTGTCCATACAGAATACTTGTGAGGGTAAGCAATCTGCTATGGTGCTTCCTGCTGGCGTTATTTGCTGGTTGTACACCTGGAAACCAGATGGTTGGATTAATTTGCAAAATCTTAATGACAATCCAATTTTACCATTTGCCCATTGAATGATGGAAAATGGTTTTGTCAAACCCGATTGAAGAAATGGACGGTTTCTATGGCTAGTAGGTCAATGCAAAGTTTATATAAGCTGAGTTTGCATGTGGTATAGGTTTTCATTTGGAGGAAACAGGATATGAGATTAGAAGATCTTAGGTTTGTAGATTTGTTCCCGAAAGAAGGTTTGTTCGTTCTAGTAGTCTTTTGCATGAACAGCAGTGTAGGAACGTGAATAATTTTTTTGGAAATAAAATGTTCTTTCCAGCCAAAGTAACATATACGTATTTTATGTCATTGGTGTTTCATCTGTATTGTATATACACTTTTACTAGTGTTCTCAATTTGGTTCTACTGAGGCTTTACAAAACTAATGAACTAGTAACAAGAAGAAAGAGAGACAATGCATGCTAAGGAACTAAGCTAACTACAGTATAGATGAAAGCATGACTTGCCCAAGTTTCAATTGGGCATTGACCCTATTTATTAGCTCACTACATATGCGGTCTCCTACACTATTATCTATTTTAATCTCTAAAAACTAAAAATGGAATTTTTCCTTTCTCTTCAATATCATATTACTATTCCTATTATTTTTATTTTCTTATTTTATTATATAATTTTTTCAAAATAATCTCCCTATATAATCTTCATGTAATATAGAATTTTATTCTTTTCAAATTCTTAATTTAAAAAAAAATATATATTTTATTCTAAATTTATAAATAATATAAATTGCAAGCAAATATTATATATTATACATATTAATACATGATTCAAATAAAAGAGAAATTATTAATGAAATACAATCACATAAACGTTACATAAATACTCAAGTTCAAAATTATTAAGTTGTTCCCATAAATGTTCTGTTAATGCATGCATTACAGAGTTCAACATGAGCACTTCTTTGATCATACTCTTATGGGGGTCTCACATACAACTTTCGGGTGCTCGAGCACCCATTAACCTCGACGTAAAATTGTTCATATGTATAGTGGTTTCTTCAAAATCGAACTATATTAAACATTCAACACCCAATGAACAAATCTTTTAGTGGGTTCTTTAGTCTAGTGACTAGATTGATGGTCTTGCCTTTAGGGAAGTCAATGGTTCGATTCTCGCTAATAACAACTATTTATACATATATTTTTTTATTTTCTTTTTCCCCTCCCAATATAAACTCTCACATGTTCTTCTCTTTTTACTTAACTTCTAGTCTTAATTTTTTTAACGTTTAGTGAGCTTCTCGTTGTAATAACCCATATTGTCATTTTTTGGAAATTTTCGTCTTACCCCTCTCGATAGTTGTCCTAGTCATTTTTTATCAGTTTGTGAAGTTGGTTAGAGAATTTTGAACTATTCGTTTAACTATAGTTAATTAATTGACTGGTATTTATTAAATAATTAAATTTTTATTAGTTAATGGCTAATGGGCTAAGTTTAAAATTTATTTAATACTCTTTACCATTTAGCCCATATAATTAATTTAAGTTAGTGGAAGTAACATTTTATTGAGGTCACAATTTGAGAAAACAAAACGTTGGGTCAGAAAATTTACCCATGGCGTCAACCTAGAACGACTGCGCGTTCAGGTACAGCTTCAAATTCTCAAGTACCTTGAATACATAGTAAATGGAAGTCATAATTAGGATGATGCATGGTCACTCATAGGATTTTGCATTATTATAAGTTAGAAGTTAATGAATTCTTTAAAATTAATGTTGTTGTAGTATGACTTTGGAGACAATAATTATGCAATGATGGATAATGATGCGCCACTCATTGGAGAATGTGACAATTTGTAGGATAAATTCGACATTTAGTTATTGTTATGCATACATGGATTTTCGTAGATAAATTATGGGATCTCTGTGGTTTAAGCATTGCCACGTAACTTGACTTTGATCTTTCTATTTTTTTATGGTTATCACATTATGATTCAAGTTTTGATATATTGAGATAAGTATCTAAATATTAGATATATTGTATTATATGAATACTATTAAATTTATAATATTGGAGAAATTGGAACTTAGCCCTAGACTTGAATTTGAAAAATATGAGAGTTGACTCGTTAATTGGCATCAAGATTTAGCAATTTTTATTTTTTTTAATTAAATAGATGCCTTGCCATTACCATTAATATGGATTACAAAAGAGGAAGGAGGACTTTACCTTACCTTCCTAATGAGATTTGCTTAATATACACGCGCAAAAGGAGGCACAAACAATGCCAAACACATAGAAGCACCTCAAGGTGGCTCAAAGAAAATCATACTCGATTTTCTTTGTTTGACTCTGAAGGAGGGAAATTGCCATTTATCAACGTTCAGTAGGCCTCTAATCTACCTGGGAATAGTGCTAGGCTGAGTAAATACTTTAACTTCCTCAACAAAATGGCTCATTGAAGCCAATTTATCAGCCACATGATTTGCTTCCCTAAAACAATGGTTAATAATTATATCATGTCTCTGAATCAATCTTCTAATTTCCTCCACTGATTCCTTAATCCTCCATGGAGTAGACCAACTGTTATTAATACAGTTTCGAAGGAGTAGAGAATCAGTCTCGGTAATGATGAGATTATGACCATTATTAATACACCATCAAAGTCCAAAGAGAAACACGTCTGATTCTGCAGTGTTGCTGGTGCCTCTTCCAAGTAGGAGGATGAAGGCCATCAAACATGTGCCCATGGAATCTCTCACTATTCCACCACCTCCGGTAGAATTTCCAACACATGAACCATTAGAGTTCATTTTCACAAATAAGAACGGGGGTTTCAACCACCTCACAGGGACACAGCTAGTATCAACTATGCTAAGTTCCATGAGCTTCAATAAATTCTCCCAGTTCTCAGGTATGTTCAAATTTGTAAAAGTTTTCTTCGACAATTGACATATGTTGAAAGATATGAGTGACGTAGATCTAATGATAGAGGGCTTTTCTTCATCATATCTAGAGTTACACCTTGATCTCCATAGTTCCCACATTAAAATAGGAGGGAGAATTTTTACAACATAGGCAACAATAGAATTTTTGGCAGTACAATTCCAGCATCTTTGAATTAAATCCCAAAGGCTGGTATTCTTGGTACATATACCCATCCTTCCTAAAACAGAACTCCATAGTAACTGTGCAAAATGGCCTGAGCAGAAGAGATGTCCAGCGGTCTCCATCCCTGCTTTCATACCTGCAGCAATACAACAAAAACATTTAGAGGCAAAGTTAATTTTAAATTTTTTTTGCAACTTTGTCATCAGTAGGCATCCTGCAGTGGATTGCTCTCCATGCCACACAAGACATCTTGTAAGGGGCATCTTTGTGCCACAACTTGGAGTCAATAGGAGCAAACAACCTTTTATGCATGAGTAAGTTCCAGGCAGAGGAGATGGAAAAGGTCCCCGACTCCGTTTCAGTCCAATAAGGATTGTCTTTTGTATTGTTATTGAGAGAAATAGAGCACTTCCTGATGAGATCTTTGATCTTCTCACTGGGGTATGGATGCAAAACATTCCAGTCCCATTGGCTTTGACGATAAACTTCTCTGATGGATATATGTTGATCCACTATGACATCTTCCATGAGGCTCCATAGTGGCCCTTCCTTGGTCAAATTGTAGAACCAAAAGTCGACGTTTCCTTCCTTAACTCTACACCATATCTTGCCATCGACCTCACTTCTAATTTTTAGCATGGCTTTCCAACTGTGGGATTGACCGGGCTTCCATTGAATGGTGGTAGGGTGATCGTTTATACAGTATTTTGCTTTGAGAAAATTGACCCAAAGGGAATTAGAAGTTCTGAACTTCCACCATTGCTTAGCAGTGAAAGCTTTGTAGGTATCCTCTAGTTTCCTGAAATTAGAACCACCTTCTCTATAGGGGTAACTTAAGTTATCCCAAGAGATCCAATGATATTTACCCCCTTCTTCATTTCCGGACCAAAAAAATTTGATTAAATAAGTTTCAACCAAATCAAAAATACCCTTCGGGGGGTGGACAACTGCAAGAGTGTGAACATTCAAAGCATGCAAAACATGTATAATAAGGGTTGCTCTTGATTATATGTTTGTGTGAGTTTTTCGATCTAGACTAGACATATAGTAATATGGGTGTTGTTAGTTTAGAAATCTTATTGTGATTATTATGTGAATAGATTGCATTTATTTGGGAGCTCAATGAAAGGATAAGACTCAAGTTTCAGAGTAATTGTTCGATTGTTTGAGGCAAGTTGATTTCTCAACCCTTGTTAAGTGTATAGAATCATGTATTTCTTTGTGGTGTGTGTTTGGGAGTAATGAGACTTGGTGATAGATTGACTTGTCCATATTGAATAATTCTAATACTGTTAAGGGGTAATTGTAACGACTCGAACCATCGTTATCTAGGAAAAGTGAAAACTTCAAAAAATACTGGGGTTATTGTCCCGCCATGGCGGGCAAGCTGCCACTAGGGCGGCAACTCCACAGCGGGGTAAGTAGCCGCCAAAGTAGGATAGGCGAGATAGAATGTAAAATAACATGAAGTTTTATTTTCTTCTTCTTCCAAAAGCACCTAAATTAGACGTAAATCACCCTAGAAACCCTCTGAAAGCTGCTCTAGGCTTGGGAAAGAAGGAGGAAGAGATTTCTAGCGTGAGGAGGTCAATAACTTGAGGAATTCCGGTCAAATACACCATCCCATTATCCGGAAACCATAAATTCATCTATAATCCCTCTGTGAATGCTTGACGCCCAGGTAGACTAGGTTTATTTATTGAGTAATTATGAATCTGTTATTCACTGCATAGAATGTTGAAATTGACAGTAGAATTCATGCTTAGGATTTCTGTGCACCAAGCAATGGTTGATTATGAGTATATCCTTAAGTGTTACATTAGATGTATACCGTAGGAGAAAGCCCTAGTTTGTGGAATAGGGTTGAGGCGATTGTTGTGATTTCCTAATTGTATAATGTTGGTAAATCGGTTGGTGTATGGTATGCTTGCGTGTATGACATTCGATAAAAGTAGAATCAAATCTAATGAAGTTATTATAACAATGCATGCCATGAACTTGAGTACTTGACTATATGAAGTGGGAATTGTATGTTATGGATGTGAATATGGTTATGATTATGATGTTTGGATCGGGTGTCACGTACAGACACACTAACTTGCATCGGATCGAGTGTCACGTACCTACATGCTAACATGCATTGGATAGGGTGTCACGTACCGACACGCTAACTTGCATTAGATCGGGTGTCACGTACCAACTCGCTAACTTGCATTGGATCAGATGTCACGTACCGGCATATTTATTAGATTGGGTGCTACGTTCCGACACACTAACTTGCATTGGATCGGGTACCACACTCCGGTGTCACTAACAGTTTGGGAGTGGGTTCCATGAGAGGGCCATTGGCTTGTATTATATGTGTAATTGCTTGTATTGTTGATAATGTGGAATTGGACATGTTTCATGAAGAGTTTCGTGGGTTATTCATTATGTTCTTATATGTGGGGGTTGCGATGTTGTAGGTAATTGGAGATATCTGTTGTGTAATAGATTATGAATGATAGAGTCCCAATTCAGGTTGTAGCATGGTAAGGGAAAACTAAGGGTCCCGGTGCTATCCTTTTTAGCTAAAATGTGGTCACGGGTATTATTGTTGAAGTTTAGGGTGGTAATTAGTGATAGTGTCTATAGTGGGTTTCCTCGGAATGGGGTAGTAATCCTCGATAGGCATAATATGGGGTTATAAGTTGAGTGGAGACGGAAATGAAGTATAGGCTTGTTGTGGGTGATGACCGGGTTGGTATTTGTTGTTTTTGGAATGTCTTTTAAAGGGATATAATGACTAGGTATGACCAAGAACGAAGCGAGTAATAGCTAGAGCCTTTAGTCGGTTGGGAAGATAAAGGTAGAGGAACGATTAGTCTTATTGCATGTTTCGCCAGTTGATTTCTTATATTATGCGGTGGGTATTCTCGTTGACCGATAATGCCTACCAGCCTTTTGACATAGTTTGGTTGCAGGATCAGTGACGTTTCATAGGTGAAGACGAAGATAATCTCCAATAGCTTCTACTTTTTTCTTCGCGTGGTGGGAGCTGTGGCATTTATAATTTTATACCTTGTACTCTTAGTAGCTATTGTACATGTTTAGACTAGATCCCTAGGGTGTTAACTACTTTACAAATGTTAACTCCAATTGGTTTAAAGCTCCTAATTTATGAAAAATCTCCATGAAATTGTTTTTATCTTAGTCTTCTTAATCTTCTGCATTGTTTTTGATTATTAGGAATCGAGGGTTCTCCTACTTACGTGTTAGAGTAGGTGCCCGCATGAAACGACCCCAAAAATGCCCGAAAATGTGCTTTGGAAACACCTATAATTGTAATTTCCATATATCTCAAAATTTGTGCATGATTTTGGAAATTCGACTTCATATTCTTATTCATGGGGTCAAATTGAGTGGGAAATGGGTCTAACCCAAATTTTAGAGCAACTGTATCAAAATTCGAAAATCGCAAAAATGCGATTTTGAGGGTCAACTTTGAAGGGGCATATCTCTTAGCACACAAGGAACTGGAAGGGCCACAACCTATCAAAATTAAAGCTCTTTGAGTTACCTTTCCAACGCACTTGGTTTCACCTCATTCCGAGTTAGGATGAAGGAGTTATGACCATTTTCGTAAAACCTGTCTGTGCAGATTTGCAATTTCCAGTGAGCGATTTTTTTTGCTCCTTAAGCCTCACTTTTGAGGATATGTCCCATACTCAGTCATTTTTAACTTCAAAACACTCAAAAACACTCTCTAAGCCCTCTCCAAAATTCCACCAAGATCCTCAACCAAATTCAAAGATCTCAAGCTCTAATTCCGGATTCAAGACTCAATCTCAAGCTTCAATTCTCCATTCCAATCTTCATCAAGGATTCTCCAAAGTTGAGGTATGTGGGTTTGATTGTGGAAACCTTCCTTTCCACAAGTTCAACCATTTATCCTCTATTACTACTTCAAGTTTATGAGTCCTTATGGTTATTTATGAACTCTTGAAGTATGGAATTACTACTACACACCCTATTATGGTCTATTTTGCATATTATCATGAAATGGAATTATTATGTGATGTTTATGGTTTTCATGCTTCCATGATCAAATTATGAAGGTGGATATATATATGTATGTTGTTGGTGGGGTGATTTATATGGATTTTGGAATTGGTTGGACTTATCACTCTTGAAATACATGATTTTATTTACATGAACAGTAGCCCACCATGTGTTTGATAAAATGCCCATTTATAGAATTCTTAGGAAATAGAAGGTCCAATGTACGTCCTATGAGTCGGATGGTTATATAATTATTGAAATGATAATAAAATGGATACATGTATATGATTTTCTCTATATAGTGTTGTGAGTCGACCAAGCCTAGTACGGGGGGTGGTAGGCCTGTATAACCGTATCGAGGGGTTGGTACCTTGGTTGCCTAGTACGGGGGGTAGTAGACCCGTATAACCATATCGAGGGGTTTGTACCTTGGTCCCTAGCTCGAGGGGTGGTAGGCCCGGGTAACCACATTGAGGGGTTTGTACCTCTTTCGCCTCTCCAAGGGGGTGGTAGGCCTTGGAAATACTATATTGATGGTCACTCGCTATACATGTACTACGCCCTACTAAATATGATTTTTATGTAAGCATCATTATACATATCATCTCATTAATATGCTATCTATCGGGTATGATTATGCATTTTGCCTTTGATGTCCATCTATTGTTGCATTGCATTGCATCCCATATACTTAGTACATTCAAACGTACTAATGCATACTCTAAGCCTACATGATGTCACTATGTAGGGATCGGAGCACCGCTTGACCATCCTTCTCCGCGTGGCTAATACGATTTTCTATCGAGCTCATTGGTGAGTCCTCCATTCCGGGGACGTTGCTTATGATTTCTTGCTATGTATAAGACTTTTTCTTTTTGATTATGTATTGACTATGAGGGTGAGCCCGGTAGTTTGTCTTGGCCCCCGCTAAGTACCCATGTTTAGAGGTGGTGTTGGACAAGTTGTGTATTTTGCTTGAGCTTGACTTATCTATGGTATTTATGTATTATTCTCCTTTTTTTCTCTTGTTCCCTTAGTCCCGATTTCCCCTTGATTATGCTTATCGCTTATCGTCATTTTAATTGCTTTCGTGACCAAGGTTGTGTAATGATATGCTATGAGGCTTGTTTGGGGTTCCTTCAGGTTCCCCATTCGCCGGTCACGTCTAGGCCCTAGGATTGGGTCGTGACACCGCACGACCCGGTGGGTTGGGTCAAGACAAATTAGTATTAGATCCTAGGTTACCAGTCCCCGTACAAGAGCAAATGTTGAGTAGGCTCCTGGGGATGGGTGTGCTGACGTCCACATCTAATCTTTAGGAAGCTATGAAACATTCTAGGAAGTTGTCCCATCTTTTCTCTCCTATCGTGTGAGTGTCTCTTGTGGTATGAGTTGAGTCCAATTGGTATCTCTCGATTCCAATTGGTACCTCAATGAAGTGAACTAGACCCTTACAGCTGAAGGAACACGAGCAAGGTAAATTGGAACTGAGAAGGTTCCAATTGGTATCTGGACCTAGGGGATGCATAAACGAATAAATGACTAGTAATGGTCATCTATGGAATGAACAAATTAAGAATTTGGACTTGTCTATGAGTTGTAACTTAAAACTGTGAATGCGTGCTTCTTGTTGTCTAAATTAACTGTGAATGTGAAAGTTGTATTTGCGTGGATGTGATAATATGATTAAGTGCCCAATAAATGTGTGTCCGAACTTTGATATGTGCAATGTGCTGGCCGAAGTGTTGAAATTAGGCAAGTTGTAACTGCTTGAGTATCGTGAAACTCGTTGTGAAAAGAAGGTCATGACTAAGTTCGATGCAAGGATCTAGATGAGTTACGATGTGATTCATAAAATGAAGTCTGGGCGTATCCTGGGAATGTGTGGGTTCTAATGTTGGGTTAATGAGAATGAGTTGTAGTGTGTATCGTCGGGATTACTCTAAAAATGCCTATGTTATAGATGTGGGTCAATGGAAAATTTTTGAAACGAGGATAATCCCAGAAATTTTTGGCATGGGTTCTATCTTTGTCTGAGCTGCTAGGGCGCGATTATTCCCGCCAGGGCGAGACAGCCAAAATTATTTCTTCCGCCAGAGCGGGACAGGGCGAGACAAAATCTCAGCCGTCTCCCCTGCTTTCCCTAGTCACACCTGCAAACCCCAAGTCGTGTATAGAGTAACTCCGTATTTTTGGTCAGTGCTCAACAATCAAAAAAGGAAATGTAAAATCCAATAATTAATTATTTACTGCAAAAACCAGCATCCATGTGCTTCAAAAACATAAAAAAAGACGAGGAGATAAAAATAAAGGTTTGTTCTAAATTACAAGCCCAAGAAGGGGGAAAAACCAAATCAAGATCCTTGGGACTTTGACATATTGTCATCAGAGTCGAACCGGGGGTGCCATTCCCTTCATAGCCTCATCCATAAAGGTGAAATGCTGGAAGTCCCCTATCTCGACTCGGGGAATCTCATGTCCAGGAGCAAGACAAGTAAAGACGATCTTCAAAATCTTCTATATCCATACCATCAAGCGGTCCCTCTACAGACCCTTCCTCCTATCCTGGCGCAGCTCGCGACGGAGAATCTCAACCTCTAAGGCAGTGCTGGGTGGAACTGGAGTGGTGTCAGCAAAGGACTGCCCCAATCTCCTCTAGATCGCCGCCAGGTCCTTCTCTACCTGTGCACCTAAGAGTGGGGGCTGGGATTGGGTGGGATGAGTGTCGTCGCCTCCCTCGTCGTCCGTTTCTGTAGCTTCCTGACTGCTGTTGGCCCTGTCCGCCCTCCTTCTTTTGCTCCGAGAAGTAGAACCCTACCTAACCAAAAGAGGGTGAAGGGGGGGGGGGATCCATAGGGAGTACCTCATCAATGTCTAAGATGGGCACCCCCGCCTGTTTGCACAGCGCATTCATAAGTCTTGGTAGGAAGAAAGCCTTCTTGTTGCCCTAGTAAAACATCTTCCACTCAGAGATAATCTGCGCCCCCACATTCAACTCAATGCCCTACATTGCGTACGCCACCACCAAGGCCTGAGGAAATGTCACGTCGGTGCAGTTGCTCGATGGGCAAATCCTCCTAGTAACCAAGTGCAGCCACCTCTTAGCATCCAGTGACGAATCCGCGCTAGTGATACCCTCGGCAGTAGGCGAATAAACCCTGTCCCAGCACACAGGCTACACCAGCGTATCCCTCAGCCAGCCCAGATCCATTTTCCTGAGCTTGGCCTCGTACTCTGCGTTCGAGACCTCAAGCACCTCTAGCACCTCATTTATGGTTATGGCGTTCATAGGGATGTCTATTCTCTGTATACAAATGGAAGGATAGGGATCCTCCCAGGAAACTGTAGGAAGAACGACATAGAACTCCCTCACCCAGTCGGAACTTGTGGCAGGGAAAACGTTAGTCAGTGGAGCCCATCCGAACTCCATCAGGAGAGCATAAAAGGCAGGTGCCTTCTCCTTAAACCTGAGTAAGACAAAACCTCTCTCACAGCAAAATTTGTTGTTTCGGTAGTCATGATGCCTTTCCTGACTGGCAGCATCGGGAAAACGGACAAAATGTAGATTTTCTTCATTGACACCAGCCATTTAGAGAAGCATGCAAAATTTGGAAGGTATACGTTAGAACATGATAGGATTAAACAATTTAAGGTAAAATGGAAGAGAATTTTTTTGATTTAAGTGGCAAGAGGATACTGCCCCACTGAGTCCCACCACAGCGGCCCAAATCCCGCCAGAGCAGGATGAGGGGAGGCCGCTACTGCGGGATGAAGGGTGCCAGAACGACCTTCATCTGGGATGAACACCAGGCACGATCATGGCGGCTCTTTGTCCCAAAATCCTCATTTTCAACAAAATTTCAGCAGATCAGAACCTATTAATTAAGTACCCTAGAACTTAAAAATGCTATTATTTCGACAAAATAACCCAAAAATAGTGCTCAAATCCGAGTTTCTATCAAGAGACCCTTCAACTTCCCCACCCGTTTTGGTACCCATTCGACCATACTTTTACAAAATCCTTATGTCCAGAATGTTGTGGAGACGTAAGGAAAGTACCCATGCTACGTTTTCCTAACAAATCAAGCAATCTATGTTCATTTTCGAAAACTACCCCAAAGCCTATTCTAATCAATCATTTAATGTCATGCAAGCGTAGTTAAGTAAATAACGAAGTAAAAAGCAAGAAATTTACCTTGTTTTTGACGTTCGGAGGAGAGTGATCGAAAGCATTTGGAGAGTTTTTGAAAGTTTAGGGAGAAATGGGAAAAATGTTTCCTTTTCCCCCTTTTCTGCATCTGATCCCCTACATCATCAGGAGATTCCTCGCCACAGCAGCCCCGCCCTAGCGGAAGGCCTGTCGCTCTGGCGGGATCAAACTATGTAAATAGGATGCATGCTTTTCTTCGTGGGTTTCCTCAAATTCTTAATCGGTATTTGAGTATAACACGTTTTGTGTTTCAAATTTTGAAAAGTCACCATCTGTTATGGTTTTGTAATTGGCCGTCACTTAGTTAAGAATGCTCCAAGACAGGGCGCATAATGATCCATCCACTAGTCGTTCAGGGATGAACGAGGGGTAAATTGGTATCTATTGTAATGAATGAACCGTTATTAATTAGAAAAATAAAAAATTTTGGAAAATACTAGGGCTACTGTCCCACCATGGCAGGCTAGCTGCCGCTCGCTTGGGCGGCAGCGCCACAACAGGGTAAGTAGCCACCAAAGCGGGATAGGTGAGACAAAATGTAAAATAATGTGACGTCTTCTTTTCTCCTTCTTCCAAAAACTCCTAAATTAGACGTAAATCACCTCAGAAACCCTCTAAAAGCTGCTCTAGGCTTGAAAATTAAGGAGGAAGAGATTTCTAGCATAAGGAGGTAAATAGCTTGCAGAATTCTAGTCAAATCACCGTCCCATCGTTTGGAAACTAGAAATTCATCTATAATCCCTCTATGAATGCTTGGTGACCAGGTAGGCTAGGTTTATTTATTGAGTAGTTATGAATGTGTTATTCACTGCGTAGTATGTTGAAATTGATGATAAAATTCATGCTTAGGCTTTTTGTGCACCGGGCAAGGGTTGATTATGAGTATATCCTTTAGTGTTACATTAGATGTATACCGTAGAAGAACGCCCTAGTTTGTGGAATAGGGTTGAGGCTATTGTTGTGATTTCCTAATTGTATAATATTGGTAAATTGATTGGTGTATGGTATGCATGCGTGTATGACATTCGATAAAAGTAGAATCAAACATAATGAAGTTATTATAACAATGTCTGCCATGAACTCGAGTACTTAACTATATGAAGTGCGTATTGTATGTTATGGATGTGAATACGATTATGATTATGATGTTTGGATCGGGTGTCACGTATCGACACACTAACTTGCATTGGATCGAGTGTCACGTACCGACACGCTTACTTGCGTTAGATCAGATTTCACGTACCGGCATATTTATTGGATCGGGTGCTACGTTCCAGCACATTAACTTGCATTGGATTGGGTACCGCATTCTGTTACACTAACGGTTTGGGAGTGGGTTTCATGAGAGGGCCATTGACTTGTATTATATGTGTAATTGCTCGTATTTTTTATAATGCGGAATTGGACATGTTTCATGAAGAGTTTAGTGGGTTATTCATTATGTTCTTATATGTGGGGGTTGCGATATTGTAGGTAATTGGAGATATCTGTTGTGTAATAGATTATGAATGGTAGAGTCCCAATTCAGGTTGTAGCATGGTAAGGGAAAACTAAGGGTCCTGGTGCTATCCTTATTAGCTAGAATGTGTTCACGGGTATTATTGTTGAAGATTAGGGTGGTAGTTAGTGATAGTGTCTATAGTGGTTTTCCCTAGAATGGGGTAGTAATCCTCAATAGGCGTAATATGGGGTTATAAGTTTAGTGGAGACGAAAATGAAGTGTAGGCTTGTCGTGGGTGTTGACCGGGTGGGTATTAGTTGTTTTCGGAATGTATTTTCAAGGGATATAATGATTAGGTATGACTAAGAACGAAGAGAGTAATGGTTAGAGCCTTGAGTCGGTTGGGAATATAAAGTGGAGGAATGGTTAGCCTTATTGCTTTTTTCGCCAATTGATTTCTCATATTAAGCGGTAGGTATTCGGGTTGACCGATGATGCCTACCAGTATGTGTAGTTGTATTGATACTAATCTTGCTATGCCTTTTGGCATTGTTTGGTTGCAGGATCAATGATGTTTCATAGGTGAGGACGAAGATAATCTCCAACAACTTCTACTTTTCCTTCCGCGTGGTGGGAGCTGCGTCATTTATAATTTTGTTATACCTTGTACTCTTAGTAGCTACTGTACCTATTTAGACTAGATCCCTGGGGTTTTAACTACTTTACATGTCTTAACTCCAATTGGTTTAAGGCTTCTAATTTATGAAAAATCTCCATGAAATTATTTTATCTTAGTCTTCTTAATCTTTCGCATTGTTTTTAACTATTGAGAATCTAGGGTTCTCCTACTTACATGTTAGAGTAGGTGCCAGCACGGCTCAGTGGGTTGGGTCGTAACAGTAATAAAAGGCAATGTGATTAATTATTTGTGTGTGATGTGTTGATAATGGTTTGAAAGACTTGTTGAATTATTGTTGATGTTGTATCACATTTGTGTTGTTGTGAATTGTTCATTATTATGAAAATGGTCATCTCCTTATTATTTGTGTGAACATGTCATTTCCATTAGTTTTGAGACATGGCTGTGACAAGTGTTATGTGAATTGAGGATGAATAAAAAAGTAAGAGGATGTACCATTTCGAGGGACGTGTCATGTGCCGCGATGGATACTATGATTTGAAGGATGTGTTGCACGCCGCGATGTATTCTATTATTGAGAGACGTGTCGCATGTCGCGATGAATTTTATTATCAAGGGTCGTGTCGCACGCCGCGATGGATGCATGGACAAATATGTCTCCCATGGGTTTCAGACTAATAGACAGCAGGTGTGTATCACTAGGTCAAACATGCATCATTATTCTTGGCATTGCATAACTATATCATTTGTGAATTCGTGAATGCCTTTCTGTGGAACTTGTGATTGGTGAACTTGATCTCTTGTGTTGCTGATCTGTAATTGTTGGAGTGTTGTAATTGAACTATGTGCAAAGTAAATTGTGAACTATTAGGTTAGACTGGTTTAATGCAGGTTGTAGTTGTGGAGGTTTGGTTGGGGTATAAGGAGTACCCGTATTTTATTCCCTTAGCTTGTGTTTAGAAGTTTATTTGCTTAGTACCGCGTGGTTTGGTACTCACCCCTTGCTTCTACATTTTTGTAGGTTACAAGTCCGGATCTTTGTAATACTTTCTATTCTCTTCTTTTCCGCGGCTTCCTGTGGAGATTTGTGAGGTAGCTGTTTGTCATCTCAGCGCACCTTCTTACTCCTATTTATGATTTTGAATAACTTTACAGACAACATCATTTTTAACATATATTTTTCTTTCAAATCTATCATAATACATTAGAGGCTTGTACACGTTACAACCATGTTTTGGAGATTAAGTTAAGTTGACTTATTATCCACATTAGTAATTGAGTATAAAACTTCTCTCTCTCTCTATATATATATATATATTTATTTATTTATTTTTATTTCCACATTTTATTGTAATGACTAGGTTTCAGTCTGACTTGTCTTGGTGGGATAAGATGAGTGCCATCACATCCCTTTTTGGGTCGTGACACTTGTGACATGACAAAATTTAAACGTCATGTCCAATCACTTTCTTTTTGAGAAATTTTGGCTATTTGACTAAGAAATCCTTGAAGCTAAATTACCCCCTTCAAAAATTGAAAGTTCTTTTTATTTTAATGGTAGTATTAATCTTATTTTTTTTCTCATTGATGTTTTAAATATCACTTTAAAATAATTGTGCACTTGTATTATATATTTATAATAATTTTATATTAAAATAAGTGAGCACTCACCATCCAAAAAAATTGAACCTGCCACTGCATGCACTTATTTATTTTTTGAATATTTGTTAATCTAAAAAATGACCTATCGGATTGCTAAATTATCGTTGTAATTTTAAAAATTATTATTTTATGTATTGTATTGTTGTCTTACATTTAAATTATTATATTATGTATTGCATTTTTAAATGAAAATTTTATTTTATCATTTAAATTTTGTGTATTTTCCTAGTGAATAATAATAATAATTTTAAGTTATATATTAAAAGTGAAAAAAATTGAAAGATAAAATAAATTGAAAATATTATTAATTCTGAATGAAAATAGTATAGATTTAAGAAGAATATTTTTTAAAATGTTCATTGAAAAATAATCACGAATATTAAAAACTTGATTAATAGTCGTATATGATTTCTAATGTGTTAGTTATAAATATTATATAATAAAAACAATAATATAATAATTAAAAATAAAATAGTGGAGAATTACTATTCACCTCTCTATAAATGGAGAGTAGAGAGTAGAAAATAAACCTTGTCAAAATATTTTTAAAATATATTTTTATGTTATGTTATATATAGTCCTAATAAAGAAAAAAATATATTTTGTACTATAAAATTATAAAGGAACAAGTAAAACAATTAAAATTTAGTAAGAATTGGATAGATTGAGTTATTATTATTTTTTAAATTCATTTTAGTCCGACTCATTTATGTCCAAGTAACTTTTGGATGGATCAATTATTTTTCCATTCATTGAGGGAAAATAACATAGATGCCCACAACGAGAAAACTACTTACACACTCTTGCGCCTTTACTTTGAGGTCCTCTATACTAATTACATGTCTTGTCTTCTTTTCTCTACTTTTTTCTTTCATTTCTCCTTTCTTTTTTTCTCTTTCTCTGTTCATTTATTCTTTTTCACAAATTAAGTTATTCTTTATTTTCTTTTTATAACATAATCTAATTCATACTCAATTTTGATTTTTCTTCTTCTTCCCCTTTGTTGTTCAATTATATTTTATTTCTCTTCTCTTTTTTTTTCTTCTCATTTTCTTATCCGTAATTGTTTATTTATTTGTTTCCAAATCATGTTTTTTTTTTCACCTATTCAATTTTGGCTCATTTAGGTATGTTTTTTTTTATCATGCTATTTTTTAAATCATTTTCTTTATTTCTTGTTCCTTTTCTAATTTTTTATATCCGCAATTTAGGTTCATAGGTCTCACGTGTATACAAGTCGAGTATAAGTAGATTCTCGAGGATCAGTATGGAGATTGCACTTATCTTCGAGATGCTATAGTGACTTTTAGGAAAAATCTTCACTTCTTGATATGAATCTCTATCGTGCCTCATTTGTCTGTTCTGATTCTTATTGCCTCATTCCATTCTTTCTCACTTATAGTGATGAGTCGTGCGTGGTTCCTTTAGTTATAATTTGGTGTATCGTTTATGGCTTGGAGGTTAGATTTGTTTTAGAAGTGATAGACTTATGGAAAGAATGTGTGCTCAAATTCAGAATGTTCAGTGCCTCGAAGGGGTTGAGTTAGGTGATGGCTCGATGATATAATTTGAGGATATTGGAATGATGAGGTTGAACAATGATCTAAGGGACTTCATGAACGTGTTAGTTATCCAATAGAGAGAATAATAGTTGTATGGTATAGGCGATATCTAGAGTGGTTCGACAATTGGAAGTGAAATGATTAAAGGGATAGCTAGATAATGAACACTGTAACTTTAAAAAATAGAGTTAGCACAATTGTCATAACATGTATGGATTTCTTAGCGAATGATGAGATGTTGTTGCGCCAATTGAGTTCAGAATCTCTACTAAAATTTTATAGATTGAGCAAAGAGGGTCATGATACAACTACTATAATGATATTGATTCTTATTTGGTTAGAGTTATGGAGTGTGTTACTTCTGTCATCAACCTGATTTCAGAAAGAGTGCATATTGCTTTGGGTTAAGAGACCTAACAGATTTGATAATATTTTGTAGCTACTCAATGGGTAAAAATGTGTGGGCTATTTGAGTACAATCTTCTCGGTAGGTATGATGTGTTCTAGTGGTGGATCTAACAAAATTTCAAGATATGGTACTAGTGACATATGAAAATGGATAAATAAATTTTCAAGTGTGATTACTAACTACTTAAGAAGTTATCAATTGTACCACTTGCTCGTATAATGAGATTCAATGTTGCTTTCATATTTGAGGAACAAACTAGTTATTACTATGAATGTGTGGGTTAAAACATTGTGTATAAGGAAGATTATCATGGTGGATCTTTGGAATCGTATTAATGTGTTAGGTTGTAAAGTGTATCTCGAGGATTCTAAATGAGGACTAGTGATTTCATCCTAAGATCTAAGGGAGTGGATCAATATCAGAATGAAAAACTTATGGGTAAAGAAAATTTTCAATGGGTATACTTGTGTGAATGCAGTTAAGAATTTTACTAAGAAAGTGCATAGAAAAAATTGACTGAGTCCTTCGGATTTGGTTGGTATAACTTTGTTTAAGGTGTCACGTCAATGATAAGGTTGACTTCAAGATGATGGTAATGGCTACTGAGTATAATAGTAATAAGAGTTCATGATAAATTATGACAAGGATGGGGGCATATGATAATGATTTTTCAGCTAAATGGAATCAATATGGTAATAACAACTTGTAGGTATCTAAAGTTGTGATTTGTTACTATTTGGTGAGTAGTGTGGTGGTATGAAAAGTTGTAGGATTTGTTGAGAAACTGCTCAAATAGAAGTGAAAGGAGCTAGAGTCATAAATGAAAATAATTGGTGGGATGTAGTTTAGCCTTTAGAAGGAAATGAGAACAAAGATATCTACTCTGATTGCAAGTATCAAAGATGTATATTCAAAGAGAGTGGAGAATTGAGTTCAGAGACACGTGGTTCCATCTCTTTTACTCTGATTATGGTGATAGTGTTACATGTCATTCATATTGGTTAAAAATTGTTGGATAAGATTTGAGAAAGAAGTGTATAGACATTTGGCTCGAGTGTGGTAATAATATTTTTTGTGGTTTCAAGTTTGCTGATTGGTAGGTAAAAATCTGATTTTAAGTATTTCATTGTAAGTCTACGGTAATGGTAATGTGTTTTGTCAAGGTATAAATTGGTCAGAAAAGAAATGATTGATCACATTGGGTATTGTGAATTTGGAAGGACTTATGCATGGTTTGGATCGTACAAATTATTACTTTTAATTTTTAAAGGACCTAAGGAAGGGTTTACTTAATAATGTAGCGTTAGAGTATAAGATAAAATGTTACAGGTTGATGGTCAAAGGATAAGATTGATAAGGAAGTCAGCGAAAGAGAAAAGAGTTTGGTGTATTGAAGAGTTCAAGGTAATTACAATTTACGTCATGGAAAGAATTTAAGAAAGGTGAAAGAGTAAGACCTCTCATATAGACCCTTGGTTTGAAGTTGAAGGTTGTATGTATTTTCACATTAAAGTTCAAATATGACTATGGATGTGAATTGATTTGGTACATACTTACTACGGATTTATCATAGACTTTTATGTAGATTGAGTTTTGGTTTGGGTTACAAACAGAGATGTGGGGAAGTTTTTGCGTTGTTATGTGGGGCTAGATTGTTCAAATTATGATACATGACTTATGAGTACACTATATGATGGACCTATTGTCACACCTCTATTTTTCCAAATAATGTTTTGAAAAAAGAGTTTTTCCAATTTAAGTGACGATATTGATTAGGAATTATTTTATTTTTCCAGAGTCACCACTTGGAATTGAGTTATGGTGTTCCAAGCAACCTTTTCAATTTAGTCCTTAACCAAAAGGAAATGACTCTTTGGGCCCGTTTGGCCATAGATTTCCCAAATAATATTTGGGGGAAAATTTGGCAAATAGTGTTTGTCCATACAATTTGCCATTATTTGGTAAATATTTTTGGCAAATATCCCAAATACTAGTTTTTTCTAGTATTTGGGCCAAATCTCATTATTTGAGATCTTTTGAAAATTGAAATTTTACACCAAATTTTTATCTTTTACAAAAACACCCTCTATAGTAGTTGTTTGCGTTGTATTACATAATTTTTTACGTGAACACCAAAGTAGTGATGAAATATTCAGTGAATATGAAAGTGATGATATGGTTGTTGATGAAAATGATGAACAATCGGCTCAGGGTAACAAAGTCATGTGCTTTATCTACTTCACGATGTATGAAATGATGCTTGTTGCACTCACTCCAAACTACCACATTGCTCTAGTGGCATGGACACTACTTGTTATTTGTTGCAACGAAGATCCAATTGACTTGTAATACAAACTTATGGTTAATTTTGATAGTTTTTAAAACCTATGGGTATACACCATATTTTTCTAAAAAGTGAAATATATTTTCAAAATACTATGGCCAAACACATGGTGAAATTTCACCCAAATTTTCACCCAAATAATATTTGCCAAGAATATTTGGAAATCTATGGCCAAACACTAGCTTTATTTGGTCTGCGAACTAGAAATTTGGGTAAGAAATTTTGTTGACCGAGGGAAGGTATTAAGCATCGCTCCAGTCCCCTAGTTCTAGCACAATTACTTTTATTGACTTATACTTATTTTAAAATTATTTTTTTGATATATTTTTAAAGGCTACAATTTCACTCACATTTTTAATGAGGGTGATGCATAACTGCATTCTCAATCTTGACATACAATAGCTTAAAAGCATAATTGCTTTTCTCTCGAGTGAATCATTTAATATTCTCTGTCTACAAATTTAGTTTAAATTTAATGAAATTTGATTAAAAATATAATTTGGCCAAGGTTCGTCACGGCATCCTTGAATTTCTTTAATGTCTCAAAAAAAGATGTGCAATCACATTCTTAATTGAAACAAATATTCTTTAAAAAGTGTAACGTTAAAAACAATCGTTTTCCTTTATAAATTCAAAACAACTTATTCAAAGCAAATCACTATTATTCCGACTAAATCTGTACAAGGTCCAACAAATTGAATTTAAATAGGAACAGAAAAAAGGTATAACTTATGATATAAGCTCCATTAGATTAAACTTTGGAAATGTAACACCAATAGAAATTGTAATTCAATTAATGATTCAAATTATCTTAAGCCAAAAATTGTTATTTTAAATAATAATAAAAAAACTCAATGTACTAACTCTAAATCCTTTATTAATTTTCCAATTCAATGAAATTCTACATGATGTTAACTAATGGAAACTTATTCAAAGCATCAAACTTGTACAACAATAAATAACAACAAATATATTTAATTCCAAATTCATTTTAATGAAATTATGAATGAAACAAAACTATAAAAAAAATGTATAATAAAATTACATCAAATTTCTTAAATAAATTAAAGAGATAAGTTAAATTTAAATACCGCAAAATAAAATTGAATACCACAAAATCAACTTGATTAGAACACACATAAATCTTTTGTAAGTTATATGTGGTGGTATATGTATTGTGTTTATATGAAAATAGTAATGAGAAAGGAAGAAAAGATGTGAGTGTGTTGGTGAATTTTATAAGAAAAAATAAAAAATGAAAGAGTGTATGTTTTTTATTTTGGTCGTGATTTTATTTTTGGGTTATGGAATTTTTTGGGTGAATTTTTGGGATAGAAGCAAATGTCTTTTTTTTCCCCGTATGTGTGTGTTGTGTGTATTAATATATATATAGTGGTTTTTGTGCAGATTGATTTTTGGTGTGAGTGGAGTTGAGGTGCATATAGTAGTTGTGTGTATGTGGGAATTATGGGGGGGGGGGAGTGGGATGAGGGTAGGTGTAGTGGCGGTGGAGTAAGGTTGTGGGATTGTGGTTAAGTGGGGGTGAGGGTAATGGGTAGGTTACTTTTTTTTTTTATTCTTTTGTTGTTAATAAATAAAAATATAATAATAACTAACAATTTTGGAATTAATAAAAATATTGAAAATTTAAATAGTTACATCTAAAAATATAATTAAGAAAATATTAAAATCACTAATTTATTTATTAAAACTTTGAATAAATTAAAAACAAAATGTACCTTAATGTGTGACTCTATTTTTGTTGTTTTGTTCAAACCTTTTAAAATACACGTAATAAAATAAGATAAAAAAGCAAAACATTTAATTTAAATTTGAAAATATTTGAGCATTAAAAATGGTGCGAAATCTTAAATTTGGTCAAAAATCGGAAACACAAAGTGTTTTTAGATAAAGAAGTAGACAACGTGACAAGTTTTGACCAGACTCTTATTTGAAAGGAAAAATATGTGATAGAGTCCTTGTCTTAGACAACCTACATATCTTGGGTTGGGAATCAGGTCACTGTAGTTTAAAGAGATGAAATGATGAGTTAGAGGTCATGTGAAGTTCCTTCGAGGCTCTAGGTCGCAGTTCGTATCCTTACATAAAAAATGAAAGCTAATAGTCAATAAAAAATAAAAGTACAAGCTCTTATCTATGCAACTTCTCTTGATTCTTCACTTGAATCTTGACTTTGAGATATCACCTTGATTTTTGGTGAATATCTTGATCTTGAATGGAATCGATGCTTAACTTGCCACTTAGAGCGAACTTTTGACCCTCTTCAAAATGACAATTTGAAAATATTCTTGAATGCCTGCTTGTTTTGTGGATCAGTAGTTGAATAGAAGTAGGTGTCAGGAGGTGAGATCGCTACATGCATTGAAAAGATTGATTTTGGCTATCATGGGGATCAATCATTTGGAAAAGAGTTGAAACTTTGTTCTTCAATTTCAAATCCATATTTCACTTGAAGAAAATTGAAACATCACAAAAAAAAAAGAAATAAACAAAAATTTTCCCTAGTTTTCACAGGATTTTTTTTTGTGAGTTATCACCAAATGTGAATTTCAAAAAAAGAAATACAACTCGGACTTGGAAGTGCTTATCCTAGGAGAAAATAAAAAATAAACATCTCATAATAGGAAGTATTTATCCTAGGAGAAAATGAAAAATAAACATCTCAAACTAGGAAATGCTTATCCTAGGAGAAAATAAAAAAATAATGATCTCAAACTAGAAAGTGTTTATCCTAGGAGCAAATAAAAAAATAACGGTCTAAGACTAGGAAATGTTTATCCTAGGAGAAAATAAAAAATAACGGTCTCAAACTAGGAAGTGTTTATCCTAGGAGAAAATAAAAAATAATGTCTGAGACTAGCAAGTATTTATCCTAGGAGAAAATAAAAAACAACGGTCTCAGACTAGGAAGTGTTTATCCTATGAGAAAATAAAAAATAATTATCTAAGACTAGAAAGTGTTTATCCTAGGAGAAAATAACTAAATTCCATTATTTTGGAGGTCTTGGTAATCCCATTATGTAGGAGGGTCCGGCTAAACTAAATCCCATTATGTAGGAGGGTCCTGCCAAAGTGATGTTTGTGTAATCAAGACACAACTTCCAATGCAAGTGTCTACGATCGTACAATAGTATAGTAACCCAACCAAGGGTTGGGGTCGAGTCCCAAGGGAGTGGGCTTGCGAATTAATAAAAATATAAAATCAAGTTCTAATAAGTCATAGCTAAAAAAATTATCGAATATAAACATGTTAAATTTAAAGGGTGACACAAAAATGTCAATTAATGATGGGGTTTTGTCACAAGTAACTAAAAACAAGCAAAAATGCAAAGAGTACTAATCAAGGAGAGGAGATTCATGGGATGTGATAGGAATACGGGATAAACTAAACTATTGGGTACATGCTTTTGATAATAAATCCATTGAATATTTGTGACTAGGCTAGACTATAGAGGGGGTAAATTCTCTCTTGAGCAACTTACCCCCGAATCCGTTGACACCCAATTGCCACATGAAGAACAACCTCCGCCTTAGCCCACTCACTCTCTCGAGCTGAGTGTGTGGGAGAAGGACTAGGTTCACTCTCTCAAGCTGAACCTCATGTCGACCCACTCCCACTAGCCATCAATTTAGTAGTTTTAATTTTACGATCTCTCTCTCAAGCAAGCCAAAAACACAGAAGTGAAATTGTATTTGCAACTACAATTTCATTAAGTTCACCCACAACTACTAAACGAAATCACATTTACACAACAAATAAACCATCAACAAGCAAGACCCAACAGATAATCTAACCCATATTCACAAAATCACACTCCGAGAATTAGGGTTTTAGCTAGACATGTAAAAGAGATAGAAATTTATATCAAAATGAGTTTGCATTCAAATGGGTATGAAGATTTAAGTCTCAAAATAAGAAAAGAGTGAAGAATCCAAAAGACCCAAACCCAAAATCTTGGAGTTGAAACCCTTTGAATCTTCAAGTTCTTCAAAACCCTCTCCAAGCTTACAACTCAAAATTCTATGTTAAAAGTTCTATATTAAAAATCTAATGCTAAGCTATAACTCTCAACGAATATTTATAGTTGTCAAAAATATGTGTTGCAACGGATCATTCGACATCGTTAGTCGAGTTCACCAATCAACTTGGCGATCCTCCCTTTGGTAGGTTTCATCGCCGTCTTGCTCAATCCTTCAACATCATCCTATTTGGATCATTGCGCGACATAGTACAGCTTCGCAGAACTACTCGGCGATATGCCGACTGCTTCTTTTCACCACCGATTTGATCATATCATTCAGGGCTCAGCAAACTGGAACAAAAGGCGAGGATAAGATCTTTTGGCGACTTACCGAATGGGTTCGGCGATTCTCAGATCTTCATTTCTTCGTTCTTTCAGCTGCCTTTGTTCCTTTTTTTGCTAGGTAGTGTCCATGCTTTCCCTCAAACTCCCAATACCTGAAACTTAATGGTTTTCGTCAGATATTGAGATAAAATATGCATTTGAGGAGATTAATTCTATCAAAATATAGCCCTAAATGAGTCCAATCTGTGGACTCATCACAAAGTAAATCTCATTATGTAGGAGGGTCATTCTAATCTAAATCTCATTATGTAGGAGCGTCTTGCTAGTCCCATTATGTAGAAGGGTGTTGCTAGTCCCATTATATAGGAGGGTCCTGCTAATCTAAATCCCAATATGTAAGAGGGTCCTGCTAAACTAAATCCCATTATGTAGGAGCGTCCTACTAATCCCATTGTCTAAGAGGGTCCTGGTAGTCACATTATGTAGTAGGGTCTTGCTAATCCTATTATGTAGGAGGGTCCTACTAAACTAAATCTCATTATGTAGGAGGGTCATTCTAATCCCATTATCCAAGAGGATCTTGCTAGTCCCATTATGTAGAAGGGTCCTACTAATTCCATTATGTTGGAAGGTCCTGTTAAACTAAATCCCATTATGTAGAAGGTTACTTCTAGTCCCATTACGTAGGAGGGTCCTGCTAAACTAAATACCATTATGTAGCAGGGTCTTTCTAGTCCCATTATGTAGGAGGGTTCTACTAAACTAAATACCATTATGTAACAGGGTCCTTCTAAACTAAATCTCATTATGTAGGAGGGTCTTCCTACTCCCATTGTCAAGGAGGGTCCTGCTAAAGTAAATCCCATTATGTAGGAGGGTCCTTCTAGTCCCATTATGTAGAAGGGTCCTTTTAGTCCCATTATGTAGGAGGGTCTTGCTAAACTAAATCTCATTATGTAGGAGGGTCCAGCTGATCCCATTATTAAGGAGGGTCTTGCTAGTATCTCATTATCCAGGAGGTCCCTTGCTATACTACGTCCCATTATTCAGGAGGGTGTTGCTAGTCCCATTGTCTAGGAGGGTCCTTCTAATGTCCCATTATCCAGGAGGGTCCTGCTACACTAGTCCCATTGCCCAGGAGGGTCCTGCTATTCTAATCCCATTACTTAGGAAAATCTTGCTTAACAGAATCATCAAATAGAATCACCATAACATTATTTTTTTGCCTAATTCGCACCAGAAAAATATTATTTAAGTTATTAGCATAAATGAAAAATACGTATACCAAAAGAAAAATGCAAGACATAGATGCAGTTAGGGTGTTTGTTCTCTAGAAATTAAAGATGATAGGGTGTTTGTTTTCTAAGGTCAAAATGCAACTCGGGTGTTTTTTCCCTAGGAATGAAAAATGATGCCTCGAGGGTGTTTTTTCTGTGAGGTCAAAATGTAACTAGTGTTTTTGTTCCCTAAAAATGAAAGATGATTCCTCTAGGGTGTTTGTTCCTAAAAGTCAAAATTCAACTCGGGTGTTTGTTCCCTAAAATGCCTCAATGGTGTTTGCTCCCTAATGTCAAAATGCAACTAGGGTGTTTGTTCCCTATAAATGAAAGATGATGTCTCTAGGGTGTTTGTTCCCTAAGGTTAAAATGCAATTAGGGTGTTTGCTCCTTAGAAATGAAAGATGATGCCTCTAGGGTATTTGTTCCCCAATGTCAAAATGCAACTAGGATGTTTCTTCCCTAGAAATGAAAGATGATGCATCTAGGGTGTTTATTCCATAAGGTCAAAATGAAACTAGGGTGTTTGTTCCCTAGTAATGAGAGTGATGTTTTTTTAACAAATAAAAATATGTGTAGTTTTTAAATTGAGGAACTTTGAAACTCCTTTTAATTTATAATTTTTTGATCTATTATTTTTTTTCTTTTAAAAAAAGGATCCAATTTCATTCTTTCAAATCTATAAAATTTTATTTTGTAGGACTGAACCCATTGTAGGACTCCCTACATATCTTGTATAGCAAGAATCAGGTCAAACGTAGTTCATATAAATAAAAGCTTATTATTTATTTTCTTGATTGTTTTTTTTTTTTACAGAATACCTCTTTTGAAAACACACTAGAGGAGAAAGGAAAGAAATTAATTCATGGTTGAGATTGTTTTGACTTTAGTTGGTACCAAAAATTAGTATTATACATATGAATCACCTTCAACTACTTTCAGACAAATTTGAGGTCAATTTTGAGTAATCCCTATAGTTTCAAATGGTATCTCAAACATACTTAAGTATTTACAAGATCAGTTCATCTTGCCTAAATTAAGGGATATAATTATTCATATCCTCATGTTTCAAGTGTCCTTGCAACAAATGAAGTCCTACTTCACACAATAGAAGTGTTCTGATCTTAGGACATTTTAGAGGCTAGTCACACTCAGAAAGATGTTCAATGCATGAGATTGAGATACCATATGCTTGGCCCTCATGTAAGTATCCACTAATGTGAAAACCCCAAAAATGAGATCAAATTGGACTTATTGTTGGCTTGAAATATAGGCTTAGGGAAAGGTAGGATATTCATTTGGGATAAAGTGACTATTTCCTCTTTAAAATTTGCACAATGCTCTCAATATTTTTTCATTTTCGTATTTGACCTTTGTTTTCTTGAAAACTTCTCTTCATTTTTTTTTGGCGAAATGGTCTGGTGGACCCTTGTACTTGTATATGATTGTATTCTGGACCCTTATACTTATCCCTTTGTCATCTGGACCCTTGAACCCATCCAAACCCAACATTTTAAACACATTTTTGGTTGTGGTATGGTGCGTGTTAACGTTACACAAACACGTACACGTTGGCCAAAAAGAAAAAAAAACTAATCCACGTATGATATTATATTCCGCGTTGGCAAATGACTCATGTGAAACAAAGAATAGTCCAACCCCTTCCAAACCTTCACAACTTTTCCACTTTTCCTCTTCTCCTCTCTGTGATTTCTCCACTAACATATACACGTTCGTCTGTGATTTTGCTCAGTTGATGCTTAGTTGAAGCTTAGTTCCACTCCGATTTTCATTGTAAGTTCTTGCCTTTTGCATTAGTTCTAATTTTTTTCATTTTCTTGTGCGTATCTGTTTGATTTTAGGGTCGATTGTCATTCAATTTTCTTAATTATTTTGGGTGTAATGTTAGTGTAATGTGCTTTCTTAGTGTATGTATGACTTCGAGTTACTTCAATGACATATTTCGTGAATTTGAGTAGATTCTAGGGTTTATTCGTAAAATCCCAATTTTGACTAAAATTAATATTTTATTTCTGGTCAATTGTCTTGGGTTTTGATAGTGTTAGTGGTCCATTGTTACATCAATTACATCAATTCATTATAAGGATTAGGTATTGATAGTATTTCCTTAAAAAATTAGGGCTTTTTGTGTTACAGTCATGGTAAGTTAATGGCTTTAACTGTAGTTGTTTTTCTGTTGACTTTACATGCATCGTAAGGTAATGGCTTTAACTATAGTGACACTTCAGTTTCACTATGGTGGTTGTTTTGTATCTGATCCTACTTTAAGGTATGTCAATGGAATCACTAGTGTTGAAAAGATTAATATAGATGTAGATGAGTTGCATATTATGTTGTTTCATAAAATAGCACTGGAATTGGGTGTTGAAAATATTGAGACATTTGGATGTAGAGTCAACAAGAAGGGTACTTTTTACCTGTTAAATACTGATTCTGATGTTTTAAATTTTCTTAATGGTTTGAAGGGTGCTGATTTTGTTGATGTATATATTGTACATCCCATTAGTGTACCTATAGTTGTTGAGGAGATACTTGTATTGCCTAGCACTAATGCTGATGTGTCCTCATCTCCACAAAAAGATAATGCTGATGTGTCCTCCTCCCCACATAAAAATAGGGTTGATCTATCATCCTCCCCACAAATAGATAGGGATGATGTGTCTTCATCTCAACCATTTGATGAAAATAAAAATAGGCATTTAAACCAAAATCAGTCCCCTTTAGTTGAAGAGTAGTCCCCTAGAGTTGAAGAACAAGCCCCTGCCCCTAGACTTGAAGAATATTTTGATTCTGATTCACTCTATGATGTTGATGAAAATATTGATGATTTGAGTGATTTGGATGAGGAGTTGCTTCAAGCTAGGCGGTCTAACATTCAAGAACAAGTTAAAGAGAAGGCTGATAGAGTAAATTTAGATGAGATACCATCTGGTTCTATAGGTATAAATGCTGGTTTTAAAGATATTTATAAGGAGCAGAGAAGGAGATTTGAAGGCAATTTGGGTGGTGATGACCCTTATTTTGATAGATCAGGTCCTGGTAGTGACATTAGTGAAGATGAGGGGATCTTGTTGAGAATGATGAAGTGGTAGATCCAACACCTAGGAAGGAAAGTACAAAGATCTACTTTGATCGAACTGCTATAAAGATTTTATTTCAATTGTATATGGTTTTTTTGAATCACATTGAGTTCAAGGAGGCACTGCAAACTTACTTTATTCAGAAGGGTGTTAATATTAAGTTGAAACCTAATGAGTAGGAAAGGATAAGGGCAAAGTGTAAGAAAAAGGGTTGTCCTTGGCATATTCTTGGAAGTATTGATGGTAACACTGGAAACTTTAGTGTTACAACATATTTTCTTGTCCACAAGTGTTTTAAAAGAATAAGAAACAACCTGTGTACCCCTATTTGGATTAGTAAACATTACAAGTAGAGGATTATGAGTGTGCCTACCATCAAACTACATCAGATTCAATCTTTGATACAAAAGCAGTATGGTTTGTATGTTAGTAAGACAAACTGTAGAATGGCAAAACTGAGAGTTATGAATGAACATATGGGAGATTTCAGAGAGGAGATTGTTAGGTTGTATGATTATGCTGAGCAATTAAAAACCACAAATCCTGGAACTATTGTATCTATTAGGACATCTAAGAACACAATTCCAAGAAAAGAAGTGTTTATGAACATCTATATTTGTCTTGGTTCCTTAAAAAGTGGATGGAAAGAAGGGTGTAGAAGGATTATTGGTTTAGATAGTGCATTTCTCAAAAGTGTATGTAAAGGTAAACTGTTATCTTGCATTTCCAAAGATGGAAATAATCAGATGTACCCTATATCATGGGCAGTAGTTGATAAAGAAACCAAGGACACATGGTCTTGGTTTCTCAAGTGCATCAAACATGATTTGGAGCTTACAGAAGGTGAAGGACTAACAGTGATGTGTGATATGCAGAATGCATTACAATATTATTTGTTAAATTTATTTTTTAATTTAAGGAGTAATTGATATTTAACATTGTTGTATGTCAAATGTTCTTTGTTTGACAGGGTCTTCATTTTGCACTTATTGATGTATTGCCAAATGCTGAAATTAGATAGTGTGCTAGGAATATATGGTAAACTGGAAGAAAGACTGGAGGGGTGAACAAAGGAGAAGAAAATTATGGCAGGTTGCCCAGGCATCATTTGAGGTACTTTTACAGTCCAAACTTGATGACTTGAGTGAGTTAGGAGTAGGCATTGTAGAAGCTTTGTTAAAGTATAACAAAGAAGCATGGTGTAGTGCATATTTTAAAGAACATAGCAAGTGTGATGTGGCTGAGAACATGTATGAGACTTTCAACAATTGTCTTTTAGATGCTAGGTTCAAATCAATAATCACTATGCTATAAGAAATAAAAGTCAAAGTTATGGAAAGAATGAATCAAATGAGAGAATTTTCAGAAAAATGGATTATTGATGTATCACCAATGGCTGTGGATATTCTTAGAAAAAATGTTGAAATTGCAGAAAATTGTGAGGTAAAGTTTAATGGTGATCTTGGCTTTGAGATTTATGATCCATCATATAAACATGTTGTTGACCTAAAAAAGAAGGTGTGTAGTTGTAGGTCATGGCAACTAAAGGGAATTCCTTGTGGCCATGCACTTACAACAATTCATTATAAGGATTGGGTTGTTGAGTCATTTGTTGATCACTGATATAGGAAGGAAACATACCTGAAATCATATAATAGGTTTATTCAACCTATGACAAACATGAAGATGTGGCCAAAAAGTGATAAACTAGCCATTGAACCACCTGAAATTACTGCCATGCCAGGAAGACTAGGAAAAAACAGGAGAAAAGATAGTGATGAGCTAGTTAAGAAGAAGTTTGAAAAGGCTACAAGGAAGGGAAGAAAAATGAAATGTTCTGTGTGTAAGACTTTTGGACATAAAAAGAAAGGATGTCCAACTCTGGTAAGTTGTGCTTTAATGTCTCTCTGATACTGAATTTTACTCTTGTTATACTTTTGACTTTAATAGATGTTTGTAGAAAAATGCTGGAACTTCATATGAAAAATCTTCAAATGCTGCTGCTGGAACAAGTGCTACATGTGCTGCAACTGCTCGACCAAATGCTACAACTTTAGATTTTACAAATGCTGCATTTAGAAGCCAGTTAGGTCCAAGTGCAGGTCCAAGTGCTAGAAGGCCTACAAATCTTCATCAAGTGGTGTGAGGCCTGCAACTGCCTTAATATCTGGTGGAAGGCCTACCAGTGCGACATCAAGTAATGTGAGACTATTAAGTACTCAACAATCAACTTCTAGTGTAGCTGGCCAAAAAAGAAAGACTAGCACAGCTTTGAGAGGTGGTGCAACTCTCGCATATAAGAGACCAAGACAAAAAAAGCAAAGACAACTGGTTATGGTCTCTTATTTAGATCAGGTGGCAGTGTAACTGAGAGGGTATGCATTTTTATCTTTTAAACACATTTAATTGCTTTAATTGATATTAGTTCATCTTTAAGTTAAGATTTTTGTTGTTCTCTCAGTCTAGAAATACTGATAGGGTGTTACATAGTGTTACATTGTCAAGTTCAACTCCTACCAATATTGATCTTGGTTACAAACCCAATGGACTAAGGTGGAAGGGAAGAGCTGTAATTACTCAAAGGCAGCTATGAGAGGAGAGTTACAGAAGCACTCAAGGCACACATTAGATTTCACTTTGTTTAGATTAATGGCTTGATCCCAACTAACTTTATTTTGATTAATGACTTGATCCAAACTGTTTTGGTTCTGCTATTAGGAAGACTTTGTTTTTGTATATGAATGGCACCTATATGAATTTGTGTTAAGTTGCTATTGGGAAGACTTTATTTTTCTATATGAATTTGTGTCTGAATGAAGTTGCTATTCAAATGCAGTCCACTATTGAGGCTAATGTCTTTGTTATTCCATTTCATTATCAAATAACACCTAGCACAAATCAATATATCTTAAAAATAACGGCTAGAAACCAAATAACAACAATCACAACAACAGTGATACCAATACTAGTGTTTGATCCTTGTCTTCTATGTCTTGCTTGTGTTCCTTGTCTTGGTTGCCTTCCTTGCCCTGAACTCGTTGATGGATTCTTGATGTTGTATTGTTCTTGGCACGTTGAATCATTTGTATAAGCCCATCGGAAGAATCCACGCCCATTACCGAATGAATATTTTTGGCAACCCCAAAACATTCTTCCAGGATTAGTTGGTGTTCTTGATGCATTTAGTTCAACATATATTACACAGTAGCAACATCAAACCATCATCGTGAAGACCAAAAAAATCAAACCAACAAAAATACAATAGAATCACAAAAAAAAAGATGAGTAGATCGAAGGAAAAAATAAAGGTGCCAAAAATAAAAGAAAAAATTTGAAGAGACAAGATCGAGAAAAAGAGGAGAAAAAAGCTCAAATTTGTTCAACAATGGTGTTTAGTGAAAATAAAGAAGAAGAGATGGCCTTTAAAGGTCGAAATCTGTCAATTAGTGCCTTTTAAGGCGTCTCACACTTTTGTTTTGTGTGTATCACACACTCCATGTGGAGTCTTTCCACATAGGTTGCCACATAAAAAAAGTGTTTAAAATGTTGGGATTGGATGGGTTCAGGGGTCCAGATGACAAAGGGATAAGTAGAAGGGTCCAGAATACAAACAAATACAAGTACAAGGGTCCACCAAACCATTTCGCCTTTTTTTTTTCACTTTATCTCCTTTTCGTTGGAGTTTGTTTTTTATTTCTTCATTCTATCTTTTCTTTGTCATTTTTTTGGACTTTCACATATTTGACCTTTTCACTTTGTTACCCAACTTAGATCGTTGGCACTGTGCACATAATTGATAGTGCACTCACGGAGGTCGGACCAAGGGATAGTGTATTTATGAACTCAGAAGGATATATTCTAAGATGTGGTTATTCAAATAAAAGGGCTTCAGGCTTGAAATAGGAGTCCTATGGATAACATGTCATTTGGTAGGCTTTAAAGGAATAATATGATCAAAGAAAGCCCATAATCCTTTCCCAATGTCTTTGGCACTTTGTAGTTAATTGATAGTGAGCTGAAGCTGGTAGGACCAAAATATAGTGCATTTATGCATTCAAAAAGATATATGCTAAAATATGGTTATTCAAATAAAAAGGTCGTAGGCTCGAAATGAGAGTTCTATGGATAATATGTCATTCGGTAGGCTTGAAAGACACACTCGGATAAAAGAAAGGCCTATAATCCTTTCCCAAGTTAAATGTTGCTCAAAATTTCACCTCAACCAACATTCAAGACCAAGTTCTAGATTAAAAAGTCATGCCATTGAATTTTATATCTAAAGCTCACCACACAATAGACATGAATCAATGAGGTTGAATTTGTTTTAGCCTTCACTTTAAGCAAGATAATTTCTCAAGTATTACATAAATATATTGAGAGGCACCAAAAGAAGTTTATAGGTCGCAACAAAGTTGGTCTGTCTTGCCAAATAATTTAACACTTTATTTTTTTTCTTATGCACACTACTAAGTATGTTGGTCCCAACCAAGTCAAATTTTTTTCTAAATTAAAAAAAAAATTCTTATAAAGAAATGTCGTACCCAAAATAATTTGTTTTCCGTCTTTTTTTTGCCTCAGTTTTTGTGATGAAGACTTTTTAGTCTTTTCCTTGTTTGGACCGAACCTCAAAATAAGGTTGCCTAGGTATCTTGTCAAAGCAAGAATCAGATCAAACATAGTTCAGAAAGTTTTGATATATGAAGTAAAAAATTTTGTTTTATTTTATTTTTGAAGAAGGGTAAATCCCTTAATTTTTAGAAGTAATAAACAAACCTTTCCCTTTGTTTAATTTTTTTTTTTGAATAAGGATTAAGAACTTCTCTTCTTTTTTTTTGAAATTTTAAATAAGGATCACCGAATTCGAAGAGGATTGCCTACTATCTCATCGAGGTGAGGAATAGGTGTGCGTAGTTCATCTAGTTTTGATAGTTAAATTATTTTTTAAGATATTGAAACTTGACTTGACAAATGAACTATTTTCAAAGTATTATGAAAGTAAAATTTGTTGATTTTTATTTTATTTTATAAAATGTTCAAAAGAAACTAAAAACAAAAAAAATTATTTTTGCAATTTTGGTTTAAGTAGTGGAATTTTTTTTTAATTTCGTTTTTAAGAAATATATAATAACTTCTAAAAGTAGATATATTTTTGGTCTTTTCTCCCTATCTTTATTAAAAATCAAAAGATAACTCGTTTACTCATTTCACTAATCTCCCTAGAATTGACGAATTTTCAAATACCTTCTAAATAAATGCATTTTCATGTAGCACATATGAATTATCTAAGTAATCAAATAAAAGTGGAATATATGTCCTAGACAGACTCGACCCTATGTTGAGTCACTAAGTCAATTGCAAATAATAATGCAAATAAGAGGAGCCTACTAGGATTAGCCATTTCTATGTTTCAGTTTCACTAGGTTTAACCCTAAAGGAGATAGATGTCTAGACTGGCTTACTTGAGTTGACAACTTGATCCAGGGAGGGACAACTGATCTGTAGCAGCGCTATTTCGACTTCATTATTGATCTAACCCCGCGTAATATGTGTGACTAAAAATCCTTCACCAGGTGTCGAAACACTCCAGCTTTATCTCAAAAGAAAGTGGATGCATAAATTCATTCCCTACTACTTTATTTTTCAGAGACTCAGATGGGATGCGCGAGAGAAGACAATTTGCAATATAGTTCAACAATATCAAAGCAATAAATTAGCAGCAAGTAGCACATTAGGCCATCATACACAATATATCTAAGAAATAATAAAATCATGTAAAAGTTAATATAGCAAAGGTCAAATTCTTCTTATTCCCCAGCAGAGTTTCCATCTGTCACACCCCTATTTTTCAAAATAATATTTTGAAAACAAAGTTTTTCCAATTTAAGTGACGATGTTGATTAGAGATTTTTTTTTTAGAGTCACACTTGGAATTGAGTTATGATGTTCCAAGTCACCTTTACATTAATTTAATCTTTCACCAAAAAGAAATGACTCTTTATTTGATCTGCGAACTAAAAATCCGGGTAAGGAATTCTATTGACCGAGGGAAGGTATTAAGCATCCCTCGAGTCTGGTGGTTCTACCACGGTCGCTTTTATTGACCTATACTTATTTTTAAATTAATTTTTGGATATATTTTTATAGGCTACAGTTTCACTCACATTTTCGTTAGTCTTAAACTAGATACCTAATTGCATTCTCAATGTTGACATACAATAGCTTAGAAGCGTAATTGCTTTCTTCTCTCGAGTGCATCATCAAATATTCTCTGTCTACAAATTTAGTTTAAATTTAATGGAATTTGATTATAAAAATAATTTGGCCAATGTGCGTCACCGCATCCTTGAATATCTTTTAATGTCTAAAAAAAAAGATATGCAACCACATTCTTAATTGAAACAAATATTCTTTAAACGGTGTATAAAAATTTGTTGAACGATAAAATAATTATTTTCCTTGATAAATCCAAAACAACTTATTCAAAGCAAATCACTATTATTCCGACTAAATTTGTACAAGGTCCAACAAGTTAAATTTAAATAGCAACAAAAAAAGGGTATAACTTATGATATAAGCTCCTTAAGATTAAAGTTTGGAAATGTAAAACCAATAGAAATTGTGTAGAAATAGTAATTCAATTAATGATTTAAACTATCTTAAGACAATTTTTTTATTTTAAATAAAACAAAACTCAATGTACTAACTCTAAATCCTTAATTAATTTCCCATATTCAATGAAATTCTACATGATGTTAACTAATGAAATATTCAAAGCATCAAACTTGTACAACAATAAATAACAACAAATATATTTAATTCCAAATTCATTTCAATCAAATTATGAATGAAATAAAACTATAAAAAAAACGTATCATAAAATTACATCAAATTCCATAAATAAATTAAAGAGATATATTATAGTTAAATACCGCAAAATAAAATTGAATACAACAAAATCTTGACCGAAGCTCGATTAGAATAACCACAAATCTTTTGTAAGTTATATGCGGTGATTATGTGTTGTGTTTAAATGAAAATAGTAATGACAAAGGAAGAAATGATGTGAATGTGTTGGTGAATTTTGAAAGAAAAAATAAAATATGAATGAGTGTGTGTTTTTTATTTTGGGCGTGATTTTGTTTTTGGGTTATGGGATTTTTTGGGTGAATTTTTGGGAGAGAAGCAAATGTCTTTTTTGGAATTTTTTTCGTAGGTGTGTGTTGTGTATTAATATATATCTATCTTGGTTTTTGTGCAGATTGATTTTTGGTGTGAGTGGAGTTGAGGGTGCATATAGTAGTTGTGTGTATGTGGGAGTTATAGGGGGGAAGTGGGATGAGGGTAGGTGTAGTGGCTGTGGTGTAAGGTTGTGGGATTGTGGTTAAGTGGGAGTGAGGGTAATGGGTAGGTTATTTCCTTTTAATTTTTTTGGTTGTTAATAAATAAAATATATAATAATAATAATAATAATAATAATAATAATAATAACAACTAATTATTTTGGAATTAATAAACATATAGAAAAGTTAAATAGTTAGATATAAAAATATAATTAAGAAAATACTAAAATCACTAATTTATTTATTAAAACTTCGAATAAATTAAAAACAAAATTTACCTTAAAGTGTGACTCTATTTTTGTTGTTTTTTCAAATCTTTTAAAATACACTTAATAAAATATGATAAAAATTCAAAACATTTCATTTAAATTTTAAAATATTTGAGCATTAAAAATGGTGTGAAATCTTAAATTCGAGCAAAAATTACGTATCTACACCTACTGTTCTACATGGTCATTGAGGACTTTTGAGGGGGATTGAAACTACAATATTGATGGGATTACATAGATTGTTACGATGCGCTACATAGACATTGGATGTTGAATAGAGGTTACGAGCTTATAATATACAGAGTTATTGGAGTGACCAAAGATTTCTTTGAGTTTTAGCATGAGTTATATGATAGTTTGAAATGGTAGTTGATGGTATGTAAAAATTTGTGTGGAGTTGACTTTGGGCATGATTTAATAACTTTTCTCAGTGAAAAAGTACTATCATATTTGAAATTAGTGCTATTAGCCTTGGGTTATCTGTATTGGAATGCTTAAATGAAAAGAAAGGGAGAAATAGTTTAAAAATTCTAGAGCAAGTGTTTGCTAAGAGGATTTTGATACGAATGACCGTTTGAGAGTAAGGTAAATGGTCGGTGTGGTTATGATAATTGGTAGTATTAAGAGTGTTGGCTTCAATGAAGTACTGTGAGAAGTATGTAGGGTTTTAATAGACCGAGTATGTGTACTATTGTAATGACCAGACTGATTGATTGTGTGTGGCTAAAAAATCAAGAAGATGGAGTCAGATGAATGGAAATATTTGACATGGGCACCATGGAAGGAGTACCTTGTGTTATTCGACCTTGGTTCTTTACATTCTTATGTAAACACCTTCTTCGTTTCGAACATGGTTTGGAGTATGATTAGCTGCTTATGCCCATGCATGTTTCCACTTCGATGGGTGAATACCTAGTGGTGGATCGGGTGTACCGATCATGCGATTGTCCTCATGATAGGGTGACATCCTTAGGAAGACTTGGTCATTTCACTTATGATAGATTTTATGTTGTTTGCGATAGTAGAAGTATACTGGTGATTCTACACACACAACGTTGCTTATGAGAACTTATGGAAGAGCTACCGTGAATAGTTATAATTTTCCGATAGTTTTAATATATATATCATAATCGAGGTCACGTTTCTACTATATGTGATTGAATGTAGGGGTCATTGGATCTAGTTCTACAATTCTTAAGGGTTGTCTACAATCACAACTATTGATTTAGCATTTCGATAGTGTTGTTAAAGGTTCTGCATTCTCGGGTGTATCGCATGCTGGGTGGTTACTCTATCATTTCCTTCTTTGGATTAGATGAGTTTGATCTTTCTTGATTATTATGTGATGTCTAAAGATCATATTTTTATAACTTAAGTTTGTTGAAAGAATATGTTGTGAGAATGAATGCTTGATAAGATCTATGTTGGATGATGAATTACAAGTGTGTGGTGATTAGTTTAGATTCATTTATGGTTGTTGCTGGTATTATTTGGAATGTTATCTTAGTTATGTGAGAAAATATTCGTCCTAGTGGTTTTCTTATGGTCCAAAGGGTTTCGATTAAGATTGGGTTCATGGGTTAGTTTATAATTTGGTAATCACTCCTGATTTATGGATCTATCAAATTTTGATTCGAAAGGTCAGTTCTTAGTTGTTGCTCTTAATGGAATGGTCTTAAGGATGTGCTTACTTGGAGAGATAGACATTGACTCTGGAAATTATACCTCAGGCTTTTGGTAATGTCGGTTTTCCTTCTTTCTTCTTCTTTATGTTCGAGGACGAAAATGGTTTTTAGTGGTGGATAATGTAATGACCCGAAATGTCATTTTTGGAAATTTTCATTTTACCTCTATTGATAGTTTCCCTAGTCATTTTTTATTAGTTTGTGAAGTTGGTTAGAGAATTTTGAACTATTCGTTTAACTATAGTTAATTAATTGACTGGTATTTATTAAATGGAAAAGGGTCAAAACTACCCTTAAATTATTCTAAATAGCTTATATATACCCTTAAACTGTATTTTGGCTTAAAAATACTGTTCTCGTCTAACTATTGGACCACATTTGCCCTTTTGTTTAACAAAAACATCCATGTGTGTGCTAAAATTCCACATGGACTCCACATGTGCACGCCAAACACAGCCCACCTCCACATAGATGACTTAAAGCCCTAATTTCACTCTTTCCCCCCCTCATTTCATCCTTTCCTTATTTGGGTATATCTATATGAATATATAATATACGTTGACTCAATTCAGTTCAATTTTATTCCGATACTAATATGTTGTACTTTGAAGATCACAATTTAAACAAAATTCAAATTAATTTTTCTATCTAATCCTTAAATCATCTATTATATTGAATGTTTCTTTAACTTTTCATAAAATCTAAAACATCCTTAACAATTGATATACCGTGAGTTTATGGTATTTTTGATGCCTTTCACTTAGAGTTTGTATGTGTCTTGGGCTATTTTGTTATTGGATATAATGTGTTTATGTGATGTTTTGCAGGAAATAAGTTCGGAAGCGGTTGATAGAAAATTGGATTGAAATGGCAGCAGCAGTAACTGACGAAGCCAACGACAAACCATAGGTCAACGACGACCCGTAGGTGATGCAGTGTAGGTGAAGTTCAGGGAAATCTGACCAAGTGTGGACCAACAGAGGCCACAGACGGATCGTAGGTTGAATGACAAATCGTCCTGCACATCCTTCGTTTATGATTAAAAAGATTGAGTTCCAGTACTTGAACAACGAAGGTGACCTACGGACCGTAGGTCGACCGACGGTCCGTTGGTCCCGTCGTCAGTCAAAACAGCGTCTTGAACTATTTTTCCTTATTTTTGTTTCCTAGTTGGTTTAGGATTTAAATACTATAAATATTAGATGTTATTTTCGTTTTTGGGGTTAGACAATATTGGAGACTTTTGTTTTGTTCTTTTGGAATTATTTTGAAAACAATTATCAATTTAATTCCGGAAGTTGGTTTATGCAATTTGGCACTTTGAATTTCAATTCAACATTTTGGTTTTCATCTATTCTAATTGTAAGTTCATGATTTCTTTTAACCCTAATATGAATTATGAATTCTCAAGCATGAGTAGTTGAATCCACAACTAGGGTTTTGGGAACCATGAGGAATTTACAATGTATGACTAATAACTAAGTAATTCTTGAATAGTGTTTATGCATGCATTGCTAATCTTTTCGTTTAAAAGTCTTCATAGCGGTGCATAACGTAAGAACTCCCCGCGTTCCTACTTGCATTACTATGGGGGTAATGAATAAGAAAAAGATTAAACAATAGAGATTTAGTTAAGGATTTGCTGCTATCTAATAGTCTGACTTTCATCAGTTGACGTGAGGGTGAATACCCAACTCAATTGACACGATGACTAATCAGGGGTAAAGGTAAGGATTAGTAAAGCACACTTCTATAGACTTACCAAGTTGCTAGTGAAAGTTCCTACTTGGATTACCAATCACTTAGGGATACCTAACTTATCAGCCCTTGCATGTCAAACACTAAGATATTATTACTATTATTAGGAATACTACGTTAAGAGATTGTGGGAAACACATATACCCTAGTTTCCATCTTATATTGATATCTCAAATTGTGAATCTTGTTTACTTGTTACGTAATTATTCAAATCAACAATTTGTCATTTTGTTTACAAAACTCCCTTATTTTTTTTTTAATGTTTTTAACGACCCTTGAGAGGGTCAGGGGCGTAGTAACACCCCTAGGCCTTATCATAGATAAGCAAAAGCGAAATACACAGAGGGGGACATAAACCTTACCTCCAAGCCTATGATGGTCATAAATCGACCTTCCTACTAAGGATGGTCAACTTATCCCTGTACAAAAAAGATGCTACCTAGCTTCTATGTACCTACAGAGAGGACTCCTCTCAATACAGAGATTCTATGAAGCATAAATAAGGGAGACTCTCCCTTTACAAGTAAAAGAAAAGGCAAAAACCTAACTAATTACTAAGTACCAGGAAGCTATCAGGGGGGTTCTTTTATCCTCTTAATCTTCCTTCTTCTGAAATTTGCCATCTCTATTATGTCCAGCTGATGATATGCTCTTGTTTCCTTTGGTAATTGTTGTTCATTGAAGTAAAGTTGTGGACTTGTAATTGTATGGCTATGCTTTGAAAGGGAATCAGTAACAAAATTGACTTCTCTGAAGGTATGTTTGCATTTATAATAATTTGTCTGCCTGATGAGTTCTTGAAGTTGTTGAACCTTTGAGCTAATACTCTAAGGTGGCTTGTTTTTAGCTTGATCCAGTCTACCAGAAACTGAGAATCTACTTCCAGTATAACATTCCTGTATCCTAGTTGTAGTGCCCAGGTTAAGCCAAATATAGAAGCTTCTATTTCAGCTTGGTTGTTAGTGCCCTCCCCTAAGGGAGTAGCAAAGGCTAAGATCATTTCTCCATTTTGATCTCTGAGGATACTACCTGCACCTACTTTGCCTGGGTTACTCAATGCACTACCATCAGTGTTGAGTTTTACCCACTGATCAGGAGGTTTCTTCCATTGTACAATAGTCACCTTGGTTTCATGATAGCATCTCTCCACTAATTGAATCAGATTTTTCCAGTTAGAGGGCTATTTGATGTGTGAGTAAAAAGAGGTCATGAGCTTGTAATTGTCTTTGTAAGTAGCATACATGACTCTAGGCATATTAGACTGCTTGCCCCCATACTTCCTGTCACACCTATTTTTCCATAGGTTCCAACAAATAAAGATTGGAGTAGCTTGAAGGAGCAACTTGTGAGCTTCATTTTTGTACTTAGTAGACCACCATCTTCTTATTAAATAAGGAAGTGGGGTATGTTCAGTACTAATTCCAGTAGTATCAGCAAAATATTTCCACACATAAGCTGCAAACTGTACACTATTGAAGGTGTGCTCTGTGGTATCCCAACCAGGTGTGTTGCAACAAAAACAGGCAGTAGGTTCACTACCAAATCTGGTAGTTCTTTCATTGGTTGGAATTTTGCCTCTAAGAATTCTCTACAATAAAAAAGACCACTGGAAGGGAATGTTTCTGTGCCAGTTGAAGGAGTTGAAGTGAGTCTTGGTTCTTTTTTCCCTGATTTCATTCCAAGCTGATGAGACAGTGAACATTCCATCAGTGCTTAATTTCCATATAGCCTTATTAGGGACCTTTTGTTGAATGTGAAGTTGTGTAGCTAAAATGTTAGCTACTTGACAATGAGGGGCTTGCTGAGTTACCATATCTATATTCCATTGTCCATCAACCCAGAATCCTGCCACAATGTAATTGTTGAACCTATTGCTCTTATTAGATAAATTAGCTAGAGGTCTCACAACTAGCCAATTATCCCACCAGAAGGGGGCAATTTCCAGAATTAATTTTCCAGTAAATGTGCTCCTCAACCTTATGCTTGTTTTGTGTCATGTGTCTTCAAGTTGAGGAATCACAAGGGCCCTTTTTCCTGTTGATAGGATTTGACCTCTGGCAATATTTAGCTTTTAGAAAATCACCCCAAAGGGTGTGCTTAGATCTAAATATCCACCATTGCTTGTATTGGAATGCAATGCATACATCTTTCAAGTTTCTCACACTAATTCCTCCTTCATCATAGGGAAAACTTAAATTATTCCAAGATGATCAATGATATTTTTTCCTATCATTCCTCCAACTTCAGAAAAGGTCAGCCATAAGGCTTTGGATTTCCTTGATAATGGTTACAAGGGGAGAGATAGCAGCCAGTAAGTGAATGGGCATGGATTGGAGAACATGCTTAACAAGAGTAAGTCTTCCCCCCATAATTCAAAAGTTTAGCCTGCCAACTAGAGATTTTGTTAATTACTTTGCCAATGAGATCAGAGAAGTAGATAATCCTTGGCCTACCAATAAAAAAAGGACAGCCTAGGTAGGTAATAGGCCCTTCCTTCTGCTTGAAGCCTGTAGTCCTTTTAATCATATCCATTGTGCTGTTGAATGCATTAGAATGAATCATGAAATGGCTTTTGTCCTTGTTTACAAGTTGGCCAGAAGTCTCTTCATAAGTCTTCAAACTGTGCATAATGAGCTTGAGAGACTTTTTCCTGCCTGAAGTGAAAATAATTATATCATCTGTAAAGCTGAGATAATTGACTTGAGGCCCGCTCATCTTGTGTAACTTGTTAAAGGACCTTGAAACAACCTCTGCCCCCAAAAATAAATAGGGCAGGGAAAAGTGGATCACCCTGCTTCAGGCCCCTAGTAGAGTGAAATAAACCATGCCTCTTTCCATTAACTATGATGGAGTACCAATTATTAGCCATGATCCTCCATACCATGTCAATCAACACTTCCTCCAAACCCATTCTTCTGAGTACCAGACAAATATAAGACCAAAAGACCCTATCATATGCCTTTTCCATGTCCAGCTTAATGACCACATTGCTACCAATGTTAGGCTTTTTAATCTGGTGAATAATTTCTTGAGCAAGCATGATATTTTCTGAGATACTCCTACCTTTAACAAAACCTGGTTGGTTTAGAGAGATCAAGTTTGGTAGGATGGGTCCAAGTCTCATACTCAGTAGTTTAGAATGTTTTTGCTGGTGAAGTTACTTAAACTGATAGGCCTAAAATCATACAATTTGTTTGGATTGTTCACTTTGGGGAGCATCACAATGCAAGAGTGGGAAAATATTTAGGTATCATTTGCCCACTAAAGAAAGCTTGGATAACAGCCAGCAAATCTTGATAATATGCTAGCATTTCTGAAAAAAATGGCCATTGATTCCATTAGGTTCAGCTGCAGAATTGGGATTCATAGAGAACACCACTTCTTTAAGCTCATCTAAACCAAGCATACTAGTCAGGCTGTTGTTTTGATCTTGATTGAGCATTCTGGGATGCATTCCATGGGACCTTCATTAATGAGTTTTCCTCCTCTGTAAAAATTTGTTGGAAATGATCACAAGCTGCATTTGCAATATTCTCTTCACCTTGTATCCATCCTCCATCCTCCCATAAGATTTTATGAATAAACAAACTTCTCCTTCTCCCTCTTATCAGAGAGTGAAAATATTTTGTGTTACTGTCACCATCTTTGAACCATTGCAACTGAGTTTTTTTGTTTCAAAATGGAATCCTCAAGTTTCAAGAATCTGATATACTCTGCATTAAAGCCATGCAATGCAGCTCTGTTAACCTCTGTGCAGTCTTGAATAAGATTTTCCTCTGCTGCTTTAATCTTATCTTCATAGTCCTTAACCTTGGTGAAGATGTCACTAAATTCTTCCCTGGACCATGAGCTTATTGTGCAGGCTAATCTTTTTAGCTTTTGATGGAATTTCCACATACCGTTACTCTCCAAGTCCTTTTACCAGCAGGCTTTAACAATACCAAGGAAATTTGGTTGATCAGCCCAGCAGTTCAGAAACTTAAAATATTTAAGTGGTCATCAGAAATGGTGTTCATCTCCATAAGTTGGGGAAAATGGTCTGATCCTACAGAAGGGAGGTGAGTGATGGTAGTTTGAGGCATCTTTTCTAACCAGGAATCACTTACCATAGCCCTATCTAACCTCTTCCAGATTCTGTGGTCAATACCCCTTTGTTGGACCATATGAATTTTTGTTTACTGAAGCCAAGGTCAAGCAGCCCACATGCCTCAATCACATCAATAAATTCTAAGCTCTTTCTCATGTTGTAGGGAATCCCTCCCAGATTCTCTTCAATAGAGGTAATGACATTAAAATCACCTACTGAACACTATGGGGAATTTGTTTTTTCAGAAGCAAAGTGTAGAAATCTATCCCACAAGGTCTTCTGAGGTGATCCTTGCATTTGTCATCGACAAAGGTTGAAGTGAACTGAGTGTGAAGCTCATTGTGAGTAATGTCACAAGTAACTTATTGTTCATCCTCCTCCACTACCTTGCAATCAAACTCCAAATTCCAGAAAATCTATATTTTTCCATTACAATTACTCATAGCATGATCCATAGCCAGCTGATTTTGGAAACTTTGAACATGAATGATATTTGAAAAAGGCTCCAAAATAACTATAATTGATAGATGATGAACCTTCTTGAGCATTTTGAGTCTTTCAAGAACTCATTGGATATTAATCCCTCTTACATTCCATATGAGTGTACCGATCATTGAGATGATTTTAAAGTGAAGAGCCTAGTGTTTGGTCTGCCTGCAGTGACAGAGTTGACATTTTGAAGATTGCTAACTTGAAACCTGCCATGGTATAGACCTCTGGGTGAAAATTCTTGTTTACTTGAAATCTGTTGAATTTCTTCTTCCAGACCTCTATCATATGAGGACTAAAAGTCTTAATCAGCAACTCACTAGTCTCATCATCATCATCAGGGTCTTTTAGGGATTGACTATCCCCATCCACCTCATCTTAAGAGTTATCCACCCCATATTCATCAAATTCTGGGATTGTGTTGACTGGGCCTGCTACAGAAGGTTTGTTTGGAGGAACATTAAGAGGATGATTAATCACCTGAGTCTGTAAAGGGGTGATATACATTCCTTATTGTTCATCAACCATAATAAACTTCTTGCAAACATTGTTCTGATCCCTTTGCTGACAGTTGTCATTGTCTTGTTCTTCCCCATGTTTCTTTTTTGCTGCATCCCTCTTCTTCTTACTAGGCTTGTTTTTGCTCTTGGGAGTTGCCATTTGATTCCTAGTGCTTGCTTTAGACCCGATATCCTTAGCCATAGATGCCTTACTCCGATTGCCTTTTCCCCCTTTATATGTTTGCTGTTTAGATTTTTTTGAGTTTGCTGGTGTTTTCCCCCCTTCCTTTTGAACCTTGTTATTCTTTTGTCCTCTTTCTATATTGATACCCAGATGTTCCTTTGCCATATTCTCTGAAGCTGCTTGTTTGTGCTATTTTGTTTATACCTTGGGCTATTTTGTTGAGATATAGGGGTTGCAGAGGCTCTATGGTCAAGACTATGGTTAGTGTGTATATCCTCATGCAGAACATGAGTCCAATTCCCCCCTTTGGTCACCCCTTCCTACAAGTTATTATAGTTCTCCTGACTTCCCCCATTCAATTCAACTTCAACATCACAGTCAATAGACAAATTATTGGGGTTTGTGGGAATAGGGCGCATTGAGTCAATACCTGTACTCTTGTTATTTTCCCTGTTTCCAGCTTGTTTGGTCTGTACATTTTGGTTAGAATCTGTCTTATTTCTTATGTGTGCCTCTTGTAGTGGTGTCCCTCCATTGGTGGTGGCCTCATCCCTGTTTTCCATTTGATGCTCCTGCATGTTTAGGATAGCATAAATTTTTTTATTAGAGTTAGATGTTCTACCTACATGTTGTATTGCTTTTTGGTGATGCTGCCTTGTTATCCTATTTTGTGGTGAAGTTGGCCTCTAGACTGTTTTCTGCACTTTGTCTTCCTGTTGCTTGTTGTGTTTTCTCTTTTGTGTTTTCCATCCTTCTTCTTGTTTTTGGTCTGCTTGCTGTTGGTTCGTGAAGTTCCTGTTTGTTGGATAATGATACTCCTTCTTGTCCTTTGCCTTGTTCTGTTTATTGGCATTTTGTTTTTGTATCTGCTCACCTTTGTTTTTATTCTTTTTCTCATCCTCCAGTTCTCTTTTTTTCCTATATTCTTCATCTCTTATTTTGTTGTTGTAGTCCTGTATCGTATGGCCTTGGTGTCTGCAATATTTACAGTAGTCTGGTACATCTTCATATTCAATAGCTTGCCATCTCCCATTAGTAAGGTCCTCCTCATCTAGTCCTAACCACACATGTGGGGGTCTTTCCTTGGTAAGATCCAATTGTATTTTTTCTTTTGCCATGCTAGCTCTGGTCTTTTGTATAGAAGTTGTGTCCAAGTATAACACTTTGCCAATGGGGGATAATAATGCTGACACAAACTGCTTCTTATAGCAATGCCATGGTAGATCAGGGAGAAGGACCCAAACAGGCACTATAGGAGTTTCCTCCTTAAGTCTAAAATTAGGGGTCCAAGTATGTATCCTTATTAATTTACCCTCAATGCTCATCCTTTGTTTTGTCCACACTGTGATAAAGTCTAGTTCATTTTCCAAGTCTATATAAACATGTCTTGCCTTGTATTGGGCTATGTTCACTTTCCCTGTTAATTGAGTTTTCTTGATAAAACTCTTCCTGATCAGCTTAATCTTAGGCATGGTATTGGTGAACTTTCCTACTAGGGTATACTTACAATCAATTGCAAGTTTTACCATGAAGTCATCCATGTCAAATATGACTGCAGGTAGGCCTTGTTTGGTAGTAACCTTGGGAGTGACCATATCTATGAGGACCTCATTTTTAGCCTGATTTTGTCTGAGCTTAGTTGCAAAACTTTGGACAACAGTATAGGGAGCTAGTCCATTGTTCTGGTCGTTTTTGCTGTTTTCTTGGGGGTTAGGATTAGGAATTGCAATGGGTTAGGTATTTGTGTTGTTCTGCTGGTTTTTGTGAGTGTTATGTTTCTCAAAATTGTTGGATATTTTGGAGAAGGTATTTTGGTAGTTTTGCTGTTCTAGTGAGAGTTTTTGTTGAGTCTGTTGAGCTTGATCCTTGTTACTCAAATCTATTCCTTTGTTCTCCTTAAACTATTGTTGGGATTTAGATTTTTCAACTTCTTGGACCTGTTCATGCTCAATACCATCTATCTGTCCGTTTGCATTTAATTGCATATGGACTGCACTACTACTAAGGCTTTCATCATTAGAGTCATTTTGTACTAGATTAGGAAACTTACCTGATTGTTCCTCCTCCTTGCTTGATGTCTTATTCTGTATCACCTTATTGGTAGTGTGTTGTTTCTACGTATGATTAGATTTAAGGATAGATTCAACACTTATTGATTTACCTAGATTTGGTTTTTTTTCCATATTGACTGGGACTTGATCATGAGCTTTTACTCCAAAGGAGAAATGAGATGAACTCTCCACCTCCGCCAATTCTGCATTGATTTGGTCGACTTGATGTAATTGTCTCTCGGAAATATTTGACTAAAAAGATATAATTGTGAGTTAAGTTTAAGTCTGAACTATATTCCTTATGGGATCAACCCCAACCTACAAGTTGGGTTCTTTATTTGGCAACGACGTGTTATACTTCTTTCGGGAGGTGTAATTTGGGCGTATCTAATTTTGGCGCTGCTACTGGGGAATACGACTTTTAGATTAAACTAACTACATTGTTGAACTTTAGTCAAGTATTTCTTGATTTTACATTTTTGTGTTAGTTTTGTTTTCTACAGGTTTCAACTCTTGTGTATGCAGAGTACATGGAGTCAAGGTGAACCGTTGACCCCTTACGATCCTGTATTGAGAAGAACTTTGGGGAGAATGGCTAATCTTGGGGTTCACAATATCCAATTGGATAGGGTCAAAAAGATGGAGTTGAATTTCAACTTCCTGCAGTTGTTAATATACCCACTCAGGTTCAAGGTGGTCATCTAATTGGAAATACATAAAGGGTGCAGAATCCGCCAATACTGAGGGCTCATGATGGGCCTATTGTTCTCCCTCTTCTGCCTCCAGGACATACATTTGTGGTGACCAGCAGTCTTATGCAAATGCGTACAACAAGAGGGTTGTTTGCTGGGTTAGCTTCAGAAGATCCATACGCTCACATGGCTAAATTGAATAGTGTCTATAAGAGTAGTGTAGGATGACTGAAATTGGATATGAATGCCATAAGTTTGAGAGTATTCCCTTCGTCGTTGATTAGTGATGTTGCTGTGTGGTTTTCTGAGTTGCCATACAATTCAATCTATACATGGGACCAATTGCATTAGGTGTTCATGATAAGGTATTTTCTGGTGTCCAAGAAGTTGAATTACAAGGATAAACTAAATAATTTCACGGCACTACCTGTTGAGTCATTAAGCAGTTTATGGGATAGGTTCACGGGATTCATGAGGAGTGTTCTGAATCACCACATAGATGATGAGTCACTGAAGGAGTACTTCTACAGAGGACAAGATGATAATGGAAAGGCTGTGTTAGATACTATTGCTAGAGGTTCATATGGTGAGTGCACTTGAGCACGTTTGTTGTCCAAACTGCACCAAGTCAATCAAATATGACATTCGTGAAGAGATGGCTCAAATGAGGACAACAATTGGCTTGGTATTAAACCATATGAGTGGAAGTGCAGAAAAAGGGAATGCGGTAAATTATCTAACTAGACCTCCATAACCACCAGTTGAGAAGTATTACTATGAGGAGGATGCGAATTTAGTAAATGATCAGACGGGGGAGGGGGTGGGGTTCCCAAGCCAACACCCAAGGTTCCAACTCGGATAATTGGTGCCAAGATCAAGGAAACTAAGGTCGGAACTATGACAACTACAACCATGAGGGAAACTATGTCCGGGATGGGAATTTCAATCGTGTTAATAATTATAACCGAAACAAGTATGGCAACAGGAATGAGAGGGTTGGGCCCTATGTTCCACCTGGTAATAGAAAGGCCGGTACTAGTATTACTCGCATTGAGGATATGATGCAAAAAATGATGAAGAGGTTTGATGCGAAGTTTGAAAGTGTGAAAGAAATGCATAGTGATTTATTTGGGATTGGTCAGAGGATTGATGCCCATGCAGTTTTAATAAAGCAACTCGAGCATCAGTTTAGTCAGTTCTCCGCTATTGTGAACCCATGTTAGCCTGGCACACTTCCTCGAAACACCATCCAGAATCCATAAAATGATGGGAACTGTATGGTAGTCACTACTCGCGGAGGAAAACATACTATTGATCCCCCCATGTAGTCTGAGGTTGAAAGAGTGATAGAAAAAGATGAAGATGAGAATAAGAATGAGGTTACTGAAACTCCAAAGGATGATACAGAAAGGAAGCAAAGGTGACCTAAAAAGTTGTTCCCATGCCTAGACCTTCACTTCCATTTCCACAGAGATTGGTGAAAAAGACTAAAGAGGGAAAATAGCGTAGGTTCATAGCTATGTCGAAGCAACTGTCCATAAATGTCCCATTGATAGAAGCTTTGGAACTTATGCATGGGTATGTAAAATTCATAAAAGACTTGATGATAAAAAATGGGCTGTCAGTTTTGAGAATGAGGAGAAGCTGCAACATTGTAGTGCTATTGCTACTAGGTCACTTTTGCAAAAGAAAGAGGATCCTGGAGCTTTCACTATTCCTTATACCATTGAGTTTTTACACTTTGCGAAAGCTTTGTGTGATTTGGGTGCCAGCATTAATTTGACGCCATTGTCCATTTATATGAAGTTGGATTTAAGAGCTCCAAAGCCGACTGTGATGTGTTTACTTATGGCCGATAGAACTGCGAAGAGGCCCATTGGAGTGCTCCAAGATGTCCTTATGAAAGTTGAGTCATTCATCTTTCTAGTGGACTTTGTGATACTTGATTATGAGGTTTATTGTGAGGTTCCCATCATCTTAGGGAGACCATTTCTTGCTACTGGGCGTGCCTTGGTCAATATGAAGAGAAGACATATGAAGTTTCGATTAAACAATGAGGAGGTCACTTTTAACATCTGTAGGTCTATGAACTAGGAAAGTGATCTTAAATTGGTATCGCTGGTAAATCATATTGTGGGGCAAGAATCTGAAGTGTCCATTGAAGAAATGTTAGGTGTTGATGCACTAGCAGCGGTGATGATAAATTTTGGTAGTGATGGCATTGATGACTATGATGAGCTAGGTGCTGCACTTGATAGGCTTGAGTTTCATTTCAAGCAGAAACTGTTGGAATTAGACATGAAGAATTGAGACACCCCACCTGCAAAATCGTTTGTAGATGAGCCTCCAAAATTGGAATTTAAGGTTCTTCCATCTCACTTGAGGTATGTATTTTTGGGACAAAATAGCACCTTGCCCATTATTATCGTTGCTGACTTGAGTGTAGGGAAAATAGAGGCTTTGATATCAGTATTGAAGCGATTTAAGAGGGTTATAGGATGGACTATTATGGATATTATTAGGATTTCGCTGGGCATTTGTTCTCACAAAATCCAACTCATGCCGAATAGTAAGCCAAGTATTGAGAATCAAAGAAGACTAAATCCCTCTATGCAAGAGGTTGTCAAAAAGGAGATCATTAAGTGGTTAGATGTTAGAGTTATATATCCCATTGCTGATAGTAGTTGGGTTTTCCTAGTTCAGTGTGTGCCAAAGAAAGGATGAATCACTGTGGTTCCTAATGCTAAAAATGAGCTTGTTCCAATGAGGCTTGTGACTGGTTGGAGAGTGTTTATGGACTACCGCAAGTCAAATGCATGGACTGAGAAAGACCATTTCCCAATACCGTTCATGGATCAGATGCTAGATTGTCTCACTGGTAAGGGTTGGTATCATTTTCTACATGGGTATTTTGGATACAATCAAATCTTCATAGCTTCGGAAGACCAAGAGAAGATTACCATCACTTGTCCTTATGGGACTTTCGCCTTCAAAAGAATGCCATTTGGGTTATGTAATGCTCCATCGACCTTCTAGTGTTGTATGATGTCGCTATTTTCATATTTGGTGGAGGACATGATAGAGGTATTTTTGGATGATTTATCTGTGGTAGGTGACTCATTTGATGATTGTTTGACACATTTGGCTGAGGTACTAAAACGGTGTGAAAAGTTCAATCTTGTGCTCAATTGGGAGAAGTGCCACTTTTTGGTGAAAGAGGATATAGTTCTGGGTCATCGAATTTTGCAGAAAGGTATTGAGGTTGATCGAGCTAAAGTTGAGGTAATAGAAAAGCTTCCACCACCCATCTTTGTTAAAGGTGTTCAAAGTTTTCTTGGGCATGCAAATTTCTATCGGAGGTTCATAAAAGATTTCTCTAAAATTGCACACCCATTGTGAAAGCTACTTGAAAATGAGTGTAAGTTTGATTTTGATGATGCTTGTCTAAGAGCATTTGGAGAGTTGAAAGAAAAGTTAACTTCAGCACCTATCATTATTTCACCGAATTGGGGGTAATCGTTTGAAGTGATATGTGATGCAAGTGGGGTGGCATTTGGTGTGGTATTAGGACAAAGGTGGGATAAGATTCTTCATCCAATCTACTATGCCAGGAAAACTCTGACTGTGGCTCAAAAAACTATACTGTGATTGAACAGGAACTCCTTGCTGTGATTTTCGCATTTGAGAAATTTAGATCCTACTTGCTTGGTACTAAGTTCATAGTGCATACTAATCATTCTGCATTGAGGTATCTGATGGATAAAAAGGATGCAAAACCAAGGTTGATTGGATGAGTGCTCCTACTGCAAGAGTTTAATTTTGAGGTAAAGGATAGAAAGGGAACAGAAAATCAGGTTGCTGATCACTTGTCCAGACAAGAGGAGGAAGCTATGATCAAGCTAAAGGATGGAATTGAGATTAATGATGCATACCCTGATGAACAGTTATTGGCCGCTTCTTATGATCTTATCCCTTAGTTCACAAATTTTGCTAACTACTTGGCAAGTGATTTGGTTCCGTCGAATTTGTCATTTCACCAAAGGAAAAAGTTTATGTCTGATGTGAAGAAATTCTTTTGGGATGAGGCTTACTTATTTCGTGTTTGCACTGATAGAATTATTCATCGTTGTGTGCCCGAGGTTGAGATGATGAGCATACTAGAGGCGTGTCATTCATCGCATATTGGTGGGCACCATAGTGGTATCCGAACTGCCCATAAGATTTTGTAGTGTAAGTATTATTGGCCTACCATCCACCAAGATGCTCATGATTTGGCCAAGTCTTGTGGTCGTTGTCAGCGTGAGGGAGGAATTTCAAAAAAGCAAGAACTACCAATGAACCCAATACTGGTGATTGAGCTTTTTGATGTTTGGGATCTTGACTACATGGGCCGTTTGTGAGTTCGAATGGGATAAAGTACATTCTTGTGGTGGTTGACTATGTATCGAAATGTGTGGAAGCAATCGTGCTTTCAAACAATGAGGGAAAGAGTGTCACCGCATTCTTGAAAAATAATATCTTCTTAAGATTTGGTACACCAAGGCCAATCATAAGCGATGGAGGTTCTCACTTTTGTAATAAATTGTCCAAGGTATTGCTTGAGAAGTATGGTGTTTTCCACAGTGTAGCAACCCCCCTCCCCCCCGTATCATTCGCAGTCTAGTGGACAAGTTGAAGTGTCAAATCATGAGATAAAGCAAATTCTTGCAAAGACCGTAAATGCCAACAGAACTGACTGGTCTAGAAGGCTTGATGATGCTCTATATGCTTACCACACTGCATTTAAAACTCCAATAGGTATGTTCCCCTACTAACTTGTATATGAGAAGTCTTGTCATTCGCTCGTAGAGTTAGAGCAGAAAGCGATGTGGGCAATAAAGAAGTTGAATTTAGATTGGGGCACCGCATCGAGTCAAAGAATTAATGAGATGAATGAGCTTGATGCGTTTCGTCTAAAAGCATATGAAAGTTCAGCCTTATACAAAGAGAAATGAAGAAGTACCATGATCAGAAATTCAAAAATCGTGAATTTGCTTCCAGTGATCATGTGCTATTATTTAACTCAAGGTTGCACTTGTTTTCTGGCAATCTCAAGTCTAAATGGACCGGACCATTCAAAATAACCCAAGTATTTCCACATGGAGCAGTTGAACTAGAGAACAAGGATGGAACAAAGTTCAAGGTGAACGGTCAAAGAATAAAGATCTACTTAGGGCAATATGAGAGTGTCAATGAGGTGATAGAGGAGTGGAGACTTGATAAAGTTTGAGTAATCAAGGTGTTTGTGTCGTGCTGCGACGTTTAATCAAGCACTTCTGGGAGGCCAAAGATGTACAATCCAACCAACTATATGAGTTTCTTTTCAATATAAGGAGTTTTTCTTAAATTTGTAATTTTCTAGATAGATGTTTGTTAATTTTTAGTTTTAGTGTTGGCTAGATATAGATAAAATAGGGTCCGTGTCTAAAAAGTGTCCAGAATATGTAAAAAGGAATTCCTAATGTTTGCTACATGTGTAAGGAAGAAAAGGGAAAATCTGTAGAAAATAAGATGATGTAGTGATCTCTGGGTCCCAACGACGGTCCGTTGGTAAATCCATGGACCGTGGTTGGCATCCGTAGATCCCAGGTATGTCTCTAAATTTTCACCAAGTGTCAGCATGATACATGGAACCCATGGACGGACCGTCGATTGACTCACAGACTGTAGATGGGGTTTTGTGGGTCTAATTTAGGGTTACAATTGACATGACCTGGACCCCTACCAAAATAAAACCTTTCATTTTTTAAATTAACCCCCCATTTCCCCAACTGTTTCAGACCATACCTGAACTCAAAAAGACCCCTTAAACTCCCCCTATTACATCCATAAAATCCTCCCATTCCAATTATACTCCCATTTACCCCAAATTTTTCCCAAGATCCATTTCCCCCATTTTCCATGGTTTATTCCAACTTCCTTTCCTCCACAAAAAACTCATTTTAGTCTGGGTTAGGTCTCAAGTTTTTGTGGGTTTTAAGAAGAAGTTTAAATCAACACACTTCTCAACTTCGATTTGCTTGTAAGGTAATCGATCTCACAAAAACTTTGATTTGTTTTCTTTGTTTGAATTGAAATCAACGAAGTGTACTTGACCTCGGGTAGAAATTCACATGATAAATTGGTGTAAACTAGTCCTAAAACTAGCCTTGGAGCGATGGTGTTTGGGGTGTGTTGCTAAAATTAACTAAACAAAGGGGATTCAATGTCTAAGTGGGTGTCTTGGACTTAGAATTTTCAAAAACTTGCTTGATTGAATGTGTAATTTGAATGATTGAAACCCTGGGAATGATAGACTAACGCAAAATATGTTGGAATGCATGTTTAGACTTAAAATAGTTATTGATTGTCGTATTGAATATGTTGTATGAAATTTGGGATCAAAGCCTGCACAACACTGATCGACGACCTCAACCCATGGACCATAGGTCAACCCACAGACCGTAGTTCATGGTCTGTAAATCATCTACACACCAAAAGTGGCTAAGTCATGAACCACGGTGTGGACTACGGTCTGTCATTTCATCGACAAACTATTCTGCACATCCGTGGTTCTCCATCGAAACCCAATTCTATGACTTCCTGACCTATGGAGGGGATTCACGGTTCGTCATTTGATCGACGGTCCATAGGTACCCACTACGGGTCACAAAAACAGCTACTGTCCAGAATTTTTATATTTTTATCTAAGTCCAATTGGGATTCTAAAATTTTTTCTTGGGTATTTTCGACTTCTTTAAGTACTAATAAGTCTTCCACAGGTACCATGACACCCAAATAAGCACCCGAGTACGCAAAGAAGGGCAAGTCAAAATCTGTGGCCTCATCCTGACCTCGACAATTCCAATGGGGACAAGTATGTCCCAAGTACTACCAAAGGCTTCCCTACTACCCCCAGACAATGAGGAACATGGCCCAATAGGTTATTTCATTGAGTGACGAGGTCGAGGTCACTGCCCCAAGTCTGAGGAGGGGGCTTCACTTGCAGGCGAGTCGTAGTTCATCTCTAGTTGTAGCGGCACATCCATGTCTTCTTTTGATGCCGATAGCACGGGGGATTCCCAGGACCTACCTATCACCAGAGTTGAGCCAGTTCTTAGTGTCACCGAGTCGAATAGGTGGTGTGTTGAGGGCCAATACTAGATTTACATTGATAAGAGGGCCCTTAATGAGCACCAAAAGGTAGCCTATCCGATTATTGAGGAACGCCGGGTTTTGGCAAGGGGCCTCTACACAATGCCCTCCGTCTATGCTCTATTTTAGCAGCATATATGCGATTGGATGGCTCAGATTTTGGGGAGATATAGCGAGGAGATAGTGTCTGAGTTCTACGCCTCATATGCTGCCACCGTCACTAGTGCCTTGCCACCACGCGCCAAGGCTTTGGCTCAGCCACCTCTTTTGACTACCATGGTGCGGGGTGTACCGATTGACATTTTGGGGACCACCATCTGTTGTTTTATTTATGACCCGACACATACTCTACCTATCAATACGGTGGAGTATGACTACAAGATGTGGATCGTTCAGGGCGGTGCTTTCACTGACTCCGAGCAGAGGGAGTCACTACTTAGGTGGATGGCCCATCATATTGCTGAGGATGGAGAGAGCACCGAGTGAGTGTCAAATATGCAGTTGCCGATAAAAAATGTGGCTTTGAGTTTTGGGGCCAAATTTTGGTGGTCCAACGTTCCCACCAAATTGTCCCCCACATAAGCGGACAATGTCGTTACTTAGGACCGGAAGGTGATGCCTGCTGCACTACTAGCGGGATTAGAGGTTGACTTCACCCGAATCATTGTGAGTTAAGTTTAAGTCTGAACTGTATTCCTCGTGGGATCGACCCCAACCTACAAGTTGGGTTCTTTATTTGGCAACGACCTCTTATACTTCTTTCGGGAGGTGTAATTTGGGTGTATCAACAATCATTTAGACCATCTTCTGGATTAGGGACCACAAAAGCTCAAAACTTGATCAAAAATAGGGTAATTGGTAAAAAAAATTAAAATTAAGATCAAATCTATAAAGACTTACTAGGTCTTCGTTGATGTAGTGGTAAATGAAGGTGTCATTCCATCCGTTCGTCAAGTTTTCCTCATTAGCGAAATCACCGACGTTGATGTGCCGGAGCTCAGTCAGCACCACCGGGGAATCCGCCGTAGTCGTCTTCCTGTGCTTGGAGTTCCGGTGATAAGTATATTAGGTCTCTTAAGACAACTGCTAATTTGTGCCATGGCCATTAGTTGAATCAACAAGAAAGCTTAGCTAAGATATGTTTAAACAAAATTAATTTATTAAGAGAAATTAAAATAATAAATTAGTGTTAATTGATTAATTAAAATGAGTGTTTATATTATACCTTAGATAGTTTCTTTTATTGGATATGAAATGGTCATCAAATTGCAATTCTCTACTTCATTCGGTTACATGTACAAGTTTCTGCAAATGTTTTTTTATTTTTTTTGGTTCAATATATACTTTTTAGGATGAGATGAGGGGGAAAAAGTGAAATTAGGGCTTTAAGTCATCTATGTGGAGGTGGGGTGTGTTTGGCGTGCACATGTGGAGTCCAAGAGGCATTTTAGCACACACATGAATATTTTTATTAAATAGAAGGGCAAGTGTGGTCCAATAGTTAGACGGGAAGGGCATTTTTGAGCCGAAATATAGTTTAAGGGTATATTTAAGCTATTTCGAATAGTTTAAGGGTATATTTGACCCTTTTCCGTAGTCGTCTATGTGGAGGTGGGTGTGTTTGGCGTGCACATGTGGCATCAATGTGACATTTAACACACACATGGATACTTCCGTTAACTACAACGGTAGGTGTGGCTCAATAGTTTGACGGGAAGGATATTTTTGAGCCGAAATATAGTTTAAGGGTAGTTTTGACCCTTTTCCGTTTATTAAATAATTAATTTTTTATTAGTTAATGGTTAATGGGCTAAGTTTCAAATTTATTTAATACTCTTTACCATTTAGCACATATAATTAATTTAAGTTAGTGGAAGTTAATATTTTATTTAGGTCACAATTTGAGAAAACAAAACGTTGGACGGTAAAATTTACCCATGGCGTCAACCTAGAACGACTGCGCATTCAGGTACAACTTCAAATTCTCAAGTACCTTGAATACATAGTAAATGGAAGTTATAATTAGGATGATGCATGCTCACTTAGAGGATTTTGGATTATTATAAGTTAGAAGTTAATGAATTCTTTAAAATTGATGTAGCTATAATATGACTTTGGAGACAATAATTATGTAATGATTGCTAATGATGAGCCACTCATTGGACAAGGTGATAATTTGTAGGATAAATTCGATATTTAGTTATTGTTCTGCATACAGAGATTTTTGTGGATAAATTCTGGGATTTCTGTGGTTTAAGAATTGCCACGTAACTTGACTTTGATCTTTCTATTTTCTTATGGTTATCACATTATGATTCAAGTTTTGATATATTGAGATAACTAACCGAATATTAGATATATTGTATTATATAAATATATTAAATTTATAATATTGGAGAAATTGGAACTTAACCCTAGGCTTAAATTTGGAAAACATGAGAGTTGACTTGTTAATTGGCATCAAGATTTAGCAACGTGATTATAGGTTTGAGTGAGTTTTTGGGTCTAGGCTAGACATATAGTAATAGTGGTGTTGGTAGTTTAGAAATCTTATTGTTATTATTATGTGAATAGATTAGATTTATTTGGGAGCTCAATGAAAGGAGAAGACTCAAGTTTCGGAGTAATTGTTCAATTGTTTCAGGAAAGTGGATTTCTCAACCCTTGTTAACTGTATAAATCATGTATTTTCTTGTGGTATGTGTTGGGGAGTAATGGGACTTGGTGATGGATTGACTTTCCATATTGAATAATTCTAATGATGAAAAAAGGGTAATAAAAGGCAATGTGATTAATTATTGGTGTGTGATGTGTCGAGAATGGTTTGAAAGACTTATTAATTCATTGTTGATGTTGTATCATGCTTGTTTTGTTGTGAATTGTGCATTATTATGAAAATGGTCATCTCATCATTATTTGTGTGAACATGTCATTTGCATTGGTTCAGAGACATGGTTATGACAAATGTTATGTGAATTGAGGAGGAATAAGAAATTAAAGATGATGTACCATTTTGAGGGGCGTGTCGTGCACTGTGATGGATACTATGATTGGAGGGACGTGTCGCATGCCGCAACGGGTTCTACTATGAAGGGAACATTTGCACACCATGACATATTTTATTATCGAGGACCATGTCGCTCGCTGCGATGGATGCATGGACATATATGTCCCCCATGGGTCCCGGACTTATAGACAGCGGGTAGTATTACTAGGTCAGGTATGCATCGCTATACTTGGCATTACATTGCATATCTATATCATTTGTGAATTTGTAAGTGCCTTTCTATGGAACTTGTGATTGGTGAACTTTATCTCTTTTGTTGCTGATCTGTAATTGTTGGAGTGTTGTAATTGAGCTATGTGCAATGTAAATTGTGATCTATTAGGTTGGACTGGTTTTTATGCAGGATGTAGTTGTGGAGGTTCGATTGGGGTATAAGGAGTACCAATATTCTATTTCCTTAGTTTGTGTTTCGAAGTTTACTTGCTGAGTAGTGCATGGTTTGGTACTCACCTCTTGCTTCTACATTTTTGTAGGTTACAAGCTCAGATATTTTTTCTACTTTCTATTCTCCTCTATTCGAGGCTTCATGTGGAGATATGTGAGGTAGCTATTTATCATCCCAGCGGACCTTCTTATTCCTATTTATAATTTTGTTCTACTTTAGAGACAACATCGTTTGAGACTTATATTTTTCTTTCAAATTATCATAATATATTAGAGGCTTATACACGTGATAACTAGGTTTCAAATTTTTAGTTAAGTTGATTTATTATCCGCATTAGTTTTTAAAAAAAAATGAAATTTTGGACAAGTGGTCCACTTTATTCAATAAAAGATCTATTGGGTCAGAATGAGCCCAAAACAAAACAAAGGCCAAAATTCCTACTAAGGTCCGCCCAAAAGTGACGGTCCGCAGGTGTAAAAACATAGTTCCTAAAACATAGGGATTTCTTAAGATATCTCAGCTTTCTCTCTTCTTGCGTTGTCCTCCGCTGGGGATGAACTTTTGGTTTCCAAGCTATTTCTTTTGTCTCCTTCATCTTTGGATTATCTACACCTTCATTTTGGGAAAGTAAGTCCCTTTTGGAAGCTTTTGAAGGTGAGGTGTTCTTAATTTAACAGATTCTTATTCTTCAATCTTCCTCTGAATTGCCTTTCTACTGAAGGTATACTTAGCTGGGATTGTGTGGGATTCTAAGAGAGCATTGTCATGTGTGCCGCCTTTGAAGATCTGTGTAAGATTTGAAGCCAGGTTGATCTTCATCTTCTATCAGTTCTCCTAGTTGGACACAAGTGCCCCAAGTCAAAACCGATTCACTGTATCTTTGTTTTTGCTGATGTGATCACTTTTTGATGATTGACATAGCTTAGGATATTTATTTTTTTCCCTCTATTTTTCCTTGATCACAATCATTCTTGTACTTGTATTAGTTTTGTGGTTCTATGATCCTTTTTTTGTTTTCCATGCTACTGCTTGTGAAACTGATTCTCCTAGTTCTTATTCTGATTAATGGTATCTGCTGCTTATCCATGTTTAAGATTCTTCTAGCTTTGCTTGGTAGCTTTCTGCAACTTAGATACTATTGTTTTTCTTCTTGATTTATATCTAGATTCGTAATTAAATAGGCTAGTTGATTAGCCTCTCTAAACAAATGATCCAGGTGAGTGTTTACCAACTCCATCATTCTTTGTATTTCATGTACTCTTTCAGCTAGAAAGCAAGGTACTCTACAGTTCTTCCTAATCAAGTTTTTGAGACTTAATGAATCAGTCTCTAGCATGATTTGATTGAAACCTTGTTCTTTGCAATACTTCAAACCTTCCCAAAGTGCCCTCAATTCAGCCTCCATATTTGTAGTGATCCCAATAATTTGCACCTCTGCATATAAAAGATCTCCATTTTTGTAGCAAACAAAACACCATAGGAACTCTCACCTGGGTTGCCTTTGCAGGCCCCTTCAATATTGCAGTTAACCCATCCTAATTTTGGGAATGACGACTTTACTATTTGATAATAATGGTTGGGTTAATATCCTTGCATAAATCAAACATTCCACTCCAGTGATACGGGATATTTCTTATCCATGGAAATTTGGCCTTAATGAGTTGATGTATTGTCAATTGACATTGTAAATACATTTTACTGAAAGTGACTTCCTTATCATGTCGTCTTGCATTTCTTCGTTTCCACAGTTCCCACATGACAATAGCAGGAATTGCCTTTATAATATGCTGCAACTTAGGATTTGTCTCATAGTCCCACCACTTTGAAAATAGTTGGTGTATATTTCGGCCATCAATGCTAAAGGTGCACAAGAAGCAAATTGCTTCCATAGCCTTTGAGCTATGGGAGCTGTTAGTAATAAATGCACCACGATTTCCATTTCTCCTGTCTCGCAATAGTAGCATTTGGAAACAATTTGTATCTTCATTCTCTGTAAATTATCATACGTGGATATTTTCTTTTTCCACACTCTACATAGAACGAAGGATATCTTAAAAGGTGATCCTTTTAACCACATACATTTCATCCAATCTATTTTCTCTCTTTTATTCCTCAAAATATGATAAGATGATTTGACTGTAAATTCTCCAGAAGTATTCCCTACCCAACAGGCTCTATCATTAATATCATTAGTAATTGGCTTGATATTTTCTTCTATGTGACATGCCATTTCCTCCGAAACATGTTCTAATAGCTTCTTCATGTTCCAAGAACCATTCTGGATAAAATCCTACACCTCAATGTCTTCACTATCGGCATTTCCATCTATGAAATATAATACACCTCTTCTAGTCCAGTTGTCAAACCAAAAATTGGAATTTCCAGCCTTTACTTGCCACCAAATATCATGTTCTATTTCATGTCTTATGGTTAGCATTTTCCTCCATACGTATGAGGCCCTTGAATTCATAGTTTCATTAAGATACAACTTTTTACAATATTTATTGCCCATGTATTGACTCCATAAGATGATGTAGACACCCTGAAATTCCACCACAATTTTGCAAATAATGCATTATTGACATCATGAAGAGATCGAAATTCCAAACCTCTTTCCTCCTTTGGAAACCACATATTCTCCCTGCTACCCAATGCTTTCCTTTAATTCTTCCTGATCTTCCCAGAAGAATTTACAAAGATGTGATGAATCTACTCAATTACACTCTTTGGGGGATTCATAGCAGACAATAAATACACAGGTAAAGATTGAAGAACATTACTGATAAGAATGTATCTACCCCCAAAAGTTAAAAATTTGTTCTGCCAAGAGAAAATTCTATTTGCCACCTATCTTACTAGATCTTCAAAATAGCTCTTGGTCTTTCTTCTATAAAACATAGGGCAAATAAGATAGGTGAATAGAAAATTTCCTTGCGTAAGCTTTACGCTAGTTAATCTTCACAATCTGATTGGCACAATCAAGAGAGTATTATCATGAAGATAGAAAGACTCTTTGATTTGTTAATCATTTGTCCAGATATGCTCTCATAATCACTCAACACCTTCATCATCTTTATCACTGTTGATCTATCCCCTAAACAAAAAAGAATTGTATCATCAACATAAGATAGATGGTTTATCTCTGGAATCCACTTCAACATACCATATCTCTTAAAATCTTTATCCCTGTGTAGGCTATCTAATCCCCTGACCAATACTTTGGTAGCAATGATGAATAAAGTGGGGGATAAGGGATCCCCTTGCTTGAGTCCCCTCGATGATTGGAAAAAACTATTCCCTTGCCTATTTATTAGCACGTAATGCCAATTGTTAGAAATTAGCCTCCACAACATGTCTATGATGACTTCCGAAAAGCCAAACTTTCTCAACACTTCCGTTAGGAAAATCCAAGACAACCTATCATAGGCCTTAGCCATATCCAATTTCACCACTACATTCACATTTTGGTTCCTCTTATTGATGTCTCGAATTATTTCTTGTGGTAGTATTATGTTTTTTGTGATGCTCCTGCCTTTCATAAATCCTGATTGTGTTGGGGAGATAACCTTTGATAACACCATCACCATTCTATCATGCAGCATTCTTGAGATGACTTTGTTGATAAAACCACTTAAACTTATAGGTCTCATGTCAGTAAAATTCCTCGCCTTCTCTTTCTTGAGTATTAACACTAAATTTGTATAAGTTATGAACTTTGGAAGCTCATGCCCACAAAAGAACACTCTAACTAACTTAGTGATATCTACCTCAATAATTTTCCAACAAGTCTGAAAAAATGCACCTGAAAACCCATATGGTCCACATGCATCGACACCACTCAATTCAAAAACTACCTTTCTTACCTCCTTTGGATTAGGAAGTTTGGCCAACTCCTCGTTTTCCTCTTCAGTGATAAGACAAGGAATATATCTTAGCATTGAGAAATCCTGATTATGGTCCTCCTCTGTGAGTTGTTTCGAAAAGAAACACACTGCTGCTTCCCCAATTTGTTAAGTAATGTGAACAGTTTCACCTTGCTCATTAATGATTTTTGACAGATGCAATTTTTTCCTCCTTCCTTTCATATAAGAGTGAAAAAAATTTGTATTCTTGTCCCCTTCCACAAACCATTTCATCCCCGCCTTTTGTTTACAATATTATTCCTCTATCTTGAGATATTTTCTCTATTCTGGATTCATTCTACTCAATTCATCCCTATTTTCTGCAGTTGAATTCATCTCGAATTGAGTTTCCTTGATTTTAATCATATCCTTTGTAGTAGCAAATTGTTGGATGAAATTGCCAAAAGTATCTTTGCTCCAATGTGATAATGCTCTCTTCACTGTTTTCATTTTGGCTTGAACTTCTAAAAAAGGACTGCCTATGAAATCAGTGTTCTAATGTTTTTCCACGATTGCCTTAAACTTGTCGGATAAGATGGTGGACTACAATTGATGGAAAAGCCTCCTAAAATATATTCTTCACCAGTACTCTATCCAACCTTTTTAGGATACATTCTTCTTCTATCCGACCATTCAACCAAGTGTATTTACTACCAATAACAGCCACTTCAGCTAGCACACAATTATTAATGCATTGTTAAAAATCATTTGCCTCATGTTGAGTGAAATCTAGTCCACCCAATTTCTGCTCAGTACATAAACTGACATTAAAATATCCTCCCACAATCCAAGGGACTTGAGAATTTTCAGCAATGCCTTCTAATTCCTCACATAATTCCTATATGTCAATAGCACTACACCGAGCATAAACTGATGAGATAATGTAATAACTATAATTCTTACAAAATCTCGTTATTATTTGTTGTAGAGAATCCATTACTAATGTGCCCTTCCAATCCTCTCACCAAAAAATCCAAATTTTACCAGAACGGTTAACCAACGCCTTATCAAATCCTAACTTCATTTTGTATTGATCTAGTTCCAATGGATCTTGGAAGGGTTCCATTAGTGCTATGAATGAATACCAGTGTCTTCTATTTAAATCTATTAACCTACCAAAATCATTCTGAGTGTTAACAGATCTAAAATTCTAGAAAATAGCCTTTTCTAGCATTGATCACTATGAGTGCCTTTATCCTTGCTGCTCCCTTTTTTACTTGAAGAGGAATTGTAGGCCTTCCTCTTTTTTCTTTCAAACTATCAGTGTGTCTTGGCGATAAGTCTCCAGCCTTACTGATTTGTTGTATGTTATAATCTATATTCTCATCTTCTTCCATTTCCCTCCTGTGTTGAATTACCTCCTCAAACTCTTCCATTAAATTCGGGGCCTCTTTAACATGGGGTTCCAGGAGTTGGTCAGCTGGTGTTTCCTTTACTTTGTCCTCCAATTCCTTTTTTTCAGGCTGCTTCCTACTCTCATATACCTTGGTACTTTTTCAATTGTTGGAATTTTCTTCCATTCTACTAGACACTTCTACATGCTCCGAGCTTTTACCAAGTGATTGCATATTGCTACCTTTATCCTTGTCATTGTGGCTTCTGTGGATCTCAATGTTGGGACTTACCTCTTATTTACTAGACACATCCACCTGTTCTGCACTTCCTCCGGATGTATATAACTTGCTGCCTTTAGTCATGTCATTGTTACTTCTTTTAATCCCTGGAGTAACATCAAGCTTCCCAAAAAAAGTTTCAATCCATTCTTTGGGGGTTTGATTAGCATCTTTCTGACATTCTGCTCCATCTCTTCCAGTATAATTGTTTTCATCTTCTACATCTGTTTCATCAGTTTCCAGTGCTCCAAACTAATTACCAGTCGTTACCTTTGCCCAAACCTGTTTAGGTTGTGTCTTCCATCCTCCCCTTTTAATTTTTTGTTCAATAAAATCTTCCTTCTGTTTAGCAGTTGTCACTCCTTTCTTATTCATTTCTTTGTTATCGTGAGTGGGCCTCTGTTCTTTTTGCCGTGTGCATTCCTCCACCCTTTTTCCTTTGGTTTATGGTCCTTCTTCTCTGTTTTGGGATATAGTTCTAGGTATTCCACATAGCATTGTTGGTCCTCATGTCCTTGGATCATGCAAGTCTTATAGTATTTGGGGGCGTAATCATACTTTATTCTCACCCACTTCTCCATCACCTCTCCATTTGGCTTTTTCATGCCTATTTTAATGTGTTTAGGGAATTCCCTTAGAAGATTCATCTCAACCTTCACCCTTGGACAGTTGGGCCTGGTTTGATTTTGTCGCCATGTCCTTGAAAAAATTGTCAACACACGCTGGGCCCACAAGATAGTGCCACGTAGGCTGAAAAGGGGTAGAAAATTATATATAAGATAAGTTTGGGGGGTGGGGGTGGGTAATAGGACCTTAGTAAATGTTAGGTGTATCTCAGGGATTTTGGGCATAGGCTGGGAGGGTACTTATGCATTTTCCCTTTTTTTTATTTTAATTTTTCGACTTTTTTCTTCCGTTTCTCCATTATTTCTTAGCTTTATTTGTTTTTCATTTTTCTCTTTCTCTGTTCATTCATTCTTTTTCTCAAATTAAGTTATTCTTTATTTTCGTTTTTATAACATAATCTAATTCATACTCGATTTTGATTTTTTTTCTTCTCCTTTGTTGTTCAATTAGTTTTTATTTCTCTTTTTTTTTCTCGTTTTCTTATCCGTAATTGTTTATTTATTTGTTCTCAAACCATTTTTTTCATATAATTAATTTTGGCTCCTTTATTTATGTTTTTAATTATTCTATTTCTTATATCATTATCTTTCTTTCTTGTTCCTTTTCTAATTTTTCTTTACTTTTTTCTTTCATAATCAAATTTTAATCATGCTTTTTTTGCTCTTTTTAAAAAAAAAATCTATATAATAAAAAATATAATTGATGTAGTAAATAATTATTCATTCATTCATTTTTATTTATTTCTTTGCTCCTTTTTTGGTCCTTTTTCTCATTTATTTATCTTATTTCGTTCATTAATTTGTTTCTCAAATCAGAGTATTTTTTATTTTTCATCATAATCCAATTTCATACTCAATTTTCTCTCCTTTGTTTTATTTTTCATTTTTTTAATTCTATTGATTCCTTGTTTTGTTTCTTCATAATCTAATTTCATTCTCTCTCTTTTTGCTCATTAACTTTATACTTCTTTTTAAATCTTTATTGATTTTCATTGGCTGCTTCAATATTTCAGTGAGTTTTAGGGTGTTACAATATCATAACAAGGAGAAGCCTTAAATTCTTTAAAGTATTTTGGATTTGATTCGCGGTAGGTGATTGTTGCTTCTTTTTCGCTTATGTTTGATGTGCTTTGTTAGCTACTGCATTAGTATTATTTGCATAATGTATTGCTATGAAAGTAGAATGAATATAAACTGAAATGTATATTATTAACAATCACATGTTTATTAACTACTTCATTGGTGCACAAGTGTAATATGTATGCATTGTGATTGTTGTTATGATTGTGATGTGTGAATTGCTGGTTGATAAGTCTGAGATTTTGACTCATTTGAGACCTTTTTAGTTCAACAAATAATGTCTTTAATGCCTATTTATGACCTTATCCGATGATATTTTGATATTTTGCAGTTGTGAAGACCAAAGGACAAGGCAAAGATGAATGATAAATCTATGAAAAGGAGGCCAAAAATATTGGAAAGACTGTAAACTCCAAACTGAGGATCGTTTAACCGAAAGGGCAGATCTCCCAATAGGTCGAATCTAGTCCAAAGTGACAATGTACAAGTTTGAGAATATTTAAGACAGGTCAGTGAAGCAAAGTGGGAATGATGATTCTCTGAAGTCATTAGGTGAGCTAAACGTTTCATCGTCGAAGGTGACAGACTTATGAGTTAAAATAAAGGCTGAATTGGCGATCAAGGTGGTAATCGTCTATTCACCGAATGTGAAAGGATGAACCGATCGAGTTCGTCAACTGAGGTTTAAACATTTGAAGCCTAAATCAAATAAAGGGCGAGCTAAAGAACAAACGACGATTCGCTGAATCATGAAGGCAAACCTAACTAACACCGCCGATCAGGTCACACATGAAATTTCTGATTATTTTTTGGGGAAGTTATAAATACCCTAAAGAGAAATAAAATGGATCATCTTTGAATGCAGCTTTTGATTTTATAACTTTTACCTATTCTAACTTTTTCATATGGAGAAAGAGACTACTAAGTTTTGGGGTTCTTGAACAACCTTATAATTGACATTTGAGGGTTCAATTAGAAGTGGGTGTTGAAGAGTATTGTTTATAATCAACACATTAATGTCTGAAAATATAATTGGTACACTTTCTTTTCCTTTTATTATGTTTGGCTAAAACTCAAATTCTAGGTGTGTGAATATGGGGTAAGGTGTTGATTTGGTTTAGTGGGTTTAGTGTATTGCTCTATTTTAATGATGTTCATTCATGGATTTGAGTTATTTAGTATGTTCTTAATTTATTGGTTAAGGTTACAAAACTTAATCCTATCCTAGATCTTTGATTAATTCTCGAAAAAGATTAATTGAAGTAGATAAATAGCTTAATGCTTGCAATTTAGGTTTGATTTGTGTAGTTTTCACAAACGAGAAATTGTGGTTCAATTCTAGTTGCCAAATTTCCTCGAAAGAGAGATTTTGATAAGGTATTCGGTTGATTTGTGATTTACATAGATGAAATCGAAAGGAAATTATATGATATGATGCTTTGATATCAAAAGAAGATTTGTGTCATTAAATATCACCAATCTTATCCATGTATGTTTAGCATTATTGAGCAAGCACTTGTACCCATAACACCTCGGAATGTAGTAGCCTAAGCAAGGGTCCAAGGGAGAGGTTACAACCTAGGGTTTAGCTTTGACACCCTCCATGAAGGCCACACGAGTTGTGGTGGTGCCTGTAGACCTTAGGCAGTAAGTGACCAAATGAAGGTCACCTCCCACAAGAACCAAGACGGGTCGTGGTGTTCACCATGGTTTGTGGTGACACTCGTGGAAGTGAGGCAGTAGCTACTCCAAGTGTGCCAAAAAGGGGACCCTCCCCACGAGCCACTAGACGGCTCGTGAAGACCACCACGAGCCGTGGGAGGGGTCGTGGTCCTTACTTAGCCATAGGAGGGCATGTGGTGGCAATCCAAGCCAGTGGTCCAAGACCATGGATGGCACCATGACTCGTGGAGCCTCACGTAGTGATAGGCAGTCCCTTATAAGTTAGGGGTTAAAAGGGTCTTTTTCGATTTTAAGTAAACTAATGCTATGCCATTTTACCCAAGCCTAGGACCCCTATATAAGTTATTTTAAAACCAAAACTCACCCATTCAAGTCATTATTTCCAAAACCCAAAAGAAACCCCAATGTTTTTCTCTCAAAATATTTCTCTCTCTAGAACTTAAAGAAGAAAAAAGAGTTGGCGCTAAGATCAAGGTCAAGTCTCCATTCCTCAAGCATTTGTGGGCTTTGTTATCAATAAATGGTGAATTTTCATCCATGGAATACTTTCTTCCATGGATTCCCTAAGATTCCCTAGTTGAAGAGATGAAATTCCCCAATTTGACTTAGGGTTTTCTTCCAATATTGTGGGTATTGATGAATGTTGATCCAATTGATTGGGTTATTATTGTTTATGATTTATTTGATAGCATTACATATTTTTAAGATGAATTTACATGTACCCATGCCTAACCCATGTCTAGAAATAAGACATTGATGTAAATGAGTTTTATGCCATTAAAGGAGAATTTGTAGGTTTAGATGTATTCCTTGTAGGATTGATAAGATACATTAGAATTGAGGCTTATATAATGAAATATGATTAGAATTTCATGTGATTGAAGCATATATGATCATTATGACATACATTGCTTTGAGAGTGACGCATATATGATGATTATGAAATGTAAGGCTTTAAGAGTAAAAGTTTATATTTATGACTTGATGATTTAGATGTGATTGTTATGGAAGGTATAGTTCCCATATAAATTGCTTATGTATGAATGTGAATGATTCTAGGTTTAAAGGCTTGCTCACCTAAAATGAATCTAAGGACTTATGAATCATGATAATAAGACCTAGCTCGGATTGGTAATGTGATACCTTCCATGGTAGCTTGGATTGGTGAGATGATGCCTTTCCTTGGTAGCTTGGAGTAGGCATAATTATGTGCCTCTTTCATGGACAATGACTTAGCTTTGATTGACAAGATGATGTGCCTTCCATGGATAATGAGAACAACTAAGATTTGACTACTTCTCACATTAAGGTTAGCATAGTTATGATGAAGAAAGTTTACTTCAAGGAAGTATCGTAAGTATGGTTTAAGATGAGATTCACTTGTGTTGATTATGGTTTGTACTTATGTTGCTTAACTCTTATGCTTATGTTTATGTTTATGCAATCTATCGTATTTAGTACATGTTTGTACTAACACATACTCTTGCCTACATTTCTTATCCAAATGTAGGGTCCAACGATCTCGACTCTCAGCCTCGTGGCTAGGATCTTAGTAAAAGCAAGACTTTAAGATTAGTGAGTCCTCATAGCATTCGAGGATTTAGACACCATTTCTCTTATGCTCCTTTGTTTTAAGTTTTGAACAATATTGTATGGGTTGTGTCCCAAGATATTCATGTTTTAGATGGTTTGAGACAAAGTATAATAAACTTCCGCTTTTGTTATGAAACTTTGATGTTGGTTGAAAATGTTTTAAATATCCGCTCATTTCTATCATCTTATGTTATGAAAGCTAAGTAGCTTATATGATGCCTCTTGGGGTCTTGTATGCCATGTTACGTCTAAGGTGTACCCCTCGCTCGTGACATAATGTCATTTGGTTTGACTAATGCTCCGACGGTGTTCATGGATAGGGTCTTCAAGCAATATCTTGACATGTTCGTAATTTTATTTATTGATGATATTTTGATTTACTCATGGTGTGAGGATAAGCATGTTGAGCACTTAAGGATTGTGTTGCAAATTCTTAAGGATCGGGAATTGTGTGCTAAGTTTAGCAAATGTGAGTTTCGGCTGATGTCCGTTTCTTTTCTTGTCCATATTGTATCCGATGATGGTATTCAAGTTGATCCTAAAAAGATCGAAGCAATTAAGAATTAGCCTTAACTTTTGTCCGCTCTAGATATTCGGAGTTTCTTGGGTTTGGCTAGTTACTACAAAAGGTCTGTGGAAGGATTTTCTTCTATTGGTTTGCCTTTGACGACATTGACTCAAAAAAGGTAAAATTTTTACGGTCAGAAGCTTGTGAGAAAAGTTTCCAAGAGTTGAAGGATAAACTCACTTCAACCCTATATTGACATTATCAAAAGGATCAAATGGTTTTGTGGTATATTGTGATGCTTCACAGATTGGTCTTGGTTGTGTTTTGATGTAACATGGGAAATTCACTAGTTATGCTTCGAGGCAATTGAAGGTGCATGAAAATAATTATTTGACTTGAGACTTGGAGTTAGCGGCTGTAGTTTTTCCTATAAAAATTTGGAGAGATTACTATGGATGTGTTTACCGACCACTAGAGCTTGAAGTATGTGTTCATCCAAAAGGACTTAAATATTCACAAAGGAGATGGCTTGAGTTATTGAAATATTACGTTATGAATGACCTGTATCATTCGGGTAAAGAAAATATGGCTGCAGGTGCTCTTAGTCGACTATTAATGGGCAGTATTGTTAATGTTGAGGATGATAAGAAAGAGTTAGTTTGTGATGTTCCTAGATTGACCCTATTGGGTGTTCGCTTGGTTGATTCCAATAAAGGTGGAGTGATTATTCAAAATGGTTCGAAATTGTCTCTTGTTACATATGTGAAGGTAAGCAAGACGTTGATCCTATTTTTGTTAATTTGAAGAAGTTGATTTTTGAAAAAACCATTGAGGCTTTCTCCCAAGGGGGAGATGGGGTTATTAGTTACCAAGATTGATTATGTGTCCCAAATGTGGATGAATTGAGAAATCATATTTTTAAAGAACCTCACAGTTCTTAGTATTCTATTCACCCAGGAGCCACCAATATGTACCGTGATTTGTGGAAAGTTTATTGGTGGAATGGGATGAAGAGGGATATCGCAGAATTTATAGCTAAGCGTCCTGATTGTGAACAAGTGAAAGTTAAGCATCAGAAACTAGGTGATTTGGCTCAAGACATTAGCATGCCTACTTGGAAGTGGAAAGATTTGAATATGGACTTCATTATGGGTTTACCTCATATGCATCATTGATTCGACTCAATTTGGATTATTGTGGACCGGATTGCAAAGTCAGCTCATTTTATTCCGATGAAGACTTCATTTTAAATCGAAGACTATGTCAAGCTTTATATTCGGGAAATGGTTAGGTTGCCTGGGGTGCCCGATAACGCTAAACTACACTTCATCCAATTCTAAGTGTAGGTGGCCGCTAACAAGTATAAATCCAACTAAGAGTTGGGGTCAATCCCGCGGTGTGTGATACAATCAAGAATTCGATTAAGAAGTAAAAATGTGTACTAATCGTTTGTAAAGGTGACACATTTGCAACATTAAAAAAAATCACAAAGTTTCAATCATTAATATCAAATGGGAGAATTTGGGTAATTAATTTAGGACAACTAACACGGGTATAACACAAATAGAGATCGGACTTTAAGATTGTGATAAGTTGAATGCTAATTTCGCGTAATGAGTGATTACTAGTTACTCAAAGGTGTTGAATCTCAATGGGTAGGCTAGGTTTTGAGTGCAATTGCCATTTCTCAATCAACTATTGTGTTTCAAGTGATTTCTTTCGAACATCAACAAGTAAAACACAACCAAACAACCCAATTCCTTAATTAATCCACTCTTTCAAGCTAGATTTGTAAAGACGCAATCAAACCCACTTTCTCAAGCTAGGTTCTTGAAGACGCAATCAATACAATTATCAATCAATGATCCTACTCTATTACATCTTTCTCAAGCAAGCATAAAGAACTAAGCTAGAATTGCATTTGAAACTACAATTCCTCTATTAAAAGTTGAAGAATTAATTGAACCCACTTCAAAACAACAATAAAATCAGTAACTAACAACACCCATTAGCTAATTAATGCATTCAACTACGTAATCACGCCCCCAAGGAAAGGGGTTTCAGCCAAACATAGTGAAAAATAGGAAATTGTTGCCAACAAAGTTTTCCATCTGATCTGCTTACGATCTGCAATTTCCAAATGCTGAAATTTAAGCTAAAAATCTCACAATCTCTAAATCTCTACTCAAAATGTAAAGGGAATGTTCTAGAATGCAAAAACTCAAAACCCTAGAGGTAAACAAAGTGGGAAATATTTTTCTTCTTTAAAAAATTGCATTTATATGTTCCTGAAATTTCAGCACGGAGTCAACTCGGTGAAATAAGTCGGGCTCGCCGACTAGTTCGGTGATCTGCCGAGTCCTCTTCTCGCTCTTTGGTTTGTCTCTTTCATCAAGTGATCTGCCATGTGTGTCGCCGAATTGCTTGTTTGCTAGGAAAATTGGTTTCATCCATGGGCTATTATTATGCAACTTTAGGCGAGCTGAAGGTCCACTTGGCAACTTTCCGAGTGGCTTTGGCGATTTCCAACTTTGCTTTCCTTTAACTTTTTCAGTTTTTTCGCTCCTTTTTGAATCATAATGTCCTTGCCTTGCTCTTGATCCTTCGTTTCTGCATATCAACCTTTTAACATCAGTTATGAGCGTAAAATAGGCATTGAGGACATAAATCATCCCCGAGTCATCAACACCCCCAACTTAAACTTTTGTTTGTCGTCAAGTAGAACACAAGATCAATCAGGCCAACATGGATGTCTACAAATAGTGCTACTTGAGACTCAACATGAATGCATACCAGGTTTAACCTACACATGAAATGTTTAATTCTTCACTAAAATTTTCAAACTATGACTAGCCACCATCAAATAGAGTTCAAGCTCACATGCTCACTTCAAATGCAAATTCATGCTCAACAAGAGTATTTGAATGCCCCACATCAAGAATGATTCCATGCACTGACAAAGCCCACCAAAGATTATAATTCAAGGAATCAAAATCAACTCTCACACTCTAAATGATAAATATATGCATGATTTTACCCATAGGCTTGCCCGTATTTTCCAATCAACACATCATTCGGCTTATGCAGGGCCTTTCAAGGCTTGTATACAGGCTGAGGGTAAAGGTATGGTCATTTTGGCTTAGTGACTTCTAACGTCATGAAGCATGACTTGAATTTCTCTTCTTCTTTTCTTTCACTCTTTTCATCTTCACGACCCACCCTTGGTATATTCAAACACAAAAATTCTTGTATGGCTCATCGGATACCACCTTTTTTTTCACCAATGTACAAATTATGCTAATTTCTTTTTTAATTTTCTTCTTTTGCTTTTCTATCTTTATTTTTTTTTTTAATATGGAGGGGTTCCATCGTTTTCCTCTTTTTCAACACAAGTCTTCAAGGGTGAGTTTCACAAATATCTTGCTCAATTTGTTTCCTCATGTTTACCACACCCCCAACTTAGACTTTTGGCCTAAGTTAGCTATTAAACAGACCAATGCTTCATGAAGGTTTTAGGTGGGGAGAAGAGGGCCAAATGTGTTCATGTTTCATCCAAAGAAAAGGTTAGGCTCAAATGGTGCCAAGATAGGTTCACACTCTCACAAGGTGGTCATAAAGAGTTATAATAGTAATTTGGTTCACTCTAAAAAAATTGTGACTAAGATCATTTCTTTCATTCACCAATGCTAGGCAATTGGACCAATGGGGGCAAGTTCTAGGTATCACCAAACACGTATTTCAAGAAAACCTCACCACATAAGGCATTCAACACAATCATTGATCATGACTTTACAAGTTAAGCTCGCGCGCAATGGTCATTACATGACTCACTTTGAAAATTGACTAGTCACAATGAGATGCAAAGATTTCAGACATGACTTATGCAACTCAAATTTGCCTCATTGAACTTGCACAAACATATCGTTCAATCAAAAGAACTATTTAAGTCATCGGTGTTGATTGCAACCGACACACAAATGTGCAAGAGAACATCAACAACATTTAACAATCATCATTCCCATTCAAGCAACACAATGAGTCGATTCATATCCAAAAACACTTATAGAATAAATAAACACAACTAAACATCCAAAAGTTAACAAAATAAAATAAAACAAAATAAATACAACCAAGAGGATAGGTATCAAGATATCATCACCCCACAAAAAATATGAAACAATGTACATAATGTGAAAGAAAAATGGCATGTCGCAAAAGTAAATAAAAATGGAAAGAGAGTCAAGATACCCCTGTCAGCTAATACTGAGGTGAATGTTGTGTATCTGGGGCGCTCTCAATCGGGGCATCACTGCCCGACTCTCCTCCAATCATGGGCTATGATCCACTGGGACCAATTATGGATGTGTCCCGAAGTGAGGCCTCCGTAGCTAACCAAACCAAATCACCCTCCAGGTCCTCTAGGTCCTCGAACACCACCTCCTAATGATCTACGAGCTCCTCCTCTTCAGTTTTTGAGGCATCACTCTCATCACCATCATTAGATACAGTAGCATCTCCGGTCACAATGGCTAGAGGGATCTCAAAAGTAGATGGCATCTCTGAACTAGGACCCTCAGAAATGTCCACATTGCCTTATAACATAGAAATATTTGTGGACTTCAGCTCGTCCACATCACACCGGAGTCTAATAATATCATCCCGCAAGACTATCAAATTAGTGGCTTGACGATCACTTCGCTAACATGTCTCCATCCTAGTAGTTAGTGCATCTAAAGCTTGGTCATGGGCTGTAATCAACTCGCGATGTCCCCATAAATCCTCCTAAATAGGACCTGCTCAATCATGGAGGGGACAACTGCCTCAATTCTCGAAGCACGCATATTGACCGAATGGGCTAGGTGGCCCATTTCATAAATCATTGCTTGAGTCAATGGGGGGGGAGGTAACATCAACAGCAGAAGTAGTAGGGGTCCACAAATTAGACTCATTTAGGGGTATATTTTAATAGAAATTATGTCCTTAAATGCATGTTTTGTGTCGATATTTGATAAAAACCTTGAAGTTTCAGGTATTTGAAGTTTGAGAGAAAACATGGACCCGATAGAGCAAAAAGGAGAAAAAGAAGCTAAAAGAACGAAGAAATGAAGATCTTGAATCACCGAACCCATTTGGCGAATCGCCAACAGATCACATATTCGCCTTTTGTTCTAGTGCGCTAAGCCCTGAAGAAAAAGATCAAGTCGGTGAAAAAAAGGAGCAGTCGACGCATCGCGGAGAAGTTCTACGAAGCAGTCCATGTTACCCAATGACCCAGAGCACGACGATGTTGAGGACTAGTGCAAGACGGCGATAAACTACACCAAAGGATGAATCGCCGAGTTGATCAGCGATTCCGACTAACGACGCTGAATGATCCGCTGCAGCACAAATCTCTGAAACCTATAAATACTAGTTAGAGTTGTAGTTTTAAGTGTCGAAAAAGTATTATATTTTTTATATAGAATAGTACTTTTTAGTATTTTTTTCTCTGAGTTTGAGAGAGTTTTGAAGACTTGAAGAAAAAGAGAGTTTCATCTCCAAGGATTTGGACTTGGGTCTCTTTGATTCTTCATTCTTGGCCTGTAACAAGACTTAAATATTCATACCCATTTGAATGCAAGCTTATTTAGGTATAAATTTCTATCTCTTGATGTGTGGCTATAAACCCCCATTCTTGGGGTGTGATTTAGCGAATATGGATTAAGATTGTTGTTGGGTTTTTCTTGCTGATAGATTAGATGTAGTTTAATGATGATTTCGTCTAGTAGTTGTGGATGAATTTAACAAATTTGTAGTTGCAAATACAAGTTTATTTATGTGCTTTCGGCTTGTTCGAGAGAGAAGTCGCGAAACCAAGACTACTAGATTGATGGCCTAAGGAGTGGATCGACATGAGGTTCAGCTAGAGAGAGTGAACCCTAATCCCATATCCTAACACTCAGCTTGAGAGAGTGAGTGGGGTAAGTCGTAGGCTGGTCTTCATGCGGCAAGTGGGTGTCCGAGAGGAACCTATTTGAAACGGGGTAACTTGCTCGAGAGAGAACTTATTCCCACATAAAGCTTAGCCTAGTCACTATTACTCTATAAATTTTCTATCGCAAGCATGTACCCAATAATATAGCTTAACTCGTATTCCCATCACTTCCCAAGGATCCCCTCTCATTACTTAGAAACCTTTGTTTATTTTGTTGTTTTTACCTTACTTGTGACAAAACCCCCCATTGTTAATTGACACTCTTGTGTCCCCCTTTTTTAATTTACAATATTTTTACCCGTTAATGTCTTTAGCTACGACTAGTTAGAACTAAATTTTATTTTTCTATAAATTCTCAAAACCACTCTCTTGGGACGATCCCTACCCTTGGTTGGGTTACTAAACTATTGTACGATCGTAGACACTTGCATCAGAAGTTGTGTCTTGATTACGCAAACATTAAGGGGCAGAGGAGCTAGGCATACCTTTCAGCTTATTGGCCATTGTAGGAGGAGTAGTATCTATCTCCATGGTCTCTTTATCGATAACTGGAAATGTGTCCATCGGTGCTGCCCTCCTCCACTTGGACTCGTCCTTCAGATACTCCACAACAATCGTCTAGATGCCAGTAGAAGAGGTAGGAGTAACCTCAATATCAGTATTAGCCACGAACGTCACACCATCCCAGTGACATAAATCACTGATGAGAACTAGGAAGGATAATAACGTTTGACTCTTTTTGTCCCTCATGGCCATCTCCTGAGAAATAATCGACCCGAAATTAAGCTTCTCCCAATCAATAATGCACCCAGAAGTGTAGCCTTCGAGTGTTGGATGATGGACTCATTCTGGGATGACATCAAGGTGTTGTTGATGAAACTGAACCAGTACCAAGCAGCGATATAAATATCCCTCTGCTCGATTGGCACCCCCGCCTCTATCTATATAGGTGACACATCAGACACTAGTAGGTCCAACCACCCCTTCAAGTCTTCTAATGACTTGGTATTGAGCATAATGGTCAAGGTATGGATTACCCGAACTGTGCAAGCTAGAAACTCATTGATGTTCTGTTTCACTGCACTTGACTTTCTTTCCATGCACCTCGACAAACTCTAGCGGTGCCCCTGATCCAGTCTTTTTCTTCCCTTTTGGGAGTAACCATGCATAGCTCTCGTAGAACTCTATGACCCATGTCGGCACATATGGATTCTGGGGCTTTGTGAACTGCTCAAATTTGTGGAACCTGAGTGTGGCCCACACTATTGGATATCTGTCTACTACCCCATCTGTGGACAACCTCTTCTTCTCTAAAATTATGTGCATACCGGTAGCCTTCAGCCTGTTCATAGAGCATGGAAGAAGTTTTTGGGTTGAAGGCACTTCTGGTGCCTATGCTGGAGGTCATGGAGGTGTAGAGAGTGTCAGGAGCTTTGTTGGATCATGTAGTTCTTTGGAGCGCAACTTAGCACATCTGCGCTTTAGAGTTTGATCATCAGTTGGTTTGGACTCATAGATTGGAGTCCTGGACCCCACATCCTCCCCAGTTTCAGACTCAGATGTAGTGAGGTGGGTGGAGTAGACACCCATAGTGTCGGAGCAGGAGCTACTCGAACTTGGCTTCGCTGGCTGTTTGCCTTTACCCCGACCACTTTTTTGAGTGGGTCAAGGTCTAGTAAAACATGGAGGTTCAACCTCCGCAACAATTATCACCCCTTTTGCCCTTTTTTTTAGGTTGACGATCCTTTGCTGTGACTTTTAGTCTAGCCATATCCGTCAACACAAGCAAAAAAAATAAATGCAGTTGCATAGGGTTAGTAAAATGTCAAGTTTCAAAAATGCAGGAAAACTCGCCAATCAACTCGACGAGGCGCCAAGTTCATTCGGTGAGCTTTAGAAATCTCGTTGAATATCACAAAATCAAATATTAAAAAAGCAGTACAAAACAATAAGGTAAAAAGTCATTCGGTGGGTCACCGAACTTGATCGGTGAAGCAAAAGTAGTTGGCCAAATATCACAAAATAATTTCCAAAAACATGGCTTCAAAAAGGTGAGATCAAAGTCATTCGGTAAGTCGACTCAGTGAGCACATGCGTATCACCAAAAGTTACAGAACAAAACAATAATATTTCAGGGAAAAAAGGCGATGAGAGGGGTCAGTCGGCGAACCATCGAGTCAATCGGTGAGCTCAAGTAAGCTCATCAAATGGGCCATCGTGCCATGTTTTTTTACTCCGACCCCTAATTTTAAATGCTCAACCTACTATAACCAAATTTAAGCCCCATTCTATAGAATTCAAGTCTAGCCCATACCATTACCAACCCTGATGTACTCAGACTTCCCTCAATTTAGATAGATTCGAATAAACAATGCCTTTGCCCTTAAGAAGGACACTACCCGGTCCATCATCGGCAAATTGGAGGTGTTTGGTATGATTTGGGTTACTTAACCTTCACCTACACCAAGCCAAACATGCAAAACCATAATTTAAACAATTTAAACACAAAACTTAAACTCAATTAGCCCAAACACAATATCGAACATGCTTGATTACCAGCCAATATTCAACAATCGATTAAACACACAAAGACACGCAATAGATTCAACAACTACACATACACATGCTCAGAATATGACATAAATAAAGGCAAGTTTGGGACACGAACCGCAGAAGTAGACAAGGAAATGATGAGGGCAAAAAAAAGACAAGTAGTGTAATGAATTCCAATCACACACCGACACCCACACAAAAATTTAGTAATAGCTAAGATCTAAAATGAAGTTGAGAGAGTGCAAGAGTCAAAAAGTTCAAAATAAGGAGAGGTTTTGAATTGAAAATAGGTGAAAGCCTTTGACCCTTTAGTTCGGTCCTCAGTCGGCGAGGCTCATTAATGTCGCTGATCCACTAGGCAATGCGCCAAATAAATTTTTTCTGCCAAAATTACCAAAACTTCAACCATTTGATTGGTTCAAAAGGAGATCAACATCGGGCTCGCTGAACCACTCGGCGATCTGCCGAGTGGGTTCCAAGCTCGCCCATTAGCCAATTTCTCCCAAACTTTGAATTTTCAACCTGCACATCCAACAAACGTTATTCAAATAAAAAAAAGTAAGACTTGGGTTGCCTCCCAAGAAGCGCCTTATTGAACATCGTGGCACGACGTGGCCATGGGATCATATCTCATTTTTTGGGTTCACCAAAGTATCACTTTAGAGCCCCCTTTTTGGCCTTGGATTTAAATGAGCCGAGATTTGATCGATCTGTGTTTCCAACTACTTAATGGATACCGAGTGTGATGTGACCATTTGGTTAAGAGAAGAGACGTCATCTTTCATTTCCTTTAGCACCTTTTTCGATCCTTCCACTTTGTTTAGAATATGAGCAAGCATATCCTCGGTCCAAAAAATTTCAGGATCAGCCCTTTGGTTCTTTTGACTTTTGACATTCTTGAGGAGGCACATAGCGATCTTTATCCCGATATCTATCTCTCTAGTTCATGCCATGGTCACCCATTCACGATCTCGATCTCTACTCCAACCTTGGTTTTTGCCCAACCTTGGATAGCTCGAACGGGAACCCCTAGATTGGTTTGTCAAGAAATGCGCTTCTTCATTGTACATGGCCTCAAAGTGTGCTTCATCAGGATTTACACCACTATTAATATCGACTGCATTCACAACCTTGCAACCACTTCCCATGACATGTTTCGTCAATAGGTCCATTTGGGTCATCATTTTGGCCATGTTTTCATCTCACTCTTGGTTCTTTTCCATTTGTTCCTTTGTCAGCCCAAAATTCAAAGGAGACACCTGATCTTCTCTAGTGTACCATGCACGATTAATTTTTGTCGTCTTATCAAGGAGGGTTGATGCTATGTCAAATGGTTGTCTCATGATTCCACCTCGGATGAGCTGGTCTGCAACACCTTTATTGATCGTGTCAAGGTTTTGGTAAAAATATTACAATAACACATTGTCCGATAGACCTTGAGTTGGACATTGGAGCATCAACTTTTGGAACCTTAATCATGTCTCATGGATAGGTTCGCCATTAACTCGCTTGAAGTTCTGAATATTATCCCTCAACTTAACCATCTTCGAAGAAGGGAAAAACCTTTTGTAAATTGCATCGGTGAGCTCCTCCCAAGAATCTTGGTTGTTCGATCAACCATTTCGTTGCTTCCCCCATTAGAGTAAAAGGAAACAAACGGAGTGAGACTGAATCTTGAGTGATGTTCTTGAAAGAAAATGGCCCACACACATCCACAAAGATTTAGTTGTGGTCATGTGGGTCCCCATGAGCGAGTCCTCCAAAGAGACCCTTCATTTACAATAGCTGCAACATTGTGCAGGTCACATGAAACAGCGAATTGCCCATAGTCGGAGGCAATCGAATAGCACCTGCACATCCTAATTAAACCTCATTGATATCATGCAAATTCCTGATGTCATCGTTGTTCCTAAGTTGACTGGCACTGCTCCCATTTACACTCATCTCTTCACCTATTTTACAGTAGCCAACAAGAACACAAATAAGATAATTCAACTACAGTAAAATTAGTTCATGACTATACTTCAATAAATGAATTATAAACACCATTCCTCAGCAGTGACACCATTTTTGATAACTCTCAAGTACACTTCATCTAATTCTAAGCGTAGGCGGTTGCAAACAGGTATAAACCCAACTAAGAGTTGGGGTCGATCCCACAGAGAGTGATACAATCTAGAATTTGATTAAGAAGTAAATATGTGTACTAATCATTTATGAGGTGATACATTCGCAACATTAAAACAAGTCACAAAGTTTCAACAATTAATATCAAATGGGAGAATTTGGGTAATCAATTGAAGACAACTAACACGGGTATTTTAAAAAATAGAGATTGGACCTTTAGAGTGTGATAAGTTGAATGCTAATTTCGCATAATGGGTGATTACTAGTTACTCAAAGGTGTTGAATCTTAGTGGGATCGGTTAGGGTTTGAGTGCAATATCCATTTCTCAATCAACTATTACGTTTCAAGTGAGCTCTTTCAAACCTCAACGAGCAAAACACAAACAAACAACACAATTCTTTAATTAATCCACTCTTTCAAGCTGGATTTCTAAAGACATAATCAAACCCACTTTCTCAAGCTATGTTCTTAAAGACGTAATCATTACAATTATCAATCAATGATCCTACTCTATTACCTCTTTCTCAAGCAAGCATAAAGAACTAAGCTAGAATTGCATTTGCAACTACAATTCCTCAATTAAAACATGAAGAATTAATTGAACCCACTTCAAAACAATAATAAAATCAGTAACTAACAACACCCATTAGCTAATTAATGCATTCAACTACATAATCACACCCCCAAGGAAAGTTGCTTTAGCCAAACCTAGTGAAAAATAGGAAATCATTACCAACAAAGTTTTCCATCTTATTTGCTACCAATATGCAATACCTAAATGTTGAAATTTAAGCTAAAAATCTCACAATCTCTAAATCTCTTCTCAAAATGTAAAGGCAATGTTCTGGAATGCAAAAACTCAAAAACCTAGAGGTAAACAAAGTGGGAACTATTTTTCTTCTATTAAAAATTGCATTTATACATTCTCAAAATTTCAGCACGAATTCAACTCGGGGAAGTAAGTTGTGCTCGCTGACCAATTTGGTTATCCACCGAATTGCTGCTCTCTTCGCCCTTTTGTTTGGCTCTTTCATCAAGTTATTTTGGAAATTTTGGCAAGCCAGATCGGCATCACCGATCCCTTCGGCGTGTAACCAAATTGCTTTTTTTCTTGCCAAATTGGTTTCGCCCATGGGTTGTTATGCTGGAACTTTAGGCGAGCTAAGGGTCTACTCGATGACTTGCCGAGTGGCTTTGGCGAGTTCCACCTTTGCTTTCTTTCAACTTTTTTAGCTTTTTCGCTCCTTTTTGCATCATAATGTCCTTGCCTTACTCTTGATCCTTCATTGTTGCATATCAACATTTTAACATCAATTATGAACATAAAATAGGCATTGATGATACTAAATCCTTGATTAATAAGCCCTAAATGAGTCAAAATCCCTGACTCATCAGTTCCCTTATTCATTGTATCAAATCGTGGAACTTAGATTACATTTCAGTTTTTGAAGTCATTTAAAAAAAGGTCCTAATACTCAAGTGAAGCTTAGTACGACATTTCATCCTCAGATCGATGGAAAAGCCGAGTGCACTATTCAAACTTTGGAAAATATGTTTAGAGCTTATGTGATTGACTTTAAGGGTGATTGGGACAATCATTTTCCTTTGATCGAGTTCACGTATAATAATATTTATCACTCATACATCCAAATGAATTCATTTGTGGCTCTCCATGGTAGGAGATGTAAGTCTCCTATCGGTTGGTTTGAAATTAATGAGGTTGCTTTGATAGGACCCGAGTTAGTGCTTGAGGCTATGGAATAGGTTCGACTTATTAGAGGAACGTTAAAAGTGTCTCTAAGTTTTCAAAAGTCTTATGCCGATGTTATAAAAAGAGAACTCAAATTTGATGTTGATGATTGGGTTTATTCGAAAATATCACCAATGAAGGGTGTGATGAGGTTCAAAAAGGAAGGGAAGCTTAGTCCCCATTATGTGGGTCCATATCACATTTTGAGGCGTATTTATAGTGTGGTGTATGAATTAGAGTTATCTACTAATTTAGCATCGATACTTCAGTATTCCATGTCTCTTTGTTGAAAAAATGTGTTGAAGATCCGACGTCTGTAGTGTCATTGGAAAGCTTGGGAGTGAAAGAAAGTCTCTCTTATGAAGAGGTTTTGGTAGAAATTTGTAAACATCAAGTTCGGAAGTTGAGAAATAAAGAAGTTGTATCTGTAAAAATACTTTGGAGGAATCAATTAGTAGAGGGGGCTACTTGGGAGGCCGAAGCGGATATGATGTCCAAGTATCGTCATCTTTTTCCCTTTGTTCCTATTCAACTTTGAGGTATTAAGTTCCTCATGGTTCATTCTTTGGAATTCATGTATTTTAGTCCATCTCAAATTTCCATATGCATGCATGTTCACAATAACTTGTTTTAAGGCTATGCTTTATCTTAGAGTCGATTACTCCATGATGCGGTAAATTTTTATGTGATTTACATTATAAATTAATAATTCTTTAAAAGTACAAATATATCTAAGACAATTTAGTGAAATATGATTCTATTGTGTTATGTTTTTTGTTAGAATTTAAATCTAGTTGAAGCTTATCTCTAAGTTTTCTTATTGCATCTAAAAGTTTTTGTGTTGTCTTTTCAAATTGCAACATAAAATTGTGAAGAGTTCTAAATGCAATAAGTGTTTCCTTATAGATAACTCGTTCCAAAAGCAGTGTATGATTTTCAATATGTATCATTTTTAGCCATCCAACATGTTATTAACGTCCATTTTATTATGGTAACCGAGATCATTAATCATGACCTCAAGTTCATGAATGACATTTTTACAAGTAGATTCATTCAAATTCTCTGAGATTTTATCCTCGAATGAATTTTGTGGTGTCGAAACACTTTTTAAATTAATAAATATTAATTTATCGATTAAATAATACCTATACAAAATAATAATATTTCATGGTCCCACCCATATTAATTTGCGAGGTTTTACTGTAGTTGATGATTCACAAAACTAAAGGACTCTTGGGGTATGGGAATTAGTTGTTGATTTTACTTGGGGTATAGTAGAATTGCTCAATGCAGCTAAATAATCACAATAAGGCTAGGTCATCATCAATGATGCTAATCTTCTTTTGATCTCAATGCATCCTTGCATAGAATCTCCTTTCGGTCTCATCTATAAGCTATTTCTAAACAACCAATACCTTACTCTATCCTCTCTTTCAAGAATAGGGCAAATACATCTGACCCATAACCTTTCTTTTAAGCAAGCCATAGATATCAAACCTAAATTGCTAGTATTGAACTAATTACCCACTCCAATTAATCTCTTTCGAGAATCAACAAGACATAGGAGCTAGAATTAAGTTGGTCATATCAATTCACGAGTTAATCACCCAACAATCAGCCAAATTTGTAACTAACAGCCATAAAAAGAGAAATTCAACAAACCCACAAAATTAAAACATCACCCAACCCCATAATCACACCCCAAGAGTTTGAGGTTTTAGACAAACATTAGATGTAAATAAATTGTACCTTGCATGAAATTAGCCATGGGTAGCATGTAATTGAGTGTTTATTAGAAGACCCACTTCAAATCCCACTTCAATTTCCCAAATTCAAGTTTACAATTCAAAGATTTAACAATCAAAAGTGTTTTTACTCAATGAAAAATATTTCTCTCTCTAGAAAAGTTAGAATGTTTCTCTCAATTTTTCCACACATTCTTTCTCTCTCCTCTAGGATATTTATAGTTTCTCAAAAAATTTCCCAAAAAATAGTCCCATGTTAGATTCGGTGACTGCAGTTCTGTTCACCTACCATATTCGATGAATCACCCTTCTTCCTTTGGTTCACCTTTTCCAGGCCCCAAGCTTCAGGTGTTTGAGTTTCACTACCAAATCACATTAGAGTTCGCTTTTGTAAATTGGGAGAATCATGGAACTTCACCTTGTATCACATTTTTAGTTGTCACCTTATCTACCAACAATGTCAGATTTGGTGATATCTACTAGGTTCGCCTTATATCTTTCGACAGATCACCCTTTTTGTATCACCTCGCCAACTGACCTTGAGGGTTAACTTAATACACTACCAATTTAGGTGAAGTCAAACTAAATGATGATTCGTCCTTCATGTTAGGTGATCCACAATGTTCACTTTGCACTTCTTTCTGTGTTTTTGGCCATTCTTTTAAACATTAGTCCTTGCCTTGTCCAATTTCCTTCATAGCTACAAATCATAAATATTTTATTAGAAAAATAAAAAGTTAGGCATTGATGACACTAACTATAGAGTTAAATTGACCTTAAATGAGTGCAAATCTACCACTCACCAATGGGTAGCATCGTCTTGTGTGATTTGAACTGAGCCCGTGAGATATTTAAATATGTGTGCCTGTAAAATGCAATCTTTTTTATGTTTGTTAAAATTTGAAATTGAGTTGATAAATATGCTAGGTCTGAGTCCAATTTGATTCGGGTGAAGTCTGATTAGCCTAGTGGTGACCTAATTGCATGATTTTGCCCAATTATAGGCATGGTGACTACTTTTTTAACGGAAAATCATTAATTAGTATAATACTTAGCAATATATGGGGGAATTGTGAGTACCCATGGGTAGATAAGCATATAGGTGGATTGAATTAATGGGGGAAAGTCGTATTTGTTGTATATGTTAGGTTAGCTGTAAACATTAGGCACTAGGTTAAACACTTCCCGTTCGACAGTCTTGTCTTAGCTCACCAAGGAGGTTAGGTGAATCACCGAGTAAACCCTATTTCACTTTCTTTAGCGTATACATGACCTTGGGTACTGTCCCATTCAGCGGAACCCATTTGGTGAATTCTCTAGTAGGAGTGGATATCACCCTTCATGCCTATGTCTTTTCAATTTGCAACGTCAGTTTTTGCGAGCTTGTCTTAGCCCAGCTGAAATCGACTCGGTGAATCACCGTGTTGGAATTGACTCCGCTTTTTGTTCCTAAATCTTGAAATATTTGTTACTGTCTAATTAAGTGAGCTCACCAAAGCTCACCAATCTTGTTTGGCAATCCGCCTTCCTATTAGGTGAGCCTTAGAAATGTTTTTTTAAGTTTGCTCAATGTGCATTTGATTTCAACTAACCTTCACAAATCCTATGTTTGAATGTGTGCTTTGTATAAAATGGCATGAAAAAATAGAAAGCAAGTGGTTACATCTGATACTAAGTCGGACAAGGAGTCCCCTCCTCCTCCTCTCCTCCATCAAATAAACAAAAGGGCCTATCCATTAATGAGACTCCTAAGGCCCCTTGAGCCCAACAAACCAATCCTCAGACCCTTACTAGCAGGAGTAAAAAGTATGGAAGCATATTGCCACTAAGCAGGTAAACGTGCCCTCGAAGTTAGTATCACCTCCATAAGATCCTAATTCTGCTTCCCATGATCTCCCGATAATAGCTCCAACGGATTTAAATAATCTCAAGGCAGAAGGAGAGCAAACTATTTTGGAGGAGCGTCAACTCTCAACTGATGGAGTCATAAGTGACTACCCGACCATATGGGTAGTGATAAAATTCAAAAGTTAGAGCAATTCACTGAAGCAAAATGACCTTATGTGCCGAAGTGGATGCAAGAATTTTATGACGCCTATGCTAAGGTGTTGCCAAAGAATGCCAAAGAACCGAAAAGGAACTGTTTGGAAGACTATAGATGAAGTGGAAGAAAGAGCTAAAATGGTTTAGTGTCATGCGAATGAAATTAACACAATACTATGCACCCCCATCTAATCATGTTGATAATTACAAGACTCGGATGAATAAAAATCTTGATGCATTAAAGAGGTGACAGGCCCCTCTGATATTTGATGTGTCTTCTCCCTCTTGGATGGTTGAAGGGGTGAAGATAGAGAAGAAATAAATAAAAATTATGGCACGCTACTGGTTCAGGTTTATTAGCAGCAATATCATGCCAACCTAAAATGAATATGTACTCCGACAACCAAAGGCAGTGCTAGTGGGCACTATCATTGAAAAGGAAAAAATCAATATAGGTGACATCATTGTGGAAGAGATTTTTTTACAGTCCAGACAAGAGCAGACCTCTCTCCCTCTCCCGATACTTATTATATAGTTATATGAGAGAGCGGGAGTTCCCTGTCGAGGGAACAAATATGTGAGGATCATATCCGCCTATTCCAGTGGCATTTGAAGGATTGAGGCTGAGTGTTTATGGGATGATATGGCTCAGAGGAAGCCATTATCACCAGACTCAACGCTCCTGGTTGATCCCACCATACTAGAAGTTGAGGATAGAACATCTGCTCCTTATGTGGAATAGGCAGGTATTTATACACCTTCTGATGTAGTTTCCTCTACTACTACCTCTACTGCATCTGTATCTATCACTGTTGTTGCTGCTTTGAGACCTTCCCACTCTCCTATTTCCCATCCCCCTTGACCCACACCTTGAATTACCAAACGGGCATCTTTGCTCGGTCGACAAGTGTTAGAACCACTAGGATTGAGATAGACATGCCCAAGATCATTTGTTAGGCTATTGAAAAGGCTTTAACTCCGTTGATAGAGAGAGAATGGTCAAGTGTGAGGGATTGGTTGAGATTCATAGGTTGGATGACCTCACAATGAGATTAGAGTCCCACGATAGGGTTGAGGGTAGCTCTGGTACACTAGACACCTTGAGGGATCAGTTTGTTACCTTACAAGCGGAGGTGGTCCAATTGCAATCTATGGACATCTCCATTCTTTGGGGTGATGCTCCCCTACCTGATGCACCTTCCTCTATGCCTATGATGCCTAGTATTGTGATTCTTCCTAGTGAGTAGCCTGATATAGCTGCGAGTGTTTATTTTTTTATGATAATAGTGAAAAGGCTGAGGATGAGTTGGCTGAGGAGATAGGCGAAGAGGATTTGAGGAGAAAGGAGCATGGTATTATGCAGACCTTGACTATGATACAGATAACCAAGGAGGTCATTCTTCAAGCGATCCTTGAGTGATCCCTTCAGGAGACTTCAACTATTGGCACTAGTAGAGTTACTTTAGACTCCCCATCCCTCCGACTACTGA